>CAMTDV010000008.1:81963800-83289411 GCA_947069175.1 Scalesia atractyloides
AAATAAAAATAAAGTACTTCACTAAACTACGTTTCGGCCGAGTAAGCAATCTAGGTCGTGCATCCCGAACATGACAGTGTTTGGGGACGTGCCGTAGCCTTGTTACTCAATTGAAGGTGAAACATAGCTTAGTGGTTAGAAATCATCAAGTGAGGTGGTGGATTGAAAGTTGGATAGCCAAGGCCTCCATTTAATCACACATTTACCAAAAACACAAGCTTGTAAGCTTGGATGGTTTCAACACTTGTGGTTAAGACCCTTAGTAAAACAACAAGTTTAGAGGCATGTTATACCTCTTGATTTTGTATGAAACAATTCTAGCTAGCTCACTAACCATAAACTTGATTAGAGGCACAAGTGGCATAGAGTTGTTAAGAGAAAACAAGTTTAAGAAAAGGTTTATAAGTTTAACTTCCAAAATAGAAAGTTTGGCCATAAAAATGGTATTGTTCCACCTTGGTTTTCTATGGAAAACCTATGGTAACATCCCAAGAGGCTTAGCAAACATTGTTGAGGAAGAAAACATGAAGAAAACTTAAAGTTTTTGAAGATTTGAAAAGATAAAAGTGAGTAGAAAGTTCAAGACACTTTTGGACCTCAAAATGGTGAGGTTTCACCTTAGTTTGCCAAAGCAAACTTGTGAAAACCTTACTAGAGGTTATACAAGTGTTTTAGAAGAAGAAAAAAGGTTTGAACATCAAATGAAGTGAGTTGAAACTCACTTGCAAACTGAAATAACTCAGCAGTAAGTTCTGGAAGTTTGAGAGGATTTTGGGAAGTATTGGAGGTTTGTAAAAGTGAGAAAAGGTTGGGAAAAGGTGGGGTTTTATAGAGGGAAGATTAGGTTTGAGTTAGGTTAGCATTTATGAGGATTAGGTGGTTAAACTTGGAAAAAACAAAAGTTTAAACCCACATGACAGCTTGCGGCGCAAGCTGTCTTTCTTTCTTTCTTTTTTTTATTTAATAAACGTAATTGGTTTGTTTGTTTGTTTAAATGTTGCACTTTATTTATAATCTAACTGTGAAGTGTTTGGAAGATTAAAACATGCATAAAGGTGTTACATAAACCCTAAACATAGCTTGCAAGTGTTTAACATAAGTGTGTCAAGATTTATGATGCCAAAAGTCTATGAATTTTGCGTTTAATTTGCTAATTGCTTGCTTGATTTGAAACGTTTAAATTTTACGACTACATGATAAGAATCCACAAGTTAATTCGAAGCTTTAATTCGTGTAACGAATACATGCATGAACATAAGTATAAATGCGTATGAAGATTGCGAATTTCGTATAGTTGATCAATTTGATTACAATCAAAGCCTTGGATTTACAATGATTCGGCAAACAGATACGATTACAAGGTTTGGCCTTTCCAAAAATAGAAACGCAAAGCAAACTTACTAAAAATGGAAGGTTACAAAAGCGAAACGTTACATAAGCTAACCAATTAAAATGCTAACGGTCTTATTTAAGTCATAGACTTAGACCGACTAGCTTAAAGGATCAAAAACAGTAAAATACTAGATTAAGCGATGACCAGATAGAATGAAGTTTAAACCCAACAAGTATTATGACTTGTATAATATGGGTAAACCATAAGCATTCTGGATTTTGAGATTTAAAATGATAAGGTTAAACCCGTTTCGGTTAATTTCCGTAAACTAGTTACATATGCTTAACCGTGCGCATATAAGTGATATCAAGGTAACCGGATGAGCCATGAACAAGTTCTATATGCCATTATACTTTAAATAAGTTGTAATATCAGTAGGATATCAACTTATATGTCCGTTAAGGTTTTAAAATGAAATTATGCCTCATAAGGTCGTTTTGGTAATGATATATCGTATAAAAGGAACTTGAATATATTTTGATGTTATGATCATAAGTATTTTGGAAAAATAATTAATTTATGGTATAATATCAGTAGGAAATTTATTTTTAAGTTCGTTATCGATTAAAACCTTATTTTACGTAAAAAAGGGCATTTTAGTCAAAATTGGCATAATAACGGAACTTGTGCATAAACCTAGATTCTGATTATGATCATGTAATATAACCTCAAAGGGTTATGCTAAATTACATTACAATCATAATCCAACCTTAGATCAATAGCTAACTAATCTAAATCAGGTTGGTATCGAAATTCAAAGTAGAAGTCAAACTTTGCGACTTTCGATTGCGAACAGACCCTAGAACTGAAATTGACGAGTCGAACATGTTTTCACATGTTCTAATAATTATTACCAACTTGTTTAAGTGGCAAAACATGTTTGATAACATATATAAACTCGGATTGTAATATTTTCAAAATCTGGCCTGTTTGACTTTTTAATGATAAAACTTTGACCCGTTAATTGGTCTAATAAACGTGATCTTTATGAGGTGCCCTTTATAGAGATTAATACCTACCTTATTACGATCACTTAGCCATACTCGTTACGAACAATGGCTGGACCATAATGGTCTTAACCGAAAGTCAAAGTGTTTTCATTAAACGCTTGACTTTTGGCTATAAAAAACCTATAAACGAAAATGCAAGAGACAGGAACACTTACAATTGATCCTAGGATGAAATAGAACTAAGTTGGATGCTCCTTTTAGTTAGGAACATCCAGAGGAGGGAGATAGAATGAATTATGAGAAGGTGCAAGTTCAAGTGATGAACCAATGCACCTATTTATAGTTGGAGAGCTTGAAGGAGGTGATGCCAGTGTTTAGAGGAGCCTACAAGTGTCCTAAAATTTGGCATAACAGTTTGGAAGCCCATGGTTTTGAATTAAGTGTGTCTTGGTAGTTTGTGTGGCTGCCAAGCAAAACATTCTGCAGTTTGCCACACATAGCAGAGGCCCTCTGGCGGCCCGCGAGAGACCAGGCCCTGTCTCTCGCAGCCCGCGAGTGGTCCATGAAATCTTTCAAAGTTTTCCACATTTAGCCCCTTGACTTAATAAACTTCTAAAACACCTTTATAAGCATGATTAGTCCTACGTAGCCGATATATGGCGTACCCGGGAGTATGCCCGGACATTGTCAAGCTCTTGGTTCGTCAAAAGGTCAGTTGACACTTTTACCCCTCCACGTCCAACTTTTACATATTTACACAATTAATCCCTCTCGTCCAATAAGTGCCTCATATGAGAGTTAGGACTTCGTAAAGGGTCACTTAGAGGCTCAGTTTAAGCATGTTGACACCAATGGATCACTCAGAAGCCTAGTTTAAGCATGACTAATAGGTCACTCAGAGTCTTAGTTTTAAGCATGTTGACACCAATAGGTCACTCAGAGGCTTTATTTTAAGCATGTTGACGCTTTTAGTCCTTATTAGACTTTAATATAAAAGTAATGACACGTGTCACTATATTATTGGACACGATTTTATGAGGTGTTACATCCTCATCCCTTAAAAGAAATCTTGACCTCGAGATTTTATTCAAAAAGATGGGGGTACTTTTGTCGCATCGTGGACTCAACCTCCCATGTATACTCGGGGCCTCGAAGGGCATCCCACTAATCTTTACTATAGACATTGCTAGCGACTTATCGGCTAGACATTTCATAAGATTACAGATGTGGAATACATCATGAATTCCACTAAACTCCTCTGGCAGCTTAAGCTTATAAGCTACAACGCTGACACATTCGATTATCTCGAATGGTCCAATATATCTTGGGCTTAACTTGCCCTTCTTTCCAAATCGCATTACACCTTTCCAACGTGATACTTTTAGCATGACTTTGTCCCCTATTTGGAACTTAGGAGGTTTACGCGTCTTGTCAGCATAGCTCTTCTGCCTATCACGGGCAGCTTTGAGTCTATCACGGATTTGCACTATCTTATCCGTGGTCTGCAGGACAATCTCCGTCCAGATAGTTGGGCTTCCCCAACTTCAGCTCTACAAACAGGCGTTCTACATTTTCTCCCATACAAGCCCTCAAAAGGAGCAGCCTTGATACTTGTATGATAACTATTATTATAGGAGAATTCTATTAGGGGTAAGTGGTGATCCCAACTTCCACCTAAATCAATCACGCATGCTCTAAGCATGTCTTCCAAAGTCTGAATAGTACGCTCACTTTGCCTATCAGTCTGTGGATGGTAAGCCGTACTAAAGTTTAATCTTGTGCCTATAGATTGTTGGAAACGTTTCCAAAAATGAGATGTATATCTAGTATCTCTATCGGATACAATAGATACCGGCAGACCATGTAGGGACACAATCTTGTCCACGTACAACTTAGCCATTTGTCAGAATTTTAAGTCTCTTTAATTGGCAAGAAATGTGCTGACTTAGTCAGTCTATCGACAATGACCCAAATCGTGTCATTACCACATTTGGTCTTAGGTAACTTGGTAATCAAGTCCATCGTTACCATTTTCCTATTTCCAAGTGGGAATTTCTAGCTGTCGTAGAAGTCCTAACGGTTTCTGATGTTCGGCTTTAACTTGCGAACACATCAGACACTTAGTTACATATGTGGCTATGGATTGCTTCAAACCCATCCACCAATAATTCTTTTTCAAATCTTGATATATCTTGTCACCACCCGGGTGAACTGAGTATCTTGAATTGTGTGCTTCTTGGAGGATTAGATCTCTAAGTCTTCCAAAATTGGAACCCAGATTTGCCATTAAATCTAAGGATTCCATCTTTTCCAAGCACTAATTGATCAACAGTTTCCGCCTAATCCTTCATTAGAAATACTAGCCTCTAGTAGGCTTGCTTTTGTGCATCTAATAGCTTCTCATTCAAGCTATTTTCTGAGCTCAATGCTCTTGGCATTAATCCTTATAGGTTTAACCCTTTCTTTTTCGACTCAAGGTGTCAGCAATGACGTTTGCCTTGCCGAGATGATAGTGAATTTCGCAATCATAATCATTAAGTGTTTCCATCCAGCGGCGTTGTGGCATGTTCAAATCCTTTTGATTGAACAGATGTTGGAGACTCTTATGGTCAGTGTATATAATACACTTTGTGCCAAATAAGTAATGTCTCCACAACTTAAGTGCAAATACAACAACACCCAATTCCAAATCATGGTGGTGTAATTCCTTTCATGCACCTTTAATTGTCTTGATGCATAAGCAATCACTTTGCCTTTTTGCATTAGCACACATCCCATGCAGTGTGCAAGGCATCACTGTAAACAACAAAATCCTCAATATCCTCAGGTAAAGATAACACAGGAGCATTGATCAACTTGTGTTTTAGAATTTCAAAATATTCTTGTTTTTTAGACCCCTGTCAAACTTGACATTCTTACGGGTCAAGGTAGTTAAAGGAGTGGTTATCCTTGAAAAGTTCTCAATGGACCTCCTATAATAATGACCAATCCTAAGAAACTACGAATCTCTGATGGAGTTTTGGGTACTTCCCAATTCATTATGGCTTCAATCTTGGTGGGATCCACTTGAATACCATGCTCACTTATAACATGTCCAAGAAACTAGACTTCTCTAAGCCAAAACTCGCACTTAGAGAACTTAGCATAAACACTTCTCTTGTCTTAGCAATTCTAGGATGCACCGAAGATGTTTCTCGTGATCAACTTGATTACGAGAGTAGATAAGTATATCGTCTAGAAGACAATGACAAACTTATCCAGATACGGCTTGCAGACTCTATTCGTGAGATCCATGAATGCTGCAGGTGCATTTGTGAGCCCAAACGACATTACCAGGAATTCATAATGTCCATAACAGGTCCTGAAGGAAGTCTTCGGAACATCCTCATTTCTAACCTGCAGTTGATGGTATCCTGTCTTAAATCGATCTTAGAGAAGTAACTAGCCCCTTGGAGTTGATCGAACAAGTCATCAATCCTGGGCAGAGAATATCGATTCTTGATTCTTATCTTGTTTAGTTCGCGTTAATCAATGCACATCCGCATTGAACCGTCCTTTTCTTAACAAAAAGAATAGGAGCTCCCCAAGGTGAGGAACTAGGCTGAATAAAGCCTTTCTCTAAGAGTTCGTCTAATTGTATTCTCAACTCCTTCATTTCGGTCGGTGCTAACGATACGGAGCTCTAGAACAGGTGCTGCTCCTGGTAAGATGTCAATCCTAAACTCCACTTGTCTATCTGGAGGAGACCTGGTAATTCTTCAGGGAAAACATCAGAATATTCCGAGATGACTGAAAGGTCTTCAATATTTGGCTTTGGCTCGTTAATAGTTACTTGTGCCATGTAAATGACACAACTTCTCCTCAGACACTTGGATGCCATAAGCAATGACACTTTGTCTGGCAATCCATAGTGTGAGTCTCCAAGGATGGTGGATTTTAATTTCGATGAGTTTCTTATCACAAGGCAATGCGGGCTTGGTTATGGGATAATCAATCCTTGCCTAAGATACATCGAACCCCGCCAATTTCATTGGTAGAAGGGAGATAGCGATAGAATGATTCTTAATGGATTAAACATCCATCAAGAATGGTAGATGCGGTTTCTAAGGTTTCGGAACCTTGTTATACCACATAAGTTATGTCTAGGGTTCTTATGGGTAAGTTTAATAGTTTGCTAAACTTATGGTCTGCAAAAGACTTATCTACATAGAATCAAAAAGAACTTTAGCATATACGTCATTAATGAGGAATGTACCTGTTATGACATTGTTGTCGTTAACAACCTCTTTTGCATTCATTTGAAAGGCACATGCATTTCCTTTCTTAGCCTCTCCAGGCTTTACATCATTACTTCTGGGGTTCTTAGGGCAGTTAGGCTTAACATACCCCTTCTCATTACAGCCATAATAGACAACATCTTTAAGATTTTTGCACTCAAGGATCTTATGCCCTTTTCTCTTGCAAATTCCACAGGGTTTAGCCTGTCGGTCAGCATTGCATTGGCCCCAATGCCTGCAGTTACAGGTCTTGCATAGAGGTCTATCATTAGACTCGTGCTGGTTCTTCTTGAACCCAAAATTTCCTCTCTTTTTGAACCTTTGGGAGTTATCATCCTCCCGTTTTCTCTTCCCGACAGTCTCAGTCTTAACTGACTTTTTCTCACCAAGTTTAAGGTGAGAGAGAGATAGGTCAACAGCAGACCTATAGGTACTAGGCTGAGCAGCCTTTACCATGCCCTTAATCTCCGGCGCTAACCCATTAATGAAATGTGCAATGCGTTTGGGTTCAGGAGTGATTAGATAGGAAACTAATCTGGATAGGGAGTTGAAGTCAGTAACCTACTTCCGACAGTCCAGATTTTTCATTGAAATAAGTCAAAAGTCTGACTCTATCTTCTCCGCCTCATGAGGTGGGCATATGTCTCTTTGACAGGGTCAACAAACTTGGACCATCCCAAATTATACATGTGTACTTTACCTTTGATTGTACTATAGCTTTCCACCAAGTTAGGGCATCGCCCTTAAAGGATTGGGACACAAACTTCACCACATCCTTATCAGCACAACCGCTGATATCTACAATTGTCTCCATTTCATCAAGCCATCTTAAGGCTTCTACAGCTCCCCTTTCCCCATTGAAATCTCGGGCTTACAGGAGACGAAGTATTTATAGGTAAATCCGTCTTTAGAATAACGGGACCTATCATGAAATTCTAGTTTCTTTGGTTCACTCTTCGCATTTGAAGAGTGAACTGAGCTCTCCTTTTGAGCTGAAGATGGTGGAATAGATAAAGGTCTGGAGCGAGTAGCGCTCGACGTCCTTAAGTTTTTCTATGGCCTTTCCAACAGCTGCATCTATACGAGCTTGGAAATCATCATTATTAATGGCTATATTTTCAGCTTGTTAGAGTTAATATCTCGGCCGCTACTTTGCGCCTCGTCCGAGTTAGCCATTCTTGAAGCTTTGGTTATAAACACCAAATTAAACTTCACTTTTAGCCATGGTATTAATAACCATATTGGCTTTAAAGTTGGATATATAAATCCTTGCCTACTTAAACTAGTGTGCATATACTCACAATTGTTAGGCTTAATATTTCTATGAATGTTTCTATATTTGGCCTAGGTCTCAAAAGGACCATCAAAGGAAAATTACAATTTGGACATAGTCCATATATATTTAGACAGTGGACCTTAATGTCACACTGCCATTGTCATATGACAATTATAAATAGCTCATAGGCTTGTCTCATAGAACATTTAAAATATGGCTCATAGGCCTTATCCCAAGGATATTAAAATACAGCACATTGCTTGTCACTAATGGACGTAAAAATATGTTACTAAGGCTCGTCACTATGAACATATAAATACGGCACATAGGCCTGTCATTATGGACATATAAATATGGCACATTGGCAAAATAATAATAGATCAATTGACATCTCCTAAGATGTCCAGATAAATAATCATCGCACTGATGATATTAGTCAGATCTCATTGAGCATATAGACTATGAGGCTTGAGCATAGCTCACCACCTTGGACAGGGAACCATAAGGTTACAACTGTCACTGTCTTAATTGATAATATAATATTGCTCGTAGGCAAATCATCACTAATGGATGTAAAATCATAGCCCGTAGGCATTTCATCACTAATGGATGTTAAATTATGGCCCGAAGGCACTACATCACTAATGGATGTTCAATTATGGCCTGTAGGCACTACATCACTAATGGATGTTCAATCATGGCACGTAGTCACTACATCACTAATGGATGTTTAATCATGGCCCGTAGGCACTACATCACTAATGGATGTTTAATTATTATCATCGCATTGATGATATTAGCCGGGATCAATTTGATCACATAGGCTATAAGATTAGGACATAGTCCATTTACCTAGACGGCTAGTGTGGTTCCTTAAGTCACACTACCAGGAGTATTAACATTACTTGAATGTTAACACAGGATTATCTTAATGGTTGATTAATAGTCACAGTCGCATTGACGTTAATGACTTGGAGGCTTGAACATAGTCCACCACCTCTGGATAGAAGGATTACTCTTCCTTAACTATCATGATAGAAGGACTCATTTGTCCTTAACTATCTTTTAAAGCTGGCCAATTTATATGGACTTTGCCATTTGGCTAATCAAAACCATTAAGATCTTTTGGAATTATATAGCTATAAAAATTTTGAGTTAAAATCGAGAGGTCGCTTGAAGAGGAGATGATTACATATATATATAATTCTAAAATATTCCATTAAATCGAATTAGGAAATTACAATACTAGAAATAGATAAATAAAACTAATTGTCCATGAAAGGACTAAAAGAAACAACATGTCACGCAAGGAGTTACTGAAATAACAATGTCCACGCAGGGACTAAGGAAATAACATAATAAAAAAAAAGACTTCACTCGTCCTTCTTTCCCTTAACCAACTTGGAAAGCTTCTTGAAGAACTTATTCGTCTTCTTTTTCGTCTTCTCTGCTTGTTGTTGCATTTCCTTCATCCGCTCCAAGGCTTCATTAATGGCCTCTAGAGGTGGCACAGGTTGGGGTTGTGGTTGAGGTACAACAGGATACTGGTACTCATAACTTGGGTATCCAGTAGGTGGATAAGCAGGTGGGAAAGGAGACGGGTAAAGTGCATTATGCATGACCGCTTGCATATAAGGATCATGTGATAGTGCCTGGTAATTTACCGGCGTAAACGGGTTAAAAGGATCATATCTAGATGTATCTAGATACGTAGGAATAGGGTTATTAAAACCCAATGGTGGTGGTTGAACCACAAGTGGTGGTGTCGGTTCCACCACAGGTGAGGTATTGGAGGGTCCACCCATTTGTGGGTCCTCGTGAATGGTAGGGTAGGTTTTGGGCAATGGTGGTAGCGAACTCGACCGTTGTCCTGCACACACCGACATACGTGCTCCATGTTTTCTCCTTGGTGGCTCAGGTGGTGGCTGAGGTTGTTCCACTGACTCCAGTTGGATATCTTCTTGTGAAAGTGGTATTGAAGAGTGGTGCGAAGGAGTGTTAAAAAAGTGCATTGATTCCAAATTGATCCCATTCGTTAGGACCTTGGCAACGCAATCCAGGTAAGAGTTAGAATCGCTAGAGATTTCGATAAGGTGTCCATGCGATCCTGACGTGGCATCTCCAGGTCGGAGTCCTCGTCCATAGGGTTTGGTTGATCCAACTGATTCTAATCAGCTGGGAGTGTGTTGAAGTAGTGGTTAGGGTTAAACTCATGATGATATGAATGAGAATGATGAGAGTGATGAGAGTGGTGTGAGTGTGAGAATGGTAAGAATGGTAGAGTTTTGTTTATGTGTGGGTGAATGTTCTTGCGAGTTAGAATATCTAGCTAGTGGCCAAGAATCTCCTGAATCCTCATAAGGATTTGAGTGATGGGGTTTTGAAGGGATACGTCCAGATGGTCCTCCCCTCATAGGTCCTTTACCTCTTCCACTCTGTCCTCGAACTCTTGGTGGCATTTTCTTTCCTGTTAAAATCAAGTCAAAACAACAATAATACCTTAATAATGAAAGGAGAATCCTAGGTCAAAGCCTAGACTAGGAAGTCTAAGAATGTGATATTGTGTAATGTTTGAGATTAAACACAAAAGGCTAGTGTTTAATTCTCTCAAACCTGGATCTGATACCAAACGGTCATACCCGTATTTCCAACAAAACACCTGTGGGCGCGGGTGGGGAATATCGTGACGTAAGCTGATATCATCATAGTCAATTAACACAGCACAACACAAGTCTTGAATTTAAATTACTATTACAAACCGAAATGTCCAAAGTACGAAAATAATATACATACGGCTTGTAACGAAAGATCCACAGGCGGATCGTAAAAGGTACATAAAAAAGTGTAACAGACTTTGGGCAGATCTAAGGATTTGCAAGAACCTCTAATTTCACTAGCAAGCAGCTTCATGCCTATTTCATATTGTACCTGCATCTTAGTCTTTTGAAAATACGTCTGCTTTCGCTGGTAAATACACTTAACTGACACGTTTTGTAAACATTTTAAAATAGATTTAAGTGCACAGGCATAAATCTTTTATAATTTAGGAAAGTCAGCCTTGTAACCTTGTTCACAGATTCACATGTTTGTCCATACATATGGGGCCAATACAGAGATGAGACATGATTAATGTACACACCACTTACGAACTCACAAAGGAGTTATTCCCAACTTGTAGGCAAAAATAATTTAGCATGAGCATCTTCAGGTGTATGCCTACATCCCGTGCTTTGGTCGTGGCCATTAACTAATGTAATGAGCCGAGGATATCCAGGACACGGTCGTTAACCCTCAATGTTTAAGTTATAAACAAAACTGATCAAAACGGAATATGCGGATTTACTAGCCACAGTCCGACACTCGATTGATTCCATTTCGACCAAGCAGTAATAATTTACCGTAACCCAATCCGTATAGGGAAAACAAGTCATGAGTATTTACCTGAGTTAGTCTTGAATTAAAAATGCAAGATTTAATATCTCAGCCGTATTCAAAATGAAATAAGTGCAGATAGCATTTACTGGAAGGCTCTAGTCTTGATTATGGCATAAGCAAACCATTAAAATGCTAACAGTCTTATTTAAGTCATAGACTTAGACCGACTAGCTTAAAGGATAAAAAACGGTACGATACGCTAGATTAAACGATGACCAGAGAGAATGTAGTTTAAACCCAAAAGTATTATGACCTGTATAATATGGGTAAACCATAAGCATATAAGCGATATCGGGTAACCGGATGAGTTGATAATTTCCATAAACTAGTTACATATTCTTAACCGTGCGCATATAAGCGATATTGGGTAACCGGGTGAGTCATGAACAAGTTCTATATGCCATTATAATTTAAATAAGTTGTAATATCAGTATCAACTTATATGTCTATTAAGATTTTAAAATGAAATTATGCCTCATAAGGGCGTTTTGGTAATTATATATCCTATAAAAGGAACTTGAATATATTTTGATGTTATGATCATAAGTATATCGGAAAAATAATTAATTTATGGTACAATATCAGTAGGAAATTTATTTTTAAGTTCGTTATCGATTAAAACCTTATTTTACGTAAAAAGGGCATTTTAGTCAAAATTGGCATAATAATGGATGCTGTGCATAAACCCAGATTTTGATTATGATCATGTAATATAACCTCAGAGGGTTATGCTACATTACATTACGATAATAATGCAACCTTAGATCAGTAGCTAACTAATCTAAATCGGGTCTGATTCGAAAGTCAAAGTAGAAGTCAAACTTTGCAACTTTCGGTTGAGAACCGACCCTAGAACTGAAATTGAGGAGTCGAACATGTTCTCACATGTTCTAATAATTATTACCAACTTGTGTAAGTGTCAAAACATGTTTTATAACATATATAAACTTACATTGTAATATTTTCAAAGTCTGGCCTATTTCACCTTTTAATAATAAAACTTTGACCCGTCAATGGTCTATTAAACGTGATCTTTATGAGGTGCCCTTTATAGGGATTAACACCTACCTTATTACGATCACTTAGCCATGTTCGTTACGAACAATGGCTGGACCATAATGGTCTTAACTGAAAGTCAAAGCTTTTCCGTAAACGCTTGACTTTTGGCTATAAAAAACCTATAAACGAAAATGCAACAGAAAGGAACACTTACAAGTGATCCTAGGATGAAATAGAACTAAGTTGGGTGCTCCTTTTAGTTAGGAACTTCCAGAGGAGGGAGATAGAATGAATTATGATAAGGTGCAAGTTCAAGTGGTGAACCAATGCACCTATTTATAGTTCGAGAGCTTGAAGGAGGTGATTCCAGGTGTTAGCAGGTGTTAGAGGGAGCCTACCAGTGTCCTAAAATGTGGCATAGCAGTTTGGAAGCCCATGGTTTCGAATTGAGTGTGTCTTGGTAGTTTATGTGGCTGCCAAGCAAAAATTCTGCAGCAGAGGCCCTCTGGCACCCCACGAGAGACCAGGCCCTGCTCTCGCGGCCCGCGAGTGGTCTATGAAATCTTTCAAAGTTTGCCAGATTTAGCCCTCAACTTAATAAACTTCTAAAACACTTTTATAAGCATAATTAGTCCTCCGTAGCCGATATCTGGCGTACCCGAGAGTATGCCCGGACATTGTCAAACTTTGGTTCGTCAAAAGGACACTCAAAGGTATAAATTAGCATGTTGACACTTTTTACCCCTCCACATCCAACTTTTACATATTTACACAATTAATCCCTCTCGTCCAACAAGTGGCTCATATGAGAGTTAGGACTTCGTAAAGGGTCACTCAGAGGCTCAGTTTAAGCATGTTGACACCAATGGGTCACTCTGAGGCTCAGCTTAAGCATGTTTACATGAATGGGTCACTCAGAGGCTCAGTTTAAGCATGTTGACACTAATAGGTCATTCAGAGGCTTAGTTTTAAGCATTTTGACACCAATAGGTCATTAAGAGGCTTTATTTTAAGCATGTTGATGCTTTTAGTCCTTATTAGACTTTAATATAAAATTAGTGACACGTGTCACTATATTATTGGACACGATTTTACGAGGTGTTACACTTTAGCAGAGATTTGCCTTGGCAGACATTTAACTTTAGTCTTTAGCAGAGCTTTGCCTTGGCAGACCTTCTGCTTTAGACTTCAGCAGAGCTTTGTCTTCAACAGAGTTTAGCTATGGCAGACTTTGGACATTTAGTCTTCAGCAAACCTTGACTTGGGCAGATGTTACATTATAGTTTGGATCAGAGGTTGTAGTATATTTTGGCTTTCTATCTCTTTTTTTTGTAGGGTTCAATTCCAACATATATTTTACGTCCAACACATATTTTTACTGAATTTAGTGTAGTCTGACAAATTACATATATAAATTTTCTTTTCCTTGTTAAGGGAAGATGGGTGCTTCTCTCCATAGGGCTTTCAAGACACAAGTTATGGGCAGCAGTCGCCATATTTAACATATAAAGTTTTTTATATGTTAAATAAGCCTGCCTGCCGCCTATAACCTGTGTTTTGTAAGCCCTAGGAGAGAACCACCTATCTTCCCCCTAAAAAGCGAAGAAAACATATCATGCAATTTAAACCTTCTTTCCATTTCTATTCATCATAATCAGATGTGCTAGACTCAGTTGCTGATCTAATCTGACAAAAGATAACAATCAATATTATTAGTATTTCTTGAGATATAGTTTACGAAATCAATTTAGTGGAAGTGCACCTATCGCTTACAGTATAAAACTTGTTGCGGTTGCGCTAGTTGTGGAATTTTAATGCACTGGCTGTGGCGTTTCATCTATCTGTAAACAAAGAGGGATCAAGATTTAGGTTTTCTTTTACCATAAAGTTCATAGATTTAACTTGAATTAATAAATGGTACTCACCAAGATCTGAATCTTGAATGGATGAGGAAACAGAGATATGAGATGAAAATGAGAGCGCTTAACCTGAGATGAGATGAAAATGAGAGATGGTCAGTGAAGATCTCAAATCGTTTGGATCTATCAATTGGATCTTCTGAAACCTTGAACATCTTGTGAAATCGCCAGAGAGAGAAAGGGGTCAGAGGATTTTGAAAATGAAGAATGAATCTAGAAAACCCTTGATTTATACCCGTGGCAGGGGTGTATGGAAACTGGGATAAGCGGTAATTGAAAAATTGGATGTCCACTTTGGCCGCTCAAACATATTATGCTTAAAAATGTTGTACTTCATGCATTAAAGGAGTTTTAAAGGAAATGACAAATTACTTTAAGTTACCCTTTAGATATGCTTAGTAATATAGTATATATATATATATATATATATATAACGTAAGAGAAGATGTAAAAGTCAACCCTGATATATTATTAAACATATTAAAACAAAGTCTTCATGAATATTGTTTTTGATTTTTTAAATCATTAGTTTATTTTTTTAACAATATTTTATTTATCATATTATATATATATATATATATATATATATATATATATATATATATACTAAAAAACTTTGGGAACAGTCATTTTAAATATTTTAAATATTGTTTTCAATTTTTTAATATATTTTATTTAGCTTTTTTTTTTATTCTCCGTGTTGCGGGACTGGTTTTTTTTAACATGAATGTTTTTGCAATTGCTTATCAATAATAACGTAAACAACTTGAATTTATACCTACATATAAAAATAAACACGTAAAACTCTAGTGGGTCAAAATAACATTTTACAAATTTTTTAGAAAGTTCGTGGATGTAAATGTTAATGTTAAAAGGGAACGTAATTACTTTTATTTGATAACGCTCGCCCTAAAAAATTTACACCAAAACATAGACCAGCTGAAAACGTCAATAAAAATAGGAACGAAAATGTATTATATTTGACATACCGTATTTCTGAAAAAAATACGTCGAAAGGAAAACAAAGTTGAATTTATTCCGATACACACATAAAAATAAGCATGTAAGACGCGAAGGGGTTAAAATAACAATTTAAAAAGAATTCAAAATTTTGAGGGGTATAAATGTCAATATATAAAGCTGAAGGGTGAAGTACACATAAAACAAAAATAAGAAAATAAAAAATGAAAACCTAAGTTATTGTAGCTAAGCATTTGTCAAATTATATATATAATAATAATAACCTATTTTAACATTACGAATAAATTTGAAAACGGACACTATGCTGCTAACCGAAACCGATTGCGTTTTTTCAACATTACAATATGAGTTTTAGTGAAAACGGATATTGTACCGCTATTGTACAAAAAACAAATGAAATGATCGAATAATATATGATATGTGTCGGTATCCGTATTTATTTATATTGGTTTTGGTTTTTCTTTTGCTTTGGATAAACTAGTATTTATTTATATTGTTTTTGCTATCAAAAAATAACCTCGTATCACTACTATACTATATCTAATAATATCGTTACCTGCATGTTTACTCATTTCTATGGTTTATGTTTGCTAATGAATTTTGCGCCCAAACCGTAGTCAACCGAAACCAAACGAACAACATCAATATTGGTACTGGTACTTATTTTTTTTTTATACTTTCGATAAACTGGTGTATCCTACCGAACAACATTGTTACATGTATTTGTATTCATTTTTTATGATTTATAGTTTTGATAATTGTCATTTATACAATATTGTTTGCGATGATAAACGAATATCATTATCAGTATCGTTACAGTACCATTACGATCTGAACAGATCGATTCCATTACAAAATCGTTGTCGGTACCGGTGTTCCTTTTTTTCATTTTCAACTGATGTAAAACATGTGTTGATTTCTATACCGAGCGCATTTCTCATACCAGTACTATAACAAGCCTAATTGATATCGATCAAATGCCCACAATAACTGACCACCATAACGTGCGGAAAAACAACCTAGTTGTATATTAAATTGGTGGTAAAAATTAAAGACGTAGGTGGCTATCATGTCTCTTTAGATGACTTTAGACATTAATATGTTTTTTCGAACGTACAGCAACAAAGAATTTAGACTTGATGTACAGACAATGTTATTAACCATCCTTTATTTATTAAAACTAGTGGGTTACACACTTACTCCGCGCAGTGGGACAACCTGCTTTGTAACAAATAATGAATGAAAACTTAGACGCAATGATATAAATAATATTAATAGCATGAATTTTTTCAATATTGTTTTGGTGCATCAGGATATGTAACTGCCACTCAAATGTAGCTACTGAAAGAGGAAAATTAAAAGATAAAATTGTGCTAAGCCAAAAGGATATCGACATGTGTTTTTAAAAGAAAAACTAAAGTTTTAAAAATTTGTAAATCCACGCGGTGGGAATTCGGCTGTTACGGGTTCGGTTCATTACGATACTGGTACTCGCTATAACAACCTAAGAGAACAACAAAAAATAAAAATAAAAGTCGTAATACAACCAAAAAGATATTGAGACGTGTTTTATATCAATTGAAAATAATAAAAACGAATACTGATATTAGTACCGAATTTACATCCATCAGAAACAATAAAAACGAATGTCAATATTGGTACTGACATTGTTCGGATAGTAGGAGTAGTCTAATTCATTTGTTTACGTGTATAATGTCATGTGCGATTGCAAATTAGAAAAAGGATAACAAAGAGATAAACAAAAACCTAAAAAAGACAAAAAATAAAAAGAAAGGAAAAAGAAAAAGAAAAGAGATGAAAACACTAGAAACATTGAAGACGAATTCTTGTTACCCGGAATGTTGTGAGCATTGAATGGTGGATGTTACACTCCCTATTTCCAATCAAACACTGGTTGTCTGGATGGGGAATATCGTGACGTAAGTTGATATCATTATAGTGAATTAACACAGTGTTCAAAGTACGAAAATAATATACAGACAGCTTGTAATGAAAGATCCACAGGCGGATCGTAAAAAGGTACATAAAAATGTGTAACAGACTTTGGGTAGATCTAAGGATTTGCAAGATCCTCTTATTTCACTACCAAGCAGCTTCCAGCCTATTTCGTATTGTACCTGCAACTCAGTCTTTTGAAAATACGTCAGCTTTCGTAGGTAAATACACTTAACTGACTCGTTTGTAAACATCTTAAAATAGATTTAAGTGCACAGGACACAAATCTTTTATAACTTGGGAAAGTCAGCATTGTAAGCTTTTTAATAAATTCACATGTTTGTCCATACATATGGGGCCTAGTACAGAGACCGAGACATGATTAACGTACACACCACTTACGAACTCACAAAGGAGTTATCCTCAACTTGTGGGTAAAAATAATTTAGCATGAGCCTCTGTCAGGTGTATGCCTACACCCCGTGCTTTGGTCATGGCCATTAACTAATGTAATGAGCCGAGGATATCCATCACACGGTCGTTAACCCCCAATGTTTAAGTTATCAAACAAAACTGATCAAAACGGAATATGCGGATTTACTAGCCACAGTTCGGCATTCGATTGATCCCATTTTCGACCAAGCGGTAATAATTTACCGTAACCCAAGCCCGTATAGAGAAAACAAGTCATGAGTATTTACCTGAGTTAGTCTTGATTAAAAATGCAAGATTTAATATCTCAGTCGTATTCAAAATGAAATAAGCGCAGATAGCATTTACTGGAAGGCTCTAGTCTGGATTATGGCATAAGCTAACCAATTAAAATGCTAACGGTCTTATTTAAGACATAGACTTAGACCGACTAGCTTAAATCCAACAAGTATTATGACTTGTATAATATGGGTAAACCATAAGCATTCTGGATTTTAAGATTTAAAATGATAAGGTTAAACCCGTTTCGTTTAATTTCCGTAAACTAGTTATATACGCTTAACCGTGTGCATATAAGCGATATCGGGTAACCGGATGAATCATGAACAAGTTCTATATGCCATTTTACTTTAAATAAGTTGTAATATCAGTACTTACATGCCCGTTAAGGTTTTAAAATGAGATTACGCCTCATAAGGGTGTTTTAGTAGTTATATATTGTATAAAAGGAACTTTAATACTTTGATGTTATGATCATAAGTATTCTAGAAAAAAACATTTAATTTATGGTATAATATCAATAAGAGATTGATCATATGTGTAATGTATCATTTAAGACCAAACTATGCACCGTATGGGCATTTTGGTCATTTTACACATAGTTTGATAACTTATTTGAGATTCTGAGTTTATATTATGTACCTACTATAAAAACACTTTAAATGAGTTTTAAAATCAGTAGCTAGCAAGTCTTGATTGATAAATATGGTTTAAAACCATACTAAGCGCCGAAACGGCGTTTATGTCGAAAAATGACGATTTGTACGAAGTTTAATGAAAACTGATGCTAAGATCAGGTTTATATGTTTTAGATATGTCATTTAATATGACACATCAGTAGATAAAAGGTTTGGTATAAAAAGTATGATTAAAATTGTTTTATGCGCCATAAGGGCTTTATCGTCATTTATCAACATAATACAAGGACTTGTATGTAAACTTAGTATATAAACTGACTTGACATCCCAAACAATCTTACTTATGATATTACATCAGTAGGAAACTCATTTTCAAGTTCATTATTGATTAAAACCTTATTTTATGTAAAAATGGCATTTTAGTCAAAATTGGCATAATAATGGAACTTGTGCATAAACCCAGTATCTGATTATGATTGTCACACCCTGACCCGTAGCGGAAATGGTAGTCGGGGCGTGATTGGGTTTTCATCAAAGCTCATGACATTTACTATAAAGTTTCATATTTATTATTTCCAATTTACAAGAGAAATTACAACCAACATACAAGCACAACATGTTCTAAACACAACATTTATGAATTCTTTATTTTTCTTCTAAGGCAAATTCCTATATGTTCCTCGCTTCAACCTGTCCACCTATATCATGTGTAAAAATAGTTTTTGGGTCAACAAAAGTTGGCGAGTGAATCTCATTTAATCATTTGAAAGAAATAGTTACATTAATTAATTTAAAAAAATATGCATAAACCTAATTCGAGCAAACGTATATGTAAACAATTCACAAACCACATAATCTTCTAGCAGGCACACACAAACATGATGAATGATGAAATGTGATATCAATGCTCAATCAAACGGAGCCGATCTAATGAGGCACGCCATGTTCAAGTCGTCTCCAACGAGGAACTAATGGGCCTAAAATGAATGCTTGCACATAAATGAGAAAAATGAATAATGAGTTGTGAGATCAAGGCTCAATCAAAAGGAGCCGATGTAATGAGGCATGCGATGCTCAAGTCGTATCTGACGAGGAGCTGATGGCCCTAGTGTGACAGCTTGACTACATTGAGAAAGTATAATCACAAATAGCAATAAACAAAATATTACATATCACGTTAGTTCACATAATGGTAATAGCACAAGTGTTTGAATAAATATGTAACGACACATGATACACCCCTAAACATAAATTAAAAAGGGGAATTTGAAAGGATTCACTCACAGTGGGTGTGTTTCCTTGGATTGGTGAGCTAATATTTTAAATTAATGCTTTTTATTAGATTTTTTAGGTTTATTTTTGTGCTAATTAATGGAGTTTTAAACCTAAAAAGTCTTATTTTTAAGTATTTTTAATTGATTTTTAATTAAAATTTTAAGAAATTAGTTATAAAAAAATTATACCCTTTTTCAGGATTGACCGGTTCAACCGGTTTGACCGTAGAAATTATTGGCAGCGTGTGAGGTCCGAACTCGTGACTTCCCGTATACGTGCACGCAGCTCTACCAACTGAGCTACGTGTCTAACCCGGTATAATCTCTATTTTAATTACTTATATATACAAACTAGGTTAATCCAAAATCTTATTTAATTAAAAAGATTTTAAAGTCATCGAACCGCGCATAGCCCCTGTTTCGAACCTGTGACCTTCAATTTGTTTGCACCCAGCCCTACCAACTGGGCTGGGTGTCTAACCCGTTATATTCTGAAATTATATTATATTTATCCACTTGCTAAAAGGTGATTTAAATAAGTTTAAAAATGATTTTTATTTCAGAAATTCGGATGCGTATAAGACTCGAACCCGGGTACCCTCGCTTGTAATGCACACAGTCCACCACTGGACTGTGTGTCTAACCCGGTTATATCTTTAGTTTTAATTATATTTATGTGCAATAACAACTTCATCTTTTTCATGTTTGAAATCACATAATATCAGAACTCGATTCATTTTAACAATCTTATTTATAGCTTACTACAGACGAGTTTTAAGATTAATCAATGAAATGGAAAAGAGTATAAGATTTACCAATCAAAGGTGGTTTTTCCTGATTTCTGACGAAGTTTTCCGACGACGAGCACTTCTCCGGCGAGTTTTAATTTGAAGCGGAGAACCTTCTGATCGATTAGAGAGTTTGTTTGAAAAAGTGAGCGAGTTCAACAATGATGCAAATATCCTTATTTATAGATGAATGTGTGGAATTCAGTTTCAGCCGTTTTTGGTCAAAGATTGATTGTTACAATGATTTGTAACCGAATTGAGTGATGATGGAGTCATTGTGCATGATTGAAGATCAATTTCTTCAATTTAATTCGAAGAAGAAACAGTAATTGATGAGATCCGGGGTTACAGACGTCTTTGCTGGGCGGTTAAACTTTGAACTGATTTAAGGTGTGGTTCTAGTATATAATTTATTTGTTTCGAAATAAGTTCACAAGTGTTGGTGTAGTGTAGTGGTGTAATGCGTGTGTTGATTCATTGGGACGCGGTTCGAAACCCAGCTACCCCTTTATTATTATTATTATTATTATTATTAATTTAACTTTTATTTTAATAGAATTTCTTTTATTCCTTTATTTATTTAATATATTTATATTTTATTTGTTAACCAAAAAAAATTTAACTAACCAAATTTACAAAATAAATAAATACATAACATAACATTTAATAAACGGAGCGGGTTTTGAAACCTGTTTTACTACGGATATTACAATGATCATGTAATATAACCTCAGAGGGTTATGCTACATTAAATTACGATCATAATGCAACCTTAGATCAGTAGCTAACTAATCTAAATCGGGTTAGAATCGAAAGTCAAAGTAGAAGTCAAACTTTGCGACTTTCGGTTGCGAACCGACCCTAGAACTGAAATTGACGAGTCGAACATGTTCTCACATGTTCATATAAGTATTACCAACTTGTTTAAGTGTCAAAACATGTTTTATAACATATATAAACTCAGATTGTAATATTTCAAAATCTGGCCTGTTTGATTTTTAATAATAAAACTTTGACCCGTCAACTGGTCCATTAAACGTGATCTTTATGAGGTGCCCGTCAATTGGTCTATTAAACTCAACGCTCAGTTTTAAGCATGTTGACACTAATGGGTCACTCAGAGGCTCAGTTTAAGCATGTTGACACCAATAGGTCACTCAGAGGCTTTGTTTTAAGCATGTAAACACTTTTAGTCCTTATTAGACTTTAATATTAAAATTAATGACACGTGTCACTATATTATTAAACACGATTTTACGAGGTGTTACATCCTCACCCCCTTAAAATAAATCTCGACCTCGAGATTTTATTCAAAAGGATGGGGGTACTTTTGTCGCATAGTAGACTCAACCTCCTATGTATACTCGCGGCCTCGAAGGGCATCCCACCTAATCTTTACTATAGGTATAAATTTCTTTCGGAGCTTCTTAACCTGTCAATCCTCGATCAAAATTGGTTTCTCAATGAACCTCTGGTTTCTTAATGAACCTCAGGTTTTCATCAATTTGCACATCATGATGTGACATTGCTAGCGACTTACCGGCTAGACATTTCTTAAGATTACGAATGTGGAATACATCATGAATTCCACTAAGCCCCTCTGGCAGCTTAAGCTTATAAGCTACAGCGCCGACACATTGGATTATCTCGAATGGTCCTATATATCTTGGGCTTAACTTGCCCTTCTTTCTAAATCGCATTACACCTTTCCAAGGTGATACTTTTAGCATGACTTTGTCCCCTATTTGGAACTTAAGAGGTTTACGCCTCTTGTCAGCATAGCTTTTCTACCTATCACGAGTAACTTTGAGTCTATCACGGATTTGCACTATCTTATCCATGGTCTCCAGGACAATCTTCGTTCCTGATAGTTGGGCTTCCCCAACTTCAGCCCAACAAATATGAGTTCTACATTTTCTCCCATACAAGGCCTCAAAAGGAGCAGTCTTGATACTTGTATGATAACTATTATTATAGGAGAATTCTATTAGGGGTAAGTGGTGATCCCAACTTCCACCTAAATCAATCACGCATGCTCTAAGCATGTCTTCCAAAGTCTGAATAGTATGCTCACTTTGCCCATCAGTCTACGGATGGTAAGCCGTACTAAAGTTTAATCTTGTGCCTAATGATTGTTGGAAACTTTTCCAAAAGTGAGCTGTATATCTAGTATCTCTATCGGATACAATAGATACCGGCAGACCATGTAGGGACACAATCTTGTCCACGTACAACTTAGTCAATTTGTCAGAATTATAAGTCTCTTTAATTGGCAAGAAATGTGCTGACTTAGTCAGTCAATCGACAATGACCAAATCGTGTCATTACCACATTTGGTCTTAGGTAACTTGGTAATCAAGTCCATCGTTACCATTTCCTATTTCCAAGTAGGAAGTTCTAGCTGTTGTAGAAGTCCTGACGGTTTCTGATGTTTGGCTTTAACTTGCGAATACATCAAACACTTAGTTACATATGTGGCTATGGATTTCTTCAAACCCATCCACCAATATTCTTTTTCAAATCTTGATATATCTTGTCACCACCCGGGTGAACTGAGTATCTTGAATTGTATGCTTCTTGGAGGATTAGATCTCTAAGTCCTCCAAAGATTGGAACCAAGATTCTGCCATTAAATCTAAGGATTCTATCTTTTCCAGGCGCTAACTGATCAATAATTCCGCCTAATCCTTCCTTAGAAATATTAGCCTCTAAAAGGGCTTGCTCTTGTGTATCTAATAGCTTCTCATTCAAGCTATTTCTGAGCTCAATGCTCTTCGCGTTAATCCTTATAGGCTTAACCCTTTCTTTACGACTTAAGGCGTCAGCAACGACATTTGCCTTGCCGGGATGATAGCGGATTTCGCAATCATAGTCATTAAGCGTTCAAAAAAAAAAAAACGTTGTCGCATGTTCAAATCCTTTTGATTGGACAGATGTTGGAGACTCTTATGGTCAGTGTATATAATACACTTTTGTGCCATATAAGTAATGTCTCCACAATTTAAGTGGAAATACAACAACACCCAATTCCAAATCATGGGTGGTGCAATTCCTTTCGTGCAGCTTTAATTGTCATGTCGCATAAGCAATCACTTTGCCTTTTTGCATTAGCACACATCCCATGCCAGTGTGCGAGGCATCGCAATAAATGACAAAATCCTCAATACCCTCAGGTAGAGATAACACAGGAGCATTGCTCAACTTGTGTTTTAGAAGTTCAAAAGATTCTTGTTGTTTTGGACCCTAGTCAAACTTGACATTCTCACGGGTCAAGGTAGTTAAAGGAATGGCTATCCTTGAAAAGTTCTCAATGAACCTCCTATAATAACCGGCCAATCCTAAGAAACTACGAATTTCTGATGGAGTTTTGGGTACTTCCCAATTCATTATGGCTTCTATATTGGCGGGATCCACTTGGATACCACGCTCACTTACAACATGTCTAAGAAACTGGACTTCTCTAAGCCAAAACTCACACTTAGAGAGCTTAGCATAGAGCTTCTCTTGTCTTAGCAATTCTAGGATGCACCGAAGATGTTTCTCGTGATCAACTTGATTACGAGTGTAGATAAGTATATCATATAAGAAGACAATGACAAACTTATCCAGATACGGCTTGCAGACTCTATGAGGTGCCCTTTATAGGGATTAACACCTACCTTATTACGATCACTTAGCCATGTTCGTTATGAACAATGGCTGGACCATAATGGTCTTAACCGAAAGTCAAAGCGTTTTCCGTAAACGCTTGACTTTTGGCTATAAATTAACATGTTGACACTTTTAATCCATCCATCGTCCAACTTTTACATATTTACACAATTAATCCCTCTTGTCCAACAAGTGCCTCATATGAGAGTTAGGACTTCGTAAAAGGTCACTTAGAGGCTTTAGTTCAAACATGGTGTCACTCAGAGGCTCAATTTAAGCATGTTGACACTAACGTGTTACTCAGAGGCTTAGTTTAAGCAAGTTGACACTAATGGGTCTTAGAGGCTCAGTTTAAGCATGTTGACACCAATGGTCACTCAGAGGCTCAGTTTTAAGCATGTTGACACTAATGGGTCACTCAGAAGCTCAGTTTAAGCACGTTGACATCAATAGGTCACTCAGAGGCTTTGTTTTAAGCATGTTGACGCTTTTAGTCCTTATTAGACTTTAATATTAAAAGTAATGACGTGTGTCACTATATTATTGGACATGATTTTATGAGGTGTTACAGTGGAACTTCTTACTTTCTTCATGATGAGGGACCAAATATGTAAAAAAAGAGAAAGTCACATGGCCATTTTCAAGAAAACAGATCCTTTTGTGGCTATCTAAAAAAACTTAAACTACACTAATGTTCTATAGTGAAAACCAACTTGTTTTTTAATATATAAATATAATTGGGTCATATCACAATTTTACTATTCACGTGTTGTTTACAAAAGCCCTCTTTAAGCATGTAATAACATTCAAGACAAACCTTATGGTTTGGCTTTATTTCTAGATAACCCTTTAAGTTTTCTTATTTATCTAACTTATTATAATGTTCTTATTTTCTTCTCTATATACTAGCACAAAACCATTTGGTACTCCTTCAAACCTGACAAAATAATGACGGTGGTCAATATTGGTGATGGTCAGTGAAATCAACAAGCGTCATGAGCTCATCTAGCTTTGTTTTACCCATGTTTGATTTATTTTTTTACGTATTTTTTCGGTTTAACCGTTTTGTCTCAATGCTTAGGTATTAAATACTAGTTTCTTTGATTTGAGAATTATCAAAACAAGCTAGCTTGAATCATTGGTTATACTTTTCTTTTGAACTAAGGGGAGGTGGGGCACCCATGCGGGTTTGTTGCCATGCGAGAAACCTGTGCTGCATAAGTAATGTGTGAGGAGGTGGGGTCCAGTTTTAAATGATGTGTGTGATTGGTGGGCGGAGTAAAAAGTGGGGTTCATGGTTCTAGGGTACTTGTGGGTAGGCGCTGCTAGTGTTTTGGTGGTTTTAGGGTACTTGGATGTAGAACTGACATGACAACGTGGGATTGGACAAGTTAGGGTAGTACCCTTGGGTGCCACTTCCACCTTAATGGCTCAGCTTGATTCTAATAATCATTCAAATTGGCATTTCAAGAAGTACACTCTTGAAGTTATCTATAGTTTTTTAAAACTTTAGATCATAGATAAAAGTCTTGCTAGGTCATTAAACAAATTGTAGAGTGGTGAATCCTTATACAAAATCATAAACAAATTGATTTCCTTGTCGCTAAATTGCAAAACTCCCCAGCCACTCATCAAGATAATCAACTCGATCAATCCACTTGCAAGATCTCAATATTGTGTCCCACCATATAACTTGTAACATAAGGGATACATGATTGCTAAATTAGAGAGGAAAATATGAAAGGATTTTGTTATTGCATTTTGTGTTTGTAGCTTGTCTTTATGATTGTTGTATTTGTTCTTAAATTAATGAACTAGTATTTTGTATTTGTTTGTCTATGTAAGTTTGTCATATGGTGGTAACCTCCTATCACCATATACAAAAAGTCTGTTTTGTTTTCGCATGTAACAAACACATCGATAGGTCATCTAATAGGTATCGATAGGTTGTATCGATGAGTGCTATGTATATCGCTATGGTCTATCGATAAGATGTATCGATATGGTCTATCGATAAGACCTGTTATGTATCGATGTGAAGCATTATGTGTGGATGTATATCAATGACATGTCTGGTATCGATGTAAGGCACTGCTGGTATGTTGTATAAATACCAGCAGTTGTGACCCTGTTTCAGTAGAGAGCACACTCAGAGAGTTGGAGAGCATATTGTGAACTTATGTAATATTACTCTGCGGAAGTCAATACACGGAAACTTTGAAGTGATATCTTTGTGTTATTGATTGTGTTCTTGCTTGGTTTATGTGTAAACTTGGACTCCGCACTTGTTTATACATTATACAATAAGGAATAGGTGTTATATCGATCATATAAAGACCTACAAGTGGTATCAGAGCTTTGGCTCGATTCCTTGTTGAAAACCAAGCATTTTGGTGAGATTTGAGTGATTTTTGAAGAGTTCTTGGACAAAAATTGAAACTCCACTTTCTTAAATGATAATATGGACTAAAATTGATTAAATGATGTTGTTTAATGATAATTTTGGTTAAACACTTGTTAAAAACATTGGAGACAATAAAAAATGTGAATTTTAGTGAGTGCTGCTTGTTAGCCGACCCAATTATTGATAGCCCAAGGTCAAAAACTTTAGCGTTCCATTCCTCATCGAGAAGGATATTGCCACTTTTTACATCACAATGGATAAGTCTCCGGTGTGTCTCCCTTTGATCATGTAGGTAGTTTAGTCCCTTTGCGGCATCAAGACATATCTTGATACGTTGTGACCACGTGAGATGAGACGAATTTAAATAGCGGTCAAGGCTCCCACGAGATGCATGCTCGTAGACCAAGATCATCTCACTCCCTTCACAACAAAATCCAAGAAGAGAGATAAGGTTTTCATGCTTGTAATCGGAAAGCATCGTTAACTCTTTCAAGAACTCAGGTGCTCCTTGTCCACGTGTACTATCGAGACGTTTAATAGCGACCACGCTTCGCCCATCAGGGTGAGATAGTTCTCTTTTATAAACATACCCAAAATCACCAAATCCAATACAGTTATCGTTGAAGTTGTTGGTTGCTATTTTTTATCTCTTCCGGTGGGATTTTACGATGTTAAACTTCTACAAGAATGTCTGCAAGTATGCCTCCATATTTATGGATCAAATAACAACTATAGTATTCAAATAAAGGGTTTTAAGCAATTGCAAGTGCATAACATGACAGAAGATGTGTAAAGAAAACTAACACAAAAGGTGTTTGTGATTCTCTAATTTAAACGGTGAAGTGAGAGATGGTTAAGAATAAATAATACATAAGATTACTGTAGGAATTGGGTTCAATATATAATAACGACTCTCGTTATTCATAGGAATTATCATAGTACAATACCAGTTGCAATTACTAAATAAAAAGAATATAAAATATAATTATATATACCGATCTTGATTCAAGCCGCATCACTGGTGGGTCCTTCACGCGCACTTCATAGCATCCTAGACTCGAGTATTTATCATCTTGAGTCTTGAAAATACTCATTGACTGCAACAAAGAGCATACTAAAACGTTGACGATTTTGGTTGAGGCACGTGTTCAACACGCTTCCCTTAAAACAGATTTCGCGCCTCTATTAAAGACAACGCGACTATTTCCCAGGGTATAACAGCCAAAGCAGTATGTACTGCCGAAGATGGCTCACGCGCCCGAGGTTACAATGTGTAATTGTAGTGTTTGAACTTATAGAACAAATAAGGATGTGATGGTGATGGAAAACAAGTAGAGAGTACTCCTCTCTCTAGTTGGTCTTCAAGTGTTAATCCTCCTTCTAGTATATTTATATATCAAGCAATACAATATTCTTATAGTCACGAAAAGAAGCACATAGCCTACTGATTGTACAAGAGTTAAGGATTGGTGAAAGGTTTCACTTAATTAGTCATTTAATTAGAGAGTTAAAAACTCTAATATAACTAACTAAATGTCATCAAAAAGCTCTACTCAAGAGTTTCTCTTTTATTCACCACATAAAGATTCTAATGAATATTTATAATTTCATCAAATTATAAATATATTAAATATACATTCACCAAATCTCCAACAATCCCTCACATGAATGGATATCGTTCAAAACACATAAAATTTCCAATGGAATCTCGACAGTTGAGTTTTGCATACAATAGGTAGGTGTAACCCTTTGAACCTTCGCTCATGAAATGCACTTAGCCCACTAGTTTTGAGTAGACATCGATGTCTTTGAACTCGTATGCCTTGTGTGTAGAAATTAATACACTTCACATAAGACTCTCCTTAGCCGGGTCATCTCCTCATAGTCGTGTCCAATAATGATCGTGGAACACTTTCTTGGTTCTGCGAGAGCTCTAGGAATTGTGCCGTCAATTCCATTCGAAGCGACTCCACTTCTCTCTAACATAGGTGATTCTCCTTAGATCATTAAAAGCATTGTGGTTATCGTGATTTATCCAAATCATTTACCACATATTATGCTTAGCCTCACTCTTTGTCACTGAATATCATAGGAATAGACTAGGACGTATTTAAACACCCTTTGTATACTTTGGGGTATGTATAACCATATATACTAGCTTATGCATATCATTTATGCCCCCACAATGACCACCCTTAGGCATATGAGTTAGTTGTCCTATTGAACTTAGATCTTAAGATCTCTAGTCCATTAAGTTAGGTTTCCTTCACATACCCTTTTTCATGGGGTTTAGTCTCATTCCACAACTTGATCTCTAATAAGCCCTCAAGTTGTTGGATCCATGACATTATTTTTTACTTTGTCTAGTCACTACAAATAACTTTACTTATTTGAGATTAGTTGTCATGATGTGTTCTTAACTCGCAAGTTAATTTTGCCTTGTCAACTTCTAATACTATAACCTCAGTGGCCATCTGAATCTGATTATAATATATGTCTTTCTAAGAAACACGTATCATTTAAGGCAAACACGTCTCCATTATACACTATGACCTTTCTGTCCTCCACTTAGTCTTCTGCTTGCAATGTTAGATTGGATTACAAAATCCTTATTGCCAAACTTTTATGATACAAATGCAAAACACCCCCACATTTAAGTGTTATAGGATATCATTCAGATGGGTAATGAAAACCATTTCTACATACCCTTATAAGGTTATTTCTAAATGGATCCTCCCCCACATTTCTTGTCATTTGATCAACATTTCTGTAACTTCACTTATGACGACATTTATACATATATGATTGAACAAGATCAACCTCATTGTATCCGTGAATTCAACTCATATTGCATTAGCTTACATAAGCTTCCGAGCTGACCAAAGTAACACATGCCTTTGTCATCAGTTTGTCACCAATTTAGAATAATTTAATTTAACATCTACAATAAGCCTAGACTGTGAGTTCTCCTCATTAGCTTTTCGAACAAAATATTCAAAAGTTACATGTCTTTTCCTTATAATGAATGAAAATTCTCCCTCAACTTTGTCTGTACACAAATTCTTTTTGTGTTCATACACATTTTAATGTTTAGAGTTAATTAGTCTCTGTCAAGACCCATAATTAACCATGTACTAATCTAGCATGCTTTAGGCTACAATATTTTAGCATGTGAATAGAAGATGGATCATTCTGATTCTGCACAGCCCTAATGATATCATAATATAACTTTGTAACATTCATCCCTTGTTAAGACAAAATAATGAGACTTATTCATAATACTAAAAAAATCAATATTTAGGAAGGTCTCACAAATGATTGTATATAGCACATAGCTAATTTTTATCATTCAATTAAGGAACATAACTTGTTTACCTTTAATCTTCAGCGCTTTACCGTTAAATCATAAGGACTTAAACATAAGTCTTAATCCAAGTCACTTAGCGAGCACATTCATCACCGACAAGATGAATGTTCCTCGTCTACAATCACTATTATGTGTGAGATAGAGTCAACTAGATTGACACTCAACAATATGGCATTCATAATTTTGCTATAAGTGATTTGTATACATCTATTGTTATTCATTAGGTATATCTATATTTAAGATGCTCTCTTAAACAAATATAAAATCTCCATATAGTTCTAACAATAATTAAGTGGTAGACATATCTATGTATAGATCACTCGGAACAAATCTCACAAGATTTATCAAAGGTATACAATAACATATAGTACTTTTTCTTTCATATATTAGAATTCACACTTGTGAATTTTCCAATCACTTCTAACGAAGTATGTTGACATGGATCTCGTTTGTTTATTTCATCTCAATACACCGAGTACGTTCTTTCGTTATTCTCTCATGATGTGGTTATACATTTAATGTTTCGTCTTTGACTTTTAGTCAATGCAACAACTCTCAGGTTGTTTATGTCCAATTATGTTCATGTACTATCCGTTTAGAACCATTTCCTTTTAAACAATATATAGTTGACGTTATAATTTATTTTCAAAAAAAAATTATACGTCACAAACATTAGTGATTTGTTTCTTTGTAAAAAATTGCATGTGTTATCCGAAGATATTGAACACAAAACAATAAAATACATTGGAAACTAAATCATCAGTGCCAAATATTTTTGAAATTTAAACAGAAGGATTAAAGATATGTAGACATCAAATATCAAAGTGCTTTTATCTTCCACACTTTATATTCTGACTGAAATCTTCTCAACGATATCGTCCCATGGCATGTCTTGAGGTACTCCCTCAATAATACTCCATACACTTGTAAGTATAAGTTCCCCATTTCATCTTGAAACTGAAAACTTGGACAATTCTGCTCAAAACAACACAAGATTATTATAAAGGCTACACTTAAGTAGTAAACTTGAGCAATTAAATTTGTTCACAACAATACCAAGTTGTTTTCCATGAGATTGTTACTTTGTTCAACAAATGCTAATTCTAGCAAGAGTAGCAAACCATTTGAATTCTAAAAACTATGCAACACATTGTTTTAAAATCATTTCAAAATATTTCCTTAGTTTTGCAATGTACAATATTAATAATATCAGTTAGAGTTTATGATAACATAAATCAAAACTCATACTATAAATTGTTTTATATTGTTTGGTTTTACTACGCATGTACTAAACGTTTTCTAACACGTATTTTGAAAAAAATGTTATAATAGGCACATTATATAAACGAACGTTTACATAAAACGTTTTCCAATGATAAAGTTTATAAAATAAACCATTTCTCATCATTTTTAATGCACACATAGACAAGTAAATGTTTACATAAAACATTTCCATTCATTATGGCTTATATAATGTACAATCTCTAACATTGTATTTGTGATGCACATTTTCCATATGAAAAGTCTAGTAAATAATTATAATTTCATTAAATTCATATAAATAACAACACCATCACTTTATAATGATTTAATTCTTGAAGCCAATCAAACATCAACTTCAAGTGTGACCTTTTATTTCTAAACCGTACAAAGCATAAAATAAGTGTTTATATTCATTTAAAACCAATGCTACAACAAATTACTTATATAAAATTGTTTACATAAAACATTTCAAAGCATTTGTATTTTAACCATTTATCAATCATGTTAAAATGAAAGAAATTTTAACACGCTAGAAATATTAACATTTCCACAAAATGTTAATTCGACTTGTTATAAACACATATATGGTTCAAATAAATAAGTCATTTCCAATACACACGTTAGAAAATGAACAATTAAAAAATTGCTTCCAAACTAACGCTTTCCATGAACGTTTCTAATAAACATGTTAAAAATAAATGATTACAAAAATCATTATAAGACTTATTAGTTTCTATAAAATAAACTTATTTTAATACTCATTCTTTAAACCATATTATATAAATAATATGCCATTTCTAACAAGCATGTTAGAACATGAAACGTTTAAAAAATGTATTGTTAATAAAAATAAATCCGGTCTAACACACACGTTAGAGAATTTAACGTTTACAAAAAAACGTATGATTTACATTAATAAACCCGATCTAACACAAAAGTTAGAAAAATTAACGATTCAAAATCGTTTCAGAAAACTATTTGTTTTGTACCACGATATAAGATTTAAGATTGTATCTCAGAAATCCAAACACAACAAGTTGTACTACATACATGTTTCTCAAAAATATTTATAAGATAACGAGACTCTCGTTATTCGTAGGAATTATCATAGTACAATACCGGTTGCAATTATTAAATAAAAAGAATATAAAATATAATTATATATACCGATCTTGATTCAAGCCGCATCGCTGGTGGGTCCTTCACGCGCACTTGATAGCATCCTAGACTTGAGTATTCATCATCTTGAGTCTTAAAAAATACTCCTTGACTGCAACAAAGAGCACACTAAAACGTTGACGATTTTGGTTGAGGCACGTGTTCAACACGCTTCTGTTAAAACAGATTCCGCGCCTCTACTAAAGACGACGCGACTGTTTCCCATGGTACAACAGCCGAAGCAGTATGTACTGCCGAAGATGGCTCACGCGCCCGAGATTACAATGTGTAATTGTAGTGTTTGAACTTATAGAACAAATAAGGATGTGATGGTGGTGGAAAACAAGTAGAGAGTACTCCTCTCTCTAGTTGGTCTTCAAGTGTTAATCCTCCTTCTAGTATATTTATGTTTCAAGCAATACAATATTTTTATAGTCACAAAAAGAAGCACATAGCCTACTGATTGTACAAGAGTTAAAGATTAGTGAAAGGTTTAACTTAATTAGTCTCTTAATTAAAGACTTAAAAACTCTAATATAACTAATTAAATGTCATAAAAAAAACTTTACTCTAGAGTTTCTCTTTTATTCACCATATAAAGGTTCTAATTAATATTTATAATTTTATTAAATTATAAATATATTAAATATTTATTTATCAAATTTTCAACATTTAAAAGCAGTGACTTTATATAGGATTAGAGAGGCGAGATATTTAATAACTACTACGTTATATTAATTACAAACGCAATATAACTAAACAAGTGATTTGCATAGTCAAACACTGTGGGTGGTTACCAAGCCTCGTTTAGTTGACCTAAGGCAAAACACTATGGGTGGTTACCAAGTCTCGTTTTACAAAGGAATTAAAAAAAATAGTTTAATTCCAGCCAGCAATTATAGACTAAGCAAATTTGTGGCCTTGTGGGTGATTATTCCCAAGTCTCTTTTATTTGACCTAAGGCATTAATGCTGATGGTCAAAGTCAACCCTCTGAGCCCACATGCCTGATCACATGATTGTATATAAAAAATATTAAATTCCAGCTGTTGTTGGGAAAAAACACATTAATAGAACATGGTCACCAAGAATTGAGGTCGGTAAGCGATTAATTAAATAAACTGTCGATGAGAAAGCCTCAACCCAAAAAGTTGAGGATAATTTAGCACTAAACTACATGGCTAGTCTGGTTTTGACAATGTGTCGATATTTCCTTCTGACTCTTCGATTTTGTTGTGGCGTATACGGACATGACATACGATGGAACGTGCCATTTTTCTCAAATAATAATCGAACCTTATCGTTAGTAAATTCAGTTTCTCCATCACTTTGAAAGGTTTTTATTTTTGTAGAAAAGTGGGTTTTAACAAAGGGAACGAAGATAGATAAAGCATAAAAAAATTCGGACTTGGCGTGTAGGGGATATAACCAAGTAAACCGGGAGAAGTCATCAATAAACGCCACATAATATAAAAAGTTACCAACCGAGTTTACCGGGGAAGGGCCCCACAAATTACAATGGACTAATTCAAGTGGTGCGGATGCACGTTTATTATTAGTAACAAAAGATAGCCGTTTAGATTTGGCTACTTCACATAGGGAGCAAAGTCCCGGTTTAGGTAAAATGGAAGTAAAAGACAAATGACCATGTTTTAATAACATATGAATAGTATCAAAATTAACATGCCCAAGATGGGCATGTAATATTTCATAAGAGGCTTTCAGGCAAGACGAGGAGGCGACCAACGCTTCATGTGTGTTATGGATGACATAGAGGCCGTCTTTACGGCAACCCCGGGCTAGGACTTGCTTGGTTAGGCGATCATGAATATAAAAGTAAGAATGTGAGAACAAGACATCAACAAAATTGTCCTCAATTAATTTGCTTATCGAGAGGTGATTCTTGGTAAGATGAGGCACCATTAAAACATTTTTTTTAATCAAGGGAACCAAGTAATTTAACATTACTAATATGAGATATGGGAAGCGATTGACCATTACCAAAATAAATGCTTTTGTTACCTTGGGTGGGAGAAGAATTTGTCATACTATTATTATTAGGAAGCATATGATCGGACGCACGTGTATCACAAGTCCAGTCGGATATGTTGGTATTAACTTGACATTGTGCATGGAAAGCTTGTGCAAGTTATTCCTCATATGGTGTAACAGAAGTGGCAAAGCTTGCAAGTTTTGAGCATTGATTTGCATAATGCCCTGGAGTGCGACAAAGTTGACATGTGGGAGGACGGCGATTGCGATTTTGTGAGGGCCTAGAGGAGCGAGACAGTCCACGGAAACTGTTGTGGGTTTGTTGGTAGCGATTGGCCTGGATTTGGCCGAAGGGTTTGTTGGGGCACAAGGGGTATGCGGGCGGTTTGGGTGATGTTGCTGAGTATGTGCCGTAAAAGCAACAGAAGGTGTTTGTGTTCCATGGAGAGCTTTTACAAATAACTCGTGACTTTCGGCACGAGCAAGTAAGTCGGGAAAGGCTGGTAGGGGTGAATAGACCGAACCGATGTCGAAAAGGTTTCAAAGGTGGGGCCAAGGCCGCATAGGAACCAATGGAGTTGATCCATTGGGTCGACCGGATGTCCAATTGCACTCAACTGGTCACAAATTGCCTTGAAAGCGTGCCCGACCGTTTTGTCTCCTTTTTGAGTTAGGGGAAGGTTATCTCGCAAATTTTGCACACGCTCAACGGATGCGTTGCAAAACGCGGCTTCAAGAGCGAGCCATATTTCACGAGCCGAGGTTAATCAACAATTACCGAGAGGGCTTCTTCCGTAAGAGAGGCATTGAGGAGAATGATAGTTTTCTGTTCGTCTGGAAGCCATGTCGAAAATTCGGGGTTGTCAACCGTTTTTCATTCAAAGTGATGGTTATAAGGGGTGAGGTTTTGGTTCCGTTGACATGAGACAGAAGGTCCTGAATGGATAGGAGAGGCAGCATCTGAAGTCGCCAGTATAGGTAGTTGGAGGATGATAGTTTTAGTGCAATCATGGGTGCAAGTTTGTTCATGGGAATATTGATTGATGAAGACGAAGCAGCCATGATAGAGAAGAAAGAGCAAAGAGCAGGAAGAAAGAAGGTGATAAGGGCAGAAGGTGGAGGGAAAGGAAGATGGGAGGTGTGGGAGAAACTCAGCCAATCACAATGATGGCTGATACCATATTAAACTGAGGAAATCGAATGATCACTATTGAAGAGAGGAGTACGATTTGTACATACATAATTTACAATAAGAACCTTAAAGAATGAAGAATATATAAATGACTACAATAATTATAAAGAGCGTCATCTAACAGTAACTTTTATTCGCTAGGGGCTCTAACCAGCTTATATAAAATTGTTTATGTTGGCCATTAAAAAAAATACGTATGTAACACCCTTGTTTCTCCAAAAAGAGTAGATTTAAAAAAAAAACTTTCTTTTAACAAAGGAAAGTCGCTTGTTAATTATGAATCATCTAACTGAGTATACTAAAATGGGTGTTAACAGGTGTTGTGATAGTTCCTCTACCCTTCCTCGCCAACATCATGATGAATCATCTTAAATATCCTGCAAAGTACACATTGGTTTTTGAAAACAAGTGTTAGCTATAAATGAAACCAAACCAATAGATAAAGATTTCCAGTCACCTGTGATCCCAGAATGAGTAGGGACAAACTTGTTTTGATGGTATACAGAAGACATTTGAAGGTGTAAACCATGCCCAATGAAGAAAAAACCATGAAGTTTGTTGTCAAGATGGCCAATCTCGTCATACTTCTGAGATATCGGGTTGCAAAATGAAGCCTGTAAAGTAATTGAAGGAAGCATTAATGAATAATGAACGAGGGGTAAGGACTCAGCTAGAGAATATATAGTATGAGTTGCCAATTGTTCAAGAAGATTTCAATGGAGAATTCGCTGGTTTTTAAAGATAAGAAAGAAATCTTTGTTGACTATGGTTTGGAGTCAAAATTTTGTTGTCTCTTTTGGTTTCTAGCTGTCTTCTTATTTACAATCCAAATTCCCCCATTCAAATCAAAACACATCTATGTTACCTGCACTCAAAACTAACCCAAACAAATATGCCGCACTCAAAACTAACCCAAACAAATATGCGATATACGTCGTATCCACAGCCACATCAACATCTGATCTGCAGCCCTCACAAATAATTATAGAGGTGAACAGTATCTCCTTCAAATTTACCGATAAACAGTAACTTTTTTCTCTCTTCACTCACAACAATTTACAATCACTTTCATAAATATAGAGGCTACACTTATACAAATATAAAGGATTCATTTGAATGCTCTTAAATAGCCCTACAATTGTTTCAGCAGTGGGCTGCCATACTTGCCCACATGTTCTGGATCGCTCATTGACACAAGCCTACAACAACTCTGGCCCAACTGTGATTACTTAATATGGTTCAGCTACTGTGCCTCTTTCACACACATAATAAATAAATATATATAAGACAATCTTATTTAACTTAATTTTCTAATTAGATTAGCCCTTTCATAAAGTGTGCTATATTTTAAAGGATTTAAATAAATTTATAGCATACTAATTTTTACCAAATATTAAATTTCTAAATTTATGATTTACGATGTAAATGTAACCCTTACAAATCAAAAGGCCACAACACAGGTTACATGCGGAGTTACGAGCCTAAATGCCTAGAGGGTGGATCATGCGACAAACTATGAGGCCTAAAGTTCATCATCTGGATCCTAATTTCAAACTTTACGATTTTGCTTAAATTTACCAGTTTTAATTCCGTTTTAGTTTCTATATAAAAATATGTAAATATTTCATTCTGTAATTCATACGTTTATTAGGAAAACATTTTGATAATTATGCAGTAACATTAAGTTTTTCTAAATTTCGCTTGACATCAGCTTTAAGGTGTTTGAAAAGAATTTATGCTCGTTTGCCTCCGTAAGCGGTAATCATTGTAGTAAGCGCATCAACTTCCTTTTCCCTTGCCTGGCTTTGTCTTCGCAAGTGATAATGTTAACAAACGTTATTTGAAAATGAGATATATTGTTTAGAAAGCTAAATCGTCAGAATCGGTTCAGATTATCATCATCCTACAAAACGATAGCAAATAAATACTCTATTGTGAATACTTCATTTAACAATACTTTATATCAGAATGTCCAAGAGAAAATATAAGTACAACTACGTACTTAAGTTTTTAGAAAACAAATTAAGAAATACAAGTTATTCAATAAAATTAAATAATTGTAAAGGAAATATGGTTAAAAAATAATTATTAAAAACAAAAAGTAAATGACAAAGGGTATATGGTTTAAAAAAAGAAAATATATTAAAAGATAAAGTAAATACAAAAATAAAGTATTATAATACTAAAATATAATAAAAAACTATAAATTATTATAATTAAAATCACTATTTATCGTCCTTCATCAACGATATATAAAAAATATATATTAAAAGATAAGTAAACATAAATATAAAATATTATAATACTAAAGTATAAAAAAAATGTATATTATTATAAAATATTAATCACTATTTATCGTCCTTCATCAACAATATATATATATATATATATATATATATATATATATGCTATGAATTATTATAAAAATAAAATCACTATTTATCGTCCTTTATCAAATATATATAAAAAAGAATATATATATATATATATGCTATGAATTATTATAAAAATAAAATCACTATTTATCGTCCTTTATCAAATATATATAAAAAAGAATTATATTAAAAGATAAATTAAACATAAAAATAAAGTATTATAATATATATATAAAATATATTTATATATATATATATATATATATATATATATTGTTGATTAAAGATGATAAATAGTGATTAATATTTTATAATAATATATAGGTTTTTTTATACTTTAGTATTCTAATACTTTATTTTTATGTTTACTTTATCTTTTAATATAATTCTTATATATATATATATATATACTATAAATTATTATAAAAATAAAATCACTATTTATCGTCCTTTATCAACAATATATAAAAAAGAATTATATTAAAAGATAAAGTAAACATAAAAATAAAGTATTATAATACTAAAGTATGAAAAAACCTTTATATTATTATAAAATATTAATCACTATTTATCATCCTTCATCAACAATATATATATATATATTATAATATATAAAAAAGAATTATATTAAAAGATAAAGTAAACATAAAAATAAAGTATTATAATACTAAAATATAAAAAAATCTATATATTATTATAAAGTATTAATCACTATTTATCATCCTTCATCAACAATATATATATACTATAAATTATTATAAAAATAAAATCACTATTTTTGTCCTTTGTCAACAATATATAAAAAAGAATTATATTAAAAAATAAAGTAAACATAAAAATAAAGTATTATAATACTAAAGTATAAAAAACCTATATATTATTATAAAATATTAATCACTATTTATCATCCTTTATCAACAATATATAGGTTTTTTTGTGTAATAATATTTATAATATACCCCTGCATGTACCAACATTTATAATATAATAATTTGTGTAATAATTTCTCGTAAATCTCCTCTGAAAGAACAATTCAAATAGCAAAGTTATAATTCCACATTAGTATAAACATTGTTACAGGTCAAAGCTTACAGTATTGGGGTTTAAGTTGCCATTAGGTGTTTTTTATAACCATCATTTAGGTATGTATAAATAGGTTACAGTGATAAATAGATTGTGATCATCACAATTACAAATTCAGTGTAAACGAAATTCTAATCTGTGTTCATCTTTTTCATTCTAAATGTGTCTTTGTTACCAACAGTTCATAGGCTCCACAACTACATGTGAGGAAAAAAAGGGACTTACAATGCTTCTCTCTTTGTCATCATGATTAAGTAAGAATCCTTTCCAAAAAAGTAAGTACGCTTCCGTCTGTGTTGTCCATTGCATGCTATTGGTTGACCATTTGGTTATGTCTTCATAATCAGTTGGCAATTTTGCTACCCAATTTGCATCTGAATCTGATACGGGCTGCATGTTCAGCTCCTCATCTTTATGTTCCACCTATAGAAGAACATAACCATTTAAGACTTTGATTCCATGACTAATATGGAAGTGACTAACATTATGCTTCTTGTACTTAATACCATTTGGGTTGAGTTCTCTTACATCGGTAATAATGTTACTGTGGCTGATCACCAAGGGCCGAAACTCAATGCCTTCTACCTCAATGGAATCTATATCAGGAAATTTATAGCCGCCAAACTCAATTTCAAGATCAACAATTCTGTTGTCACTAATAAACTGATATAACTCACACATCAACCATCCATCTTTTCTATTGTCCGCAAGGTATGAAATTGAATATTCTGTCTCCCCTTGTAATTTGTATTTGAGAAATATATGAAGAGTTCTTCTTGACTCCCTTTTGTGATGACATTTGAACACAAGGTTCACCGTGTATGTGATTCCTAGTGACAAGAATTGAGTTTTTACACGCATTTTGAATTTTCCATCCATTGAGTAGTAAAGGCCACCTGGAAATCTGCATGAATAGTACGTAGCAAAAGATGAGACAACTTTACACACATACGTATAATTTTAAACTATATATATATATATATATATATATATATACATACATACAGGATAAGGATCTGCTAGAAACCACGCTATATTGCAAAAACTGCGAGAAACAATGTGAACACAACCAAAAATAGCTAAAAAAATAAAAAACACACAAAAATATTTTTTTTTTTATAAAAAATCGCTAAATTTCGTCATAAAAAAACTGAGCAATAGTACCCCTGCACTGTTCATTTTTTATCAGTGATGAAATTTAGCTATTTTTAATAAAAAAAATTGAACAAAAAGTACCATTGTACATTTGGTTAGGTTTTTTTAGGTTTTTGAGGGGTTGGGTGTTAGGTTTTATGGGGTTTTTGGTGAGGTATAGTTTTTCTTGGGTGGGTTTTTAGGTTTTTGGGTTCGGGGGGTAGATGGGTGTTTAGTTTTTGGGTTTTTGTTTGTGTTCACATCGATTTTCGTGGTTCTCGCAATAAAAGTGTTTCTCAAATAAAACCTACCCCGTATACATTTAGGGAAGGATCCATTAAAAAGTGGGTTTTGTCAACGTAGACTAAGAAGGATTATAGAGATTACATGTCGTACTTCTTATAAGTAAGATGAAAGGGCATTTTGGTCTTAAAACACAAACTTTCATCCTTTTGTTTTCTCAAAATATACAATACAAAACTATAGTACAAAACGTTAAACACAAAAAATACAATAAAAAATCTAGTATAAAAAATTCAGCACTAAAAATTCTAGTAAAAATTCAACACAAAAATAGTAGTACAAAAAATCTAGCACAAAAATATTGTACAAAAAAATTAGCACAAAAATAATATAGAACATAGAAATACAACACAACTTTTTAGGTTTTTATAGTTGTCATATTTTATAAAACAAGCTAATCAAATTAAAAATAAAAAGTTTCTCGATTTTAGGGTGCAATTTTTTTTAAATAATGTGGTATAAAAATATGAACGTTTAAAAAATTAAGATCGAATATGCATGTACCTTGTATATGAAAATATATACAAGAGAAAACTAACACATAGGCTATTTTCAAAAATACCCTTACATCCATTTTTTTACATTTTCATTTTAGTCATTCATTTAATTTAAAATTCCTTCTCATCCTACTTAACCTATATATATATATATATATATATGGTTAGATTCATTAATGAACAAATCCATTAATTGTGAACAATAGTGAACTAATCATAGCCCTTAATTATCAATACATAAGTGTAAATCAATGATTAGGATTTGATGATGAAAATACACTAGTGCACTTTACGATTTGATGATATAAATCAATGGTTAGGATTTGTTCACTCGATTCACAAATACACTGGCGTTCACTCTAGAACCCCACACTATATATAAATAGGGTTAGGATCGTGTGAGAAGTACTAGGCTACTTGAGAAACTTAAGAATGACTCTAGAGCACGCATTTTCCCTAAGTTTTTCATAATATATACATACGTATAGTTTAAAAATAACTATATACATATGTGTATAATTCAAGATTTGACAATATACATATATGTATATAGTCAATTTCAAACTATACATATGTGTATATTACGATAAACTTAGGGAATGTGTGGTACAGAATGCTTCTTAACTTTCTCAAATAGGGTGGACTTCTCTTATGATCCTTACCCTATATATATGTTGCGCCCGCTTGTCGTATGCGCATATAATGTATATATGTGTGGGCGCTCGGGGGCAAAAGTGAAAGTGCACTAATTTTAACGTTACTTTACTAATTTCGTGAAAATAATATTAAAGAGGGGATGGTTAATCATGTATCGTGTGGTAGCGTTGATAGCCAAAAAACAAGGGAGTACATGCACCTACTTGCCTTTGTTTTAATTGCCTAGTGTTATGTGCCCCTTATATCCAAGGCTTGATGTAGAACTACTATCGAGCTACTAAAATTTAAACACTTTCTCTTTTCAATTATAATTAAATGATTCTCTCTCCAATATACGCAAGGATAGGAAAAATGTATGTACAATAACAGTGTGTCTTGATTGTTGTGTATAAAATCGAATAGTCAGTATACACATGTATATAAAAACCACTCAGCTAACAATAATTATATACATGTGTATAAAAAATAAACAGTCACCATACACATGTGTATAAAACCCAAATTGCTTAGTGAACAATAATTATACACATGTGTACTATACACCATCGACACCTTTAATTTTCTTAAATTAAAAAAACTATAGTAAGATCATACTCAAATTAAAGAGAATAAAATGCTCCTTTTATGATGTAATTGTTTAAAAAAATATAAACGTATGAAAATGTTATAATCATTTAAAAGTAAAAAATAATGAAGGAAAAAATATATTTTACTTTCTATAATACCCTTTTGAATAAAAAAATAAAAAGAATACTCAACAAGATGAGTGGTTTAGATTGGTTCATTTAGTTCACAAATAGGAGGAATGTTCACAAATGAATCTAATATATATATATATATATATATATATATTTGTGTGTGTGTGTGTGTTTAAATAAGAACGCTAAATATTGTAAGAACAGTAACAACGAATGAAATAACTACGAGAACTTTATAAAAAACAATTCAAATTCAAAATTTCTTTTACACTTGTCATTATTATTCGAATAAAATATTATAAATTAAAGTTACACGTTTAAATTTACATGTATTCATAAATAAAAAAAATTTACTCATGTGCAAATTTATTATATTTACACATGTGTAAACAAAATAATAAGAGTGATTTTAAGAGAATAAATGAATTATTTGATGTAAATCCTTTTTCTTTGATATTATATTTTAATTAAAATGAGACTTTTATTAAAAAGTTGTTTTGATTGATTTTCTTATTCATTCTCATAATTCTTGCAATATTAAGCGTTCTCAAAATAATCGTCACCTTATATTCAAAATAGAAAATACATATAAAACATAAATTTATATTTTGAACACATTTTATAACCATCAATCTCAAAATTTATAATTTAAGCTCATAAGATATTAACCCAATACCTAGTTTAGTTTAAAAATAATAATTATAATAATAAGGGGCACGTTTTCTGACTCGGACTTGGCACCTGATTTCTCAGTACCGACCAAGCCAACCTTTGTACTCACCTTTTTCTCATTGTATAAACAAATATTCTTCACCTGATTTTGAATACTGAAATCTCTCAACATGTTTAAAATACTGCTTGTTATAGTTTGTCGTTATTGAAGTATATTAGCATTCTATAAGTATAAACGAATCTAAACTAGTGGATTATAGACACATATAGCAGCTAATTACCGTGTTGCCCCCATTGAGGAGGACCCCTTCACATAGAAGCTTCCACAATTCACGATTCGAACTGTACTTCAGAGGAGGATCTGCAGTCATAATTATCTCTTTGTAGTAAAATAGGTGTGCCATCCATTCACTAAACTCTTGACATACGAGTAATTCTTGACTGTCTAGTGCCTTCTCAAGTTCTGCCACAACCTCAGCCATCTTTGGCCGATCTTCACGAGATACCTTCAGACATCGATATGCAATGTCCGAAAAAGTTTGCAAAGCACTCTGATGCATCGGTTGAAAGGTCGAATTCCTAAAGATGATATCATTTAACTTCTTTTCTTCATAGCTTTTAATCCACGTTGGTACTAAATTCTGCTGAACACGACCATTGCTAAATGTACAGCAAAATGTCCCGCATAAAACTTCGAATAAGACCACACCCAGAGAGTATACTTCTGACTCTTTCGTGAGGGTATGCGTCATCGCATATTGTGGATCACAGTACCCAGCTGTACCTGCTGCAAGGGTGACAATAACCAATTCTGCTCATTAGCTGACCCAATAAGCGATAGCCCGAAATCAGAAACTTTAGCATTCCATTCCTCATCTAGAAGGATGTTGGCGCTTTTAACATCACAGTGGATAAGTCTCTGATGCGTCTCCCTTGGGTCATGAAGGTAGCTTAACCCCTTCGCAGCATCAAGGCATATCTTCAGATGTTGTTTCCACGTGAGAAGAGGGGAATTTAAATAGCGGTCAAGGCTTCCACGAGATGCATGCTCGTACACCAGGATCATCTCACTCCCTTCGCAACAAAATCCCAGAAGAGAGATAAGATTTTCATGCTTGTACCGGGAGAGCGTCAAGATCTCTTTCAAAAACTCAGGTGTTCCTTGTAAATTCCTAGGATCCAGATTTAGACGCTTAAATGACAACCATGCTTCGCCCCTCAGAGTGTGACAATTCTCCTTTATAAACATTCCCAAAACCACCACGTCCAATACGATTCTTCTCGTTGTGGAAGTCGTTGGTGGCTTCTTTTATATGTTCCAGCTGGATTTTAAGATGTTCAAATTTCTGCAAGAATGTCTGCAAGTATTCCGCCTCCATATTTGTGGATCAAATAATAAGGGTCAACTTCAAATCAAAGGTCTAAAGAAATTAGAAGATCACAACAGGTGTGTGTAATCTCTGTAATTGAGAAAGGGAATTGAAAGATGGTTAAGAAAGAAGGAGACACAAGATTAGATAGGCGATAAATTAGGGGTGTTACTAACCCCCACTAATTACACTTTAGGCTACCAGCTGTTATGATGTTAAAATATTAGGGGTGATAATTACGTATTGCAATGTCTGGCGTTAATATTAATGAAATGGATGAGGTCGAATATTGCTTACATAGATAAGACAAAATAAATAATAAGAAATTTAAACCTTAGTTAAAATAAAATAAAATATAGTGATGCATATTGAGTTCAAATAAAGGTTCCAAGCGGTTGAAATATGGTCAAGAATGAAGGACATCCAAATAAATTAATTCGAATTCGAATGTGATTAATTAGTTATATGAAAATCAGTGTCCTTGAACATGATTAGAGGCCAGTCTTACGAATATGTTACAATACTAATTACACTTAATTGACTGTTATTAGTAGAATGAAAAGCAAATTTAGAGGTTTTGTATGGTCAAATAATAGCTCGTCCTTTAAAACTTTACAATGTAGGGATTCGGGTAAATATTCGTCTTGTAATTTGTCTGTCTTTTATCCATTTGGGTCAGAGACGTCTTTGTTTGTTTGGCTCTTGCCCGTTTGGGTAGTAGCTGTTAGCCAATAATATTCTTACGATATTATTGGCATATATCACAAAATATTGTATACTGATTTGTATTAATTTGTTAGTTAAGATTGATTGATATTTCCTTAATTAGCCTACGATTCTTGTATTATTTATATGGTTTTCTTTGTTAATGAGAGGTAGGGAAATTTCACAAGTTCACATGGTATCACATTCATTAGCTTGATCTCGATCTCGCCATCACTGCCATCATTTCCTTCAAGTTTTTTTGTTTTTTTCTTTTGTTTGCATTCTCTTGTCTCACACCAAATCATGGGTGACAAGAATGATAAAACTGATCCCCACCCGCAATCTTTTCACCCCGTCTACACAGTAACGAACATTCAACACAAGGTTCGTGTTCTTGACGGTGTCGTGGTTTCCTATCCCACATGGGTTAAGCTTTTTATGCTTCACGCCACCGGGTATGATGTGGTTCATCACATCGCCGGCTCGCCGGCACCTGAAAAAGCGTCACCAAAATACGCGTCTTGGAAGAAAATTGACGCAGTGGTTTTGCAATGGATATATGGTACTTTTACCAACGAGCTCCTTGTTCGAGTTCTTGAAGACCAGTCCACTGCTCGTGAGGCATGGACACGGGTTGAAAATCTGTTCCTTAATAACAAAGGTCCCCGAGCCGCCGCACTTCAACATGAACTTACAAATTTAACCCTTGCCTCCATGCCAAATATCGTTGCATATTGTCAACGAATACGCGAACTTGCTAATCAACTCGATGCTGTCGGTTGTCCCGTCAATAACACCCAACGAATACTCCATCTTGTCCGTGGCTTACCTCGCGAATATGAAACCACTGCCTCAATCTTAAATCACACACTTCCACCTTGGAAAGAAGCTTGCAATCAACTCCAATCAGAAGCTAGCCGAATCGCAGCAAGAGAAACAATCACGCCCACTCCTCTTGTTGCTGCCGTTGTAACCTCTCAACCCGACAGAAGCCACTCAAACAACCCAAATTCCTCTAATAATCGGCGTGATAATAACCGCGACAACAACCGTCGTTAATACAGTAATCATTGTCACACCCCGACCCGCAGCGGAAAAGGTGATCGGGGCATGATTGGGTTATCATCAAAGCTCATGACATTTATTATGCGTTTCATATTCATTAATACAATTTAAATGGAATTTTACAATAAATGTTACAACATGATCTAACTAACAATCTAAACTTCTTTGTTCTCTTCTAAGGCATATCCTATGTTTTCCTTGCTTCAACCTGTTCACCTGTATCATGTGTAAAAAGGTTTTTGGATCAACATAATGTTGGCGAGTGAATCCTATGGAAAACATTTGAACAAATTTATTTAAATTGATTATGAAATATGTGCACAACCAAACATGAGTAAAATTAGATGTAACTTAATCAACAATCATAAGATATTAAATGAAACACTCATGAACAATAATGGAATAATTAGAGGCACGCGATGCTCAACTCGTCTCTCACGAGGAACTGAGGGGCCTGATGAATGAATTGCATAAACATGATAATATGAATGACACAACTACAAACAATATAAACTCAATGATACACACATGAACAATAATGAATTTGAATTGAAGCACGCGATGTTCTACTCGTCTCCCACGAGGAACTGATGGGCTTAATGTATGAGTTTCATATAATTTGACAAAAGGAATATAAGTAAATCACAACAATAAAACAATCTAAGTTTAAGTCATGATGTGGTATGGCACAAGTTTAAATAAATAAATTAATTATTTTCATAACACATGACACACCCCAAAACGTGTAATTTAAAAGGGGGAATTGTAAGATTCACTCACAGTGGGTGCGTTCGGTTGTTGATGTTGAATGTACGCGAAGTGGTTTTAATCATGAGTGAGATTAACCTAGATAAATCGTATTATGGTTTGGTAAGTAAACGGATTTTATTAATCTATTTTAGTAGGATTGTTGGGTGTATTTTCGTGAGTTTGAGGCTATTTTCTAACCTTAAAAATGTTATTTTTAAGTATTTTTAATTGATTTTTAATTAAAATAATTAAATAAAAAAATAAATAAAAAATTGATTTTTTTCTGACCGTTGACCGTTTGACTGACCGTTGACCTGACCGTTGACCGGTTCAATTCGGAATACAAGTGCGCTGAGTGAGGCTCGAACCCGAGACCTCCCGTACGCGTGCACGCAGCTCTACCAACTGAGCTACGTGTCTAACCCGTTATAAATCTGATTTTAATTATATATATATATTAATTAGTTTAAACCGAAAATCATTTTATTTCAAAAATAGTTTTAAGTCAATTCGGCGGTGCGCTCCACAGGTCTCGAACCCGGGACCTGTGGTTTAATCTAACACACAGTCCACCGCTGGACTGTGTGTTAAACATGTTATATAATTCGATTTTCATTATACTTAAATACAATTTAGTTATTACCTTTTCTGCCTTATTTAAAAAGAAGAGATAATTGTCCGAGTCGGTGCAGAAGACCGGACTCGAACTCGTGACCAGTGTTATAAACAAACACACAGTCCACCGCTGGACTGTGTGTCTAACTTGGTTATTATCCCGATTATTAATATACTTAACATATAACTGTGACGACTCCGGTTCAGTTTAACAAAAAATGATTTTTATTAAGGCATTGTGTGTGGGACGGGATTCGAACTCGAGACCTTTGCTTTATATGTGCACACAGTCCACCGCTGGACTGTGTGTCTAACCCGATTAATATCCAGATTTATATTATACTTATAACATACGGAAATATATCGTCTTCTTCACTGAATATAACCAGAGTTCGGAAAATCGACTGGTTCAAAGTTTTATCGGTTTATTAGTGTTTTTCAGTTCGTTACGGTGAGATAAATGTGAAAAGGAAAAGAAATTGGGCGGAGAAGTATACCGACTGGACTCTCTGTTTTCCGGCAGAAACTCCGGCGACAGAATTCAACTCCGGCGTCAGGTGTCTTGCAGCAGCAAGTCTCCGGAAAGCTTGGAAAGAGTATGGGTATCTCCGGTATAAGCTTCAGAGGCTCAGCAAGGCTCGGCAATGTGGAAGTCGGTTTTCCGGCGACGAACAGAAAAGTTCCGGCGAGTGGAATTACGCCGAGGAAAAGTGTGGTTTTGAGCGAAAAGGTTTGTCGTCGGTTGTGGGTCAATTTATAAGGCAAAACGTTGAAGAATCTGGTCTGATTTCCGACTGTGTTCGTATATCATAAAAACTCCGGCGGTTATGGTTTGGTCGCGGACTTCAAACATCGGTTGTAACCGATGTCTGGTTAACGGTTTACGTTATAACGTAAATTGTAGTTAAGACTCGCGAGATTTCCGGGATTCCGACGACTGAACTGTTTGGGCGCCGGTTTTGAATTCGTAACGTTACTTTATGATTTAAATGATTTCATTATATAACAAACAAAGTCCGCGGCGCAGTGGTTTGTGTGTGTGAGTTAAGTTTGTTTGCTGATTCGATACAGACCCGGGTTCGAAACCCGGCAGAAGCAAATCATTTTTATTTTGCGATTTTTGACAGTTTTTCAAAAACTAAATATATATTCCCGTATAATAATTGATTACGGATCGTTTAAAAATATTTTGGGCATTTAATTCGCAAGGAAATTTTTGACTGACTGTTCGGTTGATAAACGGAGCGGGTTTGGTAAATCCGTTTTTTACGGATGTTACAGTATCCCCTGCTTTTTAGAAATTTCGTCCCGAAATTTAAATAGTGATATATTTTGACTAAAAGGATGGTGATGTTTTGTTTGACAGTTGTATGCTCAGAAAAATGAGGGTTTAAGTTTTTGTTCGAGGCGGTAACGTTCCTTGTAAGGGTTAAGTACCCTATTCAGGAATCGCTTTTTGTTGCCTACTGTATAAGTGTTGATAAGCAGAAATGATTTGCTAAAAATGATATCATGCATATGAGTTTAGATACGTTTGGGAAGTATGGTTATATCCTAAGGCAAATCTTCTAACACTACAACCTATATGGAACACAACAACTGGTATTTGAACATAAGTAAACACAACAGCTAATATTCGAACATGAATAAACACATCAGCAAATATTTGAACATGGATAAACACATCAGCAAATATTTGAACATGAATAAACACAATAGCAAATATTTGAATCCACATTCTGATAGCATATATGTTTGAATGATGGAAGTTCCTCTCTCGTTTGCTATGACGGAGAGGTTAGTTTATGTAGGAATGGATCACAATCCAATCCCTTTAAATAACATGATGATATAAATGTAACACAAATTCCAACCAAGGCAATACTAGATCCTACATGGAACTTCTCATAACCGCCTGATAATGCCTCTGATCCTTTGGCAAAAATACTTATATATAGGAAGTACCAGCGGCGTATCCACCATATTCTTGCCAAATTTTCATTAGTTTTATCCACAAGTTATGATTGGTTACCAAGAAACTAATAAATCCTACATAGAACTTCTCATAACCGTCCGATAATGCCTCTGATCCTTTGGCAAGAATACTTATATATAGGAAGTACCAGCGGCGTATCCACCATATTCTTGTCAAATTTTCATTGGTTTTATCATTGAATTATGATTAGTCCTATAATTCTACAACCAATACAACAAACATAAAATACTGAAATGAAATCTATCTGTGCGATCAAGGCTCAATCGAACGGAGCCGATCGTATTGCATGTACTGAAAATGAAATGGATGGGCGCTCAAGGCTCAATCAAACGGAGCCGAACGTATTGAATGTACTGAAATTGAAATTGTGTGCTCAAGGCTCAATCAAACGGAGCCGAGCGTATTGCATGTACTGAAAATGAATAACTTAACCACACAAACAGCCTATGCATGGAACCTCTCATAACCGCCTGATAATGCCTCCGATCATTTGACAAGAATACTTATATATAGGAAGTACCAGCGGCGTATCCACCATATCCTTGTCAAATTTTCATTGACTTTATCCGCAAGTTATGGTTAGTTCGATGCGACTCTACTACAAACACCACAACCACAAGTTACTGATAATGAAATTGTCTGTGCGCTCAAGGCTCAATCAAACGGAGCCGAACGTATTGAATGAAATTGTATGTGCGCTCAAGGCTCAATCAAACGGAGCCGAACGTATTGAATGTACTGAAATTGAACAACTTAATCTAAATAACCATCACACAAACAGCCTATGCATGGAACCTCTCATAATCGCCTGATAATGCCTCCGATCATTTGACAAGAATACTTATATATAGGAAGTACCATCGGCGTATCCACCATATCCTTGTCAAATTTTCATTGACTTTATCCGAAAATTATGGTTGGTTCGATGCGACTCTACTACAAACACCACAACCACAAGATACTGATAATGAAATTGTATGTGCGCTCAAGGCTCAATCAAACGGAGCCGAACGTATTGCATGAACTGGGAATGTAAATTGAAATGTGCGCTCAAGGCTTAATCAAACGGAGCCGAGCGTATTGCATGTATTGAAATGTAAAATGAAATGACCGATCAAGGCTCAAACAACGGAGCCGATCGTGCGGGCACGCCAAGATCAACCACATAATAAAATGGGGATCCAACTCAACCTCGATGGATGGGGAGCCACGGCCTCGGCAAAAGCATATTCTGAAAACAATATATAATATATAATATCCAATAATTTCTCTAACAGTCTACACATGGAAAAACATCAAACTAAACGATAGGGGTTGGATCTGGATCTTCGGCGAAGAGGACTAGTTGAGTATCTTCGTTTGGGCCGTCATTATCTTCGTCAGGGTTGGCGTTGATATTGAAGACTCTTCCTCTTGCTGATGGCATAGTGTTTGGGTTTTCTTGGTTTACTTGGTTAACTGGGTTTGATTGGGCTTGAGTGTTGATAACGTTAACCAATTGAGGGCATGTGTTTCTAAAGTGGGTAGGGTCGCCACAATTGAAACAAGCTCGAGCATGTGGGAACATGGGGTATTGGGGTTGGTGATAAGTTTGGGCCATGTTTTGAGTAGGGGAAAAGGTTTGGTTTTGAAAGGTGCGACAAACATTGCTCAAATGACCATAGCGTCCACAAGTTGCACATAGACGACAAGGTAGGGTATGGGGATGGTGATAAAAACAGTTGTTGCATCGAGGGTGAGGTCCAAGATATGGTTTCTTATCTGGGTAAGCTGAGTTGGGTGCCACTTGGGTGATTGGGATAGCTCGGATGGGTATGGCGTGTAAAACTAGTTGATTTTGTTGAGTAGTAGCGAAAAGTCGCCCGACTCTTCTTCTCTTGGGGTTAGGTTGAGAAGGGGATTCAGTTTGAGTGGAGTCGGAGGTTTCAGTCGATTCTTTATCCTTCTTCTTCTCCTCCTTGAAGTCTTTGTTTCGGATTCGGTTCTCAGTGAGCTCTGTTGCTAGCTCCATTGCTGCTTCCAAAGTTGCAGGCTTGGTACTTATTACAGGGTCTTGAATCTTTGACGGAAGACCACGAATGTAGTGCTCGATCAAACGGTAGAGGGGAGTGAACATGTTGGGAACCATTTGATGTAACTCGAGGAATCTTTTGTTGTAGGTGATGTGGTCTCCTTCCATTTGCTTCAATGAGTAAAATTCATCTTCTAACTTCTTGATTTCGCTCCTTGGGCAAAATCGTCTGGTCATGATTTCCTTCTTCGTTCCAAGTTAAGGTCATAGCATCTTCCACACCTCGTTTGGCCTTCTCTGTGTTCCACCAAGTAAGTGCTATCCCATATAATCGACCGGTAGCATATCGTACTTTGCGATCGTCAGGGCAATCGCAATTTAGAAAAGTGTTCTCCATTTCTTCAAACCAATGGAGAAGAGCAGTGACGCCTTCAGTCCCTTTGTATTTCGGAGGGTCGCATGATTTGAAATGCTTGTAGGTGCATTTAGTGGTATTTGGGGGAGAGTTGAAAATGTTTTGGTTTGCTTGATTGACAGGATTATTGGTAAGTGCTTGTTGAACTTGGATTACAATATTGGGTATTACGGCAGCCATTTGTTGAGCGATTAAGGCAGCCATGCGCTCGCGGGCTTTTCTTGTTCTCGTCTTCCTACGGGCGAGGTTAGAAGACATCTACAAGAAATACATGACGAGAGTATGAGTTGGATGCTTTTGGGTTCATGGGTCGCATTAGGAATGAACATTCATAAAATAATTATAGATAAATAAATTACTACATCCATTGGATGTCTTGGGCTTTGCTCGCTGTTAGGCCCTTCATGCCGCCATACTTTACCTGTGTAATCATGTGGGCCCCCATGAATACCGGTTTTTCATATGGTTCGCACGGTTTCTGCCAGGTGCGTACACAAAAACCTGGAGAAAATCGAGAAATATGTATACAACGTGTGATATTCGGAATGTGTCCAGGTGTAGACACGGTGACAACTCAAAGTAGGGTTAGTTCGAACGACGTTTGGTGTGGCATGCTTTGGCCTAATAGGTCCTTCGTACTCTCATCGTTGGTCCCCAGGTAGGCAAACTGGTCCGTTATATTGGATTTATACGAATGCCAGCCTAGACAGGACGTTCCGACTACCGGTACTTGTACCCTTCCAGTTACTACATGCCCGTCGCAGAACTTACTTTGATGAGATTTGAAAATTGCACAAAATTTTTGGATAATGAGAATATGAAAAATAAATTGAATACATGAACATCGATATATGTATAATGAATATGTATAGATGTATGATGAATATGTATATAAACATGAAATGTAAACAAATATGAAACAAATAAATATCACAAGTTTGTATGTAACCACCTAATCAATTAAAATTTAGGCAGACTATAGTATAGGCTCTAAGGGTCTAATAACCTATCCTATATCCCTATAGTCATGGCTCTGATACCAATCTGTCACACCCCGACCCGCAGCGGAAAAGGTGATCGGGGCATGATTGGGTTATCATCAAAGCTCATGACATTTGTTATGCGTTTCATATTCATTAATACAATTTAAATGGAATTTTACAATAAATGTTACAACATGATCTAACTAACAATCTAAACTTCTTTGTTCTCTTCTAAGGCATATCCTATGTTTTCCTTGCTTCAACCTGTTCACCTGTATCATGTGTAAAAAGGTTTTTGGATCAACATAATGTTGGCGAGTGAATCCTATGGAAAACATTTGAACAAATTTATTTAAATTGATTATGAAATATGTGCACAACCAAACATGAGTAAAATTAGATGTAACTTAATCAACAATCATAAGATATTAAATGAAACACTCATGAACAATAATGGAATAATTAGAGGCACGCGATGCTCAACTCGTCTCTCACGAGGAACTGAGGGGCCTGATGAATGAATTGCATAAACATGATAATATGAATGACACAACTACAAACAATATAAACTCAATGATACACACATGAACAATAATGAATTTGAATTGAAGCACGCGATGTTCTACTCGTCTCCCACGAGGAACTGATGGGCTTAATGTATGAGTTTCATATAATTTGACAAAAGGAATATAAGTAAATCACAACAATAAAACAATCTAAGTTTAAGTCATGATGTGGTATGGCACAAGTTTAAATAAATAAATTAATTATTTTCATAACACATGACACACCCCAAAACGTGTAATTTAAAAGGGGGAATTGTAAGATTCACTCACAGTGGGTGCGTTCGGTTGTTGATGTTGAATGTACGCGAAGTGGTTTTAATCATGAGTGAGATTAACCTAGATAAATCGCATTATGGTTTGGTAAGTAAACGGATTTTATTAATCTATTTTAGTAGGATTGTTGGGTGTATTTTCGTGAGTTTGAGGCTATTTTCTAACCTTAAAAATGTTATTTTTAAGTATTTTTAATTGATTTTTAATTAAAATAATTAAATAAAAAAATAAATAAAAAATTGATTTTTTTCTGACCGTTGACCGTTTGACTGACCGTTGACCTGACCGTTGACCGGTTCAATTCGGAATACAAGTGCGCTGAGTGAGGCTCGAACCCGAGACCTCCCGTACGCGTGCACGCAGCTCTACCAACTGAGCTACGTGTCTAACCCGTTATAAATCTGATTTTAATTATATATATATATTAATTAGTTTAAACCGAAAATCATTTTATTTCAAAAATAGTTTTAAGTCAATTCGGCGGTGCGCTCCACAGGTCTCGAACCCGGGACCTGTGGTTTAATCTAACACACAGTCCACCGCTGGACTGTGTGTTAAACATGTTATATAATTCGATTTTCATTATACTTAAATACAATTTAGTTATTACCTTTTCTGCCTTATTTAAAAAGAAGAGATAATTGTCCGAGTCGGTGCAGAAGACCGGACTCGAACTCGTGACCAGTGTTATAAACAAACACACAGTCCACCGCTGGACTGTGTGTCTAACTTGGTTATTATCCCGATTATTAATATACTTAACATATAACTGTGACGACTCCGGTTCAGTTTAACAAAAAATGATTTTTATTAAGGCATTGTGTGTGGGACGGGATTCGAACTCGAGACCTTTGCTTTATATGTGCACACAGTCCACCGCTGGACTGTGTGTCTAACCCGATTAATATCCAGATTTATATTATACTTATAACATACGGAAATATATCGTCTTCTTCACTGAATATAACCAGAGTTCGGAAAATCGACTGGTTCAAAGTTTTATCGGTTTATTAGTGTTTTTCAGTTCGTTACGGTGAGATAAATGTGAAAAGGAAAAGAAATTGGGCGGAGAAGTATACCGACTGGACTCTCTGTTTTCCGGCAGAAACTCCGGCGACAGAATTCAACTCCGGCGTCAGGTGTCTTGCAGCAGCAAGTCTCCGGAAAGCTTGGAAAGAGTATGGGTATCTCCGGTATAAGCTTCAGAGGCTCAGCAAGGCTCGGCAATGGGGAAGTCGGTTTTCCGGCGACGAACAGAAAAGTTCCGGCGAGTGGAATTACGCCGAGGAAAAGTGTGGTTTTGAGCGAAAAGGTTTGTCGTCGGTTGTGGGTCAATTTATAAGGCAAAACGTTGAAGAATCTGGTCTGATTTCCGACTGTGTTCGTATATCATAAAAACTCCGGCGGTTATGGTTTGGTCGCGGACTTCAAACATCGGTTATAACCGATGTCTGGTTAACGGTTTACGTTATAACGTAAATTGTAGTTAAGACTCGCGAGATTTCCGGGATTCCGACGACTGAACTGTTTGGGCGCCGGTTTTGAATTCGTAACGTTACTTTATGATTTAAATGAATTCATTATATAACAAACAAAGTCCGCGGCGCAGTGGTTTGTGTGTGTGAGTTAAGTTTGTTTGCTGATTCGGTACAGACCCGGGTTCGAAACCCGGCAGAAGCAAATCATTTTTATTTTGCGATTTTTGACAGTTTTTCAAAAACTAAATATATATTCCCGTATAATAATTGATTACGGATCGTTTAAAAATATTTTGGGCATTTAATTCGCAAGGAAATTTTTGACTGACTGTTCGGTTGATAAACGGAGCGGGTTTGGTAAATCCGTTTTTGACGGATGTTACAATCATCGTGACCAGAATAGAGGTAATAGGAATTATAATCATGCTTCTGGCCCCTCATAACAGCGGACTTACCAAGGCCAGCCTCCATTTGTTCCAACTTGGGCTCCTCAACAGGCCTATGGCCCATTTTGGACACCACCTCCTTGTCCATTTCCAACTCAATCATGGGCTCAGCAGCAATGGAATCCCAGGCCAAACAATAACTACTCACAAGGCGTGTCCAATAATAATCAGGCACAAGCTCACTTTGCTGGGATTGATCCTCTTGAACCCACTAGTTTAGCAAATGCGGTTCAGGCCCTCTAATTGGACTCCGGGACTCGCGACAATGAACAATGGCATTTTGACACAGGTGCATTGTCTCACATTACATTTGATCCTCATAAACTTGATACTTTCTCCACTTATTCTCCAATAGAGTCAATATTTGTAGGCAATGGTCATAAACTTCCAGTTATGGGTTCGGGAAATTCCACAATCCCCACATCATCTAAAACCTTGCAACTAAAATCCCTTTTGTTTAATCCAAATATTATTAAGAATCTCATTTCCATGCGAAAATTTAATGTTAATAACAACACTACCATTGAATTTGACCCGTTGGTTTCTCTGTGAAGGATTTCAAGGATGGCACGATTCTGAGTCGTCACAACAGTACCGGTGATCTCTACCCGCTCACTTCCAATGCTTCCGCCACAACTTGTTTTGCTTCCACTAAAGAATCTCCGCTTTGGCATAACCGACTTGACACCCGGGTCAACCCGTTATGGAGTTTCTAAATTCGAAACATTTTATTTCTTACAATAAACCAAAGTTATCTTTTGTTTGTCAATCTTGTCAGTTATCCAAACATAAACGGTTACTATTTTTTGATTCCACTACTCATACCCTTTTACTTTTTGCAATTTTACATTGTGACTTGTGGACTTCACCCATATTGAGTCATGCAGGTTATAAATATTATATTGTGTTAACAGACGATTTTACCCAATATACATGGGTATATCCGTTAAAATTTAAGTCCAAGACGTTTATAAATTCACACACTTTCACACATTCGTTGCAACACAATTTCGCATGCCTATACAATCTTTCCAATGCGACATGGGTGGTGAATTTGATAACACCGACTTTAAAAATTTTGCAACCAAACATGGCATTCACTTTCGTTTTTCATGCCCCCATACCTCCCAACAAAACGGGAAATCCGAACGCATATTCGACGCATAAATGAAATCATCTTTACTCTCCTCACCCATGCGTCACTACCATCTTCGTTTTGGGTTGAAGCTCTCCACACCGCCTCGTACCTTCACAATATCCTACAAACCAAAATCCACAAATTCCAAACCCCCACTTCACTACTCTACCTTCGACAACCTTCGAGTATTCGGATGTCTATGCTATCCGAACACCTCCTCCACTCGCCCACACTAACTGACTCACCGCTCTGCCCCATGTGTATTCCTCGGATACCCGGCAAATTATCGCGGTTATCGGTGCTTAGATCTCTCCATGGGCAAAACCATTTTTTCTCGGCACGTCACGTTTGATGAGACAAAATTCCCATTCTCAAACCCGTCCAAGCCAAAACCTATCCACTCCTTCCTTGACCCATCCCCCACTTATATTTACCCAACTCTACCAAAACTCCCAACCTACTGCCACACATCAATCTACGATGCCCCACCAACCCAAAACTCATGAACCACCAAGCCCAATATCACCCATTGACCCACAAAACACTCCTCCTTCACCCCCACCCAACCCATTACCACAAGTTCCACCTTCTGATCCTATACTGACAAATAATAACCCCACCTCATGACAACACCCACACCCTCCAAACCATTCAACCCACTCCATGCATACCCGTTCCAAATCGGGCATCCATAAACCTTGCCAACTACTATCTTTGAACACCGAAACCTCCCCCTCCATTTCACCTCTTCCCACTTCAAATCTCACTTCTCTTACTGACCCTAACTGGAAGGATGCAATGGTTAACGAATATAAAGCTCTATTAGAAAATAACACATGGGAACTAGTACCAAGACCGAGTAATGCACCTGTTATCCGTTGCATGTGGTTATTTAAACACAAATTCCATGCTGATGGTACCTTGGAAAGACACAAGGCTCGCCTTGTGGTCAATGGCAAAAGTCAAACTGTTGGAATCGACTGTGATGAGACGTTTAGCCCCGTAGTAAAACCTACTACGATTCACACAGTTCTCAGTTTGGTTGTCTCAAAGGCATGACATGTTCATCAATTAGATGTTAAAAATGCGTTTTACATGGGCATCTTAAAGAAACAGTTTACATGTTTCAACCACCAGGATTCACGTCTCCAGAACATCCCAAATATGTGTGTAAGCTTCAGAAATCCCTTTATGGCTTGAAATAAGCACCACGGGCTTGGTACCAACGTTTTTCAAGGTATATCTCCAGTTGTGGTTTCAAAAGTAGCGTGTGTTACACATCCTTATTTGTCTATCATAAGGGAGACCAAATGGCTTATATTCTCTTGTATGTGGACGATATCATCCTCACTGCTTCAAGTGACTCACTTCTCCAAAGCATAATCAAGTCTCTATCCACCGAGTTCAACATGAATGACCTAGGTCAGCTACATCATTTTATCGGCATTGCGGTGCACAGACAACAAAATGGAATATTCTTGTCGCAGTCCACATATGCTACTGACATTCTATCACGTGCTAACATGCCGAATGTAATCCTGTTAGCACCCCAGTCGAGGTCGGGTCCAAACTCAGCGCTAGTCAAGGTCCTCTCTTCTTAGATGGGTCTTTATATAGCAGTTTGGTTGGCGCCCGGCAATATCTTACTATCACACGACCAGACATCTCTATGCGGTTCAACAAGTGTGTCTTTTCATGCATGCCCCTCGAGAGCCCCATTTTCAATTACTAAAACGTATCCTTAGGTACATCAAGGGCACTCTCTCTTAGGGTCTACATATAACACCTTCATCATCCACTAAGTTGACAGCATACTCAGATGCAGACTAGGGCGGTTGCCCGGACTCACGAGGGTCCACATCCGGCTACTGTGTCTATTTAGGGGACAACCTGATTTCTTGGTCATCTAAATGCCAGCCTACAATATCAAGGTCTAGTGCCGAAGCCAAATATCAAGGGGTAGCCAACACTGTTGCAGAGACTTGTTGGATCCGCAACCTCTTACTTGAGCTTCATGTGCCAGTTCGCCATGCCACCATTATTTATTGTGATAACATATTGGCAATCTATTTAGCCGAAAATCCGGTTCAACATCAGCACACCAAACATGTCGAATTGGATATCCACTTTGTGCGTGAGAAAGTTCGCTTAGGTGACATCAAAGTCCTCCATGTTCCGGCCGATTATCAATATGCAGACATCTTCACCAAGGGCTTACCTGAACACCTGTTTCAACGCTTTTGGACCAGTTTATGCCTTCGATCTCCTCCGACTCAAACTGCAGGAGACTGTTAGCCAATAATATTCTTACGATATTATTGGCATATATCACAAAATATTGTATATTGATTTGTATTAATTTGTTTGTTAGGATTGATTGCTATTTCCTTGTATAGCTCCTAATTAGCCTACAATTCTTGTATTATTTATATGGTTTTCTTTGTTAATGAGAGGTAGGGAAAATTAACAAGTTCACAGTAGCTTGTTTTAGTGAAGTTTACTTAAAAAAAGTAGAATGAAAAGCAAAATCTTTGCTGAAACACATTAAGGAAACCATAGGAGATGAAAAGTTAAAGGAAAAAATGTATTCATCTTTGCTGAAACACATTAATGAAACCATAGGAGTTGGAAAGACAAATGAAAAAAGTATTCATGCAAATTTTCTCTTGAATTCTTAATACGTTGGAGGATAAGAAGGTGTCAAGACGAGAGTTTTAATATGGGTAAAAATAGATCAAAGTTTTATAGATTGAAATGAAATATCTAGTGTATATATATATATACATATATATATATATACATATATATAAATATATATATATATATAAGTATATATGGGTGAGGTTATTGTGAGAAAATTTAAAAGTGTGAGAATGGTAAGAAAAAATATCAACCATTAGATTAAAAATCTAATGGTTGAGATCATAGTGACATTATTGTAAATAAAGTTTCAAACAATTAATACTAATTGAATCGTTCAGGGGTGTTTTAGACCTTTTACCCCACTTTCAAATAGAAACCGAATCAAACACCCCAACAATCACAATCAATTCTTCAAAAATTACGGAGGTTATTCAGGATAACAATCTTCAACATCAATCTTAAATATCATTTGTAATCGCAAAAATCACAGTTCCCGTTTATTGTCGACCGGAAGAAGGAGAAGACGACGAAGACTCCGTCGATGGGGAAACCTACAAAATCACATACAGGTATGTAATGTGCTACGAAAACAGAGTGTTTTAGTCGTATTTAAACATTGTATTGAGATATTGCTTATTCCTTTAGTTGGTAGGATTAGGGTTTTTGATAAGTTGCTTAATTTCAACCTAATGAAGCTTTTTTGGTGTTTTCCAGTTAGTTATTAAGGTTTTGGTTTTATTTTTATCAATGGAGTTCGATTTAATCCATATTCATTAAAAAAATAAATCTGCATTGTATGATTTAAGGTTTCTGCTTTATGGTGGCTTTAAGAATGTTATGGTGTCTTTAAGAATTTTTGGGTGTTTTTAAATGTATGTGGTGTTTTTACCTGTTATGGTGTTATTACAAAGAGTTTGCTGCATTCTGTGGGTGTCTTCAATGAGTTTGCTACATTCTAATACTTCTGTGGTGTTCTTTAATGAAATGTATTTGTTCAACAACAACATATTGTGGGTGTCTTCAATGACATTTGATATAAAACATATGCATATTGAAAAAGGAGTGCAGGGTGTTATTTGTCCATTATCGGCATTTATGTTGTTATTTCTCTATAGGAATTGAAGGGGTCTTGTATACTTGTGCAGGGTGTTATTTGTCCATTATCTGCATTTGTGTTGTTATTTCTTTATAGGAATTGAAATGGGTCTTTTATAGGAGTGCAGGGTGTTATTTGTCCATTATCTACAATATGTGGTGTTATTTCATTATATGAATTTTTGGTTTTTAATCGTGATTTGGTCTCTATTTCTTTATAGGAATTGGAGGGGTCTTATGTTCCATTATGTGGTGTTATTTATGTATGGTGTTTGTTTGATATATATTACTATGAGGGACTTTGTTAATAAGATGTATGCATTCAATAGGGTTTGTAATAAGTTGAATTACTGAAAAAAGAAAATGCATCACAAAAACTTAGGATTTTTCTGATTGGTTGGTTTTGGCCGTTGGTGTTTGTCTGTTTGGTTGGGTTTTGGGTTCTGCACCCGTTCCTGTCATAGCTTACCAGATAGGGGTGTTAGTTAGTGATTTGCAGTCATTCATAAAACCATAAAAAAAACCAATTGACAGGAACGGCTACAAAACACCTCGTGCCTCAGCTGCCTCATCTTCAATGAGTTTGCTGCATTCTAATACTTCTGTGGTGATCTTTGATGAGTTGTATTTGTTCAACAACACTTCTGTGGGTGTGTTCAATGACATTTGGGTTAAAACATATGAAGATTGAAAAAGGAGTGCATGGTGGTTATTTGTCCATTATCTGCATTTATGTTGTTATTTCTTTATAGGAATTGAAGGGGTCCTTTATCCTTGTGCAGGGTGTTATTTGTCCATTACCTGCATTTATGTTGTATTTCTTTATAGGAGTTGAAGGGGTCTTTTATAGGAGTGCAAGGTGTTATTTGTCCATTATCTACAATATGTGGTGTTATTTCTTTATAGAAATTTTTTGTTTTTAATCGTGATTTGGTCTGTATTTCTTTATAGGAATTGAAGGGGTGTTAATTAGTGATTTGGTCTGTATTTCTTTACCAGATAGGGGTGTTTGTTAATGATTTGCAGTCATTCGTACAACAGTACGGTGGGGTGTCTTCAAATATTTTTTTATTTTTGTTTTTAATAGTGATTTGGTCTCTTACCTGGTGTTATATGACATTTGGTATAAAACATTCGTTTTAATAACTATGGTTATAATACATTTTGTTGAACGTGTGTACTATGCAGTTAGGAAAAGCAATCGGCTACGAACAAAAATGTACCACTCCAAATACAAGAACACCCAAGAGACTGTTATCGTGTGTTAGGATTCAGACGGAGAGGGAAATAATAAGCACGGAGCCCCTGCCAGGGAAATGCCATGACAGCCATCACAAAACACAACGAAAATAGTGCCACCGCCAGGGAAGCAGTTCAAAATAACTGCGAGATGGCAGGTTACAGGAACTACCACAAAGGGTATGCATTTTATCCTTGAACATTATAATGAGCTAAATGTCTATACTGTGCGGTATTACTAATACTTTTTTTGTTTAATGTAGAATCAAAGTTAACAATAAAGAAGCATGAGAAGGTGATTTCAAAGCCATCGTCCGACCCGGACGATGACTTTGTTGACACCCCACCAGGAAAACGAAGGAAGTCGCTAGCCAAAAATCGTCGATTCATACAAAACGGCAAATACACTCACAACCTTACAAGCCCTATACGGGAATAAAAATCAGGCCAAAAGTTTCGATCGACAATTTGTTGAATCTAACAGTTTGTTTGAGTGCGAAACAACGAGAATAGGTTTACAAGATCAGATTTGGATCAATTTTCAGCCATCAAGTTACTGGTGTCCCTACGCCATCGCACACTGGTTGGTCACAAATTACGACCCAGATGCATGCGTCTTGAATATAGGAAACGACAGTCTGATACCCATTACTACAGACCTTGTATACCTCATATTCAAGCTGCCTCGTGGGGAAAATATGCTGGTTGAACAGACAAAGGCAAACAAGAGGAGTGGTGAAGTTATGAAGGAATTTAGGGGTCAATTTAAAGATGTACAAGGAAAAAGTTTGTCTCCATTGCAGCTGATGACGCATATATTGAGCATAGACGACTACGAACGGTTATTTGTTCTGACTTTCATAGTTTTATACTTTTCACTTCTAGGAGAAACAACAAGCAACAACTCGGTTAATGTCTGGTATCTTCGTGCCTAAAACCTGAAGTTGAAATATCAAGTTTTGATTGGTGTGCTTACATGGTTGCATGCCTCAACCATATGAAGAGATCATGGCACGGAGACGAGGATCATTTCAGGGGCCCAATGCTTTGCTGATGGTAAGTTAATACTAAATAAAACATAAACAACAGAAAATCATGCATTTAATAATTGTAGAAACTGTACTAAACATCTTTCAATGAAACTTGACAGATGGCCTATGCAATAGAGAAAAAAAGGATACCTGCAACACATGGTTCGGCTCTGATTGGATTAGCAACTGATGACTTGTTTGAGGAGTTGGCTTCAGAGATGGAGCGTACTGAGATATCAATCGAGGATGTTGATTCAGCAATAAAGGGGGAGAAAAGGAAACATGGATCGGACGAGATCAGTGGAAGGGAAAAGAAAAAGGTGGTTAAAGGTACTACACCTATTGAAGATGATGACGAACACCTTGGTATATACAAGCATTGTATGGACTACTTTCTGACGCAAACTGACACCCAAACGCGTGCCATGCTTGTAGGTCCAGATAGAGCGTTTCGTGTGCCGATGGTGTCGCAGTACGGAGACACACAATCGCCCCCATCCGCATCTGCAAAAGAATCTGATGAGGTAAATAAACAATAGGTTGAAAAATAGACTGAAACAGTATATATTGTTTCACAAAAATATGTTGTTTAACCGGATTTTGAAACAGGATAAATGCAATATATTAGATAAGTTGTTCTCTGATTTTGAAGAATGCGTTCGTAGCATAAATGAGACGATTACAGAATCGTGTACATTGTATCCCAATAGTGAGAAGTTGAAGGAAAAAGCATTGACATGGAATAGAATGAACTTGAAATATCTACAAGCGGATGAGGCGAGCACGCAAGATGTCAACCATCATGAAGGTAGTGTAACATTAACCAGTAATAACACTACTCCAAATACGAGAAAACATGAAACTATGTCACAAAAAAATCTCCCTTCTCACCAATGACGTCATCATTTGTGACAGAGGTAGAGGCAGCGATAGACGCGGTGGATACAGCAAAGACACCCTAACCACGGTTCAATGTATCAGGTCTTGAGGCAGTGAACCTGTCAAAAATACTTGACAGTGTTTGGGATCATGAAAAAGGTGTTGAGGGGGTCGATCTACGATGCACGAAAAAACACCACGCCCAAAAAGGACAATAATTTTGCCACCAATGCTACGGTCACCATATGTCAGCCGCGTAGTTTCGTTGCATGCTGGACGAGAGAAGTTAGAAGAAGTCGTACCACGGTGTATTTTCTACGGAGTGCGTAACGCGTGGTACGTATTCATCGTGCCGTTATACTTTTTCATTAACATTATTTATTTAAAATAATTATCTCATGTTGTAGGGATGTGATTTTCAGCAATAATGGTCAAGTTTCAGTGATGAGGTCACCGTTCGAATCGATGGTACCAAGCGTCACGGTACATATTGATGTCATCAGTGCATGGGCTATGGTATTGAACTACGAGGAGAGACTGAGGAAGATGGGAACGGCCCCAAAGTTGTTCTGCAACGCTGGAATGTTGGTATGTGTTCTTTATTGATTATTGTACGCTGTAATGAAAGTCCGAAAGAATTATCTTGAACATGAAATAGTTAAATCATTGGTGAGACAGACCTAGGCCTGCTTATTGTTTAAATTATATGACACCCTTTAGATAAATCCTAAATAAACTAATGGTGTTGTTCAGGTATAAAAGTATGTAAACTCGGTTATTGTAAACTAAAATAACATTTTGTTTTGGAGCTGAAATAACACCATATCGTTAAATGGATTTGACAAGTGAAAAAATGTTTGCATTTAATCAGTTTACAGGTTATCAGTTTTATTGGATAATTAACATGAAATTGTTAAGTCATTGGTAAGACAGTCGTAGGCCTGCATGTTGTATAAATTATATGAATCCCTTTAGATAAAGCCTAAACTTACTAATGGTATTATTCTGTTATAACGGTATGAAAACTCGGTTATTGGATCTGAAATTACACCATATCTTCTAACTTTATTTTTTTCTTTTAAAAAAATAAATATATGCAGCTTGAAAATGAGTTCGACTTACCAGAAAAAGACCGAAGAACAAGGTTTGCAGAGAACATGAAGTATGTACTCGACGGTACGGAACTAAAGACATTTAAAGGTTTCCAGAGGGTGTACATTCCTATCTTGAATGGGGAGCACTACTTTCTCCTTTTTTTCAACTTGTCAACAACCCAAATAATAATCATTGACAACATAGAGGGTGACGCTGGTTTAGAAGAAAGGTACGGTGGGACGGTCGAAAAAATGGTACGTACAGCTCAAAAATATACAAAACTATATTTATATATCAAAAAAGAACAATAATGTGTTACCGGATGTATTATTTCAGATAAGTGCCTTTTGTGGGTTCCTAAGCCGTATACAGCCAGTGGTAGCTGATAAACCAAGAGTTACCAAACCCGTAAGAATGGAATTCCCATGGCAGACCCTGTTTAATGGTACTGACTATGGAATTTTCTTAATGCAGCATATGGAGACCTACAACGGTAAGCTAGAAGGTTCCCCGGTAAAATTTAGAAAACATACTTATATAGGAAGAAGCGTGAAAGATTGGAAATGTGGACTATCGTCAGAGAGGAACGCAAAAGGGGAAGTATTGGATAATCAAAGAAGGGAAATCACCGATCTACGGAGGAAGTATGTATCAAAAATGCTTCTTAGTGAGGTGAACTTAGTACGAGGGGTTGTAGAGATAGATGTTAGAGAGTTTGCTTGTTTGGACGAGGACGAAAGAGTGAAGCTCGAGGAAAATGCAATACAAAGAATTTGTCGCAGGTTGGATGGTATAATGTAGGTTTCAAACAAGTTAATCAAGTTGGTCCATTTTCAATTTGGTTGCTCTAAACAATTGTGTGAAGTATGAACATTTTATGGGGTTTTTTCGGGCTAGAAAAAATGGTATGAAATTTGATCATTTCTTTTGTGTTTTGTTGTTATTTTTCTTTTTGATTAATTTCTCTAATATTTTGCTACAATAAACTAGTTTTGTATCGTTCATGTTAGACGCAATTAGCGAATGTCACGAAAATATATGCTTGAAAACAAAACACTGTTACAAATACGACAAAGATAATAAAACCATATAAAAAATTATAACTCATGTCATAAACCTATTCAGTTGGCTAAACCTCACTTTAAAAAAAAGGAACAACATAATAACCAATTGACAAAACACCATACGATATATAAAAAACACAAAACATTTATATACATTAACAAAAAAATTATTATACCTATATGCAATATGTACCTTTTTAAATATTCGGCCGTAATAAAAAAATCATCACTGCAGAACCAAAAACAAGTGTATAACGTTTCAACTTAAAAATTGAAGTACAACCATTCAACCGAAAACCACTGTGAACAAACACAAAATAAAAAATGACTTATCCGACACTCCCTAATCATCAGCTTCGTCCTCGTCTGCTTCATCCTCGTCTGCTTCATCCTCATCAGATTCGACCACCTCTTCCCCCCGTCTTCCTCAGAACTAACGTCTTCTTGTTTCCTTTTAGGGTGTTTACAGGTACGTCTGTTGTGACCGTACCTAGAGAAATTTCGACAATGACGTCTCTTATTACCCGTTTGGCTTCTTGCAATTTCACGTTTAGACTTCATCCGTTTCGGCTTACCCATACCTTTAAATCTAGTTCCAACGGGGACATGAACAGTAACTGTAGATGGTTGGGTATTGCCAGTTATTTCAGCAAATCTTTCCCTAGGACTCTTACGAGGTGCACTCCCGACGGCCTAGTCAGCTGAATCGAAGAACTTAACCACATGATCCCTAAATGAGCACAATGCATCGAAATTGATAACAAGTTTGTTAATAACCGACTCTGTATATTGTGTTATCTCACGTACAACCCGGTTTACTTCGTTATACCGATTTTCGTCCTCATTCATACCTAAAATAACACCAGGAGAACTATTGGTAACAACCTCCCTTGTCCAACGTCTAAGTTTATATCGTCGAGGGAATTGCGTCACGTCAAGCATCCTAAGCACGCAGAATATGTGTGAGCACAACAACCCAAGCTGTTCGAATCTTTTGCATGTACAATATATAGTCATGTCGGCCTCCCGCACCATTACCTATAAGTCACAACAAAAAACATATAAATTGTTACAAAAAAAATTGATTAAGCAAGTGATACCATACTAATTCATGTGTCGGATCCAAGTATATTTAAAGAAAAACATAAACAAAACAAAGAAAAATAGAGTCTATTGTATACCTCGAAGAAAGTGATGCATGATTGTTCCCAATCCTTCACAAAAAATTAACGAAGTCATTGATAGTTTCCCACTTTCCAATAGCACATCTATGAATACCGATTTGTATCTCCAATTGGACATCAAAAAAATAGTGTGTGTATAACCTCGCGGCTTCCTCCTCCAAAGCAAAGTCTACAGCCCATATATCAGCAACCGTGTTTCTAGTGTCATGGTCGTTCTTCCTATGCTCATGTCTTTGAGCTTCAATTGCAGAATCAAAATGGCCCAAAAATTCAACAAGGGTGCACTCCGGGTTGCAAACTGTCCAAAAAAATGGTTCTCACTCTCTGAACGAGATGATGTACGCATGAGCCCAGACATGTATTGATCACGATAATACGCCAGTATCCAACTACCCCTTATCTGATAAATAGACTGTAACCATTCATGCTCAGAAAGATTAAAATCATTCATTATGGTACCCCATTCGCTTTCAAACTTCTCGGGCAGTATAGAATCGGTCCACACAATGGAACACAACCTCTTCTTGAATTCTGTACTATTGCAAATCGTAGGGCCAACCTAAAACACAATTGAAAAAAAAATTGAAAAAGAATTGAAAATAAAATAAGTACAACACAACAAAAATGAAGCAAAATTAATAGATTGAATAAGCAAAAACACCTTAACAGTAAGCTTGTCCATTATATGGCACATGCATAACCTATGCCTACTCTCAGGCCATGTATCTTCAATAGCCTTCTTCATGGCTGGGTCTTGGTCGGTCACAACCACCGGAGGAGCACGACCAAAAGATTCACGAAAAACCCTAAGCAACCAACTATACGTTTCAGCGGTTTCGTTCCCTATTATAGCGGCTCCAAGTGTAACATTATGATTATGGTTGTCAATACCGGTAAATGGTACGAACATCATCTTGTACCTAACACAAAAAAACACGATATAAATATCTTTTATATAAAGCTAAAATCGATTTTATTAAAAAAACAATCAACAAAATTGATTAGTAAACAAACTTGTTACGCCGATATGTTGCATCAAATGACACAACGTCACCGAAAACTGAATAATTCCGCTTGGCCTCCTCGTCTGCCCAGAACAAAGCCCTTAGTATACCATCTTCAAAGGTTGTATACTCCATTGAAAAGTTTGGCATATACTCTTTCTTTCTCAACAACCGTTTAATCATCATATCAGCATCAAACTCAGATATGTACCTGTTTATATCTCGCTTAAAATTCTTGAAATCGGATTTGGTTGCCCCAACCTTGTCAAAACCACCATACAATGTCCTCATGATATTACATGCTTTCACAGGTCCAATATTTATCGCACTCGAAGCATTAACCGCTTGTTCTTGAGTATAATTCAATCCTCGGTTAACGGGGAGTAAATACATATCCTCGTCAGCAACAAAAGAGTGGTTATGGTCCTCCTTGAAATAGTATACCTCATATAAATTCATCTCGTTAAGCTTTAGGCACATACGTGCCTCACAACCAGTCCTAATAGAAGGGACCCAACGAGTAGATTTCCATTTTGAGCCTATATTTGAGGTGTCGACCACTTTAGAAGAATCGATCACCTTAAAAGGTTTGGTCCCTTCCTTTGAGCAAACAAAGTATTTGGATTTAACAACATCCTGCAGCTTATATTGGGAAGAGTTTCTGGCAGTAAAGCCTGCAGCCATCGCGTACTTTTAATAAAAGAGGAATGCATTATTCAGTGTGTCGAAAGTCATCTTCTCTCTCGCCTAAGCGAATCTTCCACCTCAGGTAAAAAAGTCCTCTTACCAGAATTAGGAGACAAACGTGGACGCCCAACAGGCTGGTAATTATGAGACCCTACAAAATAACACCACATCTAACATAAATAACACCACAGCTGTATGTATTAAAAACCAGCACAAATATCCCGTTAATAAACACCATGAAGGACCACAACTGTATTAAACACCATGAAGGAATACAAACTGTATGTATTGAACAACATGAAGGAACACAACTGTATTAGATAACACCGTAAAACACCACATATAACAGGTAAAAAACACCACGAAGGAACACAACTGTATTTTAAAAAACACCATGCAGGACCACGACTGTATTCAAAGACACCATGAACAAAACAGAACTGTATTACTAGGGGCTGTAAAAAAACACAATGAATGAACACAACTGTATTAAAAAACACCATGAATGAACACAACTGTATCAGCACATTTAGCCCGTTAATAAACACCGTGAAGGAAAAATTGGTTATAACATAAATAACACCACATGATATAAAAAGAATACACCATAAATTCCTATAAAGAAATAACACCACATATTGTAAGCACATACACACACGGTTTCTAAAGAGTGTTTATGCAGATAATGGATAAACTGAATAACAAAACAAAATACGATACATGAACAAATAACACCCTGCACTCCATTCCTATAGATACGCCATTTAGAACAGTTATATTCATTCCGATGACAATAAAAAATAAGTATGTAACAACCCGCGATCTAATACAGACAATCACCCTACAAAAACATACATGATCCATGAATCTCCATATGAATGCAGCGTTTTCAATAGAAATCGTAACAATCGATTTATCCGGGTATATGTTATCGAGGATGGATTGACAATCACGTATGAATTCAAATCGAATATTGATAAATTCTAAAACAAATATGAACCCTGCGATTTTATTAACATCTTGCGCAAATCGAATTGATTATCTCCGAAAATAACTGGTTTTCGGTTATAGAGAATAATTACCAAGAATAGATTTTATTAGGGAAATTACCATTATACCATAAATCTAAAAAAAAAACAGGACACATGGCACAACCATATTCCTTTTTACCCTTCTCACACTTTTAAATTTTCTCACATGAACATATATATATATATATATATTATCTTGATGATGTAATTGTGTAACATTCTTTGCAAGGTCCTCTAGCTTCTTCCTGGAGAATTCCCCTGTTCAAGTGGTCTTGGTGAGTATATATTTGTTTGTTGTTCTGTAAAAAGAATAGAGACGATCAATAAGATGGCGTTTTATTGAAAAAGATAAAATCATCTATGTTAAGAAAGGGAAGATTTTAGGTTCAAATTAAAAGACGACATAGATTAAAAAATATTAGCCGTTGAAAAAACAATAGACACGAAAAAATTAGGAATATATTATAATAATAACCCCAATAGTTACACTTCGATTAAATATTTGCAAGTTGCAAAGGCGGCTATTCTTTCTATTGGCGTTAACGTTGGATTTAGTTTAAAGGGTGAGGCCCAATTGCTTACGTATAAGTTAATTGAATTAACAAATAATTAATCAGAATTTTTAAACCAAATTGACGATAAATAAAAAATAATCAGAATCTGATTCCCTAGTTAAAATAAAATAAATAAAATAAATAAAAATTAATCAGAATATGATTCCCTATTTAAGATAAATAAATAAGGAAATACTGATTGTGCATATTTCGAGAATACTTTAGTTTTTTGAACTGAAATGATATGTTTCAAGAATATTAGAGAGTACAATGGTACAATTTTAAAATTTGGTCTAAAATTGTAAAAATGGACAAGACACAAGGACACAAATAACACTTAACACTTACATTTTTTTTAGCATAATTCAAAACAAAATACAATATATCGTAAATTGTGTTTAACTAAAACCCTTAATCTATATATTTCTTAAGACCTCTTTCCCATCCCAGATAATACCATGACCTAGCGTACATAAAAAAGTAAAATTTACCTTTTACTTAGCGGACAACAATTATACGTTATACTTTAAAATTATATTTACAGGGAAAATGTCACACATCGACCCGCAGCGGAAAAAGGTGATCGGGGCACAATTGGGTTATCACCAAAGCTCATGACATTTATTATAACGTTTCATATTCATTAATACAATTTAATGGGAAAAATACAATCATAATTACATCATGTCCTAAACATCATTCTAGACTTCATTGTTTTCTTCTAAGGCATTTCCTATGTTTTCCTTGCTTCATCCTGTTCACCTGTATCATGTGTAAAAATGGTTTTTGGATCAACAAAAAGTTGGCGAGTGAATCCTATGAAAAACATTTGAACAAGTTTATTGAATTGATTATAAAATAAAGTGCACAACCACACATGAGTAAAAATAGATGTAAACTTATTCACCAATCATTTAATATTAAATAATGCACACACGAACAATAATGGATTTGTTTTGAGCCACGCGTTGCTCAACTCGTCTCCCACGAGGAACTGATAGGCCTAATGAATGAATTGCATATAACTTGACAATATGAAATACATAACTACAAACAATATATACAATCTAAGTTTAGATCACAATATGGTATGGCACAAGTTTAAATAAACGAGTTAATTTTAGTGACACATGACACACCCCAAAACGTGTAATTAAAAAGGGGAGTTGTAAGATTCACTCACATTGGGTGCGTTCGGTTGATGATGTTGAATGCGCACGAAGTTGGCTTTAACCACGAGTGAAACTAACCTAGATAATGGCATAATGGTTCGGTAAGTAAGCGGATTTTATTAATCAATTTTAGTAGGATTGTTGGATGTATTTTTGTGAGTTTAAGGCTTTTTCTAACCTTAAAAATGTTATTTTTAAGTATTTTTAATGTAAATAAATAAATAAAAGTAATAAAAAATATTGGTTTTTTTGACTGTTGACCTGTTGACCGTTGACTTTGTTGACCGGTTTTATTGTATAATTGTGTGCGCCGGGTGAGGCTCGAACCCGAGACCTCCCGTTCGCGTGCACGCAGCTCTACCAACTGAGCTACGTGTCTAACCCGAAATATTTCTGTTTTTAATTATATTTATATACTAATTGAATTAATCCGAAAATCATTTATTTCAAAAACAATTTTAATGACTCGCTCGGTGCTCTCCACAGGTCTCGAACCCGGGACCTGTGGTTTATGTGTCTAACTTGTTAAATAATCTGATTTTTATTATACTTATATACAAACTAAATAATTTCGTTTCTGCTTTATATAAAAAGTTTGATAATTGTCCGGACCGGTGCGGTAGTCTGGACTCGAACTCGTGACATGTGGTTTAAACGTTCACACAGTCCACCACTGGACTGTGTGTCTATCTTGGTTATTATTCCGGTTTTTATTAACTTAACATCTATTGCAGTGAATCCGGTTCGGTTAAAAAAAGAACATTTTTATTAAGGCGAGTGTGCGTGGGACAAGAATCGAACTCGGGACGTAAGCGTGTTTTATTTGCACACAGTCCACCGCTGGACTGTGTGTCTAACCCGAGATATATCTTGATTTTAATTAAACATATACAATACTGAAACTTCATCTTCTTCGTTGGACTCAACCAGAAACGGAGTCTGACTGGTTCGACGACTTAATCATGTTCTTTAGTGTGTTGTGAGTAATTACGTGTGAGATAAATAAAAAGAATGAGAGATTAAGTGTTAGATATACCGAACAGTGGCTCCTCTGTTTCGCCGGCGAAACTCCGGTGACAGCAAGCTAATCCGGCGACGTGTGTCCTGCGGCAGAGGGTCTTCAGCGAGCTTGAGGTGAGTGTGGGTGGCTTTGGTATGAGCTATGGGTGTTCAGTAAGGCTTAGAGGTGAAAGGCTCGGTTTTCCGGCGAGTTGTAGAAATTTTCCGGCGAGTGGAATTACGTCGGGAAAAAGTGTGATTGTGAGCGAAAAAGCTAACAGAGGTTAGAGGGGGTATTTATAGGGCAGAACATCGACGTATTTAGTCTGTTTTCCGTCTTGATTCGTCGGTCAATAAGTTTTCCGGCGGTTATGACTTGCGTCGCGGGTTCAGACGTCGGTTATAACCGATGTAGTAGTTAAGGCTTCGGTTAAAACTGAAGAAACCGTCCAATCTCGGCGAAATCGTCGGGATTTCCGACGACTGCGATTAGGCGCGTCGGTTTTGAATTCGAGACTTATGTTATGTATTAATTGTTTCCAATAATGAACAAGAAACACAAGTGGCGCAGTGGTTGGATGGTTGGAAGTTAAGTCTTTGCTGAATCCGGTTGACCCGGGTTCGAAACCCGGCTACGCCCTTTTATTTTTATTTCATTATTTTAAATACTTTTTCAAATATAACTTATATATTCCAATATACTTATTAATTATGTATCGTTTAAAAATAATTTGGGCATTAAATACGCAACGAAATTTTTAACTGATTGTTCGGTTAATAAACGGAGCGGGTTTGGTAAATCCGGTTTTTGACGGATGTTACAGAAAAGATGAAATAGGAAATTTAGTTTGGGTAGGAATGGTAGGAAATAATAAGAGGACATGTGGCAAAGTTGAAAAAATATAAGGAGGGACATTTTAGTCAAAACTCACTATCTTAAAAAAACCCAGCATCCTGCAATTCATTTCTCTTCCGCCTATACTCAAATCCACCATTTTCAAAACCATAAACTACCACATCACAATCAACACCGTCACCTACGATCGCCACCATTTTGCCGGAAACTAGATCTGAAACCACCACCCTTCAACCACCTATTGGGTTTTTCAGATCTGAAACCACCATTCCACCATCCACTGCCACCGCTCCACCCCCCACCGCCACCGTAACAAGTTTCCCCATGGTGTGTCGGAGTTCTTTCTTTGTTCACCGTCGTTAATCGAAGTTCTTTTGTAAGTTGTGTTATTTTTATTTTCATTGCGTTTTAGGTTATCATGCCTCAATTGCGTTTTTCACCTCATTATATTTTAGTTAGAGTTCTTTTCGTTTTTGTTCTTCTAGATGTTAAAGTAGAGGCATGACCATGCTAAAATAGAAGCATAATCATGTTGAAACAAAGGCATGGCCACGTTAAAACCCATTGCGTTTTAGAAACTACAATGCAAAAAACATGATCATCCTAAGACAGAGGCATAATCATGTTGGAACTAAGGCATACCCATGTTAAAACTACATTGTTTTTTAGAACCTATGTTAAAACTCCATTGCTTTTTATAACCTGCAATGCATAATATTGAATTTGGGTTTCATTGCATCTTACAACGGTTATAGTGTAAATAACATGATCATGCTAAAATGGAAGCATGGTCATGTTGGAATAAAAGCATGACCATGTTAAAACATAGACATGGCCATGTTAAAACTCCATTGCTTTTTAGAACCTATAGTGCAAAATATTGATTTTGGGTGTCATTGTGTTTTACAAGCAAAGAACATGATCATGCTAAAATAGAAGCATGGTCATGTTGGAACAAAAGATGACCATGTTATAACATAAACATGGCTATGTTAAAACTCCATTGCTTTTTAGAACCTACAGTGCAAAATATTGATTTTGGGTATTATTGCATTTTACAAGCAAAGAACATGATCATGCAAAAATAGAAGCATGGTCATGTTGGAAAAAAAGCATGACCATGTTAAAACATAAACATAGCCATGTTAAAACTCCATTGCTTTTTAGAACCTACAGTACAAAATATTAATTATAGGTGTCATTGCGTTTTAGAACTAGAGTGTAAAAGAATATCGAAGAGCATGATCATGTTAAAATGGAAGCATGATCATGTTCGAACAAAGACATGATCATGTTAAAACATAAACATGACCATGTTAAAACCTCATTCCGTTTTACAACCTGGAGTGAAATAAAACATAAGCATGATCATGTTGGAACAGAGGCATGACCATGTTAAAATGAAGGCATGGCCATGTTAAAGCAGAAACATGACCATGTGAAACCCATCGCGTTTTAGACCCGAGTGTACATTTTTAGAATTTGAGTGCAAAGAACATGATCATGCTAAAACATAAACATGATCATGTTAGAATAGAGGCATGACCATGTTAAAACATAAACATGGCCATATGAAACTCAATTGCGTTTTAGAACCTAGGTTATAGTGTGTTGTTCTATGCATTGTGTTTTACGTATCTGGGTTTTTGAAATTTTTTTTCAAAAGTATAGCAATACTGTGCTCGTTTTAAAGATACAAAAACGCTCGTTTTTATCGTACGTTTTTTATCAAAAAAATATTACCGAATGAAAAAGTTATTAACGTTTCACAAACCATGAGGAATTGGAGGAGAGAGAAACTATTAACTTGGATGAACTAGAATACCCTCAAACTAACTCACGCGCCTCTTTTATTTTGTTCAATTTCACTCATTTAATCTTAGCCATTATTTACTTAATAGATTGTCAAGATTACTTCCTAGCATTCATACCAAAATAAACTTCCTAGTATATCCTGACCCTACATTTATATATCATACATATATTATAACATATTCTTATACACATTTGGCGAGTCGCATTCAATACTCCTAATCAGTAATCACATTTAGTGCATCACATAATCACATTCGGTAGTTAACAATCAACTTTATAGTGTGTCACATGAGTAGTTCAGTGTGTCATATTCAGTTGGCCATTCTTTGAATTGATCTTTAGTATGTCACACCCGCTCGTAGGCGGAAGCGCGGGGTGTGATCGTGATCGGTTCTCATTACATACGAAATAAGTAAACACGCTATATGAATAAATATGTATGATGTTCATCCATGTAATTAATTCGAATAAAGTTTACAAGCCAAAAGTTGTTCACAAAAGACAACACAATTTATATTGTTTAACAAAAGAGTTGTTTGCAAAATATAGTTTAACAATCCGAGGCTTTGCATTCCATTTATCGCTCGAGGGCAAAAGATGTGAACCAAACCTTCCCAAAAGGATGGCATTGACTTCTTGATCTTGACTTATGCCATGCAAGGTCCCACTAATTTCCTAAAATACATGTAAGTTTGAAAAGTTAACATAATGTTAGTGAATTCATGTGTTTTTGTCTTGTATCAAATGACTCTTTAAAACATTTGAAATTCTTGTATTAAAAATCCAGTGCGTAAAGCATATATGAAATCTTTGATCATTAATGTTTTGCAAGGACATTAATATTTGTGCCAACATAGGAAGCAATCAAATCCTTGACAATTTTTGTGTCGATTACCCTCGACTGGGACACAAAAGCACTCTAACAGGTTTCATGGACCAGGAGTGGGGCTCGCCAAAACCTGGTAGATCTACTCCTTTCGTTCCCCGGTCTGTATGTGTGGTTAATGGTGCTTAAGTTCCACCCTATACGCACATGATCTAAGTGTGTTTCATTCCCTAGCTTATCATACCATTGTAACATGTATTTCCCCTGAAAATTTAAAAACTGAAAAGCATTTAAAAGAGAGGACATGAACTCACAAGTTTGCGTTCCGTGCTATCTAGCAAATCCAATGTCTGATATATGTACTCCGACCTTCAAGTGTCCTAAAATATTTAAGAACAACTTAAGGTCTATTGGAATGGCTCTAGCGTACAAGTTGGACGTATGAAGAGAAAAAAAGATAGCATATGTTATACAGAAATTCTGAAATTCTGATGTTTAACCATGTGTGTATATATAACCCAAATTATGTAATATACAGTATTTTGTTTCAAAATGTCATGACTAAGATTTCTTTTTTATAAAACATGTAGTTTTCACCAAATTCATTTGAAGGTTTTTACTATCAGAACTTAGGATAATATTTCAATCATAATATCCATTAAACTAACTTTACTTGTGAAATCCCAAAATGATGTTCCGTTTACTTACTAACGAAGATATCTAAAATATATATATATATATATATATATATATATATATATATATATATATATTCTATAATAACAATATGTAGGTTTACATATTACTAAAATATATGTGTATATTATGAACTTCAAGCATATAACTAGAAGATATACATACGTCGTAAACTAAACATAATGAAAATCAACTTGAGTATTTTATTTAAATAAATTAAACTTTATAGTAATATTGATGCAGGCCCAAGTGTAGAAGATCGAGCCATGACATTCTGGAGGCTCATGATCAAGTTTCCAATGGTGTTTTACGAAAATGAGCATATCTTTGGCTAGGGTCTCTATTTAGGTGTTCGACTAGTCAAATCAAAACTTGAAACGAGGAGCATGTCGTCGCAAGGATCCGGAGGGGCCTTGTCGAAGTTTCGGCCCAAAAAACGCATTCTAATGGGAGTTACGGATACTTTTGTGTTTTTTCGGTGTTTTGTGTTTTTTTTTTGTTTTGGGCTTGTTTTTGGCCTATGGCCTTTTGTTACCCATTTCGAATTTCAGTCTTTATTTATATGTTTCTCTTGCAATTTGAAAAGACAGAATTGAATTTTGAGATTAACCACTTTTCACTTCAAATTCTCTGCCCTTTGAGTTGGTTTTTGAGGGTTTGGAGAAGATCATCACGGGTATTCGTATAATCACGTGATTTGTTCTTCGTTGTCTATCACTCGCTACATCAAACATATTTTAGCATTTACATAACCTCTCTCACAAAACTCCTGTACAACCAAGTATCCTAAAAAAACAAGTGCATGATTGTGTTTGTTTCATAATCTTATGAGTTTCAAACAAACACTATTTGAGGGGTGAATGGTTATACATAATCAAGCTTGCCACTGTATATATAAAAAAAATATTGAAGTGTTAGACACTCACTTAAAACAAGCAAGGAGAAGATGGTTGAAAAAGATAATAGATCTTGAACCCTTGAGATGAACAAAGCTTGCTACACTTAGAACACACTTGAACTTGATCTTATGAGTTTGATTTTTGTGGATTCAAACAAAAGAAAACAAGATTGTGTGTGGGAAATGGGGGTTTGGTTTGGGTGATAGTAGGGCCGAGAGAGAGAGAGAGAGACATGAACTTGGAAGTGAAAGTGTTGAACTAATTTCATATCATGAAGTCTTGTAGAAGTAACTAAAGCTTGGTGTTTAGTTAAATACTTGGACTTTGACTTAAAAAGAATTGGGGATTCGGTTAGATAAAAACCGAATGGACATTTGTATTGACTGAATGTTTATAACTTGTATGGTGGAAACACTTTTAAAATTGCAAACACATGGTGTTTTTAATATGATATATAAGAATGCCATTTGAGTGTTTATATGAGTAATATTTATTAGAAAGTCTTTGCCTCCCTTTTTTTCTTTGATCCATATCCTGTCAATCAAGTAAAAGAATGACAAATCTTGTAAAGGCTATGAATAATAAAGGAAAATAGAGGTCCCTATAATTGTCTCGTAGTAATCTTTTAAAATATGGTTGTCAAGAGTATGGTGTGCATGCAAAGGGGCATGTAGCATATATATACGTAGGCAAATTTGATGGATGAGGTTGACTATTACAGGAGTGTAGAAAGCAGCGGCGGATTTAGAAAATATTCGTATGGGTAACGTTTTATAAAAAAGGTAACGAAATCGAAAAAACGTAAAAAAATGTCAAATTTTTCCAAAATTTACACTACTGCCGGAGCGTTATGGGTAGCGGAGGCTACTCCTGCGTCTAAGGTATGTCCGCCCCCGAAAGAAAGTCAAAGCCTACAAGCTTCAAGTGTATGCTCTATTATTATTATTATTATTATTATTATTATTATTATTATTATTATTATTATTATTATTATTATTATTATTATTAATATTAATACTGCTGCTGGGTAATTGTACATGGGAATGGTATGCCGGTGTTCTAGTGGGTATCAAGAATTTGATATCTAAACCAATCTACAAATTAAAATCCATGAAGTTCTGAACTAAATTATACCTTGAAATCTTGATCTAATAAAATCAAAGCACGAGAAACTTATTGTCATACATATATGCATCGTGTATGTATATTTATATATGTGCATATATACATATATGAGAGAATCATCATAAAACTATATATAAATAAGAAAATTAAAAAACTAATTAAAAAAAGTTTAAAAAACAAATCAAAATATTTTTTTTACAATTTTTTATTAAAAAATCATTACTTTTTATATAAATTTTTTTTTCAAAAAAAAAAACATGTACTGCACATTATATGCTTAAATTTAGCTTTTAAGTTTAGTTTAGCTTTTAGGGTTAGATTTTTTGAGAGTTTAGTATTACGATTAGGTTTTTGGGTGTGGGGGAGGAGAGTTTAGGTTTTGTTGGGGGATTGGGTGGGGGGGGGGGGGGGGGTTAGGCTTTTGTTGGGAGTGTGGATTTAGGTTTTTCGGGGGTGGGAGTGGGGGGTTAGGTTTTTGGAGGTGTCGGTGGGGGTGAGTTAGGTGGTTTAGTCTTTTTCATATTAATGCACATGTGCAGTAAAACCTTTTTTTTGAAAAAAAGGTTTTTTTTATATATATTATATAGATTTTTATTAAAAAAAATTAAAAAAGGAATTTGATATGTTTTTTAGGCTTTTTAGTTACTTTTAGTTTTCTCATTTAAACTAGTTTTCTCATGATTCAACCCTATATATATATATATATATATATGTATACATAAGCATAGGCGTTTGAAATCCAAAATTTTAAAACAATAACCGAAACCATCGGTTAATGCTACGATTCGGTTATTCGGTTAATTCGATTTTATGCTGACTCCTAGTTCGTTCCCAGTGTCTTGTAGCATAACTCGACAAGAATAGTTGGTTAATCCTTGATGTGAATGTTTTATTCTAGATGATGAGAGATATAACTGTAAATTTTTGTATCTATGAAGTACTCCCTTCATTAAATTACTATTTAATCATAGATGTAGTTATAAACCTGGTTGAAACATAGTTCGGAACGTTTTTTAACATTGAAACAAAGTGAGTTTCTAATATGGTCTGCTCCTCTACATTTTTCTTGTCATATACTCGGTACTTCAATCTTGATGGCTACGGATCAATAGAACGGGTCAGCAGAGAGATAGTGGGAGCATGTTTGTCTATGTTGAGTCTATTCAATGTTTTCGCGATGTTGCAATGAAAGAGTGTCTCTTTAAGCAGTAAAACTTATTCTGTTCTTTGAAGAACTTATAAATAACTTTAAAGTTCTTTTTTTTCCCTTCATTGGCCCAGCGTTACTAGTTGATGTTCCAAGGGACAGTAACATAACAGGTACATGTTCAACCATCGTTCTTTACCCTGTAATCTGAAGTCGTTGGTGTTAGTCAACAAGATGTATATTTACATATTCAATACATAACCAATTTTGAATAGAGAACCGCGAGAATCGCGTAGACACTTAATACATATCTCTTTATATGTGATACATAAGACGGTGTCTAACTGCCTCTCTTTCTCTCTCGCACTAAATGTACATATAAGTGCTTATGCGTATCCAACACGCCCCTGTATTTATGTAACAAGGGATCCGTGCTTTTTAAAAAGTATCACCTCATTGCTTGGAGAGCGAGTCCTCTTCAAGCAACTAATTTACTAATTTATATGCAAACTGACTTATTTCAGCTGAAGTCATGAAGTCTTTAAACATTCCCAATGGCGTAACACGCGTGCTTTTCACACATTAAACACTGATAGGTAATCTCTTTCTCGTTTTCAAACTAGGGTGAACAAACAAACAGTTTTACACTTTCGGCCTAATGTTTTGTTCTCTTTTAAGTTTTAACCCTTCATACACCAGGATACAGTAGAAATAAATAAAACAGGAGAGTACTTCCAGTTCACTTAAATTTCTCTTTTGCTGATATTTTCAAGTCATCATTTTAAGGCAGCTGATGTGGCAAAAGCAATTTGACACAAGCTATGTTGGATTCTTGAAGTATGGAGCCCAATGGCTTAAGGACAACACCGACATCAAACTTGTTGGTTAATATCTCTCTCTCTCTCTCTCTGTCTCACTTGCTTATTTATAATGAGTCTGTTAAACAAGTTTGTTAAAAGTTATAATTATATGATTATTTCATTTATCATTTATCCTTAAGTTGTTATTCAATACACGGAAAATAATATTCCTCACCAATATTGTTTTGTGCTTCGTTTCAGTTTATTGAGAGTCATTTGTTGTGATGTTGTTGGTATTGATTACTTATCAGCTGCTGCATTTGTTGATTCTGTAGCTACTCATCGTGTCTTCTTTGAGAGCAGGTTAAGTCATCAAACAATATCGAATACCAGTGTACTTACAGAGGGTGTTTGATTGCTTGTCAAATGTCTAAAATATCCTTAAGACACAAAAGAATCTGTTAACTTAGTGCATCCACTCTTTTTGTTTAAACTCACCTGTTTCTCATACTTAGAGTAATTTATACAAATCTGATGGTAAAGATAACTGTTGTTCTGATCAATATCGTTTTACGTGGTGTTAGGATATCATTCTTGGTTTGAAACTTGACAATGTAGAAGCAGGAATATATAATGTCCATTGTTTACCATTAAGGTTACTTGGAGCAGAAGGATCTCCCATTAGATGCATCCTTATCAAGTGATACTATATAGTAGTACCGGTTCCACGAAAATCACTCAGCCTTGGCTCCTGACATCTCAAACATGTTGCAAAAGCTGCTTTTGGTTTGTCTGAAAAGTTCTTGCCAAAATTACCTCTGTTTGAGAGCAGTGATGTTTAATTATATATAACTTTAGCTTTTGTTCAAAAACAACTTCGTTTTCTTTTAACTTGGTTTCATGTTCTAAACCGGTTTTAACTTCTTGTTGTATGCTAACCGTCGTTCTTGCTAAAATACACTATATGCATCTTGTCCCTAACATCTTTCATCATATTTATACCAAAATATACCACGATCAGCTCTACATTCTTTCATCTTTTATCATGTCACTATGTTCTTGTATATGCTCGAGTCTTGGTTCTATACTAGTAGCCTTAGCAACTGGCATCCTACGCACCAAATTTTTGTCCATAACCCAGTCCATGTCATGTAGTATCTGAGTTTTAATATTAATAATAGCAACAGTTTTGTTTTGGTTAAAGGATCAAATCTGGTTTTGCCCCAATACAGTTCGGATTAGAAACCGTTTATAAGGAGAAAAGGATTGGATCGGTTTAAAACTAGTTATGTCCTGTTCAATTTAGCTTTAATTGGTTTCAACCTCAGGTGTCAATTGTATCACAACTTAAAAAAGTATCAGGCTCTCGAAAGAATTTCCATTTCACCTTCAGTTAACTAAAACATACAACACACTCATCTATATATATACTACTAACCACCATGCCAACTAATATCTAGCTGTCACAATAACCTATATGCATACATATCGAATATACACTCTAATATGCCCCTCAGGCTGAACGGGGAACATCCACGTGAAGCTTGGACCGCAGACTTTGGTCAACAGATATGCAATCTGAAGCGTAGTAGAAACATATGGAATGAATAAAATACCCGTCAAAACTATGTCACAAATAAAATGCAAGTCAACTTCCAAGTGTTTCATACGCTAATGAAACACTGGGTTGACCGCAAGATATGTACCCCCAATATTGTCACAACAAAGGGCAGGTGGACATGGTAAAGTGATATGAAGCTCTCGTAACAATGATTAGGGGTGCTAAACGGCTCGAGTTCGCGGGTTGGTGGGTCCAACCCAACCCGAACCTGATCCGAAACCGGAAATCTTGTTATACATATGAACCCGAACATGATACGAATATTAGCGGGTTGATCCTAACACAACCCGTTCAACCCGAATTTTCAAATTTTTAAATTTTTCACAAATTTATATTTTAGAATTAAAATTTTACTACAAAAAACACAAATGTATATAATACAATTGCATTTTCATTATAAAATTTTATGTTAATCTCTCTTTTTAAGTTATAATTATGCATAAAATACACACCCAAATTAATTTATGACATAAAACATAATGTAAAAAAATAAAAATGCGTTAAACGGGTCAACTTGTCAACCCGACCGGGTTGACCCGAACCTGACCTGTTTAGCTAAATGGGTTCGCAGGTTCAACCTGAAATTAACCCAAACTTGTTTAGACTAAACCTAAACCAGCGAATTTCGTATTAGGTTCGTATCGTGTTTTCGGGTCGTATCATAAATTTACACCCCTAACAATCATAGAATCCAACGAACTTGTGCAGCTGTATGCACCAAGGCACGATACTCAGCCTCTGTACTAGATTGAGAAACAATATGTTGTTTCTTGAAACTCCAACAGATAAGGTTGGCTCCAGGAAAAATACAATAACCACCAGTGGACCAACGATCATCAGGACAACCAGCCCAATCACCATTAGAATAAGCATGCATATCAAAACTGTCAGATCGTCTAATGCTCAAACCATGAGAAGTCGTCCCTTTGAGATATCGCGAAATACCCTTGACTGCAACCTAGTGACGATCAGTAGGTGTCTGTAAGAACTGACATCTTGCTAACTGCATATGCAATGTTGGGTCTAGTCAAGACTGTAAGATCAATTAATGGTATACCTATATAACGAGAGAACTGTCTACCAAATGGAGTAATTAATGGTCTACACTCAGCAAGACTGGTGCACTGTAACAAATCAAGAAGAGCACTGCTGAGAGAGACGTAAAACATCATTAATAAAAGTAGCATGTATGCCCAAGAAATAAGACAGAACTCCTAAATCCTTGAGCACAATCTATGATGCAACCGCTCAATCAATCTAGTAACAAACTCAGGGGAACTCCCAGTAATGATAATGTCATCCACGTAAACTATAACATAACATACAACTGAGTCTCGACTATAGACAAAGGGAAAAGTGTCAGAAAGACACTAAGAGAATCTAGCAGAAACGAGAGTCGATAGCTTGGAAAACCAAGCTCTAGGAGCTTGCTTCAGACCATAAAGAGCCTTATGTAGTAAACAAACATGATGAGGCCGGGAAGAGTCAACAAGCCTGGAGGCTGTGACAAATAATAGTCTTTGATAAATCACCATGAAGAAAGGCATTGTTGACATCAATCTGTTTGATAACCCATCTGCGGAAAAAGCAACAGAGAGAACTAGACGAACAGTAGTGGGTTTAATTAACCACCGTGCTGAACGTCTCAATATAATCAACACTCTTAGTCTGATGAAAGCGCTTGGCAACAAGTCACGCTTTATATCAACTTACAAAACCATTAGGATTATGCTTAATCCTATAAACCCACTTACAACTAACAATGTTGGCATCAGTGGAGGCCGGAACCAGACGCCAAGTCTGGTTGGCATGTAAAGCATCAATCTCAGAACGCATCACATCCCACCAAACAGACAACTATTGGGCCTATCTAAATGTGGAAGGCTCAGTGGTGGGAGCTGTGGAAACATGAAAGAGAACATGATCAAGTTACCGGCGAGACTACCATGTGTTATTACGAGAACGCGTGACCATCGGGTGAGTCGTAACAGGAGGATGGATGAGAAGAAGGTGGTGGTGGAGGAGAAAAAGAAGAATGAGAAGAAGTAGGGAGAGGGTAAGAAGAAGAAAAAGAAGAAGTAACAGGAGGAGAAAAAGGAATGAACGAAGTAGGAGGAGAAATAAAGAATGGTGGAGTAGCAATAAAGGAAGAAGAAGTGGAAGAATCGGGAATATAAAAAATCTTCTTATGAAGACGAACATGTCGAGATGTATAAGTACGAGAAGTATGAGAATCATAACAGACATAAGTAAGATGATCAGGAGCATAGCCAACAAAGATACATAGAGTAGATTCGGGTGAGAGTTTATCCGCGTGAGTATCACCAAGAAACGAATAACATAAACAACCAAAGTACGAAGAAGAGAATAATCAAGACAAGTACCAAATAGAATCTCGTAAGGAGATGAGTGATAAAGAATAGTGATGGGGACATGAGATGATGATTTTTCCGGTCAGCAAACCCATTCTTTGGTAACTAATCATGAAACAATAAAGCTCGAGCTACCTCAGAAAGATGACGGTTTTTCCATTCAGCAACCTTTCTGTTGGGGTGTATATGAGATTCGGTAAGCAATACCAAAATCAGAAAGATATTTAGCCATAGGGCCATGAATAAGCTCAGGAGCACCATCGCCTTGAAGATGTTTGATGGTGCAGGAGAAAAGGTTCTCAACAAGAGATATCTAGTCATAAATGCCCGCCCGCACTCCGCTGCGGGTTTGAAACGTAGATACCGTCAAAGTATTAAAACTTGTAATGAACGACTTTTACGTTAACGTTAACAGCGCCGAAGCAATTCTAAATTAAGAAAAGATAGAAAGATTATCTATTACATGCAGGGGCGAACCCACATAGGTTGGATCGGGGTCCCCGGACCCCAATATTTTCTAAATATTTAATAGAACCGGTATGTTAAATTTTTGAAAGACCCCATAAAAATAATCAGTCGGACCCAATAAAGTTAAAACTAAGACTCTTGGGATAAATATGTTGCTTATATACAATAAAGGTCCCAAGTTAGACCCTTCAATGTCTCATCTTTTTGTTTTTAGAAGTCTTTTGAATAATCCAAGAAAGTTTTAATTGCCATCATTTATTGGGAATCCACGTGATGCCGGTGGCTTGGTAATTTGCGGGTCATTGGAAACGGGTGGGCCAGGATTACGGTTTGCATGAAGTGGAGCTCCATTATAAGACTTCATGCATATGAATAAAAAAAAAGAACCTGCTTCCCACCATCAGTAGTTTACCTATTAGTGTAACAGTTTTATTTCATGCTTTGCCAAGTTTTTCAAAGACATCGTTGCAGATCAAGGTGGCAAATTTAGCCCTGCTTTGACCCGAACGGCGATTGATCTGAAAATTCTAGTGTTTGGTTGTGAATAATTTTAACACCGAAAAAGATGACCCTAATGGAAAAAAATCCTGAGTCTGCTACTGACTACATGACAATTATAAATAAATGGCAATCATACCTTTTTAAGTTTCTCGAATTTATATGAGAAAAAAAGTAAATTTTAAAGAAGAAAAAATCTTATGAGATGGTGGAATCAGATTCAATAACAAGATGACGCAACATTCAAAAATATGTAAATAAAATTTTTTTTTCCAACTATATATTTCAAAACATCAAATTTACTTTGGTAAAATATTATAAAGCTGAGATGTGTTTTTTGAGAGACCATATTGAAACTTTCTGAGGGACCAAACTGAATCATTTATTAAAGCCTACGAATAGCAAACTGTCAAACAGACAAATAAAAATAAATCACTGGTAATCAATTTTGCAAATGTTGATTCATTAATAATGATGACTTTGTAGAACTAATCAAGCGGATATCACTGGAAGAATGCTAATGAGTTTTCTATTAATTAATAAGAAACTTACAATGAATGAAAAACAAATAACCCTATAACCCTTTCTATAGGTAAACTACTTGGTGAACTAAAAACTTTTACTATTAATTCCTAGACTTTAAATTATCTCCTCCTACCACCTCTTGAGATTAGCCGAACCACCTTAGTATCATCTCATTCATTAGATTTGTCCTTGTCACAATACCCACTTAACATCCACAATAACTAATTATGTACATAATTAATATTGTTTTAGATTATAGATTGTCGTTTTTATTAATTTAATTATTAAGTCTAAAGCTTAAGTTACTATAGCCGAAATTATTCTAGTTACATTTGTATATTATTTACCCATTTGGTCATCAAAGTCTAGAGCCAACTGTTTATTTTTACAAGAGTAAATTACAAGATTTGTGTTTTATTTATATGTTTTTTTTCAAGCCGTGTCCTTTGGTGTAAAATTTGACGGGTTATTTACTTAATATTTCAAAATCTTGCACGGTATGTCCTTTGAGCTTTCCCCAGTTAATTTCTTTAGTTTAGTAAGGCCATGTGCCTTGGACATGAGGGCATTCTTGTCATTTCACATATCCAGGTACTATTGTATAAAACAACTTATATTAAGGGACTTTGTGTCACACCCGTTCATAGGCGGAAGCGCACGATGTGATCTGATTGATTCTCATTGCATACAATATAAGTGAAGATACTAAATGAATAAAACAAGCTCCAAATGCCATTATCGATATTGTTTCAAAACGCAACATAAGTTGAGTATATTGTTACAAACCACGAAATAAAAATAAGTTGTCAAAGTGTTACACATCTAAAATGGAAGTTTTAAAAATAATAAGGCTTTGACCCTTATATCACCGCAAGGAGGCGGTATATAATAGGCAAACCCTTCAAAAGTTGTCAAGAAGACTTGACACTTGCTTTCCTGGACTGAAATTCCCTGCTCGGTCCACTAATTTTCTGAAATAGATGTTAAGTTGAAAAATCAACAAAAGTTGGCGAGTTCGTGTGTTTTAACTATATGAGATAAATCCATAAAATGTATACTATATGTGTATCAAAATCTGGTATGTAAATCATCAATGAAATCGTTGATCATTAATGTTTTGCAAGGACATTAATACGTGTGACGACATAGGAAACATCCAAACCTAGACGATTTTCGTCGATTAACCTCGACTGGGACGACAGATGCACTCTTCCGTGTGGGTCCATGACAAAGAGTGGAGCTCGCCAACACCCGCTAGATCTGACCTTTGTACCGTGGTCTTAAACAAGATTAATGGTGCTTAAGTTCTACCCTACTCGCACATGATCTAAGTTGTTTCATTCCCTAGCTTATCATACCATTGAACATGTATTTCCCCCGATAGTTGTAAAACAGTAAAAATTTAAGATGAAAAGGGGGACATGAACTCACTAGGTTGCGTTTTGTATACTCTGTTTATCTCACGCACTTTCCCTTGGTTTGTATCACAACCTACCAACGTGTTAGGTGACACTTCGATCTTTATAACGATTCATGTTCATGTTTCTTGTCTTAGGTATTTATTAAGACTTGTTCAGAGTTATGTTCTGTTTAGATGTATTTTCGATGTATGATGCCAACTGAGATGCGTTTTCGGTGTATAACGTCAGCTGAGGAGTATTTCGGTGTATGACGTCAGCTGAGGAGTATTTTCAGTGTATGATGTCAAATATATATTTCGTCAAATATATATATATGTCCTTGCATCTCATGTTTTGCATGTGCGGGCCTAGCCCTCTTGTCTCCGTGCCTCGCACGGGTAAGATGTATGTGTTCATGACTTCTCATAATCGGGTTCCACCCATTTGCCTCGAGATGCCATCGTCGGATATGTTCCATATATAATTCTTTTTAATTATATATTTCCATGTTCGATGTATTCGTTAAAATATCACATTTTAACTTGTATGATTTGTATACGCTATTTTATATATCATTTATGATTGCGATAGGGTTTGTTAAAAATAATCTATTTTTAACATGTCTTGATATGTAATTATCCATGTGCATGTGTTTATGATATACATGACCAAGTGTAATAATTACTAAGCATTATACATGTGTATCTTCTCAAGTATAGGTATACTTGTATTGTGAGTATTTGTGTATTTAAATTCGTATTCTCATGGTTATGTATAATACTTGTACAATGGTATTCTCACAAAGTGTTAGTGGCATATGTTGGCATGTATTTGTACGTATAGGAATACGTATATTCTTGTATTCATTACCCACAACTTTGTGTATTCTTAAAATATGTAAGTTTAAGATATGTTCAATTTAATATATGTATCTTGTGCTTGGTAAGTGTATATATCATAAAAATATAAGATTAGTTCTAGAAAATATATTTTTAGTTTCCACCAAAACAATATAAAATAAAAATATACTTTCAATATGTTTATGAAATATATGTTTTTATACACTTCAAGAATAATACATTTTTAATATCGACAAAATATGATATATCTTATATAGTTGTAAAAATATATATTTTGTCACTTGTTCTGTTCTAAAAGTAATATTTACCAAGCTTCGATATATTATATATGTTTTGTCCGAAATCCTTATATAGTCCAAGTGTACGATCTGTCCATATTTGTCTCCAAGTATGAATATGTATATATATATTCTTGTAAGTCTTTGGTTGCCAAATTTTATTGTATTTGTTTGTGTGTATTATTTCAAGTCCCTAATTTTATGTATAACTGATACAAATAATATACACATAGCACATGATTTTTATGACGTCACACCCCGGATTTCCTATCCAAAATCCATACACCGGTGGGCCCGGGTGGGGAGTATCGTGACGTTAGTTGATAACATCATTGTCAATTAAACACAGCACACCGGAAGTCTTGGAGTAAAATTACTATTACAAACCAAATGTTCGAAATAAAATAATATACAGGCTCGTAATAGAACATCCACAGGCGGATCATAAAAATGTACAAAGAAAGAATATAAAACAGACATTGGGTAGATCTAGGATTTGCAAGATCCTCTATCACTACCGAGCACTTCCCGCCTACTTTCGTATTGTACCTGCAAACTCAGTCTTTTGAAAATATGTCAGCTTTCGCTCGCTGGTAAATACACTTAACTGACTCATTTTGAAAACATTTCAAAAATGTTTTAAGTGCGTATCAGCACAAAATCTTTTTATAACTTAGGAAAGTTGACGTTGCAACCTTGTTAACAGATTCACATGTTTGTCCATACGTACAGGGCCCCGTACAGAAACCGAGACATGATTAAATACACACCACTTAGAACTCACGAAGGAGTTATCCCAACGTCTTGGGTAATTTGCATTTGAGCGTCTGTCAGGTGTATTCCTACACCCCGCGCTAAGGTCGTAGCCATTATCTAATGTAATGAGCGAGGATATACAGGACACGGTAATTTAACCCCCGATGTTTAAGTTATCAAACAAAACTGATTAAAACGGAATATGCGGATTTACTAGCTACAATCCGGCATTCGATTGATCCCATTTCCGACCAAGCGATAATAATTTACCGTATCCCAAGTCCGTATAGGGATTTTGAGATTTAAATGACAAGGTTAGACCCGTTTCGGTTAATTTTTGTAAACTTGTTACATATACTTAACCGTACGCATATCAGCGATATCGGGTAACCGGATAAGTCATGGACACATTCTATATGCCATTATGTTTTAATTAAGTTGTAATATCAGTAAGATATCAACTTTTATGCCCCTTATGGTTTTAAAATGAAACTATGCCTCTTAAGGGCGTTTCGGTAATTTCATACCGTATAAAAGGAACTTGAATATACTTTTATGTTATATCTATAAGTATTCTGGAAAAATGATTTATTTATGATATAATATTAGTAGGATATCAATTATATATATAAATTATCTTTTATGACCAAACTATGCACCGAAGGGGCATTTTGGTCATTTTATACAAAGTTTATAAATTATTTGGGATTCTGAGTTGTAATATGTACCAACTGTAAAAATGTCTAAAATAAGTTTTAAAATCAGTAGGTAATAAGTCTTGGTCAAATAATATGGTTTAAAACCATACTATGCGCCGAAACGGCGCTTATATTGTAAAATAACGTTTTATGCGATAGTTCATGAAAACTGATGTTAAAATCAGATTAAAATGTCTTAGATATGTTATTTAATTATCAGTAGGTAAAAGATTTACCTTGAAAAGATTTGATTAAAACTGTTTTATGAGCCACAAGGGCTAAATCATCATTTATCGACATAATTCAAGGACCTACTTGTAAACTCAGTTTATAATCTGATTTAACATCCCAACTAATCCTACTTATAATATTATATCAGTAGGAAACTTGTTTTCAAATTCATTATCATTAAAACCTTGTTTTATGCAAAAAGGGCATTTTAGTAAAAAATGGCATAATTGCGGAACTTGTGCATAAACTCGGATTCTGATTATGATCATGTAATATATCCTCAGAGAGTTATGCTATATTACATTATGATCATAATGCAACCTTAGATCAGTAGCTAACTAATGTAAATCGAGTCAGAATCGAGAGTCAAAGCAGAAGTCAAACTTTGCGACTTTCGGTTGCGAACCGACCCTAGAACTGAAATTGACGAGCCGAACATGTTCTTACATGTTCTAATAATTATTACCAAACTTTTTTAAGTGTCAAAACAGGTTTCATAACATATATAAGAACAATTTATGATTTTTCCGAAAAATGGCCTGTTTACTTTTTAATATCATAACTTTGACCCGTCAATTGGTTTAGCAAACGTGATCTTCAGGAGGCGCCCTTTATAGGGACTAACACCTACCTTATTACGATCACTTAGCCATGTTCATTTCGAACAATGGCTGGACCATAATGGTCTTAACCGAAAGTCAAAGCGTTTTTCGTAAAACACTTGACTTTTGGCTATAAAAGCCTATAAACGAAAATGCAAGAGCAAGGAACACTTACAAGAGGTTCCAAGATTGCAAGAGAACTAAGTTGGATGCTCCTTTCAGTTAGGAACTTCTAGAGGAGGGAGAAGAGTTATGAATAGGAAAGGTGCAAGTTCAAATGGTGGACTTGAACACCTATTTATAGTTGGAGAACTCAAAGGAAGTGATGCCATGTGTTTAGGGGTGTAAGAGGAAGCTTACAAGTGTCCCAAAGTGTAGCATAGCTGTTTGGGAACCCATGGTTTCGAGAAAATGGTTTTTGGAGCTTTGTGTGACAGCCAAGAAAAACTTTCTGTGGTAACAGTCCTCTGGCGGGCTGCGAGAGGCACAGGCCTTGCCTCTCGCGCCCCGCGAGCGCCCCTTAACCAATTTCAAAATTTGACACTTTTAACCCCTTAACTTATAAAACCCTCTAAACCTTTCTAAAACACCTTTTTGGCACTTTTTGCCCCCCGTAGCCAATTCTTGGCATACCCGGGATTATGCCTGGACATTGTCGAGCTCTCGGTTCGTTAAAAGGTCACTCAGAGGTATAAATTAACATGTTGACACTTATAATCCCTCCATTGTCCAACTTTCACAATTTCATGGGTTTAATCACTCTCGTCCAACAACGGGACATATGGGAGTTAGGACTTCATAAAGGGTCACTCAGAGGCTCATTATAAGCATGTTGACTCCGATATCACTCAGAGGCTGGGCATGTTGACATATCAGTCACTCAGAGGCCAAGTTTTAAGCATGTTGACATATCAGTCACTCAGAGGTTAATGATTTAAGCATGTTGACATATCAGTCACTCAGAAGCTGTTATTTATGCATGTTGACATCGGACAGTCACTCAGAGGCTCAGTTTGAGCATGTTGACACCTTTAGTCCTTATTAGTCTTTAGTAAACTATATTTAGAATATAACACGTGTCACTATACTATTGGACACGATTTTACAGGGTGTTACATCCTCACCCCCTTAAAAGAAATCTCGACCTCGAGATTTTATTCAAAAAGATGGGGGGTACTTTTATCGCATAGTGGACTCAACCTCCCATGTATATTCGAAACCTCTAAAGGCGCCACTTAACCTTTACTATAGGTATCATTTTCCTTCGGAGCTTTTTAACCTGTCGATCCTCGATCGAAATTGGTTTCTCAACGAACCTCAGGCTTTCATCTATTTGCACATCTTTGTGTGACATTGCTAGCGACTCATCGGCTAGACATTTCTTAAGATTACTGATGTGGAACACATCATGGATTCCACTAAGCTGCTCTGGCAATCTGAGCTTATAAGCTACAGAGCCGACACATTCGACTATCTCAAATGGTCCTATATATCTTGGGCTTAACTTGCTTTTCTTCCCAAAGCGCATCACACCCTTCCAGGGTGACACTTTTAACATGACTTTGTCCCCTACTTGGAACTTAAGAGGTTTATGCCTCTTGTCAGCATAGCTCTTCTACCTATCTCTGGCAGCTTTGAGACGATCACGGATTTGCACAATCTTTTCAGTGGTCTCTAGGACAATCTCCGGTCCTGATAGTTGGGCTTCCCTAACTTCTGCCCAACACACAGGCGTTCTACATTTTCTTCCATACAAGGCCTTAAAAGGAGCAGCCTTGATGCTTGTATGATAACTATTATTGTAGGAGAATTCTATTAGGGGTAAGTGGTCATCCCAACTTCCACCTAAATCAATCACACATGCTGTTGGTGCATATTTATGACAACAGCTTAGATTTGGCCTATGGATATCTTGTAATTAGTAATATGATAAATGGTTAGCGGGTTTAGTTTTGTAATAGTGCATTAGAAGTAATTGGGCTGAATTAGACACTAAATAGTGCATGGTAGGCGAATTGGGCTATAAACCCATTAGCAGTCCATGTAGGAAACCCTAGCCCAGTTGCATAACCTATCTCTATATATAGGGAGGTTGTGATTAGGGTTTAGGTTGCTCAGTTAGTAGTTTAGTGCTAAAAGAATTGCTTCAGAGAGTTGAGAGAGAGTCTTGAATTGGTTGTAAACACTTTGTGTTAGATAATCAATAGAAGACAGTTTGAAGGAATTGTTCGTGTTCTTGTTTCTGTGAAATCTGATCTAGGGGATTCCGCACTATAAATTAGATTGACGATTCTGTCAAGATCTATAAGGACTAGGGGACCTACACATGCCCTAAGCATGTCTTCCAATGTCTGATAGTACGCTCACTTTGACCATCAGTCTGCGGATGGTAAGCCGTACTAAAGTTTAATCTTGTGCCTAAAGATTGTTGGAAACTTTTCCAAAAATGAGATGTATATCTAGTATCTCTATCAGATACAATAGATACCGGCACACTATGTAGGGACACAATCTTATCCACATATAGCTTTGCCAACTTATCAGAATTATATGTTTCCTTTATTGGCAAGAAATGTGCTGACTTGGTCAGCCTATCCACAATGACCCAAATAGTGTCATTTCCACTTTTGGTCTTGGGTAACTTGGTAATCAAGTCCATAGTTACCATTTCCCATTTCCACGTGGGAATTTCCAATTGTTGTAGAAGTCCTGATGGCTTCTGATGTTCGGCTTTAACTTGCGAACACGTCAGACACTTAGCTACATAAGTGGCTATGGATTTCTTCAAACCCATCCACCAATAATTCTTCTTCAGATCTTGATACATTTTGTCACCACCTGGGTGAACTGAGTATCTTGAGTTATGTGCTTCTTGGAGGATTAGATCTCTAAGTCCTCCAAAGATTGGAACCCAAATTCTATCATTAAATCTAAGGATTCCATCCTTTCCAGGCGCTAACTGATTGACAGTTCTGCCCAATCCTTCATTAGGAGCATTAGCTTCTAATAGGGCTTGCTTTTGTGCATCTAATAGCTTCTCATTCAAGCTCTTTCTGAGCTCAATGCTCTTGGTGTTAATCCTTATAGGTTTAACCCGTTCTTTGCAACTTAAGTCATCGGCAACTACATTTGCCTTGCCCGGATGGTAGCGAATTTCGCAATCATAGTCATTAAGCGTTTCCATCCATCGGTGTTGTCGCATGTTTAATTCTTTCTGATTAAATAGATGCTGGAGACTCTTATGGTCAGTGTATATGATACATTTTGTACCATACATGTAATGTCTCCATAGCTTTAGTGCAAATACAACGGCACCCAATTCCAAATTATGGGTGGTGTAATTCCTTTCGTGCACCTTTAACTATCGTGATGCATAGGCAATCACCTTGCCTTTTTGCATTAGCACACAACCCATGCCAGTGTGCGATGCATCATAATAGACTACAAATTCCTCAATACCCTCGGGTAGAGATAACACAGGAGCATTGCTCAACTTGTGTTTAAGAATCACAAAGGATTCTTGTTGCTTTGGACCCCAATTATACTTAACATTTGTACGGGCCAAGGTAGTTAAAGGAGTGGCTATCCTCGAAAAGTTCTCAATGAACCTCCTATAGTAACCAGCCAATCCTAGAAAACTACGAATTTCCGATGGGTTTTTGGGCACTTCCCAATTCATTATGGCCTTTATTTTAGCGGGATCCACTTGGATACCACGCTCACTTACAACATGTCTAAGAAATTGGACTTCTCTAAGCCAAAACTCACATTTAGAGAACTTTGCATAAAGTTTCTCTTGCCTTAGTAGTTCTAGAATGCACCAAAGGTGTTTCTCGTGATCATCTTGATTACGAGAATAGATAAGTATGTCGTCTATAAAGACAATGACAAACTTATCCAAATACGTTTGCAGACTCTATTTATGAGATCCATGAATGCTACCGGTACATTTGTGAGCCCAAAAGGCATCACCAAGAATTCAAAATGACCATATCGGATCCTGAAGGCCGTATTAGGACCATCTTCACTCCTAACCTTCAACTGGTGATATCCAGATCTCAGATCAATCTTGGAGAAATAACTCGCCCCTTGAAGTTGGTCGAATAAATCGTCGATCCTGGGTAATGGATAACGGTTCTTGATTGTTAACTTGTTTAGTTCTCGGTAGTCAACACACATCCGCATTGAACCGTTTTTCTTTTTAACGAAGAGGATAGGAGCTCCCCAAGGTGAGGAACTTGGCTGAATAAAACCTTTCTCTAAGAGTTCATCTAATTGTGTCCTCAACTCCTTAAAATTTCTGTTGGTGCTAGCCTATATGGAGCTCTGGCAACAGGTGCTGATCCTGGCAGGATATCAATTCTAAATTCTACTTGCCTGTCTGGAGGTAAACCTGGTAGTTCTTCGGGAAAGACATCGGAATATTCCAATAACTGGAAGGTCTTGAATATTCGGCTTAGGCTCATTAATAGTAACTTGTGCCATGTAAATGACACAACCTTTCCTCAAACACTTGGATACCTTAAAAATAATGATACCTTGTCTGGCAATCCATAGTGTGAATCTCCAGGGATGGTGATCATTTCACCAGATGGGGTTTTAATTTTGATGAGTTTCTTATCACAGGCAATACGAGCTTGGTTACGAGATAACCAATCCATGCCTAAAACTATATCGAACCCCGCCAATTTCATTGGCAAAAGAGAGATAGGGATAGAATGATTCTTAATGGATATAAAACATTCATAAAGAATGGAAGACGCTGATTCTAAACTTCCATCAGCAAGTTCTATCTCATAAGTTCTATCTAGAGTTCTTATGGGTAAGTTTAATAGTTTACTAAACTTATGATCAATAAAAGATTTATCTGCACCCGAATCGAAAAGAACTCTAGCATAAATATCATTAATGAGGAATGTACATGTTATGACATTATTGTCATTAACGGCTTCCCTAGCATTCATCTGGAAGGCACGAGGATTCCCCTTCTTGGCCTCTCCAGGCTTTGCATCATTACTTTTGGGGTTTTTGGGGCAGTTGAATTTAATATGCCCTCTTTCATTACAGATGTAGCAGACGACATTCTTAAGATCCTTACATTCTAAGGTTTTATGCCCTCTTTTCTTACAGAAACCACATGGTCTAGTTTGTGGATCTATACTACACTGTCCCCAATGCTTACGGTTGCAATTTTTACATGTCGGCATTACACCCGACTTATCTTGGTTCCTTTTGAACCCGAATCTCCCTTTATTTTTCTTATTAAACCTTTGGGAATTGTCGTCTTCTCTCTTTCTTTTCCAATCAGTTTCATTCTTACTGACTTTTGTCTCACTAGACCAAGGGTAAGGGATAGGGACAGGTCAACGGCGGACCTATAGGTACTAGGCTGAGCAGCCTTTACCATGCCCTTAATCTCAAGAGCTAACCCATTGATAAAACGTGAAATGCGTTTGGTTTCAGGGGTGATCAGATAGGAAACTAACCTAGATAGGGAGTTGAAATCAGAAACATATTTCCGACAATCTAGGTTTTTCATGGAAAGAGACAAAAAGTCTGTCTCTAATTTCTCCACCTCATGAGGTGGGCAGTAAGTTTTCTTAACAAGGTCCACAAACTTGGACCATCCCAAATTATATAGGTGTACTTTACCTGTAGACAGGATCATGGCTTTCCACCAGATTAGGGCATCACCCTTAAAGGACTGTGATACATATTTAACCACATCCTTATTAGCACAACTGCTGATATCTAAGATTGTCTCCATCTCGTCAAGCCACTTTAAAGCTTCTACAACTCATTTCTCCCCATTAAAATCTCGGGGCTTACAGGAGACGAAATACTTACAGGTACATCCGTCTTTAACAGAACGGGACCTTTCAGCAAAATCTATTTTCTTTGGTTCACTATTCGCATTCGAAGAGTGAACGAAGCTCTCCTTATGAGCTCAAGATGGTGGAATAGATAAGGGTCTGGATCGAGTAGCACTCGACTCCTTAAGCTTTTCTATGGCCTTTTCAACAGCCGCATCAATGCGAGCTTGAAAATTATCATTATCCATATTTCTGTCTTCAGCTTTGTTAGAGTCATTATCCCGGTGGCTACTTTGTGCCTCATCCGAGTTAGCCATCTTTTGAGCTTTGGTTCTATACACAAATAAAATCTTTCTTAGCCATGGTATAACAACCATATTGGCTTTAAACGTTGGATATAACAATCCAAAGCCTATACTAGTGTGAATAACATCACAACTCCTAGGCTTAACATATCTAAATTTGGCCTAGGTCTTAATAGGAGCATCAAAGGCAAATTACAATCTGGACGTAGTCCATATATTATTTGGACAGTAGATCATAAAGTCACAACTGTCATTGTCATAATTGACAATTTTATAGCTCATAAGCTCGTCTCGAAGGACATAAATAGGGCATATAGGCCTGTCACTAATGGACACAAAAATATGGCACGAAGGCCTGTCACTAATGGACATACAATATGGCACATAGGCCTGCATCATAACAGATGTAATTCATGCCATATCAGCCTACATCATAACAGATGTAATTCATGGCATATCAGCCTACATCATAACAGATGTACATTATGGCATATCAGCCTACATCATAACAGATGTAGATTAAGGTATATCAGCCTACATCATAACAGATGCAAATTATGGCATATCAGCCTACATCATAACAATGTAAATTATGGCATATAACTGTCACGTTGGACATATATGTGGCATATCAGCCTGTCACGTTGGACATATATGTGGCATATCAGCCTGTCACGTTGGACATATATGTGGCATATCAGCCTGTCACGTTGGACATAGATGTGGCATATCATCCTGTCACGTTGGACATACATGTGGCATATCAGCCTGTCACGTTGGACATATATGTGGCATATCAGCCTGTCACGTTGGACGGTTAGTGTGGTTCCTCAAGCCGCACTACCAAAAGTATGAACATTCCTTAATGTTACATAAGAGTACCTTAATGATTGATTAATGGTCCCGGTCAGGTTGGACCTTAACGACCTTGGAGGCTTGAACTTAATTCACCACCTCTGGATAGAAGGATAACTTCCCTTAACTACCCTAATAGAAGACTTTTTATTCTTAACTATCCTTTCTTGGCCAATATGTGGTCTGTGCCACTTGGCATAATCAATCCATTAAGGTCTTTTTGGAATTATATCGCAGAGCATAAATTTCGAGTAAAATCGAGACGCTTGTTTGAAGAGGATGAATACATATATATAATTCCAAAAATACTTCATTAAATTTCAAATAGAAATTACAATAATAGAAACAACGAAATAAATTGTCCATACAAGGACTCCAGAAACAAAATGTCCACGCAGGGACTAAAGATATAACAATGTCCTCGTAGGGACTAATATATTTTAGAAGAGACTTGACTCGTCCTTCTTTCCCTTTACCAACTTGGAGAGTTTCTTGAAGAACTTGTTCGTCTTCTTCTCCGTTTTCTTCGCTTGCTGATGCATTTCTTTCATTCTTTCTAGGCCTCGTTAATGGCCTCAAGTGGTGGCGGAGGCTGTGGTTGTGGTTGTGGCATAACCGGATACTAGTACCCATAAGTTGGATATCCAGTAGGTGGATAAGCAGGTGGGAAAGGAGACGGGTAAAGTGCGTTGTGCATAACTGCTTGCATATAGGGGTCTTGCGACCATGCTTGATAGTCTACTGGTGTAGATGGGTTGAAAGGATCATCTCCATACGTGTCTGGATACGTGGAGATTGGGTTACTATAACCCGATGGTGGTAGTTGAACTGCAGGTGTTGGTGTTGGTTCCACTATAGGTGAAACATTAGAGGGTCCACCCATTTGTGGGTCCTCTTAAATTGTGGGGTAAGGGTTGGGAAAAGGTGGCAACGATCCCGACCTTTGACCTGCACATACCGACATACGTGTTCCACGCTTCCTCCTTGGTGGTTCAGGTGGTGGTTGAGGTTGGTCCACCGGTTCCATGTGCACATCTTCTTGCACGAGAGGTGGTTGAGAATGACGGGAAGGAGTATTGGCAAAAGTAAATTGATTCCAATATTGGTCCCACTCATTAGGACCTTGGTAAGGCGATTCGGCATAGGAGTTCGAATCGCTTGACATTTCAATGGGATGCGTATGGGATCCCGATGGCGACATCTCCGGATCGGAGTCCTCTTCCATGGGGTTTGGTTGGTTCAACTGATTTTGATTGGCTGGAGGTGTATTTAAATATTGGTTTGGGTTAAACTCATCATGGTAAGAATGATGAGAGTGATGGGAGTGGTGAGAGTGGTGCAAATGGCACGAGTGGTAAGAACTTTGAGTGTGGGTAGGCGAATGTTGGGCAAATGGCCATGAATCTCCCGAGTCCTCATAGGGGTTCGGGTGATGTGGATGTGAAGGGATGTATCCTGATGCTCCCCCCTCATGGGTCCTTTTCCTCGTCCTCGTACACGTGGCAGCATTTTCCTGTTAGAAAACAATACTAATAACTTAATAATGAAATGAGAAATCCTAGGTCAATTCCTAGACTTGGAAGTCTAAGGAATGTGCTCGTGTAAGTTTGAGATTAAACATAAGAAGGATAGTGTTTCATTCTCTCAAAGATTGGCCCTGATACCAACCTGTCACACCCCAGATTTCCTATCCAAAATCCATACACCGGTGGGCCTAGGTGGGGAGTATCGTGACGTCAGTTGATAACATCATTGTCAATTAAACACGGCACAACGGAAGTCTTGGAGTAAAATTACTGTTACAAACCAAATGTTCGAAATAAAATAATATACAGGCTCGTAATAGAAGATCCACAAGCGGATCATAAAAATGTACAAAGAAAGAATATAAAACAGACATTGGGTAGATCTAGGATTTGCAAGATCCTCTATCACTACCGAGCACTTCCAGCCTATTTTCGTATTGTACCTACAAACTCAGTCTTTTGAAAATACGTCAACTTTCGTTGGTAAATACACTCAACAGGCTCATTTTGAAAACATTTCAAAAATGTTTTAAGTGCGTATCAGCACAAAATCTTTTTATAACTTGGGAGAGTTGACGTTGCAACCTTGTTAACAGATTCACATGTTTGTCCATACATACAGGGCCCAGTACAGAAACCAAGACATGATTAAATACACACCACTTGGAACTCACGAAGGAGTTATCCCCAACGTCTTGGGTAATTTGCATTTGAGCGTCTGTCAGGTGTATGCCTACACCCCGCGCTAAGGTCGTGGCCATTATCTAATGTAATGAGCCAAGGATATCCAAGACACGGTAATTTAACCCCCGATGTTTAAGTTATCAAACAAAACTGACTAAAACGGAATATGCGGATTTACTAGCCACAATCCGGCATTCGATTGATCCCATTTCCAACCAAGCGATAATTATTAACCGTATCCCAAGTCCATATAGGGAAAATAAGTTAAGAGTATTTACCTGAATTAGCCTTGTTTAAAATGCAAGATTATAACCCAGCCGTATTCAAAATGAGCTAAGTGCGGATAGCATTTATCAGAATGTATCTAGTCTGGATTATGGCATAAGCTAACCAATTAAATACTAACGGTCTTATTTAAGTCATGGACTTAAACCGACTAGCTTACTTGATCAAAACGTATAACGCTAGATTAAACGAGGATTGGATAGAATGTAGTTTAATCCCAACAAGTACGTTGACTTGTGTAATATGGATAAACTATAAGCATTCTGGATTTTGAGATTTAAATGACAAGGTTAGACCCGTTTCGGTTAATTTTTGTAAACTTGTTACATATACTTAACCGTACGCATATCAGCGATATCGGGTAACCGGATAAGTCATGGACAAGTTCTATATGCCATTACGTTTTAATTAAGTTGTAATATCAGTAAGATTTCAACTTTTATGCCCCTTATGGTTTTAAAATGAAACTATGCCTCTTAAGGGCGTTTCGGTAATTTCATACCGTATAAAAGGAACTTGAATATACTTTTATGTTATATCTATAAGTATTCTGGAAAATGATTTATTTATGATATAATATTAGTAGGATATCAATTATATATATAAATTATCTTTTATGACCAAACTATGCACCGAAGAGGCATTTTGGTCATTTTATACAAAGTTTATAAATTATTTAGGATTCTGAGTTATAATATGTACCAACTGTAAAAATGTTTAAAATAAGTTTTAAAATCAGTAGGTAATAAGTCTTGGTCAAATAATATGGTTTAAAACCATACTATGCGCCGAAACGGCGCTTATATCGTAAAATAACGTTTTATGCGATAGTTCATGAAAACTGATGTTAAAATCAGATTAAAATGTCTTAGATGTGTTATTTAATATAACATATCAGTAGGTAAAAGATTTACCTTGAAAAGATTTGATTAAAACCGTTTTATGAGCCACAATGGCTAAATCGTCATTTATCGACATAATTCAAGGACCTGCTTGTAAACTCAGTTTATAATCTGATTTTACATCCCAACTAATCCTACTTATAATATTATATCAGTAGAAAACTTATTTTCAAGTTCATTATCATTAAAACCTTGTTTTATGCAAAAAGGACATTTTAGTAAAAAATGGCATAATTGCGGAACTTGCGCATAAACTTGGATTCTGATTATGATCATGTAATATATCCTCAGAGGGTTATGCTACATTACATTACGATCATAATATAACCCTAGATCAGTAGCTAACTAATGTAAATCGGGTCAGAATCGAGAGTCAAAGCAGAAGTCAAACTTTGCGACTTTCGGTTGCGAACCGACCCTAGAACTGAAATTGACGAGCCAAACATGTTCTTACATGTTCTAATAATTATTACCAACTTGTTTAAGTGTCAAAACATGTTTCATAACATATATAAGAACAATTTATGATTTTTCCGAAAAATGGCCTGTTTACTTTTTAATATCATAACTTTGACCCGTCAATTGGTTTAGCAAACGTGATCTTCAGGAGGCGCCCTTTATAGGGACTAAAACCTATCTTATTACGATCACTTAGCCATGTTCATTTCGAACAATGGCTGGACCATAATGGTCTTAACCGAAAGTTAAAGCGTTTTCTGTAAAACGCTTGACTTTTGGCTATAAAAGCCTATAAACGAAAATGCAAGAGCAAGGAACACTTACAAGATGTTCCTAGATTGCAAGAGAACTAAGTTGGATGCTCCTTTCAGTTAGGAACTTCCAGAGGAGGGAGAAGAGTTATGAATAGGAAAGGTGCAAGTTCTAATGGTGGACTTGAACACCTATTTATAGTTGGAGAACTCAAAGGAAGTGATGCCTGGTGTTTAGGGGTGTAAGAGGAAGCTTACAAGTGTCCCAAAACGTGGCATAGCTGTTTGGGTAACCATGGTTTCGAGAAAATGGTTTTTGGAGCTTTGTGTGGCAGCCAAGAAAAACTTTCTCCAGCAACAGTCCTCTGGCGGGCTGCGAGAGGCACAGGCCTTGCCTTTCGCGCCCCGCGAACGCCCCTTAACCAGTTTCAAAATTTGACACTTTTAACCCGTTAACTTATAAAACCCTCTAAACCTTTCTAAAACACCTTTTTGGCACTTTTTGCCCCCCGTAGCCAATTCTTGGCATACCCGGGATTATGCCTGGACACTGTCGAGCTCTCGGTTCGTTAAAAGGTCACTCAGAGGTATAAATTAACATGTTGACACTTTTAATCCCTCCATTGTCCAACTTTCACAATTTCATGGGTTTAATCACTCTCGTCCAACAACGGGACATATGGGAGTTAGGACTTCATAAAGGGTCACTCAGAGGCTCACTATAAGCATGTTGATTCCGTATCACTCAGAGGCTGGGCATGTTGACATATCAGTCACTCAGAGGTCGTTTTAAGCATGTTGACATATCAGTCACTCAGAGGCTAATAATTTACGCATGTTGACATATCAGTCACTCAGAGGCTGTTATTTATGCTTGTTGACATCGGATAGTCACTCAGAGGCTCAATTTGAGCATGTTGACACCTTTAGTCCTTGTTAGTCTTTAGTAAACTATATTTAATATACAACACGTGTCACTATACTATTTGACACGATTTTACAGGTGTTACATATGATCACTAAATATATATAATATTTTTTAAAATATATATTTATATCCATCTTTATTTTCAGAAAAACCATAATATCTTTGATTTACATTTTATACAAAAATATGGGGATTTTTATATTTATTACTTTTAAACAAGTTTACTTGTAAGAACTTTGTTAAAATATATTATTCTAGTGTTTAAATTTTTTAAAAATTTTGCCATAGTTTCCCCTAGATTTAGGAGGTTTCCCATGTTTTGAAAGATGTGTTTAAGCTTCCAAAACTCATCAATTTGATCACAACAATTTCCTCAAGTATAATATATACATTTAGATGCATTTTTCATGTTATGATGAACTTGAAAGTTATCCAAATCATGTAGTATTTTAACCTTGTGTTTAACATGTCCATCCATCTTTAAAAATAGTTTGTGTTTCTAATATTTACAAACTTTGTAGAAAATCATCTTTAACAACTTGTTCACATATTATTTTAAGAACATTACAAATCATTTTAACCACTTTAATAAGTTCATTCATCATGTTTAACAAGTTCATCAACACTTTTATCATGGATCTTGTAAGATCGACGTGTATACTTGTTAGATCTATACTTCTAACAAGTATACATATGATGGATATCATCCATAGCATAAAATAAACAACTACATCTTCAATACAACTTCAAGATATGTTTATTTTCTTTAGATTATGTTACTAGTTCATGTGTTCATCTTTTAAAGGTGAAGGTTTTTGATGATTTAACTTATACATTAGCAATAAACTAGAAACAAGATATAACATGGAAGATTATGATGCTCACTACTAGCTCTTGTGGCTAGGGAAGTGGCAAGATGAGCAAGATGATGAAGATGAAGCAAAGATGGTGGATAATAGCTCCCTAGAGTGGTCCTTAAACTTCCAATGCTTGATCCTTCCTTAGTTAGGCTTGAAAACCCTTGAGTATGCTTGGAATAGCTTGAAAGTCACTTGACGATATAGGTGTAGTGGTGGTGATTGTGGCCGTAGGTAAGGGAGAAGAAGAGGTAGATTGGTTGCTTGAATTTTGTGTTGGAAAGTGATAAGGAGATGTTGGGATAAGTTGTTCTTATAACATCATACTTAACCATGCTCCTTAAACAAATCTAATAACCATCATACACAAAACCTTATCTCTAGACAACATGGGGATATGGGGGGTTGACCGTCCACAAGCAAGGGTCTTGGCTTAGTTTTAATTCTAGTTAGTTAATTAAGTTAGGATTTCGGGGTTTAGTTAGGGGGTTATGTGTATTAGCGATTTTGGTGTAATTCATGATGTGTGGTGTTATATACTAGCTTAACATTGCTAGACAATATTAACTAGCCCGTAAATCATGTCTAGTTTGTCACACCCCGACCCGCAGCGGAATAAGAGTCGGGGCATCATTGGGTTATCACCAAAGCTCATGATATTTACTAATATGTTTCATATTTATTAAAGTCAAAATTACATTCTCAATAATCCAAACATGTCCATACAAATACAAAGAAAAATAACCAACTAAACAATTCCAAGCTCTAAATCAGTTTATTCTTCTAGGCCAATCCTATGTGTTTCTTGCTGCAGCTGGTTCACCTGTATCATGTGTAAAAATGGGGGTTTTTGGGTCAACATAAGTTGGCGAGTGAACCTTGTTAGATAAACATTTATTATTGATTTTCTTGTTATATTATCAAGGAAAAATTGTGCAATAATCATAAGTGAGCAAATGTAACTAATCAAACAGTAGCAATAACAATCACAAACTATAACATACAATAGCATATAATAACATACCAACATCATACAATAAATAACATGAATGAAACAGTGCGATCAAGGCTCAATCAAACGGAGCCGATCGTATTGCATGTACTGAAAATGATAAATGTCTGTGCGATCAAGGCTCAATCAAACGGAGCCGATCGTATGTTGGCACGCTAGGTTCACGCTCATAATGTAATTGGGAACATGCTCAACGCTCATAATGTAATGGGGAGCGGCGGCCTATGAAATTTGAATGTACTAAAAATAATAAATTAAATCTAACAATAACCACACAAACAGTTGAAACAAACTGAATACACATTTGTTCATGATATGATGTGTGCACAATGATTTAATTATAATAAATGGCAAGACACATGATACACCCCAAAAACGTGATTAAACGGGGAATTTGTAAAGATTCACTCACATTGGGTGCGTTTGGTTGGAGATGATGAGATGCGCACGAGTTGGAAGGATTTAACTACGAGGATAGACTAGCCTAAATAATAACGGAAAATATAGTAAATGAGTGGACTTTATTAATAATTTTAATAGGATTTTTAGATATATTTTTGTGAGTTTAAGGCTATCTCCTATCTTTAAAAAATATCATTTTTAAGTATTTTTAATTGATTTTTAAATTAAATTAAATAAATAAAAATATAAAAATATGTTGACTTTTTGCGTTGACCGTTGACTATTGAATTTGACTTGTTGACCGGTTTTATTGTGTAAATGCATGCGCCGGGCTGGACTCGAACCCGAGACCTCCCGTTCACGTGCACGCAGCTCTACCAACTGAGCTACGTGTATAACCTGAAATAATTCTGTTTTTAATTATATTTATATAATAACTTAGTTTATTCAAAATTCTTTTATTTTCAAAAATGTTTTAAATCATCGGACCGGTGCCATTTACAGGTCTCGAACCCGGGACCTGTGCTTTAACGTTACACACAGTCCACCACTGGACTGTGTGTCTAACTTGGTTAATATATAGATTTTTATTATACTTAACATCTAATGTAAGTTCATCCGGTTCAGTTAGAAAAATAACATTTTAATTACAGAGGGTGTGTGTATGTATCAAGGATCGAACTCGCGACGTGTGATTTGTATGTGCACACAGTCCACCGCTGGACTGTGTGTCTAACCTGAGATAATAACCAGATTTTATTAATCTTAACAACATTCGCTACTTCGTCTTCTTCGTCAATAACACAGACAACGGTTAACTAGATGTTATCTGTTTAATCTGGTTAACGAATAATATGAACAAGTTGAAAGGTGATGAACGGAGAAGGTTTGGGGAAAGAAAGTACCGGAACAGGTCGTCGTTCTAAAAACTCCGGCAAGGATCGTCGTCTCTGTTTATGAGCTTCCTCTGTTCGGGTCAATTACCAAATTTGATTGATTAGTTATGAAAGTGGGGTACTAAACAAGGATTAACAGAAGTTTTGAATGTTCATACCGATTCACCGCGTGAGATTGGAAATTCCAGAAGTTTTCCGGCGAGAGCTGAATTATTCCGGCTATGTCGTCTGGGATTGATTCTGATTGTTGGTTTGAAGTTAGTAACAGTCTAACAACGGATTGAAACAGAAATAGTCGAAGTACTTACCGTATTAATGAAAGTCTCTGTTTTCCGGCGACTTGCAGAGATTTTCCGGCGAGTAAAAAAAACTTTTCCGACGAACTGAATGTATAGTGAAAGTGAAATTGCAGGTTTGTAGAATGTTTCTAAGTCGCGAGAGAGGTCTTTGATTGAAGTAATTCAGAAATTGAATATCTTCGGTTATAAAAACCGATCATCATCAAAATTTAAGTTAATTCAAGACTGAATTGATTAGGATCGTCGATGCATCGGTTATAAACCAGAATCTGCGAACACTCAACCGTTTTGGACGGTTGAAAGCCGATTACGGTTTCAGTTTGGCGCAACAGGTTGCTTCATGATTGTCTATAAGATTTATTTGGTTCCTAGAGTTGACAGAAAACAACAAGTGGCGGAGTGGTTATGTGTGTGTGTGTTAAGTCTTTGGAGTTCAACCCGGCTGACCCGGGTTCGAGTCCCGGCAGCCTTATTTTCTTTTAATTATTTGATTTTTACTTTTTATCAACTTTAACTTTTATAGTTTAGTTTGTTTATTAATTATGCATCATTAAAAATCAAAATAGCCATAAATACGCAACGTGACATTTATAACTTGATATTCGATTACAAAACGGAGCGGGTTTGGAAAACCCGTTTTTGACAAATGTTAAAGTATCCCCTACTTTTAGGAATTTCGTCCCGAAATTTAAGTAGTAGTAGTAGGAAAAAGATGCGGGTATTTTTCACGCATTGAGTCTTCACGTTCCCAAGTAAACTCAGGTCCCCGTTTCGACTCCCAGCGTACCCTAACAATTGGAATGCGACTTCGTCGTAGACGTTTTTCTTCGAAGTCCATGATCTCTACTGGTCTTTCAATAAAATGCATAGATTCATCAATCTGAATATCTTCCAGAGGAATGTGGAGGTTTTCATCAGCGAGGCACTTCTTCAAGTTTGATACGTGGAACGTGGGATGAATCCTGTTGAGTTCTTCTGGTAGATCAAGCTTGTATGCTACAGGTCCTACTCTTTCGAGTATCTTGAAAGGTCCTACGTAACGTGGTGCTAGCTTGCCTTTTTGACCAAAACGAACTACTCCCTTCCATGGTGATACTTTTAAAAGTACATGATCACCAATGCTAAACTCCAAAGGCTTTCGTCGTTTATCTGCACAACTCTTTTGACGACTTTGAGCCGCTCGAAGATTGTTTCGAATTTGATGGATCTTGTCTGTGGTTTCTTGAATCAATTCCGGACCAGTGATTTGAGCTTCCCCAATTTCGTGCCAACATACTGGAGATCGGCACTTACGACCATATAAGGCTTCAAAAGGTGCCATGCCGATGCTTGAATGATAGCTGTTGTTGTACGAAAATTCAAGTAATGGTAGGTGAGCGTCCCAATTTCCCTTGAAGTCTATGACACATGCTCGAAGCATATCTTCAAGAGTTTGAATGGTGCGTTCAGATTGTCCATCAGTTTGAGGATGGTAGGCGGTACTGAGATCTAATCGCGTACCCAAGGCGGCTTGTACTGCTTGCCATGTTCGTGAAGTGAAACGACCATCACGATCTGAAATAATGCTTAACGGTACACCATGACGGCTTACGATTTCGCTGATATAAATACGAGCTAGCTTTTCGTTCTTGAAATCTTCGCGGATAGGAATAAAGTGAGCTGATTTTGTAAGTCGATCAATGATTACCCATATAGTGTCATACCCACCAGAAGTGCGAGGTAACCTGGTAATGAAGTCCATGGTTATGTTTTCCCACTTCCACACAGGTATTTCAGGTTGGACCAGAAGTCCTGAGGGTCTTTGGTGTTCAGCTTTCACCTTGGAACATGTAAGGCACTTGGAAACAAAAACAGCAATATCCTTTTTCATTCCAGGCCACCAATAGGTGTATCGAAGATCTTGATACATTTTATCGGCTCCTGGGTGTATAGAGTATCGTGTTTTGTGAGCCTCATTCATAAGAAATTCACGAAGGTTGTTATGGTCAGGAATCCATATGCGATCTAGATAGTACAGAATACCGTCAGATTTAGTTTCAATTTTAAGTTCAGCTCCACAGGACAGCTCTTTTCGTACATCATCTTCCGTTACTGAAACATGTTGGGCTTCTCGAATTTGATCTTTAATGTTAGTTATGATTTGCGAACATAGAAGACGAATGGAGTTCGCATAACCCTTTCGACTGAGTGCATCAGCCACCACATTTGCTTTGCCAGGGTGGTACCGAATTTCACAGTCGTAGTCATTTAGAAGTTCGACCCATCTTCGTTGCCTCATGTTTAACTTCTTTTGATTGAAGATATGTTGAAGACTCTTATGGTCAGTGTATATTTCACACTTAGTACCGTAGAGATAATGTCTCCATATCTTAAGAGCGAACACAACGGCTCCAAGTTCTAGGTCATGGGTGATGTAGTTCTTCTCATGAGTCTTGAGTTGTCTCGAAGCATAAGCTATAACTTTTCCTCTTTGCATTAGAACACAGCCTAGTCCTTGCCCTGACGCGTCGCAATAAACCACGAAGTCATCACAACCTTCAGGCAGAGTGAGGATTGGTGCATCACAGAGTTTTTGTTTAAGGGTTTGGAAGGCTTCTTCTTGCTTGGGTCCCCATATGAAAGGTTTTCCCTTATGAGTTAAAGCCGTGAGTGGTACAGCAATGCGTGAGAAGTTTGAAATGAAACGACGATAATAACCAGCCAAACCAAGAAAAGATCTTACTTCAGTTGGTGTACCGCTTTGATCTTTGAGTGGTCGACATGTATTCCCTTGTCATTGACTACATGCCCAAGGAATTGTACATCTTTTAACCAGAATTCGCATTTGGAGAATTTGGCGTAAAGCTTTTCATTCTCTAGAAGTGTAAGGATGAGTCGAAGATGTCGCTCATGATCAGACTTAGACTTTGAATAAATGAGGATGTCGTCGATGAAGACTATAACAAAACGATCGAGATAGGGTTTGCAGACTCTGTTCATTAGATCCATGAAGACAGCTGGAGCGTTGGTTAAACCAAATGGCATGACCATGAATTCATAATGACCATAACGAGTTCGAAAAGCGGTCTTTGGGACATCTTCTTCATGCACTCTAAGTTGATGATAACCAGATCGAAGGTCGATTTTTGAAAAGCAGCTGGCACCTTGAAGTTGGTCAAGAAGATCATCAATGCGAGGTAATGGATAGCGATTCTTGATTGTTAACTTGTTGAGTTCTCTGTAGTCGATGCACATGCGAAACGATCCATCTTTCTTCTTTACAAAAAGGACACGTGCACCCCAAGGCGAGGAGCTAGGGCGTATGAACCCTTTGTCAGTCAACTCTTGCAATTGACTGGCTAGCTCTTGCATTTCAGAGGGGGCTAACCTATAAAGGAGACTTTGCAACTGGTGTAGCACCAGGTACGAGATCGATGCGAAATTCGACTTCTCTTACGGGAGGAAGTCCTGAAATGTCGTCAGGAAAAACTTGCGGGAAATCTTTTACTACAGGAATGTCTTCAAGTTTCTTCTCCATGGTTCCCTTTTTGATGACATGAGCTAAAAACGCGACATAATTCTTGTGAAGATATTTTTGAGCTTGAAGACAGTACATTAATCTGAGTCCTTTTGACGGGGTTTCTCCAAAGATTCGTAGAGTCTGACCATTTGAAAGAGGAATGCGTATAAACTTTTCGCGACATACAACTTCAGCCTGATGCTGGCTGAGCCAATCCATACCAATTATAATGTCAAAGCTTCCCAACTTCATTGGAATGAGGTCAACTAGAAAATTGTGATCGTTTAGAGTAAGAGTACAACTGCGTATAATAGAGTCCAATGAGACCGGTTTCCCGTCAGCAACTTCTACTGTTATGGATTCCATGAGCTTATCACGATTTTGGTTTAGGATGGGTTCAAACTCTAAGGACACAAAACTTTTATCCGCGCCAGTATCAAACAACATGGATGCATATCTACCATTGATAAGGAACGTACCGTTAACCACATTGTTGTCAGCTCTAGCCTGATTAGCGTTGATATTGAAAGCTCTTCCTCTTGCAGGTGGAGGAGCTTGGTTCGCTTGATTCACCGGATTGGCTTGGGCTTGAGCATGAATAATGTTCACCAACCTTGGACAAGTGTTTCTAAAATGGCTTGGTCTCCACAATTGTAGCAAGCCCGCATAGGTTGTACCATGGGATAGTTGGGTTGGTAGGTATGTTTGGGCTAAATGTTGGGTAGGTGGTAATAGAAGGGGTTGTTGGGCTTGTCCCATTATTTGTTGGTGGGTTTGGGTTGAAGGCTGGTGGCGGTTCGTTCGCTGAGGCATGCGACAGGTTTGAACAGTATGACCTGCGCGACCACAGCCGGTGCAATGTTGACAGGGATGATAAGGAAAGTGGTGGTATTGGCAACGGTTGCATTTTGGTAACGGGCCAGAGTATGGTCTTTTGTATGGTGCAGGTGAAGGGGCAACTTGGGTAATGGGTGCAGCAGGGATAGGGAAATTGGTTTGTGTGACAGCGAAGTTTCTGGTGTTACGCTTCCTCTTGTTAGCAAACTTAGAGGAGGAGGTGGAATGGTTTGAAGTTTGGCCCTCAACGGGGGCTTTCTTTTTCTCCTCTTTAAACTTACCGTTGCGAATTCGATTCTCGGTCAGTTCAGTCGCTAGTTCCATAGCAGCTTCAAGTGTTGCTGGTGAAGTGCTGAGAACCGAATCTTGAATTTTCGAGGGAAGACCTCGAATATAATGCTCGATTAAGCGATAAGCTGGGGTGAACAAGTTAGGGACCATTTGGTTCAACTCTAAGAACCTCTTGTTGTAGGAAGTATGATCTCCCTCCTTTTGCTTCAAAGAATGAAATTCGTCCTCCAACTTTTTAATTTCACTCCTAAGACAGAAACGCCTAGTCATGATTTCCCTTAACTCCTCCCACGTTAAGGCCATTGCATCATCAATTCCCCTCTTCCCCTTTTCAGTATTCCACCAGGTGAGAGCTACCCCAAATAGTCTCCCGGTTGCGTATCGAACCTTGCGATCCTCAGGGCAATCGCAGTTGAGGAAGGTGTTTTCCATTTCCTCAAACCAGTGGAGGAGAGCAGTGACACCTTCGGTCCCTTCAAATTTAGGAGGATCGCAAGACTTGAAATGTTTGTATGAGCACTTGCTGGTAGGAGGGTTGCCGATGTTCTGGTCATTTTGTTGGGGAGGATTAGTGGGATTTGTGGTGAGAGCTTGTTGTACTTGAACCACAATGTCAGGAAGCACCGCGGCCATTTGTTTCGCGATTTGTGTGGCCAAGCATTCGTGAGACCTTCCTGATCTTTTACCCCCTCGTTGTTGTCTAGCCGACATCTACAGGAACATACATAAGAAGATTGTGAGTTTATGGAGTCTTTTTAGGTGTCATGTGTCTTTAAGAAAATGAAAATAACATAAATATCAATAATGCAACTACATCCATAGGATGTCTTGGGTTTGCTCATGTTGGGCCTCAAATGTCCCCCATACCTTCACCTGTATAGTCATGTGGGCCCCCATGACTATTGGTTTGGTAGGTTTTACATTAGTATTGGCGATTTAACACTCGCATCACCCGAATACAAACCACAAAATATGTTTACGAGATATATGGTCGGAATGTGTCCAGGTGTAGACACAGTGACAACTCAAAGTGGGGTTAGTTCACACGACGTTTGGTATAGCATGCTTTGGCCTAATAGGTACTTCGTACTCTCATCGTTAGTCCCCAGGTAGGCAAACTGGTCCTTTATTTTGGATTTATACGAATGCCAGCCTAGACAGGACGTCCCGACTACCGGTACTGGTACCCTTCCAGTTACTACATGCCCGTCATGAGAACTCACTTTGATGAGATTTGAAAATACAAAAATCATTGTAAAAGCAATCATGAAAATGATGTGGTGTGTGCTTTCATGGATATGATATGTTATGAGAATATGATTCATGATAGGCATTATATGATAATATATACTTATGAACATGCTTGCATAACATTGAATGTAACATTTAACATAAAACATATAAACATCATGAAATTTGGCATGTAACACACAAAAATCTAAAAAATTTCTAATCAACTATAGTATAGGCTCTAAGGGTCTAATAACCTATCCTATATCCCTATAGTCATGGCTCTGATACCAATCTGTCACACCCCGACCCGCAGCGGAATAAGAGTCGGGGCATCATTGGGTTATCACCAAAGCTCATGATATTTACTAATATGTTTCATATTTATTAAATTCAAAATTACATTCTCAATAATCCAAACATGTCCATACAAATACAAAGAAAAATAACCAACTAAACAATTCCAAGCTCTAAATCAGTTTATTCTTCTAGGCCAATCCTATGTGTTTCTTGCTGCAGCTGGTTCACCTGTATCATGTGTAAAAATGGGGGTTTTTGGGTCAACATAAGTTGGCGAGTGAACCTTGTTAGATAAACATTTATTATTGATTTTCTTGTTATTTTATCAAGGAAAAATTGTGCAATAATCATAAGTGAGCAAATGTAAATAATCAAACAGTAGCAATAACAATCACAAACTATGACATACAATAACATATAATAACATACAATAACATACCAACATCATACAATAAATAACATGAATGAAACTGTGCGATCAAGGCTCAATCAAACAGAGCCGATCGTATTGCATGTACTGAAAATGATAAATGTCTGTGCGATCAAGGCTCAATCAAACGGAGCCGATCGTATGTTGGCACGCCAGGTTCACGCTTATAATGTAATGGGGAACATGCTCAACGCTCATAATGTAATGCGGAGCGGCGGCCTATGAAATTTGCATGTACTGAAAATAATAAATTAAATCTAACAATAACCACACAAACAGTTGAAACAAACTGAATATACATTTGTTCATGATATGATGTATGCACAATGATTTAATTATAATAAATGGCAAGACACATGATACACCCCAAAAACGTGATTAAACGGGGAATTTGTAAAGATTCACTCACATTGGGTGCGTTTGGTTGGAGATGATGAGATGCGCACGAGTTGGAAGGATTTAACAACGAGGATAGACTAACCTAAATAATAACGGAAAATATAGTAAATGAGTGGATTTTATTAATAATTTTAATAGGATTTTTAGATATATTTTTGTGAGTTTAAGGCTATCTCCTATCTTTAAAAAATATCATTTTTAAGTATTTTTAATTGATTTTTAAATTAAAATTAAATAAATAAATAAAAAATATGTTGACTTTTTGCGTTGACCGTTGACTATTGACTTTGACTTGTTGACCGGTTTTATTGTGTAAATGCATGCGCCGGGCAGGACTCGAACCCGAGACCTCCCGTTCGCGTGCACGCAGCTCTACCAACTGAGCTACGTGTCTAACCTAAAATAATTCTGTTTTTAATTATATTTATATACTAACTTAGTTTATTCAAAATTCTTTTATTTTCAAAAATGTTTTAAATCATCGGACCGGTGCCATTTACAGGTCTCGAACCCGGGACCTGTGCTTTAACGTTACACACAGTCCACCGCTGGACTATGTGTCTAACTTGGTTAATATATAGATTTTATTATACTTAACATCTAATGTAAGTTCATCCGGTTCAGTTAGAAAAATAACATTTTAATTACAGAGGGTGTGTGTATGTATCAAGGATCGAACTCGCGACGTGTGATTTGTATGTGCACACAGTCCACCGCTGGACTGTGTGTCTAACCCGAGATAATAACCAGATTTTATTAATCTTAACAACATTCGCTACTTCGTCTTCTTCGTCAATAACACAGACAATGGTTAACTAGATGTTATCTGTTTAATCCGGTTAACGAATAATATGAACAAGTTGAAAGGTGATGAACGGAGAAGGTTTGGGGAAAGAAAGTACCGGAACAGGTTGTCGTTCTCAAAACTCCAGCAAGGATCGTCGGCTCTGTTTATGAGCTTCCTCTGTTCGGGTCAATTACCAAATTTGATTGATTAGTTATAAAAGTGGGGTACTAAACAAGGATTAACAGAAGTTTTGAATGTTCATACCGATTCACCGCGTGAGATTGGAAATTCCAGAAGTTTTCCGGCGAGAGCTGAATTATTCCGGCTATGTCGTCTGGGATTGATTCTGATTGTTGGTTTGAAGTTAGTAACAGTCTAACAACGGATTGAAACAGAAATAGTCGAAGTACTTACCGTATTAATGAAAGTCTCGGATTTCCGGCGACTTGCAGAGATTTTCCGGCGAGTAAAAAAAAACTTTTCCGACGAACTAAATGTATAGTGAAAGTGAAATTGCAGGTTTGTAGAATTTTTCTGAGTCGCGAGAGAGGTCTTTGATTGAAGTAATTCAGAAATTGAATATCTTCGGTTATAAAAACCGATCATCATCAAAATTTAAGTTAATTCAAGACTGAATTGATTAGGATCGTCGGTGCATCGGTTATAAACCAGAATCTGCGAACACTCAACCGTTTTGGACGGTTGAAAGCCGTTTACGGTTTCAGTTTGGCGCAACAGGTTGCTTCATGATTGTCTATAAGATTTATTTGTTTCCTAGAGTTGACAGAAAACAACAAGTGGCGGAGTGGTTATGTGTGTGTGTGTTAAGTCTTGGTGTTCAACCCGGCTGACCCGGGTTCGAGTCCCGGCAGCCTTATTTTCTTTTTAATTATTTTATTTTTACTTTTTATCAACTTTAACTTTTATAGTTTAGTTTGTTTATTAATTATGCATCATTAAAAATTAAAATAGCCATAAATACGCAACGTGACATTTATAACTTGATATTCGATTACAAAACGGAGCGGGTTTGGAAAACCTGTTTTCGACAAATGTTACATAGTTCGTGTTCGGTTGCTTAACGGGTGCTAGATTCGATATCGGGTCCTTAAACGGAGGTTTATGTCACACCCCGACCCGCAGCGGAAAAGGTGATCGGGGCATGATTGGGTTATCATCAAAGCTCATGACATTTATTTTAACGTTTCATATTCATTAATATTAAACAATACACACATGAACAATAATGGATCGTTTAGAGGCACGCGTTGCTCAACTCGTCTCTCACGAGGAACTGATGGGCCTAATGAATGAATTGCATAAACATGATAAGATGAAAGACATAACTACAAATAATATAAACTCAATAATACACACATGAACAATAATGGATTGGTTTTGAGGCACGCATTGCTCAACTCGTCTACCACGACGAACTGATGGGCTTAATGAATGAATTTCATATAAGTTGACAAAATGAAATACATAATTACAACAATATAAACAATCTAAGTTTAGATCACGATATGGTATGGCACAAGTTTAAATAAACAAGTTAATTATTTTGTGACACATGACACACCCCAAAACGTGTAATTAAAAAGGGGGAGTTGATTCACTCACAGTGGGTGCGTTCGGTTGATGATGTTGAATGCACGCGAAGTGGTTTTAACCACGAGCAAAATTAACCTAGATAAATAGCATTATGGTTTGGTAAGTAAACGGATTTTATTAATCCATTTTAGTAGGATTGTTGGGTGTATTTTTGTGAGTTTAAGGCTATTTTCTAACCTTAAAAATGTTATTTTTAAGTATTTTTAATTGATTTTTAATTAAAATAAATAAATAAAAATAATAAAAAAAATTGACTTTTTTTGACCGTTGACCGTTGACCGTTGACCATTGACTGTTTGACCGGTTCGTATGCGTGCAAGTGTGCGCTGAGTGAGGCTCGAACCCGAGACCTCCCGTACGCGTGCACGCAACTCTACCAACTGAGCTACGTGTCTAACCCGAAATATTTCTGTTTTTAATTATATTTATATATTAATTAGATTAATCCGAAAATCAATTTATTTCTAAAAAGATTTTACTGAATCGGACCGGTGCGCTCCACAGGTCTCGAACCCGGGACCTGTGGTTTGAGTTAACACACAGTCCACCGCTGGACTGTGTGTTTAACTTGTTATATAAACCGATTTTTATTATACTTATATACAAACTGAACATTTCCATTTCTGTCTTAAATAAAAAGTTTAATAATTATCCGAATCGGTGCAGAAGACCGGACTCGAACTCGTGTCCTGTGATTAAACATACACACAGTCCACCACTGGACTGTGTGTCTAACTTGGTTATTATTCCGGTTATTAATAAACTTAACATATAACAGTGGTGACTCCGGTTCGGTTAACAAAAAAAGGCATTTTTATTAAGGCAGCATGCGTGGGACAAGATTCGAACTCGAGACGTTTACGTGTTTATTGTGCACACAGTCCACCGCTGGACTGTGTGTCTAACCCGAGATATAACTTGATTTTAATTATACTTAAACATTACAGAAAACTTCGTCTTCTTCATTGATTTTAACCAGAATCGGAAGTCCGACTGGTTCGATGTTTTAATCGTGTTCTTTAGTGTTTTGAGGTTAATTACAGATGAGATATGAATAAAAAGAAAGAGAAATTAGGCGTAAGGTATACCGACTAGACTCCTCTGTTTTTCCGACAGAACTCCGGCGACAGCAACAGGTTCCGGCGTCGTGTTTCTTGCAGCAGCGAGTCTTCAGAAAGCTTGAAAAGGATGTGGGTGACTTCGGTATAAGCTCAGGGGGTTCAGTAAGGCTCAGAAGTGAAGCGTTCGGTTTTCCGGCGATGTGCAGAAGTTTTCCGACGAGTAAATTTTCGCCGAGAAAGGGTGCGGTTTTGAGCGAAAATGCTTGCAGAGGTTCGAGGAGGTATTTATAGTGCATGCCGTCGATGAATTTGGTCCAATTTCCGACTTGATTCAAAGTCATTACGTTTTCCGGCGGTTATAGTTTGTGTCGCGGACTCAGGCGTCGGTTATAACCGATGTAGCGATTAAGTTTTACGTTATAACTGAAGATATCGTAATTTCTTGGCGAGATCGCCGGGATTTCCGACGACTGCATTTGGGCGCGCCGATTTCGAATTCGGAAAACATGTTATGAATTTATTGTCTTCAATATTTAACAAAAGATACAAGTGGCGCACTGGTTTAAGGGTTGAGTGTTAAGTCTGTTGTTTGACCCGGCGACTGACCCGGGTTCGAAACCCGGCAGGGCCAAATTATTTTTGTTTTCTTATTTTTGACATTTTATCAAAAACAAACTATATATTCCAATATAATAATTAATTATGTATCGTTTAAAATTAATTTGGGCATTAAATACGCTCCGAAATTTTAAACTGATTGTTCGGTTAATAAACGGAGCGGGTTTGGTAAATCCGTTTTTGACGGATGTTACAGTATCCCCTGCTTTTTAGAAATTTCGTCCTGAAATTTAAATAGTGATATATTTGACTAAAAGAATGATGGTGTTTAGTTTGACAGTTACATGCTTAGAAAAAGTAAGGGTTTAAGTTTTTGTTTGAGGCGGTAACGTTCCTTGTAAGGGTTAAGTGCCCTATTACAGGAATCGCTTTTTGTTGCCTACTGTAAAAGTATTGATAAGCAGAATTGATTCGCTAAATATGATATCATGCATAAGAGTTTGGATATGTTTGGAAGGATATGGTTATATCCTAAGGCAAAACTTCTAATACTACAACCTACATAAATAAACACAACAGCTAATATTTGAATCCACATTCTGATAGCATATATGTTTGAATGGTGACAGTTCCTCTCTCGTTTGTTATGATGGAGAGGTTAGTTTATGTAGAAATGGAACACAATCCAATTTCTTTAAATAGCAAGATGATATAAATGTAACACAAATTTTAACCCAGGGCAATACTAAATCCTACATGGAACTTCTCATAACCGCCTGATAATGCCTCTGATCCTTTGGCAAGAATACTTATATATAGGAAGTACCAGCGGCGTATCCACCATATTCTTGCCAAATTTTCATTGGTTTTATCCACAAGTTATGATTAGTTACCAAGAAACTACTAAATCCTACATAGAACTTCTCATAACCGTCTGACAATGCCTCTGATCCTTTGACAAGAATACTTATATATAGGAAGTACCAGCGGCGTATCCACCATATTCTCGTCAAATTTTCATTGGTTTTATCAGTGAATTATGATTAGTCCTATGTGACTCTACAACCAATACAACAAACACAAGATACTGAAAATGAAAAATGTTTGTGCGATCAAGGCTCAATCAAACGGAGCCGATCGTATTGCATGTACTGAAAATGAAAATGTCTGTGCGATCAAGGCTCAATCAAACGGAGCCGATCGTATTGCATGTACTGAAAATAATAAATTTAATCTAAACAACAATCACACAAACAGCCTATACATGGAACCTCTCATAACCGCCTGATAATGCCTCTGATCCTTTGACAAGAATACTTATATATCGGAAGTACCAGCGGCGTATCCACCATATTCTTGTCAAATTTTCATTGACTTTATCCACAAGTTATGATTAGTTCTATGTGACTCTACTACAAACACAACAACCACAAAATACTGATAATGAAAATGTCTGTGCGATCAAGGCTCAATCAAACGGAGCCGATCGTATTGCATGTACTGAAAATGAAAATGTCTGTGCGATCAAGGCTCAAACAAGCGGAGCCGATCGTATTGCATGTACTGAAAATAATAAACTTAATCTAAACAACAATCACACAAACAGCCTATACATGGAACCTCTCATAACCGCCTGATAATGCCTCCGATCATTTGACAAGAATACTTATATATAGGAAGTACCAGCGGCGTATCAACCATATTCTTGTCAAATTTTCATTGACTTTATCCGCAAGTTATGATTAGTTCTATGCGACTCTACAACAAACACAACAACCACAAGATACTGATAATGAAAATGTCTGTGCGATCAAGGCTCAATCAAACGGAGCGGATCGTATTGCATGTACTGAAAATGAAAAATGTCTGTGTGATCAAGGCTCAATCAAACGGAGCCGATCATATGTGGGCACGCCAGGTTCAACCTCATAATGAAATGGGGAACATGCTCAACGCTCATAATGTAATGGGGAGCGGCGGCCTATGAAATTACATGTACTGAAAATAATAAACAATAATTACTCAAACAATTTACACACGGAACCTCTCATAACCGCCAGATAATGCTTCTGATCCTTTGACAAAAATACTTATATATAGGAAGTACCAGCGGCGTATCCACCATATTCTTGTCAAATTTTCATTGGCTTTATCCTTAAGTTATGATTGGTTCGATGTGATTCTAAAACATAAAGAAAAACATAAAACTAAACGATTGGAGTTGAATCTTGATTTTCGGTGAAGAGGACTAGTTGGGTATCTTCGTTTGGGCCGTCATTATCTTCGACAGGATTGGCGTTGATGTTGAAGACTCTTCCTCTTGCTGGTGGCCTCGCGGTTGGGTTTTCTTGGTTTACTTGATTAACTGGGTTTGATTGGGCTTGAGCGTTTATGATGTTAACTAATCGAGGGCACATGTTTCTAAAGTGGGTAGGGTCGCCACAATTGAAACAAGCTCGAACATATGGGAACATGGGGTATTGGGGTTGTTGATAGGTTTGGGCCATGGTTTGAGTTGGGGAAGAGATTTGGTTTTGAAAGGTGCGGCAAACCTTGCTCAAATGACCATAGCGTCCACAAGTTGCACATAGTCGACAAGGTAAGGTAAGGGGATGGTGATAAAAATAGTTGTTGCATCGAGGGTGAGGTCCAAGATATGGTTTCTTATTTGGGTAAGTTGAGTTGGGTGCCATTTGAGTGATTGGGATAGCTTGGATGGGTATGGTGTGTGAAATTGGTTGATTTCGTTGGATAGCAGCGAAAAGTTGCCCGTCTCTTTTTCTCTTAGAATTGGGTTGAGAAGGGGATTCGGTTTGGGTGTAGTCGGAGGTTTCAGTCGATGCTTTATCCTTCTTCTTCTCCTCCTTGAAGTCTTTGTTCCGGATTCGGTTCTCGGTGAGCGCTGTTGCTAGCTCCATTGCTGCTTCCAAAGTTGCAGGCGAGGTACTTATTACAGAGTCTTGAATCTTTGACGGAAGACCACGAATGTAGTGCTCGATCAAACGGTAGAGGGGAGTGAACATGTTGGGAACCATTTGATGTAACTCGAGGAATCTTTTGTTGTATGTGTGGTCTCCTTCCTGTTGCTTCAACGAATAAAATTCATCTTCTAATTTCTTGATTTCGCTCCTTGGGCAAAATCGTCTGGTCATGATTTCCTTCAATTCGTTCCAAGTTAAAGTCATAGCATCTTCAACACCTCGTTTGGCCTTCTCTGTATTCCACCAAGTAAGTGCTATTCCATATAAACGACCAGTAGCATAACGCACTTTGCGATCATCGGGGCAATCGCAATTTAGAAAAGTGTTCTCCATTTCTTCAAACCAATGGAGGAGAGCGGTGACGCCTCCAGTCCCTTTGTATTTTGGAGGGTCGCATGATTTGAAATGCTTGTAGGTGCATTTAGTGGTATTTGGGGAAGAGTTGATAACATTTTGATTTTCTTGACTGACAGGATTAGCAGTAAGTGCTTGTTGTACTTGGATTACAATGTTGGGTATTACGGCAGCCATTTGTTGAGCGATTAGGGCAGCCATGCGCTCGCGGGCTTTTCCTGCTCTCATCTTCCTACGGGCGAGGTTAGAAGACATCTACAAGGAATACATGTCAAGAGTATGAGTTGGATGCTTTTGGGATCATGGGTCGCACTAGGAATGAACATTCATAAAATAATTATAGAAAAATAAATCTACTACATCCATAGGATGTCTTGGGCTTTGCTCGCCATTAGGCCCTACATGCCGCCATACTTCACCTTCGTAATCATGTGGGCCCCCATGAATACCGGGTTTTTCATATGGTTCGCATGGGTTTGCCTGGTTGCGTACACTAAAACCCGGAGAAAATCGAGAAATATGTATACAACGTGTGATATTCGGAATGTGTCCAGGTGTAGACACGGTGACACCTCAAAGTGGGTTAGTTCGAACGACGTTTGGTGTGGCATGCTTTGGCCTAATAGGTCCTTCGTACTCTCATCGTTGGTCCCCAGGTAGGCAAACTGGTCCGTTATATTGGATTTATACGAATGCCAACCTAGACAGGACGTTCCGACTACCGGTACTTGTACCCTTCCAGTTACTACATGCCCGTCGCAGAACTTACTTTGATGAGATTTGAAAATTGCAACAAAATCTTTGAATAATGAGAGTATGAAAATGAATTGAATATATGAACATTGATATATGTATAATGAATATGTATATAAGTATGTATGTTTGACTGTAAGTATAAACAAATATGAAACAAATAAATATCACAAGTTTGTATGTAACCACCTAATCAATTAAAATTTAGGCAGACTATAGTATAGGCTCTAAGGGTCTAATAACCTATCCTATATCCCTATAGTCATGGCTCTGATACCAATCTGTCACACCCCGACCCGCAGCGGAAAAGGTGATCGGGGCATGATTGGGTTATCATCAAAGCTCATGACATTTATTTTAACGTTTCATATTCATTAATACAATTTAATGGAAATTTACAATCATAATTACATCAATGACCTAAACATCAATCTAAGCTTCTTTGTTTTCTTCTAAGGCATTTCCTATGTTTTCCTTGCTTCATCCTGTTCACCTGTATCATGTGTAAAAGGGTTTTTGGATCAACAAAAAGTTGGCAAGTGAATCCTATGGAAAACATTTGAACAAGTTTATTTAATTGATTATGAAATAAAGTGCACAACCACACATGAGTAAAAATAGATGTAAACTTATTCATAATTCAATTTAATATTAAACAATACACACATGAACAATAATGGATCGTTTAGAGGCACGCGTTGCTCAACTCGTCTCTCACGAGGAACTGATGGGCCTAATGAATGAATTGCATAAACATGATAACATGAAAGACATAACTACAAATAATATAAACTCAATAATACACACATGAACAATAATGGATTGGTTTTGAGGCACGCGTCGCTCAACTCGTCTACCACGACGAACTGATGGGCTTAATGAATGAATTTCATATAAGTTGACAAAATGAAATACATAATTACAACAATATAAACAATCTAAGTTTAGATCACGATATGGTATGGCACAAGTTTAAATAAACGAGTTAATTATTTTGTGACACATGACACACCCCAAAACGTGTAATTAAAAAGGGTGAGTTGTAAGATTCACTCACAGTGGGTGCGTTCGGTTGATGATGTTGAATGCATGCGAAGTGGTTTTAACCACGAGTGAAATTAACCTAGATAAATAGCATTATGGTTTGGTAAGTAAACGGATTTTATTAATCCATTTTAGTAGGATTGTTGGGTGTATTTTTGTGAGTTTAAGGCTAGTTTCTAACCTTAAAAATGTTATTTTTAAGTATTTTTAATTGATTTTTAATTAAAATAAATAAATAAAAATAATAAAAAAAATTTACTTTTTTTGACCGTTGACCGTTGACCGTTGACCATTGACTGTTTGACCGGTTCGTATGCGTGTAAGTGTGCGCTGAGTGAGGCTCGAACCCGAGACCTCCCGTACGCGTGCACGCAGCTCTACCAACTGAGCTACGTGTCTAACCCGAAATATTTCTGTTTTTAATTATATTTATATATTAATTAGATTAATCCGAAAATCAATTTATTTCTAAAAAGATTTTACTGAATCGGACCGGTGCGCTCCACAGGTCTCGAACCCGGGACCTGTGGTTTGAGTTAACACATAGTCCATCGCTGGACTGTGTGTTTAACTTGTTATATAAACTGATTTTTATTATACTTATATACAAACTGAACATTTCCATTTCTGTCTTAAATAAAAAGTTTAATAATTATCCGAACCGGTCTTCTAATAATTATCCGAATCGGTGCAGAAGACCGGACTCGAACTCGTGTCCTGTGATTAAACATACACACAGTCCACCACTGGACTGTGTGTCTAACTTGGTTACTATTCCGGTTATTAATAAACTTAATATATAACAATGGTGACTCCGGTTCGGTTAACAAAAAAAAGGCATTTTTATTAAGGCAGCATGCGTGGGACAAGATTCGAACTCGAGACGTTTACGTGTTTATTGTGCACACAGTCCACCGCTGGACTGTGTGTCTAACCCGAGATATAACTTGATTTTAATTATACTTAAACATTATAGAAAACTTCGTCTTCTTCATTGATTTTAACCAGAATCGGAAGTCCGACTGGTTCGATGTTTTAATCGTGTTCTTTAGTGTTTTGAGGTTAATTACAGATGAGATATGAATAAAAAGAAAGAGAAATTAGGTGTAAGGTATACCGACTGGACTCCTCTGTTTTTCCGGCAGAACTCCGGCGACAGCAACAGGTTCCGGCGTCGTGTTTCTTGCAGCAGCGAGTCTTCAGAAAGCTTGAAAAGGATGTGGGTGACTTCGGTATAAGCTCAGGGGGTTCAGTAAGGCTCAGAAGTGAAGGGTTCGGTTTTCCGGCGATGTGCAGAAGTTTTCCGACGAGTAAATTTTCGCCGAGAAAGGGTGCGGTTTTGAGCGAAAAAGCTTGCAGAGGTTCAAGGAGGTATTTATAGTGCAGGTCGTCGATGAATTTGGTCCAATTTACGACTTGATTCAAAGTCATTACGTTTTCCGGCGGTTATAGTTTGTGTCGCGGACTCAGGCGTCGGTTATAACCGATGTAGCGATTAAGTTTTACGTTATAACTGAAGATATAGTAATTTCTTGGCGAGATCGCCGGGATTTCCGACGACTGCATTTGGGCGCGCCGATTTCGAATTCAGAAAACATGTTATGAATTTATTGTCTTCAATATTTAACAAAAGATACAAGTGGCGCAGTGGTTTAAGGGTTGAGTGTTAAGTCTGTTGTTTGACCCGGCGACTGACCCGGGTTCGAAACCCGGCAGGGCCAAATTATTTTTATTTTCTTATTTTTGACATTTTTTTAAAAACAAACTATATATTCCAATATAATAATTAATTATGTATCGTTTAAAATTAATTTGGGCATTAAATACGCCACGAAATTTTAAACTGATTGTTCGGTTAATAAACGGAGCGGGTTTGGTAAATCCGTTTTTGACGGATGTTACAGTTTAAGTAACTTGTAGGGTTTTAGGGAGTTTTAAGTAAAACAATGTGTTTAGTGAATTAAACTAGTTGTATGATGTTAAAATATTGTTAACTAGTTCACAGGATGTGACTGGTTGTATCTGGGTATTTGTTTCATTGTCGGTTTGTTAAAACGTTAACTTTCAAGACTTGTATGCTATGATATGTTTTTGTGTCAATTTGATACTTTAAACATCTTTTAAGTAGTGTATGATGTTTAACACTATTTCTGAATATTACATAAGTTAGTGGATGCTGAATTTTGCTGAATTATGCTGAATTCTCACTTAGTGTGTATTCCAGAAAGTTTTCAGTGCACGTATTGTTTCCGGAAAGTGTTAACATGAATCCTTGTTCTCCCACATGGGATTTAATATACAGTTTATGTTGGACTCCCATCTAAGCCCTAAATATGCTGTTTAGCTTGTGTACTGAAGCTGTGCTGACACAACTAGTCTACTAGTTGTTCTGATGCATTGCTTTAAACTGTTTTTGCATTGTAACCACTAAATTGAATATTATCCATCATGTAATGTACTCAGTGAGTTTTATAGGTGTATGCCATGTAATTCATACAGTTCAGACGTTCAAAACACATAATTATATACTATAAATCACTGTTTAATTGTACGGAAATTACCCAAAAGTGACAGTTGTTACATATTGTGTAAAAAATAAAAATAAAGAGTATAAATAAAAAAGACTCTCTCTCCCTTCTCTATCTTTATCACTATCTGGTGAACTGGATTTCCGGCTACAACCACCGCCTACCTTCGGTGGTTACTTCTCCTTGTCGTATAAATCCACATCCATTTTTGCTTTTCTCTCTCCTCCGGACTTCTCTCTACTCTCTCTTTCTCTCTATAACATACCGCCAGAGAAACAACAACACTAAGGCTAAGGGGTATGGGGTATGGGGGTCATGGTTGGATCATGATTTGTCACATAGGCCATTATTCATGCCCTATACAACCCCCTCATTGAATCACGGTGGTTCGCGTGGATTAAGCCACGACAACCACGTCCCGCTTTTTCCATTATACACGCAAACCCTAACCCCAATGACAACAAGAACAACAGCAGCAAATCATCTTTTCTTTTCCTTGTTCGTGATAATCAAGGTGCACAAGAGAAGAATAGCATATTTTTGTTATATCCTAACAATCTCGTTCCTAGGTACTTGCTCCATGATTTATTATGCTTCTTCCTTATTCTATTCCATATTTCTGCTACTTGATCGTGTGTTGATTCAACCTTTAAAGATTTTTTAGCTTGGATTGATTGGTTTCAGGTGATCATCCGTACCACTGGACTCGAAATAATTCAACACACTAAATTCTCATTACTAAGTCCACACATGGCTTTTGATTTTATTGTGTCAGTGTCGTAATATCAAATTTCTAAGAAGGATCAATATAATAAAAAAAAGTTTTATTTTTTACACTATAGCGTTATCAGGCTCTATGATGCACACACATGTTTACAATGAAGATCATATTGATTAAGGTTTGTTTGTTTATGATTTATGCTATTCCGTTTGTATGTGTCATTAAGCTATAGTTAATATCAATTTATGCTACTCTGCTTCACTTTGATTTTTAGGTTTACTATATAGTTCATATTGATTATGAGGTTAGTAAATACTACCATGGATCCAAGCAACCCGAACAACCCGCCATAAACCCCATGGACGACACCCGTTGATGCGATGTGGGCGACTCCGCAATTTTCATTTTCAAGATACAATCATGTTCCTAATGCATTCAACAAACTCCCTTAAACCCCGACTCCTAACGTGTTCATGCAACTCCCTGAAATCCCGCCTCCTACTAGTTTCTTTCAACTTCAACAAATCCAATTTCAATAACAATATCAACAACAATGTAAAACGCTCTAACAAATCCAAAGTTGGCCGATTCATACAAAAGTCCAATTGCAACTGACACCCAATACAGATTTGGATAACGTTGACGTTGTACCCAAAACCCAACCTCAAAGTTTTACGAAACAACTAAAAAGAAACGTTGAAATTGGCGGAACAAGATAATTTAACCACCGGTATAGGTCAAACTTGGACATCGATCAAAGAGATGGCGTTGGCAAGGGCGTGGAGCAAGACGTCTACGTGTCCGATCGTAGGTATGTTATACTTTTTGTATACTATAATAATATTTTATTCAATATAAAACATCATAAAGTTGTACCAGGCACACAAAAGTAAACATGGTTTTCCTGGAATGCTTGGTAGCATGGATTGTATGCATTGTCCTTGGCGTAATTGCCTCAACGCATGGCGATGTCAATTTACTTGAGGTGATTATGGTCACCCCACATTAATTCTAGAAGTCGTGGCATCAAACGATCTTTGGGTTTGGCATGCTTTCTTTGGTGTTCCTGGTTCAAACAATGACATTAACGTTGTTGGTCAGTCGGATGTTTTTAATGATATCATTACCGGTACGGGGCCTGATTCTAGGTTTTCGGTTTTAGGAGTATAATACAAGCACGAGTATTATCTAGTTAATGAAATATACTCAACATACGCAGCGATCGTTAAAACTATATCATATCCAGAAGATAAGAAAAGAAAGAAATTTACGAAATGTCAAGAAGGCTAGGAAAGATATGTTGAGCGTCTATTTGGGGTTCTACAACAAAAATGGCACATAGTTGCAAACCCAGACGCTCATTTACACCAAAAAAGTGAGATATTGTATGTATGCTTGTATCTTATTGTATAACATGATTATTGAAGACAAAGGTAACGCCATACGTGAATATGATCCTAACGACATTCATGATAATGTTGTACCAGTTGATGAAGGGCAACAAGAGTCTAACATGTGGGCGTTATTCAATGTGACTATGCATAACCATCTTCTTTCAGAATTGTTTGAACATGTTTGGCATTCCGGTCATGTTAACAATGACAAGTAGTTTTCTTTTCTTAATTTATAATATGTAGTTTAAATTTGGATGCTATTTTTTTAATTAATTTGAATGTTATGTAGTTTTATTAGTAAAATTTATTTTATTTGTTGTTTATTTAAAATAAATATAAATTATAATTCACAAAAAAAGGGGGTGGATGGTTGTCATACCCTTTTCCGTAGCGGATATTGTACGGGGCATGATGATTGTCCTATGACATTAATACATATTGAAGTATTTAAAAGCACTAAATTTAATTTGTCACACATGATTTTATTACACAAAACAGAAGGTGGTGGTGTAGTTTGAGGCGCCTTTGTAATCCGTAGTGACCCGGGTTGGAGTCTAGTGGTCACCCACTTTTTATTTCTTTTCAAAATAATTTCTCATTAGTTGCAGTTTAGTCCCTGTACTTCTATAACTTGATTAACTCATTTAAACTAAAATCCTCTAACAAGTTAACCTCTCTTATATAAACTTTCAGAAAATAAAAATTCAGACCCCTTGATTTTCACTTTAACATAACTAGGTCTAACTAAGTTTTCTAACCTAATTACTTATCCCTTATATAATAACTAACGACACTAACTGTGAACTTTTATAAAATTACCGTTTCTAGTCCGGTTTCAATCGAACGCGATATGTGATGATAATTACTTAGTATAATAAAAAAATAAAATTCTTAATTTTATTTGACTTCCGAAGGGTCCAATTCTACAATCCGAGTCGTGTTTCGGAAATTCGTTTTTGGTGGATGTTACAATGGTGGTCTGGGTCATGACCAAATGGATAGTGGTTTTGGATGATGAATTAGAGGGCGATGAAATGATGCTAACGTGAAGGGTCATGGTGGACATGACCACACCCTATAGATTAATAATGGCAATGGTGTCACCTCTTGCAAATACAAAAATGGTGTTTTGGGTGATCAATCCGTTGCATATTCATGTCTGACAAATTGATACCACCTTGGGAGATATTTTAAGAATTGATGATTGGGATCGATTATGCTTGTTGTAAGATTACTTGATGTGTAATTATTGTTCCACGTCTTCTAGGTTTAGGTTTTTTTGTAGTTCACTGGAATTAAATCAATTTTATTTTGGGATGTCCTATGTTATTTGGTGAGATTAAAAAAAAACACGAGATAGGCTTGTGAGATTTGGACTAAAGGTGTCTCTAACTTACATAATTTTCAATTTTTCGATGTTAATTTCAGGCTACCATCGTTATGATTTTTTTGTCAAAGACTATGTACCTTTGAAGATAGAACCGTTCGGTTATAGCTTTGGTGGTGGATGTTAGGTGGCGGGGGGTTGTAGTGGTTGTGAGAGGCGGATGTTTCTAAGTGAAGACGTTTTTAGGGAGGTGGTTGTGAGGGTGAGGTGGTGGCAAGTGGTGATGTTAGAGAGAGAAAGAGGTAAGAAGAGAGACGGGTGAGGAAGAGGGTAGTATTTATATTATTATATATGTATTTATTAAATATGTATTTAAAATATATGGGTGAAAAGACTAAATTACCCTTGTATAGTTTGATTTAACAGTAAAATTTAACTAAATTGAGTCAAAGGACATATAATGCAAGATTTTGAAACATTAAGTACAAAACTCGTCTAGTTTTGTGAGAAAAGACACCGCCTGATAAAAAAAATTATATAGATAAAAAAAATTGTAATTTACTCTTTTTACAACTTAACATGGACAAAGTCGAAGGGGTTGGTGTGTATTTTTGTGATAGTTGGACAGTTTATATACAAACCACAAAAATTATATAGATAAAAAAAATTGTAATTTACTCTTTTTACAACTTAACATGGACAAAGTCGAAGGGGTTGGTGTGTATTTTTGTGATAGTTGGACAGTTTATATACAAACCACACTATTTGTTACAATCATACTCTTCACATACTCCTTTGCCGATGCGATGAAGCATACCCATCTCCGTTTATATCCGCAATCACACCCTGCGAACTAAACGAGGATATAGTCTCTCTCCTAATCGCAAATCGCAAAGAGGTTCACACTTTGATATAAGTCACCGCTATCATCCTGACTTGCCTTCATGGGGATCAGACGAGGGTCCTGGAGAGTTTCCTGCCAGTATGAAAAACAGGTTGTAAGATCAAATATATTATTTATAATATTTAATCATATAGCCATTATAATCATTTATATTATATTAGATTAAAATATATTAATCCTATTTATATTAGTTGGTAATTGTTGATGGATCATATTACCCTTATTAACTAATTAGGGTTTCCTTTCGGGTGTATATATAAGGAGATGATTAAAGAGGTTTAGGGTTAGACAATTACAATAAGATCATTATCATCAAAGCCGCCACCCACCTCTCTCTCCATAACCTAATCCGAATTCATCCCTAGTTCGGTTCTTACCATCATAATCTTACACCCTAAGGAGGAACCAGATCACACTGACAAATATGTCAAATCCCATGGCTGCATCTATGACTGGATTCTCTGATGGCCTGTCTGCCGTCACATGTATTTTATTCATGTTTTCCATTATGTTTAAACAAAACTGATAACACGGTTCACTTGCTAGTAAATTCGAGATGAAAATGCCTACCCACGTGGATTCTCCTGACCACGTGTATGTCTCTATTTTGATGTGGGATTTGATGTTGACACACTTGACCTTCGTGTTCTTAATGGTGAGTTCACTGATGGTTAATGAGCATAACATGTTTGATGATTTTTTTTGTTAGTTGGTTTTCAACTGAAAAATAATACAAGTACTAAATGTATTTGTAGTAGGACTACATTTTTTTAGATTCGATGACTTATAAAACAAATCTGTTTAGATCTTACAATCAAACAAGTAATGGTTCTAATGGACAAAGGAAAAGTAGTAGTCTTTTTTGGCCTATGGAGTAACTTATTTGGTAGATTATTATTATTTAGTAATTTGTATAAGAAATCTGACAGGGAGATATAAAATAACCTTGAATGTTTGGTAGAAAACATCTTCCCATTTTTGCCCGAACGCGATATGAGAGCCGCCGATAGCATATGGCACTTCTTCCCAATTTTGTCAAGAGTAAACCACTGTCAAGCAATAAGTATATAGATATGTTTAGCAATTCAGTATATAATTCTCCATAGGTTACGTGGACGGCACCATCTTATGTTCATAACTGAAGGTTACCACAGGTTCGGCTACCACAGACAATCCAAGCTACCAACCATGGGTCGCCAATGATGCTCATATCCACATGCTCATCATCTGTACAATATTCGAGGAATCTTTTCAACATATCCAAGGAAAAACTTCACGTGAGGTATGGCTGTCTTTAGAACGGGCTTATGCCCCGGTCACCTCATCCCATGAATTTACTCTAAAAAATCAATTACTTAGAATCACGATGAAGGATGATGAAAAACCTGCTATCTAAGCAGAGCACAGGAATGTGCAACCGCATTAGCTAACATAAGAGAACCGATGAATGATAAAGACCTTGTTATGCTCACGCTTGCAGGGCTTCGCAAAGAATACAATGGCCTCAAGGCCAATCTGTTGGCTCATTCCCCTCCTCTTAATTTTAACGAGCTACACAGTTTACTAAGTGACCATGATTACATGATCACAAAAATTTTGGCCACAAATCGGCATGTTCCACAGGCCTTTTGGCGGCCGCCACTCCAGCACAACAGCCTTTTACGGCTACTGTCACACCCACACAACAACCCAATCTTTATTCTATTCAGCAGCAGCTTCATAACCTTCAACTCATGGCTTCTCAGTTGGGATATCAACTCAATCCGACACCTTCAACACAACCACAGGCTTACTTTGGGTCTCGGTCTTTTAACAACAATTGAAGCAACCGTGGTTCTCGCGGTTCTTCACGCGGTAGCTCTCGTGCTAATTCAAATTATCGCAAGCGTGACAGTGGGGGCACACGACAATTCTTTTGGGCTTCAACTCAAAACACTATTTATGGCCATTGTAACCGCTGTGGCATAGGTCATCTCCCCTCTCAGTATCCTAATCAACTCAATCAATCTCGTGCAACTCCACAGGCTAACTATGCTACTCACTCGGATGCTGGCTCACAATCAGGATTTTCTTGGAACCCCGATACGGGAGCTAATGGGCATGCCACTCCGGACATATCTAGCATTAACAACCTTGAGGCCTACTTTGGTAATGATTCTTTACTTGTTGGTAACGGTAACTCTCTACCCATCTTTCACATCCGATCCTCAACAATTTACTCACCTAACAAAACCTTTAAATTATCCAATATACTTCATGTCCCTGAACTAAGACAAACCTTTTTGTCTGTTCAAAAATTTTGTGTAGATAATGATGTTTCCTTTGAATTTCTCTCATCTTATTTTGTTGTGAAGAACGAGTCTACACGCACTACCATCCTATCGGGCCCAGTGAATAGGGTTTGTACTCCATTCGTTTTCTTCAGCTCAAGTCTCTACCCAAGGTTGCATTTACTGTTGTCAAAGCATCTTCCAATACTTGGCATCAATGAGTTGGACACCCTCATGCTCAAGTTTTTCATTCTATTGTTTCATGTTGTTCTTTACTTGTTTCGGACAAGTTATTTACTAAACTATGCACTTCTTGTCAATTAGGCAAGTGTTCAAAATCATCTTTATTAGCCTCAAACTTTTATAGTACCAATTTTTTGGACCTTGTTTTTGTGATGTTTGGGGGCCTTCGCCCGTTTTATCTTTCGATGGTTGTCGTTTCTTTTTATTGTGTGTAGATCATCATTCAAGGTACATGTGGTTTTAACCTGTAGTTCATAAATCAGATGTCTACACAGTGTTAACAAATTTTATTAAAATGGCAGAACAACACTTTAATACCAAACTAACAAGCATTCAATTCGATTGGGGAGGGGAGTTTTGTAATCTTACTTCACTTTGTAGTAGTCTTGGTATAATTCATTGACGTTCCTCTCCTCATACAAGTGAGCAAAATGGGATTGTAGAGTGCCATCATCGCCATGTTGTGGAAACAGGACTTACCCTTCTGGCACAGTCCAGCCTTCCTTAACGTTTCTGGCAATTTGCTTTTGAAACAGCAGTTTACTTAATCAATCGACTCCCTTCGCGTGTCTCCTCCAACAAATCTCATATGAACATGTTTTTAAACGAAAACCTGATTACTCTTTTCTTCGTGTTTTCGGATGCCAATGTTTTCCTTATCTTCGTTTGTACAACCATCACAAAATTGATTTTTGATCCACCTTGTGTGTTTTACTTGGCTATAGCCCTATTCACCAAGGCTATCGGTGCTTTGACCCATCCACCGAACGGATATACATTGCCCAGCATGTTTGTTTCAATGAACATGTACTTCCGTATCATACACATGTACCTACCCAACCCTCAACACCACCCAAACCAGCTTATGTATCTATCTTTCCTGAACCCCCCACCCGGTTTTCCAATCGAACCTACCCCACCACCACCCTCCATGGATCCCCTCCCAACCGAACCCAACCTCCACATCCACCAGCTCACCTGAAACCGAACCAACCTCATCACCAACTACCCACTCCCTCATGCCCTTAACCGAACCTAATTTGAGCACGGCCCAACCGAACCCAGCCCCAAGGCCTCAGCCTCCCAATCTACGTCCCAATCCTACGCATACCACCCGCTATGATCCCACTGCTTACACTGCCACCACCACCTCCACTTTACCCGTTGAACCCACATCTTTTACCATTGCTAACAAGTTTTTAGAATGGCGCCAAGCCATGGCTGACGAGTTAGATACGCTATATAAGAATGGGACATGGGCATTAGTCCCCCTGCACCGTGGTTGATTGTAAATGGGTTATGGGTAAAATGAATCAAAATGGGAAAATTAGCAGGTACAAGGCACAACTTGTTGCTAAAGGATTTCACCAGCAACATGGGGTTGATTATCATGAGACCTTCAGCCCGGTAATCAAACCTGCTACTATTTGGACTATCTTATCATTTGTTGTCACAAATAAGTGGTCTCTGCGACATATGGGTGTCTAAAATGCTTTTCCATATGGTGATCTTCAAGAGACAGTTTATATGAGGCAACCTCCTTGTTTTGTTGATCATGCTAGGCCAGATCATGTGTGCTTGTTACATAAGTCTCTATATGGGCTCAAGCAAGCCCCTCGTGCCTGGTTTACAAAATTGCCTATGGCTCTTCATCATTTGGGTTTTTCCGGGTCCAAAACTGACCAGTCTCTAAACATTCTCAACTCGTGTGGAACACTCGTCTATCTTCTTGTGTATGTAGACGACATTATCATCACATGTAATCACCTTAGGGCTATTACTGATATTATTGACCGTCTCAATTCTATGTTTGCAATTAAAGATCTAGGCTAGTTGCATTATCTTTTGGCTATTGAAGTGGTGCATCATGGTTCTAATTTGGTGCTATCTCAACGCAAACATATTCTTGATATTCTTCACCGAGCAGGTCTTGCGGAATGCAAACCTGTAGCATCTCCTATGCGCACTTCTCATGTCTTAGTTCATGATGACAGTCCATTACTTGATGATTCTTCCAGATACAGGGAAACGGTAGGTGCTCTTCAATATGCAACCTTATCTCGTCCGGAAAGGGGTGTCAATTTATGCATGCTCCTACTGAGAATCATTGGGCTGGTGTGAAACGCATATTGCGTTATCTGATGGGCACGGAGAATCTTGGCTTATTATTTCGTCACAACACGGGCTCTAGGCTACAAGCCTTTTCTGACTCTCATTGGGCTACTAGTCTTAGAGCATTTTCGGATTCTGACTGGGCTGATTACCTTGTCGATCGTCAATCCATGGGGGATATGCTATCTATTTGGGTCCTAATCTTATTTCATGGTTCGCTCATAAACTGTAACATCCGTCGAAAAACGGGTTTCCAAAACCCGCTTCATTTATTAATCGAATATCAAGTTATAAAATTTCGTTGCGTATTTATGATTAATATTTTTTTAAACAATACATAATAAATAAACATTTTAGAGTTTAAAAACTATAATTATTAAAAAGTAAAAATAAATTAAATAAAAAAGAAAAGAGGCTGCCGGGTTTCGAACCCGGGTCAGCCGGAAGAAACAAGCAACACCCAACCACTCCGCCACTTGACTCGTTTGTGATATATGTTGAAACAATTAATACTTATAATAAAACTCAAAACTCAAATTCGGTAATCAGCGCGCCCAATTCGCAGTCGCCGGAAATACCGACGATTTCGCGAACGGTTTCCTTTGACTGAACGCGTATATTAACTTCGACATCGGTTATAACCGTTATCTAATCCCGCGATCTCAGTCATCGCCGGAGAAAACCTTGACCATGAATCAAGACCAAATTCGGACTCAATTCATCCTGATTCTTCCCTATAAATACACACCCAAGTCTCTGGTAAACTTTTCGCTCAAAATCACACAATTTCTAGAAGCAATTACACTCGCCGGAGATATTCTATATTGCCGGACATTCGCCGGAAAACCGAGACTTACATCAATTCGGTAAAATTCTCGACTCTTTCGTTTTCAATCCATTGTTAGACATATACTAACTTCAATCCTTCAACCAGAATCGGTCCCAGACGACGTTGCCGGATAATCTTCACTCGCCGGAAAAACTCTGGAAATTTCCGAAATCACGCTGTAAACCGGTACAATCATCTAAACCTCCTGATATCTCTTGTTTAGTCATTTAATTTCACAACTCATCAATCAAAATTGTTAATTGATTCAATCATACGGAATTCACAAATCAGAGCCGACGACCATTGCCGGAATTCTGAGAAAACATTCGATTCGGTACATTGATTCCATAACTCTCTTAATCCATTACATTTCAATCAATAAAATGCTCGACGAACGATTTAAACAAGAACAGTCGAATATCGTTTGTCTGTGTCTTTGAACGAAGAAGACGAAATCGACATTGTGTATAAGTTTAACTAAAACGAGATATTAAACCAGGTTAGACACACAGTCCAGTGGTGGACTGTGTGCAAACACACAGCGCACGTCACGAGTTCGAACCTTACAAACGCACCGACTTTCTGAATTAAAACCATTTTTTTTTTAAAACTGAATCAGAACAGGTTCCAGTATGTTTATAAGATTAATATAAACCGTAAGTTAAACAGATAAGACACACAGCCCAACTGGTTGGGCTGTGCGCTTATGAACCAAAGGACCCGAGTTCGATCCGGGTCCCTGCAAACCGGTTCAACCATTTAAATTCTTTTAATATAAACCAAATAAATTAAACATTTAATTAGTATATATATATAATTAAAACATAGAATATTTCGGGTTAGACACGTAGCTCAGTTGGTAGAGCTGCGTGCACGTATACGAGAGGTCCCGAGTTCGAACCTCACTCAGTGCACACTCACACCACAGTCCGACCGGTCAACGGTCCGGTCAACGGACCGGTCAACGGTCAACGGTCAACAAAAAGTCAAATTGTTTTTATTTTTATGTGTATTTATTTAATTTAAAAATCAATTAAAATACTTAAAAATAATATTTTTAAAGTTAGAAAATGACCTTAAACTCACAAAAATAAATCCAAAAATCCAATTAAAATTGTTAATAAAATCCACTTATTTACTGAACCATTTCGTTATTATTTTAGGTTAGTTTTTCCTCATCGATCAAATCCCAAAACTCGTGCGCATTCAACACCATCAAAAGAACGCACCCAATGTGAGTGAATCTATACCAATTCCCCGTTTTAATCACATTTTGGGGTGTATCATGTGTCGCTTAATTATTTATTATATTTAAACACTTGGGAATCCATCATATCCATGATCAAATGTGTATCCAATATGTATCAGTTGTTGTGTGGATTATGTTTAGTTTAAAGTTATCATTTTCAGTACATACATTTCATCAGGCCCAACAGCTCCCCGTGGGAGACGGGTTGAGTACAGGTGCCTCATTTCGATCGGCTCCGTTTGATTGAGCCTTGATCTCACATACATCATCATAGGCTCGTCCGTTCCCCATTACCTATGAGCGGAACGTGACGTTGCCAACATATACATTATCATTCATGTCATATACTCATTCAAGGTGGTTTGTATTTGTTTTGTTTATATACGATTGCTCACATATGATTATTGCACCATTTTTCCATATTAAATACAACAAGAAATCAATAACAAATGTTTTTAACAAGGTTCACTCGCCAACTTTTGTTGACCCAAAATCCCCCATTTTTACACATGATACAGGTGATCCAGTTGAAGCAAGAAACATATAGGACGGCCTAGAAGAATAAATCAGTTTAGGCTTTGGATTGTTTTACTTAGTTTCTTTTTCCTTGTAATTGTATGAACTTGTTTTGAATATTGAAGATGTAATTCGAATTTAATAAATATGAAACATTTTAGTAAACATCATGAGCTTTGGTGATAACCCAATTATGCCCCGACTCTTATTCCGCTGCGGGTCGGGGTGTGACATAAACAACGAATTGTTTCTCGATCTTCAACATAATCTGAATATATAAGGCTATTGTTCATATTGTAGCAGAACCGATTTGGTTAAAATCTCTCCTTCATGATGTCACACCCCGGATTTCCAATCCAAATCCATACACCGGTGGGTCCGGGTGGGGAGTATCGTGACATCAGTTGATAACATCACTGTCAATTAAACACGGGACAGCGGAAGTCTTGGAGTAAAATTACTATAACAAACCAACTGTTCGAAATACAAAATAATACAGGCTCGTAATAGAAGATCCACAGGTGGTTCATAAATTGTACAAGAAAGAATGTAAAACTGGCTTTGGGCAGATCTAGGATTTGCAAGATCCTCTATCACTACCTAGCACTTCCATCCTATTTTCGTATTGTACCTGCAAGCTTAGTCTTTTGAAAATATGTCAGCTTTCTAGTGTTTAAATTTTTAAAAATTTTGCCATAGTTTCCCCTAGATTTAGGAGGTTTCCCATGTTTTAAAAGATGTGTTTAAGCTTCCAAAACTCATCAATTTGATCACAACAATTTCCTCAAGTATAATATATACACTTAGATGCATTTTTCATGTTATGATGAACTTGAAAGTTATCCAAATCATGTAGTATTTTAAGCTTGTGTTTAACATGTCCATCCATCCATAAAAATAGTTTGTGTTTCTAATATTTACAAACTTGGTAGAAAATCATCTTTAACAACTTGTTCACATATTATTTTAAGAACATTACAAATCATTTTAACCACTTTAATAAGGTCATTCATCATGTTTAACAAGTTCATCAACACTTTTATCATGGATCTTGTAAGATCGACGTGTATACTTGTTAGATCTATACTTCTAACAAGTATACATATGATGGAAATCATCCATAGCACAAAATAAACAACTACATCTTCAATACAACTTCAAGATATGTTTATTTTCTTTAGATTATGTTACTAGTTCATGTGTTCATCTTTTAAAGGTGAAGGTTTTTGATGATTTAACTTATACATTAGCAATATACTAGAAACAAGATATAACATGGAAGATTATTGTCACACCCCGACCCGCAGCGGAAAAAGGGTGATCGGGGCATGATTGGGTTTTCATCAAAGCTTATGACATTTATTATAATGTTTCATATTTATTATTACAATATTAAAGAAGATCACACAATCAAATCAAACAAGTACAACATGTCCTATACATCTTTCTAGACTTCATTATTTTTCTTCTAAGACATTTTCCTTTGTGATCCTTGCCTCATCTTGTCCACCTGTATCATATGTAAAAAAAATGGTTTTTTTTGGGTCAACAAAAGTTGGCGAGTGAACCTTGTTTGAAAACATTTATTATTTATTTCTTGTTGTATTTAATATGGAAAATTGTGCAATAATCATATGTGAGCAAACGTAATTAAACATACAATAACAATAACCATAACAAACAATAACATACAATAACAAAACACCTTGCATGAATATATAACATGAATGACAATGTAAATGTTGGCAACATCTCGTTCACGCTCATAGGTAATGGGGAACGGCTCACGCTCATAGGTAATGGGGAGCAGACGGCCTATGATGAAATGTATGTGCGATCAAGGCTCAATCAAACGGAGCCGATCGTATGTTGGCAGCGCCTCGTTCACGCTCATAGGTAATGGGGAACGGCTCACGCTCATAGGTAATGGGGAGCGGCGACCTATGACAATGTATGTACTGAAAATGATAAATTTACTCTAAACAATAACCACACAAACAGTTGATACATGTTGAATACACATTTGATCATGGATATGATGGATGCACAAGTGTTTAAATGTAATAAATAATAAGACACATGATACACCCCAAAAACGTGATTAAAACGGGGAATTTATAGAGATTCACTCACATTGGGTGCGTTCGGCTGATGATGTTGAATGCGCACGAGTTTAGAGGATTGATCGACGAGGAATAACTAACCTAATTAATAACGAAAAGGTACGGTAAATAAGTGGATTTTATTAATCAATTTTAATAGGATTTTTGGATATATTTTTGTGAGTTTAAGGCTATTTTCTAACTTTTAAAAACATTATTTTTAAGTATTTTTAATTGATTTTTAAATTAAATAAATAAATAAATAATAGTAAAAATTGTTGACTTTTTGACTTTGACCGTGACTGTTGACCGTTGACCGTTGACCGGTTCGGTCGGTTATATAGTTGCACTAAGTGAGGTTCGAACTCGTGACCTCCCGTACGCGTGCACGCAGCTCTACCAACTGAGCTACGTGTCTAACCCGAAATATTTCTGTTTTTAATTATATTTATACACTATTTAAGTTAATCCGAAAATCATTTATTTTAAAAAGGATTTAATTGTATCGACTCGGTGTTCTCCACAGGTCTCGAACCCGGGACCTGTGGTTTAGTTTGGCACACAGTCCACCGCTGGACTGTGTGTCTAACTTGGTAAATATTCCGGTTTTTATTATACTTAACAACTAACTGCGAGTAAATCCGGTTCAGTTTAAAAAGGAACATTTTTATTACAGAGAATGTGCGTGTGTCAAGGATCGAACTCAGGACGTATGCGTATTGTTTGCACACAGTCCACCGCTGGACTGTGTGTCTAACCGGTTTATAATACCGATTTTAATTAATCTTATAATCATAATAGACTTCATCTTCTTCGTTTAAAACACAGACAACGGTTAAACCAACTGTTTCTTGTTTAATTCGGTTAACGAATATTATGAGCAATTGAAAGGTATTGAACAGAAAGGGTTTGGGGAAAGAATGTACCGAATAGATTGTCTTCTTCAGAACTCCGGCAAAGATCGTCGGCTCTGTTTTGTGTATTCCGTCTGTTCGGATCAATTAACAACTTTGATTGATTAGATGTGAAATTGAATTACTGAACAACGATTAGCAGAAAGTTTAGATGATTATACCGATACACAGCGCGATACTGGAAATTCCAGCGATTTTCCGGCGAGAACAGAATATCCGGCAACGTCGTCTGGAATTGATTCTGGGTGATGGAGTGATGTTAGAATTGGTCTAACAATGGAATGAAATAGAAGGAGTCGAGGTATTTACCGTGTTGATGAAAGTCTCGGTTTTCCGGCGACTTGCAGAGAATTCCGGCGAGTGAAATTGATTCAAGAATCGGTGCGATTTCGAGCGAAAAGTTTACCAGAGGCTAGGGTGTGCATTTATAGGGAAGAATCAAGTTGAATTGGGTCTGCTTCTAGTCTCGATTCATTGGTCAGCCGTTCTCCGGCGGTTACGACTGATGTCGCGGACACTGTACATCGGTTATAACCGATGGCGACGTTAATACTTACGTTAAGTCAAAAGTAACCGACGATAATTGGCGAAATCGTCGGATTTTCCGGCGTCTGCGGATTTGGGCGCGCTGTTGACTGGGTTTGATTTCCAGATTTATTTTATGTATTATTTGTTTCAATAAATTAACAAGTAACACTAGTGGCGGAGTGGTGGAATGTTGGTGTGTTAAGTCCTTGTGTTCCCGGCTGACCCGGGTTCGAAACCCGGCATCAGCATTAAATTTTTATTTCACTATTTTTAATACATTTTCAAATATAAATTTTATATTCTAATATACTTATTAATTATGTATCGTTTAAAATTAATTTGAGCATTAAATACGCAACGAAATTTTTAACTGGATGTTCGGTTAATAAACGAAGCGGGTTTGGTTAACCCGGTTTTTTTACGGATGTTACAGTATCCCCTACTTTTAGAAATTTCGTCCCGAAATTTAAGTAGTGGGATGTTTGTCTCAAAAGGATGGTGTTTTAATTTGACAATTGCATACTTAGAAAGGAGTAAGAGTTTAAATTTTGTTTGAGGCGGTAACGTTCCTTGTAAGGGTTGAATACCCTGCTACAGGAATCGCTTTTTGTTGCCTACGATAAAGAATATTGATAAACAGAGTTGATTGACTAAGTATGATTTTATGCACAAGAGTTTTGATACGTTTGGAATGATAAGGTTATATCCTAAAACAAAACTTCTACTACTAAAACCTACATGGAACCTCTCATAACCGCCTGACAATGCCTCTGATCTTTTGCCAAGAATACTTATATATAGGAAGTACCAGCGGCGTATCCACCATATTCTTGTCAAATTTTCATTGGTTTTATCAGTAAGTTATGATTAGTTCTATGATGTGACTCTAGAACATAAACAAACACAACAACCAAAACCTGAGTCCTAATTCTGATAGTATACATGTTTGAATGATGACAGTACCTCCCTCGTTTGTTATGATGGAGAGGTTAGTCTATGTAGAAGTGAGACACAACCCAACTTCTTTGAATGATGAGTTTGAAATACGTTGAGATGTATGATGATATGAATGCTAAATCAGTGAGTATAAAACAAACTTCAACCAAGACGTTACTAAATCCTACATGGAACTTCTCATAACCGCCTGACAATGCCTTTGATCCTTTGGCAAGAATACTTATATATAGGAAGTACCAGCGGCGTATCCACCATATTCTTGTCAAATTTTCATTGGTTTTATCAGTAAGTTATGATTAGTTCTATGTGACTCTAAAACACAACAACCAAAGCTTGCGTCTTAATTCCGATAGTATACATGTTTGAATGATGACAGTACCTCTCTCGTTTGTTATGATGAAGGGGTTAGTCTATGTAAAAGTGAGACACATCCCAACTTCTTTAAATGATGAGATCGAGGTACATCGAGATGTCTGATGAGATGAATGTTAAATCAATGAGTATAAAACAAAATTGAGATAGTAATTCGCATTAAGATTCTTGGATTCAATTTCCGATTTATAAATGAGATACATGAAGATTGAGATAAACATAAATAAAACATAAACACTAAGTGGTTGGAGTTGAATTCTTGATTTTTGGTGAAGAAACTAGTTGGGTGGTTCATTTGGGCCGTCATTATCTTCACTAGGATTGGAGTTGATGTTGAAAACTCTTCCTCTTGCTGGTGGCCAGTGGTTGGGTTTTCTTGATTTGCTTGGTTAACTGGGTTTGCTTGAGCTTGAGCGTTTATGATGTTAACCAATCGAGGGCACGTGTTTCTATAATGGGTAGGGTCGCCACAATTGAAACAAGCTCGAACATATGGGAGCGTGGGGTATTGTGGTGGTTGATATGTTTGGATCATGTTTTGAGCAGGGGGTGAGGTTTGGTCTTGAGCGGTGCGGCAAGCCTTGCTCAAATGACCATAGCGTCCACAATGCGCACATAGTCGACAAGGTAAGGTAGATGGATGGTGATAAAAACAGGTGTTACATCGAGGGTGAGGTCCTAGGTAAGGTTTCTTATTTGGGTAAGTTGAGTTTGGTGCTACTTGAGTGATTGGGATAGGTTGGAGGGGTATGGCTTGTGAGGCTGGTTGATTGCGTTGGGTGACAGCGAAAAGTTGCCCATCTCGTTTTCTCTTAGAAATGGGTTGAGAAGGGGATTCGGTTTGGGGGGAGTTTGAGGTTTCAGTTGATGCTTTATCCTTCTTCTTCTCCTCCTTGAAGTCCTTATTTCGTATGCGGTTCTCGGTGAGGTCTGTAGCTAACTCCATTGCTGCTTCCAAAGTTGCAGGTGTGGTACTTATTAAAGAGTCTTGAATTTTTGAAGGAAGACCTCGAATGTAGTGCCCGATCAAACGGTAGAGGGGAGTGAACAAGTTGGGAACCATTTGATTTAATTCGAGGAATCTCTTGTTGTATGTGGTGTGGTCGCCTTCCTTTTGTTTCAAAGAATAGAACTCATCCTCCAATTTCTTGATTTCGCTTCTTGGGCAAAACTGTCTTGTCATGATTTCCTTCAACTCTTCCCAAGTCAAAGTCATAGCATCTTCAACACCTCGTTTGGCCTTCTCTGTATTCCACCATGTAAGTGCTATTCCAAGTAAACGACCAGTAGCATATCGCACTTTGTGATCATCGGGGCAATCGCAATTTAGAAAAATGTTTTCCATTTCTTCAAACCAATGGAGGAGAGCGGTGACACCTTCAGTCCCTTCGTATTTTGGAGGGTCGCAGGATTTGAAATGCTTGAAGGTGCATTTAGTGGTAATTGGGGGAGGGTCGACAACATTTTGATCTTCTTGATTGACGGGATTAGCGGTAAGGGCTTGTTGAACTTGAACTACAATGTTGGGTATTACGGCAGCCATTTGTTAAGCGATTTGGGCAGCCATGCGCTCGCGGGCTTTTCCTGCTCTCATCTTCCTACGAGCGGAATTAGAAGACATCTACAAGGGATACATATCAAGAGTATGAGTTGGATGTTTTTGGGATCATGTGTCGTATTTAGGAATGAACATTCATAAAATAAATATAAAATAATAAATCTACTACATCCATAGGATGTCTTGGGCTTTGCTCGTAATTGGGCCTTGCATGCCGCCATACTTCACCTTCGTAATCATGTGGCCCCCCATGATTACCGGGTTTTTCATATGGTTCGCATGTGTTAGCCTGTTACGTACACTAAAACCCGGAGAAAATCAAGAAATAAGTATGTAACGTATGATATTCGGAATGTATCCAGGTGTGGAGATGGTGACACCTCAAAGTGAGGTTAGTTCGAACGACGTTTGGTGTGGCATGCTTTGGCCTAATAGGTCCTTCGTACTCTCATCGTTGGTCCCCAGGTAGGCAAACTAGTCCGTTATATTGGATTTATACGAATGCCAACCTAGACAGGACGTTCCGACTACCAGTACTTGTACCCTTACAGTTACTACATGCCCGTCGTAGAACACACTTTGATGAGATTTGAAAAATGACAAATGCGACAAAATCTTGAATAACGGAAGTATGAAGATGATTTGAATATGTGAACATTGAAATATGTATGATGAATGTGTATGTAATTATGTATGTTTGACTGTAAATATAATTCACTATGTATCACAAAATTTAATATTGGAAGTGTTTGCATTCATTTGTGTATGTAATAAATATGAAAGAAATAAACATCATGAGTTTGCATGTAACCACATAAACAATTAAAATCTAATCAACTATAGTATAGGCTCTAAGGGTCTAATAACCTATCCTATATCCCTATAGTCAAAAGCTCTGATACCAATCTGTCACACCCCGACCCGCAGCGGAAAAAGGGTGATCGGGGCATGATTGGGTTTTCATCAAAGCTCATGACATTTATTATAATGTTTCATATTTATTATTACAATATTAAAGAAGATCACACAATCAAATCAAACAAGTACAACATGTCCTATACATCTTTCTAGACTTCATTACTTTTCTTCTAAGGCATTTTTCTATGTGATCCTTGTTTCATCCTGTCCACCTGTATCATATGTAAAAAAAATGGTTTTTTTGGGTCAACAAAAGTTGGCGAGTGAACCTTGTTTGAAAACATTTATTATTTATTTCTTGTTGTATTTAATATGGAAAATTGTGCAATAATCATATGTGAGCAAACGTAATTAAACATGCAATAACAATAACCATAACAAACAATAACATACAATAACAAAACACCTTGCATGAATATATAACATGAATGACAATGTAAATGTTGGCAACGTCTCGTTCACGCTCATAGGTAATGGGGAACGGCTCACGCTCATAGGTAATGGGGAGCAGACGGCCTATGATGAAATGTATGTGCGATCAAGGCTCAATCAAACGGAGCCGATCGTATGTTGGCAACGCCTCGTTCACGCTCATAGGTAATGGGGAACGGCTCACGCTCATAGGTAATGGGGAGCGGCGGCCTATGATAATGTATGTACTGAAAATGATAAATTTACTCTAAACAATAACCACACAAACAGTTGATACACGTTGAATACACATTTGATCATGGATATGATGGATGCACAAGTGTTTAAATGTAATAAATAATAAGACACATGATACCCCCAAAAACGTGATTAAAACGGGGAATTTATAGAGATTCACTCACATTGGGTGCGTTCGGCTGATGATGTTTAATGCGCACGAGTTTAGAGGATTGATCGACGAGGAATAACTAACCTAATTAATAACGAAAAGGTACGGTAAATAAGTGGATTCTATTAATCAATTTTAATAGGATTTTTGGATATATTTTTGTGAGTTTAAAGCTATTTTCTAACTTTTAAAAATATTATTTTTAAGTATTTTTAATTGATTTTTAAATTAAATAAATAAATAAATAAAAAATAAAAATTGTTGATTTTTGACTTTGACCGTGACTGTTGACCGTTGACCGTGGACCGGTTCGGTTAGTTATATAGTTGCACTGAGTGAGGTTCGAACTCGTGACCTCCCGTACGCGTGCACGCAGCTCTACCAACTGAGCTACGTGTCTAACCCGAAATATTTCTGTTTTTAATTATATTTATACACTATTTAAGTTAATCCGAAAATCATTTATTTTAAAAAGGATTTAATTGTATCGACTCGGTGTTCTCCACAGGTCTCGAACTCGGGACCTGTGGTTTAGTTTGGCACACAGTCCACCGCTGGACTGTGTGTCTAACTTGGTAAATATTCCGGTTTTTATTATACTTAACAACTAACTGCGAGTAAATCCGGTTCAGTTTAAAAAGGAACATTTTTATTACAGAGAATGTGCGTGTGTCAAGGATCGAACTCGGGACGTATGCGTATTGTTTGCACACAGTCCACCGCTGGACTGTGTGTCTAACCCGTTTATAATACCGATTTTAATTAATCTTATAATCATAATAGACTTCATCTTCTTCGTTCAAAACACAAACAGCGGTTAAACCAACTGTTTCTTGTTTAATTCGGTTAACGAATATTATGAGCAATTGAAAGGTATTGAACAGAAAGGGTTTGGGGAAAGAATGTACCGAACAGATTGTCTTCTTCAGAACTCCGGCAAAGATCGTCGGCTCTGTTTTGTGTATTCCGTCTGTTCGGATCAATTAACAACTTTGATTGATTAGATGTGAAATTGAATTACTGAACAACGATTAGCAGAAAGTTTAGATGATTATACCGATACACAGCACGATACTGGAAATTCCAGCGATTTTCCGGCGAGAACAGAATATCCGGCAACGTCGTCTGGAATTGATTCTGGGTGATGGAGTGATGTTAGAATTGGTCTAACAATGGAATGAAATAGAAGGAGTCGAGGTATTTACCGTGTTGATGAAAGTCTCGGTTTTCCGGCGACTTGCAGAGAATTCCGGCGAGTGAAATTGATTCAAGAATCGGTGCGATTTCGAGCAAAAAGTTTACCAAAGGCTAGGGTGTGCATTTATAGGGAAGATTCAAGTTGAATTGGGTCTGCTTCTAGTCTCGATTCATTGGTCAGCCGTTCTCCGGCGGTTACGACTGATGTCGCGGACACTGGACATCGGTTATAACCGATGGCAACGTTAATACTTACGTTAAGTCAAAAGTAACCGACGATAATTGGCGAAATCGTCGGATTTTCCGGCGTCTGCGGATTTGGGCGCGCTGTTGACTAGGTTTGATTTCCAGATTTATTTTATGTATTATTTGTTTCAATAAATTAACAAGTAACACTAGTGGCGGAGTGGTGGAATGTTGGTGTGTTAAGTCCTTGTGTTCCCGGCTGACCCGGGTTCGAAACCCGGCATCAGCATTAAATTTTTATTTCACTATTTTTAATACATTTTCAAATATAAATTTTATATTCTAATATACTTATTAATTATGTATCGTTTAAAATTAATTTGAGCATTAAATACGCAACGAAATTTTTAACTGGATGTTCGGTTAATAAACGAAGCGGGTTTGGTTAACCCGGTTTTTTTACGGATGTTACAATTATGATGCTCACTACTAGCTCTTGTGGCTAGGGAAGTGGCAAGATGAGCAAGATGATGAAGATGAAGCAAAGATGGTGGATAATAGCTCCCTAGAGTGGTCCTTAAACTTCCAATGCTTGATCCTTCCTTAGTTAGGCTTGAAAACCCTTGAGTATGCTTGGAATAGCTTGAAAGTCACTTGACGATATAGGTGTAGTGGTGGTGATTGTGGCCGTAGGTAAGGGAGAAGAAGAGGTAGATTGGTTGCTTGAATTTTGTGTTGGAAAGTGATAAGGAGATCTTAGGATAAGTTGTTCTTATAACATCATACTTAACCATGCTCCCTTAAACAAATCTAATAACTATCATACACAAAACCTTATCTCTAGACAATATGGGGACATGTGGGGCCCCATGTTGACCGTCCACAAGCAAGGGGTGTCATGGCTTAGTTTTAATTCTAGTTAGTTAATTAAGTTAGGATTTAGGGGTTTAGTTAGGGGGTTATGTGTATTAGCGATTTTTGGTGTAATTCATGATGTGTGGTGTTATATACTAGCTTAACATTGCTAGACAATATTAACTAGCCCGTAAATCATGTCTAGTTCGTGTTCGGTTGCTAAACGGGTGCTAGATTCGATATCGGGTCCTTAAACGGAGGTTTAAGTAACTTGTAGGGTTTTAGGGAGTTTTAAGTAAAACAATGTGTTTAGTGAATTAAACTTGTTGTATGATGTTAAAATATTGTTAACTAGTTCACATGATGTGTCTGGTTGTATCCGGGTGTTTGTTTCATTGTCGGTTTGTTAAAACGTTAACTTTCAAGACTTGTATGCTATGATATGTTTTTGTGTCAAATTGATACTTTCAACATCTTTTAAGTAGTGTATGATGTTTAACACTATTTCAAAATATTACATAAGTTAGTGGATGCTGAATTATGCTGAATTCTCACTTAGTGTGTATTCTAGAAAGTTTTCAGTGCACGTATTGTTTTCGGAAAGTGTTAACATGAATCCTTGTTCTCCCACATGGGATTTAATATACAGTTTATGTTGGACTCCCATCTAAGCCCTAAATCTGCTGTTTAGCTGTAAACTGAAGTTGTGCTGACATGGGATTTAATATACAGTTGGTGTGTATTTTTGTGATAATTGGACAGTTTATATACAAACCACACTATTTGTTACAATCATACTCTTCGCATACTCCTTTGCTGATGCGATGAAGCATACCCATCTCCGTTTATATCCGCAATCACACCCTGCGAACTAAACGAGGATATAGTCTCTCTCCTAATCGCAAATCGCAAAGAGGTTCACATCTTTGATATAAGTCACTATCATCCTGACTTGCCTTCATGGGGATCAGACGAGGGTCCTGGAGAGTTTCCTGCCAGTATGAAAAACAGGTTGTAAGATTAAATATATTATTTATAATATTTAATCATCTAGCCATTATAATCATTTATATTATATTACATTAAAATATATTAATCCTATTATATATTAGTTAGTAATTGTTGATGGACCATATTACCCTTATTAACTAATTAGGGTTTCCTTTCGGGTGTATATATAAGGAGATGATTAAAGAGGTTTAGGGTTAGACAATTACAATAAGATCATTATCATCAAAGCTGCCACCCACCTCTCTCTCCATAACCTAATCCGAATTCATCCCTGGTTCGGTTCTTACCATCATAATCTTACACCCTAAGGAGGAACCAGATCACACTGACAAATATGTCAAATCCCATGGCTGCATCTATGACTGGATTCTCTGTTGGCCTGTCTGCCGTCACATGTATTTTATTCATGTTTTCCATTATGTTTAAACAGAACTGATAACACGGTTCACTTGCTAGTAAGATGAAAATGCCTACCCACGTTGATTCTCCTGACCACGTGTATGTCTCTATTTTGATGTGGGATTTGATGTTGACACGCTTGACCTTCGTGTTCTTAATGGTGAGTTCACTGATGGTTAATGAGCATAACATGTTTGATGATTTTTTTTGTTAGTTGGTTTTCAACTTAAAAATAATACAAGTACTAAATGTATTTGTAGTAGGACTACATTTTTTTAGATTTGATGACTTATAAAACAAATCTGTTTAGATCTTACAATCAAACAAGTAATGGTTCTAATGAAAAGTTGTAGTCTTTTTTGGCCTATGGAGTAACTTATTTGGTAGATTATTATTATTAAGTAATTTGTATAAGAAATCTGACAGGGAGATATAAAATAACCTTGAATGTTTGGTAGAAAACATCTTCCCATTAGGGTTAGACAATTACAATAAGATCATTATCATCAAAGCCGCCACCCACCTCTCTCTCCATAACCTAATCCGAATTCATCCCTAGTTCGGTTCTTACCATCATAATCTTACACCCTAAGGAGGAACCAGATCACACTGACAAATATGTCAAATCCCATGGCTGCATTTATGACTGGATTCTCTGCTGGCCATGTTTTCCATTATGTTTAAACATAACTGATAACACGGTTCACTTGCTAGTAAATTCGAGATGAAAATGCCTACCCACGTGGATTCTCCTTACCACGTGTATGTCTCTATTTTGATGTGGGATTTGATGTTGACACGCTTGACCTTCGTGTTCTTAACGGTGAGTTCACTGATGGTTAATGAGCATAACATGTTTGATGATTTTTTTTGTTAGTTGGTTTTCAACTTAAAAATAATACAAGTACTAAATGTATTTGTAGTAGGACTACATTTTTTTAGATTCGATGACTTATAAAACAAATCTGTTTAGATCTTACAATCAAACAAGTAATGGTTCTAATGGACAAAGGAAAAGTAGTAGTCTTTTTTGGCCTATGGAGTAACTTATTTGGTAGATTATTATTATTTAGTAATTTGTATAAGAAATCTGACAGGGAGATATAAAATAACCTTGAATGTTTGGTAGAAAACATCTTCCCATTTTTGCCCGAACGCGATATGAGAGCCGCCGATAGCATATGGCACTTCTTCCCATTTTTGTCAAGAGTAAACCACTGTCAAGCAATAAGTATATAGATATGTTTAGCAATTCAGTATATAATTCTCCATAGGTTACGTGGACGGCACCATCTTATGTTCATAACTGAAGGTTACCACAGGTTCGGCTACCACAGACAATCCAAGCTACCAACCATGGGTCGCCAATGATGCTCATATCCACATGCTCATCATCTGTACAGTATCGAGGAATCTTTTCAACATATCCAAGGAAAAACTTCACGTGAGGTATGGCTGTCTTTAGAACGGGCTTATGCCCTGGTCACCTCATCCCATGAATTTACTCTAAAAAATCAATTACTTAGAATCACGATGAAGGATGATGAAAAACCTGCTATCTAAGCAGAGCACAGGAATGTGCAACCGCAATAGCTAACATAAGAGAACCGTTGAAAGATAAAGACCTTGTTATGCTCACTCTTGCAGGGCTTCGCAAAGAATACAATGGCCTCAAGGCCAATCTGTTGGCTCATTCCCCTCCTCTTAATTTTAACGAGCTACACAGTTTACTAAGTGACCATGATTACATGATCACAAAAATTTTGGCCACAAATCGGCATGTTCCACAGGCCTTTTGGCGGCCGCCACACCAGCACAACAGCCTTTTATGGCTACTGTCACACCCACACAACAACCCAATCTTTATTCTATTCAGTAGCAGCTTCATAACCTTCAACTCATGGCCTCTCAGTTGGGATATCAACTCAATCCGGCACCTTCAACACAACCACAGGCTTACTTTGGGTCTCGGTCTTTTAACAACAATTGAAGCAACCGTGGTTCTCGCGGTTCTTCACGCGGTAGCTCTCGTGCTAATTCAAATTATCGCAAGCGTGACAATGGGGGCACACGACAATTCTTTTGGGCTTCAACTCAAAACACTATTTATGGCCATTGTAACCGCTGTGGCATAGGTCATCTCCCCTCTCAGTATCCTAATCAACTCAATCAATCTCGTGCAACTCCACATGCTAACTATGCTACTCACTCGGATGCTGGCTCACAATCAGGATTTTCTTGGAATCCCGATACGGGAGCTAATGGGCATGCCACTCCGGACATATCTAGCATTAACAACCTTGAGGCCTACTTTGGTAGTGATTCTTTACTTGTTGGTAACGGTAACTCTCTACCCATCTTTCACATCCGATCCTCAACAATTTACTCACCTAACAAAACCTTTAAATTATCCAATATACTTCATGTCCCTGAACTAGGACAAACCTTTTTGTCTGTTCAAAAATTTTGTGTAGATAATGATGTTTCCTTTGAATTTCTCTCATCCATTTTGTTGTGAAGAACGAGTCTACACGCACTACCATCCTATCGGGCCCAGTGAATAGGGTTTATACTCCATTCGTCTTCTTCAGCTCAAGTCTCTACCCAAGGTTGCATTTACTGCTGTCAAAGCATCTTCCAATACTTGGCATCAATGAGTAGGACACCCTCATGCTCAAGTTTTTCATTCTATTGTTTCATGTTGTTCTTTACTTGTTTCGGACAAGTTATTTACTAAGCTATGCACTTCACGTCAATTAGGCAAGTGTTCAAAATCATCTTTATTAGCCTCAAACTTTTATAGTACCAATTTTTTGGACCTTGTTTTTGTGATGTTTGGGGGCCTTCGCCCGTTTTATCTTTCGATGGTTGTCGTTTCTTTTTATTGTGTGTAGATCATCATTCAAGTTACATGTGGTTTTATCCTTTAGTTCATAAATCAGATGTCTACACAGTGTTAACAAATTTTATTAAAATGGCAGAACAACACTTTAATACCAAACTAACAAGCATTCAATTCGATTGGGGAGGGGAGTTTTGTAATCTTACTTCACTTTGTAGTAGTCTTGGTATAATTCATTCACGCTCCTCTCCTCATACAAGTGAGCAAAATGGGATTGTAGAGTGCCATCATCGCCATGTTGTGGAAACAGGACTTAACCTTCTGGCACAGTCCAGCCTTCCTCAACGTTTCTGGCAATTTGCTTTTGAAACAGCAGTTTACTTAATCAATCGACTCCCTTCGCGTGTCTCCTCCAACAAATCTCATATGAACATGTTTTTTAATGAAAACCTGATTACTCTTTTCTTCGTGTTTTCGGATGCCAATGTTTTCCTTATCTTCGTTTGTACAACCATCACAAAATTGATTTTTGATCCACCTTGTGTGTTTTTCTTGGCTACAGCCCTATTCACCATGGCTATCGGTGGTGCTTTGACCCATCCACCGAACGGATATACATTGCCTAGCATGTTCGTTTCAATGAACATGTACTTCCGTATCATACACATGTACCTACCCAACCCTCAACACGACCCAAACCAGCTTATGTATCTATCTTTCCTGAACCCCCCACCCGGTTTTCCAACCGAACCTACCCCACCACCACCCTCCATGGATCCCCTCCCAACCGAACCCAACCTCCACATCCACCAGCTCACCTTAAACCGAACCAACCTCATCACCAACTACCCACTCCCTCAGGCCCTTAACCGAACCTAATTTGAGCACGGCCCAACCGAACCCAGCCCCAAGGCCTCAGCTTCCCAATCTACGTCCCAATCCTACGCATACCACCCGCTATGATCCCACTGCTTACACTGCCACCACCACCTCCACTTTACCCGTTGAACCCACATCTTTTACCGTTGCTAACAAGTTTTTAGAATGGCGCCAAGCCATGGCTGACGAGTTAGATATGCTATATAAGAATGGGACATGGTCATTAGTCCCCCTGCACCTAATACTAACGTGGTTGATTGTAAATGGGTTATGGGTAAAACGAATCAAAATGGGAAAATTAGCAGGTACAAGGCACAACTTGTTGCTAAAGGATTTCACCAGCAACATGGGGTTGATTATCATGAGACCTTCAGCCCGGTAATCAAACTAGCTACTATTTCGACTATCTTATCACTTGTTGTCACAAATAAGTGGTCTCTGCGACATATGGGTGTCGAAAATGCTTTTCCATATGGTGATCTTCAAGAGAAACTTTATATGAGGCAACCTCCTTGTTTTGTTGATCATGCTAGGCCAGATCATGTGTGCTTGTTACATAAGTCTCTATATGGGCTCAAGCAAGCCCCTCGTGCCTGGTTTACAAAATTGCCTATGGCTCTTCACAGTTGGGTTTTTCCGGGTCCAAAACTGACCAGTCTCTAAACATTCTCAACTCGTGTGGAACACTCGTCTATCTTCTTGTGTATGTAGATGACATTAACATCACAGGTAATCACCTTAGGCTATTACTGGTATTATTGACCGTCTCAATTCTATGTTTGCAATTAAAGATCTAGGCCAGTTGCATTATCTTTTGGGTATTGAAGTGGTGCATCATGGTTCTAATTTGGTGCTATCTCAACGCAAACATATTCTTGATATTCTTCACCGAGCAGGTCTTGCGGAATGCAAACCTGTAGCATCTCCTATGCGCACTTCTCATGTCTTAGTTCATGATGACAGTCTATTACTTGATGATTCTTCCAGATACAGGGAAACGGTAGGTGCTTTTCAATATGCAACCTTATCTCGTCCGGAAAGGGGTGTCAATTTATGCATGCTCCTACTGAGAATCATTGGGCTGGTGTGAAACGCATATTGCGTTATCTGATGGGCACGGAGAATCTTGGCTTATTATTTCGTCACAACACGGGCTCTTGGCTACAAGCCTTTTCTGACTCTCATTGGGCTACTAGTCTTAGAGCATTTTCGGATTCTGACTGGGCTGGTTGCCTTGTCGATCGTCAATCCACGGGGGATATGCTATCTATTTGGGTCCTAATCTTATTTCATGGTTCGCTCATAAACAACGAATTGTTTCTCGATCTTCAACATAATCTGAATATATAAGGCTATTGTTCATATTGTAGCAGAACCGATTTGGCTAAAATCTCTCCTTCATGATGTCACACCCCGGATTTCCAATCCAAATCCATACACCGGTGGGTCCGGGTGGGGAGTATCGTGACATCAGTTGATAACATCACTGTCAATTAAACACGAGACATCGGAAGTCTTGGAGTAAAATTACTAACCAAATGTTCGAAATACAAAATAATACAGGCTCGTAATAGAAGATCCAAATGTGGTTCATAAATTGTACAAGAAAGAATGTAAAACATGCTTTGGGCAGATCTAGGATTTGCAAGATCCTCTATCATTACCTAGCACTTCCATCCTATTTTCGTATTGTACCTGCAAGCTTAGTCTTTTGAAAATATGTCAACTTTCTAGTGTTTAAATTTTTAAAAATTTTGCCATAGTTTCCCCAAGATTTAGGAGGTTTCCCATGTTTTAAAAGATGTGTTTAAGCTTCCAAAACTCATCAATTTGATCACAACAATTTCCTCAAGTATAATATATACATTTAGATGCATTTTTCATGTTATGATGAACTTGAAAGTTATCCAAATCATGTAGTATTTTAAGCTTGTGTTTAACATGTCCATCCATCCATAAAAATAGTTTGTGTTTCTAATATTTACAAACTTGGTAGAAAATCATCTTTAACAACTTGTTCACATATTATTTTAAGAACATTACAAATCATTTTAACCACTTTAATAAGTTCATTCATCATGTTTAACAAGTTCATCAACACTTTTATCATGGATCTTGTAAGATCGACGTGTATACTTGTTAGATCTATACTTCTAACAAGTATACATATGATGGATATCATCCATAGCATAAAATAAACAACTACATCTTTAATACAACTTCAAGATATGTTTATTTTCTTTAGATTATGTTACTAGTTCATGTGTTCATCTTTTAAAGGTGAAGGTTTTTGATGATTTAACTTATACATTAGCAATATACTAGAAGCAAGATATAACATGGAAGATTATGATGCTCACTACTAGCTCTTGTGTCTAGGGAAGTGGCAAGATGATGAAGATGAAGCAAAGATGGTGGATAATAGCTCCCTAGAGTGGTCCTTAAACTTCCAATGCTTGATCCTTCCTTAGTTAGGCTTGAAACACCCTTGAGTATGCTTGGAATAGCTTGAAAGTCTCTTGACGATATAGGTGTAGTGGTGGTGATTGTGGCCGTAGGTAAGGGAGAAGAAGAGGTAGATTGGTTGCTTGAATTTGTGTTGGAAAGTGATAAGGAGATGTTGGGATAAGTTGTTCTTATAACATCATACTTAACCATGCTCCCTTAAACAAATCTAATAACCATCATACACAAAACCTTATCTCTAGACAACATGGGGACATGTGGGGCCCCATGTTGACCGTCCACAAGCAAGGGGGGGTCTTTGCTTAGTTTTAATTCTAGTTAGTTAATTAAGTTAGGATTTAGGGGTTTAGTTAGGGGGTTATGTGTATTAGCGTTTTTTGGGGTTGTAATTCATGATGTGTGGTGTTATATACTAGCTTAACATTGCTAGACAATATTAACTAGCCCGTAAATCATGTCTAGTTCGTGTTCGGTTGCTTAACGGGTGCTAGATTCGATATCAGGTCCTGAAACGGAGGTTTAAGTAACTTGTAGGGTTTTAGGGAGTTTTAAGTAAAACAATGTGTTTATTGAATTAAACTAGTTGTATGATATTAAAATATTGTTAACTAGTTCACAGGATGTGTCTGGTTGTATCCGGGTGTTTGTTTCATTGTCGGTTTGTTAAAACGTTAACTTTCAAGACTTGTATGCTATGATATGTTTTTGTGTCAAATTGATACTTTCAACATCTTTTAAGTAGTGTATGATGTTTAACACTATTTCTGAATATTACATAAGTTAGTGGATGCTGAATTTTGCTAAATTATGTTGAATTCTCACTTAGTGTGTATTCCAGAAAGTTTTCAGTGCACGTATTGTTTCCGGAAAGTGTTAACATGAATCCTTGTTCTCCCACATGGGATTTAATATACAGTTTATGTTGGACTCCCATCTAAGCCCTAAATCTGTTGTTTAGCTGTGTACTGAAGTTGTGCTGACACAACTAGTCTACTAGTTCTTCCGATGCATTGTTTTAAACTGTTTTTGCATTGTAACCACTAAATTGAATATTATCCACCATGTAATGTACTCAGTGAGTTTTCTAGGTGTATGCCATGTAATTCATACAGTTCAGACGTTCAAAACACATAATTGTATACTATAAATCACTGTTTAATTGTACGGAAATTACCCAAAAGTGACAGTTGTTACATATTGTGTAAAAAATAAAAATAAAAAGTATAAATAAAAAAGACTCTCTCTCCCTTCTCTATCTTTGTCTTCTCTATCTTTATCACTATCTGGTGAACTGGATTTCCGGCTACAACCACCGCCTACCTTCGGTGGTTACTTCTCCTTGTCGTATAAATCCACATCCATTTTTGCTTTTCTCTCTCCTCCGGACTTCTCTCTACTCTCTCTTTCTCTCTATAACATATCGCCAGAGAAACAACAACACTAAGGCTAAGGGGTATGGGGTATGGGGGTCATGGTTGGATCATGATTTGCCACATAGGCCATTATTCATGCCCTATACAACCCCCTCATTGAATCACGGTGGTTCGCGTGGATTAAGCCACCACAACCACGTCCCGCTTTTTCCATTATACACGCAAACCCTAACCCCAATGAAAACAAGAACAACAGCAGCAAATCATCTTTTCTTTTCCTTGTTCGTGATAATCAAGGTGCACAAGAGAAGAATAGTATATTTTTGTTATATCCTAACAATCTCGTTCCTAGGTACTTGCTCCATGATTTATTATGCTTCTTCCTTATTCTATTCCATATTTCTGCTACTTGATCGTGTGTTGATTCAACCTTTAAATATTTTTTAGCTTGGATTGATTGGTTTCAGGTGATCATCCGTACCACTGGACTCGAAATAATTCAACACACTAAATTCTCATTACTAAGTCCACACATGGCTTTTGATTTTATTGTGTCAGTGTCGTAATATCAAATTTCTAAGAAGGATCAATATAATAAAAAAAGTTTTATTTTTTACACTATAGCGTTATCAGGCTCTATGATGCACACACATGTTTACAATGAAGATCATATTGATTAAGGTTTGTTTGTTTATGATTTATGCTATTCTATTTGTGTGTGTCATTAAGCTATAGTTAATATCAATTTATGCAACTCTGCTTCACTTTGATTTTTAGGTTTACTATATAGTTCATATTGATTATGAGGTTAGGTAGTAAATACTACCATGGATCCAAGCAACCCGAACAACCCGCCATAAACCCAATGGACGACACCCGTTGATCTGATGTGGGCGACTCCACAATTTTCATTTTCAAGCTACAATCATGTTCCTAATGCATTCAACCAACTCCCTTAAACCCCGACTCCTAACGTGTTCATGCAACTCCCTGAAATCCCGCCTCCTACTAGTTTCTTTCAACTTCAACAAATCCAATTTCAATAACAATATCAACAACAATGTAAAATGCTTTAACAAATCCACATCCACCAGCTCACCTGAAACCGAACCAACCTCATCACCAACTACCCACTCCCTCAGGCCCTTAACCGAACCTAATTTAAGCACGGCCCAACCTAACCCAGCCCCAAGGCCTCAGCCTCCCAATCTACGTCCCAATCCTACGCATACCACCCGCTATGATCCCACTGCTTACACTGCCACCACCACCTCCACTTTACCCGTTGAACCCACATCTTTTACCGTTGCTAACAAGTTTTTAGAATTGCGCCAAGCCATGGCTGGCGAGTTAGATACGCTATATAAGAATGGGACATGGTCATTAGTCCCCCTGCACCTAATACTAACGTGGTTGATTGTAAATGGGTTATGGGTAAAACGAATCAAAATGGGAAAATTAGCAGGTACAAGGCACAACTTGTTGCAAAAGGATTTCACCAGCAACATGGGGTTGATTATCATGAGACCTTCAGCCCGGTAATCAAACCTGCTACTATTTGGACTATCTTATCACTTGTTGTCACAAATAAGTGGTCTCTGAGACAGATGGGTGTCTAAAATGCTTTTCCATATGGTGATCTTCAAGAGACAATTTATATGAGGCAACCTCGTTGTTTTGTTGATCATGCTAGGCCAGATCATGTGTGCTTGTTACATAAGTCTCTATATGGGCTCAAACAAGCCCCTCGTGCCTGGTTTACAAAATTGCCTATGGCTCTTCATCAATTGGGTTTTTCCGGGTCCAAAACTGACCAGTCTCTAAACATTCTCAACTAGTGTGGAACACTCGTCTATCTTCTTATGTATGTAGACGACATTATCATCACAGGTAATCACCTTAGGGCTATTACTGGTATTATTGACCTTCTCAATTCTATGTTTGCAATTAAAGATCTAGGCCAGTTGCATTATCTTTTGGGTATTGAAGTGGTGCATCATGGTTCTAATTTGGTGCTATCTTAACGCAAACATATTCTTGATATTCTTCACCGAGCAGGTCTTGCGGAATGCAAACCTGTAGCATCTCCTATGCGCACTTCTCATGTCTTAGTTCATGATGACAGTCCATTACTTGATGATTCTTCCAGATACAGGGAAACGGTAGGTGCTCTTCAATATGCAACCTTATCTCATCCGGAAAGGGGTGTCAATTTATGCATGCTCCTACTGAGAATCATTGGGCTGGTGTGAAACGCATATTGCGTTATCTGATGGGCACGGAGAATCTTGGCTTATTATTTCGTCACAACACGGGCTCTAGGCTACAAGCCTTTTCTGACTCTCATTGGGCTACTAGTCTTAGAGCATTTTCGGATTCTGACTGGGCTGGTTGCCTTGTCGATCGTCAATCCACGGGGGATATGCTATCTATTTGGGTCCTAATCTTATTTCATGGTTCGCTCATAAACAACGAATTGTTTCTCGATCTTCAACATAATCTGAATATATAAGGCTATTGTTCATATTGTAGCAGAACCGATTTGGTTAAAATCTCTCCTTCATGATGTCACACCCGGATTTCCAATCCAAATCCATACACCAGTGGGTCCGGGTGGGGAGTATCGTGACATCAGTTGATAATATCACTGTCAATTAAACACAGACAGCGGAAGTCTTGGAGTAAAATTACTATAACAAACCAAACATTCGAAATACAAAATAATACAGGCTCGTAATAGAAGATCCACAGGTGGTTCATAAATTGTACAAGAAAGAATGTAAAACAGGCTTTGGGCAGATCTAGGATTTGCAAGATCCTCTATCACTACCTAGCACTTCCATCCTATTTTCGTATTGTACCTGCAAGCTTAGTCTTTTGAAAATATGTCAGCTTTCGCTGGTAAATACACCCAACTGACTCATTTTGAAAACATTTGAAAATATGTTTTAAGTGCGTATCAGCACAAGATCTTTTATAACTTGGGAAAGTTGACCGTCCAACCTTGTTAACAGATTTACATGTTTGTCCAACAAACAGGGCCCGGTACGGAGACCGAGACATGATTAACGTACACACCACTTTGGACTCACGAAGGAGCTATTTCTTCCCAACCTCGTGGGTAATGCATATTGAGCGTCTATCGGGTGTATGCCTACACTCGCACTATGGTAATGAGCCGAGGATATCCAGGACACGGTAGTTAACCCTGATATTAAAGTTATCAAACAAAACTGAGTAAAACAGAATATGGGGATTTACTAGCCACAATCCGGCATTTGATTGATCCCATTTCCGACAAGCGGTAATAATTTACCGTAACCCAAGCCCGTATAGGGGAAATAAGTCGAGAGTATTTACTGAGCTAGTCTTCTTTTAATTTAATAACTCAGCCGTACACAAAAGTACTAAGTGCAGATAGCATTTACCGGCAAGTCCCTAGTCTGGATTATGGCATAAGCTCACCAATTAAATACTAATGGTCTTATTTAAGTTATAGACTTAGATCGACTAGCGTACTTGATCAAACGTATAACGTTAGATTAAACGATGATTTGATAGAATGTAGTTTAATCCCAACAAGTACCTTGACTTGTGTAACATGGATAAACTATAAACATTCTCGATTTTGAGACTTAAATGACGAGGTTAGACCCGTTTCGGTTAATTTTCGTAAACTAGTTACATATGCTTAATCGTACGCATATCAGCGATATCGGGTAAGCGGATAAGACATGGACAAGTTCTATATGCCATTATACTTATATTAAGTTGTAATATCAGTAGGATATCAACTTATATGCCCGTTAAGGTTTTAAAATGAAACTATACCTCATAAGAGTATTTCGGTAATTTCATACCGTATAAAAGGAACTTGAATATAAGTTAATGTTATATCTATAAGTATTCTGGAAAAATAACTAAGTTGTGATATAATATCAGTAAGATATTTTATTATATGTGTAATTTATATTTTATGACCAAACTATGCACTAAAATGGCATTTTGGTCATTTTACACATTGTTTTATAAATTATTTGGGATTCTGAGTTCATATCATATTCCTACTGTAAAAATGTTTAAAATAAGTTTTGAAATTAGTATGTAACAAGTCTTGGTTGATAAATATGATTTAAAACCATACTATGCGCCGAAAAGGCGCTTATGTCGTAAAATGACGATTTATGCGATGTTTAACAAAAACTGTTGTTAAGGTCATATTAAAATGTCTTAAATATGTTATTTAATATAACATGTCAGTAGGTAAAATATTTACCTTGAAAAGATATGATTAAAACCATTTTATAAGCCATAAGAGCTTTAACGTCATTTACCGACATAATGCAAGGACTTGTTCATAAACTTAGTTATAATCTGATTTAACATCCCAAATAATCCTAGTTATAATATTACATCAGTAGAAAACTTATTTTCAAGTTCATTATCATTTAAACCTCTTTTTATGCAAAAAGGGCATTTTAGTCAAAATGGCATAATTACGGAACTTGTGCATAAACTCAGATTCTGATTATGATCATGTAATATAACCTCAAAGGGTTATGCTACATTATATTACGATCATAATGCAACTTTAGATCAGTATCTAACTTATCTAAATTGGGTCAGATGCGAAAGTCAAAGCAGAAGTCAAACTTCGCGACTTTCGGTTGCGAACCGACCCTAGAACTGAAATTGACGAGCCAAACATGTTCTTACATGTTCTAAACATTATTACCAACTTGTTTAAGTGTCAAAACAGGTTTCATAACGTATAGAAGATCAATTTATGATTTGTCCGAAAAATGGCCTGTTTGACTTTTTAATATCATAACTTTGACCCGTCAATTGGTCGAGCAAACGTGATCTTCAAGAGGTGCCCTTTATAGGGACTAACACCTACCTTATTACGATCACTTAGCCATGTTCATTACAAACAATGGCTGGACCATAATGGTCTTAACCGAAAGTCAAGGGGTTTTCTGTAAAACGTTTGACTTTTGGCTATAAAAGCCTATATACGAAAATGCAAGAGCAAGGAACACTTACAAGAGGTTCCTATAATGCAATAGAACTTAGTTAGATGCTCCTTTAAGTTAGGAACTTCCAGAGCAGGGAGATAGGGTTGTGAATGAGAAAGGTGGAAGTTCAAATGGTGAACCTTGACACCTATTTATAGTTGGAGAGCTTGAAGGAAGTGATGTCAGGTGTTAAGGGGTGTAAGAGAAAGCTTACAAGTGTCCTAAAATGTGGCATAGCAGTTTGGAAGACCATAGTTTCGAGAAAATGGTTTTTGGCACCTTTGTGTGGTGGCTAAGGAAATTTTCTGCAGACACAGGCCTCTCGCGCCCCGCAAGAGGCTAGAGCCATGCCTCTCGCGCCCTGCGAGCGCCACATGTCAGGTTTCAAAATTTGACACTTTAGCCCCTCAACTTATAAAACCCTTTTAAACCTTCCTAAAACACCTTTTTGGCATATTTAGCCCTCCGTAGCCAATACTTGGCATACCCGAGGTTATGCCCGGACATTGTCGAGCTCTCGATTCGTTAAAAGGTCACTCAAAGGTATAAATTAACATGTTGACACTTTTAATCCCTCCATTATTCAACTTTCACATTTTTACAGAATTAACCTCTCTCGTCCAACAACGGGCACGCATGAGAGTTAGGACTTTGTAAAGGATCATTCAGAGGCTCATTTTAATATTTTTGACATATCAGTCACTCAGAGACTAGGCATGTTGACATATCAGTCACTCAGAGGCCAAGTTTTGAGCATGTTGACACCTTTAGTCCTTATTGGTCTTTAATAGACTATATATAAAAAAACAACACGTGTCATTATACTATTGGACACGATTTCACGAGGTGTTACACATGAGCTCGGTCTAGTTAGCAAGGCACCAACACTTTGGTGTGATAATCTTGGTGCAACCTATCTCCCTGCTAATCCAGTATTTCATGCATGCACAAAGCATGTTGAAGTAGATTACCACTTTGTTCGTGAACATGTTACTCAAGGAAAGCAAAGCTGAATGTCAAGTTTATCTCCACTAATTATCAAATTGCTAAAGTATTTACAAAGCCATTGTCTTCACAAAGATTTGAGTTTCTACGGTCCAAGTTGCAGGTCGTTCCCCGCCCTCAACTTGCGGGGGAATGTTAGACTAAGTTATTTTAGATAGACAAGTTTATTATTATTGAGGTATCAAATTGTAATTAGTTTGTCTATATTAGGGCCTTGTATTAATTTTCTATCATCAATAATAATCGTGTTCAATACCAAGATTTAACTGTTTTATTGGTTGCCTTGCCGAGTAGTACTCTGCTCCTCGTTACTCTGCTTGCACCGTATACATATCATGAAAAGCAACTGATTATTCAGAAGTGGATATTGGGGTTGGGTACAGGGGCGCAGCTTTGTAGGGGCCGGGGGGCGCCTGACCCCCCGAACTTTTCGCTTAGTAGTGCCCGGTATGTAGTTTTCGTATAAAAACTTTTAGGTACATACGTTTTCGACCCCCTTTGTTTTATAATTTTTATAGGTATATACGTTTCCGACCCCCCGGTCGGAAATCTCTAACTTCGCCACTGGTTGAGTAGACGACTAAGCCAACTGGGAAGGTGTTGAGACGTATGTCTAAATCAACTTTAAACCATCAGCTTTTAGTTGACCATATAAGCATTTTTGTAAGGATTTTTCATATGCTAGAACCATCATAAAGACAATGACCATAGATGTAAATACGGGTCGTATGGCAATAAAAATAAAAATTTCAAGATCAATGGTTACATGGTTGCTAGTAAACTGAAACAATTCTGGTGCATTGTCTTTGTCCTCGTCTCAAATTTTGATTACAAGGTTCATTTTCTGGGTTAAAAATATATGCTATCACTAGTTACACCTTTCCACTGTCAAAAGTATATAAAGAAATGTAAAAATATATGGTATCACTTGTGTTGCGCAGGGATTGAGTCGGTACAAAGTCAGTTCATTAGAGCATTTACATCTTACCCATCAAAATCTATGAGAGGGTTTTCATATTATAAAAGGTATAAAAGGTGGTTGTGAGTGGATAAGAGAGAAAATGTTACTATTTATCTGTATATTTGTGGGGACACTATTCACCCTCTATAATTTTTTAATATAATTTAAAAGTGGTTGTAAGTGAAAGTGAGAAAAAGATAATGATAAAAGTATAAAAAAATATTACTTAATTGAAAGAAGAGAGAAAAGTTTGCTGTTTTTAGTGTAATTATAGGGTAAAAAATAATGGATAGGATGTGAATGCTCTTACAGCATCACTACGGTACGTGCACATCCTGTAGCAATCGAAACGCAAGTCGGATCACCAAGAATAATCTTGCCATGATGCAACTTTTTCTACCTTCTTGTTTGGGATTGCCTATTTAACTTAAAAATATCTTTTTGTCAAAAGGACTTATAAATTTATAACTTATCCAAAAGGAGCTTTTTAAAAAAGTTTTTGAATTAGCTTATATGGTATGGAAAACCAATAAGTTAATAACTTGTTTTTTAAAAGGTATTTGCCTTAACTTATTCATGTAAAATTACCAAAAAGTCATAAGCAGTTGTGTCGGTGATGAGCTTTTTTAGGCAAATGATGAAAGTATTTTTGTAATAATAGCCTCAAAAGTCATAAGGAATTTTTAAAAATTAGAGATCCCTAACTTGTCAAAATGACTTATCCCCTTACATTAAAAAGTCATTTACAAAAGTTCATTTGAGTTATCCAGACATCATTTCTCCTTAATAACCTTTTAGAAATTTCAATAAGTTAATCAGGAGATTCTAAATAAAATCCCACACATATGTTGTTTTCATTCATCGTTGTTTTCGTTTAACCGAGTTTGATCAACTAGTATGTTTATCAATTCACAGATATGACTTCAAATATAATCTTGTTTTAAAAGAAAACACGCATTATCATCAAGTTAATCATTAAGTAAACAAATAGAACCTTTGTTAAAACTTAAGGAACCCCATTTTGTACTAAAAGATGGTTTTATACTATTAGGTAGGTTATTCACCTTGTGTGTTATACGGGTTAAGTAAAAAAGAAAATTCATTAAAAACCGGATTAATAATATATTAGTATCACGTACTATTTTCTCTATTAGTTTAGTAATAACATTGTTAATATTATTGACTAATAATAAAAATATATTAGTTTTAATAGTATCTAATATATTATGCGTAAATGTATGATTAATATATATAATAGCATATGAATGCTTAAAATCGTATCTATGATAATAAAACAATTCGGGAATTAAATTTAAAAGTATCTTATGGAACGTTCGTTTTTTATTTCTTTTTTAGAAAACTTATTATATTTTGTTTATCAGATTATATAGTTTTTAGAGAACTAATTCTATTTTCTGTATAATATTATTCAAGTATAATATTATGTATTTTTTCCGAGTGTTACAACTATACCACCCTAAAAGAAAATTTCATTCTCAAAATGAAAAAAATAAAAAAAAACTTAAATGCTATGTGAATAACAATGACCCAAAACCTAACTTAATAGAGACCAATACATATGAACACTATTCATAGTAATAACCTAACTTGTACATATATTCTAATCACACATCTACCCATTATCTTACATTTTTACTTTATAAAAAAAATTTACATCATTAATTTTTCCTCTTTCAGTTTTTTCATGACCCTCGATAAAGAAATGTTATATGAAGTAAGAAATAATAACTTAATCGACCTTATATAAAAAAACACTTTATAAAGTAGAAAATGGTAACTTAACTATATTATAATATTATTAATTTTTTTACCAACTTGTGACATCGTAAATTAATAATTAATTATGTAAATATTTTATTTGGATACTTAAACCGTTAACCTAGGTTATATTTTTATAATAATTTATTATTAATTATATTCGCATAACAATTATTAATATTAATAAGAATAACCAATCTAATTTAACGTACACCAATAAATATATTGTCATTAACTTTAAGTAAAACTAAGATTTAGTTGATACCTAATAATAAAAAAAATAATATTATTTATATACAATATTATATGTAATGTATATATTTATGTATTTTATATTTCTTTTAGTATTCAATCCGTGTAGTGCACGAACTAATATAGTATTTTTTTTGTGTTAATAGATAAGATATATAGGCCGGTTTATGTGATAGATTTAAGTTAGCCGTATGAATTGCCATATGATGATAAGAATACGACAATTTCATAAAGTTTGTTTACAGACTATATAATCAAATCGTTTTTATGGTACAACACCTTTTAATACACGAGTCTATAATATAGTCTATTATAAATAAAGATATAAACTTAAAATATAATAATGCTTTTTACATTTTTCTCTACACTTTGAGTGGTACTCTAGTCTATCTATTAATACACGAGTAATCTAGTCTATCTATTCAAATTTAACATGATAAATGTTTATCATTATTTTAATTAGAAACCAAATATTTTTTCTAAAAAAATAGTGAGGATCGATAAAATGATAAACCAATATTTCATATTTCTAATTAATTCCATATAGCAACACCTCCTTCTATCTCAAATAAATATATTGTTAATGTTAGTGGTTAAATATAAGAAAATAATAATAAGTTGTTAAATGCTAATAGATAATTTATTTAGTTTTTATTATTTATATGGATAAACGTTAAACCATATTGAATAATTAATAACATAGTATACCATTTAATTTCTCTTATTAAAATACAAAATTAACGTTTTCTTTTACATCTTAAAGATAAAGAAATTATCAAATATTGTTAATAATAACAAGAAATAAGTTTATAATCGTAAATTAATTTTTCTAACATATGATATTAAAAAAAGAGTTTTTTATGATATTTTTTAAACATTAATTATATTAGGAATAGGAATTAAGATAATACTAAGTAATATTCATATATTAAATTAAAAATTTATATTAATTAATTAAAAAATAAATAAAAAGTATTAACTTAAAACACTGAAAGTAAGCAAAATGTCAATTTATTTCTTTGAAATTTAAAAGAAAATATTATAATTTTGAAATAAATTTTTGAGTAAATTGTCAAAATCGTCCCTATGGTTTGAGCATGTTTGTAAGTTTCATCGAAAACAACTTTTATTGCCATATTGCCCTTCACTTTCGAGATTTTTTTTTTGTAATTTCATCCAAACGTCTAATTTTTTTTATCAAAATCGTCTCTGAGATTTGGGATTTTTTATCATTTTTATCCAAATGTCTGAAATTCAAAGGTCAATATATCATAGATAATTATTGCTAATTATCAATAAATACATAGGTTACGATTTGTCATTTACAACTTGAATTATATATAATTTGAAATGAAAAGCTACCCATAAGGAATATGTTATATTGCTAAAGTTTAAACAGTAGTTTGGTAGTTTGGACGTAGATTTCATTAATGGTTTTCACTTTGATGTGATGTTTTTGTTGTAAGGAATAGTAGATTGAAACTCTTTATAGAATTACAATAAGATGTTTAACGAATTTTTTTCTTCCGATTGCAATAACAAGTATTGGTATCATAATAAACCAAACCGATATCAATTTAAACTGAATTCCGCCGTATAGTTCGAAGGATTTTAGTAGTCGCCCATAAACATAATTCATTGAATAACAAATAAATAATATTATGTATTGTATAATTCATTGAATAAATTAAATTAAAAATAAAAAGTTAAAGGATTATTAAAATAAATAACAAATAATTCTTTCAATAGAGAAATTTACGTACTTAATAATTCATTGAACAAATATAATTAAAAATAAAAACTTAAAGGATTTATATGATTTTTTATTAAACAAACAAAGATAATGCAATATTTTTTTATATTGTGTATTTGTATTTATCTGTTGTTATATTGTTAATAAATTGGATATATAATATAATATATTAATAATAATAATAATATTACTAAATTAAAGAAGAGATTGGCATGTAGTATTATAGCATTATTTGGAGTCTTTTATTAGTATTAGATTACGAGGTTATAGACTCAAGTATTAGATGGAGTTAAGAATGAATTTTTTATATTATTTTATAATTTCTACACAAATTTACATAACTGAATTCTATAAAGGTATGCTCTTGTATTTTTTTCATCCGTTTATCATATGGTTTATATAATAGAGAAATAAAATTACAATAATATGTATAATTAAAATTATATAAGTCTATAACATGTACAAATGATTACATAACTAAAGTATTTTCATTAGGTACAAGTATATAATAATTAAAAAATAAAAGTGTCCATCATTTGTAAGTAAACACATACAAATGAATACAAATATATTAATGGTGATCACTTATAAGATTTAATGCGTAAAACTTGATATGTTATATTTTTAGAATATATAATCAAATATAATTTAAAATATATTAACGAGTTGACGGTAACCCACACGTTATAACAAAATGTTGATACTTTATTTTTTAATTGTCAGTATCCATCATTTGTAAGTAAACACATACTGTTCACTTTAAACACATGCAGTTTACTTACAAATGAATAGAAATATATAAAAAATAATTATAGAAAACAATTACCTTTGATGTTGAACTTGAGTGATGGATTGGTTGCGATTTACGATTGGAGTTTGTAGAAGAGAATGGGATTTGAAGATGGTAAAGGGATGTCGTTAAGAAAGTTGTTAGTAATTTCTGATAGAAAGGAGAGAGTTTGAAGAGTAATTGAAAGAGATTTTTGTGTAAATTGGATGACCTAAATGAAGAGAAAGGGTTTATTTTATAGTGTTCAAAAACCTTTTTACAAAGCATCATGATTGTTCCTGAATTCAGCATGTTTATTCCTACATTTGTACCAACATGTTTTCTTTTAAACGGTTGATAATTGAAGCGGTAAGGTCATTCTTTTGACAAATTACACAAACCGCATATTGGTTTTAATTAATATACATGAGAGGCATTTAAATAAAAGATACGTCGGTTCAGAAAACGAAACGAAACATTATGCGCCGCTTTAGCTCGATGTCTTATGATTATTATTAAAATTAAAACATAATGAACATCTAAACGGTGACGCTACACGGTTCATAAAACAAAAGAAAATTACGCTGCATTAATTCGTTGTGGTTTATGGCATAATTAGAATATAATAATATTCAAATAAAGGGGTGATGCAACATCTTGTTGGATTACACAATTGAAATATTATCACTTCACCGTATGTATATTATATTCCCGTTTTAATATATATATATATATATATATATATATTATATATAGAGTGGAGAGTTTAAATAAGAAAAAAATTTTGTAAGAATAAAAAAAATAGCTATTAGACCAATATGAATTCTCTATTTACTTTATTTAATGTGTGTATTTAATATTATGAAAAAGGGCATATAGGTAAATCTATAATTGTCATTAATTAGCTAATTAATTAAACTGGTAACTCATTTTTTAATTTATTTTTTCAAGATAAAATAATATATGGTTAAGGACAATTTCGATATATGTAGGATAAATTTTCGTATGTGTAGGATAAATTTTGAAATGTGTAGGGTATTTTTACATGTGTGTAGCGTAAATTACGATAAGTATAAGATATATGTAGGATAAATTTTAAAATATGTAGGATATAATGTTTTTGTTTTATTAATGAGAGATAACATAATTAATAAGATATATATATATTTTTGTTTTATTTAATGTTTTACCATTATGTTCTTTCTTCTTTTTCTTCTCACATTAAATTTCTTCTCAAATGAACTTTCCCATATATATATATATATATGGATAAGTAAAATAAGAACCACCTTTAGATGCGAGAATTGTTGGAATCATTATCCACCCTAGATCTCTTATGTATTAGTGGTTAAGATTAAATTATTTAAGTTTGATTTGTCTTGTAGTGATTTTATTGATAAAAATAACAAATAGTACAATAATAGTATTTTAAAAAATTTGTCTTGTGTACTATTCATGTCAACTTGTCAAACTGACAATCAAACATCATATATGACATCACTTTTCATGTTAACATTAATTACCTTTATCTATTTACAAAAATAATTATAACACATGATTTTTATACAAAAAAAATTAAACTACACGTATAAAAAGAAAACGTCTTTAATCTCTGATTTAAGTATACACACACAGATATATAGGGATGAAGTAAAATATGAACCACCTTTAGATGCGAGAACCGTTGGAACCATTATCTACCCTAGCTCTCTAATGTAATAGTGGTTGAGATTGATTTAAGTTTGATTTGTCTTGTAGTGATTTTATTGATTAAAAAATAATAAATAATACAATAATGGTATTTTTGAAAATTTGTCTTGTATACTATTCATGTCAACTTGTTAAAGTGACAATTAAACATCATATACTACATCACTTTTCATGTGAACATTAATTACCTTTATCTATTTAGAAAAAAATAATTATAACACATGATTCTTATATAAAAAAAATTACACTACACGTATAAAAATAAAACGTCTTTAGTCTCTGATCTTCATTTTCATTTTTTGTTCGTTATCCTCGTCATTTAAACGTAAAAGCCCCCACACCTACGAAAATCAAAGAAAAAAATAGAGCGTTTACATTCCACAAATGTTTATAAGAGCTCGAGCCGACGATCATGGGTGTAAATAAAACATTTTTTTAACGTGTGTAATAAAAAAGATTTTTTTACATTCGACATCATGCGCGAATTTTTTTTACATTCAACAACATATGAGAAAACAATTTTTCAAACGTATGTAAAACTAAACATTGCGCGTACCGTTTTTACATATGTTTGAAAAATAGATTTATGCGTGACATTTAGAGGAGTTCGGACCAACGATCAGAGGTGTAAAAGACATTTTTTTCATTCAACACTATGCGTAAAAAAATATTTTTTGCATTCGACAAGTACCTAAAAACATTTTTCAAACGTACGTAAAACTTATTTTAGGCCTTCCGTTTTTACTACGTTTGAAAAATTGATTTACACTTGACGTTTAAAAGAGCTCGGGTCGGCGATCATGTGCGTAAAAAAACTTTTTTTACACACGTTGTCAAAACATTTTTTTATTTGTTTTTTTACATAGTGTCCCCCGAACTGTCTCTCGAAGAGACAAATTTGTCGTTCATTGCTTAGGAAGCTAGCATTTACAGTGACAGAGATCGGGGGTGTTATCAAACTCAGTTCGTGTATATGTTTACGCACGTTGTCAAACTTTTTTTAGGCAAGTTGTCAAAACTTTTTTTGCGCACATTGTCAAAAATTTTTTAGGCACGTTGTCAAAACTTTTTTTACACACGTTGTCGCATGTTTTTTTTATAAAGCTGTAGTGCAAAGTCATCAAACATTAATGAATGAAATATGAATTCTCAATAAACATCTAAGACAAATATAGTTTGTATTTTATAAAGAAGAACATTATGTCAGAATTAGGGAAAATAGAGAAAAAAGAAATAATCATTTTTGATAATTTTGTATTTTCTAATAAACATATAAGACAAATATAGCTTACATTTTATAAAGAACATTATGTCATAATTAAGGAAAATAAAGCAAATAGAAATAGATATCATTTTGGATATTTTTTTTTGTTTTCTAAATTACGTAATACTTTTGGTGTTTGAATTTAAAACCTAATATATTTTTTCTAATTTTAAATATAAAAAGTATAAAAGAGATGAAAGGAGAGAGATATTGTTATGTTAGACATATTAATGATGATGTGATGTGTTTTAGAGGTAAAAGAGAGGGGATGTAATAGTGAGAGAAAAATACTAAAATACCCTTTGAATTATTGATTATAGATGATGTGTTCTATTGGATGGGAGGAGTTCTCATGGTTCTCTCAACTAGTAGTGACTTCTACTTGAACCGAATCATATATATATATATATATATATATATATATATATATATATATATGGGAAGGTTCATTTGAAAAGACTATTCTCTCAAGAACAAATTGGAATTAATCTTAGCCATTCAATTTTTTTGATCAATGGTTGTGAAGGGTCATGGCATTTATGTAAATATTACACTCTCATTCATCAAATCATTAAGTAAAAAGGGTATCTTAGACAATTTGTGTAGCATCTGACATTTATAGTCTCACAGTTACTAAATCCCACACAATCAAACACTGTGATTTTCTCCCCGGTCAATCTCCAATTGTCTTCGTCATCCATAACCTAATATCACCACGTGGCAAAATCGATGTAGTATAGGATGATTAGAGCTTCAAGATTTCCACGATTAGTGAATATACATCCCGTGTCTTCAAAATCAACATTATGTCAAGGTATTTAGTTTAGATATTTGTAACAATTAGCTTATGTGTAGGACCGTAATTGTCATCAAGAAATTGATGAAACAAAGGGATTTGGACATTAAAAAAGTATAGTGTACTAATAAAGTGTTGAAATTAGCTGGCATTATCATATTATCTGGTTTTACTCTCCCAAAAAATATGTATGTGATTTTGAAAAAGATAATATTTGGTCTGATTTCAGGGGAATCACACTAATATTCTATAGATAATTTGGGATATATAATTTCCTCCAGTTTTTTGCTACCATGATTTCCTCCCCGTAACAATCTCATTGAAATCAAGAACCCTTAATGTATAAGTATTTGTTTCTAGTTGTCGAGCGATATATAAGCCCACATTCCCCCCAAAGGCGACACACATCCCATCAAAACATTCTTGTTTCGAAAGTGTTTGTAGAATTATACCTTGTCACTTGTGTAGGTTGGTATACTTTTAAATGTTCATTTTTTTATACACTGTGATGGTCTCAAAAAAGCCGTGTAGGATTCAGAATACTTGTGTGCAACATCGTGTAGTCTGATATATAGATCTTTGTTCGTTAGTGTTTAAAAAGTTGTGCTTTTTTGTATACATTGTTGTGATTGTCCTAAAAGTTGTTCATGTTCTCTAATGTTAGGATCCACATTTGGAGGGTGAAAATGTCTGAAGGTAAGTTAATATATCAATATATTGCATAGAAACTGTTGTTACAAATGTTTGTTAGATGCTATGTGTGTTTATTAGTATTGAACAATGCATTACTTACAGCACGGAAAAGCCCAACGATAGGATATCAAATATGTCAGCGTGAACATGGACAAGGCATCAAAAGAGTCTGATATCAATCCATGTCAGAAATTGGTACGCACAGATGTTAGTGGTTCATCGTTGCATTTGGTGTTGTCGTATATGAGTAGTCGAGATGATTATTGTGTACGGGGAGGGGGTGGATATAATATTATTTTTGTGTTTTTTTGTTCTCATTAAATGTGCTTTTATACATTTTAGTAAGCATTTGGGATATTGTGTCGTTACAAATCAGTACACATCATGATGTAATCACTTAAGTTACCAGGTGACTTCTGTCGTACCAAGTATGTAGGCAGTGGCTGCAGAAACTCAGTTGATATGTGTTAACTGTAAATGACGGAGGAACATTAAATTTCATTTTAATAAATGTTTGGTTGTTTGCTTGATGTAAACGTCGTTTGGTTTTTATCCGGTGTAGATGCTATTGTTTATTTTCGTGTGTAGCTAGTATATTTTAACTATCCATTTTTTGGGTGGGTGAATTTAGAAAAGCACATGTTTTTTTATTTCTTGATTCAGTGTAGTAAGAGAAAGTCTTGGGTTTGAGTATATTGTTGGACATGTGTTTATGGATAAATTGTAGTTATATGTAGGATAGGTTTATGTATTAGGTTTGTATCAAGTAACAGTACACCATGCTGTGCAAATCACACGTAATTTTAGGATAGCGTTTGTGTAGGGTGTTTCATCGGTATATTTTTTTGTTTTTTTTGTCGAATGGGGTCTATTTTGGATTTTATGGTGTTAACTTGATGTAACTATTGTCAATCTGATTTGTGATCCAATAAAAACGTGTGTATGGACTATTTATGTGGTGTGTTTGTTGGTCATTCTATGTTTTGTGCATCGTCTTGCTGATGGTGAATGTTCAGGTAGCTGGTATGTTAGGAAAGAGGCACCACTCTGGGAATCCGATTAACGATAATAGGCCTTTAAAAGGTATGAATCCCTAATCATGCATTTAATCTGTTTTAGTGACATACGGAAAACATTCATTAATTTTTTGTGCACATTTTTTTTTGTTTGATGTAGGTGTTGATAAGAAGGCTGGTTCTACCTCAGATGGGTGGATGGAAGATGACGATTTTGTTGAATCCGTTCCCAAGATGGTAGCACCCAAACATGAAAATCGAAAGTTGGTAGAGAAGAAGATAAAGGGGGAAATAAATATTGGTGTAGAGTACACACATAAGATACGAACAAGATCATCACCTAAATCGCATCATGAAGCTCTTTAGAAGTTGTCTGTGGAACAAAAAGAATGTGCAAGTCAAATGCGGTTTGGGAAGATGTCGTTTACGGTAGACGGTATACCAGGACAGTTGGGACACTACATTGTGGACAATTTGGATATAGACAAGATGTGTATTAAGTTGGAGAGGGGATCGATTGATATTACAAAAGAGGTGATACATGAGTTAGTTGGTGTTCCCAAGGTGGGGTATGGATGAATAATGTTGATGATAAAAAAGCTGATAAAACAATAAGCAAGCTATGAAGGTCCAACTATCCAAGATATGAGGTGAACCCCGGTGATATTGCTGAGCGATTAGAAATGCACAAAGTTGCAGATTGGATGTTTAGGGTTGATTTTCTGTAGCTCTTCTCAAGCGTAATGATAGACTGCCAGAAAAAAGGGAAATGCAAGATGTGTCTCCTCCCATACTTCACGGAGGAAAGAGATATTAGTGAACTAGATTGGTGCTCTCTAATATACAAGACAATAGCTGAGTGTAAGGACGATTGGGTTTGGGATGATCGTAAGTGATATTTCGCTAGGCCTCTTACAATTCTTACGGTTAGTATTTTTTTTTTGTTTTTTTGTGCCTGGGTTAAATACACTTGTTTATTTGTTGGCATGAATGTCATCCCATATGTTGTATGTTGATTGCATGACTTGTTCTGGGTTGCCTATTGAAAGAGAGAGGATCGCCTTGGCCTATTGGGATATGAAAAAGCTTAAACAAAGATAACATGTTGAAATGCAATGTGGAGGATTTGGGAAAGGAAAAATAAGGAAGTTATTTGTTGAATGTGTGGCAGGCCCTACACGAGTATGTGAATCCAAATCGAAGGCACAAGCTGGTAAAGAAGAAACTGTTCACATGGAAGGGATGGATTCTGGAGCAGACCAAGTAATGGTGAGATAGTGTTTAACACATTGGCTTTTATTACATTAGCTTTTATTAAAAAACAAAGTATACGCCAGCCTATTAATTTATCTATTATATGGTGTAGGGGTATGTGTCAAAGTTGAACCATCTGATGTCGTCTATGTCCCGGGACAAGATGGAATTTGAGATGGTCATAAAGGAAGCCTTAGGTTCTGACCCACAAAATCAGGACCTCGAAATAATTTCAACTAAATACGATGAGTTGTTTTCAAAACACGATGAATATAAATCCAATCAGGTTAAAGAGGGATCTGGATTGAAAGGGAAGGAGCTGATGACTGTTGACGAAGAACCATTATCACAGTTCTGGACTGATCCTGATTCCTATGACAATCTTTGCACAACCGTTGACTGTTTGGTTAATAAATACAAGAGTAGGGGAAATGTATCTCCAGAGGGGATATGTGAACCTTCATTCAGTTTGGGTCTTACGCAGGGGGATGTCATGTGCACTTCTGATTTCAACACTCCAACTCGTATGCCGGAAAGGAATATTGAAATTGATGATGATGACCATATACCTTTGATTGTTGTTATGACAAGGCTCCATAAGGCTGCAGCTGAGTGTGCGAAATCAAAAAGGATCCCACGTGCTAGCAACCTTCTGAAGTCGCTGTATAAGAATAGGGTTGTTAATATCGACAACCCTGAGCATAAAGAGGAAGAAAAAGTGTGGAATTATCTGTGGCACATATCAGGAGAGCTACACAGTGATTCCACTCCGCGTATTACTATTTTTAAATCGATTACGTATGATAAAGACAACTTTTCAAATTGTTTTTTTATCTTGCAGGGAAGTCATTTTCTTGACAAGTGATGGACGTGTTGGAAAAAGGTGTTTCTTTGAGAGCTGGCAGCCTAATGCGATGGTGGAAAACAATGTCATTGATTGTTGGTCGTTCATTTTGAATCACGAAGAGAGTGCACGAAGCCAAAATTCAGAACACAGGCTCTTTGTTAAATGCTCAGTTACTTTAAGTATTAGTGGTTAGTACGTACTTTGCATGTCGTTGAACCAGCGTCATCATATATACCATCTAACCCCTTAAAGCACGTGGTATGACAACAAAGGTATACAAACAACATTGACTGGGACAGTTTGGGTCTTGACACACTAAGGCACAATAATTTTCGACATAGGTATACGAACATGATCGATTTACACACTTTTAGGTCCCTAAGAAACATGTATTCTTTAGCATGTTACATATCAACCCAGCCACCCCTACACATGTATAGCATTTGGTCCATTACCCTCGCATAACCCTACGCTCGAAACGCCTCCACAAAAACTCTACACATTACACAACTCACATAACAAAATCATTATTTACACAAGAATATCATTGACCCTAAAGGAATGGGTTATACAAAAAGAGTGTTTGGGGTTTGAGTCCACCAGACATAGGCTTGTTTATTCTGAATGGTTTGCATACACATACAAACTCTGATAGATGTGGTGTAGGTTCGTAACTCCCTTGACGACCATACGTTATACTATAAACATTCTACAAAGAGGTGGTCTAGGTTCATAACTACTTTTAATAACCTGAACTACCTCTACGGAGCCTACACGACCAGAGTACGTCAACAAATGTGTGTAGTGTAGTCTGAACCTACACAACCAGACTAGGGACCTGGTTAGGAACCTGCACCACCTGTTGCATAACCTGGAAAACCAGGTTACACTAGCTCCATGCAGGTTTGTAACCCGTTTGTGATCTGTAACTGGTTAGGAACCTGCACCATCCTGTACAAAACCTACACAACCAGACTATAATAGCTATATGTGTGCAAGCTGGTTAGAATGTAAGGTATGACCTCTTCCCCAAACCTGAGGTAACGAACCAACACCACCTAGGGGTTCTCTGAATTAATAGAATTACCTACATGGTTTGTTATGTAATTTGTTTGAAAATATCAAGTATGTTGTAATGTGTAAGACTGTTGTGTCAATGATTCGTTGATATGGTAACTAGATAAAAGTTTCGTATAAGGTGTATGATTTTTTTTCTCATGGTGTATAGAATGCGGTTGTGATGTGTTATTATATTTGGTGTATCATAGAACATGGACCAGTGGGTCAGATGTTTTATATGGCAATTAATTGGCATTTCCGAAACAAGTTGTAGGCCGCGTTAACAAGAAAACCCAATGTTGTCTGGGCAGAAACATGAATACATACCTTTGCTGGGAGTTTCTTTGTGACATGCCACATACAAAGTCGGTGCGTTGATTCTGCGAACATCGAGAAAACAACCTGTTTCATGGCGGCATCCTGATCCGTTAAGACTAATCGTGGCTGTTTGACATGGGCTTTAAGGAACGAATCCAATAACCACATGAACGACTCAATGGTTTCGTTGTAAAGCAACCTAGCCCCAAACGTAACACATCTTTGGTGGTTGTCAACACCGGTGAATTGAACAAATATCATCTTATATCTACACAAAAAAATATGTGTGAGTACACTAATGTCCAATACACGTAACTTTTATAATAACAATATGTAAAACTTACTTGTTTGTATCATACGTAACGTCAAAAGCTACCACATCACTAAAGCAATTGTAGTTACATCTACATATATAATCCGCCCAAAAAAGTGATCTTAGCTCACCATCGACTATGGTGTGATTGAAATAAAAGTTTTCCATATGAAGCATGTTGCCATTCAACTTATCAATAACCATTTGCGCATCTTTGTCACCAATAAACTCTCTGACGTCACGAGCAAAGTTCTTGTGATCAACTCTAGTTCCTCTTACCAAGTGTTGACCACATGAGGTTTGCATCCGGTGAGATACAATTGCCCCGGATCCAGAAGTTTGAGCTTTGTGAATAAACTCCTGCTCTGTAAACGTTAATTGCCTTCTACCTCTTATTAAATCCACATTGTCTACATCAACAAGACCGTGGTTATGGTGCTGATTAAACTTATACACACTGTAGCATTCCGTACCTTTAATTAGTTTAAATTTGATGCATGCCTTACAATTGGTGACCTTAAAATTGCTGTTACGTTGCTTGGATGTTGATGATTCGACATCTATGGTGTCACCAGATGTAGGGTTTGGGTTACCGGATCTGCTGCATACGATGTACGTATGTGTTATGCTCCCTTATACCTTGCAACGCTCGATAACCTAATATCAAAACAGGCCTTTTCCGCATAATCTTGGTACATGCTAACAACGTCTTCCCATCTCTGAAACACCATTCCAATAACAGGTGTTTCATTTGTAGGCACATTAGGGATCCAGTACTTGGTCCCGGTTGGGGAGTGATAATAGTTGCGTGCCACAGACTCATTTAAATTAAAATGTTATGAAAACCGATGACAACATAATTATTAACAAGACGTATAGACTTACCAAAAAACATATTGTTGGACAAACTTACCTTGCTGGTTTGTGATAGGTACGACACTAGATTCTGCATTCAATATCGTGCAACAGAAATCGTTAATGAATGATAAAAAAGCATAATGTGTTGTGGAAAGCTAAAGGACAATGTAACATAATTAAAAAAACATTCAAAACACGTTTTACCATACTATAAACCAATTATGATATCAACTTGAGCGCATAAAAAATCTAACCGTTCAAACTGTGTAGGACACGTTATTGGCATGAGAATGGCTGCATACAATTGGTCTGGATAAAAGATATCTGATTGGATTGGCTAATGGTTATTATTGTGAAGGTTATATTAGATTACTTGTCATTCTTATCCGCATATTGAAAAAACCTAACTGATATGGTATTAATATAACTAGATACTACAAAAAAAGTGAAACTAAACCGCAGGTATAAATTCTACACCTAATGATATATCTGAAGTCTGACCTACTTCGTTCGATTCGCTGATGGTGCGTACGTAATGTTGTATTTTCCAAGCCAAACCATGATTCCGATTAGCAGCGCATAAAACAAGTTAAAAATCTATAAAAATTTCACACGCTAACTACAACCCCCCGAATGCTTTTGGTAAATATAGATACAAAATAATGTTAATCAAACCTTCGTTAGTGTAGCCAGATTGCGTGTTTGGGTCTTCATGGGTCAACATGTTTGCACAGGATTGTTAATACTAAAACTATACTATCAGCTGTTGATGCGATGTTTGGCATAAAAAACCCACCATTGCAGATTTATATAACGTTGGGAACACCCTAAAACAATACATATCTCCGGTCTTAAAAGGAAACAATTCGTATAATCCCCCTAATTGTAACACCCAAAAATCACGATGGTTTGAATGTTCTGAATTATTTGAGAAAAGCATAAATTAATCTAGAAGATATTTTGAATAAAATCGTTAGAATATGTATTATTTACCTGAACAAGAAATATCCTCGAATGTTGAATACAAAAAAATACCAAATCGTTGCTCCTATTTCATAGTGATACAGATTCAATCATGGAGACTATAATATCAACAGTAGAATACGATGATTGAATGCAAAATTAACGGGGTTGTATGATATCAAAATCACATGTAAATTTCCTGTAGAGCTATCATATTCTGATACGAATCAAGAAGTGGATAAGAAAATTAATTAGAAATCGCTAGAGATGATAATTATTTGAACGGATAGATCATGTTTTAATTATATTAGGTTAAATCAACTGATGAGCAAAATTATAGGAAAAGATAATAATAAATGATTATTTTAAGTTACTATAGTAACCTTATAAAATAAGTGAATCATTTTATTCTTTTTATTCTCAACTTAATGTTTCTTCTCAAATGAATTTCCCAATATATATATATATATATAATAAAGTAAACATAAGGGGGACACATGTTATTCAGTGGAGTTATCTATTTTGTTGTTTTCCCGCCTCTCTCTCCTCCTTAATCATAATACTTATTTTTTATAATTAAAGATATTCATTATCCCCTCCTTAATTATCTTCTACTTAATTATAAATACTATTTTTTTTTTTAAAATTCATTATATATATGTTAATAAGTGATAAGACTAGAATTAAAAGATATATGAAAATAATCTATTTACTACACATAAAATTCTCTTTAAATTATATAAATATAATATTAATACATTTGATTTTTCGTTCCTCTATCTCCTCCTTAATCATAATACTAATTTTTTTTATAATTAAAGATATTCGTTATCCCCTACTTAATTATCCTCCTTCATTCCTCTGTCTCCTCCTGACTCCCGGATAAATCAGTCTTACAACACGTATGATGTCATCCATAAATTTTATTTTTATGGTGATGTAAGTTTACACAGCCGATTTTTTCCTTGAATAGTTAATTTTTTTAATTTTTGAGAAAAATAATTTTGAAAAAAAACTAATATTAGCCTAGTTCTCTAGGTTCTCTTAACTCAATGGATGAGGGAATGGAATGGATGGGGGAATCGAATCGACAAGGTAATGGAATGAATCATTATCATTCCATATTGTGTTTTGTTAACATGTGTGAATGAAATGAATCATTACTTTGTGTTGTTTGTTAGCCAAAAAAGACGAAGGAATAATACCGGTACTGAATATACCATACCTCACTTTCGGTATCCATGTTTTGGCATTTTGGGGATTCGTACTTTCGGTTTGATATAATACCAATAATTTACCGATTTTTACATTAAAATATTGTAGAATTTTACATTAAAATATCGTAGATTTTTACATTCAAAAGTCGTACGGTACCGAGCTGAGCATTTTGGGGATTAGTACTTCGATACCAGGACTAATACCGAGCACATCTCTAGTCTATAAATTATAATAAACCAAAACCATCTTGTACCACATGACTTTCCCTTAAACATATAATTGTCACGTGTTAATATATTTTGAGGCATTGACTAAATTTGAACGGTAAAGAAAACAAGGGTGTTCAAGACTTTTCTCTCTCCTGCTATTCAATCCCTTGTCATCTATTCTCTCAATCGAATTTGAGCTTCCTAATTACTAATCCATTTCCTTTCAGACCTTAAATCCAATTACATGTTTGTCAACATTCAAATAATTGTGGTCAACGTTTGTTAAAATTCAAATTTCAAATTCCATTAATTTTGGCTGCATTTATTATTTTCTAAAAATTACGAGTGAATTTTGTTAATATTGTAAATGTATATTTTGTAGATAGCTTTGCTATTAAAGGTAAATTAAGGTTGTCGGTTATTGTAAACAAAAAAGTTCTTTCTTGATTTAAAAAATAATAATTCGATGTAACTGTATTATTTTGTTTTATGTAAATATATTATTCTTTTGTTTTACTTAACAAGTTAATATATGTCGTTTGTTATATAAGAAATAATAAAAACATAAATAAACTATTCTGAGTCTTGACTTCTTTAGTTAGGGTAGATCTTCCACAAGATTAAACCCGAAGCCGGAAATGTGCGTCTTTATCACATAGCTCCGTAGGGACGTTTCCGTCAGAAACTAACTCGACAGGCGCATCTCTTATGTGGACATGTGATATTGCATGACCCACAGCCGTCGACCTTTAAGATCATATAATGTAATTCTAATTATAAGAAGTATTTTCTTTATACAACCCGTGTAACACACACAGAAGCTTAAACTAGTTCATTATATAAAGCAAAACAAGAGTGTAGAGAAACACTTGTTTCAAGGAAATAGGATTCAGAATGTATTTCCACCCAAAAAAAGAAAATGAAAACAAATTTTGTGTTAACAATTAGCTATTGTCCAATTATAAAAAAAAGGGAATCTATACGGGTCTATACTCAATACCTGCAATAACAAGCCCCTTAAGGCTCTTGTGATCACACTTGGTGAAAAGAAGAAGGGGATACTTATTGAAGTTAGTTGTACCACTTGGTAATTCCTGAAATTGCACTCCCATCCAACCATCATTTCTCTGTTGTGAAAAGCCTATTTTTTCCGGCCTATCCAAATTGTTGCTAGTAGCACTTTGGAATTCCCAAAGTCGTACTTCCATCCAACCATCATTCCTCAGTTGTGGAAGGCCTTTTAGTTTTGGCATATGGACTGGGTTATGGGTGTTTTCATCAGCCTTTGGTCTAATAATTGGGGTTTGAGGACTAACTAAATAAATATACCATTCATTATGAGAATGATTATCTGAATCATTTGCTTGCACTTCAATAGGACCGTCAAATCCGGATTGGTCGTCTGGTAATTTGTAGACAAGGTAACTTGCATATGTTGTTTGAGATGATACGAGCTGCGACTGGATATTGATGTGGGTATAAAAATACGAAGAATCAAGCTGAAACACTTCTCCAAATCTGAAAAATCTTGTAAACATCTTACACGTAAGAGAAAAGCCTTTAAAATCAACTTGTACCTAATTTACTAGAAAGTTATGTCCTTGCATCATTTTTAATATAAGCTTCATGAAAACTCTGTCAAACATGGTAAAATATTATCTTGAGAAAAAATGAATTTCAATAGCACTATTATAAATTTAAAACCCAAAGTTCAGTGAATCAGTCTTGTTGAATGACCAGGTTTAGGAATTACGCAAAAAGACCTATTGTGTGTTTGTAACTCCGCATACATACATAAATTGACTATGTAAATGGGAGTACACATTTAGGCGATGAACAATGAGATCCGAATATTCATTTGTTGCTCGAAATGATCGGAAACTTTATTAATGAATTGCAAATGATTTTAGAAATTTCTTAATTCACACACGGGGCACATATTTGTAAACAATAGTAATTTCTATGGAGGTAAGATATAATAGAACCTTGATTCAGATAAAGGCAGATGCTTATCCCCTGTCATACGCCATATGAAAACCGCTGATTGCATATGACATTTCTTCCCATTTTTGTCAAGAGAAAACCACTAAATATCAAAAAATAATATAGACATGCAATTAGTAGTTGTCCAGTAATGCTTCTCTTTGAAACATGTTCATATGCTTCACATACTACGCATGATGAAAATTAGAGTTACAATTCACTGATGAAAGTAAAGAATTCCTATCAAAGTTACCTTTTCACCATCATCGATTAAGAACCCCCTGCACATCATTGAGCACGCTTCCTCCTTCGTAGTCCACTGCACGCTATCTTTTGACCGTTTTATTATGTCCTTATAATCTGTTGGCAATTTTTCTTCCCAATTTGCATCTGAATCTGAGATGGGTTGCATATCCAGCTTCTCGTCCTCCTGTAGAAGAACATAACCATATTAGACTTTGATCACTGTCTAATATGGAAGTGACTACCACAATGCTTGTTGTGTTTGACATCACAACTTTTTCCCAAAAAAATGATGATCGAGCCATATGGATTGAAAATAATGTTATTGTGGCTGACCTATTTTCCAAGAAAATTCACTAAAAGCAAAATATAGGATATTAATAAATGCGGTACATAAAGAATAAAACTTTTAATTGCCATCTTACTTTCTCCAAGGGCCGAAACTCAATGCCTTCTACTATTAAACTATTATAAACACCTATGTTGTCAAACAGGATTTCCAAATGAATAATACTACGGTCAGTAGTAATCTGATACAATTCAGCCATCCACCATCCATCTTCTCTCGCACACGCAAGGTGTGAAGTTGAACTCTGTGTCTCCCCTTGTAATTTGTATTTAATGCCTATATAAACAGGATGTTTTTTCTTCTGAAATGACCAGAATTTGAACACAAGGTTCACCGTGTATGTGATTCCAGGTGACACGAATAGAGTTCTCACATGTACTTTGATTGTTAAACTATTTTGACGATACTGGTAGGGGCCCACATGAAATCTGCTTGAATAGTGGCAAATAATTTATCACTTGGATAAGAAATATTCTCAAAATTAAGCTAGAAACAGAAGACAAGACAGGAGAAGTCACCTTGATTTATAATCAGAAAGCCACCATCTATTTTCACTTGGAACTGAATCCAAACATTGGACAAAAGATATCATTTCTAGATGTTCTCCCTTCTTGGTTACTGAAAACCACTGCCCATTAAACAAGTCAAGTTAGTTGGCTCATGTAGGATGATATAATTTAAGAGAGCATCAATCAGTGTAACTACTACTAATTGTTTACTCACCTCTTTGTCATTTTATATCACAAAATGTTCTTGAACATGATTTTTTTTATTTAAAATGCGTTTTTCTTGCACGTGTATGGCTGACATGCATGTATGCTACTTTTTTCACATTAGTTTTTGTAGTTTTGTTCATAATTCTGTGAAAAATAAAATATAAGTTTGGATCCTTAAAAGCATGCTAATTTTCACACCCCTCCTGAGACCCCATGGCAATTCCACCGGCTCCAGCAAAGAATAATCCTCTTCTATTTTCCATGTTCTGCTCTCTCTCGCCATCATCCTTACATCCCGATTGCCCTCGCATATTCAGATGATTCAGCTCCGACATTGATTAAAAGTGGTGAACCATATATGGTGTGTTTGTTGATTTCAAATAATAAAACACCGAAGTTCTGTTCAAAAACCTCGTCCGAGAACTTACAACAATACTTTTTATGCATCAGTTATATAAGAAAAGAAGAGTGGAGTGAACCAGCTACTTACCCGTTTGCCTCCATTAAGGAGGACCCCTTTGGTTAGAAGTTTCATCAATTCATCTTTGGATCTGTAGCTTAGAGGAGGTTCAGCACTATTAGTCATCTCTTCATAGTCAAAAAGCAGTTTCCCAAACTCTTGATTGTCAAGTGCAATCTCAAGTTCTGTCACAACCTCAGCCATCATTGGCCGATCTTCACGAGATTCCTTCAAACATCGATATGCAATGTCTGAAAATATTTCTAAAGCCCTCTGATCCATTGCTTGAATGTTTGGATCTTTAGATATGATATCAGTTAACTTCTTCTCTTTATAGCTTTCAATCCACATGGGCACTAAATTTTGCTGAACACGATCATTGCTATATCTACAGCATAACGTCCCACATAATACTTCAAATAAGACCACACCAAAAGAGTATATGTCTGACTCTTTCGTTAGGGTGTTCGTCATCCAGTATACTGGATCAATATACCCCCCGGTACCTGCTGCGGCAGTGACAATAAGTGAGAGCTGCTCATTAGCTGACCCTATTATTGATAGCCCGAGATCAGCAAGTTTAGCATTCCATTGGTCATCGAGAAGGATGTTGCCACTTTTTACATCACAATGGATAAGTCTTCGGTGTGTTTCCCTTGGATCATGAAGGTATCTTAGACCCTTCGCGGCATCAATGCATATCTTTAAACGTTGCCTCCAAGTGAGATGAGGGGACTTTAAATAGCGGTCAAGGCTTCCACGAGATGCAAGCTCGTACACCAGGATCATCTCACCCCTTCACAACAGAATCCCAGAAGTGAGATAACATTTTCATGCTTATAATCAGAAAGCATGGTTATCTCTTTCAAGAACTCAGGTGCTCCTTGTCGACTGGCATGATCCAAACGCTTAATAGCGACAATGCCTCGCCCCTCAGAGTGAGACACTTCTCCTTTATAAACTTTACCAAAACCACCCACTCCAATATAGTTCTCCTTATTGAAGTTGTTGGTGGCTGTTTTTATCTCTTCCAGCTGGATTTTAAGATGTTGAAACTTCTCCAAGAATTTCTGCATGTATGCCTCCATATTTGTACATCAAATAGTGATTATTAAATTCAAATCAAGGTTCCAAGCAATTGTAGCTGCACAGATTGACAGGAGTGTATAAGGGAAATGAAAGATGGTTAAGAATGAAGAACACAGAAGATTCAAGAAAAGCAATGCCAGATATTAAATTAGGAATACATTACGCCACTTGAATAATTACATTTTAATAATTTAAAATATAATACGCTGCCTCAGATGCAAACGTGTTGACATTTCAACATGTACACACGATTTCAAATGATTTCATAAAAAAATGTTTAATTCCAGCTATTATAGACTAAACAATTTGTGGCTTTGTGGGTGGTTATCATGTCTCTTTAGTTGACCTTAGGATTTGATGGCCTCTGTTTATACCTGCCCAGATGTCCTCGTCACATGTTTTAATATTGTATATGAAAAAATCAAGTTACACCTGTATATGTAGCGTAAAAATTGGATCACGAAAACAGCGATTTGAGTTTTCAACTTCAAAAAAACAGCCAATCCAGTTTGTTTCTAAATTGTATATCCATGTAACTAGGGCTGTTCAAATCGCTGACGCTCTATACTCGTTCGTTGCTAGCTTAAAAATGTTTGGAATTTGCTCGTTCGATTAAGCTCGACTGAAAAAGACGCTCGGTTCGGATCGGTTTTGTTTGGTTTATAAACGAACGAGCACGAGCATATGGCCGCTTGATTCGGTTTGGATCGGTTGGCTCGATTTATATTTTAATATATATAATTTTGAATAAAATGACTAGAGGGCCACGTTAATAATGTTAGGTCCAAAATTCAAATATGGTCTATTTAAGTAATTAGAATTGAATTATAATACCAACAGTCCATTGTCCAATACTCCAATAATGTCTATTGAGTAATTGGGTCAAAATGCAAATACTGAATTCTGAAGTGTTGCTCGATACTCAATTCTTAACCCGCCATTCCATTCAGAAGTACATAATCCTATTCAAAACCCCCATCAACCATCATTATTTGATTTCTCTATTGCCAACTCGCCTTTGCTCTAATCGGTTAATTTGATTTCAAATTTCTGAAAGAACAAGGGCCTATCTCATGTTCGACGATTCATCTTCCCACTCAGTTAGTTAACCTCCCGATAGAACCAATTTAGTGTTTATTTTATTCTTGGTTATTTGTTAAATTTATACTTATGTGTTGTTTGTTAAATTTATACTTGTATTCTAATTAGACGAAAAGTTCACTTTACTTTGAAAACTAACACCCTTATAATCACTTTCTATTTTTCCTTTTTTGTTCTATGACGCTGTTACTCACTCGATGTTCTGTCGAAAAACGATCGCATCGAAAGACGCTCGTTTGACTTTGGCTCGGTTGAATATATATATATGTGTGTGTGTGTGTAGGATCAAATAACAAGTTAATTTTGTCTAAATAGGATAAGAAGTGATCTTAAACTTTCTTTTTTAAATCAATGGTTAAATTGAAAATGTAGGAAACAAGAGGAATGCAAGGGTATTCTTGAAAAAAATTATTTGTTGACTTTCTTTCTCCACATACAAGATACACGCATATTCCCCCGTATATTAAACGTCCATAACTTTTTTTCTACGACATTATTTTTAAACCAAATGGCCCAACAGTCAAGCATCTTTTTATTTTTAATTGGGGAATTGGCATGTAATAATTCCAACTAGACGTCATTAGTCATTGCCAATTCCACCTTTGAAAATTCCCCATACATTGCCCACCTTTCAACTACTATTCCTCTACCGGTCATCAGTTTTGAATTGCAAACTGACATAGTAGGGCTTTTGATCAGAACATGGATACGAGTCTATTGATGTAAAAACTTACCTCGAAACGGTACTTCAAACGACATGATTTTTGTTAATTGGAATTTTAATCACCCGAATTGAAGTATTGTTTTCATCGTTTGGAGCACAATTTCAAAGCCCTAAAACGTCGGCTTGTAATTCACAAAAAAAAAAAAACCTCCATTAAGTTTACGGTGGAGGAAAATAAGTGAAACGCGCGACTGGCATGGGGAATATTTAAAGGTGGGACTGGCAATGGTCAATTACATCTAGTTGTGATTATTACAGATCAATTCCCCTTTTTAATTTGATTACCCTATTTTTATATAAAATATGACAACTAAAAGAACTCAAAAAATTGTGTTATATTATATTTTTATACTGTATAACATTTTTGTGCTTGACTTTTTGTACACATTTTTTGTGTTAGATTTTTTTCTATTTGACTGTTTTGTTCTACATTTGTTTGTACTACATTTTTTGTGCTAGATTTTTGTTTTGTATGTTTGAGAAAAAAAAGATGAGGGTTGTGTTTTAGAGCCAAAATACCCTTTCATCCTACTTTCAAGGAGTGTCACATGTCATCTCCTTAATTCTTCTTAGGCTACTTAGAAAAAAATCCACTTTTTAGTGGATCTTCCCTATGTATACCAGCAAGGTGCCCGCGCGATGCGGCGTGGGCAACACTTTGCATTGTGGTACTCGTTTTATTATTAGTATAATATTTAATGTAGCATCCACGTGGTGCATATACGAACATAAATGAACGAACGTGGCTTCTGTTCATGTTCGATTGTTTAATTAAACAAACTTAATTTTCTTGTTCGTGTTCGTTCATCTATTAAACAAACAAACACAACCGAACTTCCCGCTGAATGAGTCATGAACTATTCACTCAAAGTTCAGCTTGTTTGCAGCCCTAAAAATGACAATACAAAACCTTAGATAAACAAATGTTTATTAAAACAATACAAATATAGAAACAATGTTAATTACAAAAGATCAAGTAAAGCCAATGGCTAGTAAAAAATGCTCAATTTACACGAAAACAAGGAATATAATGTTACGTAAACAAGATCCTTCACTCATAATCTCAAATGGTATGAATGCAACAACAAAACACATTATCCTGTCATCTTATAAATACCATTGGATTGAGTCTTACGTTCATCACCAGGGAAGCCCACATATATGGGTTGTGCAAAGAGTTGAAACGACCCTGACCTGGACCCTACAATTACAACTGCAAGGATTATGAGTAAAAGTAAAATAGCAATGCACATCCACTTCCTTGAGTTCTTTTGCATACTGTCTTAGGAAGAGCTTCGTTCCCATCTTGCACATGGTCTACAACCCTCCATTGTTATTTGTTAATACTGTTAAGAAAAAAATGGGTCAACAGCCTTGAGTTTGACCAAAAGAAGTCAAGCAAGTAGTCAAGAGTTGTGTGAGTAACATGGTGAGTTGGTGATTATGTTGAAGCTAGTAAAACATGTAAATAGAAATAGAAGTTAGAAGTTGTTGCAAAACTAATATTCTCTGTGAACATCTTCTCTTTAGCGCCTCCAATTCCTAGCCCAATCAGCAAGACTGGTGCAACCTTCTCCAACAGTTCTAGTCTCAGGTAGATTCAAAATTAATCTCTATGCAAAGTATATAATAAAAGAAATTGCTATCGTTGAATGCGAAACCAAAGTCGTCGGCAACTCGGCTGACTTTGATAGTGTAGTCAGAAGAGTCCATGCTAGCAGTTCTTTGAAATTATATTTCGAATCCCCTACTCAAAGCCACAACCACCGCCACTAAACTAAATCACGTATCAAGCCATGGGCCCATGGTGATGTAGAACAATGAAGCTTAACCATCATGCTCTCGATTGCATGAGGTAGGTAATAAATACAAGATCTTCGATCTGAAAATGCTAATATTTCCCTCAATTAGGCGTCTTAAAATATTGGCAAATGACAATTTTGTCAATGTAACATCCATAAATACGGATCCCCGAAACCCGACTTGTTATGTAAACCGGATTCTACACGAAATGAATTGGTACTATCATAAATTCGAAGCCTCGTGATCTCCAATCGATTAAGTGTTAACAGAAACTGATTCGTTTATGTTTAAATACGATCATTAAGTTTCATAATTCTCATCTTTAAACTCAAATTAAATCTCATTATAAAAATTCGTCCCCTTTGGCTTGCATTTTCGATACCCTAACAATTCTCCTAATCTTTTTCGCGCATTCTTTACCCTCCAACATGGTTATCATCCTCTTTAATTCGTGAACTTGGTCAAGAACCAAAACTAGGGCTTGGAACTTGTTCTTGTGATATCTTCCTCATACGAACTCCAAATCATGTAATTTAAAAGCTCAATCGTGTTATTTTTCCAAGCCCTACAAATCCCCTGTATCAATTTCTGTGATAAAGGGCATCTACGATTCGAACTAAAATCTTAGAAAACCTTGGGTTCTTAGTTTTATAAAATTAGGGCTTTTGAACTTAGACCCATGTATTATCAAAATTGACACTAAGATATTGTGCCTTGCCTTGTTAGATTAGGTCGTGCTAATTTTTAGAATTTTTAGATTCCATCCGGATTTAATATGAATTTTCAGGGTGTGCCTTGCCTTGTTAGATTAGGTCTTGCCTTGTTATGTTTTTATGTTTACCCAAATTTTAACCATTTTTGTCATTTTTATGCGTTAATAATTGATTTTCCATAAACTATGGATGAATCAATTCATCAACTGATAAGTAATATGAGAATCAATCAATTGTTACACTAGCCATGAAAAACACCCATTACAGTACCATGAAATACGAAAAAATAACATCAATTAACCAAGTTTTTAATAGATTTTGCAAATTTCAAACTGCCCATTACGAAAATAGGTTCATGAGTTATTTTGATGGCCTATGTCCAAACACCCATGCAATTGCAGTAGCAATGTCAAAACACCCATTACGAAAAGTAGGTTCATAGAATATATTATTTAAATTACCAACTTTTCTCTACATAATAGAATTGTTAACTACAAAATCAAACAAACTATAACCAGAACCTAAAGACCTAAATGCTAAAAGGAAATTAAACAATCGATGTTTTTGAATCTAAATGAAATTGGCGAGATAATTGTTAATGTTGTGAAACAACGGTTTATTAGCAACTAATATATATGTATATAAACATGAGAGCTAGACTATGAAATCATGTAGAGAATAGAACATGGAGAATCTTATTCATTCATCTAACATCATATACAAATGTCATTATATATAGGCACTTACATTAGTACAATAGTAAATAAGAGAAAGGAGTTATACATGTGGAAGGTCACTACATAATGGATGCATTCATAGATAGGGGTTATACATGTGGAAAGTCACTACATAATGGATACATTCATAAAACTCCACCTTGACTATCCACATGATGGAATACTATTCTTTAATACGCTTAATGATGTTGCCTCATTAAAAACCTTGCTAGGAAAACCCAATGGGATAAAACCTCAGCTAAGGGAAAAAGAGTGCAACGCGTATTGTCTCCCCCTCAATATAATATGTATCATTTCAAGTAACAAGTGCCAATCTTCTATGAAAGTTGTTGAAAAACTTTTGTAGTAAGTGATTTGTCACTTGATATGTAATCTATTAATGAACTTGATGTATGATCTTCATGTAAAACTTTAATTACCTCCTCTTGTAAGTAGATATCATAAGATCCATGAATGTGTTTTGTTATAATCCCTGCATTTAGAAAACTAAATAAACTTGTTGATGGGTTAGTAAATATGAACCCATACCTTTCGTACCTTAAGGGTATAGAAAATAAATGTTTTACTCATTACACGATCTCCTCGTCATACACAATTTAAATCTTGCCAATGAATTTAATGGTATATGTTCGTGTATAGCTAGCAAGATATATTAATACAATTTGTATTGAATCATGGTACTTCATGACCAATGATCTTTGCTTCTTGATAGAAGATGATAAAAGTCATTTTTTATCTATATCAAATATTTGAACATCATTAAATGTACTTACACCAAAAACTTTGTCCATATGAAAATGTCCAACATTTCCTAGATGTATTATGATTGATGGTTATAATATAAACGTATGTCCTACGTATCGAGTCATAAATTTGCAATATTGTATTTCATTTGCAAATTCTTGCTTAAATGTTTGAGCTCTTTTTTTCTCTTCGGGAGATTCAATGACATCATCAACATATTGCAATACTTGTAAACCTCATATCATTCTTTTAATGAAAACAAATGGACCAACTTCACCATATGTATTTCTCGTTTTCGAGCTCACTGGTGAGTCAATTATATCATATTTGACTCGACTATTTTAGTTCACACATATTTTGTCAACTTCATATAGTATGTTCTTGAGGTTTTGACATCAATGCTTCTAGCATTATCAATCCATGAGAGAATTCGTTCCATCTTATCCATATATGCATGTGCTTTCACTCTTCGGGAGTTTTGCTATATAAATTTGCCCATTTAACACATAGATATCTATATCATGTAAAAGTGTCATGAACACTTGCTTTTATCTCCAAAATCCATATTGTACCATGCGTGTACACTATTTATTGAGATGTTACAATTACTGGTACAAGTTTTCAATGTATGTTTATTGGTGCACAAGAATTACATCGTTGAGATGTTTTGATTCACCTTTAAAGAACTCAATTTCTTGAAGAAACTTATTAGGAGTTCAATCGTATTCAAAAATGAATCTGTATACAACGATCATATTGTTCTCGAGAACTTACTTTACATGAATTACATAATTTAAATACTTCAAGGACTTGCATGTAAACTTTAGTATCTAAATGAAACATAACATTTATAAGACGCATATCAATTCTCTCTTTATATTACCAGACTAATTAAATACTGGAAAGATCCACTACTAGAGAATACGTCTCATCATAATTAATCATAGGTCTTTGCAAAATCCTTGTACCATCAATTGTTGATCCACATAAAAGACCTAATTATATTTAATATATTTTACAACTTTTTTTATGGACTACTGGCCCGTAAGCTTTCCATTTCAATTGAGAATTCAACTTTGCCTCATTTGCGTCATTCCATTTTGGCCAATCATTTCTTTGTATTTATTCATAGGCAGATTTTAAATCTTGATCCTTATCATTTCATCTTTTCAAGCGCTATATATACAAAAGTATAACGACATCGATTTTGTTTCGATTCCGTACACTTCTAGACATGATATAATTTACTAAGAGCTCTTTATTTTCAGGTACTTGAGGTTCTTCGAGAACCATCATGTCTAATGTCTCTTCAATAAACCTTTTTTTTTGCTATAACCTCGACTTGACCATCTTCTCCATTACTTGCTCCAATTTTTCGAGGAACTTTTATTTTCTTGGAATCGGCTAGTCTACCACGCTTCAGGCGTGCAATAGACTCATTAATATATGGTTTGCCCTACTAGGACAATTAACTTAATTGGAGCATTAGCAGTTGACTACATGACTTACTTAGTCACTGTATTTAGGTCAGTTAACATGTCTGGTGATTGATTCTTTAATCTAGGTAACAAATTATCTTTTTAACTTCTTGTTCACACAATTTTGTTTGAGGATCAATGATAATTCATGCATACCCATTCCTTTTTCAACTGCCATTAATCTCCCCCTAATGTTGAAAATGTTAATTTACTTAAAGTAAGATTTAACGAGCCATAAATAAATCCCTCGTTAATTGCTCTAAGTATGTAATCATAAATAGTATTTTCATCCAACATATATTCCCAACATTATTTGAGTTTCTATCTTTATGCGTTGTGGTGGATTAATTCCAATGTATACCGCACAATAAAAAGTTTGATGGGAAATATTTGGTTCGTTACAAAAACCAACTATAATGGGGAGAAACTATTACGACATGTTGGTTTGATGTGAAATAATGTTACCGCATATAAATTCATATGTGCTCAAATATGAACTTTTGCTCTCTTGATTATTGGTTTTGCAATAATTTTTAGACGTTTGATCATCGTCTTCAACAAAAGCAATTTGTGTCTTAAGCATTTAGAAAGTTCAATACTTATTCCAATAATAATCATTAGTAACATGGATACTAAATTCAATGTTATAACCACCATAAATATGATAATATGGAATAATATACTTGCTATCTCATTAGCTAAGCTACACACAACTTCAAGTTGTAAATTTGATGACCATTTAGACGATGCATCGATTTAAAAACACTAAATGGTATCATGTTTGGATATATACATCCTTCATTCATTCCATAATATTTTAGGGATTTATACCATTTATTGGCAAATAAATAATTTCCCTTAAGAGCAAACATAATATGCTATCAACTAGAAGAATCTTCAAGTTCTTCATTATATTTCATATCATCATTGACTCGGTGTGGTCTAACCGGTCATACCAATAAAGTAAATAATCATGATCCATAAACTTATGGTTTATGATATTGTATATGTATTACTTGCACATATGTAATACAAAACATAAGATATGAAAGAATGTATTATAACTTCAAAGTTCAAACCATCGTGTTATGTAATCACTAGTTTACCACTTTTGGTGGTCGATCTCATCATGACTATCATTATAATACTGATATTCGATCTCATTATTAGCTTCACTATCTTATAATTTCTGATAGTTTGAGCTCTTATTAACATGATGATTGTTGCATTTCTGATGGTCAATCTCATTATTAATATGATCATGATTACAACTTTCTCAATGATGCCAATGATCAATATATATTCACTTCATGCATCAGAGTAAAACCATACAATTTTTACGGTTTTCCATTATTTTCTCGAACATATAGATATACAGTCGTTTCAAACCGTTTATACCCTTTAAATGATATTGCTATTTCAGGAGTATATTTGAGGTTTGACAAACAAAATTTGTTTTATCCGATTTCCCTTATAAATAAACTTCTCTTCGTATAACGTCAATTGAGAAGTAATTATATGTCCGAGTCATATAATATTTCTTTTATACTTGATAATGAGATACAAGGAGTATGACACTTTGGGTGTCAAATCGAAGCATATTTCTACTTTTTCATGAGAATGACAATAAACCACAACTTTGGTTTAGTCGTTCTATTCGGTATTATCGATGCAAAGAAGTGATAGCATATAGAATACAAGGTATAGATAGCAACAAATTATACAATACATGACCTTATAGCATGTCATCATATAAAAACAACTTATGATGGACCTTTATAAAATAAGAAACATTTTTATCACTAATAAGCAAACGCATATAATTTATATAATAACTTATTATGGTATAACCAAACATAATATCTTATATATTTTGAACACTTACTTTAAAACTTAAACATATATATCTTTCAAGTTCTCAGATCATTTATTACTTGTATTTGAAAATTTTATTTGAAAACTGTAATACTGATAAATTACATAACATACTCATTTTTCTTCTTCTCAAATATTGATATTTAAACAGCTGATGACATTATATAAGCAATCTATACATTGTACATATGAAGCAATAGCAATAGTCACCATTTTATACTAACAATAGTAATAGTTAATATGCAAATAAATTGTTAAACATTATGACATGGTATAATGAATGCATAAGAGGTACCGACATCGCTAGTTAATGTTTCTCTAAAAACAACTAATGATGTCTAGCAATATTAATCTATTATATAAATTTCTTATATGGAAAATTTGTTATAGCATTAACCTTAATATAAGTACCAAATGATATTTGCATAATCATGTTATAACAATAATAATAATAATAATAATAATAATAATAATAATAATAATAATAATAATAATAATAATAAGAATATAATAATAATAATAATAATAATAATAATAATAATAATATAATATAAGTTGTATATATTGCATTATAAGTTGTATAGTTTATTTAAAACTAAATTAATTGATGTTTACTCACATTACTCATTTATATCTAATTATGTAAAAGTCTTTTGGCATGCTATGTATTCATAATGACTAATGAAAACAATCAATTATAGAATTCATATCTATTTAAATTATAAACTATACAAAATGAAAATTTAGTACATACATCATGTATATATTACCACCAATACAAGCATATATACCTAATACAATTGCATTGTTTAGTCCATAAATATTGAGTTCTATACTTTGTAATATTGAATATTGAATTTAATTGTTTTTCATGGATTCTAAAAGCACATATAATATTTTCTAGATAACAAATTAACTTCCTCAAATCAAAATAATTCAACAATTTTATTTACAACTTAACAAGGTTAATAAAGAAGCATAAATGTATGATTATGGTAGCTCAAAGAATATGTAGATGAGCATCACTAGATTGTAAGAGTCCTAAACGACATATATTAAATTAACTAATTATATGATAATCCAGCCAATTTAGAATAATAGAAAGGATCATTTGTAAAAGAGAAAAAAATAAATATTCATAATATCGTCGTCGTCAACGAAAACTATAGTTATTCAATTAATATGAGTATTAGAAAAATAAGAATTAGTCAATCGTAACGTCATAATTTATGATGTAACATCTAAATCCTGATGAATACCAACATGCTAATATATATATAATAACTTCTAAAATTAAATGAAAAAAATATATAGATAAGAGTTCAATCATGAGACTGCATTCTAAAATTTATAGTAATGATCACTTTACGTTTATATATGTATATTAATAAGTGTCACCAGTAAGATTGATGTATCATCATCAAATATAATATGAATAATCACACGAAGAATCATACCTTTATTAGTAGAGATAGTTGCATAATTGTTTGGTTGCTTTCTCAACGTGTGAGATTGAGTTAGGTTAGAAAATAATGCACATCAAAGGCAAGGAAAAAAGGATACCAAGGGTGGCAAAACACATAGTGCACGTTCGTGCTGATAACGTGTTGTGAAACAACGGTCTATTAGCAACTATATATATGTATATAAACATGAGAGCTAGACTATGAAATCATGTAGAGAATAGAACATGGAGAATTCTTATTCATTCATCTACATCATATACAAATGCCATTATATATAGGCACTCACATTAGTACAATAGTAAATAAGAGAAATGGGTTATACATGTGGAAGGTCACTACATAATGGATGCATTCATAGATAGGGGTTATACATGTGGAAAGTAACTACATAATGGATACATTCATAACCAGTTAATAGGATTTTTAATTTTAAAGGGGCAATTTTAGCTTTATTTAAAGTCTTAATAAGGAAGAGAAAATATGCAATTTTGGTTTTGCATTGCGTAATATGCAACTAAGGATGTTTTTAAGGGGAAATATGCAATCCTCGTACTTTTATATTATCGTTAGAGTAAACATCAATTTGCGTCCCTGAGATTGACTAATTTGCGTGTGCAAACATGTTGTATTCCGTATAGTTTTCTGCCGGTATTAAGTATTTAAATGTGTTTATTTGTATTGGTATATGTGCTTATTGTGTATTGGGTTTTTTAGGTTCAACATGTGCTGACGTGGTAAAAAAAGCATTCAAGCCAAAAAAATAGGATCGACGGGTCAACACGGGACCCACTGCACAAAACATAAAGAAACAAAGAACTTCATTAATAATCTTATAATTTTAATGGGAGAAGTCCATGTATAACCTTATAGACATAGAAAGTATTATATTACCCAACCAAAGCTAATAATATCATTACCCTTTCCATTTACAACGCGTTTTTAATCGATATATTGGAATTCTTTTCTTTTTGCCCTCGCTCATTGCCGCCATCGCCATAGCCGGTCACTCCACTGATGGTTTTTGATCATTGGGGCGATTCTAAGAGAAACAAAAAGAGTTTGGGTTCGTTTTGCGTGTAGGTCGATTGGAGAACAAAGACAAATTTTAAGTTTTGTGCGTCTTGATCTTTGTGTTCGGAACTAGCGATAGAGACAATTGTCTAGCGGTGATTCACGAAGTTGCAGTTTGCTAAAACACTCTATAGTTGTTTTGTTTCTGGTTGGTTTTGCATGTGTATTCCTGGTGGGCAATCCAACGTTTCGTTGGATCGATTCGTACACACGATCCAATGCTTCCTTGAAATTTAAAAATACGTTTGTGAAATCCAAAATTCATTCATAACACTACCAAGTACTAATTCATGCACTCATGCTACAATGTTATATAGAATTTAAATATATAAAAAAGCACCATTTTGCTTATTTGCCCACATCAGATATTTAAACTTTTCTTGAAAACCCCACTTTTCTCACAATGTAAAAACTTACACAAACCTTGGTCTCACCCTCCATCACCTAGTTTTATAATTATTTTAATATATATCAATTTACTTTTTTATATTTAGAGTAAACATCAGTTTGCGTCCCTGAGGTTGACCTCCATTGATATTTTGAGTTCCTATTTCCAAAATTCGACTCTTGATTCCTCAGTATTTCCAGTTCATATCAATGTACCCCCTCCATTCGCCCAATGTTTGTTAGACCATTAGTGTTTGTATGAAATGTTGTTTCTCCTTTCTTTAACCCTAATTTCTTGCACAGTTCCCTGCAATCATACAAAAACACCCAAAAACAAAATCCTTAAAAAACCTAACACACTCATCACGCACATAGATCTAACTGCTGGGATTCATTGCCGCCTAGCAGCTGGGATTCGTTTCATAATATGACAAATTGATTAATCATTAGTTTATTTGGTGTTTTGGCTGAAAAGCAAATGTTTTATATACCATTGCACCCTCTAACTAGTGACATCCCTTGTTATATATTATGTTTACATATATCATGAAATGCTACTTTGAGATCCGTTGTACATAGTCTGCAGTGAAACATGTATTATGTATATTAGGTTAAGGACTCAAGGGTCTATCCATCACTTACTCTGCCTGTCATCTCAAACTTCTTTTTCTTACTAAAATATAAAATATTGAATGTCGATCATACAAAAGCTTAAAATGGTTTCTTTACTTAAATTTTGTAGTTATTGTTATTTTTTCCTATTAAAATATAAAAATATTAAATATTGATCATACAAAAGCTTAAAATTGTTTATTTTACTTTAAGTTTTTAGTTATTGTTATTTTAGTCAAGCATCCGATGGATCCTATTGTAACATTAGTGATGACTTTTACTCTTAAATTGTTGTAGGTATATGCTAATTAATTTGTAATATTTAATCATTCATTTACAATTTTTTACATAGAAGTTTATATTTTGGCGGCCGTTTTTCTAGTCGTACATGCCCTCAATTTCTTAGGGCTTCTCAGAGAGGACCCTTTTTATTATCGTGTTTATTTTTAATCTAAATATTAATAAAAAACTACAATTAATACAACATGTCAATTTTTTCTTAAACCTCATAATTATACTTTTATTTTTATTTAGAATATTTTATTATCCTTATCCTTATTATTATTATATAATCTATTCGTCTAATTTAATTTTAATTTTAAAATTATTTTATTATCCTTATCCCTATTATTATTATTATTATTATTATTATTATTATTATTATTATTATCTATTCGTCTAATTTAATATTAGGTCCTCCGTACTTTAATAACTAGTAGTCTCTAGTTTACACAATGAATATTATAAGTGTATTATATATTTAAATAACATTGTGCTATATTTATTGATAATTTAAGTGCATTTTATATTTAAATAACATTTTGCTATATCTACACTAGTAATTAATAATATAAAAGCACTGACAAAATATGAAGGTAAATACTTACACTATTACGACATATTAATTTTATCATGCATAAAAGTTTTTATGAGTTTTTAATCATAAATACCTAGATATATTAGATATCTATCTAATATAATTATTTTATAATTTTTATTTTTATTATTAGAATTAGTTACATTGTTAGTACTTGTGTTTTGTCTATTTTATGATTTTCATACTTAAATATTGAAAATTACACAATTAGATGTACCAACTTTTACAAAATCATTTCACCATAAGTAATAACTACATATATTAGTGGTGAAAGAGTTGGTAAAAGTTGTTTCAATGGTGTGATTTCTAAATATAGGTATCAAAATGTCAAAACAAATAAACCCTGGGTACTAACCATGTAATTAATTATTATTATTATTATTATTATTATTATTATTATTATTATATTATCATTATTATTATTATTATTAAAATTATTGAGGACACCTGTCACTTTCTAAAATTTTCTCGCCCTTACTTTTTATTTATCTCTCCTACAGGGCCGGTCCAACTATTTTGTAGGCCCTAAGAACGGGGTGAATAAATATAGTTTAATCGGTTAACAAATGCAATCGTCAAAATATGTTTTTAATAAAAAAAACTTTGATATATGATTTACTTAATAGTATTTTCACTTTGTTTTTGTATTTATTTTAAATTCATAAACTTGTGTATTACACGTATTATAATATTTTACTTTGTTTATTATATATTATTAGGTAGAAATTTATGTATTATACGGGTTTGGGTCAATTTAATAGTAAATTGTTATTAATAAGCAGAAACAAATTAAAGAAAAGAAATATTAAAGAAATAAAAGTAAGATATTTATTTAATATTATTATTTCATATGAGATAGAAGCGAGATAATAAATTTAGTAGGAGAGCACAGTCGGCCCGCCTTTGTATCAAACCATTTTTAGGTCCAAGGCCTCAAAAACCAAAACAACATTATATATAATATACTATATTAATTATCGACATCATTAATCATTAATATATCATGTTTTGTAGCTTAGTGGAAAAAGCACAACTTTTATTCCGTGCGAAAGTTGCTGCTCGACAATTTTTTTTATTTTACTTATTTTACCGTTTTAGGTTGTTGACACTTATTTTCGAATTGCGTTGGGCTTATGTAATAGGGTGGGGGGAGAGTGAAGTCTGAACAAGCCCTCCTAGACCCAAATAAGCATATGAAAGTATTTATTAAATAAATTACATTTTTTTTAAATATGAAAGTATTTATTATATAACTTACATTTATTTAAATCGTATAATACATAGAGTTCTATATTTTATATTATACAGCTCCGTATAATACGCCGATCTATAAACTAGTTTATATTATATGAATGCATGATAAAAAGATTTAAGATACTTATAAGTTTTTATTCTAGTTTCGTCACTCACTTGTTATATATTATCATAAATATTTACCAAAGGACTTTTTGTAAACCAACATGAAAACATGTGCAAATCAATCAACTTGTTTGATGTGTTTGAATATAAATTGAGGGGTGTTAAAATTTACAATTTATTTATTCAATCTAATAACAAATCATTCTATGCTAATGTTATTATTTGTTTTCTTTTTCTTGTTTTGGGCCGAATGATTTGGTCCAGATGCTCATCGGTTGCACTATTCAAGTTAGGCTTTGTCTATCCATAACCTTTTCCCACCGAATCTTTTAATAAAAAACTAATTTTCTTTCTTCTATCTACACAACTCAACCTACCTCAATCTTCTACTCACATTCACAAATCAAACTCTAAAATATTTTTTTTATTAAATATATATTTTTATGCTTATTATTTATCCATAAATGTGTTAGAAATAATTATAATTAATATTTTCATTTGAAAGCGATTTGTTTTGAAAGCAAAACAAATAACAACAATATAAGAAATCTTTTAATAAAAAAACGCATACATTTATCAAACATAGTTAATAAAAATGACAAACGAGTTACAAAGATCACATGAAATGTAAAATTACAGGTACATAAAATACAAAGATAATGCATTTCTTATAAAAACATTAATTAAAAAATATATTTCTTTTGAAGGAACTCGGTTTTTAATAAAATTTATATTGATATGTTAAAAAAAAGTTAAACAAGACTGTACTTTAAGATTTTTTTAATAATTAAGTATCAAAAAGTTATTAAAGAAAATCATTTTTAGATAGAATTAATTGTTATAAAACAAAAATGAAAACATAATTGAAAAACTAACCATTCATTTACCAACATGTGTCATCTTAAAAATATTAAAATAATCCCCAACTAAAGTTGAACCTACACCCACAATTGAAATGAATTTTTTATCTTTTTTTCACTTTTTGGCCAACCCACCAAGCATTTGTTCACCAAATGGTTGTAGTCTTATTGGTCGTCGTGGACCAGTTGTGGTTCTTGGTTTCCACTTCTCTAAGGAACAATCTGTCGCCTGTCTACGCGGCTTCCTTGCTGTATCCAGTTAAAGGAGAGCTCTGCTACTGGTTCATTCACCCAAGTGAAGATTCTATCTGTTTTGCATTCATCTTTGTTCTTGCTTAAATTTTTTAAATTTTTGTATATTTCATCTTTTAAATTTTAATTGAAATAAACCCTGAAAGTTTTGTCTGTTAGGCATAGCATCACCAAGAGTAAGTACTATATCACACAATAAAATGAGACCGTACAAAAAGACTCGTTTCAAGGACAACGGATTCAAGATGTACACCCTCCCAAAAGTAAAATGAAAACAAAGTTTTCGTTTTTAATTCTTGCCCGATTAGAAATAAAAAGGGAGATTTATACGGGTCTAAACTCAATGCCTTGAATTATAACAGATCTTAACACAAAGTCTCTACTGCTGGCCAGTCTAATACGCATAGGAGTCATTTGGGTGGTAGTAGCAGTACGGAATTCTCAAATTTGTACTTCCATCCAACAATCGTTTCTTTGTTGTGGAATGCCTTTTATTTCCGTCCGATTTAGTGGGTTGCTGGTGTTTTGACCCGCCTTTGGTCTAATAACTTGGGTTTGGGGACTTACTAAATAGAAATACCATATATCATCTGAACCTGAATGTTCTTTATCCTTCACTTCCAGAGGAGCCTCAAATCCAGCATATCGGACTTCTCGTAATTTGTAGACAAGGTAACTTGCAATATTATACTGAACGGCTTTTCGAAATCTGAAAAAGAAATTTGAAAGTTACGTTTTTGCATCATTTTTAATCTAAGCTTCAAGAGAAACTCAGGTTAAACATTATTTGGAAAAGAGAAAAAGAATATCATGAGCATGATAATGAAGTTCAAATCTGAACCTACCTTAAATCAGTCTCTTTGTATCACGAGCTAGAGAAATTAGCCATTAGTATCGGTATATGTTTTCAGAAACATTATGTGCACCTATAATTTGCTACCACATATCTAGTGCGCTTTAGTTCTTCATTACTCATGATATGTTAAAACAATGCATTTCACACTCCATGATGGTAACTTCACGCATACTTTAATTGACTTCATCCAGAGCTAAATTAATGGATTGCAAAAGCTTTTGGAATTTTTATTTATTCTCTCATGGTGCACAGATTTGCAAAAAGTAATTTCTACAAGAAAACCGGAGGGAAGACAAGTGTTTCTGAAGTGGTTTGGGTCCCCACAGTTGTAACAAGCTCGCATGGGTTGCATCATGGGGTAGTTGGGTTGGTAGTAAGTTTGGGCTGCGTGTGGTGCAGATGGTAGAAATAAGGGTTGTTGGGCTTGACCCACTATCTGATGGTGGGTTTGGGTTGGGGGTTGATTGCGGTTCATTCGTTGAAGAGTGCGACAAGTTTGGATGGTGTGACCCGCACGGCCACAGCTTGTGCAATGTTGGCAGGGGTTTTCGGGAGGGTGATGGTATTGACAGTGGTTGCATTTTGGGTGAGGGCCGGTGTATGGCTTTTTGAATGGTACCGTTGAAGGAGCAATTTGGGTGATTGGTGCAGCAGTGATAGGAGGGTTGGTTTGAGTGACAGCAAAATTCTTGCTGTTTCGTTTTCTCTTACCAGCAAACTTTGAGGAGGAGACTGGGTGGTTTGGAGTTGGGGTCTCAATGTGTGTTTTCTTCTTCTCATCTTTAAATTTGCCGTTTCGGATGCGATTCTCGGTGAGTTCTGTAGCTAATTCCATTGCGGCTTCAAGTGTTGCAGGCGAAGTGCTTAAAACCGAATCTTGGATTTTCGAGGGGAGGCCTCGAATGTAGTGTTCGACTAAGCGGTACAAGGGGGTGAACAAATTAGGGATCATTTGGTTCAGCTCGAGAAATCGCTTATTATAGGAGGTGTGATCTCCTTCCTTTTGTTTCAGCGCGTGGAATTCATCTTCCAACTTTTTGATTTCGCTTCTTGGACAGAAGCGTCTTGTCATGAGTTCCCTTAACTCTTCCCATGTTAAGGCCATGGCATCTTCAACTCCTCGTTTACCCTTTCCGTGTTCCACCAGGTAAGGGCTACCCCGAAGAGTCTTCCAGTTGCATAACGTACCTTGCGATCCTCGGGACAATCGCAATTGAGGAAAGTGTTTTCCATTTCTTCAAACCAGTGAAGGAGGGCGGTAACACCTTCGGTCCCTTCATATTTTGGGGGATCGCAAGATTTGAAGTGTTTGTAGGAGCACTTTTTGGAGGGAGGGTTGGCGACGCTCTGGTCTTCTTGATTGGGAGGGTTGATGGGATTTGCGGTGAGAGCTTGTTGAACTTGAATCACGATGTCAGGAAGCACTGCGGCCATTTGTTTAGCAATTTGTGTGGCCAAGCGTTCATTTGATCTTCCTGACTTTCTACCTCCACGTAGTTGCCTAGCCGACATCTACAGGAACATATATAGGAAGATTGTGAGTTTAAGAATTTTCTAGGTGTCATGTGTCGTAAAAAGAATGAAAATTAACATAACTGACAATAATTCAACTACATCCATAGGATGTCTTGGGTTTGCTCATGTTTGGGCCTCCAATGTCCCCCATACCATCGCCTGTGTAGTCATGTGGGCCCCCATGACTATTGGGCTTGGTAGGATTCACATTGGTGTTGGCAGGTTAACACTCGCACCACCCGAATGAAAATCATAAAATATGATTGCGAGATGTATGGTAGGAGGGTGTCCAGGTGTAGACACAATGACAACTCAAAGTGGGGTTAGCTCACACGACGTTTGGTATAGCATGCTTTGGCCTAATAGGTCCTTCGTACTCTCATCGTTAGTCCCCAGGTAGGCAAACTGGTCCTTTATTTTGGATTTATACGAATGCCAAGCCTAGACAGGACGTTCCGACTACCGGTACTCGTACCCTTCCAGTTACTACATGCCCGTCATGAGAACTCACTTTGATGTGATTTGAAAAATACAAAAATCATTGCAAAAATCATGGTAATCGTGAGGTGTGTGCTCTCATGGATATGATATGTTATGAGGATATGATTCATGATGAGCATTGTATAATAACATGTATTTATGAGCGTGTTTGCATAACATTGAGTGTGAAAATAAACATGAAACATATAAACATAATGAATTTTGCATGTAACGCATAAACAATTAAAATTTAATCAACTATGGTATAGGCTCTAAGGGTCTAATAACCTATCCTCTATCCCTATAGTCACAAGCTCTGATACCAATCTGTCACACCCCGACCCGCAGCGGAATAAAAGTCCGGGCATTATTGGGTTATCACCAAAGCTCATGATGTTTACTAAGATGTTTCATATTGTTTAAATTCAAATTACAACTTAAATATCCAAAACAAAATTCATACAATTACAAGAAAATGAAACTATATAATTATTCCAAAGCTTAAACTTGTTTATTCTTCTAGGCCTTCCTATGTGTTTCTTGTCTCAGCTGGATCACCTGTATCATGTGTAAAACGGGGGATATTTTGGGTCAACAAAAGTTGGCGAGTGAACCTTGATAAAACATTGTTACTAATTTCTTGTTTTATTTAATAAGGAAAATTTGTGCAATAATCACATGTGAGCAAACATATATAGATAAACAATCACAAACCACTTTGGACGAGTATATGACATGAATGATGATGTATGTGAGATCAAGGCTCAATCAAACGGAGCCGATCTAATGAGGCTCCTGATGCTCAACCCGTCTCCCACGGGGAACTGATGGGCCTAATGAAATACGTGCACTGAAAATGATAAATCCAATCTACATATAATTCACACAACAATTGATACACATTTGATACACATTTGATCACGGATATGATGTATGTACAAGTGTTTAAATAAAATAAAAGGATTATACGACATATGATACACCCCAAAACATGATTAAAACGGGGAATTGGTAGAGATTCACTCACAATGGGTGCGTTCTTTGATGACGTTGAATGCGCACGAATTTAGGATTCAATCGACGAGGGAAAATCTAACCTAGATAATAACAAAATGATTCGGTAAATAAATAAATTTTATTTGAGATTAATATTTTTAATTAGTGCTCTTGATGGGGTTTTTTTTAGGTTTATTTTTGTGAGTTTAATGAAATTTTCTAACTTTAAAAATCCTATTTTTAAGTATTTTTAAATGATTTTTCAATTAAATAAATAAATAAAAAGAAATAAAAAGTTGACTTTTTGACCGTTGACCGTTGACCGGGTCTGACCGGTCAGACTGTGTTTTCTATGCGCTGAGTGAGGTTCGAACTCGGGACCTCTCGTATACGTGCACGCAGCTCTACCAACTGAGCTACGTGTCTAACCCGAAATATTCTCTGTTTTAATTATATATATATATACTAATTAACTTTAACCTTATTTAGTTTATATCAAAAATGATTTAATATGGCCGAACCGGCTTAGGAGACCTGGAGTCGAACTCGGGACGTTCGGTTCGAGTGCGCACAGCCCAACCAGTTGGGCTGTGTGTCTAATCTGCTTTACTACTGCATTATATTCCTCTTATAAACATTCTGTGACTTGATCTGATTAAGTTCTAAAAATGTTGGTTTTATTTCTGAAAGTTGGTAACATGTGCGATTCGAACTCGGGACGTGCATATTGTATTTACACACAGTCCACCGCTGGACTGTGTGTCTAACCCGTTTGAATATCCGGTTTTAATTATATTAATACATATATTCGACTTCATCTTCTTCGTTTACAAGAACACAGAACAGTGAAATCCGACTGTTCTGTTTAATCGACCATAATTTATACTTGATTGAAATGGAGAAAAAGATTAAGTGATATGGTATACCGGAACAGAGAGTTTGCTTCAGATTTCCGGCAGGATTCCGTCAGCTCTGATTTGCGATTTCCGGCTAAGTGAACTGTTCAATAGTTTCGATTATTGGTTTGAACAATTAAATTATAAATCAAGAGGTAGCAAGAAGGTTTAGACAATTATACCGTCTGATGAACGAATGCGGTTTTCTGATCAGGGATTCTAGCGATATTCCGGCGAAATTGGAAATCTCCGGCGACGAGCTTTTGAAGAAATGAAACTTCGGAAAGAAAGTGCGGTTTTGAGCGAAAGGTTTACGAGATGTTTGAGTGGGTATTTATAAGGAAGATCAGTTGATTTGAGTTTGAATTAAGGTCCAAGTTTGCGGTCACTGATTTCCGACGGTTATGACCGAAATTGATTTCCGGCAACGGTTATAACTGGTGTCGAAATCAATTTGTGCGTTTCAGTCAAAGGAAAAGTAGCCAAAATCACGCAATGTCGGTTCCGGTGAGTGCGAGTTCTGAGCGCGCAGATTGCAGATTTGACTTTCGGTTTTATTATAAATGTTATTTGTTTCCGTGTTTATCACAAAAGCTGTGCGTGGCGGAGTGGTGTGTTGCGTGTTTGTCTTTGTGGGTGACCCGGTTCGAAACCCGGCTGCCCTATTTTATTTTTTTATTTACTTATTTTTATTATTTATTAATTATGGTTTAAAATTCTAAAAATGTTTATTAGTTATGTATTGTTTGAAATTAATATGAACCATAAATATGCAACGAAACTTATAACTGAATATTTGATTGATAAACGAAGCGGGTTTTGAAACCCGTTTTTCGACGAATGTTACACATTTACCGGCAAAGCTCTAGGCTGGATTATGGCATAAGCTAGCCAATTAAATACTAATGGTCTTATAAACCGAATAGTGTACATTATCATTACGTATAATGCTTGATTAAACGATGATCAGATAGAATGTAGTTTAATCCCGACAAGTACTTAACTTGCATAATATGAGTAAACTATAAACATTCTGGATTTTGAAACTTAAATGACAAGGTTAAACCCGTTTCGGTTAATTTTCGTAAAATAGTTATATATACTTAACCATACACATAAAAGCGATATCGGGTAACCGGATAAGTAAACAAGTTCTATATGCCATTATATTTAAATAAGTTAAAATATCGGAGGGATATCAACTTACATGCCCGTTTAAGTTTTAAAACGAAACTATGCCTTATAAGGGCATTTTGGTAATTTCATATCGTATAAAAGGAACTTGAATATAATTGAAGTTTATAATCATGAGTATTCTGGAAAAATATTTTATTTATGATATAATATCAGTAGGATATCAATTGTATTTTATCTTTTATGACCAAACTATGCACCGAAGGGGCATTTTGGTCATTTTACACATAGTTTCTAAATTATTTGGGATTATGAGTTTATAACATGTAACTACTGTAAATATGTCTAAAATAAGTTTTAAAATCAGTAGGTATCAAGTCTTGGTCAATAATATGGTTTAAGACCATACTATGTGCCAAAATGGCGCTTATGTCGTAAAATGACGCCTTTATTCGATGTTTATGAAAACTGATGTTAAGGTAAGATTAAAATATTTCAAATATGTTATTTAATATAACATATAAGTAGGTAAATGATTTACCTTGAAAATATTTGATTAAAACCATTTTATAAGCCACAAGGGCTAAAACCGTCATTTATCAACATAGTTTAAGGACCTGATTGAAAACTCAGTTTATAATTTGGTTTAACATCCCAAATAATCCTACTTATGATATTAGATCAATAGGAAACTCATTCTCAAGTTCATTATTATTTAAAACCTTGTTTTATGCAAAAAGGGCATTTTGGTCAAAGATGGCATAATTATGGAACTTGCGCATAAACTTAGATTCTGATTATGATCATGTAATATAACCTCAGAGGGTTATGCTACATTATATTATGATCATAATGCAACTTTAGATCAGTAGGTAACTAATCTAAATCGGGTCAGATCGAAAGTCGAAGCAGAAGTCAAACTTCGCGACTTTCGGTTGCGAACTGACCCTAGAACTGAAATTGACGAGCCGAACATGTTCTCAGATGTTCTAATAACTTGTTTAAGTTTCAAAACAGGTTTCATAACATATAAAATATCAATTTATGATTTTTCCGAAAAATGGCCTGTTTGACTTTTTAATATCGTAACTTTAACCCGTCAATTGGTCTAGCAAACGTAATCTTCAGGAGGTGCCCTTTATAGGGATTAACACATACCTTATTACGATAGCTTAGCCATGTTCATTTCGAACAATGGTTGGACCATAATGGTCTTAACCGAAAGTCAAAGCATTTTTCGTAAAACGCTTGACTTTTAGCTATAAAAGCCTATAAACGAAAATGCACAAGGAAGGAACACTTACCAGTAATTCCTAAGGTACAAAAGAAATATGTTGGATGCTCCTTTTAGCGAGGAACTTCTAGAGGAGGGAGAAGAGTGAATAAATGAGAAAGGTGCAAGTTGGGATGGTGAACTTAAGCACCTATTTATAGTTGGAGAACTCAAAGGAGGTGAAGCCAGGTGTTTAGGGGTGTAAGAAGAAGCTTACAAGTGTCCTAAAAAGTGGCATAGCAGTTTGGGAAGCGATGTTTTCAATTTAATGGTTTTTGGCATTTTTGTTTGGAAGCCAAACAAACTTTCTGCAGGAGAGGGCTTCTCGCGCTCCGCGATAGACACATGCCATTTCTCTCGCGTCCCGCGACCGCCCACGACCACTTTAAAACTTTGACACTTTAGCCCCCCTTAACTTATAAAAGCTTACAAAGCCTTCTAAAACACCTTTTTGGCATAATTAGCCCTCCGTAACCAATACTTGGCTTACCCGGGATTATGCCCGGACATTGTCGAGCTCTCGGTTCGTTAAAAGGTCACTTAGAGGTATAAATTAACATGTTGACACTTTTAATCCCTCCATTATCCAACTTTCATATAATAATGGATTTAATCACTCTTGTCCAATAAACAGGACATACGAGAGTTAGGACTTTATAAAGGATCACTCAGAGGCTCAGTATAAGCATGTTGACTCCGATGTCACTCAGAGGCTAGGCATGTTGACACAACGGTCTCTCAGAGGCCGAGTTTAAGCATAACGACACTAATGGTCGTTCAGAGGCTACGTTTTATGCACAACGACACTAATGGTCATTCAGAGGCTATGTTTTTATGCATGACGACACTAACGATCGTTCAGAGGCTAGGTTTATGCATGTTGACATCAGAAAGTCATTCAGATGCTCAGTTTGAGCATGTTGTCACTTTTAGTCCATATTAGTCTTTAATTGACTATATTAAAAATACAATACGTGTCACTATATTATTGGACATGATTTTTACAGGGTGTTACATTGATATACCATCGTTAGAAGTAGTGTAGTTCCCGAACTCGGAAGTTTTTGATCTTTTTTGTCACACCCTCAAAATCCACTTGCGGGGTTTTACCATGAGGCGAGTGACAAACCAGAATCTAGACACCAGTCATATCGAATGACCTCTATATAAGAAAAAAATAGTTTTACCAAACAACCAACAGTTCAAAAGAAATGCGGAAGCGTAACAAATGTAAAATGAAAACATGCATCAAAACAAACGCCCAACCAACAATAAATAAATATGAAAATGCAACGTGTATAAAATAAAATGTTTTTGACACCATGCAGTGCATCTAATCGTGGCAAGTACCTTAGCGACCTGGGGAGAACACGAAAGAAACAAGTGTTACTCAATTAAGATGAGTGAGTTCACATATTCAGTTCATAGTTATAACATGTTCCGTTTACACAAGTTTCCACTATTCAACCCGAATAGTAATTATTAGTATTTAATATATTATAGTTATATTTATAGGTAGCTAACCCATGTTACATAACGAAAGAGTTCGAAACCGAAGCTGACTGTTGTGGCATTTGTTTGCCAGGTTTATCACTAAACGTGGCGGTAAGTTAGGCTAATTCTACACCCGGTGGCCATTGCCGGTCTAGCTAGCAGGACTAGCTCGGGTGGGGCTTGTCGGGCCCAATAGTACTACTCAAAATTCCCTCGCTATTAATCCCAATACTAACGGTTCGAGGTTTACAAGGACTTTATGTGATAATTCTACTTTGTGACCATAACATATAACGATGTTCTATTAATTAAAAGCGTTATAATCTTATAACAGATAGGCATTACATTATCGTAATGTGCTCATGTTACCTTTCCTAGGTTTCAAAACGTGTGAATGTCAGGACCATGAACTCACCTTCGTGTTGCTCGGTAAGATTAGATTAACTCACCTTCGTGTTGCTCGGTAAGATCAGATTTTACTTCCCAATCACGTTCCATCTTGCGTAAAGACTCAGCTTTTAAGTTCTCTTTTTTCACGGCTTCAATCTGCTCATTTCGAATCTGCTTGGGTAACTCGTTTGAATGGTAAGTTGGAGCGCTCGAACTCGTCTAGGTTTCAGGTGTTCCTTTCGGCTAAGGGCGTCGGCTACCACATTAGCCTTGCCCGGGTGGTACTGGATAACACATTCATAATCATTCAAAAGTTCGACCCAACGATGTTGTCGCATGTTTAACCCCTTTTGATTAAAAATGTATTGGAGGCTCTCATGATCTATATAGATAGTACACTTCGTACCGTACAAATAGTGTCTCCAGATTTTCAGTGTGAACACCACTGCTCCTAGCTCCAAATCGTGAGTGGTGTAATTCTTCTCGTGTACTTTCAGTTGCCGGGATGCATTGGCGATGACCTTTTCGCGTTGCATAAGTACGCATCCAAGTCCTTGGATTGAGGCGTCACATTACACGACGAAATCGTCTGTTCCTTCAGGTAGGGACAAAATAGGTGCACTACAAAGCTTTGGCTTTAACAGTTGAAATGCTTCTTCTTGCTTATCACCCTAAATGTAATTGGTATTCTTCTAAGTCATTGTTGTGAGTAGCTGCGCGATCTTCGAGAACCCTTCAATGAAGCAGCGGTAGTAATCTGCCAGACCCAAAAATTGTTGAACTTCGGTTGGTCTCCTAGGCGCCTCCCAACTTTTGATTGCCTCAATCTTTGCTGGATCAACGTGAATAACCTTTTCGTTTACTATATGTCTGAGGAATTAGACTTAACGAATCTAGAAGTCGCATTTAGAAAACTTGGCATACAGTTTCTCCCGTTGGAGCAGTTCCAGAACTACCCGTGGATGCTCCTCATGCTCTTCTTTAGTTTTTGAGTACACAAGTATATCATCAATGAAGATGATGACAAACTTGTCGAGGTAAGGTTTACACACACAGTTCATGAGATCCATGAACACTGCGGGTGCATTGGATAAACCGAATGGCATGAAACTTGTAATGGCCATACCGGGTACAGAAAGCTGTCTTTGAAATGTCTTCTTCTCTGACCCGAAGTTGATGGTATCCTGACCTCAAGTCGATTTTGGAGTAGTAGCTTGACCCTTGTAGCTGATTGAACATATCATCAATTTGAGGTAAGGGGTATCGATTTTTGATTGTAACCTTGTTAAGTTCTCGATAGTCGATACACATGCGAAAGGTTTTATCTTTCTTCTTAACAAATAGTACTAGTGCTCCCTACGGTGATTAGCTGGGACGGATAAAACCTTTATCCAATAACTCCTGTAGCTGATTAGATAGTTCTTGTAGTTCAGACGGTTCTAGACGGTAAGGAGCTCTGGCGATCGGAGCCGCGTGATTCGCCAATTGGATCTCGAATTTAACTTGTCTATATGGTGGAAGACCAGGCAAGTCCTCAGGGAAGACATCAGGGAAGTTGCGTACGATTGGAATATCCTTGGCTTTTCTCTCGTTCGTCGACTGTTCAGTGATAAGAGCAAGAATGCCTACCGAATTTTTCATACGAAGGTACTTCTGCACTTGCATGAAGGAAATGATATCTGTGCGACACCGCTTCGATCACCTTGAATGGATAGAGTTTCCCCACAAGAAAGAGGTGTTAGGCCCAAAAATTTAGCAAAGTCAAAAGTCTGAAGATAACTTTAAAATTTTGAACTTTCCTTCATTAACTTGCGTAATTTACCAAGATGCCCATGATTTGCTAATTCAAGTAAACACCATCTACATAAGGCCGACATGAGTGCTTTTACTAACTCGTGCAACAACTTACAAGTACCCAACCTACTTACGATAATTTTAAAACATTTAGTTTACATTTACAACAAAAGGACTTTTGACCCATTCATCACTTATCGTATCCGGAAGCACAAAAAGGGCCGCAAGATGTGTTCGTTTCGAGCGCGCCATTCCTATGCATGTGATTTACCTATCATTCACATTTCAAAGGAAAGACCTAATTAGTAAGTACTTATAAAAAATATAAAATCATTTAAATTACATCGTTGGCATTCTTTCTATCATACGACCCGTTAGCTTATTCATAATTCTATAATGTACATCGTATTTTCAATTCACTTGTTTCACAACTATACTTCAATAAGTTTACCTTTCTTCCATTCATCATCATTCTAGTATTTGAACTTTCATCCATTCTATTCTTTCCGGGTCAATATCCAAAACATTCTCACAACTTGTAAACTTTGAGTATTTGACCAGTTCATACCAAGCCCAGATTAACCATTTCATTCTTATTATAGTAATTCTTTCTCCTTGGTTTGAATAATTATGAATCATGTCATACCCATAAACAATTATCCTTGATTGCCTATTCATTCTTACCCGGTAATAATGGGTTTAAACGTATCTTCTACCTTTCCATATTTTTATCTTATAAATTAGTTCAAGTTCAACTCGTCAATTTGCCATGAGTATATTACTACTTACATTACAAAACAATATAATAAAATGTTAACCTGAATTATATTGTAGTAAACGAAGTTCATACGAACTTACCTTTATCTTGCTTTGTTTGTAACCCGAATTGATTCGTGCTCTCTTCCTTCACTCCTACAATGTCATACCCACATTCTCAATCTCATGATTCAATCTTATATTTACATTATATAGAGGGTTAACAATCATGTTTTCTCCCATCTAAATCATTTAACTTCATATCAATATGGATTCATCATCAATACATAAAAATCACTACTTAAAGCATTTCATCAAGCACTTGGTGTGCATACAACAAATAAAGAATGGTGTACAAGAATTTTATGCACAATCTTACTAGTTCATATTAAAATCACCATCTATAATCAATTCCACCAAACTTTCACAGTAAATCAATCTTATTAAGCGTATAATCACTATAAGTAGCATCATACTTGATCCTTACACTAATATTTCACATTCATCATCATCATCTTCATATCATAACTACTACAAATGGGTTTTGCATCAAAGCATCAAAGTACCAGAAGTTCAAGCTTGATTCTTATTTATTATCATTCTAATTTCATATAAATTCATAGATTTCTCAGAAACCCATTTCATACAAAATCATCAAAACATAAAATTCTTCTTACCTTGTGTCCTAGTGTTCTTAGATGATTAAGAATTTAAGACATGCATGAGATTTAATCAAGATAGCTGCTTCAATTTTGCTGATTTTATGATCATAAGGGGTTTCCCCCTTCTTCTCTAGCTCCTGTCGAACACACACACCTGAGATGTGTGTGTTTGTGTTAAATTTTCTTTTTATCATTATCTTTTCCATTTGTGTCACTTTTACCCCCCCCACTTTTGTATTTGGTGTTTATAACTTGTGATCTATTACTTTTTCTTTAGTTACACTTTAATAGTTTACTAACTAGGTTCATAATTCTAATCATAAGTATACGTATATGTATAGGGAATTTGGGGTGTTACAAATCCACCCTCCTTAAGGAAGGTTTCATCCCCGAAACCTAAATACATACCGAATAAAGTCGGGTAGAACTTTCGCATCTCATCCTCTGGTTCCCAAGTGAGGTCCGATCCTTTCCTGTGTTGCCATTGAACTAACACTTGCTTAACTTCCTTGTTACGTAGGGTTTGTACATTGGAATCTTTTATGGCTATCGGTCTTTCAATATAATTCATTCCTTCGTCCACCTCAATGTCTTCAAATGGTATATGAGTCGTTTCATCCGCAAGACACTTCCGTAATTGTGACACGTGAAAAGTGTTGTGAATGTCGTCTAATGCTGGAGGTAGTTCTAACCGATAAGCAACTTTCCCAATACGAGCTAAAATTTTAAATGGCCCAATGTATCGAGGGCCCAACTTTCCTCCGCTTACGGAATCTAATTACGCCCTTCCACGAGGAGACTTTCAATAATACCCAGTCCCTCACTTGAAATTCAATAGGACGCCTCCTTTTGTCCACGTAGGACTTTTGTCGATCTTGCACTGCTTTCAATCGAGCTCGTACTAGGTCAATCTTTTCATTAGTTCGTGCTACTACATCCTTGGGAGCGAGTTCTCTTTGCCCTACTTCTCGCCAACATACTTGAGTTCTACATCTTCTCCCATATAACATTTCATATGGTGCCATTTGAATACTACCCTGATAGCTATTGTTGTATGAGAACTCCACTAATGGTAAGTGGTCATCCCAATTTCCTCCAAAATCTAATACACACGCTCTCAACATATTAACTAATGTTTGAATGGTTCTTTCTGATTGACCATTCGTTTGAGGATGACATGCGGTACTTAAGTGTAGCTTGGTACCCATATTTTCATGGAACTTTTTCCAATTGCGAGAAATAAATATGGCGTCACGATCCGAAACAATGGACACAGGCACTCCATGGCGAGTAACTATTTCATTGACATATATTTCCGCCATTCTTTCCGAAGAGTAAGTCTCCCGTATAGGTAAGAAATGAGCACTCTTTGTGAGACGATCGACAACAACCCAGATAGTATCATGACCCTTCTTCGTTTTGGAAAGTTTGGTTACCAAATCCATCGTCATGTTTTCCCATTTCCATATCGGGATCTCCAACGGTTGAAGTTTCCCGTACGGCTTTTGATGTTCCGCCTTTACTTACGAGCATGTTAAGCATTTAGATACATACTTAACAATATCGCGTTTCATTCCCGGCCACCAGTAATTTCCTTACAAATCTTGATACATTTTGGTGGCTCCCGGATGAACCGAGTAGCAGGATTTGTGGGCTTCTTTTAGCAATTGGGTCTTTATGTCACAGTAACATGGTATCCAAATCCGGCCATACCTTGTCTTGATTCCACTTGCATTCGTTTCAAGTTTGTCGACAAAACCTTTCGTTCTTTCTCCTTTTTGATCACTTGCATTCAATGACTTAGCTTGGGCTTCTTTTATTGATTCGATAAGGGTAGGTGTGATTATCATTCTCATCGACTTTACTCGTATAGGCAGCGTATATTCCTTTTGACTTAAAGCATCTGCCACGACATTGGCTTTACCGGGATGGTAAAGAATGTCACAATCATAATCTTTAATTAATTCTAGCCACCTTCGTTGTCTCATATTAAGGTCTTTTTTTTCGAAGAAGTATTTGAAACTATTGTGATCTGAATAGATTGTACATTTTGTTTCGTACAAATAGTATCTCCAGATCTTCAACGCAAAAACCACGGCTGCCAATTCTAAATCATGAGTCGGGTAATTGCCTTCATGCTGTTTAAGTTGTCTTGAAGCATAGGCAATGACTTTGCCTTGTTGCATTAAGACACACCCTAACCCCTGGTGTGATGCATCCGTGTAAACCACCAGATCTTCCTTTCCTTCTGGTAACACCTGAGAACTCGACAATTTTTCTTTCAGTATTTGGAAAGCCTTCTCTTGTTCATAACCCCATGAAAACTTCTCTTCATTCTTCGTGAATTTGGTTATAGGTAGGGCTATTTTAGAGAAGTCTTGAATGAACCTCCTATAATAGCCCGCTAGACCTAGGAAACTTCGTGCTTCATTAACATTCTTTGGAGGCATCCAATTAATCACAGCTTCTACTTTAGACGGATCTACTGAAATTCCTTTCTCATTAATCACATGACCTAAGAATTGTACCTCTCTGATCCAAAACGCACATTTGGAAAACTTAGCGTATAACCTTTCCTTATGGAGTGTCTCCAGTACTGCTCGTAAGTATAAGCGTGTTTGAGTTCATTTCGCGAGTATACTAGAATATCATCTATAAACACTGTGACAAATTTATCCAACATGTTTTGGCATACTCTATTCATTAAATCCATAAATGCAGCCGGAGCGTTAGTTAACCCATAGGACATGACTAAAAACTCATAATGTCCGTATCGAGTTCTAAACGCAGTCTTAGCTACATCTCCTTCTTTCACCTGTAATTGGTAATATCCCGATCGCAAGTCAATTTTTGAAAACCAACTTGCTCCTTGAAGTTGATCAAAGAGATCATCTATTCTTGGCAAAGGATATCAGTTCTTCACCGTGAGTTTATTGAGCTCACGGTAGTCGATACACATACGCATCGAACCATCCTTCTTCTTTACAAACAGGACTGGTACTCCCCAAGGAGATATACTAGGATGTATAAATCCTTTATCTAAAAGTTCTTGCAATTGAGCCATTAATTATCGTACTTCAGTGGGTGCAAATCGGCAAGGGGCTTTGGCTACAGGTTTGGCATTTGGTTCTAAGTCGATTCGAAATTCTACTTCTCGTTCAGGTGGAAGACCCGTTAATTCATCCGGAAACACATCCGGATATTCATTCACAATTCTTGTATCATCCATTCTTAGAGCATCATGTTTAGTATTCACAACATATGCTAAGAAGGCCTTACTTCCGTTTCTTACATGTTTTACCGCTTCGACAATGGTACACAACTTAGTTTCTACATTTCGCTGCCTATATATAGTTATTTGCTTCCCTCTAGAAAATATAATACGAATAATTTCACTTTCACATAAAATTTCTGCGTGGTGCCGGGATAGCCAATCCATGTCCACCACTACTTTGAACTCTCCCAAAACCATGGGAATGAGACCGATTTCAAATTCTTCGTCTTCTATGGTGAGTTTACAATTCCTACATATCTCATGTAGTAAATAACTTATGTAATCGGCTATTTCTACTTCTAAAGGTACGGGCATTCTTTCTATCATAAACGAAGGGGAACGTATAATTTCACTTGAAACAATGATCTACTAGCTCATGTATCAAACAATACATATGTAGGCATGGAATTTAACGCAAATATACCTGACACAACATTCGGGTAAGTCTTTGCCTCTTCTGCTGAAATTTGGACATTCTCCCTTTGGCTTTGACATTCTCTTCTCTCTTCCCTCCTTTCTTCATCCCTTGTTTAAGTTCGGGCATTCGGCCTTCACGTGGCCAGATTCATTACAGTTGTAGCACACTCTTTTGGGATTAGGGCAATTGTAGTATGGATGCCCTTCTTGACCATAGTTATAACATCCCCTTTTTCCCATTAGACATTCACCCGAATGAAGCTTTCCGCACGTCTTGCACCGTGGGAACCCTCCTTTAATTACTTCCTTCTTACCATGATCGTGAATCTTGGGCTTCTTAGGGGTGTTCTGGTTTGACCCTTTTTCGATTTGCCTCTTCTCTCCCCGTTCTTCTTGCCTTTTTAATTCAATCTCTCTATCTCTTGCCCAATTAATGAGCTCATTCAAGGTTTCTCATTTAGAAGGGGTAATAAACTCACGGTACTCGGCTTTTAACATATCGTGATAACAATTTATTTCCGTTCTTGTGAATTCCTTGCAAAACTTCATCTTATCGAGGAAAATATTTGTGATTTTATCAATAGTCTCATTCTTTTGTCGAAGGCAAAGAAAATCTTCTTGAATTCGATCTACCGCCGATTGCGGACAATGATACTTCACAAAGGATTCTTTGAACTCTTGCCATGTGAGGGTTTGGAGCTTATCCTCACCAATTTCCTTACTATATGCATCCCACCAATCTTTAGCTTGTTTTTGAAGTTGTTCAGTGGTGAACATAACTTGATCTTCCTTCTCACAATGACTTCAAATGAATACCCCTTCTATGTTGGAGATCCATCTTTGACATTCTATGGGGTCAATTTCTCCATTATAAGATGAGGGTTTACATGCCATGAATTCCTTGTATGTACATCGTCGTGTTTCCTTCTTGCCTTGGACCCCACTTATCATCTCCTTTAATTCATCCATCTTACTTGACATCATGGTTTCTACTTCGCTTAACACTTGACTTTCTACTTCTTGTGCTATATGAGGAAGGTTTGTATCAACTGCTTTTCCTACTTCCTCCACAATCATCTTACTTAATTCATCTTGAGTTATTCGTTCTGTAGTACTCGGACTTCCTTCGTCAGCCATCTTTATCTACAAGTTTATTCTTACATTAGTCAATATACTATTTATTTCTTTCATCATTCTATTATTAGTTCACATTTAGCATTCCATTCTTGTAATTATGTGCTCACGTAATTCTTATCACAAACATTTCAAGTACTATCAAAATGTACTATCACTTATTTATACATTCTCTATTATTATTTAGTTTAATCAGTTTATAATTATACTTTCATTAACATTCTTATGCCCTCTTGAGTTTAATGGAGATTTAGGACAAGGTTGGGAACCTTGACACATCGAAATAACAAATCTGCCCAAGTTACACGGGGAGTGGCGTTGGCGACGACCATAAGTGGCGTCGCCGACGGGGTCCGGAGTCATGCGTCGCGGAAGTTGTAGCGTAGACAGTGAGTTATTGCGTCAGGAGTCAGGGGTGGCATCGCCGACGCTATAAAGGACTGTCGCCGATGCCCCTTATGATCTGCAGACGCTGAACAACTTTAACAGTTCCCAAAATTCACGTTCGAACCCGTTTTGACCCTTTATTACCCTCACACCATTCTGTAATGTTCCTTAACCTTCTTACTCAAGCTGTTCTATTAAAACTTTCACAATTCTCTTTCATTTGAAATCTTTTAAGTATAAGCATGAAAAAATTTTAAAAGATACTTACTGAATTGCGTCTCGGAACGAACACATACTTGCGTGAGCTCTCGGTTTGAGTTCAAGTACCCTAGATCAGATACTCGAATCCCTCAAACCTTGGCTCTAATACCAACTTGTTAGGCCCAAAAATTTAGCAAAGTCAAAAGTCCGAAGATAACGTTAAATTTTGAACTTTCCTTCATTAACTTGCGTAATTTACCAAAATGCCCATGATTTGCTAATTCAAGTAAACACCATCTACATAAGTCCGACATGAGTGCTTTTACTAACTCGTGCAACAACTTACAAGCACCCAACCTACTTACGGAAATTTTAAAACATTTAGTTTACATTTACAACAAAAGGACTTTTGACCCATTCATCACTTATCGTATCCGGAAGCGCAAAAAGGGCCGCAATATGTGTTTGTTTCGAGCGCCATTCCTATGCATGCGATTTACCTATCATTCACATTTCAAAGGAAAGACCTAATTAGTAAGTACTTATAAAAAAATAAAAGCATTTAAATTACATCGTTGGCATTCTTTCTATCATACGACCCGTTAGCTTATTCATAATTCTATAACATACATCGTATTTTCAATTCACTTGTTTCACAACTATACTTCAATAAGTTTACCTTTCTTCCATTCATCATCATTCTAGTATTTGAACTTTCATCCATTCTATTCTTTCCGGGTCAATATTCGAAACATTCTCACAACTTGTAAACTTTGAGTATTTGATCCGTTCATACCAAGCCCACATTAACCATTTCATTCTTATTATAGTAATTCTTTCTCCTTGGTTTGAATAATTATGAGTCATGTCATACCCATAAACAATTATCTTTGATTGCCTATTCATTCTTACCCGGTAATAATGGGTTTAAACGTATCTTCTACCTTTCCATATTTTTATCTTATAAATTAGTTCAAGTTCAACTCGTCAATTTGCCATGAGTATATTACTACTTACATTACAAAACAATATAATAAAATGTTAACCTGGATTATATTGTAGTAAACGAAGTTCGTACGAATTTACCTTTATCTTGCTTTGTTTGTGACCCGAATTGATTCGTTCTCTCTTTCTTCACTCCTACAATGTCATACCCACATTCTCAATCTCATGATTCAATCTTATATTTACATTATATAGAGGGTTAACAATCATGTTTTCTCCCATCTAAATCATTTAACTTCATATCAATATGGATTCATCATCATTACATAAAAATCACTACTTAAAGCATTTCATCAAGCACTTGGTGTGCATACAACAAACAAAGCATGGTGTACAAGAATTTTATGCACAATCTTACTAGTTCATGTTAAAATCACCATCTACAATCAATTCCACCAAACTTTCACATTAAATCAATCTTATTAAGCATATAATAACTATAAGTAGCATCATACATGATCCTTACACTAATATTTCACATTCATCATCGTCATCTTCATATCATAACTACTACAACTGGGTTTTTCATTAAAGCATCAAAGTACCAGAATTTCAAGCTTGATTCTTATTTATTATCATTTTAATTTCATATAAATTCATGGATTATTAGAAATCCATTTCATACAAAATCATCAAAACATAAATTTTTCTTACCTTGTGTCCTAGTGTTCTTAGATGATTAAGAATTTAAGACATGCATGAGATTAATCAAGATTGCTGCTTTAAATTTGCTGATTTTATGATCATAAGGGGTTTCCCCCTTCTTCTCTAGCTCCTGTCGAACACACATACCTGAGATGTGTGTGTTAGTGTTAAATTTTCTTTTTATCAATCTCTTTTCCATTTGTATCACTTTTACCCCCTCTTATATTTGGTGTTTATAACTTATAACTTATGACCTATTACTTTTTCTTTAGTTACACTTTAATAGTTTACTAACTAGGTTCATAATTCTAATCATAAGTATACATATATGTATAGGGAATTTGGGGTGTTACAAGAGGGATCCGAATAACCTGTTCGCGACATATTATTTCAGCTCGGTTTTTGGATAACCAGTCCATACCAATTACTACATCGAAACTACCCAGCGTAGTTGGCATAAGTTTTATGTCGAACGTGTGACCAGCGAGAGAGAGCTAGCACCCCTTGAGAATATGGGTTACTTCTACTATTTTACCATCGGCTAACTCTATGGTGTACTTGGTTTCCAGTGACACAGGGGCAACATCTAACCGTTTTCTAATTGACTCTGATATGAAACTTCTATCGGCACCGAAATCAAATATCACATTTGCAAAATTATTATTTAATGAAAACTTACCGGTTACAAGGTTAGAGTCATCCCTTATTTCGCCCTTTCCCAAAGTGAAGGCGCGTCCTTTAGCTCCACCACTGTTGTTTCCCTTGTTAAGTTGAGGGCAATCTTTCTTGAAATGTGCATTGCTACCGCACTGGTAGCATGTTCTGGTAACCCCACGCTGCTGATTCCGATTTTGTCTCGGTTGGATTTCGCCTCGACAATCCTTTGCAGCATGACCATCTTTGCCGCACCTTTGGCAACGGTTGCCACGACACTGTCCATAGTGGTGGAGATTGCACTTGTTGCACCTAGGTTTGTTTCCCGAATAGCCGCCTCGGTTCTAAGAGTTATTGTTGTTGTTGGACGATTGGTTGTTGTAGCCTCAGTTGTTGTTGTTGAACCTTTTCTGAGAACCCTGTTGCGGCTGACCAAAACTTTGTTGTTTAGTAGAACTATCCTCCCACTTTCTTTTGTTGTCAGGGGCAACATCAGACTCGCCCCTCTTTTGGCAGTTTTCCCTGTTCAACTGCCTTATCTATCAGTTTGTGCGCCAGCCGCACTGCTTGCTGAACCATCGCCGGGTTGATAGACATAACCATTCCCTAAATCTCAGGGACCAATCCCCCCAGATAGAGTTCTATCTGTTTGTATACAAGTCTAGCCATCTCTGGACATAAAATAACTAGGTCATAGTGTTTGGAGGTGTATTCCTCAATTTCTGAACCCCGCATCTTGTGCTTCCACAGATCTTGCTCCAGGACAGTACTCTTCCCTAACCAAATTCTTGAAATCATCCCATGCCATCGCATTGGCTACAGCTCGACCCCTGGTTTATACCTGGCCATTCCACCATGTCAATGCCACGTCTTCTAGTGTAGAGGCGGCAAACTTCACCCTATTCTCGGGTAAACAGTTACACATTGTAAATACTGATTCAACTTTCTCGATCCACTGAACCAATCCGATGGGTCCTTCCATCCTTGTGTATTTGCTGGGCTTACAGTCTAAGAAAGCCTTATAGGGGTTGAACCCTACGCCTAAGAATAGAATTTGGAATAGACGTTAGAAAGAACGTATAAATAAATACACTAAAGATACCATTACTTTAGATTTTTATTGAAGAGTTAGGTAAGTGCTACCTCCAGGGTCAAGGTTCTTGTTGTTCTGGAGGTGCTGGTTGTTGGTTGCGATGGCTCCATTCACATGTTCCTGAATCAGTGCGGCCAACTCCGCATGAGTCATAGTGATATTTCCATGACCGCCACCGCGAGACATTCTGTTTTGACATACACACAATTATAAGAGACAAGGTATCATACAATCATTATACAAGTTTTCAAAACATGCGATTTAGGATAAGGTAACATCTCAGCACATGAAACATTTTAAAATAAAAACATCTGATTAAAATAAATTGTAAGAGTCGCTACAAAATATTTCAGCAAACAATTAAAACTCAAAACGTCATAAACGTCCACGCAAAGCAAAAGAAATTGATGGATAACCAAGTAGAAACTGGATCAGGGATACGTAGTCAAAAACTGGTATTTGGTTATGTTTAAGTTTATGTTTTTACATAACTTTTAGTTTTGAATAGCCTACTTTTAATTAGATTTGTGTTTTTCAGATTACAGAGTTTAAGGAGCTATTCGAGAGCTTTCCAGATCATCGAGGCGGAAAACGGGTCAACTGGGATCGCGAAATGGAAAACAGGAAAACAAGAATAGGAGGGACCGTCGTCGACACCCTCCAGATATTCCGTCGGCCAAATTCTCCATAGGCAGTGGATCAGAGCGTTGGAGGAAAATACAGACAACCACGAGCCGTCGCTGATGCTTCGACGTAAAATTTTCTTGTTTGTAGATTGGGGATGGGATATAATGTAACATTTGTCAAAAACGGGTTTTCCAAACCCGCTCCGTTTGTAATCGAATATCAAGTTATAAATGTTTCGTTGCGTATTTATGTCCATTTTAATTTTTAATGATGCATAATTAATAAACAAACTAGAATATAAAAGTTATAATTGATTAAAAGTAAAAATAAAATAATTAAAAAGAAAATTTGGCTGCCGGGACTCGAACCCGGGTCAGCCGGGTTTAAACTCAAAGCCTTATCACACACACATATAACCACTCCGCCATTGTTGTTTTCTGTAAATACTAGGAAACAATTGAATTTTATGGTCTATCATAAATTAATCCGGTTACGCCAACTGTAACCGAAATCGGTCACCAAACGTCCAAAGACGTTTGATTGATCGCGGTTTACTGAGTTTAACCGATACACCAACACCTCCAATCAATTTTGCTTTAAATGAACTTGAATTCAAGAGTGGATCGGTTTTAATAACCGAAAACTTTCAATTCCTGAATTACTTCAATCATTGTCCCCTCTCGCGACTCAAACACACTCTGCAAACCTTCAATTGCATTTTCGCAAAACTTTCAGTCCGCCGGAGAAGCTATTTGAACTCGCCGGACTTTCGCCGGAAAACCGTGTTTTCCATCAAATCAGTAAGTCTCTTAATTCTTTCGTTGTCTATCAATTGTTAAGCTATTGCTAACTCAAACCCTTCAATCGGAATCAATTTCAGACGTCGATATCGGATAATTCCTGCTCGCCGGAAAACTTCTGAAAATTCTTATCTTCCACTGTAACACGGTATAGACATTCAAACCTTCTGATAACTCTTGTTAATACTTCAATTCCTCGCTTAGCTAATCAAAACTGTTAATTTATTCGTTCAGTCGAAATCAGTAAAAACAGAGCCGACGACTTGCCGGAAATTCTGAGATAAATCGTTCTCTGGCATGTTTACTTCTAAAAATCGTCTCTGTCATTTCATATTAGTCTGTTGAATGTTTGTCAATCGAATTAAACAAGAAACAATAGAGAAATCGTAAACTGTAATTCTGTAACGAAGAAGACGAAGATAGGTTGATTATAAGTTTAATAAAATCTGGATATTATCTCGGGTTAGACACACAGTCCAGCGGTGGACTGTGTGCACATACATATCACACGCCGCGAGTTCGATCCTTGACACACGTATGCTCTGTAATAAAAATGTTTTATTTTTCTAACTGATCCGGATCCTTTTCGCCGTTAGATGTTAAGTACAATAAAAATCTGTATATTAACCAAGTTAGACACACAGTCCAACGGTGGACTGTGTGTAACGTTAAAGCATAGGTCCCGGGTTCGAGACCTGTTGACAGCACTGGGTTGATAATTAAAATCCTTTTTAAAAAAATAAATGAATTTTGAATAAGCTGAATTAGTATATAAATATAATTAAAAACAGGATTATTTCGGGTTAGACACGTAGCTCAATTGGTAGAGCTGCGTGCACGCGTACGGGAGGTCTCGGGTTCGAGTCTTGCCCGGCGCATACATTTACACAAAAAAACCGGTCAAACAGTCAAACAGTCAAGGGTCAACGGTCAACGCAAAAGTCAACATATTTTTATATTTTATTTATTTAATTTAATTCAATAATCAATTAAAAATACTTAAAAATAATGTTTTTAAAGATAGGAAATAGCCTTAAACTCACAAAAATATATCTAAAAATCCTATTAAAATTATTAATAAAATCCACTCATTAACTATACTTTCCGTTATTATTTAGGTTAGTTAATTCTCGTTGTCCAATCTTTCCAACTCGTGCGCATCTCATCATCTCCAACCGCACGCACCTAATGTGAGTGAATCTCTACAAAATTCCCCGTTTTAATCACGTTTTTGGGGTGTATCATGTGTCTTACCAATTATTATATTTAAATCATTGTGCATACATCATATCATGAACAAATGTGTATTCAGCTTGTATCAATTGTTGTGTGGTTATTGTTTAGATTTAATTTATTATTTTCAGTACATGCAATTTCATAGGCCGCCGCTCCCCATTACATTATGAGCGTTGAGCAGTTCCCCATTACATTATGAGCGTGAACCTGGCGTTTCCAACATACGATCGGCTCCGTTTGATTGAGCCTTGATCGCACAGACATTCATCATAGGCCGTCCGTTCCCCATTACATTATGAGCGTGAACGTGACGTTGCCAACATAGACAGTTTCATTCATGTTATATATTCATGCAAGTTCATATGCTATTGTATGTTATTGTATATTATAGTTTGTGGTTGTTATTTGCTATTGTTTGATTATTTACATTTGCTCACATATGACAATTGCACAAATTTTTCCTTGATAAAAATAACAATAAATCAATAATAAATGTTTATCTAACAAGGTTCAATCGCCAACTTATGTTGACCCAAAAACCCCCATTTTTACACATGATACAGGTGAACCAGCTGCTGCAAGAAACACATAGGATTGGCTTCGAAGAATAAACTGGTTTAGAGTTTGGATTGTTTAGTTTGGATATTTTTCTTTGTATTTGTATGGACATGTTTGGATTATTGAGAATGTAAATTTGACTTTAATAAATATGAAACATATTAGTAAATATCATGAGCTTTGGTGATAACCCAATTATGCCCCGACTCTTATTCCACTGCGGGTCGGGGTGTGACAGATTGGTATCAGAGCCATGACTATAGAGATATAGGATAGGTTATTAGACCCTTAGAGCCTATACTATAGTTGATTAGAAATTTTTAAGATTTATGTGTGTTACATGCAAAATTCATGATGTTTATATGTTTTATGTTTAATGTTACATTCAATGTTATGCAAACATGTTCATAAGTACATATTAGTATATAATGCCTATCATGAATCATATTCTCATAACATATCATATCAATGAAAGCACACATCACATCATTTTCATGATTGTTTTTACAATGATTTTTGTATTTTCAAATCACATCAAAGTGAGTTCTCATGACGGGCATGTAGTAACTGGAAGGGTACAAGTACCGGTAGTCGGAACGTCCTGTCTAGGCTGGCATTCGTATAAATCCAAAATAAAGGACCAGTTTGCCTACCTGGGGACTAACGATGAGAGTACGAAGTACCTATTAGGCCAAAGCATGTTATACCAAACGTCGTGTGAGCTAACCCCACTTTGAGTTGTCCTTGTGTCTACACCTGGACACATTCCGACCATACATCTCGTAAACATATTTCGTGGTTTTCATTCGGGTGATGCGAGTGTTAAATCGCCAATACTAATGTGAATCCTACCAAGCCAATAGACATGGGGGCCCACATGACTATACAGGTGAAGGTATGGGGGACATTTGAGGCCCAATATGAGCAAACCCAAGACATCCTATAGATGTAGTTGCATTATTGATATTTATGTTATTTTCATTTTCTTTAAGACACATGACACCTAAAAAGACTCCATAAACTCACAATCTTCTTATGTATGTTCCTGTAGATGTCGGCTAGACAACAACGAGGGGGTAAAAGATCAGGAAGGTCTCACGAACGCTTGGCCACTCAAATCGCAAAACAAATGGCCGCGGTGCTTCCTGACATTGTGGTTCAAGTACAACAAGCTCTCGCCACAAATCCCACTAATCCTCCTCAGCAAGAAAACCAGGACATCGGCAACCCGCCTACCAAAAAGTGCTCATATAAACATTTCAAGTCTTGCGATCCTCCTAAATTTGAAGGGACCGAAGGCGTCACTGCTCTCCTCCACTGGTTTGAGGAAATGGAAAACACCTTCCTCAACTGCGATTGTCCCGATGATCGCAAGGTACGATACGCGACCGGGAGACTATTTGGGGTAGCTCTACCTGGTAGAATACTGAAAAGGGTAAGAGGGGAATTGAAGATGCTATGGCCTTAACGTGGGAGGAGTTAAGGGAAATCATGACGAGGCAATTCTGTCCTAGGAGTGGGATTAAAAAGTTGGAGGACGAATTTCATTCTTTGAAGCAAAAGGAGGGAGATCATACTTCCTACAACAAGAGGTTCTTAGAGTTGAACCAAATTGTCCCTAACTTGTTCACCCCAGTTTACCGCTTAATCGAGCATTATATTCGAGATCTCCCCTCGAAAATTCAAGATTCAGTTCTCAGCACTTCACCAGCAACACTTGAAGCTGCTATGGAACTAGCTACTGAACTGACCGAGAATCGAATTCGCAACGGTAAGTTTAAAGAAGAGAAAAAGAAAGCCCCCGTTGAGGGCCAAACTTCAAACCATTCCACCTCCTCCTCTAAGTTTGCTAACAAGAGGAAGCGTAACACCAGAAACTTCGCTGTCACATAAACCAATTTCCCTATCCCTGCTGCACCCATTACCCAAGTTGCCCCTTCACCTGCACCATACAAAAGACCATACTCTGGCCCATTACCAAAATGCAACCATTACCAATACCACCATTTTCCTGATCATCCCTGCCAACATTGCACTGGCTGTGGTCGCGCAGGTCATACTGTTCAAACCTGTCGCATACCTCAGCGAACGAACCGCCACCAGCCTTCAACCCAAAACCACCAACAAATAATGGGTCAAGCCCAACAACCCCTACTATTACCACCTACCCAACATTTAGCCCAATCATACTACCAACCCAACTATCCCATGGTACAACCTATGCGGGCTTGCTACAATTGTGGAGACCCAAGTCACTTTAGAAACACTTGTCCAAGGTTGGTGAACATTATTCATGCTCAAGCCCAAGCCAATCCGGTGAATTAAGCTAACCAAGCTCCTCCACCTGCAAGAGGAAGAGCTTTCAACATCAACGCTAATCAGGCTACAGCTGACAGCAATGTGGTTAATGGTACGTTCCTTATCAATGGTAGTTATGCATCCATGTTGTTTGATATTGGCGCGGATAAAAGTTTTGTGTCTTTAGAGTTTGAACCCATCCTAAACCAAATTCGTGATAAGCCCATGGAATCCATATCAGTAGAAGTTGCTGACGGAAAACCGGTCTCATTAAACTCTATTATACGCAACTGTACTCTCACCTTAAACGACCACGATTTTCCAGTTGACCTCATTCCTATGAAGTTGGGAAGCTTTGATATTATAATTGGTATGGACTGGCTCAGCCAACATCAGGCTGAAGTTGTATGCCGCGAGAAGTTTATACGCATTCCTCTTCCAAACGGTCAGACTCTACGAATCTTTGGAGAAACCCCATCGAAAGGGCTCAGATTAATGTCCTGTCTTCAAGCCCAAAAATATCTTCGCAAGAATTATGTCACATTTTTGACCCATGTCGTCAAAAAGGGAACCATGGAGAAGAAACTCGAAGACATCCCAGTAGTAAAAGATTTTCTGAAAGTTTTTCCTGATGACATTTGAGGACTTCCTCCCGTGAGAGAAGTCGAATTTCGCATCGATCTCGTACCTGGTGCTACACCAGTTACAAAGTCTCCTTATAGGTTAGCCCCCTCTGAAATGCAAGAGCTAGCCAGTCAATTGCAGGAGTTGACTGACAAAGGATTCATACGTCCTAGCTCCTCGCCTTGGGGTGCACCTGTCCTTTTTGTGAAGAAGAATGATGGATCGTTTCGCATGTGCATCGACTACAGGGAACTCAACAAGTTAACAATCAAGAATCGCTATCCATTACCTCGCATTGATGATCTTCTTGACCAACTTCAAGGCGCCATCTGTTTTTCAAAAATCGACCTTCGATCTGGTTATCATCAACTTAGAGTACATGAAGAAGACGTCCCAAAGACCGCTTTTCGAACTCGTTATGGTCATTATGAATTCATGGTCATGCCATTTGGTTTAACCAACGCTCCAGCTGTCTTCATGGATCTAATGAACAGAGTCTGCAAACCTTATCTCGATCGTTTTGTTATAGTCTTCATCGACGACATTCTCATTTATTCAAAGTCTAAGTCTGATCATGAACGGCATCTTCGACTCATCTTTACACTCCTAGAGAATGAAAAGCTTTACGCCAAATTCTCCAAATGCGAATTCTGGTTAAAAGAGGTACAATTCCTTGGACATGTAGTCAATGACAAGGGAATACATGTCGACCCCTCAAAGATCAAAGCGGTACAAGAATGGCAAGCGCCACGTACACCAACTGAAGTAAGATCATTCCTTGGTTTGGCTGGTTATTATCGCCGTTTCATCTCGAACTTCTCTCGCATTGCTGTACCACTCACGGCTTTAACTCATAAGGGAAAACCTTTCATATGGGGACCCAAACAAGAAGAAGCCTTCCAAACCCTTAAACAAAAACTCTGTGATGCACCAATCCTCACTCTTCCTGAAGGTTGTGACGACTTCGTGGTTTATTGCGACGCGTCAGGGCAAGGACTAGGCTGTGTTCTAATGCAAAGAGGAAAGGTTATAGCTTATGCTTCGAGACAACTCAAGACACATGAGAAGAACTACACCACCCATGACCTAGAACTTGGAGCCGTTGTGTTCGCTCTTAAGATATGGAGACATTATCTCTACGGTACTAAGTGTGAAATATACACTGACCACAAGAGTCTTCAACATATCTTCAATCAAAAGGAGTTAAACATGAGGCAACGAAGATGGGTCGAACTTCTAAATGGCTACGATTGTGAAATTCGGTACCACCCTGGCAAAGCAAATGTGGTGGCTGATGCACTCAGTCGAAAGGGTTATGCGAACTCCATTCATCTTCTATGTTCGCAAATCATAACTGACATTAAAGATCAAATTCGAGAAGCCCAACATGTTTCAGTAACGGAAGACGATTTACGAAAGGAGTGTCCTGTGGAGCTGAACTTAAAATTGAAACTAAATCTGACGGTATTCTGTACTATCTAGATCGCATATGGATTCCTGACCACAACAACCTTCGTGAATTTCTTATGAATGAGGCTCACAAAACACGGTACTCTATACATCCAGGAGCCGATAAAATGTATCAAGACCTTCGATACACCTATTGGTGGCCTGGAATGAAAAAGGATATTGTTGTTTTTGTTTCCAAGTGCCTTACATGTTCCAAGGTGAAAGCTGAACACCAAAGACCCTCAGGACTTCTAGTCCAACCTGAAATACCTGTATGGAAGTGGGAAAACATAACCATGGACTTCATTACCGGGTTACCTCGCACTTCTGGTGGGTATGACACTATATGGGTAATCATTGATCGACTTACAAAATCAGCCCACTTTATTCCTATCCGCGAAGATTTCAAGAACGAAAAGCTAGCTCGTATTTATATCAGCGAAATCGTAAGCCGACATGGTGTACCGTTAAGCATTATTTCAGATCGTGATGGTCGTTTCACTTCACGAACATGGCAAGCAGTACAAGCCGCTTTGGGTACACGATTAGATCTCAGTACCGCTTATCATCCTCAAACTGATGGACAATCTGAACGCACCATTCAAACTCTTGAAGATATGCTTCGAGCATGTGTCCTAGACTTCAAGGGAAATTGGGACGCTCATCTACCATTAGTTGAATTTTCATACAACAACAGCTATCATTCAAGCATCGGCATGGCACCTTTTGAAGCTTTATATGGTCGTAAGTGCCGATCTCCAGTATGTTGGCACGAAATTGGGGAAGCTCAAATCACTGGTCCAGAATTGATTCAAGAAACCACAGACAAGATCTATCAAATTCGAAACAATCTTCTAGCGGCTCAAAGTCTTCAAAAGAGTTATGCAGATAAACGACGGAAGCCTTTGGAGTTTAACATTGGTGATCATGTACTTTTAAAAGTATCACCGTGGAAGGGAGTAGTTCGTTTTGGTCAAAAAGGCAAGCTAGCACCACGCTACGTAGGACCTTTCAAGATACTCAGAAGAGTAGGACCTGTAGCATACAAGCTTGATCTACCAGAAGAACTCAACAGGATTCATCCCACATTCCATGTATCAAACTTGAAGAAGTGCCTCGCTGATGAGAACCTCCATATTCCTCTGGAAGATATTCAGATTGATGAATCTATGCATTTTATTGAAAGACCAGTAGAGATCATGGACTTCGGAGAAAAACGTCTTCGACGAAGCCGCATTCCAATTGTTAGGGTACGCTGGGAGTCGAAACGAGGACCTGAGTTTACTTGGGAACGTGAAGACTCAATGCGCGAAAAATACCCGCACCTTTTTCCTACTACTACTACTTAAATTTCGGGACGAAATTCCTAAAAGTAGGGGATACTGTAACATTTGTCAACAACAGGTTTTCCAAACCCGCTCCGTTTGTAATTGAATATCAAGTTATAAATGTTTCGTTGCGTATTTGTGTCCATTTTAATTTTTAATGATGCATAATTAATAAAAAAAACTAGAATATAAAAGTTATAATTGATTAAAAGTAAAAATAAAATAATTAAAAAGAAAATTTGGCTGCCGGGACTCGAACCCGGGTCAGCCGGGTTTAAACTCAAAGCCTTATCACACACACATATAACCACTCCGCCACTTGTTGTTTTCTGTAAATACTAGGAAACAATTGAATTTTATGGTCTATCATAAATTAATCCGGTTACGCCAACTGTAACCGAAATCGGTCACCAAACGTCCAAAGACGTTTGATTGATCGCGGTTTACTGAGTTTAACCGATACACTGACACCTCCAATCAATTTTGCTTTGAATGAACTTGAATTCAAGAGTGGATCGGTTTTAATAACCGAAAACTTTCAATTCCTGAATTACTTCAATCATTGTCCCCTCTCGCGACTCAAACACACTCTGCAAACCTTCAATTGCATTTTCGCACAACTTTCAGTCCACCGGAGAAGCTATTTGAACTCGCCGGACTTTCACCGGAAAACCGTGTTTTCCATCAAATCAGTAAGTCTCTCAATTTTTTCGTTGTCTATCAATTATTAAGCTATTGCTAACTCAAACCCTTCAATCGGAATCAATTTCAGACGTCGATATCGGATAATTCCCGCTCGCCGGAAAACTTCTGAAAATTCTTATCTTCCGCTGTAACACGGTATAGACATTCAAACCTTCTGATAACTCTTGTTTAATACTTCAATTCCTCGCTTAGCTAATCAAAACTGTTAATTTATTCGTTCAGTCGAAATCAGTAAAAACAGAGCCGACGACTTGCCGGAAATTCTGAGATAAATCGTTCTCTGGTATGTTTACTTCTAAAAATCGTCTCTGTCATTTCATATTAGTCTGTTGAATGTTTGTCAATCGAATTAAACAAGAAACAATAGAGAAATCGTAAACTGTAACTCTGTAACGAAGAAGACGAAGATAGGTTGATTATAAGTTTAATAAAATCTGGATATTATCTCGGGTTAGACACACAGTCCAGCGGTGGACTGTGTGCACATACATATCACACGCCACGAGTTCGATCCTTGACACACGTATGCTCTGTAATAAAAATGTTTTATTTTTCTAACCGAACCGGATCCTTTTCGCCGTTAGATGTTAAGTATAATAAAAATCTTTATATTAACCAAGTTAGACACACAGTCCAGCGGTGGACTGTGTGTAACGTTAAAGCACAGGTCCCGGGTTCGAGACATGTTGACAGCACCGGGTTGATAATTAAAATCCTTTTTAAAAAAATAAATGAATTTTGAATAAACTGAATTAGTATATAAATATAATTAAAAACAGGATTATTTCGGGTTAGACACGTAGCTCAGTTGGTAGAGCTGCGTGCACGCGTACGGGAGGTCTCGGGTTCGAGTCCTGCCCGGCGCATACATTTACACAAAAAAAACCGGTCAAACAGTCAAACAGTCAAGGGTCAACGCAAAAGTCAACATATTTTTATATTTTATTTATTTAATTTAATTCAATAATCAATTAAAAATACTTAAAAATAATGTTTCTAAAGATAGGAAATAGCCTTAAACTCACAAAAATATATCTAAAAATCCTATTAAAATTATTAATAAAATCCACTCATTAACTATACTTTCCGTTATTATTTAGGTTAGTTAATTCTCGTTGTCCAATCTTTCCAACTCGTGCGCATCTCATCATCTCCAACCGCACGCACCCAATGTGAGTGAATCTCTACAAAATTCCCCGTTTTAATCACGTTTTTGGGGTGTATCATGTGTCTTACCAATTATTATATTTAAATCATTGTGCATACATCATATCATGAACAAATGTGTATTCAGCTTGTATCAATTGTTGTGTGGTTATTGTTTAGATTTAATTTATTATTTTCAGTACATGCAATTTCATAGGCCGCCGCTCCCCATTACATTATGAGCGTTGAGCAGTTCCCCATTACATTATGAGCGTGAACCTGGCGTTTCCAACATACGATCGGCTCCGTTTGATTGAGCCTTGATCGCACAGACATTCATCATAGGCCGTCCGTTCCCCATTACATTATGAGCGTGAACGTGACGTTGCCAACATATACAGTTTCATTCATGTTATATATTCATGCAAGTTCATATGCTATTGTATGTTATAGTTTGTGGTTGTTATTTGCTATTGTTTGATTATTTACATTTGCTCACATATGACAATTACACAAATTTTTCCTTGATAAAAATAACAATAAATCAATAATAAATGTTTATCTAACAAGGTTCACTCGCCAACTTATGTTGACCCAAAAACCCCCATTTTTACACATGATACAGGTGAACCAGCTGCTGCAAGAAACACATAGGATTGGCTTAGAAGAATAAACTGGTTTAGAGTTTGGATTGTTTAGTTTGGATATTTTTCTTTGTATTTGTATGGACATGTTTGGATTATTGAGAATGTAATTTTGACTTTAATAAATATGAAACATATTAGTAAATATCATGAGCTTTGATGATAACCCAATTATGCCCCGACTCTTATTCCGCTGCGGGTCGGGGTGTGACATATAACACAAGTTTTGACCAATTTCGAGGAGTTATGAAAAATTGGAGTTTGAAAGTTCATCTTGGAGCCAAGAACACCAAAACCTTCATCCACAATCAACCCAATTCATCCATCATTCTAAACCCTAATCCATCATCATCATCATCAATCCTTCAATCTTTTCACTATCATCATCCACTTTAAACCCTAATCATCATCATCACCACAATCAAAGCTTCAAGATGTTCATGTTTGAGTTTCAATCATCCGGTGATCAAGTTCCGTTCATCATGAGCGGCTAATTCTCGAGAGTTTCACCCCGGTGTAAACTTTTGTAAGGTTGAGGGTTTGTTTTATGTTTCTTAGTTGATTTGTGACAAATTTAATTGTATTTTGAATTGATTGATAATTGTCCTACATTTGAACTACATTTGTGAATTGCCGAATGATTATAAAATTTGACTTTGTGAAATAAGTTTTTGTATTTATGCCTTATCTTTAAAAAGGATTTATTTGTCTGAAGTAACAAAGTGCATTGCGGCCTGTCATACGCATGATAGCAATTGGCACCTAAGCTTTGTGATATCAAAACCGTTAATGACAAATTCAATTGAATCAATCTAAAATTGTTTAGCAACCCTCGGCTTGCAATTGTTGGACCAGGTGTGAACCTTGTTTTCAATTATTGTTTAAAATCGTTAATCAAGTTTTTTTGCAGCTATTCAAGTTGTTAGTAGTTAAGTAACCAAAACCAACTTGGACGGAGTATTCTGACATCCTTTTCAAACAAACGAAATTAATCAAATTATTAGCAAGCTTCATAAAAGTGACAAAATACATTTAAATCAATTTTGTCCGCACGCAAACCACAAACTCTTCATGGTTCGACCCCTTACTACCACTAACGCATTGTTAAGGGTAATTAGGGCATATACATATTATCTTTGACCGCAGCGCGACACTCCGATGAAATTTTGGTGCCGTTGCCGGGGAGTTTGTGCACTTTGCATTTGGATATTAGTTGATTTTGTTATTATCTGTGTAAGTGCTTGTTTTCTTATTATCGTTTCTGCTTTTGTGTTATGCGGGTGTGTTACTTGTGCAGGTTACAGATAGTGCATGCATACACGGAACTCCGGGAGGACCTCACCATTAGTGTTCCAGCCGGAGATCAAGCGGGTCATTAGAAGGAACCTAGCCAACCGATTAGAGGCAACTCTTGTCTCTAATCCACCCAATACCAATTCACCACCTACGCCATCCTTTGGACCTATTCCAATGGATAACCAAAACTCCAACCAACCCAACAACAATACCAATACCGTGATTACCAACCCCAAAATCAAAACATCCAAAATAATCAATCAGGGGGGTAACAACTCGAGTCCACCAACACCACCATTCCAAACTCGTGGCCGAAACCAAGCAAACAGTTAACGTACACCCACACCTCCACCTCAAAACCAAAACTGACAAAACCTATTACCACCCAACCTCAACAACCGAAATGTTAACTCCAACCATGGAGTTAACCAAAGTTGTGGCATTCCCATGAACGAAGCTCGGTTTCTCGATCGACGAATTGAGAAACAACATTCCCGACAATGCACCTTATTGTGTTCCCGGTTATCAATCACCGAAACATGTGAGTATTCATCCGGAATACTCGGATGATGGCGATTGCATCAATAAGCTCTGCGAGGTGTAAAGGGTCGATTTAGACCGGTGGTCAGTGATAATGACTCACCCATTGTTCCTATGCCTCGTAGGAACAAGGCTTTTGTTTGTAAGCCTAATTACATCAACATCTTACCCCACTTCAATGGTAGGACTAATGATGAGCTGTACACGCATTTGGCGGAGTTTTCTACCATATATGGCACTACTGGGGGTCATGATTTTCCGCTAGAAGAGGTGAAGTTGCGGTTGTTTCAGTTTTCCTTGAAAGACAAAGCTAAACAGTGGTTTCTCACACTTTTGGCGAATAGTATTCACACTTGGTCCGAAATGCAACAAGTGTTTCTTGATGAATACTATTCAATAGCGAAGACCGACGATGCGAGAGATGAAATTCGGTCATTTAGACAATTCTTAAGGGAGTTACTACATGAGGCATTGACACATTTCAAAGAATTGGTTAGGAAGTGTCCTCATCATCAAATTCCAAGATAGGAATTACTGAAATGCTTTGTAAGGGGGTTGGATGCCGATGATCACAAGTATTTGCAATCGGCAAGTAAAGGGACTTTGCTGAACAATCATGAAGAAGACGATTGGGATTTCTTGGAAAGGATGAGCAAAACTCTAAAGCGGTCGCTATAGCAGACCGATGTAAAAAGCATCCTGTCTCCCGATCTCTTCCCGACCTTGATTCGAGTGCTAAGGATCAAATTGTCACTTTGGAAAGGGAGTTGGCCCGTATAAAGAAAAAGGATGTTGTGTCAGTTCAGTTTGCGATGTGCGAAGATTGTGGAGACATTGGTCACCGGACCGAAGAATGCCAAGTGAGTATGGCACATACTACTGAGGAGGTGAGTCAAGTGTATGGGGATCGAAAAAATTTGACATGAATTCCAACACTTATCACCCGGGTTTGAGGAACCATCCTAATTTCAGGTATGGTAATGCCTCAAACCAAATGAACCCAAACTTCCAACTGGGTAACCAAAGTGGAAATCAAGGTGGGTCGATGTACCAAAACCGTCAAGGCGGTAATCAAGGGGGTACCAAAGAAATTATAACCAAGGAAGTGGCCAACGCTATCAAAATCATGAAGGTAATTACGAACGGGGCTACAACCAAGGCGGTAATGGAGATGGTAACTCAAACCCTCAAATGGGTGGTGAAGATTCCTTGAGCTCTAAATTGGATGCAATCATGAATGCCATCACTACTTCGAATCAAGAGATAAAGTTGGAAATGAAGAAGGAGTTCGAGGTACGTGACAAATCGCATAAGGCTTTGGAATAGCAAGTTGGTCAACTTGCGGAAGAGATGGTGCAAATGCGAGGAAATGGCGGGAGATTGCCAAGTGATACCACGGTGAACCCTAAGCATCAAGGGTCCGGTTCAAAGAACACATGTGAGGTACCTATAAATAATTTTTTTACGTAGTGGTCAAGTCAATGATACCGGTGTAGTGTCACCACCACCTCAGTTTGTCGAAGGGGTGGTGGAAGATGTTAGTGATGATGAAGGAGTTGATGGTCAAACGGGCCAAAACGAAAATATTTCTAAAAATGATAAAAACATACCTATAGTCCCCGTTCCAAAGGCTAAGGAAAAGGCTGTGGATGTCAACACCGCCCCTTATCCCGAAGCTTTGTTAGGACCATCCAAAAAAGTGGTAAACAAACATGGTCCCCATCAAGAAGAGATGTGGGAAATTTTTAAACAAGTAAAAATAAATTTACCACTTTTGGATGCTATTAAACAAGTGCCTTCATATGCTAAGTACTTGAAAGATTTGTGTACCCAGAAACAAACTCACAAGTTTCCAAAGAAACCTGACTTGACTGAAAATGTGGGTTCGATTCTTTCGGGTGCACTACCGCCCAAGTTACAAGATCCGGGGGCGCCTATTATTTCCATTCGAGTTGGATCTTGGGGCGAGTGTGAGTATTCTGCCGGGTAGTCTTTATGACCAATATGAGTTTGGTCCACTTCAAGCAACCAATACCACTGTAGTGTTAGCCGACTTGACTCCAAAACTACCCCATGGGATAGTTACGGATGTAATTGTCAAAGTCGAGGACTTTTACTATCCGGTGGATTTTCTAGTACTCTATTACGTCTTGTTGGATCGAACCAGGCAACCAATGGTTATTCTCGGTCGACCATTTTTGGCAACATCGGATGCCCAAATTAATTGTAAAACAGGTACAGTCGACATGACTTTCGGTAACGGTCGGTTGCGGTTAAATGCCTTTTCAGGACTAACAGATCCTCTAGTTCGTGACGAATGCTATATGGCTGACGTTATTGACGAGTGTATACTTCTTTGCGACATGGGTGTCGAGGAGGGGAAAAATAGAAGAATGTTTTATGTTTGACAGGTTGCAAATAGAGATGAATCGGAGCATAGATGAAAAGGAGAGGAAAATGGAGGTGATGGCGGTGAAGGAAGGAAGACCACCTTTGACACACCAAGTGGAAAGTCTTCCCGAGAAGCTTGACACCAAGCTGAAGCCATCGTTGGTAGAGCCTCCGATTGTGGAATTAAAGGTGTTGTCCAAGCATTTGAAATATGCTGATGTGGGTGAGGGTAACACGCTACTGGTCATCATTGCATCAAATTTAACCAAAGTACAAGAAGAGACATTAATGGAAGTGTTGGTCACCAATAGAGCATCTATTGGGTGGACCATTACAGATCTGAAAGGAATTAGTCCCTCCGTAGTGATGCATAAGATCATCACTAAAGATGGCATTGTTCCTTCTCGTGACGCACAACGGAGGTTGAATCCGAATATGCGAGATGTGGTCAAGAAGGAGGTACTGCGGGCATTATACCCCATTTCGATAGCCAATGGGTGAGCCCTACGCAAATTGTTCCCAAAAAGGCAGGTATTCAAGTCGTCACAAATGATGCAGGTGAAGAGGTCGCCACTTGGCCGGTAACCAGGTGGCGTATTTGTATTGATTATAGGAAGTTGAATTCTGCAACTTCCAAAGATCATTTTCCTTTACCTTTTATTGATCAAATTATTGAGTAGTTAGTGGGTCAAAAATATTATTGTTTCTTGGATGGGTATTCGGGTTATAATCAAATTGTTATCCATCCGGATAATCAAGCTAAGACTACATTTACTTGCCCATATGGTACCTTCGCATTTAGGCAAATGCCATTTGGGCTATGTAATGCCCCCGCCACCTTTCAAAGGTGTATGATGAGTTTCTTTCAGATATGGTGGGGGGGTCATTAGAGATCCTCATGGATGACTTCTCAATTTTTGGGTCATCATTTGATGCATGCCTTGACCAACTCGAAAAAGTTTTGAAAGATGTGTTGAGAAAAATTTAGTTTTGAGTTGGGAGAAGAGCCATTTTATGGTTCAAGAAGGGATTGTGTTGGGACATGTAGTGTCGAGTCCTGGGATAGAGGTTGACCGCGCAAAGGTACAAGTCATCACTACCTTGCCATATCCCACGAGTATTAAGGGTGTTAAGTCATTCTTGGGTCACACGGGTTTTTATAGAAGGTTTATAAAAGGGTTTAGTGATATAACAAAACCTTTGTGTAACTTGTTGTTAAAAGACCAACCATTTGACTTCAAAAAAGATTGTCAAAACGCCTTTAATAGGTTGAAAAAGAAGTTGGTTGAGGCCCCAATCTTGTAATCACTGAATTGGTCGTTACCATTTGAAATTATATGTGATGCAAGTGACTATGCGGTAAGGGCCATTTTGGGTCAAAGGATAGAAAAGAAACCCGTTGCTATATACTACGCGAGTAAGACTCTTTTGGATGCTCAATTAAATTACACTACTACTGAGAAAGGCTACTCGTGGTGGTATATGCATTGGATAAATTCTAGACTTATATTTAGGGTAACAAAGTAATTATATATTCTGACCATTCTTCTGTCAGGTACCTTATGGAAAAGAAAGATGCAAAACCAAGATTAATCCGATGGGTTCTTCTGTTACAAGAATTTGATCTAGCGATACGGGATAAGAAGGGTAGTGAAAATGTGGTTGCAGACCATTTGTCCCGTTTGTTGGTGGAAGAAGGTTCTTCCCATGTAGAGATTAACAAAACTTTTCCAGATGAGCATATTTTAAAGGTTTCGATATTATCTTGGTTTGCTAATATTATTAATTATTTGGTGACAGATGATTTACCGGCTCATTGGGATATGAAGATATGCCCGGTTCAAGTTGTGAGGAGATGCATATCAGACGATGAGATCCCGAGTGTCTTGACGCACTTGCATTCTTTTGCTTGTGGAGCCCATTTTAGTTGTCACAAAATGGGGCATGGAGTGCTCAATAGCGGCCTTTATTGGCTGACGATTTTTAAGGATGCTTTCAGTTTTGCTAAAAAATGTGTTGAGTGTCAAAAGTTAGGGGGCAACTCCAAGCGAGACGAGATGCCCATGCAACCGATTCTCACTGTCGATGTTTTCGATGTGTGGGGAATCGATATCATGGGCCCATTCCTGAATTCGCATGGGAATTTGTACATTTTGGTGGTGGTAGATTAATGTCTAAATGGGTTGAAGCAATCGCCACCAAAACTAACGACCATACCGTTGTTTTCAATTTTGTTCAAACCAATATTATTTCTAGATTTGGGGTTCCCCAAGTGATCACTAGTGATGGGGGATCTCATTTCAAGAATTTAATTTCGGAAAATTATTAAAACGGTATGGTGTCGACCATCGAATTACTACCCCTTACCATCCGCAAACAAGTGGTCAAATGGAAGTGTCGATGAAACGCCCATTAAAACGTAAGTCAAAACTTCATACAATTTAAACTTTAGTGCCGTAATATAACAACTTTGACCAAAATGCCCCTAGTATTTAAACAAAGTAGATACTAAAAATAAATTTTCGAAGGAGCCTTATCCTAATCAACCGTAACAAAATAGAAACATTAAGTTTATACAAAAGACATAAGTATCAAAACGACATTTACAATTCAAAAGAGTTTGTTTTGACCATTGACATTAAACTTGAGCCGAAAGCGCGTAAAGGGCGATGTAGTGTGTTCATTCTAAGCAAGCCATTATCAAGATATCGATTACCCTATCACACATAAAACAATACATTTATTAGTATAACACGTTGGACATAGTTATTACATTGTTTCCTTATTCCCTTTATTGACCCGTAAACGAAGTCATGGCCTCATAATATCCTTCATTCATAGATTCCTTACTTATAAAATTTCGCCTACAACGAAATTGTAGTTATCATTCTTCTAGCATCAACCATATGTTTTACCCGACCCGATCATGCGGATCCATAAGATGAACATTCCTTTCTTCATGACACATTTATAACGAGTCTTGATATTTATACATCTTCATCATCATGCTTATCCATTCACCTTGACCCATTATAGTGAGTCAATTTACATACTTTACAACCCATTACCTAACAATGTCTTCGATGCTCATTTTATCGTCTTACGACATATTAAACTAACTAACTGTCTAAAATCAATATAATGGAACTAATTTCATAGATTACGTCAAGATCAAAAATGAAGTTCATATGAACTTACCTTTACTTTGCGTTGCTTGCGAACCGGTTTGACTTGTACCTTCTTCCTTTATACCTACAATATCGCATTCAACATTCTTTCAATTCTCATGCCTTCATATTCACATTTATACTAACATTGTGAGCTAACAATTCAACATTTATCTATTTTAAATCAATTGCCATCATATGCATATGAGATCATCTTTGTTACTTTAAAACCAATACCCAAGCATTTTATCGAACACCTGGAGTGCATACCACTAGCTAAGCACAAAGTACAAGTATCTTATGCATATTCCTACTAATACATATCAAGATTATCATATTCAACTAATTCTCATACAATCATCATTCTAATTCAGTTTCATCATTCCAATATTCATTATAAGCAACATCATACATAACTACTACACAATTTTTGCACATAATTCATCATTATTCTACATAATGCTCCTACTTCAAGTGGGTTTTCACTCAAAACATTGATTTAATTGAATTCAAGCGTAACTCATGTCCTATGTGATGATTCTAATTCATACTCATACCAATTTCTCATTCATTTGTAGTTTTGCTTGAACCTACTTCATACAAGATCATCAAAAGGTAAAATTCCACTTACCTTATAGTTTAATATGCTTAGATGAGCAAGAAACCAAGGACATGCATCAATTTGAACTTCAATTCTCTTATCAATTTTGCTAATTTGTGTAGAACAAGGGTTTTCCCCTTTTTTCTTCTCCTTCTTGATCGACACACACTTCAGATGTATGTGTATGTGTGTGTTAATTGTAATTTAAGCACTTAACTTTTAACTTATGCATATCTGGCCCCTCAAGTATGGTGTTAATATTATTCTTGACTTTAACCTTTTCTTTTTAAGTTCAAATCTTATTTACATTCTTTCCTGAACATAGTCATACACACACACACACACACATATATATATATATAATGATTTTGGGGTGTTACAGTCGAATAGGCAAATTAAAGAAATTTTACAAAAGACCGTTTCACCGGATTGTAAGGATTGGTCAACAAAGTTGAACGGTCCTTTATGGGCCTATCGAACGGCACATAAGACACCTATTGGCACTACACCTCACCGCTTAGTTTATGGTAAAAATTGTCACTTGCCGGTTGAACTTATACATCATGCTTTGTGGGCTATCAAAGAAGTTAATGTTAAGTATGATGATGTAGGTAAGGAACGCAAGTTGAAGTTGTGCGAATTGGAAGAGCTTCGGGAGGAGGCATATGAGTGTTCTCCGAAATACAAGGATGGTATGAAACGAGCACACGATGCCAAGTTGAAGCCGAAGGAATTCATGGTGGGTTAAAAGGTTTGGCTATACAATTCGAGGCTCAAATTTTTCCCCGGGAAGCTAAAGAGTAAGTGTATGGGCCCGTATGTGGTTACATAGGTCGGGAAGTTGGGTGATTGTTACCATTGAGGATCCAAAGGATGGGTCAAAACAAACGGTCAACGTAATCATCTTAAACCGTTTCTTGATGGTAACAAGGAGAACAAAGATGCGAACACGGAATTGGTAAGCTTTTCGGTAAGTGTGCCAACTTATGCGGGTCAATTAAAGGACCAGGAACAATTGTGTAGAGTTTTGTACCAATTTTTATTGTTTGTGCGTAGTGTTATGTATTCTATCATTTTCATTTCATACTAATCTCTTTAATGTGTGAAGTTCGGATACCGCAAACGGGTCATGAAGACGTAAGGTATGTCTTAAACTTGTTTTGTGTATTGAGGACAATACACGATTTTTAGGGGGGTAGTAGGAATTGTAACGATTACTGTGTTTATTGTGTTTAAGTGCCTAAAAAATGGACAACTGAGCATGCGTCAGCGACGGGGTCCCAGGCTGTCACCGACGGTGAGGAATTGGGGGCCGTCAGGTGAAGTGTAGCGTAGACAGAGGATTAGATTGTCAGAGGTTTTGGCAAGATTTGGGATGCGTCGACGACAGACCAAGGTACCGTCGGCGACGGCCCTTGGTTTGTCTGCCGACGCTGAATGATCTTCAACGTGTATTGTCGGACTCGAACCTCGTTTTAACCACATGTTCGACCCGAGAGAACCTTATCTGACCTGTAACTCATTGAAAACCACAAAATATATGCACTTATCTCCCTCATAAACTATCGATTCCTACATCTTCTTCATTAACCTCTCCAAGAACCTTAATCTTCAATCTCATATCTCCTTTCTTAACCAAATCAAGCAATTCTTGAGCCTATTTTGGGTAGATTTTCAAGAGGAACAAAACCCCTATCATGGTTTTCATCAACTCTTGTTCGTTTGCAAGATTGTTGAAATTGAAATTTTGGGTTTTTAAGAAAAAGTGTTCTTGAACTGTTAATTTACATCTTTTCTTAGTTCTTTCGAGTCTACAACACTTTTACTTGAATTTGAGCATGATTATCATATGGTTTGTTAACTTCTTCTGAAATTTTGAACTTTTTGTTTAAGAGTAGGTTGTTTATTATGATAATGTATGATGTTCTAGCTTGAGTTGGGTAAACACTTAATTTTGGGTGGGGATTGAACATGCAACAAGTTTGGTGAGAGAGATGGTTACACTCATTTGTGCACATGATTGAACATGAACATAATGTTGAACCTTGTTTGTGTGACATCCCGGGTTTTTCGGATAACTTAAACGCGACACTTGTCGATTAAAATATATGCTAAGTATTAAACGTGTACGAGTTAATGAATACGTGATGGGTGTTTGTGTGATTGTTTAGTTATAAATAATTATGGTAGATATGTACACGAACCGAACCGAACCGCGACACGAACCAACTTTGACTCCTTGTGACTCTAGGAGTTAACAAGGTTTTAAACTTTAACTCAAGTCTTCGGCCGAGAACAAGGATCAAACCCAAACCGAGCTCAAACCTAAACCTTAAAATCTAACTACTCGGCCGCAAGATCAAACCAAACCAACCCAAGTCCTTGGCCGCGAGATCAAGCCCAAACCCAAACCGAACCAACCCAAGTTCCTCGGCCACGAATGCTTATCCAAACCGTAACCCTCATCTCCCTCTTTGCCTATATATACTAACCATGCATGTTTCATTCACAAACTACAAAACCCTAAAAGAAAACTGCCGTCGGCAGCCTTGTTCTCGCCCTTGTGATCGCAAACAGCTTCTTTCCTTGTTCTTTTCTTTCCTCTCGGTCGCAGCAGCAGCAGTCATCGCCATCATCATCTCCCGATCGCGAGCAGCCGATTGTTCACCTCCATCCAGTCGCAAGATCAACCATTGTTCACCTCTATTCGATCACAAAACAGCATCCTTGCACTCCCTGATTGATCACGAGCAGCCTCTCCTTCCAGTTCCTGTCAGTTTCGGTCGTGATCTTGTTGGAACAGCCGGATCATTCTTGTCCAAATCTCGGCTTGTTTACCTAGTTATTCAAGGTTAGGGTTATCTTTGATTACGAGATCATGTTCGGATATATATGCTTGAATGAAGTGATTAGTTTGTTTCGGATTATATGTGTTGAATGTAATCGGCTGATTTATTGTGTTTATATGTATGATTGCTTTCGGAAATCATAAGTTTGCAAGTATGTTTTGTTTATAAAAACTAGAAGTAAGAACTAGGGTTTGCATGGATAAGTTATTAGTAGTGATCTATGATTAGAAATCGGTTCTTGCTCGCTTAGGTTGATCAATAGGAATGGTTTATGCAAGTTGTGGTAATAGTATGCTGAAAACAATTGCTGAGTAATAGTTACAGCCGACTTCATCTGGCTGTAACTCGGTCGTTAGTTGTCGAAAAACGGATTTTCTGATGTCTAGAACGTAGATATTTGAATAAGGAATCTAATGACGCTGGATTCATAATTTTCTGAAGTCATTTGATATTTTTAAAGGGCCAAATAAGTTCAGTAACTAAAGCTGTGAAAATCCTGAAATTTTGTTAGTTGTTTATCGAGTTGGATTTTTAAAATCAGTAGGGATTTGAGTCATGATTTTTGTACAGCAACTAGGTATGGAAATTTCCGGGCAACTCCAACTGGAATTTTGTTAATTGGACGATCAGTGATTTTTAAATAAATTCTTCCGCGGACTGCAGTCAGAAAGCGATAAATCTGACTGCAGCCTAGTGTATTAATATTTATGGGTAATTGGTAACGATTTAGGACTTGGAAAATTTATGTAAATTTCTATAGTATAAATTTCACCTACTGTAAAAATATTGGAATTTTTGGAACGTTGGAACTAATTTATAAAAATCCTAGAAAACAGCTGAATTATGAGTGTTAAGCTGAAATTTGATAACTTGTGATTGTGTGCACCAAATTGTGGAATGGATTGGTTTATGTTTATGATAAGTTGTTTTGATCACTAGGTTCACATGAGGATACTTGCATGCATGTTTGAGTGTTTGATATGTTGTTTGTGTGTATCACTTTGTGCGTAAATTAAGTGTAGAATTTGTATTGGTGTGTTCACACACTGACGTGAAATCAATTGGTTTGTTAGGACGCAATTAGCGGTCCCATCCTTTGCAACTTCTTTGCTACACTAACCGAGCAACAAAAGGTGAGTTCACGGCCCCTAACTTTATCCGGTTTTTAAACAACAGGGGGAGAAACATGTATACACTCTCAAACTCAATCTCTTTACGTTATACGAATTTAACGTCACATAACTATTCGGTAACTAAGTTAATGTTAATGTAATGTTATGGTCACTAAGCAGCTTTATCACTTAAGTCCTCGTCAATCTCTCGGATCGTTAGTATTGGGTTTAATAGCGGGGGAGTTATAAGTAGTACTACTGGGCCCGACAAGCCCCATCCGAGCTAGTCGCGCTAGCCGACCGGGTATGGTCAACGGGTGAATAATTCGGCCTAACTTCGCCATGGTCAGTGATAGGCCTGGCAAAACGGAGGCACAACAGTCAGCTTCGATCGCGAACACTTACGTGACATAACTTTAGGCTAGCTACCTATATATGTTAACATTGAACTTAATTACGAATCAACTTATTATTCCGGGTTTGGAATAATGGAAACAACAACTTAATATTCCGGGTTTGGAATATTGGAAGCAACAACTTAATATTCCGGGTTTGGAATATTGGAAGCAACAACTTATTATTCCGGGTTGGAATAATGGAACCAATTCGTTATCCCGGGTTAGGGATAACGGGGAAAACAAACTATAACCGAACAAACGAATTTATGAAAACCTGTGAACTCACTCATCTTTAATGTTGACACTTGTTTCTTTACATGTTTCTCAGGACGCTAGGAGCTCTAGGTGCACGCACATGCATTGAACAAGACATCTTTTATCGAGTCTTATTTATAATTATTGTTTTGGGGTTTTTCAATTGTTTTGGCGTTTGTGTTGGCGCCCGCTTCACTATTTATTTTATGCTTCCGCTCAACTTTAAAAACTAATGCTCTGCTAAATATTGGTAATTAATTTAGACAATATAAAATCTACAACAAATGATTTTGGAAAACGTATTATCAAATCATATAGAGTCGTTCGACGTACTAGTGTTTCAGATTCTGGTTTGTTCACACGCCTCGCGGTAAAACTCCGCAAGTGGAAATCGAGGGTGTGACAGATTGGTATCAGGGCCACTAGCTATAGAGAACCAGGTTTGCATTAGAAGTAGACCTAAACTATAGCTGATTTCACGACACTAGACTTAGTTTGGCACTGAACTGTTATATCTTGTTATGTGATGTACCACAACTATGTTATGTGAAATATGAATGCATAATTGAGACGAATGCAACTCGTAACTAACTACACAACCTAAAGGCAATGTCATCATCATCCTCATCATCATCCGACAAACTTACGCAACCAAGGGCGCCAGGGAAGGCACCTATGGTGGAACCCTTACCATCTAATGGCGTGGAGACACGCTCAGCTGCTAGGAAAAGACTCGCTCTAGGGGAGGAGTCGTCCTCACGCCCAACCATTGCTGTGCCGATTGAACCGGTTAACCCTGTAGAAGTAGGAATTGACCTACTTAGAATTATATTACATAAACAACAAGCACAGATAGAAAGAATGCAGGAAACCATCCTAGCACAAGGATGGATGATCCGACAACTTACTGGTAAAACCGACTCGCTCGAGGAAGAGCATCATACGAGTAAGATAGCTCGTAACACCATAGACAGAGATCTGCGTGCTGAGCAGATAAGAGCCGACTGGCTTGAGGACAGAGTCCTGGAAAATAGTTGGAACATTCAGGAACTGCAAAATCAAGCACTTGCACCAGCACTGGCCCCTCCAATGCCGGTAGAGGACCCAGAGGAGGATCCAGAGGAGGATCCGGAGAAAGACCCGGCTGTAGAAGCTGGAAACGCCGCGGAGGATGACGGCAACGATAGCAACTTGGGAGATGGAGACGTAGAAGACTAACTCGTCTCGCCAATCCCTGCTTTGTTTTCTTTAGTTTATTTGAAATGGCAACTGGACGTCGCGGAAACCTCAACATGTCAACGAAGAATTGGCCGCAACGATCCAAGAACACGTGAACGCTGCTCTGGCAGGTGTTCAAAACCCACCAGCAGCAGGAGGGGGCTTTAACCCCTACAAGATGTTCCTCGACGCGGAACCAAGCAAATTCTCGGGGGCGGAAGGACCCATTGGACTGGTCCGCTGGATCGAAAAATCTGAATCCGTATTTGAAATGTGCAACTGTCTAGAGGCCAACAAGGTCAAGTATGCAGCCTCAACACTGGAAGATGGGGCACTGACATGGTGGAATGCACAAGTCCAAACCCGTGGACTTATAGCTACGAATGCAATGGCCTGGGCCGAGTTCAAGGCCCTAGTCAAAGAGGAGTACTGTCCACGAGACAGAGTGCAACAATTGGAGCAAGCCTTATGGAACCACAAGATGGTGGGATCGGAAATTGAAGCTTACACCGCAAAACATCATGACTTGGTATTTCTGTGTCCCGATTTGGCCAACACGGTGGAGAAAAGACTCGAGTTCTATCTTGGGGGTCTGGTTCCGGAAAAATTCAGGGTATGGTAATGGCTAGTAACCCTGTAACTGAACATCAAGCAATCCGATTGGCTCACAAACTCACCGATAAGGCGGTGGAACAAAAGAAGCTGCCAGCACGGGGTACGACTGAAGCTGCCCCGGATAACAAAAGAAAGTTTGAAGACTCGTTTGCTCGACAGTCTTCGTCATCTCATCCACAGCAGGGGAACCAGAAACGGTTCAATCATTACAACAGCCACCGGGGTCACCAAAATCAGCCCGCCAACAACCACAACAACAACAACAACCACCAGAATGCAGGCGGCTATGTAGGTCGAAAGCCGCAGTGCAATCGCTGCAATCTTCATCATCACGGCCCTTGTGCCGGGAACCGCTGCCAACGATGTGGCAAGGTGGGACATGCGGCAAAGGATTGTCGTGGGGAACTCATGTCCCGACAAAATCAAAATCAACCCCAGGGTCAGCAGAAGGGTATTAATCGGGGATGCTATTAATGTGGTAGCACTGCTCATTTCAGAAGAGACTGCCCACAGTTGCGTAACAACAACAATAATGGTGGAAACAACCACAACCACAATAACCACAACAACAATAATAACAACAACAATAATGGGAACGGTGGCACAGGAGGTGCCAAAGGTCGCGCATTTACATTGGGCCGCGGAGAGGCCAGAAACGACACGAACGTGGTCACCGGTAAGTTTCCCCTTAATGAACATTTTGCTACTGTGCTTTTTGATACGGGTGCGGATAGGAGCTTTATATCTGAGTCTTTTAGGAAGAACCTAAATCTCACGCTTAAACCATTAGAGACCCCTTATGTTATAGAATTAGCCGATGGTAAATCTGTAGATGTGACCCAAATAGTATTCGGCTGTCAACTCAAACTCGCGGGCCACAGTTTTACCATTGACCTGATGACAACTACCCTGGGTAGTTTTGACGTGGTAGTCGGAATGGACTGGCTATTCGACGTCCGGGCTGAAGTTCTCTGCTTCGAAAAATCTATCCGTATTCCGCTCTCTAACGACGAAATCCTGACGGTACAAGGCGACAAGGCAAGCGCCGTCACCAACATCATCTCATACATACAAGCGCAGAAGTATCTTCGGAGAAAGAACTCCTTCGCTTTACTCGCACTGATTACCGAACAGCCTAAGGACGAGAAACGTATAGAAGACATCCCTGTCGTCTGTGATTTTTCTGATGTATTCCCAGAAGAGCTACCTGGTCTTCCACCCCATCGACAATTGGAGTTTGAAATCGAATTGGCGAATAATGCAACTCCTATTGCCAAGGCTCCGTACCGCCTAGCTCCAGCTGAGCTGCAGGAGCTGTCTACCCGACTTCAGGAACTTTTAGAGAAAGGGTTTATCCGACCAAGCGTTTCGCGATGGGGAGCTCCAGTCCTGTTTGTCAAGAAGAAGGACGGGACTTTCCGCATGTGCATCAACTACAGGGAACTCAACAAGGTTACTGTCAAGAACCGATACCCGTTACCTCGCATCGACGATCTCTTCGACCAACTTCAAGGGTCAAGCTACTACTCCAAGATTGATTTACGGTCTGGTTACCATCAGCTACGCGTCAGGGAGGAGGATATCGCTAAGACAGCATTTCGTACTCGGTATGGCCATTACGAGTTCTTGGTCATGCCCTTCGGTCTCACCAACGCACCCGCGGTGTTCATGGACCTCATGAACCGCGTGTGTAAGCCATACCTCGACAAGTTTGTCATTGTGTTCATCGATGACATACTCATCTACTCCAAAAGTGAAGAAGAACATGCTGAACATCTACGATTACTGCTAGGATTACTCCAACAGGAAAAGCTATATGCCAAGCTTTCGAAGTGTGATTTCTGGATTCGGGAAGTTCAGTTTCTCGGGCATATCGTGAATGAAAAGGGTATCCACGTAGACCCTGCCAAGATTGAAGCCATCAAAATTTGGGAAGCACCTAAGACACCGACGGAGATCCGCCAATTTTTGGGATTGGCTGGTTACTACAGACGTTTCATCGAGGGATTCTCAAAGATCGCACAACCGCTTACTACCCTCACCCAGAAAGGTATCAAGTATACTTGGGGTGACAAGCAAGAAGCAGCATTTCAATTGATGAAACAGAAACTTTGCAGTGCACCCATTCTGTCCTTGCCGGAAGGAACAGATGACTTTGTAGTATATTGTGATGCTTCCATTCAGGGATTGGGATGCGTACTCATGCAACGCGATAAGGTCATCGCGTATGCGTCGCGACAACTGAAGGTTCACGAGAAAAACTACACGACGCATGACCTGGAATTGGGAGCAGTAGTGTTTGCACTTAAGATTTGGAGACACTACCTCTATGGAACGAAGTGCACAATCTTTACGGACCACAAGAGCCTCCAACACATCTTTGATCAGAAGGAGTTGAACATGCGACAGCGTCGCTGGGTCGAACTCTTGAACGATTATGAGTGTGCCATTCGGTATCACCCGGGTAAAGTTAACGTGGTAGCTGATGCCCTCAGTAGGAAGGAACACTTCAAACCACGTCGTGTACGAGCATTACAACTCACTATTCATTTGGGGCTACCCGAACAAATACGCGACGCCCAGTTAGAAGCAGTTAAGGAGGAAAACATCAAAGCAGAATCGGTGGGAAAAATGGAACGCGATTGGGAAGTAAAGCCCAATGGAGCCCGGTATTTCATGAATCGCATATGGGTACCTCTCTACGGAAATCTCAAAGAGCTAGTCATGGATGAAGCTCACATTATCCCCGGTATTTCATGAAGCTCACAAATCCCGATACTCTGTCCATCCGGGTTCGGATAAGATGTATCAAGACCTTAAAGCTGCGTATTGGTGGCCCAACATGAAAGCCGATATAGCCACCTACGTGAGTAATGTTTGACTTGTGCAAAAGTCAAGGTGGAGTATCAAAAGCCATCGGGGCTACTCCAACAACCGGAGATCCCAGTGTGGAAATGGGATCAGATCTCAATGGATTTCATCACTAAAACTCCCACGAACCTTGGGTGGTTGCGATACCATCTGGGTGATCGTGGATCGTTTAACTAATTCCGCACACTTCCTAGCTATTAAAGAAACAGATAAGATGGAGAAGTTGACTCGCATCTACATTAAGGAAGTAGTTTCTCGGCACGGAGTACCAACGTCCATCATCTCAGACAGAGATGCTCGCTTCACGTCTAACTTCTGGCAGTCACTCCAAAAAGCGTTGGGAACACGCTTAGATATGAGTACAGCCTATCACCCTCAGACTGATGGTCAAAGTGAAAGGACCATACAAACCTTGGAAGACATGCTTAGGGTATGCGTCATAGACTTCGGAAATAGTTGGGAAATCCACCTGCCTCTAGTAGAATTCTAATATAACAACAGCTATCATACGAGTATTTCGGCAGCACCATTTGAGGCATTATACGGTCGTAAATGTAGATCACCGGTCTGCTGGGCAGAAGTCGGTGACAGTCAACTCACAGGCCCTGAGTTAATACTTGAGGCTACTGAAAAGATTGTAATCAGAAACCACATGGCGGCGGCACGGGATTGACAGAAAAGCTACGCTGATCAACGACGCAAACCGCTCGAATTTCAAGTAGGCGACCGCGTCCTACTAAAGGTGTCACCCTGGAAGGGTGTAATCCGTTTTGGAAAACGGGGCAAACTTAACCCACGGTACGTAGGCCCGTTTGTAATCTTGAAACGTATCGGGCCCGTAGCTTATCAATTAGACCTTCCTGCCGAACTCAGTGGAGTTCACAACGTATTTCACGTGTCAAATCTGAAGAAGTGTCTATCAGATGAAACTCTAGTTATTTCATTGGATGAGATCCAAGTGGATGAACAACTGCACTTTGTGGAACAGCCTATCGAGATCATGGATCGTGAGATCAAGACTCGAAGGCACAGCAAGATTCCGATCGTTAAGGTTCGTTGGGACTCTAAGCGTGGACCGGAGTTCACGTGGGAAAGAGAGGACCAAATGAAAAGCAAATACCCACACCTCTTCGCAACTGAGCAGCAAACTAACGATACCAGTAACTAAATTTTCGGGACGAAAATTCTTTCAACATGGGGATGATGTGACAACCTGGAAACTTCTCATACTTTCGTGTACTATTGTTGACTAAATTCTTGTGCATGGCACTTGGAAATCTTTGTGTATGGCACTTGGAAACTTCTTGTAACGTTGCGTACCATCATTAACGAACTAACTCTTTGTGCGTGGCACTCTAAACATGTACGCTACATTCTAAACCGCGTTTACTCAATTTTCGGGACGAAAATTCTTTCAACATGGGGATAATGTGTTCGGATAACTTAAACACGACACTTGTCGATTAAAATATATGCTAAGTATTAAACGTGTACGAGTTAATGAATACGTGATGGGTGTTTGTGTGATTGTTTAGTTATAAATAATTATGGTAGATATGTACACGAACCGAACCGAACCGCGACACGAACCAACTTTGACTCCTTGTGACTCTAGGAGTTAACAAGGTTTTAAACTTTAACTCAAGTCTTCGGCCGAGAACAAGGATCAAACCCAAACCGAGCTCAAACCTAAACCTTAAAATCTAACTACTTGGCCGCAAGATCAAACCAAACCAACCCAAGTCCTTGGCCGCGAGATCAAGCCCAAACCCAAACCGAACCAACCCAAGTTCCTCGGCCACGAATGCTTATCCAAACCGTAACCCTCATCTCCCTCTTTGCCTATATATACTAACCATGCATGTTTCATTCACAAACTACAAAACCCTAAAAGAAAACTGCCGTCGGCAGCCTTGTTCTCGCCCCTTGTGATCGCAAACAGCTTCTTTCCTTGTTCTTTTCTTTCCTCTCGGTCGCAGCAGCAGCAGTCATCGCCATCATCATCTCCCGATCGCGAGCAGCCGATTGTTCACCTCCATCCAGTCGCAAGATCAACCATTGTTCACCTCTATTCGATCACAAAACAGCATCCTTGCACTCCCTGATTGATCACGAGCAGCCTCTCCTTCCAGTTCCTGTCAGTTTCGGTCGTGATCTTGTTGGAACAGCCGGATCATTCTTGTCCAAATCTCGGCTTGTTTACCTAGTTATTCAAGGTTAGGGTTATCTTTGATTACGAGATCATGTTCGGATATATATGCTTGAATGAAGTGATTAGTTTGTTTCGGATTATATGTGTTGAATGTAATCGGCTGATTTATTGTGTTTATATGTATGATTGCTTTCGGAAATCATAAGTTTGCAAGTATGTTTTGTTTATAAAAACTAGAAGTAAGAACTAGGGTTTGCATGGATAAGTTATTAGTAGTGATCTATGATTAGAAATCGGTTCTTGCTCGCTTAGGTTGATCAATAGGAATGGTTTATGCAAGTTGTGGTAATAGTATGCTGAAAACAATTGCTGAGTAATAGTTACAGCCGACTTCATCTGGCTGTAACTCGGTCGTTAGTTGTCGAAAATAGGATTTTCTGATGTCTAGAACGTAGAGATTTGAATAAGGAATCTAATGACGCTGGATTCATAATTTTCTGAAGTCATTTGATATTTTTAAAGGGCCAAATAAGTTCAGTAACTAAAGCTGTGAAAATCCTGAAATTTGTTAGTTGTTTATCGAGTTGGATTTTTAAAATCAGTAGGGAGTTGAGTCATGATTTTTGTACAGAAACTAGGTATGGAAATTCCGGGCAACTCCAACTGGAATTTTGTTAATTGGACGATCAGTGATTTTTAAATAAATTCTTCCGCGGACTGCAGTCAGAAAGCGATAAATCTGACTGCAGCCTAGTGTATTAATATTTATGGGTAATTGGTAAAGATTTAGGACTTGGAAAATTTATGTAAATTTCTATAGTATAAATGTCACCTACTGTAAAAATATTGGAATTTTTGAAACGTTGGAACTAATTTATAAAAATCCTAGAAAACAGCTGAATTATGAGTGTTAAGCTGAAATTTGATAACTTGTGATTGTGTGCACCAAATTGTGGAATGGATTGGTTTATGTTTATGATAAGTTGTTTTGATCACTAGGTTCACATGAGGATACTTGCATGCATGTTTGAGTGTTAGATATGTTGTTTGTGTGTATCACTTTGTGCGTAAATTAAGTGTAGAATTTGTATTGGTGTGTTCACACACTGACGTGAAATCAATTGGTTTGTTAGGACGCAATTAGCGGTCCCATCCTTTACAACTTCTTTGCTACACTAACCGAGCAACAAAAGGTGAGTTCACGGCCCCTAACTTTATCCGGTTTTTAAACAACAGGGGGAGAAACATGTATACACTCTCAAACTCAATCTCTTTACGTTATACGAATTTAACGTCACATAACTATTCGGTAACTAAGTTAATGTTAATGTAATGTTATGGTCACTAAGCAGCTTTATCACTTAAGTCCTCGTCAATCTCTCGGATCGTTAGTATTGGGTTTAATAGCGGGGAGTTATAAGTAGTACTACTGGGCCCGACAAGCCCCATCCAAGCTAGTCGCGCTAGCCGACCGGGTATGGTCAACGGGTGAATAATTCGGCCTAACTTCGCCATGGTCAGTGATAGGCCTGGCAAAACGGAGGCACAACAGTCAGCTTTGATCGCGAACACTTACGTGACATAACTTTAGGCTAGCTACCTATATATGTTAACATTGAACTTAATTACGAATCAACTTATTATTCCGGGTTTGGAATAATGGAAACAACAACTTAATATTCCGGGTTTGGAATATTGGAAGCAACAACTTAATATTCCGGGTTTGGAATATTGGAAGCAACAACTTATTATTCCGGGTTGGAATAATGGAACCAATTCGTTATCCCGGGTTAGGGATAACGGGGAAAACAAACTATAACCGAACAAACGAATTTATGAAAACCTGTGAACTCACTCATCTTTAATGTTGACACTTGTTTCTTTACATGTTTCTCAGGACGCTAGGAGCTCTAGGTGCACGCACATGCATTGAACAAGACATCTTTTATCGAGTCTTATTTATAATTATTGTTTTGGGGTTTTTCAATTGTTTTGGCGTTTGTGTTGGCGCCCGCTTCACTATTTATTTTATGCTTCCGCTCAACTTTAAAAACTAATGTTCTGCTAAATATTGGTAATTAATTTAGACAATATAAAATCTACAACAAATGATTTTGGAAAACGTATTATCAAATCATATAGAGTCGTTCGACGTACTAGTGTTTCAGATTCTGGTTTGTTCACACGCCTCGCGGTAAAACTCCGCAAGTGGAAATCAAGGGTGTGACAGTTTGAGTCTTATGAACTTAAGATTAAACACTATAAAAGTTAATATTTAGATGGTAAAGCTTGATACTTCGGATGCATAAATTAGTAGTTTACATCTAATGATTAAATGTGGTTCAATATTGCATGTTGTGTTTATAGGGTGAGTTGAACTGAAGCTTGGAGTAAATTTTGATTGTTCTCATTGTATTATTGTTTGCAGATATGGAAAGCCGGAAGAGAAGCAAGGTCTCTGGTCAAGGTTCATCTTCAGGAGCCGGTTCATCTTATGCTCACCAGTATACAGTATCTGATGATCAAGGGCACCTATTCTAGTTTGTTGACCCGAGTGTGGCACAAGAAGCTGCACGGGAGGAGGAGAGGATAGATGAGGAGGATGAGGATGAGCCTCAAGGTCCAAGGGGACCGCGTCGAAGGTATGCTCGGCCGCACCAAGAGATCTCAGCTGGTGCAGCAAATTTTGTGCCCAACAGGAGTAAACATTGGTATCCTAACTACAACCAGGGAAAGCAAGAGTACAATAATGTCTCTGCGGGTATTGAGGAAAATAGGGAATGTGCGCAAAGAAGAAGGCAATGGGAACAAAACTGGGAGGCCCAACAACAAGCTCATTGGGCCAAGTAGGCTACTCACCGGGCTAAAGAGCAGGAGCAATGGGAAAGGCAACAAGAGCAATGGGCCATGCAGCAGGCCTGTATGGAACAACAAGAATTGTACCAGGTGCAAGAGTTGTCCAGACGGCAAGCATGGGAAGAAGAGCAAGAGCACTTCCGCGTTGAGCATAATGCATTGGAAGACCGTCGGTGGCATGTGGCCATAGCTCAACAAATGGCAATAAATAATGCCAAACACCTCCATGACCAAGAGCGCCATCATCAAGATTGGGAGGTTGGACGACCGTACCAAGAACACACCCCTTGGACAAATTATGAAAACCTCCTCGTCCCATCTGGACCTCCCAACCCATCTCTACATTGGCCCGAATGGGTCGGTTCCAGCTTCATTCCGCCGAAGTTTCAAGCACCTGAAGAAGTGGAAAGAGGGCCCCTTGATGATTTCAATAAGATGATATCAGCCCTCACTGGATACCATACCAGCCATACCCGCCGGTTAACCCCCAACGAGCATTACCAAAGATAGTGCTTGGTATGTCTTATGTTGTTGTATTATCTTTTCTTTTGTGTATACTCTTGTTATTTTTTTATTTAGTAGATAAATGAACTTTGTGGGTGTCTTCCCTATATAACCCTCATGATACCTCCCTTGTCCTCCCGAGCTATTGGGAGGTTTAAAGGGCTTGTTGCATGCGCTAAATGCAACCGTGATTCCTACAAAAATGAGTTAGGTTGGTTGTTGTTGTAATTTTTTTTTCCACAAAGTCAAAGTTGAATAAAAATATGGTTTGGTAAATTCTTTATAAAAATGGTAGAGAACTAGATAACTAACAAGTTTTGATGGTTGTGAAAAGCATGCTTCTATACGAGGGTTGAGATTTGTAGGTACATTATGTTCGCGAGACAACCATTTTTGTTGAAGAAAGAAGAGCACACTAGTAATGACTGAAACCAGGTGGATTATATTTAGCTTTATTTTTAGTTAGCAATAAGTGGATTATATTTTGTATTTTTATATTCCTGGGTGAAATTTGAGAAGGTTAGCCGTGTGTTACATCTCTTGTGCGTTTTAAAAGCTCCATTCCCACACATTGAGGACAATGTTGATCTTAAGTGTGGGGATGGAGAGAAAAAGTTTTTTTGATTCTGACCTGTTTCATTTAAACAGTACACATTGAGGACAATGTTGACCTCAAGTGTGGGGATGGGGGAAATTTCAAAAAAATTCAAAAAATATTTTTGTTTGAAGCAATCTAAAAGGCACTAAGTAAGTTAACAAAGGATGACATAATCCCTGTGGTCTTTTGTTATGGTCAAGTCCAAATTAATAACATGATGGGTATTTAGCGGATGGTTATTTGGGAATAATCCGCCTAAGAAACTTGCGTTTTGTACATATCGCATACCATACCCTTTGTACATGAGATTTTGAGCCACTTTTATACATCATATATGCATATATTTCTTTGGTTGAGTGGACCATTAGTCGCGTATTGTAGAACTTGAAACTTTTGATGCATTTGAGACCATAGACTGAATACGAGCAAAAGAATGCTTAAGGCGTTAGGTAAACCTTTTCCTTTTACACCATTTATATATCCTTATGTTGGTGCATATTGGTGACAACAACTTAATAGTTTAAAAGTTTAGTCTTTGGATATTTTGTATTGGGCTTAGTATTTGTGTTTACCTTGTTTAGAGTTGTAATGGGCTTGGAGAATGGCCTAGCCCAGTCTAAAGCATAGTATATGAACATGGAGTATATATACATGTTGTGCATTAGGGTTGTAGGCACTAAGTAAGTTAACAAAGGATGACATAACCGCTGTGGTCTTTTGTCATGGTCAAGTTCAAATTAATAACATGATGGTTATTTAGCGGATGGTTATTTGGGAATAATCCGCCTAAGAAACTTGCGTTTTGTACATATCGCATACCATACCCTTTGTACATGAGATTTTGAGCCACTTTTATACATCATATATGCATATATTTCTTTGGTTGAGTGGACCATTAGTCGCGTATTGTAGAACTTGAAACTTTTGATGCATTTGAGACCATAGACTGAATACGAGCAAAAGAATGCTTAAGGCGTTAGGTAAACCTTTTCCTTTTACACCATTTATATATCCTTATGTTGGTGCATATTGGTGACAACAACTTAATAGTTTAAAAGTTTAGTCTTTGGATATTTTGTATTGGGCTTAGTATTTGTGTTTAGCTTGTTTAGAGTTGTAATGGGCTTGGAGAATGGCCTAGCCCAGTCTAAAGCCTAGTATATGAACATGGAGTATATATACATGTTGTGCATTAGGGTTTTAGGCACTAAGTAAGTTAACAAAGGATGACATAACCGCTGTGGTCTTTTGTCATGGTCAAGTTCAAATTAATAACATGATGGGTATTTAGCGGATGGTTATTTGGGAATAATCCGCCTAAGAAACTTGCGTTTTGTACATATCGCATACCATACCCTTTGTACATGAGATTTTGAGCCACTTTTATACATCATATATGCATATATTTCTTTGGTTGAGTGGACCATTTAGTCGCGTATTGTAGAACTTGAAACTTTTGATGCATTTGAGACCATAGACTGAATACGAGCAAAAGAATGCTTAAGGCGTTAGGTAAACCTTTTCCTTTTACACCATTTATATATCCTTATGTTGGTGCATATTGGTGACAACAACTTAATAGTTTAAAAGTGTAGTCTTTGGATATTTTGTATTGGGCTTAGTATTTGTGTTTAGCTTGTTTAGAGTTGTAATGGGTTTGGAGAATGGCCTAGCCCAGTCTAAAGCCTAGTATATGAACATGGAGTATATATACATGTTGTGCATTAGGGTTTTAGGTTAGACACAGAGGAAAGACAATTGATCAGAGAGGAGTGTGAGAAATCTACAGAGAGTGGCTGAGAGATTTCTTGAGTGTCTTGAATTGATTGTAAACACATAGTGTTGGATAATCAATAGAAGATTGTTTAAAGGAATTTGTTCGTGTTCTTGTTGTTTTCTGTGAAATCTGATCTAGGGGATTCCGCACTCTAGGTTGGATAGACGATTCTATCAAGATCCATAAGGACTAGGGGACCTACATTTTGTATCAGAGCATTCGGCTCTAGATTATTGCTCGGTTCAGAATCGTGACAGCAGAAAAATTGGATTTTTGGGCGTTTTGGAGGCTGTTCTTAAAGTTTGTGATGGCTGAATTAGGGTTTTGACGGCTGTTTTAGGGTTTCAGCAGGTATTTTGGATTAACAACAGGCATTTCGGATTGAAGAAAGGCATTTCGGATAAGAAGGAAGGCATTTCGGATTGAAGACTTGCAAAGCATAGTAATTCGGATTGAAGACTTGAATTTCGTACCAGAATCTGCATTTCAGATCTAGAAAACAGTGCAATTCGGATCAAAAAAGCCATTTCGGATTCCCTTTCGGATTTTATTTCGGATCAGAAGCCATTTCGGATTGGATTTCGGATTGAATTTCAGATCAGTAGCTATTCCGGATTCCATCTCGGATTAGAACTATTCCGGATTCCATCTCAGATTAGAGTAGCATATTCCGGATTTCCATCTCGAATCACTATTCCGGATCACCATTTCGGATTAGCAATTCAGATTCCAGATTGTCATTTCGGATTGTAAATCCGAGTTACTGTTCCGGATTTTGTAACATTTGTAAAAAAATCGGGTCTTCAAAACCCGCTCCGTTTTGTAATCAAGTACCAAGTTATAAAGGTTGCATTAATTATTTATGATTATTTTGAGTTAAAACGATACATAATTAATAAATAAACTAAACTATAAAAATTATATTTGATAAAAAGTTAAAATAAAATAAATAAATAATATTTGTAGCTGCCGGGACTCGAACCCGGGTCAGCCAAGACTCTTCAACAACTTATCACTCGCGTCCAAGACCACTCCGCCACAATGTGTTTTCTGTTAACTCTAGGAACACAAATGAAACTTATACACAAACTCAGTTAAACCGATGGTGCCATCTGAATAACGGTAATCGGCAAACCAATCGTCAAATCGTTGTTAATTCACTTGTTCAGCTTATAACCGATGTATGACGGTTTCTAATCAAGTTAAAATTGATTGAACTTTAAGTCTCATCATTTTCGGTTTTTGAAACCGAAAGTTCATCAAAGTTCTGATTTAACTCAAGCTTCAGACCATTCTCGCGACTCAGAACTATCATATCAATACTCAATTACAATTTCGTCGCATTCTTGAGCCACAAGATCATCTGAATCAGTTCACCGGAATTCTCTGCAAAAGTCGCCGGAAAACCGTATTCAACACAAACCGGTAAAATACTTCTACTTGACGGTTTCAATCTATTGTTAGAACCTTACTAACATTAACCCATCGCTCAAAATCAACCACAGACGACATTGCTGGACTTTCTGTGTTCGCCGGAAAATTTCTGGAATTGCCGAAAACTCGTTAATTACCGGTATGCACATTCCAACGTACTGATAATCAATACTCACTAGTTCAATTTCATATCTAATTCCTTAAACCTGTTGATAGATTCCCTCAGCCGAAGGTTCAAAAACAGAGCCGACAAGTTTCGCCGGACTCTCTGAAGAAGACAACCTGATCGGTATCTTCTTTCCCCAAACTGTTCGGTTTAATGCATTCAAGCTAGACATGATGTTTATTAACTAATTTAATCACGAATCGGATTGTTGATTGAAGTCTGCGTTCGTAATGAAGAAGACGAGTTCAGTAATAACTTAAGATTAATTAAAATCGGAATGTTAAACGGGTTAGACACACAGTCCAGCGGTGGACTGTGTGCAAACAAAAACTATACACGTCCCGAGTTCGATCCTCGCTATACGCACGCCTTGTGTAATAACATGTCTTTTTGATCAAGAACTAAACCGGGTTAAATCAGATAGTTGTTAAGTATAATAAAAACCGAGATAATAACCGGGTTAGACACACAGTCCAGCGGTGGACTGTGTGCAATATGAACTACACGTCGCGCGTTCGAAACTCGTCACGAGCACCGGTCCAGTTGAATTAAAACGTTTTTGCAAATAAAGGAATTTTTGGTTAATTCAAATAAGTGTATAAATATAATTAAAAACGAGTTTATTTCGGGTTAGACACGTAGCTCAGTTGGTAGAGCTGCGTGCACGCGAACGGGAGGTCACCGGTTCGAATCCCACCCGGCGCAGGTTTATTCGCTGACCGAACCGGTCAACGGTCAACGCTTAAAAAAATAATATTTTTTTATATTATTATTTATTTAATTTAATTTAAAAACCAATTAAAAATACTTAAAAATAATATTTTTAAAGATAGAAAATAGCCATAAACTCACAAAAATATATCTAAAAATTTCATTAAAATCCTTAATAAAATCCATCCATTTAATATATTTTTTTCCATTATTATTTAGGTTAGTATTCCTCGTCGATCCGCTCATCTAAATCGTGCGCATCTCACCATCTCCAATTCAACGCACCCAATGTGAGTGAATCTTACAAATTCCCCGTTTTAATCACGTTTTTGTGGTGCATCATGTGTCTTTGTTTATATATATATTATAACTAAACCATTGTGCATACATCATATCATGAACATGTGTATTTAGTTTGTTGCTGTTAAGTAGTTATTATTGGATGCAATTTATTATTTCAGTACATGCAATTGCCGAGGCCGCCGCTCCCCATTTATGAGCGTTGAGCTTGTTCCCCAATTTATTATGCGGTTGAACCTGGCGTGCCCGCATACGATCAGCTCCGTTTGATTGAGCCTTGATCGCACAGTTCATTTTACATTTTCAGTACATGCAATACGATCGGCTCCGTTTGATTGAGCCTTGGTCGCACAGTTCATTTATGTTAGTTATCGTATGATATTGGTATGTTCATGTATGCTATCAAGTGTTATTGTATGTTATAATTGTAACTGCTATTTGCCAATGCTTGATTACTTACATCTGCTCAATATTTCATTGATAAACTAACCATAAAATCATTATCAAATGTTTATCTAAAAAGGTTCACTCGCCAACTTATGTTGACCCAAAAACTCCCATTTTACACATGATACAGGTGAACCAGCAACAGCTAGGAACACATAGGACCTGGATTAGAAGAATAAAACGTTTTAGTATTGGGATTGTCATGTTTGGTTATTTCCTTGTATTAAATGAACATGTTTGGATGTTTGAAAATGTAACTTTGACTTTATTAATTATGAAACATAATAGTAAATGTCATGTGCTTTGGTGATAACCCAATTATGCCCCGACTCTTATTTTCCGCTGCGGGTTGGGGTGTGACAGATTGGTATCAGAGCCATGACTATAGGGATATAGGATAGGTTATTAGACCCTTAGAACCTATACTGTAGTCGATTAGAAACTTATAAGAATTTTGTGTGTTATATGCCAAATTTCATGATGTTTATATGTTTTATGTTAAATGTTACATTTGATATTGTGCAAGCATGTTCATAAGTATGTATTATCAAATAATGCCTATCATGAAATCGTATGCTCATAACATATCACATCCATGAAAGCACACACCACATCATGATTGATTTTACAATGATTTTCGTGTTTTCAAATCTCATCAAAGTGAGGTCTCATGACGGGCATGTAGTAACTGGAAGGGTACTAGTACCGGTAGTCGGAACGTCCTGTCTAGGCTGGCATTCGTATAAATCCAAAATAAAGGACCAGTTTGCCTACCTGGGGACTAACGATGAGAGTACGAAGTACTTATTAGGCCAAAGCATGCTATACCAAACGTCGTGTGAACTAATCCCACTTTGAGTTGTCATTGTGTCTACACCTGGACACGTTCCGACCAAACCTCTCATGAACATATTTTGTGGTTTGCATTCGGGGGATGCGAGTGTTAAATTGCCAATACTAATGTGAATCCTACCAAGCCAATAGCCATGGGGGCCCACATGACTATGTAGGTGAAGGTATGGGGGACATTTGAGGCCCAACATGAGCGAACCCAAGACATCCTATGGATGTAGTTGCATATTTGATATTTATGTTATTTTCATTTTCTTAAAGACACATGACACCTAAAAAGACACCATAAACTCACAATCTTCTCATTTTATGATCCTGTAGATGTCGTCTAGACAGCATCGAAGGGGTAAAAGATCGGGAAAGTCTCAGGAACGTTTAGCCACTCATATCGCGAAACAAATGGCCACGATATTGCCTGACATCGTGGTACAAGTACAACAAGCCCTTGCTACAAATCCTACTAACCCTCCTCAACAACAGGACCAGAACATCGACAACCCTCCTATCAACAAGTGCTCTTACAAACATTTTAAGTCCTGTGATCCTCCAAAATTCGAAGGGACCGAGGGTGTCACTGCTCTCCTACATTGGTTCGAGGAGATGGAAAACGCCTTCCTAAACTGCGATTGTCCTGAGGATCGCAAGGTTCGTTACGCCACCGGGAGACTACTTGGTGTAGCTCTCACTTGGTGGAATACTGAGAAAGGAAAGAGGGGAACTAAAGATGCGATGGCCTTAACTTGGGAGGAGTTAAGGGAAAACATGACTAGGCGTTTCTGTCCTAGAAGTGAAATTAAGAAATTGGAGGATGAATTTCCTGCTCTAAGGCAAAAGGAGGGTGATCACTCTACTTACAACAAGAGGTTCTTGGAGTTGAACCAAATGGTTCCAAATTTATTCACTCCAACCTATCGTCTGATCGAGCATTATATTCGAGGACTTCCCTCGAAAATCCAAGATTCGGTTCTCAGCGTTTCACCGGTAACACTTGAAGCTGCCATGGAGTTGGCAACTGAACTGACCGAAAACCGAATTCGCAATGGGAAGTTCAAAGAAGAGAAGAAGAAAGCCCCTGTTGAGGGACAAACCTCAAACCACCTCATTCCTTCCTCTAAGTTTGCTAACAAGAGGAAGCGTAACACCAGGAATTTTGCAGTCACCCAAACCAAAACCCCTATTCCTGCTGCACCCATCACTCAAGTCACTCCTTCACCCGCGCCATACAGAAGACCCTACACAGGCCCATTACCAAAATGTAACCGTTGTCAGTATCACCACTCCCCTGATCATCCTTGCCAATACTGCACCGGCTGCGGTCACGCAGGACATACTGTTCAAAACTGCCGCATGCCTCAACGAACAAACCGCCACCAACCTTTAACCCAAACCCACCAACAGTTATTGGGTCAAGCACAACAACAACTACCATTTCCACCCACCCAACATTTAGCCCAAACATACTATCAACCCAATTACCCTATGGGCCAACCTATGCGGGCTTGTTTCAATTGCGGCGACCCAAGTCATTTCAGAAACACATGTCCAAGGCTGGTTAATATTATTCATGCTCAGGCCCAAGCCAACCCTGTGAATCATGCGAACCAAGCTCCTCCACCTGCAAGAGGAAGAGCTTTCAATATTAACGCGAACCAGGCCAGAGCTGACGGCAATGTGGTCAACGGTATGTTTCTTATAAATGGTAGATATGCCTCTATGTTATTTGATACTGGTGTGGATAGAAGTTTCGTGTCATTAGAATTTGAACCTATCTTAAGCAAAAATCGGGATAAGCTCACGGAATCCATAACGGTAGAAGTTGCGGACGGGAACCCAGTTTCATTAGACTCTATATTACGCAACTGTACACTCACCTTAAACGACCACGATTTCTCAGTCGACCTTATTCCTATGAAGCTGGGAAGTTTCGACATCATAATCGGTATGGATTGGCTCAGTCAACATCAGTCGGAAGTTGTATGTCGTGAAAAATTTATTCGTATTCCTCTTTCAAACGGTCAGACTCTTCGAATCATTGGAGAAACCTCGTCGAAAGGGCTCAGCTTAATGTCTTGTCTTCAAGCTCAAAAATATCTTCGTAAGAATTATGTCGCGTTTTTAGCCCATATCATCAAAAAGGGAACCACAGAGAAGAAACTTGAAGACATTCCTGTAGTAAAAGATTTTCCACAAGTTTTTCCTGACGACATTTCAGGACTTCCTCCAATCAGAGATGTCGAATTCCGTATTGACCTTATACCTGGTGCTACACCAGTTGCAAAGTCTCCATATAGGTTAGCCCCCTCTGAAATGCAAGAGCTAGCCAGTCAATTGCAAGAGTTGACTGACAAAGGATTCATACGTCCTAGCTCATCGCCATGGGGTGCACCTGTCCTTTTTGTAAAGAAGAAAGATGGATCTTTTCATATGTGCATCGACTACAGGGAGCTCAACAAGTTAACCATCAAAAACCGTTATCCTTTACCTCGCATTGATGATCTTCTTGACCAACTACAAGGTGCCAGCTGCTTTTCGAAAATCGATCTACGATCTGGCTATCATCAGCTCAGAGTGCATGACGAAGACGTCCCTAAAACTGCATTTCGAACTCGTTATGGTCACTATGAATTCATGTTTATGCCATTTGGATTAACCAACGCACCAGCTGTCTTCATGGACCTAATGAACAGAGTCTGCAAACCTTACCTTGATCGATTTGTCATAGTTTTCATCGACGATATTCTTATTTATTCAAAATCTAAAGCTGATCATGAGCGTCACCTTCGACTTGTTCTTGCACTTCTAGAAAAGGAAAAGCTTTATGCCAAGTTCTCTAAATGTGAATTCTGGTTAAAAGAGGTGCAATTCCTCGGGCACGTAGTCAATGACAAAAGAATACATGTTGACCCTTCAAAGATCAAAGCAGTTCAAGAATGGCAAGCTCCACGTACACCAACTGAAGTAAGATCTTTTCTTGGACTAGCTGGCTATTATCGTCGGTTCATTTCAAACTTCTCTCGCATTGCTGTGCCACTCACGGCTTTAACCCATAAGGGAAAACCATTCGTATGGGGACCCAAGCAAGAAGAAGCTTTTCAAACTCTTAAACCAAAACTTTGTAATGCACCAATCCTCACTCTTCCCGAAGGTTGTGATGATTTCGTAGTCTATTGCGACGCGTCAGGGCAAGGATTAGGTTGCGTTCTCATGCAAAGAGGAAAAGTCATAGCTTATGCCTCGAGGCAACTCAAGACACATGAAAAGAACTACACCACTCATGACCTAGAACTTGGAGCCGTTGTATTCGCTCTTAAGATATGGAGACATTATCTCTATGGTACTAAGTGTGAAATATACACTGACCACAAGAGTCTTCAACATATCTTCAATCAAAAAGAGTTAAATATGAGGCAACGAAGATGGGTCGAACTTCTGAATGATTACGACTGTGAAATTAGATACCACCCTGGTAAAGCAAATGTGGTGGCTGATGCACTTAGTCGGAAGGGTTATGCAAACTCCATTCATCTTCTATGTTCGCAAATTATAACCGACATTAAAGATCAAATTCGAGAAGCTCAACACGTTTCAATAACAGAAGACAATGTACGAAAGGAGATGTCCTGTGGAGCCGAGCTAAAACTTGAAACTAAATCAGATGGTATTCTGTATTACCTAGATCGTATCTGGATTCCTAACCACAACAATCTTCGTGAAACTCTTATGAATGAAGCTCATAAAACGCGATATTCTATACACCCAGGAGCCGATAAGATGTATCAAGACCTACGATACACCTATTGGTGGCCTGGAATGAAGAAGGATATTGTCGTTTTTGTTTCCAAGTGTCTCACATGTTCCAAGGTGAAGGCTGAACACCAAAGACCCTCAGGACTTCTAGTCTAACCAGAAATACCTGTATGGAAGTGGGAAAATATAACCATGGATTTCATTACCGGGTTACCTCGCACTTCTGGTGGGTATGATACTTTATGGGTGATTATAGACCGACTTACAAAATCAGCTCACTTTATTCCTATCCGCGAAGATTTCAAGAACGAAAAGCTTGCACGTATTTATATCAACAAAATCATGAGCCGGCATGGGGTACCATTAAGTATTATTTCTGATCGTGATGGTCGTTTCACCTCACGTACATGGCAAGCAGTACAATCCGCTATGGGCACATGATTAGATCTCAGTACCGCCTATCATCCTCAAACTGATGGACAGTCTGAGCGCACCATTCAAACTCTTGAGGATATGCTTAGAGCATGTGTCATAGACTTCAAGGGAAATTGGGACGCCCACCTACCATTAGTTGAATTTTCGTACAACAACAGCTATCATTCGAGCATCGGCATGGCACCTTTTGAAGCCTTATATGGTCGAAAGTGCCGATCTCCTGTGTGTTGGCACGAAATTGGGGAAGCACAAATTACTGGTCCATAACTGATCCAAGAAACCACAGATAAGATCCATCAAATTCGAAACAATCTTCTAGCGGCTCACAGTCGTCAAAAGAGTTACGCAGATAAACGACGGAAGCCCTTAGAGTTTAACATTGGTGATCATGTGCTTTTAAAAGTATCCCCGTGGAAGGGAGTAGTTCGTTTTGGTCAAAAGGGGAAGCTGGCACCACGTTACGTAGGACCTTTCAAGATTCTCGAAAGAGTAGGTCCTGTAGCATACAAGCTTGACCTACCTGAAGAACTCAACAGAATTCATCCCACATTCCACGTGTCGAACTTGAAGAAGTGCCTCGCTGATGAGAATCTCCATATTCCGCTGGAAGATATTCAGATTGATGAATCCCTGCATTTTATTGAAAGACCAGTGGAGATCATGGACTACGGGGAGAAGCGTCTTCGTCGAAGTCGCATTCCAATTGTTAGGGTACGCTGGGAGTCGAAACGGGGACCTGAGTTTACTTGGGAACGTGAAGACTCAATGCGTGAAAAATACCCGCATCTTTTTCCTACTACTTCAACTACTTAAATTTCGGGACGAAATTCCTAAAAGTAGGGGATACTGTAACATTTGTAAAAAAATCGGGTCTTCAAAACCCGCTCCGTTTTGTAATCAAGTACCAAGTTATAAAGGTTGCATTAATTATTTATGATTATTTTGAGTTAAAACGATACATAATTAATAAATAAACTAAACTATAAAAATTATATTTGATAAAAAGTTAAAATAAAATAAATAAATAAATATTTGTAGCTGCCGGGACTCGAACCCGGGTCAGCCAAGACTCTTCAACAACTTATCACTCGCGTCCAAGACCACTCCGCCACAATGTGTTTTCTGTTAACTCTAGGAACACAAATGAAACTTATACACAAACTCAGTTAAACCGATGGTGCCATCTGAATAACGGCAAACCAATCGTCAAATCGTTGTTAATTCACTTGTTCAGCTTATAACCGATGTATGACGGTTTCTAATCAAGTTAAAATTGATTGAACTTTAAGTCTCATCATTTTCGGTTTTTGAAACCGAAAGTTCATCAACGTTCTGATTTAACTCAAGCTTCAGACCATTCTCGCGACTCAGAACTATCATATCAATACTCAATTACAATTTCGTCGCATTCTTGAGCCACAAGATCATCTGAATCAGTTCGCCGGAATTCTCTGCAAAAGTCGCCGGAAAACCGTATTCAACACAAACCGGTAAAATACTTCTACTTTACGGTTTCAATCTATTGTTAGAACCTTACTAACATTAACCCATCGCTCAAAATCAACCACAGACAACATTGCTGGACTTTCTGTGTTCGCCGGAAAATTTCTGGAATTGCCGGAAACTCGTTAATTACCGGTATGCACATTCCAACGTACTGATAATCAATACTCACTAGTTCAATTTCATATCTAATTCCTTAAACCTGTTGATAGATTCCCTCAGCTGAAGGTTCAAAAACAGAGCCGACAAGTTTCGCCAGACTCTCTGAAGAAGACAACCTCATCGGTATCTTCTTTCCCCAAACTGTTTGGTTTAATGCATTCAAGCTAGACATCATGTTTATTAACTAATTTAATCACGAATCGGATTGTTGATTGAAGTCTGAGTTCGTAATGAAGAAGACGAGTTCAGTAATAACTTAAGATTAATTAAAATCGGAATGTTAAACGGGTTAGACACACAGTCCAGCGGTGGACTGTGTGCAAACAAAAACTATACACGTCCCGAATTCGATCCTCGCTATACGCACGCCTTGTGTAATAACATGTCTTTTTGATCAAGAACTAAACCGGGTTAAATCAGATAGTTGTTAAGTATAATAAAAACCGAGATAATAACCGGGTTAGACACACAGTCCAGCGGTGGACTGTGTGCAATATGAACTACACGTCGCGCGTTCGAAACTCGTCACGAGCACCGGTCCAATTGAATTAAAACGTTTTTGCAAATAAAGGAATTTTCGGTTAATTCAAATAAGTGTATAAATATAATTAAAAACGAGTTTATTTCGGGTTAGACACGTAGCTCAGTTGGTAGAGCTGCGTGCGCGCGAACGGGAGGTCGCCGGTTCGAATCCCACCCGGCGCAGGTTTATTCGCTGATCGAACCGGTCAACGGTCAACGGTCAACGCTTAAAAAAATAATATTTTTTTTATATTATTATTTATTTAATTTAATTTAAAAACCAATTAAAAATACTTAAAAATAATATTTTTAAAGATAGAAAATAGCCATAAACTCATAAAAATATATCTAAAAATTTCATTAAAATCCTTAATAAAATCCATCCATTTAATATATTTTTTTCCATTATTATTTAGGTTAGTATTCCTCGTCGATCCGCTCATCTAAATCGTGCGCATCTCACCATCTCCAATTCAACGCACCCAATGTGAGTGAATCTTACAAATTCCCCGTTTTAATCACGTTTTTGGGGTGTATCATGTGTCTTTGTTTATATATATATTATAACTAAACCATTGTGCATACATCATATCATGAACATGTGTATTTAGTTTGTTGCTGTTAAGTAGTTATTATTGGATGCAATTTATTATTTCAGTACATGCAATTGCCGAGGCCGCCGCTCCCCATTTATGCGCGTTGAGCTTGTTCCCCATTTTATTATGCGGTTGAACCTGGAGTGCCCGCATACGATCGGCTCCGTTTGATTGAGCCTTGATCGCACAGTTCATTTTACATTTTTAGTACATGCAATACGATCGGCTCCGTTTGATTGAGCCTTGATCGCACAGTTCATTTTACATTTTCAGTACATGCAATACGATCGGCTCCGTTTGATTGAGCCTTGATCGCACAGTTCATTTATGTTAGTTATCGTATGATATTGGTATGTTCATGTATGCTATCAAATGTTAATGTATGTTATAATTGTAACTGATAATTGCCAATGTTTGATTACATACATGTGCTCTTTTATGATTATGCACAATATTTTATTGATAAACTAACCATAAAATCATTATCAAATGTTTATCTATAAGGTTCACTCGCCAACTTATGTTGACCCAAAACCTCCCATTTTACACATGATACATGTGAACCAGCAGCAGCTAGGAACACATAGGACCTGGATTAGAAGAAATAAAACGATTTAGTATTTTGATTATTATGTTTGGTTATTTTCCCTTGTATTGAATGAACATGTTTGGATGTTTGAGAAATGTAACTTTGACTTCATTTAATTATGAAACATAATAGTAAATGTCATGTGCTTTGGTGATAACCCAATTATGCCCCGACTCTTATTTTCCGCTGCGGGTCGGGGTGTGACAGATTTGGTACTATTCCGAGTTATATACAAAAAGGTGGAAAGTTAACCAGTTGACGTAACCAAAGTTAAACGTTTTCGGACATAGAATTTGATCCACAAACAATCTTGACAAACCGGTTGCACGGTTAGACTCGTGTGATTTTTAGGGCAAAAAAAGGCACGAAAAAAATCCTAAAATCACTATCAGACAATATATATCATTGGATTCGTATAGTCGAGACAAGTTTAACGGTACAATTTGGTAATCACACTTTTCAGACAAATTTTTGAACGTTTTTAACTGTACGGTTACGGTAAAACACGAAAAAGGACCAGAAGAGAGGTTAGATTTGGGTTTTTGATACAGGTATACCAAAATCCATTTGAACTGATTCTCTGCGTGGTAAAGATGGTCAGAATGAAGAATAGCAGTGAGTGTCTTAATAACTGCCCGAAGTTGATGAATGCTGAACAATATGTAGACTGGAAGACGCAATTTGAGGCATTTGTTCAAAGTAAAGATAGTAAGATGTGGAGTTGTATGATCGATGGGTACATTGCTCCCACACGTCGAGTTAATGGACGAATTATGGTACTCTCATATGAGAAGATGGAAGATTATGAGAAATGTGTATATGATGCTGAGAAGAAGGCTTTAGCAGCGATAAAGATGTCCTTGCCATTTGATATGAAAAACATTTGTAATAGGTATGGATCGTCTACAGCTGTGAAGATTGATGAAGGAACTGCTAAGAAAGAAGAGAAGAAGGAAGCCAAGGATGCAAAAGCTGCAGTGTGCATGGATGATACAGATGAGCTTACAGCAAAGGTACAGGTACAATTTCAATCTGTATGTCATACTTGTCATAATTGCACTGAACTACAGGGTAAAGTTGACAAATTATCGGAGCAAAACAAATTCTGTTAGTTGAATTAGAAAAACTGAAAGAGTCCAATGTTCTTTTGAGTAAAAGGGAGTCAATTTTTTTAAATACACTCAATTCAAATGAACAGGAAATCATCAGTTTGACCAGCAAAGTCAATGAACTTTTATAGATCATTGATTTGGCTTGTGAAACTGTGAAGGATAAGACTAACGAGCTTTCTGAAAAGTGCACAGAATTGGCTGGTGCACAGACCAAAATTGTTGAACTTCATAGAAAGTTAGACAAATTTGGAGAATCCTCGTTAGTCAGGACTCAAATTCAGAAAAGTTTGAAACAGAGTAATGATAAATCAGGAGTGGGGTATAGTAAAGCACCATCTTCTGAGGATAAGGATTACTCCTTTTTACCAAATGGAGAAGAGCTAACAGATTTTGTTCCTACTATACCACCTATAGTGGATCTAATAACAGTTGACATACCTGATAGTCCAGGCTCTTTGAAAGAATCTGTTAGGTCTAATAGTACACCTCATAAAGTGGATGAGGATACTAAAGATAAAACGGATAAAACATTTAAAAAGGGATCTAACAGGAAGAAAATTTTTAAGAAGAGATCATGTTTTAAATGTCACAACAAAGAGCATGTGGCTAGTTGTTGTCCTTTTATAAAGGGTAAGAAAGTAGAGGTTGAGTTGAGGTTAAGGATGGAAATCAGGTTGGGTCAACTAAGAATGTTAAACCAAGTTCTCAGACAAATCAACCAATATTTCAACCTAAGCGTTCAACATCAAGAAGATTTGTTGGTTCAAGAAACTCTTCTCCTAAATCATATCATAATAATGGTCAATCAAATTGTTTTCTAAGGAAAAATTTTGGATGTCGAAATCAATACGAGTCTTCTGGTAATCGCAACGTTCAAAGAAGAAACGAATATAGGGGTTTTAGTAACTCAAATGTTCAAAATAATCCAAAAAATTTTCAAAGTTCAGATTATGATAATGGGAGAAGAAGGTTTCGAGATAATAATTTTCAAAGGTCAGCTAATCCGAGAGTTTATTGGAACTCCAACGATCAAAGACCTCGTGGAAATTATAAATCTGGTTCAACAATTTGGAAGACATCCAAGACACCAGTACGGTGTGATGGATATTGGATGGATGTTCCAATGGTTGATGAATCTGGACGACCCAAGACCTTTAATACTTGGGTCCCCCAGTCTAACTAAGTTGTTGAGTATGTGCAGGATGACCAAGAAGGACTGTTGATGTCTTCAACAATGGTTATTCCTGTAAATCATCTGAGGTGAATAGTAGGTTACACATGGTAACGAATTATTTACTTCTTTGATAGAATATGCTTACTAATAGTGAAAAACCTTTTGTCAGGTTGAAGTGGGAGTCTGTTTGTGTTTGAAATTTCTGTTTTTAAAACTTTACCCCATAAAAACAAAAAATTAGGGGGAGAAATTTCCCTAAGCCAAAAAGAGTGTTAGTTAGTGCGTGAGTTTAGGTGGAGTAAGTAGAAAAGTTTAAAGTTTGTTCAAAAATTAAAAAAATGAGTTTTCACTATGTGAAAAAAGAAGAAATGATAGTACATCAGCAAGTTAGACTGTCACACTGAAACTAAAAGAAAATTGCTTAAGTGTGATGGCAGCTTCATCATATGATGTACCAGTAGGCAAAAGGCATGAAATAATCAACTTACCTTTGTGATACAAATATAAAAGAACTGTGTATGAGTGGGTAACGCATCAGTGGCGTATAGTTTTATAACCTTAAATCCTGCATTGATAGATTGCCAAAATCTGAGGCTTTAGGTCTTTATATCGTTATTTCATCCGGGGTATCAAGGTTGTCCTTCTGCTGCATCCAGATATATGCTGACCTAGGCACAACCGGGATATCTTAAAAGAGCTAAAATGCCAAATCCCAAAAATTGAAGAAGCTCTCCTAGAGAGTCATTCAAATGTGCAAAGTGCATTATTCGTACCAAGATTTGGTATTTGTCCTAACCCTTGTTGGATATTGGTCTCTTTGTTGTACGGAAGTACTGACCTGATCACCAATTATCTAACGTTGAAAATTCAAAAGGATGAATTTCGGTATACTCACCTACTATGATGAATTTTTGTGCATACCTTGATCGCAGGGGTATGTCCTGAAGTGGGACACATTAGTATATCAGTATAACTTATCTAAACAGATCACGAGGTAATGGTACTTGAAATGTTCATGGATTTTTTTAAGTGGATAAACAATACTGGTAATCATCTTGAACTGCTATTCATGAATATTGCATATAAAATAATCAGATAGTGTGAAAACAGTTTGATAGTGCTGATATGATCTTCTTAACGGTGATTCTCACAAAATATAGAGTGTTTATTTTCTTGTTAGTTATTTGTTTTCAGGAAATATAAAAATACAAAATGATTTGTTTTAAAGTCTCCCAGTTTGATCTGATAAGTTGTTTATTTTTGCATGATAAGATAAAATATTGGTTTATCTTTAATGTGGAAAAGAACTAATGTTTTTTTATGAGTTACTTGCTTGTGTTTCTAAACAGATTGATGCAGTTATCAAAATGAGGTGCAGAATTCAAGTAAGTACATCTTAAGAATGAAGTGAAGAATGTGTGAAGATGCATGGTAGGATCCTTCTACTACATTGCAAAGAGAGATACTGAAAAATTTGGTGATATAAGCTTAACCAGAGAATGCTAGCTCACTAATCTACAAAGAATGAAGATTTGGTGATTGGATGCATCAGCTTAGGGGGAGTTTGTTGTTGTCAGAATCTACATGTGGTTGAAGCTATTCAAACACCAAAGATCACAAGACGTTTGAAGACAAAATTACACTACGAAGCTATTGTCAAGGGGGAGTCTGTTGGTGCATATTGGTGACAACAGCTTAATAGTTTAATAGTTTAGTCTTTGGATATTTTGTATTGGGCTTAGTATTTGTGTTTAGCTTGTTTAGAGTTGTAATGGGCTTGGAGAATGGCCTAGCCCAGTCTAAAGCCTAGTATGTGAACATGTAGTATATATACATGTTGTGCATTAAGGTTTTAGGTTAGACACAGAGGAAAGACAGTTGATCAGAGAGGAGTTTGAGAAATCTACAGAGAGTGGCTGAGAGATTTCTAGAGTGTCTTGAATTGATTGTAAACACATAGTGTTGGATAATCAATAGAAAACTGTTTAAAGGAATTTGTTCGTGTTCTTGTTGTTTTCTGTGAAATCTGATCTAGGGAATTCCGCACTCTAGGTTGGATAGACGATTATGTCAAGATCCATAAGAACTAGGGGACCTACACCTTACCCGAAATTAGTCCCTTAGTCGCCAACGTTGAGCTTAAACCTTTCGTTTGACCAACCCATTTAGCATTTGACCGTGTAGCCTTTTATTTTTAACCCGTGTGTTGAAAATTCGATTTTAGGTTTAGTTGTAAATATCAAAAATTAAAAAATAATATTTGATGAAAAATCGTTGAGAAAAGCACAAAAAGATGTGTAGTAGTTGTTGAATAAGAGGCGGAATTTGTTGCCTCTTAGTTGTTTATTAGTAGTAGTTGTTGATAGAATAGTTGTGTTGTAATAAAAATCTAGTTTTCATCATCTTATCGACTTTCAAAATATCATATTTCATGCCCTTAGACTAGCCTCGTTACAACCCATCAAAGACCTTTTGACTTGTGCTTAGTGTTTATGTTCAACAGTGGAGAATGATTGAGTTGCAAGCCTATGCGAGTACGTGTTCTAATCGGGTTGAGTGATTACATTAAAAGTGCTAGTGCATCATCTATTAGCCAATTTTAAACCGATTGTAGAGAACATTGTGAGAGGTATGCATGATTTGTGAGTTTGAAGGGTGGATTGATCTTGGATAATTATCTTTATGTGATTAATCCCGTTATTGCTAAATGTTTGAAAAATTGTTAAGATTTTGAACCGGGTATGACATTAGACCTTAGCTTACGTCTTAAGAATGGGAAGTGTGTTTCTCGTTCAACCCACGCGAAAATGAAAAACTGATTTGCTTGAGAGCAAGCAAAAGACAAGTGTTTGGATGTGATGCGTGGTTGAAAACTGGTGTTCGGTTACGTTTAAATTTATGTTTTTACATAACTTTTAGTTTCAAATAGCCTACTTTAATTAGAATTGTGTTTTACAGATTTACGGAGTTTAATGAGCTATTCGGGAGCTTTTCGGAGCATCGGGGCGGAAAACGGGTCAACCAGGATCGCGAAATGAAAACAGGAAAACAAGAATTGGAGGGACCGTCGGCGACGCCCCCTATATGGCCGTCGCCGACGCCCTCTCTTTATGTTCGACATAAAATTTTCTTGTTTGTTAATTGGGGATAGGATATAACACAAGTTTTGACCAATTTCGAGGAGCTATGCAAAATTGGAGTTTGAAAGTTCATCTTGGAGCCAAGAACACCAAAACCTTCAACCACAATCCACCCAATTCATCCATCATCATCATCAAGATTGATCATCCATCATTCTAAACCCTAATCCATCATCATCATCATTAATCCTTAAATCTTTTCACCATTATCATCCACTCTAAACCCTAATTCATCATCATCACCACCATCAAAGCTTCAAGATGTTCATGTTCGAGTTTCAATCATCCGGTGATCAAGTTTCGTTCGGCATAAGCGACTAATTCTCGAGGGTTTCACCCCGGTGTAAACTTTTGTAGGGTTGAGGGTTTACTTTATGTTTCTTAGTTGATTTGTGACAAATTAAATTGTATTTTGAATTGATTGATAATTGTCCTACATTTGAACTGCATTTGTAAATTGTCGAATGATTATAAAATTTGACTTTGCGAAATAAGTTTGTGTATATATGCCTTATCTTTCAAAAGGATTTATTTGTCCGAAGTAACAAAGTGTATTGTGGTCAATCATACGCGTGATAGCAATTGGCACCTAAGTTTTGTGATATCAAAGCCGTTAATGACAAATTCAATTGAATCAATCTAAAATTGTTAGCAACCCTAGGCTTGCAATTGTTAAACCAGGTGTGAACCTTGTTTTCAATTATTTTTTAAAATCGTTAATTAAGTTTTTGTGCAATTATTCAAGTTGTTAGTAGTTAAGTAATCAAAACCAACTTCGTCGGAGCATTCCAACATCCTTTTCAAATAAACAAAATTAATCAAATTATTAGCAAGCTTCATAAAAGTGACATGATACGTTTAAATCAATCTTGTCCGCACGCAAACCACAAACTCTTCGTGGTTCGACCCCTTACTACCACTAACGCATTGTTAAGGGTAATTAGGGCATATAAATATTATCTTTAACCGGGGCGCGACACTCCGATCAATCAGTCGTCGACTCCGCTTTCTCCCGCGTCCGAGTCTTCATTAGCCGGTGCCTCATCCAGCTCTTCTTGTAGTTCCTCATCAGGTCCTTCCTCAGGTTCTTCTTCAGGATCTCATCTAGATCCTCTTCCGGGTCCTCTATCGAGTCTCGGGCTCAGCTGGAGGTGCTGGTGGTGAAGGTGGTAGTGTCGAATGCTCTAAGTCTAAGTCATATATCCTAGCAAAGGCTGCCTGCATGTTCGTTTGTAGTCCCTTTATTTTGTAGCGATTAATGCCTTGACTAATCCAAAGATTCATGTTCCTCTTACGGTGACTCACTAATTCTTCCTTCAACTCGAGAACTTCTTTTTCCAATCCTACTATACGTTTTTCCAATTCAATAATGTAGTTGAGGGTAGTTAGTTTGGATGATGTTTCCCCCTCTTGTGCTAAATGTTTCCTTTTTGTTGCTCGCGTCTCCGCAATGGTGAAGGTGGTACCTCAAGAGCTTTCCCTCGCGCCCGTGCGTAATAATTAGATGATGAGGAGGATGACGACATGCTTGTTAAGTTAGTACGATGATATATATATGTATATATATATATGTATATATATATATATATACATATATATATAGTAAGACAGTACACTACAAACAATGTCATGTAGTTATGTTCGAGTCGGTGATACTAGTGTTGTGTCTAAGGCTATAGTTTAGGTCTATGACCAATGCAAACCTAATTCTCTATAACTGGTGGCTCTGATACCAATCTGTCACACCCTCAAAATCCACTTGCAGGGTTTAACCGTGAGGCGCATGACAAACCAGGATCTAGACACCAGTCATATCGAATGACCTATATGAGAAAAAAATAGTTTACCAAACAACCAACAGTTCAAAAGAATGCGGAAGCGTAACAAATGTAAAGTAAAAACGTGCGTCAAAAAAAAGCCAACCAACAAATAAATAAATATGAAAACGCAACGTGTATGAAATAAAATGTTTTTGACGCCATGCAGTGCACCTAATCGTGGCAAGTACCTTAGCGACCTGGGGAGAGCATGAAAGAAACAAGTTTTAGTCAATTAGGATGAGTGGTTCACATATTCAGTTCATAGTTATAACATGTTTCGTTTACACAAGTTTCCACTATTCAACCCGAATAGTAATTATTAGTATTTAGTATATTATAGTTATATTAATAGGTAGCTAACCCGTGTTACGTCACGAAAGAGTTCGAAACCGAAGCTGATTGTTATTGCATTTGTTTGCCAGGTCTATCATTGAGCATGGCGGTAAGTTAGGCTAATTCTACACCCGGTGACTGTTACCGGTCTAGCTAGCGTGACTAACTCGGTGGGGCTTGTCGGGCCCAGTAGTACTACTTAAAATTCCCCGTTATTAATCCCAATACTAATGGTCCGAGGTTTACAGGGACTTTATGTGATAATGCTACTTTGTGACCATAACAATATAACAATGTTCTATTAAATAAAAGTGTTATAGTCTTATAACGGATAGGCATTACATTATCGTAATGTGCTCGTGTTACCTTTGCTAGGTTTCAAAACGTTTAAATGTAAGGACCGTGAACTCACCTTTGTGTTTCTCGGTAAGATTAGATTAAGTGTATGAAATCTATGATGATCAACCACTCCCTATTTTAGTTACCATGATTTATTAGCGGTTGTTTATGCAAAGCATGAAAGTCCTACACGTATCAAGCAACTAGCATGCGAACAAGTAATCACATAGCACTTATATTATACAGTTTCATACACGTGTTCACAACCTACCCTACAATATGATATTTATGCAATCATCAAACAAGCACGGATACTAAAAGGAGCAAGTTCGGTTCTTATATGTTCATGATTCATGCATAACAGTTTTAAGAGACTCGTTTAACCTATTTACAGGGCTGCAAAAATTATGATCTTTTTATGTGACGTACCTCTCGGAGAGGTTCGTCTTGTGTGGAAATTTTAAGGCCTAACTCTTCACCAATAATTTAATAAAAATCATTTACGAAACAGCAATCAGATTCGTCACCTCTGACTTCAGCTCACAAAAACATTCATTTAAAAATCCTCGGTTATCCGATTGATGTAATTCCAGTTGAAGATTCGTACAATCACATAAAGCTATCTACTGTATAAATTCATGATCTAACTATAACTATTCACCTGATTATAACTAATCAAAAACTGCAGAAAAACGTAGTATTAATTGCTGAAATGAAATAATTCTTTTAAAATAGCAAACGGCATCCAAAAATTGTGATTCCAGCGCCATTTGAAGCGTATTTCAAGATATTACATTTTGGACCCCAGAAAATTCAGTTTCCCTTATACTAAGACTCGGTTACAGCCAACTAGTGGCAAACAACTTTCTGTTCTTCGTTACCCGAATCCCGTAAACATTATTTAGAGAATCCAACATCTTATAAACATAAATCACAGCAGGTTATACGTCACTATTATCAGATTTAACATCCTACATTCTAAGATCATCAAGATTATTAACCCTAACTAACTTACATGTGTCCATGTAACCCAAACCTTTCATATTGACATCAGACGAAATAGTCATGCATCCTACACAACGAGTTAATCTCGTAAGCATCAAGATTGTCATGGGAATACATAACCACAACCCTCGTAACTTGATTAAACAACCGATGGCACACATAAAAACATCTAAAACATATAACATATAAAAGAAACATGACAAGTTACTTGGGTATAGAAAGAGGAAGAGAACGAGGGAGAGCCGAGAGAGCTAGATGTGTCGCCGGTGTCGGAGGAGTCGCTGGAGAAAGGAGGCAGAGGTGGGTTGTGCAGTTAAGGTTAGTATTGTAACGCCTCGTAAATATTTCTATTTTAAAAAAATGTTCGTATTCGTATTCTAATTTTAGAAACCTTACATTCGTATTTTAATTTCAATCTCACAATTCGAGGCGTTAATCATAATAAAATTCATATTTTATATTTTTTTATTTTATTCACACAACCGATCATTTAAAATACGTATTTTTCGCAAACCGACACTTTTATACGTATAAATACTTATACGCACATCCTCAATACTTAAATTATACTTTTATACTTTTTATATACTCAATTACATAATATATACTCAAGAAATACCAAGAAATATACCAATCATATTTCCACCTCATCAATCCTCTTTCACCTTCTTTAACCAATCATATTTCACCCTTTTCCACCTCCTTTCTCCACCAATCACCTTCTCAATCCTCTCCCACCTTCTTTAACCAATCATATTTCATCCTTTTCCACCTTCTTTCTCCATCAATCACCTTCTCAATTCTCTTCCACCTTCTTTAACCAATCATATTTCACCATTTTCCACATTCTCTACCTATAAATACCAACCCTCTTCCACCATTTTCTTCACACCATTCTTCTCTCAATCTCTCTAATTCTCTCAATCTCTCTAAATCAAGAATTCTAAAAGGACACTAAGTGTTCCACCCATTCTTCTCTCAACTTCTATACTTCTCTCAAATCTTCCAAGCAAGGAAGAGAGCTCTAAGAGTTCTAAAAGAAAACATTAAGTGTTGTAAAAGAAGCTTTGAAGCTCCAACCTCCAACTCTTCGCGGAATCACCAATCGGAAAACATATGCAATATTGTGAGTACACTCGACCCACTTTTGTTTAAAACACATTTGGGTGTAACATGTTTTACATATACAAAAATCATGAACACTTAAACTTTATGAAACGCACAAACAATCTTATACACATGAATACTTGAATCTCATACTTGATGCTTGTTTTGGATATTCGTTATGCTATGCTTTAGTCATTAACTATATTTAGCCTTCGTTGGACAGGCTTAGCGCTATAGGAATTCACACATCCACCTCCATCGTGTTATTCGTGAGGTCATGTTAAAACATCGTGATTGCGTTAAGGGTTTGATTATTAGTATTGCATGCCTTTATATTGCTCTTGTGTAGATTTAGTTGCCATGAGAATTGTTTAAACTTATTCGTATACGTATGCTATACCTAAACTTGTATACTCGCCTTTGCTTTCGCATTGACATTATTTTAAAACATGTTACAGGTCGAAGGAGATGATGCTATGAAAACAATATAGCAAGGACTTGATACACACAAATTAGACGTTAGGTTTAATGTGGATGTATCAATTTTGTTATGACTTTGCATTTGTTATGTTGTTTCTTTGTTTTGTTATATTGATGTATTTGGCAATTTTTATGAAATATGGTTTAATTAATTATTGTCACTTATTAATGTTGTGAGCAATGAGAAATCTTGTTTTCGTCTCATCCCGATGTTTCCGCCATCGGTTGGGTGTGACAAGTATGCTTCTCATGAACTTGACGTATTGAAACAATTAAACCGATGTTGGCGGTTTGGTGCACACCTTGGGCCTAAAGTTAAGAACAAAGGGAGAGGTTTGCGCTTGGTCCACAAGCAAAGACTAAAGGGATGAGTGGATTGCAAGATATGAAGAGGGGGCTGCCTTCGTTGGTTGTTGATGATGATAGATGTTTATCATTTTCTATTACTAATCTAATCAAAAAATATAAAGATTCAATAATATCAATAACTAATTATCAAAGTGCACTTAGCAAGTTAGTATAGTTGTATAGTTTTCACGCTCTGGTTCGTTACGCGAGTGGTTTGGATCGACAAGCGAAACACACGTTTATATAAACTATTGGATATAAAGAATTATATTTTCTATGCTAAAAAATAATAAATAAGGTCGCATAAGTACCTGATTATCCGAGATGTTACATTTTTAAACCTCCTCTTTTCTTTGGAGCCGTCGGCCCATCCATATCGACCAACATAACCGGTACCCACTTCGAGTGATGTCTTGCAACCTCCCATGACGCCATGTGTGGAAAAGATTTATGGCGGTATGTCATGCAATAATCTTTTAGGGCGTTTTTGATGATAGTCACCTTGCTCGCTCCGATTTGTGGATTTTGAGTCTACAAAACATACAAAAACACTATATTATAACAAGATAAAAAAATAAAAAAATAAAGTGATAACTTAAAAAATATCAATTTAATAAAGCAAGCGTTAAATTTACTCATTTTTCAGTTCAAATCTTCCCACTTTGAAGTCATTTGATCCATGTTGCGTTTGGTCGAACCGGGAAGTTTGAAAAAATGTGCAATAACTCGTCTCCAAAACAAGTCTCTTCTTTGTTCATTTGAATGTTTTTTTTTTGTTTTTGGAGATGTGCAAGTATGCCTTGGTAAAGATGAACTCCTCCTCGCTCTTCTAATGTCTCCGACCACCGTATATTGGGATGATATCAACTTCTTCTTCTTCTTCTTGAACCGGTTTACTATCGCCATCGTCATCATCTTGCTGTTGTGGTTCGCAATATGCACGGGCGAATTGGTGGATGAGAATGTTAGCTTCTAGTGGGTCGAGTGAAATTTGTGTTGGAATGTTCGAGTACGCTTGAGATTCTTGGGTTTGAAAGGTTTGGGTTTGAAATGGTGGAATAAAATGTTGGTTTTGATACGATTGGTTTTGATACGGTTGGTTATGAAACGATTGTTTTGAAAAGTTGGTGGGGAAAGCGTTGGTTGGGAAACGGTTGGGTTTGAAATGGTGGGATTGGGTCGGCTTCGTCATGCAAGCGAAATCTCGACGGCTCGCCAAGATTAGCTCGAACATTTGGCCATGTGGGTTTTCCTTTCGAACCCGAACCGCGTTTGCTTGAACCTTCCATTTTTCGGTTTAGAATGTAGAGTATAGAGATGGTATTTTTGTGGGTTGAAAGGTTAAGGTATTTTTTTGTGGGTTTAAATGTTAAGGTGGATAGTTTATATATAGTGTTTAATTTTATTTTTTATTTTTTTTTATCTTTAAACATCCCCCAACGGTAACCCGCCTCCTCAACGGTAACTTTCAAGATTTCAACGCGTGGTCAAAAGAACCGGTGGCGATGTTCCACACATGGTAACCCACAAACCACGCATCATCATGAGGCACCCTCACCCGCCTTATTCCTTGACAACTGGTTTCTCCACCTAGCCGACCCGGCATCAAAACTATTAGATGTCGAGAATCTTCTACAAATGATTTAGAGTAGGGGGATTGTTAGAATTAATCCCTATCAAAGTTAGCGTCCATTTAGTTAAAGTTTGGGTAAAAATGTAATTATTAGAAGGTTAAGTTTGTCTATGTAATTACATATATTTAGTGAACCATTGGGTCGTTTAGGTATAGGGTCTCTTCCTTTGTCTGGTCATGTATCTACTATGTATCAAAATTTTAAATCATGAAAGGTAACTCACTCTCATATTTGTTATTCATATTTTGAAATTCAATCGATTAGTTGTTATATGCAAATCAATTCTATGTTAATCGATTCGATCCTATATCAATTAGGACATTAATTTATGTGTTGAAGTGAGTTATATCGAGTTTTTTCTCGTAGTGTTGCTGAAAAAAATATTTATTAAAATGGTGTTGTTGGAAAAGTATTTACCAAAATATTGTTTTTAATAATTTATTTGTTTCTCACTCCTAACATTATTAGATAAATCCAATTCATTCAAGAAATACTAATTTAATCATGTTACTTGTATGAATCTTAAAAAAACTACTTTTTTTAAAAAAACCTACATTTAAAGAAAAAAATAATTTAAGTAACTACAAAAAAGGGTATTGATAAATGAAAAAACACAAAGATACGTGTAATTCTATTAACTTTTATGATACCCTCATATTTATGTTATATAATAAAAAAATGAAAATTTACTAAAATCGGTCATTGATATAATTCCTTTGACTTATGAATATTTTTAGTTCAAGACAACAAGATATAAACCTGAACTATAAAATAAGTTATAATATTAATCTGAACTATAAAATAGGTTAATAACAGAATAGGTGACTAAAAAGATCTAAACTATAAAATTTTCTTTATGTTTTTTTAATATATTATATATTTTTAATTTCAATAGAGCAAGATATAACTAATTATAGGTCCATTCTCAAAGTGTTGATATATTTTTAACTAATGTAGTTATTAAAAAAAAGAAATATATACTATAATGTCTGATTTATATAAAAAACAAGTCAAAGGAATTATAACAACAAACCGTATACATATTTAATTAAAATTTTCATTTTATTTAATTAAATACATAAATACGAGAGTATAACTACACTTATTAGAATCACATGTACATTTTTCTGTTTTTCAAAATAGGTTCTATAAAAAAAAAGATTATTTTAAAGATGTTCTTAAAAAAAGGTAAGTTAGGTGAGAGACACAATACCATAATTGAATCAACATAGTTATTTAATAAATTAGATTTATCCAATAAATTTGGGAGTGAGAAACAAATAAAATTTCAAAAACACTATTTTAATAGATACTTTTTCAACAACACCATTTTGATAAATATTTTTTACACCAACACCATTATAGAAAAAAACTCGAGTTACAACTTATACCAAAATTTATGTGTCAAATAGTAACAAGGGTTACTATAAGAATACATGAGTTTGATTTGAGAAAAGAGCGTATGCCGACTTGTACCCAATATGTAATGGTTATATAAACAAAAGTTAGTAAAAACTTGTAGTACTGTAGAAGTGCATTATAACGTAGTATTTACTCCCCTCTGGATTGTTGTATTAATTAAATTGCATTATTATTTAATTTTATTTTGTATGTGATCCTAGGTGATTTTTAACTTTAGCATTAAAGAAATAATTACTTCCATCACATAAAGTAAAATGAGATTGTACAAAAGGACTTGTTTCAAGGAAATAGGATTCAAAGTGTACTTCTTCCAAAGCAGAAAAAATGTAATCAATTTTTTTGTTTACAGTTTATTCTTTTCCATTATATTATAATAAAAAGAAGAGAGAGAATCTACATGGGTCTAAAGTCTAAACTCAAAGCCTTCAACAATAAGCCCACTTAACTTCTTGCCTCTACTGCTAGAAAGCAGAACATTAATCGTTTCAGTGGTCGTCGTATCGGTTTGGAATACCCCAATCTGTACTTCCATCCAACCATCGTTCCTCTGTTGTGGAAGGCCTACGTGATTCTGCATGTTGAGTGAGTTGTGGATGTTTTGACCAGCCTTTGGTGTAATGACTGCGATTTGAGGACATACTAAAAAGAAAACCGCATAAATTTTGGAATCGAATGTCACTTGTAGGGGAGTCTCTGATAGAATGCAAAGTTGTCCCTTTCATTGATATCAAACGTATATATATATACAATCTTGAGGTCTCCTATAATCATGGAGAGATATGGAGGCCGAATGTTTAGACTGGATCGAAAATCATCATAGAATCTTCGGAAGACTTTTCGTAAATATATCCGCAATCTGGTAACGATACGGGACATGAAGAACACGGACAGCACCCTTTTGAACCAGCTCACGAACAAAATGAATATCCAACTCAATATGTTTAATGCGTTGATGCTGAACCAGATTACCAGACATATAAACCCCACTGATGTTGTCGCAGAAAACAAGGCTCGCCTTGATTAACGGACGACGAAGATCTAATAAGAGATTTCGTAGCCAACAGAGTTCCGCTACAACATTAGCAACTCCTCGGTATTCAGCCTCCGCACTGGAACGAGAAACCACAACTTGTTGTTTGGAAGACCAAGATAAGAGATTAGGGCCAAGATAAACACAATAACCAGATGTCAAGCATCTGGTATCGGACAACCCGCCCAGTCAGCATCAGTATAGGCCCATAAGTAAAGGTCATTAGACGCGTCCAATGTGATACCAAACAATGAAGTACCCTTTAGATAACGAATAATGTGTTTCAATGCATTCTAATGATCAATCCGTGGAGAGTGCATGTGCATGCAGACCTGCTGAACGGCATAGCTGATATTAGGTCGTGTAAAGGTGAGGTACTGAAGAGCACCTGCTAAACTGCGATACTGAGTAGGGTTATCAAACTCGGGACTGGACTCGACACTAAGTTTAGGTTTTGAGTCAACTGGTGTCGCAACAGGATTACACGAGCGCATCCCGACTCGTTCAATTATATCATTAGTATATGCCTGTTGTGAAAGGAACATAGAATTTCCGGTGCGAGTAACCTGAATGCCCAAGAAATGACTTAAGGAACCGAGATCCTTCATTGCAAATTCATTGCCAAGTTGACGCATAAGATGATCGCTAAGCATATCCATGGACGTAGTGAGAATGATGTCATCGACATAAATAAGTAGATAAGCTGCGTCCGTGCCATGATGATAAATAAATAGTGAGTTGTCACACCGGCTTTGTTGAAAACCAATAGAAAGGACAAAATCCGTAAATCTTGGTACCATGCATGTGGGGCTTGTTTTAAGTCATAAAGAGATTTCTTAAGATGACAGATATGATCAGGAAAGTGTCGATGTCTAAACCCCATAGGCTGGTACATATATAACGTCTCATTCAATGTACCATGTAGAAAAGCGTTCGTAACGTCCAACTGATAAATTTTCCAAGACTGTGATAAAGCAAGTGACAAAATTGTACGTATAGTAGCCGGTTTTATAACTGGACTGAATGTGTCACCACAATTCACGCCAATTTCTTGATTTCTACCATCACACACTAGGCGTGCTTTGTATCGCCCCAAAGTGCCATCCGACCTGTACTTATGACGAAACAACCACAAACTACGCAAAACATTCATATGAGGTTGTTTAGGTACGAGCTCTCAGGTCCCATTTTTAATAAGGGCATTAAATTCGCTGGTCATGGCGGAATACCATTCTGGTACGGACAAGGCGTCTTTTGGGTTTTTAGGTATGGAAGCAATAGTGGACGCATTAAGATTAAACAAACGCTTAGGTTTAGTAATGCCATCCTGGCACGTGTACGAGTTGTTTGAGGGGGGGGGGGGAGGAGGTATAAGTATGGAAGAGGGTGAAGAAGGAGCTAGAGACGAAGCAAAAGTGGGTGAAATGGAATTTTCGGGTGAATTGGATTGGGGTCTGGTTTCAGATTGGGCTGACGTGTATGGGCCAAGTGGAGTCTGTTGAGCCGTGGTGACTGGTGTGGGGTGGAGAGGTGGGGCGTTGGTGTGTGGGCTGAAGTGAATATGTGGGAGATGAGGGAGAATTCGATGGGGAGAAATATTGAACTTGAGACCAAAGAAGAGGGTGAAGTGGGGATGACAAAAATTCATAATTATTTAATGGAGTAGTAGGTCTATTTGCGAATGGAAAAGTGTTTTCATCAAAGACTACATGACGGTTGATGATGATCTTATTGGTCGAAAGATCAAGGCATTTATAGCCATGGTGGTTCGGTGGATAACCCAAAAATACGCAGGGTGTGGATTGATAATCTAATTTATAAATTGTCGTGGAGGGAAGAAGGGGGTAACAAAGGCACCTGAACACGCGTAAGTGTTCATAGGACGGACGTGATAGGTATAGACGTTGGATAGGGGATTGATGGTTGATAAGTTTGCTAGGAAGTATATTGAGAAGGTAAGTGGCAACCTCGAGTGCGTGATGCCAATATGTATTGGGTAGAGACGATTGGGCTAAGCGAGTGCGAACAAGATTATTAATGGTCCTTATTCTTCGTTCTGCCTTGCCATTCTGAGACGAAGTGTAGGGGCACAAGAATCGAAAATGCATTCCATGTTGTTTACAAAATTGTTGGAAAGATGAGTTGGCATATTCGTGTCCTTTATCACATTGAAATGTTTGATTTTCAAGTAAAATTGAGTTGTGATAAAATTTGCAAATGTGATAAAAGTGGAAAATACTTGTGATTTATTTGCTAGTGGGTAGGTCCACAGAAAATTGGTATAATCGTCAAGGAGAAGAATATAATACCGGTGACCTCCATTACTTAAAATTAGCGATGTCCAAAGGTCGCTATGAACAATATCAAAAGGCATAGTAGTAATATTCATAGAATTAAGAAACGGAAATCCAACTTGTTTTCCAAACATGCATGGCTGACAAAACTTTGGTTTTAAAGATTCACGATTAATAAAACTAGACTGTTTGAGTGAATTAAGTAAATTTGATCTTGGGTGGCCGAGACGTTGATTCCAAATGTCTTGAGAAATGGTAGCAAAGGTTGATGGTGTAGAAAATGTTGTGACTCGTGTAGGATCAAGAGTGTAAAGATCTCCCGGACTATTGCATCGTAGGATAGGGGTCCGGGTATTGAGTTCCTTCACAAGAAAACTAAAACTAAAAGGATCAAATTCCACAGAAACATTATTGTCAGTCGTAAAACGGCGAACGGAAATTAAGTTCTTAATAAGAGAGGGAGCATATAAAATGTTGTTTAATTTAAAAGGTTGGAGGGGTGGTTTGAGTTTGATCGCCATGTCCAAGGACAAGTATAGTACTACCGTTTCCTACTATTATGTTACGAAAAATTCTGTTATCAAAAAAAGATGAGAAATTATTATTTTGTGGAGTGATATTCGTAGTCGCACCTGTATCCATGGTGTAGATCGCTTGATCAATGTTCGTAGGAGGATAGTTCGCGTAGCTTACCGCATATGACTGAGCCGGCCATGGACCAAGTATACCCGGGCTCGAGGAACTGGGCCGCCGTTGTACAGTTAGGTAGGGGCAGGGGTATCATGTTCCACTGAGCCCAAGGGACAGGAGAGTATGTTGGAGACGGGCCGGCCTAGTTGTTGTAGTTAAACGGCCAAGGCGAAAACCCGGGTGGATAGGCACCCGGAGCAGAATTACCCGAAGCAGAAGTACTACCGCGACCCCGACCTGACAACCCGCCACGGCCGCGACCCGGTTCTGACCACTGCCTCTGCCCGAGAGGACTGATCACGATGCTGATCTGTGCATGTGTCATACCGAGATTCAGACCTGGAAGTTTGTTGGTCCGTCTGTTGCGAGGTTCTGTTGTCGATGGTGGCGGTAAGAGCGGTGTCGGCTACCTGAGCGGCTTGACGAGCTTGATTATGTTTTCATGATTCGGCCATACAAAGTCTCGATCGTGTTTCATAGAAGTCAGGTAGTGGCCTCGTCTGTTGAATAATTGTAGCCGTGCTCTCGTACTGGTCGTTAAGCCCCATGAGTAGTTGGAGCACCAATTGTTCCTCAGTTATAGGAGATCCAACATTAGTTAGTTGATCATAGATAACTTTGAGTGCTTGGCAGTAGGCAGTCATTGTAGGAAACTGATCAAGACGCGTGTTGGCGAACTTGTTATTTAGATCAATAGTACGGGTGGCTTTGTTATCTTGAAAGATGTTTGCAAGAGCCGTCCATGCCGCGTGTGCAGTAGCATTTGGTTTCAGTATGGTGTGTAGAAGATCGTTGGAGATTGTTCCATATATCCATTGTAAGACAATTGAATCGAGACGTTCCCAAGAAGCAGTTGGCGCAGGTTTCTCTTTGTCTTTATCCGAAGAGGATGTTGCAGCAGATTGTTTAGGAAGAAGATGGTCATACACCTCATAGGATTTGCCTTGGATTTTGAACAATTCAGACCATGCAGTATAGTGGCCATGTTCAATATCAAGAGTAATGGGAATAAGGGATTTAGTATTTGTGATAGCGACTGCAGGGTGAATTGGAGAAGACATGACGTAAAACGAAAAGAGAAGGGACAGGAAAAAAAAAAGTTTTCCTTTCATAGATATAAAACGTGTGTGTATATATATATATAATCTTGAGGTCTCCTATAATCATGGAGAGATATGCCTCATTAATATAATATTTACATACTAGATATAATCTATTAGTCTCAGATATGCAATCGTCTTTTGGTAATTTGTAGACAAGGTAAATTGCATATGTTGTTTCAGGTGATACTAGTTGGGACTGGATTTCAGTGTCGATATGAACAAACCAAGAATGACATTGAAAGGCTTCTCCAAATCTGAAAAATCATAGAAAATCGCCATACGTGTAAAGAATTTTAGAAATTTAAATTCACACAGATTTGCCAAAGATAGTAATTTCTACAAGAAAACTTATGATAAGATATAAAAGAACCTTGATTCGGGTATAGACAACCAGGATTCCTGATTGCACCGTATGGCAGCTGCTCTTGCAGATGGCATATGACGTTTCTTCCCATTTTTGTCAATAGAAACCACTATCAAACAATAATATACATATGTAAGTACTTGTTTGGTAACGCTTCCCTTTGAACCATGTTCATATGCTCGACCACAACTACATATGACAAGAAACATGAAGGACTTACAATGCTTCTCTTCTTGCCATCACTGGTTAAGAACCCTTCCTTCTTCGTTGTCAATAGCATGTTAATTCTGTAGCATCTCATTGCGTCTTCAAAATCAGTAATAAATTCCTCTAACTCTGCATATGAATCTGATTTCGGTTGGTTCTCATCTTTATGTTCCACCTGTAGAAGAACATAACCATATAAAACTTTGAACTAATGACTACTATGAAAGTGACTATCTTTATAAGAAAAATATATATAATTGAGTAACGCTTCCCTCTCTTTGTACCATGTTCATAGGCTCCACGACAACTACATGTGAGAAAAAACATGAACGACTTACATTGCTTCTCTCCTTGTCATCATCTTCCTCGGTTGTCCATTTTTCCAATCTTTTCATTACGTCTTCAAACCCCTCATCTTCAAAATCAGCTGGCAAATTTTCTTCCCAATTTTCAAATGAATCTGGTATTGGTTGCTTATCATATATATCTTCCACCTGTACAAGAACATAACCATCTTAGACTTTGATCTAATGACTAATATCATAATGAGAAGAAAAAAAACAAATAAGTGAGTAATGCTTCCCTCCCTTTAAACCATGTTTATAGGCTACACAACAACTATATATGAGATAAAACGTGGACTTACAATGCCGTTATTATTGTCATCATTGATTAAGAAGCCTTTGCGAATAATTGAGTACGCTTGGTTGTCCATCGCACACTATTTTCTGACCTTTTCATTATCTCTTCATAATCAGTTGGCAATTTTTCTTCCCAATTTGTATCTGAATCTGTGATGGGTAGCTTCTCATTTTTATGTTCCACCTGTAGAAGAACAAAACCATTTTAGACATAGATCACCTAATTTCCATGTAAGTTCAAAACACTAATAGAAAAATAAGGATAGTATCTAATGATTTACATGAATAATCAAACCTTACTTTCTCCAAGGGCCAAAACTCAATGCCTTCTCTTCTATGGAAATATCATGATAAAAGCCCTCAAACAAAATTACAAGATCAATCAATAGTTCTTTGGTCACTAGTAAATTGATACAATTCATACACCCACCATCCATCTTCTCTCTCAAATGCAACGTGTGAAATTGAAGTTTTTGTTTCCCCTTGTAATTTGTATAAGGGATATAAGTTGAGCATATTCCGCATTGGGTGTGCCTGTCTCTTGAAATTTGACACACAAGGTTTACCATGTATGTGACTCCAGGTGACAAGAATTGAGTCTTTACAGATGTTTTGAATTTCCCTGTCGTTCATAGGAAATCTACGTGAATAGTACGTTGTAAAGAATGAGACATTGCTTTAAACTTATCAAATATACTGAAAAGCTAGCTAAAAACAGAAGTCAGCTTGATTTATATGTGCACAACCAATTACTAAATTCTGAACCCAAACATTCTGCAATAGATATCATCTCACAGTGTTTTCCCGTCTTATTTAATGAAAACCACTGCCCATTAAACAAACAACTTCAAGTTAGATCATTCGTGTTAAAATTATAACATCTTTTCCAATCTTTGTTCATCAAATTACTAATTCATATGTTATGTTATAAGGAAGGCATGTGACATTCTATAACATAGACATACAGCAACTTAGTACTTTACCGTTTTGCCGCATTAAGGAGAAACCCTTTGGACATTAGCTTCTTCAATTCAACTTCAGATCTGTAGTTCAGCGGAGGTTCTGCATTCTTACTAATCTTTTCGTAGTAAGAACGTTGTTTGTTCCATTCACCTTTAAACTCTTGACTTTCGAATAGCTCTTGAACTTCAAGGTACTCTTGACTTCCGAGTGCACTCTCAAGTTCTGTCACAGCATCATCCATCTCTGGTCGATCTTCACGAGATTCCATCAAACATCGATACGCAATATCTGAAAATATTTCTAAAGCACTATGCTCCAATGGTTGAATGTTCGGATCTTTGAAGATGATATCATTTAACTTCTTCTCTTCATAGCTTTTAATCCATGTGGACACTAAATTCTGCTGGACACGACCATTGCTATAGGTCCAGCATAATGTCCCACATAAAACCTCAAATAAGACCACACCAAAAGAGTATACGTCCGACTCTTTTGTTAGGGTGTGCGTCATCGCGTACTCCGGATCACAGTACCCATGGGTACCTGCTGCCAGGGTGACAATAACTGAGTGCTCCTCATTAGCTGACCCCATTATGGATAGCCCGAAGTCCGAAACTTTAGCATTCCATTGGTCATCGAGTAGGATATTGGAGCTTTTTATATCACAATGGATAAGTCTTCGGTGTGTCTTCCTTGGATCATAAAGGTACCTTAGTCCCTTCGCGGCATCAAGGCATATCTTCAGACATTGTCTCCACGTGAGAGGAGGAGACTTTAAGTTCCAGCTATATAGAGTACAAAAATTCAAGAAATCATAAAAATAGCAATTTAAGTTTACAATTTTTTCAAAAATAGCCATTTCACTAGAGTTTTAAATCCAACTTGCTAATGAGCATTTAACATGTGGCATAACAGGGTTGGTCAATATGGAGCCCATATCATATGGGCAGGTGAGGCCTAATCAGAATGTTACACGTGTAAATTAGTTTCATCCAATTCTTTAAACTTCATTATGTTCATTTATAAATTATACCGTAATTTTCAAGTATTTTTTTCCATCTTTAATCCGAACTAGTAAAATTGATCAGGAATTTCATTAGTATTGGTTTGTTTCATTACAGTATCGCTACGGTACAGGTACTCGTTATTGCAACAAAAAAAAAGAAAACTTAGAGATATACCCAAAGCATATTAACACGTGTTTTACATTAACCAAAAACTATAAAAATGACTACCGGTAACACTTATGATATAGTACCTATACCGATATCTGGGAGGATTTGATGTAGAATAGTTACTCATTTACGAACACAACTTCGGTTAAAACTTATAAGATTATTTAATAATATGTTTATATTTAGATCAATAAAGGCATTCGTTAATGCATGTTAATGGCATTGTAAAATTTAAAAAACATTGATGAGGATAAAAGGAAGGCGAAATTGTCAGTTTGAGAAAAAAAAAGAAGCTTGTGGTTATGGAAGTCAGTCTCCATTCTATTGAATTCTGCATATAAGATTGTACAGACATTTTTATGTATTAAATTTATAAGTAAAACAGATATTTTTTAAAACTAACGAAAATGTACGTCCATCCCAGGAACCAAAAGCGTGATGGACTAGCGAACAGTAAAGAGAATATGCATCATTTCTTAAACTAGCGATGCATGGTTTCTTAACTTAAGAGCAAAATGTGATTTTTTTACACAGTACACCACAATCCGAATTTTGAGGAGAGTATCAAACATTAAATAGATACTCTTTAGGTTTATTTATCAATTATTATGAATGTGTATAACTAATCCTGTTTCAGTTGCATCAAGTCATGTTGCAGTTTGCAATATCAGTCTGGTTTTTGCTGGAAAAGAACATCACACAGTATCATTCTCTCATCCTCAAAAACATTTTTTCATTTATGTATATATAAGAATTATAGTAATAATGATAACAATAAGTGTTATAGTGAGAGTTAAAATTAGTTAAGAGTTAATTGTTGGAAGCTATAATTCACCATTACATATAAAAACCAGCACAGTAGAAGTAGTTTTTATGGTAAACTTGTGTTTTCTCTTTTGTTTCCTACTCCCACTGTCTTTACAATCCAAATTCCCCCATTCAAACCAAACCAAATCACATCTCTCTCACCCACACTCAAAACTAACCCAAACATATATCCATATCCATATCCACAGCCACATCAACATCTGATCTGCAACCACCACAAATCACCAAAACAGTCATGCATGAGAATTATCATCACAGGTTTAAAATCGTAAAAGCGGCAATTTTAGAACCATCTACATATCAACGGATCGATTCAATTCAGGCATGTTCTATTTTTAAAAAATGGATTATAACTGAATGAAGAACATTTAGACACATTTGAGACACTAACAGTTTATTAAGAAAAAAAGACATCAAAAATAGCGTTTCCAGTCTTGTTTCAAGTAGTCTAGTGGTGTTAATCATGTCGGGTTTCAGGTTGGCGGACCCATATATTTATTTATCAAAAACATTAACACACTTTAAATCACGTAACCTGTTTAACGGATTTATCTATATGTATCAACAGGTTGAAAGGTGATAATCAAGTCGTAAACGTATTAATCGGATGGATTAAAACGGATCGTTAATGGGTTGGTTGTTTCACCTGTTTAACTAAACATGTTGGTGTGGGTCAACCTACTTAATTAAAAGGGTTATCTAGGTCAACCCGATCACGACCTATTTAATTAAACACTTAAACCCAAAGATGACAAGTTTATTAAACAAGTTACATATGACAACCCAAAATCTAATTAGTTTCAGGTCGTTTCGAAATTTGCTACCCCCAATTTCAGCCAGTAAAATAGTGTCATTATGCTTACATGGCAAAAAGTGTTTTTTTATCAACGAGGTACTCTCTTACGGCTGAGAATTTCCTGCTCTTTAAGCCGGTGCTGGAATCTAGCAAGACGAGCTTGAAGGCTCACAAGACTTGCTGCTTTGCGTGACAGCACAAAACTCAATTGTGTCACATAATTGTCAATAAGGCTGCCTGGCTTATCAACTTCTGCCAACAATTTCATTTCCTTTCATCAAAAAAATACCACCATTAGTTACACCTTTTCACACAATAAAAATATTAAAAAAAAACGAATCTGAATGTAAAACAGGAACATTTGATGCAAACTAGCAGTAGCACTTACTTCACGCACTATCTCCATTGTATCTTCAATCTCTTTCCTGTGAGCCGCAATCAGAGCTTCTTCTTCCTACAAAATCATGATGCTGTTTTAAGTTGCAATTAAGAGCATAAATTAGGGGTGTAAATTTCTGGCACGACCCGTAAACATCACACAAACCTAACACAAAATTCGCGGGTTTGGGTTTGGTCTTACTGGGTTCAGGTTAGTTTCAGGTTGAACCCTCGAACCTGTTTAGCAAAACGGCTTGGGTTCGTGTCAACCCGGGCAGGTTGGCGGGTTGACCCGTTTAACCCATTTATATTACATTTATTTTTTTACTATATGTTTTATGTCATAAATTATATTGGGTGGGTATGTTATGCCATAATTATAGCTTCAAAAGAGAACTTGACATAAGATTTTATAATTAAAATGTAATTGTATTATAAACATTTGTGGTTTTTTGTAGTAAATTATAATATATATATATATATATATATATATATATATATATATATATATATATATTAATTTGCAAAAAAAAAAAAAAAAAACTCAAAAATATAAAAATCCGGGTTAAACGAGTCGTGTTGGGATCAACCCACAAATATCCCGATCCTGCTCAGGTTAATATGTATGACACAATTTTCGGGTTTGGGCCGTGTTCAGGATCATCTAAAATTTTCCAACCAGTCAACCCGCTGACACGACCCATTTAGCACCCCTAGCATAAATGTACAGTCAAACTTGGTCAGCTCTATAAACATTATTTATCATATATTAACTACCTACCTCAAGTATTTCATTGACATTCTCATCATGAAGCTGCTCATGTTCTGACTGTTTTGAGGCCATATAACTGGCATTCGGGATACTTGAAATATCAGTATTATTACCATCTCTTTTTAACCAGCCTTTTTCAGGTTTTTCGTCACTGTTATCCTTCTTCTGCCAGTTACCTTTTCTTCGCGGTGGTGATACCCTCTGCAACGGTTTCTTCTGTTGTATCAACCGAACTTGGCCTAGGGAATACCCTCTGACTAGAGGAGCCGCCAAAAGTGTTCTTTGCATCGGCTTTCTCCTGTTCGAAGCCACTTTCATCCCGACTTTTCAAGGCATAATTTGAAGAACTTGGAATAGGTTCTTTCTCAAAATCAGATGTGGCATTGTAAGATATATTGTCTCTTTGCGGGCCCCATTTACCTGTATCCATAACTTTTGCCTCTTGATTGCGATCGTACATGTCCTCTCCGTCAGAAGAAACTAGCAAATTTGCTGATGAGGAGTCTTTAGTAGTTGTCTGTGAAGTTCCAACTTGATCTTTTTTCGAATTTCCGCTTTTTGAAAGACTTTTAACTCTATTTATTTTAACATATTGGTACATAAGAATAGATAAAAATAACGATACTATTATTAATAATAATAGATAGATAAATAAGAGTAAAATGTCAAAATCGTCCTTGAGGTTTGGGCACTTTTGCCTGATGCATCCAAAATAAGATATTTTTTTTGTAATAGAACCCCTGACGTTTCATATTTGTTGCCATTTCATCTAAATCAATAACTCATTTACAATGCATTGTTAACTCAGGGACAATTTAAGCAATTTCATTAACTCGGGACGATTTTGGCAATTTACCCATTTATTCTTTTGTTTTTTAGTTTTCTAAATTTTATTTTTTATCTTTAAATAATATACACACACACACACACATTTATATATACACACTTATTTTTTTAATTTTCATTTGTACCTTTAAACAAAAATAAATTAACTATGTATATATATTATATTTATAATTATTTTTATTATTCTTCATTTAAAGATAAAAAAATAAATTAAAAAAAAGAATAAATAGGTAAATTGCCAAAATCGTCCATGAGTTTATGAAATTGCCAAAATCTTCCCTGAGTTAACGACACATTTTAGCCGAGTTAGCGATTTGGATGGAAATGGCAACAAAAATGAAACACTGTCCAGTTACAAAAAAAAATCTGATTTTGGATGTAACAGGCAAAAGCACCCAAACCTCAGGGACGATTTTGACATTTTACTCAATAAATAAAGAAATAAAACTATTACCTATCAGCATATCTCAAGGTATTGAGAGTGTGTTCACAAGAACCAGCATTTGGTGAAATGCAAGATATCATAACAGTCCTTGAATTTCCAACAAACGAATCACGAAGAACTTCAGTCAGTTTGCTCCCACGAAACGGAATATGAATCTGGTCATTATCAAGTGCACGAATGCACTCTTTAAGAGCCAAAAGACTCTTGTTAATTTCAGCACCTTCAATCCTGGATATACATGATGATTAACACAAATAAAACCTACTGATATGCAAAAGGGTTGAATTAGATAGTTCTTTGTTTGTCAATATTAGTCAGAGATTTTCATTATGTCTTGTATTGTCCTATTATTATGTCTTGTATTGTCCTATATAAGGACCTCCTAATGTACTCAATTCTATAATACAATACAATACAAGTTTGATTTGGTATCAGAGCCAAATCAGCTTCTCCATAATTCACGGCTGCCAAATCTTCTACCCAGCCAGAAACCCTAACAGCAGCACCGCTGCCTATTGCAGCCGCCACCACCTTTATCGAAAGTAAACCCTCCGGTTCTCCTCCCTCTTTTCCAATCACTATGGCAGCCATTACAACCCTAACAAACCAGGAGAAAACTATTCACAACTCTCACAAATTCGCCTTTAACCTAAAACCTACCAACTATGGCCACTGGAGATCAATGATAGAACCTTTCTTGGTCTCTCACAACTTGTTCGGCTATGTGGATGGTACCATCCCATGCCCACAACAGCAGGTCACAACAGGAACTACTACAACTGATAACCCAAGTTATTTCCCGTGGGTCGCGAATGATGCCCATGTTCGGTTGCTGATTACATCAACCGTGTCTGAAGAATCTTTCCAGCATGTTCAAGGTAAAACATCTCGTGAGATTTGGCTTTCATTAGAACGTGCCTACGCACCAGTTACCTCTTCTCACGAGTTTACTCTAAAAAGTCAACTCCTTAGAATCACCATGAAAGGTGATGAGAAACCTGCTGAATACCTAAGCCGAGCCCAAGAATAAGCTACTGCCCTAGCTAACATTGGCGAACCCATGAAAGACAAGGATATAGTCATGCTTACACTTTCAGGACTCCGTGAAGAATACAATGGACTTAAGGCAAACTTGCTGGCGCGGTCTCCTCCTGTTACCTTCAATGAACTTCATGGCCTCCTCAGTGATCACGACTACATGATTGCCAAAATCCATGGTGTGTCTTCTGCAGCCTCAAACCCGCAAGCTTTTCTGGCTACTGCTGCACCCACGTCAACCGCCACGGCAGCCCAGCCACTCAACCTTAATACAGTCCAACAGCAACCAGCAACCTCCAACTTATGGCTGCACAGTTTGGGCATCAATTGAATCCTATGGGAGCCTGCAGCTCACAACCGCAAGCGTTTTTTGCACCCAGATCTGTCAATTCTAACCGAGGCAGCCGTGGCTCTCGGGGATTCTCCAGAAGACAGCCGCGCAACAACTCCAACAATCGTTCTCGTGACAACGGTACAAGACAGTTTGCTTGGGCCTCCACTCAGAACATGGTTTATGGTCACTGCAATCGCTATGGCATTGGCCACCTACCATCTCAGTGTCCAAACCAGTCCAATCAATCTCACGTGACTCCACAGGCCAACTTTGCTGCTCACTCGGATGGTGCCTCCCAAGCTGGCTTTACTTGGACATCTGACACTGGAACAAATGATCATTCTTCTCCAGACTTATCTAGTCTCGACAACGCTGAGCCCTATTATGGTAATGACTCTCTCCTTGTTGGTAATGGTAATTCCCTGCCTATTTTGCACATTGGCTCCACCAAACTTTACTCCCCTCATAAAACCTTTAACCTAAACAACATTCTTCACGTTCCTGCACTTAAAAAGAATTTATATGTCCAAAAGTTTTGCCATGATAATGATGTCTTTTTTGAATTTCACTCTTCTTATTTTTGTTGTGAAGGACGAGTCTACATGCACCACCCTCCTAACGGGTCCAAGTGAACAGGGCTTGTACCACATCCGCCTTCCTCGTTTTCAGTCTCTTCCAAAAGTCGTTTTCACTGCTGTCAAGGCTTCCTCCACAACTTGGCATCAACGTCTTGGACATCCTCATGCTCAAGTTCTTCAGTCTATTGTTTCACATTGTTCTTTACCTGTTTCAAATAAACTTTCAAATTCATTATGTACCTCTTGTCAGCAGGGCAAGTCTTCAAAACTTTATTTAGCAAATTCAAATTTTTGTAGCACTCATGTCTTGGATTTGGTTTATTGTGACGTTTGGGGCCCTGCACCCACTTTATCTATTGATGGTTGTCGATTCTCTCTTATGTGTTGATCATCACACTAGGTATATGTGGTTTTATCCGTTGGTGCATAAATCTGATGTTTTTTTCTGCCTTAACTAATTTTATAAAAATGTCAGAAAGACAATTTAATACTAAACTGAAAAGCATTCAATCTGACTGGAGTGGCGAGTTTCGAAATCTCACACATTTTTTTAATAATCTTGGAATCATCCACCGACGTTCGTGCCCTCACACCAGTGAACAAAATGGGACTGTCGAACGTCGCCACTGTCACGTTGTGGAAACTGGGCTTACCCTTTTAGCTCAATCTCATCTTCCTCAACGCTTCTGGCAATTTGCTTTCGAGACGGCTGTCTAATTAATTAATCGACTCCCTTCTCGCGTCTCATCCAAAAAGTCCCCTTTTGAACACATTTTTAAACGTAAACCTGATTACTCCTTTTTACGTGTCTTTGGGTGTCAATGTTTTCCTTATCTTCGTCCATATAATCGTCACAAGATGGAATTTCGGTCCACTCCGTGTGTATTTCTTGGTTACAGCCCTGTTCACCATGGTTACCGGTGCTTTGACCCAACCTCCGAACGAATATATATTGCCCGCCATGTTCGCTTCAACGAACATATATTTCCTTTTCACAACCCGACACCCATGCCATCTCCCTCACCAACTGAGCCTCCCTATATCTCCATCTTTCCTGACATACCACCCGACCTCCCCGTTGTACCCCCTACGTCACCAACACCTTCCTCAACACCTCACGACCCCCCTATCCCAACCGAACCTACACCTCAAAACCAACCGGACCAAACCGACCCTTCACCCTCTCCTACCAATTCGCCCGCTGCCACTTTACACCAAACACCCACACCTGTCTCAACCAATCCACCAGCCAACCCACTTCCTCGACCTAGACCACCCAACCTACGACCCAATCCCAAACAAACCACTCCTTACAATCCTGCAGCTTACACTGCCACTACTTCCCCTATCGTACCCACTGAACCCACCTCCTTTACCATTGCCAACAAATCCTCGGAGTGGCGTCATGCCATGGCTGAAGAGTTGGAGGCACTTTATAAGAATGGGACATGGTCACTTGTTCCACCAGTCAAAAATACTAACGTTGTTGATTGCAAGTGGGTTTACAGGTTGAAAACAGATCCAAATGGAAAGATTACCCGCTACAAAGCACGACTTGTTGCTAAAGGATTTCACCAACAACCAGGAGTTGACTATCATGAAACCTTCGGCCCGTTTGTTAAACCGGCAACTATTCGCACCATCTTGTCACTGGCAGTTACACAAAAGTGGCCACTTCGACAACTAGATGTTCAGAACGCCTTCTTACATGGAGATCTTCAGGAAACCGTGTACATGAAACAACCTCCCGGGTTTGTTGATCCCACCAAACCGAATCATGTGTGCTTACTGCACAAGTCTCTCTATGGGCTTAAACAAGCCCCTCGTGCATGGTTCACTCGGCTTTCTACGGCGTTGCAACAAATTGGTTTTTATGGATCTCGAACTGACCCCTCATTATTTATTCTAAATTCCAATGGTACTATTGTCTATGTTCTTGTTTACGTAGATGACATCATCATTACCGGAAATCATCCGGGGGCAGTCACTGATGTTATAACTCGTCTGAGCTCTCTTTTTGCGGTTAAGGATCTTGGTCGTCTACATTATTTCTTGGGTATCGAAGTGGTTCATCATAATTCTGATCTAATTCTCTCCCAGCGTAAATACATTATAGACATTCTTCATCGAGCTGGACTGACAGACTGCAAGTCGGTCTCATCTCCTATGAGTACTTCTTATGTGTTACTTCCAGATGACAGTCCCCTTCTTGATGACCCTTCTCGATACCGGCAAACGGTTGGTGCTCTTCAGTATGTCACGTTATCTCGTCCGGACATTACTTTTGCTGTGAACAAGGTGTGTCAGTTCATGCATGCCCCAACCGAAAACCATTGGGTTGCGGTGAAACGAATACTTCGCTATCTTAAAGGCACGGCTAATCTTGGGTTATTATTTCGTCATGGTTCGGGGTCCCAACTACAGGCTTTCTCTGACTCTCATTGGCACCAAGATGTTATTCAGGCTTTCTCTGATTCTGACTGGGCTGGTTGTCCTGTCGACCGTCGATCCACCGGGGGGTACGCTATCTACTTGGGCTCAAATCTTATTTCGTGGGCTGCCCGAAAACAACGAACTGTCTCTCGGTCTTCAACAGAATCAGAATACAAGGCAATTGCTGACACTGTAGCAGAGCTTATCTGGTTAAGGTCTCTTCTTCGAGAACTTGGGTTGGTTAGTCACTCGCCAACACTTTGGTGTGATAATCTCGGAGCAACTTATCTCTCTGCAAATCCAGTCTTTCATGCGCGCACAAAGCACGTCGAAGTTGATTATCACTTTGTTCGTGAACAAGTCACTCAAGGAAAGTTGAATGTCAAGTTTATCTCCACCGATGACCAAATTGCTGATGTATTTACAAAGCCCTTGTCCGCACAGAGATTTGATTTTCTACGGTCCAAGTTGCAGGTCGTTCCCCGCCCTCAACTTGCGGGGGAATGTTAGTCAATATTAGTCAGAGATTTTAGGGATTTCATATTTATTGTAATTGATTTATGTTTCCTTTTATTGTCTTGTATTGTCCTATATAAGGACCTCCTAATGTACTCAATTCTATAATACAATACAATACAAGTTTGATTTTCTTTGTTATAATAAAAAAATGAGTAAAAGCCATTTTCGTCCCTGAGGTTTGACCAATTTTGCGACTTTTGTCCATATGTTGGTTTTTTCGCATCCGGATCCAGAAGGTTTGAAATATTGTCATTTTCATCCGGTTCATTAACTCCATTTTTTTTCATTAAGTTAGAGGTATTTCCGTCTTTTTTGATAACTTAAAGGGCAATTTGGTCTTTTTCACTTTATGTAAAAAGACCGAATACCCCTGAAAAAGACCGAATACCCCTGAAAAAGACCAAAGAGACGGAAATACCCTTGACTTAATGGAGAAAAATGGATGGAGTTAACGAGCCGGATAAAATTGGAAAGAATTAAAACTTTTTGGATCCAGATGCGAAAAACAAACATTTGGACCAAAGACGCAAAACTGGCCAAACCTCAGGGACGGAAATGGCATTTTACTCTAAAAAATAAAACTACGTTATCATTACCGTGTTTGTTTGTCATTGTCAGTTGTATCAGCACCTCTCTCACTGCCAGCAAGATCAATGAACGAGATTTTCCCAACAACCTTTCCACTCTTGGTATCATTGGCATCATTCTTCCTTCTGGTGTCCTTTACCTCATTGTGCTTTCTCACAACTAATTGTAATATGGCGTGTGACCTTGAAGATTCCTCGTTAGCTCCAGTAGAGCCGGTACTTCTAGCAGCATTCCCTCTTTCAATGTATTCTTTAACAATCTGTACATCTAAAACTTCAAATTCTTGTAAACCAACTATGCAAACCTGCTGTCTTCCATCTTCTCTCATGCAAAGTTTTCTAGATAAAACATGAAAAAGTTCCATGAAAATTAATAAGCAAATTGTGAACCAAGCTACTTAAAAATCTTCTGATATAAGAAATAAGTGTGTAAAACTGCAAAAAGTAAAGTACGCAGATGGTCCCTATGGTTAACCAAAATTTTGGATTTAGTCCCTAGTTTTTCAAAAGTACACAGACAGTCCCTGTGATTTGCACTTTGTAACGTATTTAGTCCCCAACGTTTAGTGACTAAATGCGTTACAAAGTGCGTACCCCAGCTTTTATAAGTACACGGATGGTCCCTGTGGTTTGCACTTTGTAACGTTGGGGACTAAATGCGTTACAAAGTGCAAACCATAGGGACCATCCGTGTACCTTAAAAAAGTTGGGGACTAAATCCAAATTTTTGGTTAACCACAAGGACCATCCATGTAGTCTACTCAACTGTAAATAAGTTATTAAAATAGAGCACTGACTTTCTATCACTTAGAAGATCGTAGAGCTTTCCACCATAGATCTCAAAGTAACTAAGCCATAACTTGAACTTTTGATTACGGTAAGTTGGGTGATTTAAATATCTAACAAGGTCTTCTGCAGCTCTAAGAGGTAACGGTTGCATTGTATAGGTTTTACCACTTCCTGCATTAAGAATACCAGCAAAACTTCTTAAATCGGCTTAACTCATTACCAAAAACACAAACAGAAATCACTAATCTAAATCTATACTACATAATAAAAGAAAACAATGAGGGACACTTGTCATCCATTGGAGGCATCTATTTTTTGTTTTCCCGTTTCTCTCTCATACTTAATTATGGATACTTGATTTTTTAATTAAAGATAGTTTTTATATCCAACCAAATGAATTTAATATGAAACTAATTATTAATTTTTTAAATGAACTTATATTTTTTACTTAAAACTTCACCAAAATTACGTTGGTTAAAAATATTAAAGATTAAAAAACGAATAATAGTGGTGATTGTTTTTATGAGTGATTTCTAAAAATTTTATATATTTAAGGTGATTGGAAGGTAAGAATGGTAAAAATACAATATGTTAAATAATAATAAAAGAAATATGTGATATTAAAAGTTAACATCCAGTTGAAAGAAATAATGTTTTAAAAATTAGCTTAACTTAGTTTATAACTGTCACATCAACGTTCGTTTTTTAAATACATATCTTGACGACTGTATATGTAAAAAAATTACATTATGATTTATTCTATTAGTATAATACTCACAGTACAATGCATGTGTTCTTTTAAAACGTAACTTTTTTATTACTAATTATATAGCACTACATTTATCAACCCGTATAATACACAGCATTGTAACCTAGTATAATAATAGAGATATAGAGCCTATAAGATACCTGTCTGGCCATAAGCAAAACAAGTTGCTTTGGTCCTCCGAAATATTATAGGTATGATTGGCTGTACAGTTTCACGATAAACCTGTTTCAAGCAAACCACTAAATTAAACCTTCAGTAGCAAAAATCAATTTGAGCATTTGACACTCTAGGTTGATTACCTCATCATTGGTTACTTGTTGGTCAAGAACAGCATCAAAACAGAACTCATGCCTCTCCACATAAGCCGTCAGGTCAACCTTTAATAAAATCAAAAATTTGATTTTTTTCAGCCAAATATTGTAACTTTATATAGCTTATTAATTTTAACTTTCAACATAAGAAATGTCCAAACCTTTAACTTGGGTTCATGGACGGTTAGACCATTGTCACATACGCTCACAACGTCATCTTCCTTGCGAGCGAGTTCCTTCTTATTCAGTGGTCTCTTGCGTACCTAATATAAACCATCAACTTGATAACTCATTCAACTCCCAGAAACCATTTTACCAAAATAGATGATTCTGGTTTTATTTTTTTTAGTTTAAATTATACAAGGAAAGCGTGCTAAAATCGCTCAAATTACATACGGGGCATGTTCCTATAACATTCAGTTACTTTCAACCATAGTTATGGATAGCGAATAGCGACAAGGTACCTATATGTACGTAGCGATAGCGACGAAATAGTGCTCGCTATTTCATATCAAGCAATAGCTGATAAGGTAGTTAAAATTTTAAGAAATAAAAAATAGCTATATATATTATATTTATATACAATGTTAATTTTATACTTTTTATGTATAAATATATAGAAGGACCAAATGTAAACTAGTGAAAATAGAGGGGGTTAAATGTTAAAATTCACACTAATTTTACACTTTTTATGTAAATTTTAACAACTTTTAGGGTCTAAATGCAAACTAGTGAAAGATAGAGGAGTTAAATGTTAAATTAGATAAAGTTATTTAACCCTAAAAAGGCTAAAATGCAAGAAACAATCGCTGCTCTTCTTCTCCCTGGTTTCCGCAGGTTTACGGCAGAAATTGTAGCACCGGAGCCGGAATTCGTCGTCAGAATCCCGCTATAATCACGCTATTTAGTCACTAATTATTAGATTGCGAGATATGTGATACGCTATGAAGCGCGCGATAGCGAACGCTATCTTCGCTATCTACAACTGCGCTTTCAACTTATAATTAAAAAAAAAACTTTCAGCTAATTGTCATCCCAACGTGTGACCGTCAGATAAATGTTGGCCATAGCATAATACACATATATTTAACTACTAAATGAGACTTCTATGATTAACATTTAACAATTTATTTAACAAAATCAGATGTGTATTAACTATTAAGTGCTACTAATGACCACAAGAGAAAGAGAGAGGAACTACATACCACAACTTTAATCTTAGCAACGTTATTTTCCCTTAAACTAATTTCTTTTTCAAGGGTCGGAAGTCCTTGAAACGCGTCTACATCAGCCTGTCCTCTTTGCTGCCGATTAGGCAGGGGGTCATAGTCATTGTTGACTGTTTTAGTAGTCGTAGGAATGAAAGGTGATTGATCGAATGGTTCTGACATAACACTCTGGTAAAAGAAAAATCAAATCAGTTTTGATACGAGTAACCAAATGCAAAAAAGAACTTATGTAATAGACGTGTATTCACACAAAGTTTGTACCATATATTTTTATAAACAACTAGTTTTTATACCCGTCGCGCGTTGCGCTGGCGCCGTACGCGACATGATAAATTATAGACTACAACCCGACTTGTTTCCAAATAAAATTTACGTAGAAACGTAGACTAATCCGAATTCATACCATTGAATAAAAACATATAATATTTGACCCGCCTTGTTTCCAAACAATATTTGCGTCAAAACGTAGACCAACTCAAAACGTCCATAAGATAAACAAGTTGTGTCGTACACGGCGTGATAAAGTTATGACTACAATTGACCCTACTCGTTTCCAAACTATATTTATGCCGAAACGTATAATAAATTACTAACTCGAATTTATACCATTGAATGAAAACGTATAATATTTGACCTGATTTGTTTCCAAACAAAACTTATGCTAAAACGTAGTTCAACTCAAAAACATACATAAAAAATAAAACATTTTATAACTGATCCGACTCGTTCCAAACAAAAATTACGTTAAAGCGTAGACGAACTCTAATTTATACCGACACGTACATAAAAATAAAAACGTAAGAAATTAGTTTTAGGGTAAACTTGAAACTTTAGAAGCTTGAGGGGTCATTGTGACATTTATAGAGGGTTAATTTTGACATTATACCAAAGCTAGGGCTAGAATGGTCATTTACAAAGTAGAGGATTAATTTGACATTATAACAAAGTTAGGGGTAGAATGAGTAGCCACCGACCTTTGATTTTAAGGTTATATAAATTACAATGAGGCTGCACACCATGTTATTTTTTAAGCCTCTAAAATCGAAATGATCACATCAAAAGTTATCACCAGAACTCTCTTGTGCCCATTTATTTATATAAAAATGAGAGGATTCATGAAGGTTATAGCTTAAAATTCTAGAGTCCATGTAACTAGTTTCAAGTTCAACAAGCATCTCGTGTGAAATATTGTTAGTTTTGGCATCTAATCAAATTATTGTACACAGATGACGTTAAAGAATCGACAGGTCAGCTGTGTTCATATGATGTACTCTCTAACCTTACTAATTTAATTGAAATAAGCAGCCAAAGTGGAAGTAGAACACATACTAATAGTAGCCTACAGACCATCTAGAAAAAGTACATTCAAGTTACTCTATAATTATAGTTCATGGGTGTTCAATGTGCATTGCATATAGCACCAAACTTTAACATCTCGCATGTGTGAAACATATTCTAAGATGACTTCAATCAAGATGAAATCATGAAATAAACATGCGTTTTTTTACTTGCAACAATTACTGAAAATTCAAAGGGCATAGCAACCATTCTGGACTCTACTAGATTGTAATCATTGTACACTTGTTTTACATACAGGCAGCCATATATATCAGGCGACGCGTGTAAGGCTAAAACACATTCAATGATATTCATACCTCTGTAAGAAGCTCTGTGTCATCCATAGCATGTAAATCTAATAACCCTGCTCCAAAATCACCCCTAAACTCAGAAGAATAGAAACCATCTGAGGCACCAATTCCTCCAGAACCTTGGGTTGTTGGAGAAAATGACTCAGAACCAGACTCGCTATTAAAATTGAGGTTCCTCATTAATTTGAAAAGCCTTTGCTTTTCTTCAGCCGATTGTGCCCCATATCCCTGCCAACAGACGTAAAAGATAGCTCATTAAACAGACATCGGTTTCCTTTAAATATACGAAAAAATCAAACATACCTGCATGAGAAGATTAGGTAGCAGCCGTTGATCAGCTCCATTAGACGCAACCGGTGAGCCCAGATGCTGTAAACCTGCAGACTGGAGCCATCTTGCCATCACAGCATCTCCGGCATCGCCAGAAGGACCTGCATTACCATCTGCAGGTTGCTCATACAGAGAAGTTGCAGATGAATTTCTCTGTTGCATCTTGCCGCCCATATGGCGCTGCGAACGACGTTGGGGAGCCAACTTTTCTTCTTAAACTTATTCACCAAACACTTCAACCACAAAACAAACATGATGTGAGACACATTTCTAATTCGGATCCGTTCTAGGTCCAAAAAAGTTCAAAATCGAATAATCCGACCAACAGCCCTAGATGTTATCACATAACCCCTCCCCCCCCTCCCAAAACACCCCAGCCCCAATGTGTGGTGTGTATGTAAATGCTGATTAACACAAAAACACCATTTCAGACACTCAACTTCAAAAAGAACCTCCGAAAACCCAACAAATCACCACCACAAAACACACATACCTACAAACAAACGAGCATCAATTCGAATCAACACGGTTCAGATCAACGAAATCTCAACAATGCAACAACTTCTAGAACATGCAGATCAATCCGTACACTCAAAATCCCTAACAATTTCACCAAACAATTCAAACACAAACCAAATACGATCTCAAACAACAAAATTACAAACAATGTGAAGAGAATTAACAACCGAACCTGTTGGAATAGAAAATGCGCATAAATCGAAATGGAGAAATGAGAAATCAGATCTGGAACATAAAACCCTAGAATGGATTGATGTGGTTGAAAATAGGGGGAAACATGTGCGATTATGATGGTACAGCTTTAATGGCTTATGGTGTTTGTTATTGTTTGTTAATTATATGATAGGAAGATAGATATAGGTTAAAAGTTCTCTCTATATGTATATCATTCCTTGTATTTTGGGTGGGATGTGAGTTAAAAGGAGTGAATTGGAAGTTAAATAGGGCTAACTTCTAATATTAGTTATGTATCCTTTGGTGGGGGGGTTATTAGAGGAAATTGTAAGTTCAAATGTTTTTTTTTTTTTTTTTGAATGTTTTGATGTTATGTAGTGGTTTGTTATTAAATAAATGAAATTGGTTTTACTTGTGTTGGTTATGTTTGATTATCGATCATAGCATTAACTCAAACTACTTAAGTTCGACATGTAGTGGGCTCGTTTTGTATCGAGTTTCTCATTTAGCCCTTTTTGCTAGATAACTTTATTGGCTTGTCCGTTAATTTCCATTTCGTTGTTTTTCATTGTATGTGCTTTCAATATAATAGAAGTCTAGTTGGTTTCCCTTGTATATGTTTATCAATTAATATGGTTTATCGTAGCAGATGCACGTAATAGCTTTCGTGTATCTAGTTTTAGTCTGTGTCTTTTCAAATCGCCCCTGTGTTGTAAAGTGCACTATGATGGACACGCTCAATAATTCCAAGTTGTAATTAGAGTGCTTTAATACAATACAATACAATTATAATGTAGCTTTGTATAATAAGAGTATTTTCACTTCACAACTATTTTTTTTGAAATAGCTCTTTGTCGATTTTATATATAAAGCTTTGGAGACATTTTTCATTGAGTGTTATACATAGGTTACCAAATATTCAAACCATATTACATATGTCTAGAATGTCTTTATTATCAAATCTATATAATTTAGATATTGGTCTAACGTAGAGGTTACACCTATGATGATCAAACTATTAACTCAAAGTTTACAGCTAGATAAATTTGTACAAAAATACAACACACACATACACAGATAAATTTGTGTTTCTCTTTAAATTTTCTAATAGTAAACTAAAGTACAAGTAAGTTACAACAACTAAAGAGACTATAAGATACTAATTTAAATATTTGTCGTATTTTCATGTGTTTATGATATCCTTGTAATATGGTATTTTGTATAACTATGAGAACCTTATTGTGGTATTTCTTCCATTTACATTTTAAAATTTTGCGATTAAACATTGTCATGCTAATTTTTAACCAATGGCAGACCAAAGCATTGTTCTTAGTGACAAGGTTATGGATTTTGTGGTAACATCAAGAAAGAATCTCCTATGATTGTATGAAACAGTTACATATTATGATGCCTTTGCATTGTTCTTAGTGACAAGATCATGAATTGTGTGGTTGCGTCAAAAAGCAATATCTTATGAAAAAGATATACTCTTGTATTCAGGGGCGGATCTAACCTTATTTATTGGGTTTCTAGGAACCCACTCGGTTTGAAATTTTTAATGATAACCTATACAAAATGTATAGAATTTTTTTAGTGAAAACCTATATAGGAACCCACTGGAAAAGATTTATGAGTCCGGCTCTGCTTGTTATCTAGCTAGTATAAGTAACAAAATTTAAAGGGTTAAGCTACAAAAGCTTATCCATTGGAGGGTCACCCCTTGTTTATAGTTCTTTCAAAGTTGATACACAACATTTGTGGTTGTGGGGTCAAAGAGAGATATCATAGCATACATGACACATGGACATAATCAAGCCAAAATGCAACAAGTATCTTGCGTAGTTTATGGTTGTGAGGTAAAACTTATGTGATTAAAGTGTACATTATGTGGATATACAAATACAATATGGATACCCTAAAACTCTAAAAGGTTTATGTATTCCATAGTTATAGCCTTAAGTTATATCCACTTCAGTATAAATATAACTTTTGGTCTTCTCTTGTCACAATATCCTAGGATAAAAAAAAGCACTACGTTGAAAAAAAAGCCAACTCAAAACGAGCTTGTGCAAATGGTGTTTTATGTAAAGTATATAGATTTTCTTTCTTTCAAATTATGAACATGACTAGAGGTGTGTACAGGTCGGTTTATGTTGGTTTTGAGCTCGAAGTCTAAAACCGAACCAAAAACCCAAAATTCAGTTTTTGGGCCCTTATAAACAATCAGTTTAAGATTTTTTGGCTTTCACAATGGGTTCAGTTCAGTTTCTTTCTTTCGGTTTTAATACTTGGGCTTGAAAATGCCCATGTCAAATGAATATTGTCACTTGAAACTACGATATTAGACCTTGGGTTGTGGCTTAACGCCACCTTCCATGTCATCCTTTAACGACCCTAAACACACATCGTGGTAGTTAAAGGGGAGGCGCCAACCCATTAACACCGTGAGAAGGTTTTTCCATGGGGTCAACCTCAAAATCAACTATCATATATTTTTTATATAAGTTTTAGTTAAACCACAACGTGATAGTTAAAAAGTGAGTTAGTTAAAACTTATTATCTACATGACAGCACATTATGTTAAACCACAACACCTGGTCTTAATTTATTAATTATGTGACGAAGATAATGACGAGTTGGGATTTTCCAATCAGTTTTTGATTTATGGTTTTAATCTACATTGTCATTTTAATGAATATTCTTTTTCTTAATCTACGTTGTCATTTTAATGAATATTCTTTTTCTTGAAGTCGGTTAGAAAATAACATGTCATAGGATATCAAATAATCAGCCATGAATGTTACACATTACTATAGGACTATAGGTGGTTTAACGTAGACTGGGGACATAAAACAAGACACTAAATAGTGAACTTAATTAAAGGAGTTTGCTTTTTGGAGATATCTTCAAAATGACTTAATTGAGTGATAGTAATGTGACACTTTATAACTGAAATGGCCAACATTTTAAGTGATAGTAATGTTTACCTCACCTCATAAGTCATATCGAATTATCTATCATGATTATCAACCTTTTAAATATATGCAGATGACCCGAAAATGAAATGGGCCCGTTCATAACATCAAAAAATATATGGTTGTTGCATAACCATTTTATGAATTAATAGTTAAAACATCACTTGTATATTTTTGTACAATTATCACATTTAGGTGCGTGGATTCATGACATGACACAAACCTAATACGAAATTATGATTCCGTTTAAATGAGCTCCAGTGAGTTTCGGGTCAAGCTCGCTAACAAATTTAACTAAATAGGCCGGGTTTGGGTTTACCCATTCAATCAGTTTATATTTAAAAAAAACTATAAGATATGTTCTATGTCGACTTAAAATGATCAGTATTTATGCCAAGATGTAAAAACTGAATGGAAATCTGACATCAGTTTAATCCTAATCTAGCTTTGAAGTGGGTTCAAGATAAATCAAGTGGGTTTAAAGATAAAGATGGCTTACTTTATTTAATTATGAATTATATGTTTTAAATAGTTTGAGTTATCGGTAGGAGTTTATTTATTTTAGGGTGTTAATAAAGCCACATTTTAAAATCTTATTTTCACACCCTGTATGCGGGTCGTACACGAGTCATATAGGATTATACGGCCGCATATAATAATTTGACATGACAAATATTGGGTCGTATAATACTATACGGCTCTTTTAGATGGAGAAAATATGGGTCGCATAACATCATATACGGGTCGTATAGCATTATACGACTCGTAGAACATTATTTGAGGTTTTGGTCGTATAGCATTATATAGGTCGTATAACATTCTATACACGTCGTAGATGGAGACAAGAAAACCTTTTCTGACATTTTTCTTTTGTGCAACATTCTTTTATACGACCTGTATAACCCAATATGGGTCGTATAAATGTGGGAGTGTGAAAATAAGATTTTAAGGGTATGGGAATAGTGGGAGCCTTATTTTATTTAGTAGAGTCTAAGTTGGGTTATAATGGGTGTCACACCCTGACCCGCAACGGAAATGGTAGTCGGGGCATGATTGGGTTTTCTTCAAAGCTCATGACATTTACTATAAAGTTTCATATTTATTATTTCTTTTAAAGAAGAAGTTACAATAAACATACAAACACAACATGTTCAAATACATTTTCATTCAAATTACAAACTAGAGTACAATTACAAAGGAAAACAAAACTAAACGTTTATTCCAAGGCATTAACTTGTTTATTCTTCTAGGCCATCCTATGTGTTTCTTTTCTCAACCGGATCACCTGTATCATGTGTAAAAATAGGGTTTTGGGTCAACAGAAGTTGGCGAGTGAATCTTATTTAAATATTTGAAAGGATTAGTTATGTTGGTTATTTGAATAAAATTGTGCATAACCAAATATGAATAAACGTAAATGTAAATTTAATCACAAAACACAGAATATCAAATAATGCACACACACACACCAAATGATGAATAATGAGATCAAGGCTCAATCAAACGGAGCCGATCGAGTGAGGCACCTAATGCTCAACTCGTCTCCCACGAGGAACTGATGGGCCTAATGAATGATTTGCACACAACTTGACAAAAATATAAACACACATCACAACCAACAACATAATCACATAATCTCAATCAATGCACAAGCACACACCAAATGATGAACAATGAGGCACCTGATGCTCAACCCGTCTCCAACGAGGAACTGATGGGCCTAATAAATGATTTGCACGCAACTTGACAAAATGTAAACACGCATCACAACAAACAATATTTACATCTCGAGTTTAGATCATACAATGGTAATAGCACGAGTTTGAATAAATGAATTAATTAAAGCGACACATGATACACCCCAAAACATGAATAAAAAGGGGAATTTGTAAGAATTCACTCACAGTGGGTGTGTTCCTTGATAATGATGAATGCGCATGAATTTGTGATTCAACCGACGAGGAAACTAACCTAAATAATAACGAGACGATCCGGTAAATAAATAAATTTTATTTGGATTTAATGTTTTTAATTAGTGCTCTTAATGAAATTTTTAGATTTATCTTGGTGAGTTTAAGGACATTTTCTAACTTTAAAAAAAATATTATTTTTAAGTGTTTTTAATTGATTTTTTTAAATAAAATAAATAAATAAAAAGAAATAAAAATTTTGACTTTTTGACCGTTGACCGTTGACCGGTTGGACTGTGTTTAATTATGCGCTGAGTGAGGTTCGAACTCGGGACCTCTCGTATACGTGCACGCAGCTCTACCAACTGAGCTACGTGTCTAACCCGAAATATTTCTGATTTTAATTATATTTATATACTGTTTAGATTATTCAGAATTTTATTTAATTTAAAAAGGTTTTTAAATATCATCTGACCGGCTGGGCATAGCGAGGATCGAACCTGCGCCTTCGACTTGTTTGGCACCCAGCCCAACCAGTTGGGCTAGGTGTCTAACCCATCTATTATATGATTTATATTAAATTTAACAATCAAATGTGAGAGTTGTGTTTAGTTTAAAAAAAACGTTTTAATGGAGTTGGAACCGGATTCACACATGAATCGAACCCACAGTCTGTGCTTTAACATTGCACATAGTCCACCACTGGACCATGTGTCTAACCCACTTAAAAACCCAAATTTAATTATACATATAAAGTGTTTAACTTCATCTTCTTCATCTTGAACACCAGAATTTGGTTTTATGATCCCACTTAAAAGAAAACGATTATAATGCTATACGTTGAATCAAAGCAGAGTAAAACAATTTCCAATAACAGAATTAAAGATTTACCGGCGACTGAAGTGTTCCGACGTCAAGTCCGGTGAACAGAAAAATGAAAATCCGGCGACTGAACTAGTTTTCTCGGTTGAGCAGTGTCTTTTCAAAATGCAATTGAAGGTGTGTGAGAGCTTTGGAGTGGATTGCATATGGTATTTATAGTTGGGTTTTCTAATCATGAGGTTTCGGTTACAACCCGAAATTATGGGTTGATTGCTTCCAATCTTGACCGAATCTGAGTTGGTTAGCTTGTGATTACGAAATTGTAACTGGGCATCAGTTACTTCCGTTTCAGAAATCAAGATTTAAATTTGATTGTATATGAACGGTTACTGTAACTCTGATAAAGAAGTTGCAGGTTTCGGTTTCTATATATAGATTATTTGATTCTGTTTTAACCACTAAAGTGCGTATAGAGCGGTTGGTGTTTGGTGTGTGTGTGATTGCGGTTGACCCGGGTTCGAGTCCGGGTGTTGCCCGTTTTTTATTCTTTTTGTTGAATTTAAATTTTCTTTTGAAAATAGCATAAAAGCCCCTGAACTTAGTTTAGTAGAAATACATATTTAGTCCCTTGAATTATTAACTAAGTTAAAATTCATTTATTTTTTTTTATTTTTTTTCATTAAATCTAAATTACTTGATTAATTATTATTGTTGTTATTATTATTATTATTATTATTATTATTATTATTATTATTATTATTATTATTATTATTATTATTATTATTATTATTATTTTCGCTTTAATTAATACAAATAAATATGCGACGAACTTCGAATAAATATTTGGGTTTTAAACGGAGCGGGTTTTGAAACCCATTTTACGACGAATGTTACAATGGGGGAGAGGGTACCTTTACGAGTACCATATCCGAGTATGAACTGTGCTTCGCTGCCACCCTTAAGGGTAGGCTTAGCGGGTTATCTTTTCAGGTAGAGAAATCAGTGCAAGGGTAGGTGTTAGGATATAAGTTTTAGTTTGAGTGATTTTGTGTGTGAATTAAAGAAGTGTTTGATGAACTAAACGAACATAAATGAGAATACTAAGGTGAATTGCAGCGGATTTAAATGAACACACAAACGGAAAGATATCATCTTTGTCACACCCCGACCCGCAGCATAATAAGAGTCGAGGCATAATTGGGTTATCACCAAAGCTCATGATGTTTACTAATATGTTTCATATTTATTAAATTCAAAATTACATCCTCAATATTTCAAACAAGTTCATTCAATTACAAAGAAAAGTAACCAAATAAACAATCTAAAGTCTAAACCGATTTACTCTTCTAAGCCATCCTATATGTTTCTTGCTGCAACTGGATCACCTGTATCATGTGTAAAAATGGGGGTTTTTAGGTCAACAAAAGTTGGCGAGTGAACCTTGTTAGAAAACATTTATTATTGATTTCTTGTTATATTTAATATGAAAAAAAAATTGTGCCCAATAATCATATATGAGCAAACGTAAATAATCATACAATAACAATAACAAACCACCTTGCATGAATATATGACATGAATGATAATGTATATGTTGGCAACGTCACGTTCACGCTCATAGTTAATGGGGAACGGACGGCCTATGATGGTGTGTGTGCGATCAAGGCTCAATCAAACGGAGCCGATCGTATGTTGGCAACGCCTCGTTCACGCTCATAGGTAATGGGGAACGGCTCACGCTCTTAGGTAATGGGGAGCGACGGCCTATGATGATGTATGTACTGAAAATGATAAATTTAATCTAAACATTAACCATACAAACAGTTGATACATATTGAATACACATTTGATCATGGATATGATGGATTCATAAGTGTTTAAATGTAGTAAATAATAAGACACATGATACACCCCAAAATGTGATTAAAACAGGGAATTTGTAGAGATCACTCACATTGGGTGCGTTCGTTTGATGATGTTGAATGCGCACGAGTTTAGAGGGTTGATCGACGAGGAATAACTAACCTAAATAATAACGAAAAGGTACGGTAAATAAGTGGATTTTATTAACAATTTTAATAGGATTTTTAGATATATTTTTGTGAGTTTAAGGTTATTTTCTAACTTTAAAAACATTATTTTTAAGTATTTTTAATTGATTTTTAAATTAAATAAATAAATAAAAATATAAAAAAATGTTGACTTTTTGGGTTGACCGTTGACCATTGACTATTGACCGGTTCGGTCGTGTATTTGTTTGCACTGAGTGAGGTTCGAACTTGTGACCTCCCGTACGCGTGCACGCAGCTCTACCAACTGAGCTACGTGTCTAACCCGAAATATTTCTGTTTTTAATTATATTTATATACTATTTATTTTATTCAAAATTCATTTATTTTAAAAAGGATTTTAATTATATCGAACCGGTGTGTATAACAGGTGTCGAACCCGGGACCTGTTGTTTAACGTTGCACACAGTCCACCGCTGGACTGTGTGTCTAACCTGGTTAAAATACTTGTTTTTATTTCACTTATATACTAACTGGAAGTTTCCGTATTTGGGTTTTATAAAAAGTCTGAATATTGTGATGAATCGGAACAAGGACAGACTCGAACCCGGTATCTCTATGTCTAACCCGAGATATAATCCGATTTTTATTAAATTTATACACAAACTAGACTTCATCTTCTCCGTTAAACAACACAGACAACGATTATTCTACTGATCTTGTTCAATTCAATTAACGGACATATGACTGATTAAAATGAAATGGATAAAGAAGGTTTTGGAAACGAATGTACCGGAAAGATGATTTTCTCAGAATTCCGGCCAAGTCGTCGGCTCTGTTTTATGAACTCCGTCTGAGCGGACCAATTAACAGTTTTGATTAACTAACTGTGAAATTGAATGGCTAAACAAAACTTATCAGAGAATTTAGATGCTCCTACCGATTCACAGCGTGATCTAGAAATTTTCAGAAGTTTTCCGGCGATTGCAGATTATCCGGTATCGTCGTCTGGGACTGATTCTGATTGAAGGGTTTGAGTTAGTAAAAGTCTAACAACAGATAGAAGATGAAAGAATTGAGAAATTTACCGTTTTGATGAATGACACGGTTTTCCGACGAAAGTCCGGTGATATCAGATAGCGATTCCGACGAACTGAAAATAGAGCGAAAGTGAAATTGAGGTGCTGTGAGTGTTTTTTAGTCGCGAGATGATGATATTGCCGGTGTAAATTTAGAGGTAAATGATTTCGGTTATTAAACCCGAAAATCATATGAATTCAAGTTCAATAAAGGCTGAACTGATTAAGAACGTCGGTCGTAATGATTTCATCGGTTATAACCAGTAATAGCGAGCACTCAACAGTTTGAACCGTTGAAAGCCGATGAGTGGTTTCGGTTTTTGGCACAAACGGATGATTTTACGGATGGAGTTAAATTCTATTTGTTTCCTAGATTACACAAAGACAGCAAGTGGCGGAATGGTTAAATGTTTGGTGATTAAGTCTTCCGGCTGACCCGGGTTCGAAACCCGGCAGCCCCTTTTCATTTTTAATTGCTTTATTTTTATTTTCTAACAATTTTAATTTCCATATTCTAAAATGTTTATTAGTTATGTATTGTTTAAAATTAAAATAGGCATTAAATAAGCAACGAAAAATTTAAAACTGATTATTCAATTAACAAACGAAACGGGTTTGGAAACCCGTTTTTCGACGGATGTTACAATCTTGTTTTCTATTTATCACCCAAAAGATTACAAATTACAAGAATGATTATGCACTCCCAACACAGCCTGATCACATAACGTCTGGTTCATACAAAAGGATGTAAGAGTGATGAATAGATCTCTAACAGGTGAGATCTGCACATGGTGTACCAAGTTGACATCTCCTACATTCGGGAGCACATGGTGTACCAAGTTGACGAGGAGGATGATGGAGGTGATGACATGGACAATTCGGACTAGATGATGATGGCAAAGGTGGTGGCATGGTTGGTGGTGACTCTCAGGTTAAATCATTTCTCTCTTTAAACAATGTGGTTGATGTGCGGGCTCCGACCCGCTTTGAACAACTTACTTTTTGAATCATTTACTTTCTGCAATTTATTTTTCTTTTTTTGTTTGTGATGGGTGATGGAATGAAACGATGGTAACTTAGGATCTTGTTTTCAGTTAGATTGTTGTATTTGTGGTGTGTATGAGCAAACAGGTACCTTGGGATACTTGGATCCACCAAGCACATAAGACCCCGGACCCGAAATAGGAGGCATACCACCTTAAACACCTTTTTCTCAAACTTCCGGAAGCCAAACACGGGGCCATGTCTCCCTAACACGCCTCGTGTCTCTTCACTACTGAAATGATTTTGCTAACTAGACCCATCACACGCCTCGTAAACACACCCCCATGTCTGGCTTCTGTAAGTTTTTCGGAAAATTTACGTCGCTAGCACTTTTGACACGGGGTCATGCCTCCCTTACACGCCCCCGTGTCCAGTACCCAATTTCTGAAAAATTTTGTTGTTTAAACCTACGTTTACATATTTAATCAAATTTAATCAATTTTGTACACATTGAGTACAATGTGTAATTTAAGTGTGGGCGGGGGGGGGGGGGGGGGGCTTGAATCATGTGTCCTAAAACAAGCCTCACACAAAACTTGACTTGGAACCGCTAAACACCCCAAATCTTTTTCAATTTTTTTATTTTCTTTGTCTTGTCTTAGTTTAAGTTAGAAAACCAATATAAAATTTTGTTTTTACTAATTTATAACCGACAGCGCCGTGATAAAAAAAATCGTATAATAAAAATTTATAAAAAGGGCATGACAATCTTTTTAAATTTTGATTGTATATATATTTTCACACTTTTAACCCTTTTCCTACAAATTGTGAGTTTTGAGCCTTTACCGAGCATACAACACCAAATCTATACTAAATGCCCACTTTTCATTTCTTGTGTGATAGACCGTGTGGTTCTTACGAATCTAGAACTTGCCAAGACAATGCATTCCCGGTCCTTACCGACTAATCCAAGTATGTAAATGAATGAGGCATTAGGACTATAACCTTTTTTCATTTAAAACGTATTTTCCTTTTTATCTCCCCACCAAAACAAAAAATCCCCTGGTTAACCCCTATGAGCCTAAACCTTTCATTTCAAAACCCGTAAGATACAAATTTTGCAACAATCACCTATCACCCTAAACCTTTTTACTTCTACACCCTTTATTTTAGTAAAAATTATATTCTTTGGAAATATTTCACAATGTGAGTTAGTTATCTTGTGAATACTTTATCAAAAAAACAAACAAACTCTCTAGATGCTTGAAATAATTAAGCATGTCCCGAAATTCTTTCTTAAGATTTGTAGTTTATATCAAAGTCTCAAAATAAATTTTTCAAAAGAAAAACCCGACATTTTTACGCTTTTAGTCACTTTTCAAATAAAAATCCCTACCCCTAGCCAAAACCTAGCCTTTTTAAAAGTCCTATTGATGTTTATAAAGATTATGTCAAAAAGGAGGAGGTTTGATTGATTGTCAAGCCTATGGTAGGAGTAAGTTCCACACCGGGACCGAATGTTTCACTTATATCTTCAGCCGAGTGTTAAAGGATCACTTGTGAGCTGCGTGAAATTGTATAGAGTTTAATGAAATTTTAAGAGGCATGTTATGCCTAAAAAGTATGTTTTTCTTAAAAGGTGTTCTGAATAGATCATGTCGAACAGGATTATAAATAAAATAAGAACAAGAATAAAAAGAACTTGGATTCCCGACACTCTAAAACAAGAACTAAAACTTCTTCTCTACCTCTTCCATTTGGGAGTGTAAGTAATAATAAAGAGTTTTCCTTGAGTACAAGCAAAGATTCAAGTGTGGGAATATTTGATATGCACAAAATACAACATATAAATTATATCAAACAAGGTATAAAATCAACCTTTTTATGTACTAATGTTTAAAAAAAGTGTGTTTCTTTGTATACTTTTGATTTTCAGTATTAAAAGAGCTTAAATGTACAAAAGGAACACATTAACGACAAAAACCAACATAATTACAAAAGAAGAGGAGTTGACACACATGGCTACCCTCCAAGCTTCACCCCAAGGCCGAAACAACAAATCAGAAGATAAGCACGAGGCCGTGCCACCAAAGCAAGGAGCCGTGCCCCACTTCAGAGCCCATGCAGAACAAGACAAATATCATAGACAAGAGACACGTGGTCGTGTCCTGGGGACACGGGGACATGGTCAACTCCTAGATATGTAGAATCTCTCAAAGTGCATAACAGTACAGAGTACGAGGCCGTGCCCTCTGACACACGGGGCCGTGTGTGCATACGGGCTGACACAAATCATTAAAGGAAGACAGGGAAGAAAGGACATCGGGTCGTGCCCTCTAGGCACGGGGCCGTGTGAAGGGTCTGTTTCCAACTATAAATCAAGGTGCTTGGTTCACCACCACTCCAACACCAACATCCACCACCTCCGCTTAAATTTAGAATTTGTAGTAGTCTCGGGATCCAAGATTGATCGTAAGGGTTCTTATCAAACAAAGGTCATGCTTGGCTAATCTCTTACATCATTTAGTAAAGACAAAGGCCATTACTTTGATTTCCAAGCTTTGAGTAACTTTTTATTTGGGTATGTATTAATGACTTCAATAACTAGCTTTTTTATATTGAAAGTGAACTTTATTCTATCATCTTTTCATGTTTTGTTGATTCACTCATTGGTGTCTTTACGATCTATATAAAGCATGTTAACTGCCTGTAATGTGGTTATAAGGGTGGTCTGGGTAAAGTTCTTGCCTCGTATAGTGTATAGATCATGCGAGGACTTGATTCAAGCTTATTATGACTTCTCTTGAGGCAGATAGCATCAAATCGGGGGAAGTAAGAACGGCTTGAGTCCCTTATAAATAAACTACTATTAAAACTTTAAACCGGACTTGCAGGACTATATCTCTACTAACTCAGACCAATACGGTTGAGGCCTGAGGGTAGCGTTGCCTCCAAATGAGGGACATGCCACATTTTGCAACAATAACTTACTTAATTATCTTCCAATATTTTGGCCTTACGGGACTATATCCTTGCTGACTCAGACCAATTTGGCCGAGTGTAGTGTTGCCTCCAAAAGAGGGACATGCCACTATAACTAAGATAATCTCTTAAAAAGCTCAAAGTGCGGAAATCATCAAAGGATACATAAAAGAGGAGTCGAAACCAAGTGATTCTATCTTATCTATTGTTTCTTTTAGTATTTTATTTTCTTTTTAATTTTATTTACTAACATCTTTTCCTCAAAAAAAACTTGGTTATATTAGATGTTGACGATATTTCGGTATTAGAAGCTTTTGTGTCCTTGGACGACCTCAGTATCTTACCATCACTATGCTACGTCAACGATGGGTGAACTTGCCCTAACGTGTTGTAGAGAGTGATCATGTTATATCGTCTTTTATAAATTTAAAACTTGATAAATGAGTAAAAGTGCTAAAACTATACTAAAAATTAAACAACGCTCGTACCACGTCAATCACAAAAAATCGTCGCAAGATCTTTACAACCACAACCCTTTGATGAGGGAATCTTTCTTGCCGGACTTCGGTGATCGATGATCATGTTCGGCATCTTCCTTCTCTGATGATCGAAACCCTGTACTATGATACCAATGGCAAGAATTGGTACCACACGTTTGAAAACAATGGAATCAAAACACATCTCTTATTATTGATCAATCGGTACAATTAGGTTTACAAATAAATCATTCTATTTATAACCTAATAACTTAATCACCAAGAAAACCTATTTGACTCAAACTAGGATTAAAAAAACTATCTAAATAATCCTCCTAGTTTATAACCGGGTCACTTTTTACCCAAGCTTTGTAAGTCGGTCACTTGTAACCCAAACTTACACAAAATATGCGAGATTAGTCTAACAAAATGGATACGATACCCTGCTTGCCTTAGCTAATAGCTATCTAGCCTAATTAGGTATTTGAATTGTGACAATCAGCAAAATTCTGGTAATTCTGTGCAACCTATACAACTATTACACTATCTATTTACCGGACAACATGACTTAAATTATAATTTTAAGTCTTAAAAGTATAGGAATTCAACAAAATCGTAGCTTGGAATGATAATGAATTCGTCACAATCACAAACATATAAAACCATATCCTAGACGGATGACAAAGACGCGAACAATCAGTACTGGTTACAGTACAGTTTCATATGACAAAAATAAGACATAAGATATGTCTGCACTATTATATCATGAAGATTTTATTTTAAACACCAAATTGTCCAAGTTTGCAGCAAAATACAGCATTTTGCAGCAAAATACAGCATACCGCAGCACAAAACAGCAAATGTCCGAAAACTCAAAAATAAATACTTTTAGTTATGAATAATAATGGGTGTTAGAAATAGTATAAAACCGTATATAAATCCTGCTGTTTAAAGTTAAGCAGCTTGTTCAGTAAAAACCTGACAACAAAGCCGGTACAGGAACTGAACTCAAAATGACAAATTTATTAGTCTGGAGAGCTAGATTAATAAACTGGGCAATAAAATTAGTACTAGAACTATTGTATAAATAAAATTATATAAGTAACACAATATGTCAGTATTTTACCCGGTACAAGACCCGAACCAAATTTATCAACTGAACAACGAAATAATAAGTCTAGTAAGTTATTTTGGCATATTATAACATCACTTTAAAGTGTTGGGCCATTAGATATTATAAAAACTTATATATAAAACATTAAAGTTTATAAAGTTTATAAAAATTACAAGTAATATATAAAAAAAATAAAACCAGCCCCCCACTCACGGCTACATGGGGTGTAAACCCCATGCCACTAAATCCTCCATGATGTGTTGGCTTAATGTGAGCATTGATAGTGTATTATGTGGTGTAAGAACTTATACCAACTCAAAACCAAACCAAAATCATAACCATTCCTTTCATTTTCAAACATCAAAACACAACACTTTCCTTTCCTTTTTCCTTCATAAAATCGGCCAAACACCACCATCATCACCTTCAACTTTTAAAAATCTAAACTCAAGAAATTCAAGCTTGCATGAAGATCCAAGGATAATCTAAGGTGTTTGCAAGGATTAAGAGGCCCATTTGGAAGCTAGGAAACTTTTGATCAACACCTTTCTTCATCCTTTTTACATCATTTTGATCATCCCTAGCTAAGTGCTAGCAGTAAGCTCCATAACTTGATTTTATACTTTATGTTTCATATATATGTGCAAGATCATCTTGAAATGTATTTAAAAACCCACTTGAAAAACACCAATAAAACTATAATCACTAACATAATTATTTGGTTTTCTTGATTATTATGGATGATCTTGAATTTGTCATAAACTAGTAAACCTGAATCTAGCATTTTTATGTATAAAAAGATAATCTAAACACATGCATGTTTAGATTAGCAAGATTCATTAACAAAAATTGTTATAAACATGATTTTATATTTTAAAATGATCATATTTAATATACAAATTATAGATTATTAAATAAAAGTTATGATCTAGAAATTTTGTTAAAAAGTAATAATAAAGTTTTCATTTTAAGAAAGTTTGAAACTATAACAAGTTCATGACATTTTTGTTAATACATTAGTATAATACTTGTGATTTGATGATGATTTGAATTAGAAAAGTGATTTAAAACATGTTCATATAAACACGGGAAAGCTCACATTTTAAAGGCAACTATGGAAAAATTTTTATAAAAATTAATCTTGATTAAGATATGATTAAACTAAAGATTTTGTGATTAAAAGTGATTAGGGATTTTAATCTTGTTTAAACAAAAGTTTGAGTGAAAAAGTTTAAGATATAATTATTTGAGTTTTTCTTAAACTAAAAAGAAAATAAATATATAGTTTTAGATAAAAGTATTTATTTTGAAATCACCAAATATGTGTACATATATTTTTGTATAAATATTATATATTTAGATCATGTAGGATCTAATACAAAGATATATATAAGTATCCAACTTTTGACAAAATCATATATATCGGACAATTCGGACAACTTGGACAATTCGGACAAAATAAAATATATGGTATAAACGAAACAAACGACAAAGACGAAATGAATAAAATGGTCGACGCAAACATAACGGTCAAAACGAACAAATCAACCGTCACACGTTATACTTACTAGGACTTATAAAAATTTAACTTGTATCTAGTAGTTTTTACAGATAAATTTTTATAAGTAATAACATTTGCTAGTAAATATTTTAAAAACTTAGATTAAGCCCAACTAAACAAATTATTTGGGCTAAGCCCATTTTCATAAATTATATTGGACTAAAACCATTTTTATAAAAATATATGGACTAGCTCATTTCTACAAATTAATTAGGGCTAGGCCACTTGTATAAGCCCACTTTTATAAAAATTAACTTTGGGCTAAGCCCACTTCTATAAAACTAAATTGGGCTGGGCCCACTCTTTTATTATTAAATTGGGCTAGGCCCACTTTTACAAACCAATTAGGCTTGACCCACTTTAAATAAAAACAAGTTGGGCTACGCCCACACACATGAAACGAATTGGGCTAGGCTCATATGTAATAAACTTTTAGATTGAACTTTTACATTTAAATTATGGGCTAGGCCCACCTACATGTAATCAAATTAGAAAACATATATGAAAGAGATATATATATATATATATATATATATATATATATATATATATGTATGTATACCAACAAAGAAAAAAACCAATAAATACAAATATGGAATTCAAGTGAGATACTTATACGAAAAACGAAAGAAAGCTTAAGTGTCTAATGAGATTAGGACACTTGTAGGTCGTGAAACGAACGAAGTATCGGAAATCGAATAGAGATTTGTACGAAACGCAAATATGTGAGTTCATGTTTCCCCTTTTATTTAAACGTTTTTATGGTTTTTAAACGTGCGGGGATGTATACATGTTATATTTAGTATAACTTGGAAATGAAAATATTTAGATCACATGTAGATAAGGCTCAAGCTTTGGAACCATTAATGAATAACAAGTACCGAGGATCAAGGGGATAGATCTATTGGGTTTGGGCGAGCCCCACTCTATTACGACAACAGTAACAGATCGTATTAGAGTGCTTTTGTGTCTAAAACGAGTGTCTCAGACACAATAAATGGTTAAGGTTTGCTTGCCACCTTATTCGGCATACAGATTAGTGTCCCTGCGACACACTAATGATCTTACAAGTTTCATTAAGCTATACTAAACGAGTTTATTATTTCAAAAAAAATTTTGAAGATTCATTTGATACGAAAATTTATAACATGAATTCACCAGCTTTTGTTGACGTCATTTTTAAAACAAACATGTATGACAGGAAACTAGTGACGGCCTTGGGGGAAAAACATGTTCGTATGTTATGAAGTCAAGATATTATATTTCATCCAGTCTTTTGTTTTTGTGTTTGTAAACTGGTGTTTGAATTTTAAACAATGTTGTTAAAGTTGAGGTATGTTCAAAACAAAAGGTCGTGTGTAAACCTTGTATTATATAAAGTGTATGGATTAACATTTTACAACGTATTACAATTGTCGTTTACTTGTTTGAATGCAACGATTGCCGCTCTGGCAACACCTGACGACGTTTCTGCCACATCGAAAATCAGGGTGTGACAGACCTGGTATCAGAGTGTCACACCCCAACTGATGGCGGAAGCATCGGAGTGAGACGAAATAGATTGCTCAAGGCATCATAACACTTTTGGCGACAATATTTAAAATCAAATTTTCATTTCATTTCATAAAGCAATTGTCAAATACAACATAAATCGAAATACAACATTTTCAACAAAATTACAACATAAAATCCTAACATTCTAGGTGCCTTTCTATGTCGTCCCTACTAGGTTCGTCATAGTATAAACATCAACCTGTAACATGTTAAAAGTATAATTCAATACAAAGGTATTAGCGAGTACACAAGTTTAAGTACATAGCATAGGTATAAAAGTATTTACTCAAATCCACATGGAAATTGTATACAAGGTAAGCTAGCATGCAATACTAATTGTCAAACCCAAGTGTTCAGAAGTATTAAGTGTCCCTCGTCACACAAAGTAACGAGACTAAAGTATGAATAAGAATAATTATCAGCTTTAAGTTTAACATTACCCCGACGGGCGGTGTGCTACTCCTATAGCGCTATAAATGTTAAGTTGGGGCTAGCTAAGTTAATGACAATAAGCATGTATGAATTTAGCATGAACCTAAGCATAACAACAAGCATGTATAACGGATCGAGTGTATAAAGCATGTAGTGTGTGTATTCGTGTAATTTTGTAAGTTAGCATGTTACAACCCAAATTGTGTAAAAAAAATGGGTCAAGTGTACTCATGATTTCGCAAGCTTCCATTTGGTACTTCCGTAGGTGTTGGAGGGAGTTTGGAGGACGGAGCACCGACTTATCATATAAGAGGAAAACGCGGTTGGTAAGTATTCGAATGATAACGGAGGATTAGGAAATTTAAATACACTAAAGTATGTATACGAAGAATAATCATCTAGACTTAATACTCGTTCTTGACACTATAATACCCATTCAGGTTGATGTGTTTTCATGGGTCAGGGTACCCATTAGAATTGTAACAAGATATTAAGTACTTAGGTGATGTAACCTAGTACCATGACGGATAATCATTTGACTACCATCAAGAGTTCGGTTAGTATATATATGTACATATTATATAGTATACGTAATAAATAGATCATAAACATCATGGAAATTCATAGAAGTCATGCATGGAGGTAGGAAGATAACCTTCCTTTTAACCTCTTTTGTGTAGTTCACCAATACACAAGTCGTCACAAGGACGACAAGGATGGTCATGAATAAGTTAAACATAAAGGTAAAAGACAAACAAAGTAATGAAAATCATCAAGTGAGGTGGTGGTTTGAAGGTAGGATAGCCAAGGCTTCCAAGTAATCACACACTACCAACTCAAGTCTTGTTTCAAGAACAAGCTTGGAAGGATACAACACTTGTGGGTTGAAACCCTATTAAAACAAAAGGTTCTTAAACTTGGGACCTCGAATATGGTGATGTTCCAAGTTGGTTTTCTGTGGAAAACCTATGGAAACATTTCCAAAAGGTGACTCAAGTGTTAAGAAAGAAAAGATCAAAGGAGAGAGGTGAGGGTGAGTTAGAACTCACTTTTGAAAGTCATTGAACTTTCGGATGGAGAGAGCTTTAGAGCTTTAGAGAGAAGAGAAAAAGAATGTTTGAGGTGTGAAATGAGAAGAGAAGGAGGTGGGTATTTATATATGGGGTTAGGGGGTTGTTAGTTGGGTGTTTTAAATGCAACAAACACAAACTTGGCCAATGCATGAGCTTGAAACCAACAACTCCGGATTATCCCCTCTTGCGAGCCGCGAGAGGGTGAAGAAGACTCGGTCGCGGGCCGCTAGAGGCCTGGTGGGCCGCGAGAGTGTAATAAGGGTTCGGTCGCGGGCCGTGAGATGGGTTATTCCAGAAGCTTCTTTGGTTTTTGTCATTTTTAGCCCTTGAACTTAGTTTATCTTAACGTTTTTGCATGTTTTAAGTGTATAACGCATAATAGTATGGTGTGTGTGTGTCGAGTGTGAATGTATGAATCTTTGCAAGTATAACAACTATCAGTTTGCATGTATTTAACGATTGAATGCACGTAAGACAAGTATGTATCAAGCATGTATTTTATTACGATTCAAGTCTCGGATTATAAAATTGGGAAAAGAAATACGAATAAAAGTTTCCAAAAATAGAAATACGATCATACTTTCTAATTAAGGAAAGTACAAAAAGCAAGGCATTACAGTCTCCCTTCCTTTAGGAAATTTCGTCCTGAAATTTATTAAGAGGAAGGCTTAACAAATAGATGCAGATACTTAGTCTTCATATCACTTTCGAGTTCCCAAGTAAATTTGGCGCCACGTTTACCTTTCCATCGAACCTTGATTATGGGAATTCGACTGCGCCTCAATTGCTTGATGCCTCGATCCATGATTTCGACAGGTTTCTTCACGAAGTGTAGAGTCTCATTGATTTGAAGATCTTCAAGTGGAACCTGAGGCCCTTCGTCAGCTAGACATTTCTTTAAGTTTGAGACATGGAACGTAGGATGAATGTTGCTGAGTTCTTGAGGTAGGTCTAGTCGATACGCTACCTTGCCAATCCTTTCGAGAATTTTAAAAGGACCTACATAGCGAGGAGCGAGTTTGCCTTTCTTACAAAATCGAACTACACCCTTCCAAGGGGATACCTTGAGAAGTACAAAGTCACCCACGTTGAATTCCAATGGTTTGCGCCGTCTATCCGCGTAACTCTTTTGTCAGCTTCTAGCTTTGAGCAAGTTGTCTCGAATTTGTAAGATCTTGTCCTTCGTCTCTTGTATAAGCTCAGGGCCGGTGATTGGAGCTTCCCCGACCTCGTGCCAACAAATAGGCGATCGGCACTTACGACCATACAATGCCTCGAAAGGTGCCATTTGAATACTTGCGTGATAACTGTTATTGTACGAGAATTCGATCAAAGGATAGTGCATATCCCAGTTGCCACCAAAATCGATTACGCAGGAACGAAGCATATTCTCTAGGGTTTGGATAGTACGCTCGGTTTGACCATCGGACCGAGGATGGAAATCAGTACTAAGATTGAGATGAGTACCAAGAGCTTTTGGAAACGTTTGCCAAAGACGGGAGGTGAAATAACCATCACAGTCTGAGATGATGTCGATGGGGATACCATGATGACAAATGATTTCATCCATGTAGATACGAGCCAATTTCTCGACCTTGTAATCTTCACGTATGGGTAGGAAATGAGCGGATTTGGTCAAACGATCGATGATTACCCGAATACTATCGTGACCAGCTGAGGTACGAGGGAGTTTGGTGATGAAATCCATGGCACTGATCTCCCATTTCCAAATAGGAATTTCGGGTTGTTCAATTAAGCCAGAGGGACGTTGATGTTCGGCCTTTACTTTGGAACAAGTAAGGCATTTCGAAACGTAGCAAGCAATATCTTTCTTCATACCAGGCCACCAATATTACGTACGAAGGTCATGGTACATCTTATCAGTGCCGGGATGAATAGAATACCGAGATTTATGCACTTCATTCATCTAGAGATTGCGAAGGATCCAAATTCGATCGACATAACACAGGATGCCATTGGATTTAGTTACGAGTTGATTTTCGACACCGCACTTCAACTCATTATCGAGGTTACCCTCATTAACGGTTGAGTATTGTGCCTCACGAATTAGCTCTTGAAGTTTTCCCAAGGTTTGATAACAACGTATACTCTTAACATGAGTTTTCCGACTAAGTGCATCGGCCACAACATTTGCCTTACCAGGGTGGTAGTGAATACCGCAGTCGTAGTCGTTTAACAATTCCACCCAATGACGTTGACGCATGTTGAGTTCATTTGTTTAAAAGATGTGTTGAAGGCTCTTATGATCGGTGAAGACCGTACACTTTGTAGCGTAAAGGTAGTGTCGCCATATCTTCAATGCAAAAAAACTGCACCAAGTTCAAGGTCGTGCATAGTGTAGTTTTTCTCATGAATCTTGAGTTATCGTGACGCGTAAGCGGTAACTTTATCCCGTTGCATGAGGACGCAACCGAGACCTCGTTTCGAAGCATCGCAATACACGACAAAGTCGTCGTTACCATCGGGAAGAGCTAAGATAGGAGCATTACAAAGCATGCCCTTGAGTGTTTGGAAAGACTCCTTTTGTTTGGAACCCCAAACAAAAGGTTTATATTTTTGGGTCAAAGAAGTGAGAGGAACAACGATCTTGGAGAAGTTTGAGATAAAGCGACGATAATAACCAGCTAGACCAAGAAATGAACGAATTTCGGATGGAGACTTAGGAGCAATCCAATTCTTCACGGCTTTGATTTTCGCAGGGTCAACATGAATACCAAGTTCGTTGACGACATGACCAAGGAATTGAACTTCTTTTAGCCAAAATTCACACTTGGAGAACTTGGCGTAAAGACGTTCAGTACGCAAAAGCTGAAGGATAAGACGTAAGTGTCGCTCGTGCTCTTCTTGTGTCTTAGAATAGATAAGAATATCGTTGATGAAGACGATCACGAAATGATCGAGATACGGTTTGCACACGCGATTCATCAAATCCATGAACACGGCGGGTGCGTTGGTCAAACCAAACGGCATGACTACGAACTTGTAATGTCCATAACGTGTACGAAATGCGGTTTTGGGTACATCTCCTTCGAGGAATCGAAGTTGATGATAACCAGAATGAAGATCGATTTTAGAGAAGCAAGTCATGCCTTCAAATTGATCGAAGAGATCGTCAATACGTTGAAGAGGATATCGGTTTTTTACTGTAAGCTTATTGAGCTCACGATAGTCGATACACATCCGAAATGATCCATCTTTCTTTTTGACGAACAGGACGGGAGCGCCCCAAGGAGAACTACTAGGGCGTATAAAGCCTTTATCAAGAAGTTCTTGGAGTTGGCTAGATAGCTCTTGCATCTCCGAGGGTGCTAGACGATAAGGGGATTTAGCAACAGGAGTTGCGCTGGGAATGAGATCGATTCAGAAATCAACTGAACGAGGAGGAGGTGGACCAGGGAGATCATCAGGAACACGTCAGGAAATTCGCACGCAATAGGAACATCAATTACGCTTGGACCCTTGGCCTTCTTTTCCACAATGTGGGCAAGAAGGGCGAAGTATTCCTTGCGCAAGTACTTGTTCGCTTGGACACATGACATAAGTTTGAGACCTTTAGAAGGTTTCTCACCATAGACCTGTAAGGAATCTCCATTCGAGAAAGGAAGACGGATGAATTTCTCGAGCAAATGACTTCAGCACGAACTCGCCTAAGCCAATCCATGCCTACTATGACATCGAAACTCCCCATTTGCATGGGTATGAGGTCAATAGAAAACGTATGATCGTTAAGTTTCAAAGAACATTTAGAGAGGATGGAATCGACGATGACGGATTTTCCATTTGTGACTTCGACTTCGAATGATTTTGGCAGTTTAGAGCGTTTACACTTACACATGGGTTCGAATTCAACAGATACAAAACTCTTATCCGTGCCAGTATCAAAAAGACATGAAGCATAGACATTTTTAACGAGAAACGTAACGGTTATGACATCATTAGCGTTTTGCGCTTGGGCGGCAGTGATCATGAAGGCTCTGCCTCGAGCTTGTTGAGGCTGACGCGGTTGCTGCTGCTGGTGGTTGCTACGTTGGGGGCAGGCGTTGGCGAAGTGATTAGGATCGCCGCACTTGAAGCATTCTCTAACGGTAGTGGCTGAAGGTTGAGGCTGGTTAAGGGCAGGGTTTGCGATGACAAGTTGATCTTGGGTAGGCCTTAGGTTTTGGCGACATTGGTCGGCGAAATGTCCAAGTCTGTTACAGATTGCGCATGTGCGAAACGAGGCGTTGGCGGGATGGTGGTAGGAGCATTGGCTACACTTGGGCCATGAGCCAGCATAGTTCCTCTTTGGTGGTTTTATGGTAGACGTGGTGGAAACAGATTGCAAGGGTTTCGGGTTTTGCAGAGTAACGACCGCATAATTTTGATTAGAAGCCTTTCGCTTCTTACCCTTGTTGTTCCGAGGTGGCTTGGATGGGGTAGGTTCTTCGGTGGTATCGGTGTTGGCTTGGCGCACATTCTTTGATGATTGGACGCTTCACGAAGGACGTGGTTGTTGTTGAATTTGGCGGCGAGGCGATAGGTATCCTCGAGGGTTTTGGGTGTGGCGGCTTCGACTAGGTCGGCGATGGATGGAGGTAGGCATTCGATGTACTTCGTGATGGCCTTGTTGAGGGTGTCGACCTGACTAGGGCAAAGTGCACTTAGCTGTTTGAAGTGAGTTGTGAGACCAGCATTATCGTTCCCCACTTGCTTCAAATTCCAAAACTCATTCTCTAGTTTTCGAAGCTCGTGTGGAGGGAAAAACTCGTCCCTCATCAGCTTTTGAAGGTCGGCCCAAGGGAGGGCGTGCGCAACGTCTTTTCCACGAACGTTACGTTCGGAAGTCCACTAATCGAGGGCTCTCGATCGGAAAACGCCCATTGCGTTAAGCGTACGTAAGTGGTCAGGACATCCACTCTGTAGGAACGTCACCTCAATGGCATTAAACCATTAGAGCAACTGAGTGGCGTCCCTTTCGCGGTGAAGGGTAAAGGGTTGCAAGAGCAAAATTTCTTATGGGTAAAAGTCGTCTTAGGTGATTCCACTTTTGAATCGACGGAGGTATGAGGCAATTCGGCGTTTTGCGTGGGATGAACTTTGCTAACGATATCGGTATGATCTTAGCAATTTGCTTTGCCATGAACCTCATACAATCTTTCTTAGACATCGAGTTGGAGTTGGTCCTTGACTTCAACCTTGCGCCAGAGTTCTGTGAAGACATCTATGCGATAGACAACAGAGGAAAGGATGAGACTTGATCGTAGGGTGGTGTAAAAGTCACATTAAGTAAGTAAAATGTATGAATTCACATAATCGAAATAAGTATCAAAAGTTTAAACACGTATAACTGCGTAAGGAGTATAAATTTAGTTGGTTTGCGAGGATTATTATTGTTTTTGATTGCGATAGACGTGCGAAGTGTGTGTCGAGTTTGAAAAAGACAAGATACAAGTATTAAAACACATAGTAATTGAGATAACATAAAAGATAGGCTTAGTAAAATATTGGTGTGCTTTGGGTTGAGAAGCGTCGACTATTACAAAGTGAATCGAAGATCCTTTCGAATTAAAGGAACGTGCTTTGGCCTATAGGTAAAATGCTCTCGTCGGGAAACGATTAACAGCATTTTACCCTTCCAGTTACTACATGTATGTAATTGATCAAAACAATCGAAACTTTGACGATATTGAAAAATCAAGGAGTGGGACTAGTTGACAAGGTGCGGGATTCACCCCTAACTTGACAACATCGTACCCTAAGTGTGGTTGGTACTTACCAAACGAGGAGCGAATTCCGACTCGTTGGAAAGGGTCCACTAGAGTATGAAATGGAAATCTTCCATCAAGGTATGGATATCACTCCTAACTTGATGGCGTAATTCGTGAAAAATCGAATACGCGGACCAAAGTGCGGGTTTCACCCCTATTTTCGTGAGATCGTCTCATTTGTAGTATGAGTGTCTTCAAGTCTTCAAGCGTGTATATTTTGTAAATGTCTTAGGAAAGACATAATGCATATATTAAGAACACAAGAAATAGGAAGAAGCAAGGTAGGGAGAATTAATATTTAAGCAAGAAACAAGAATGGTCAAAATTGGACACTTAAACTATAGACTAGGTCGAACATGGCAATTCTACCTAATTCCCTATAGTTATGGCTCTGATGCCAATCTTCACACCCCCAACCGATGGCGGAAGCATCGGAGTGAGACGAAATAGATTGCTCAAGGCATCATAACACTTTTGGCAATAATATTTAAAATCAAAATTTCATTTCATTTCATAAAGCAATTGCCAAATACAACATAAATCGAAATACAACATTTTCAACAAAATTACAACATAAAAGCCTAACATTCTAAGTGCGTTTCTATGTCGTCCCTACTAGGTTCGTCATAGTATAAACATCAACCTGTAACATGTTAAAAGTATAGTTCAATACAAAGGTATTGGCGAGTACACAAGTTTAAGTACATAGCATAAGTATAAAAGTATTTACTCAAATCTTCATGGCAATTGTATACAAGGTAAGCTAGAATGCAATACTAATTGTCAAACCCAAGTGTCCACAAGTATTAAGTGTCCCTCATCACACAAAGTAACGAGACTAAAGTATGAATAAGAATAATTATCAGCTTTAAGCTTAACATTACCCCGACGGGCGGTGTGCTACCCCTATAGCGCTATATATGTTAAATTGGGGCTAGCTAAGTTAATGACAATAAGCATGTATGAATTTAGCATGAACCTAAGCATAACAACAAGCATGTATAACGAAGCGAGTGGATAAAGCATGTAGTGTGTGTATTCGTGTAATTTTGTAAGCTAGCATGTTACAACCCAAATTGTGTAAAAAAGAAATGGGTCAAGTGTACTCACAATTTTGCAAGCTTCCACTTGGTACTTCCGTAAGGTGTTGGAGGGAGTTTGGAGGATGGAGCACCGACTTATCCTATAAGAGGAAAACGCGGTTGGTAAGTATTCGAATGATAACGGAGGATTAGGAAATTTAAATACACTAAAGTATGTATACGAAAAAATAATCATCTAGACTTAATACTCGTTCTTTACACTATAATACCCATTCGGGTTGATTCGTTTTCATAGGTTAGGGTACCCATTAGAATTGTAACAAGAGATTAAGTACTTAGGTGATGTAACCTAGTACCATGACGGATAATCATTTGACTACCATCAAGAGTTCGGTTAGTATATATATGCACGTATTATATAGTATACGTAATAAATAGATCATAAACATCATAGAAATTCATAGAAGTCATGCATGGAGGTAGGAGGATAACCTTCCTTTAACCTTTTTTGTGTAGTTCACCAATACACAAGTCGTCACAAGGACGACAAGGATGGTCATGAATAAGTTAAACATAAAGGTAAAAGACAAACAAAGAAATCAAATTATCAAGTGAGGTGGTGGGTTGAAGGTAGGATAGCCAAGGCTTCCAAGTAATCACACACTACCAACTCAAGTCTTGTTTCAAGAACAAGCTTGGAAGGATACAACACTTGTGGGTTGAAACCCTATTAAAACAAAAGGTTCTTACACTTGGGACCTCGAATATGGTGATGTCCCAAGTTGGTTTTCTGTGGAAATCTATGGAAACATTTCCAAAAGGTGATTCAAGTGTTAAGAAGGAAAAGATCAAAGGAAAGAGGTGAAGGTGAGTTAGAACTCACTTTTGAAAGTCTTTGAACTTTTAGATGGAGAGAGCTTTAGAGCTTTAGAGAGAAGAGAAGAAGAATGTTTGAGGTGTGAAATGAGAAGAGAAGGAGGTGGGTATTTATATATGGGGTTAGGGGGTTGTTAGTTGGGTGTCCTAAATGCAACAAACACAAACTTGGCCAATCCATGAGCTTGAAACCAACAACTCCGGATCATGCCCTCTCGCGGGCCATGAGAGGATGAAGAAGACTCGGTCGCGGGCTGCTAGAGGCCTGGCGGGCCGCGAGAGTGTAACAAGGGTTCGGTCGCGGGCGTGAGATGGGTTATTCCAGAAGCTTCTTTGGTTTTTGTCATTTTTAGCCTTGAACTTAGTTTATCTTGACATTTTTGCATGTTTTAATTATATAACGCATAATAGTATGATGTCTGTGTGTCGAGTGTGAATGTATGAATCTTTGCACGTATAACAAGTATCAGTTTGCATGCATTTAACGATTGAATGCACGTAAGACAAGTATGTATCAAGCATGTATTTTATTACGATTCAAGTCTCGGATTAAAAAATTGGGAAAAGAAATATGAATACAAGTTTCCAAAAATATAAATACGATCATACTTTCTAATTAAGGAAAGTAGGAAAAGCAAGGCATTACACAGAGCTTCAATTGTAGTGAACTAAGATTCTTTCGAGTCTAGTCTACAATTTCAAAATGGTCTTTGTATAAAAGTCATGAGTTGTTTGCGAAATTGTAACAAGAGTTTTCCCCACGGCTTGTATACACTAGTACTAAATGATAAATCAAAACAATAATGCAAAGACATCATACGAGATAGTCTTTGAGGATTAGACACGATAACAGTAAGATGAATCAGAATGATACATGACATGACTTACAATGAAACTGAAATACAATTGCCCAAAAATTTATTATAAGTTGTTCACATATATGAGTTGTACGGATTATTTTGCCAATACCATGTCTTCCGATTCCGACACCGATTCTACGGGATACGCCATGAACACCGATTGCATACCATTAGATTACCCTACCTCACATGTTATCATCATCATCTCCGATGACGAGCTCTCGGACGATGAGTGGATGAACATCGACTTCCAGCCTCTCGCCCTACCAGAGCCTGATCATGCTCACTTTCCTTTAGAGGATGATGTACCGGCTGTACCCCACTTTCATGAGATGGTCATTTTTGGTCACCCTGAGGGTGAACATGTTGTTGCTTATGTCGTCGTACCACTTAAAGTGGTAGATCTATTAGACAATATTATCGATGGGGACGGTCACTCCATACCTCCTGTTGTCGGTGCTGAGGACGACGTTATTCCAGTCATACATGTCGAGCATGTTGATGATGACCTCGGTATTGGTGAGGACTTTGACATAGTTATGTTAGAGTTAGCCCAGCCGGAGGCCACAATAGTTGACATCACATCGTCAGCAACCTCCACACCCAAGACACTATCACCCGTGCTTTCACCCTACACTGCTTTACCACCATTTTCAGGTACCTTAACTACATTTGTTAATCCTGTTTTACCAGCACTTCTCCCAGACCATTCATCTGAGTTTCTACCACCACTACCTTCATCAGGAGATGTTACACATCCTTTTGATCATCCTATGCCTCATATCTTCGCTTGACCTGCACACTATACTCTGAGGAATACTTCTCAGTATGTTGACCACGTACCCTCTCATCCTTTCGACGGTTCAAATTCTACTACTATTACACCGGCTTTAGGCCCATATCATGACCCGTTTGCTGCCGAGCCATCACACATTCCCTACAGTCATCATATGATGGGGTCTTCTTCTTATGTTCCGCCTGCCACTGCTGGATATCCATTTCAACCCACCCCGATCATGCATAGTACCGTTACTTACCCTTATCCTTATTTCACTGATTCTTATGTTCAGCCGCCACCAGGCATGAGCCCGTCAGATCCATATCTTCTGAGTCATATGCCACTCACTACTGCTGAGTACAAACTCACCTCTACTGAGATACAGCTTGGTATCTTGTTTGACCGTTTCCGTGAGCTTAGTGCTCAGATGTCTACTCTTCGAGCATCTCTGAGTGTTCCTTGTCATCCTCCTCTCAGCCACCTTTACCGACATTCATTATCCCTTCCATCACTACCACCCTTACCGACATCTCCACCACCACCATCCCCATTAGTACCATCACTTACATCATCCCATGCCACCTCTTCAATACTTGAGAGGCCCATTAGTGCCATTGAGGAGGAGATGGCGTACTTCCGCGGTGTGATCCGCGCATCTGCACCCCCACCCCACTGACTGTCTAGTATGGTATGTGATTGAGTTTTGGAGGTAGTACCTGTACCAGGTTAGTAGAAGATTAAAGGATTTGAAGATACATATAAGTCAAGTTGAAGACTTTGAAGATGCTATGCGAAGAAAATATCCACTTTTGTTTATGTATTGTATATAACTTGTATGTCGGAGCGATGAAACTCTGAATTATTTTTTTGTACTTCGTAAAAATGATGTAACAAGTTGACAATATATATATTTGAAAGTTACTTATTTTTCTTTTATCTTGCATTGTTGATTATTCATTATGTTTGTGTCGATATTTGTATGGATATCTCACGTGAGAGATGATTCGATTTATTTGACACATATACGATACATTTTATTCTGTTTGGTCCATGAATGACAATATTTATCTAAAATATTTGTCTAATTTCTTCTATATGATTTTACATATGAAGATTATGGCACCAAGAAGAAGGAGCATACATCAACTTCAAACTCCCCTACCCACTTCTTGAACTGAACTTGATGCTTTGTTGAATCAACGCATTGCGGATGCGATTGCTCAACATGAAGCAAATCGCACAAATTCTGGAAATGAAGCTAGGGCTCAAGCCCCACCAATAACATCAAATCCTACGAACAGATGGTTATGTTAACCTTACAAGAAATTTTCATTAATATGTTCTTTGCAAAATAAATATTTCTGACAATTTCGAGAACCAACATTTCAGGATGCACATACAAGCAATTTTAGATTGCAAACCTTTGAACTTTGACGACACAGGGGGAGCTGTAGCATTTGTTCGATGGACTGAAAAGACGGATTATGTAATCCACATGAGTAACTGTTCCCCTAACCAAACTGTATTGTATGTTTCGGGAATATTCATTGATGAAGCTTTGTCATGGTGGAATCTGCAAACACAAACGTTAGGAGATGCAGCAGCATACGCTATCACTTGGGAAAGACTGATGGAAATGATGCGAGAGAAGTATTGTTCGAGGGCCGAACTACAAAAGTTGGAAACAGAGTTTTGGAATCTAGCGATGGTTGGATCCGACATCTATGGCTATACTCAGCGATTACACGATCTCTCACGAGTCATTCCATATATGGTAACCCCCGCAATCAAACGTATCGAACAATCCATTTGGAGATTAGCTCTGGAAATCCAAAGTATGGTTACATCATCGCATCCAGCAACAATCACTGAGGCAATTACAATTGCAATAAGCCTTACCGAAGAAGCGGTAAGAATAAATAAGTTTTCGAGAAAGAGTGCGGAGATGCCCAAGGAGACATATGTAGAATCAACCTTACATGGGAATAAGAGAAAGTTTACTCATTTCAAGAAAGGTTCCCGATCGTGTAACAAGAAGAAGGAAACTCCCATAGCAAAAATGAATAAAGCAGTCGTGGCGACAACAGAGACAGAATCGAGAGGTTATATAGGAACTGCACCTAAGTGCAACAAGTGTAGTTATCATCATTATGGTGGATGCCGAACCACCAAATGTGATAAGTGCAGGAAGTTGGTGTCACACCCTCAATTTCCACTTGCGGAGTATTGCCGCGAGGCGTGTGATCAAACCAGAATCTCAGACACTAGCAATATCGAACGACTCTATATGATTTATTTAAACGTTTTCCAAAAACATTTGTTGTAAACATGCATAGTCAGTTTCAAAATATCAAGGTTTCAAAGTTTAGCGGAAGCATTAGAATAAAGTAACGGGCGCCAACATAAACGCCAAAACAAAAATCCCAAAAGTTATTCGTAAATAAAGACTCGTTAAAAGTGTCTTGATCAAATGCAAATGAGTGCACCTAGCGCTCCTAGCGTCCTGAGAAACATGCAAAGAAATAAGTGTCAACATTAAAGAAGAGTGAGTTCACAGGTTTTTTTTTATAAGTTCACAAGTTCGGTTAAAAGATTGTTTTCCCCGTTATACATAACCCGGGATAACGACATAATTCCATTATTCCTAACCTGGAATAATAATGTTGGTTCGTAAATAAGTTCAATGTTAACATGTAGGTAGCGAGCCTAAAGTTACGCCACATAAAAGTTCGCGATCGAAGCTGACTATTGTTGCCTCTGTGTTGCTAGGTCTATCACTGACCATGGCGAAAGTTAGGACAAATTAATCACCCGTTGACCATTCCCGGTCGGCTAGCGCGACTAGCTCGGGTGGGGTTTGTCGGGCCCAGTAGTACTACTATAATTCCCCGCTATCTAACTAAATACTAACGATCCGAGAGTTGGTTGAGGACTTCCGTGATAAAGCTACTTAGTGATCATAACATACATTAACATTAACTTAGTTACCGAATAGTTAACGACGTTAATTTCGCATAACGAGAGCGTATAAATGTTTCTCCCCCTGTTGTTCAAAACCGGATAAAATAGGGGCCGTGAACTCACCTTAAATTGCTCGGTTAGAATAAACGCAAAAGAAGCAAATGATGGAACTGCTAATCGCGTCCTAACATGTCAACCGATTTAAAGTTAGTGTGTGAACACACTGACACAAAACCCTACGCATAACTAACACACAGTACATCACACACGTAATAACCAATTCGAAACCATAATCATGCATGCAAATTATCACCATACAAAATAACAATCAAACCAACTTGTCATAAACACAGGATAACTCATACAACACTTAGGTACAAACGTAAGTTATCATGTTTCAGCTTGTACGCTCATAACTGGACTGTTTTCGAGGATTTTTATTAAATAGTTCCAACGTTCCAAAAATTCCAATTTTTTTACAAGATGTGTCAATTAGACTATAGAATTTTGTGTAAAATTTTCAAATCCTAAATCTTTACCAATTAGTTATAAACATTTATTTAATAGGCTGCAGTCAGATTCGTCGCTTTCTGACTTCAGTCCACGAGAAAAATTATTTAAAAATCATCGTTCATCCAATTAACAAAATTCCAGTGGGAGATTTTTGGAAATTCCCGTCTCCAGTTACTGTACAAATTTCGTGACCTAACCCCATACAGACTATGAGATCCGACTCGATAAACAAACTGCAAATTCTGCAGAATTTACGCAGCTTCAGCTGCTGCACTAAATGACCATTTAAAAATAGCAAACGACCTCAGAAAAAATATGAATCCGGCGCCATTTGAAGCGTTTTTCAAAAATACACATTTTAAACTTCAGAAAATCCACTTTTCGATAAATAATGACCAGGTTACAGCCAACTGAAGTTGGCTGTAAATGTCAATCAGCTTACTGTTTTCGACTTTATCGCATTAGAATATGTTTAAACGGCCATGACGCTTAGTTGTATTGATTAACAACAGGTTAGCTTGTCAAATATCATCATATATATCAATATTCATGCAAACCCTATATATATATCATGATCCTTATCGATAAAACGCAGCCTACGATTTTAATATTCAACATATCATCACAACCGCAACGATTTGCATATTCATCCGAACTAATCATACACCACAACACTTTTTTCATAATAATAATCATACAAGAACATAATCATGATCAATATTACACAAAACCTAGTGTGAATCGCAATACAATTAAACCCTAACCTTGAAACGATGATGTTTAGCAAACCGGGACAAGCTTGGAATCGATCCGAGGGGTGTAGACTTGCGCGACCGAGAGGGAGGGGGGGCTTGCCGTCGACTTCAAGTTAGAGTCTTAGGGTTTTTTTTTGAAGGCTACCCACAACATGCATGTATACATAAAGGGGGGGTCGCGATAGGGGGGGTTGGGTTAGTTCCTTGGGCCGCAAGTTTGGGTTATTTCCTTGGGCCGCAAGGAGGTGTGGGTCGCAAGGGGGTGTGGGTGGCGGGTTGGGTTTGCTTGGCCGCGAAGTCGAAACGTTTCACAGGCTTGGTTCGGTTTATAAATAGAAGTTACTAAAATATTATTCGCGACACGGAGTTTATCAAATATTAAATCACGTATTTGGAGTGAGACGCAATAGATTCACAAACGTCTATTAACACATAGCACGTAATTCAGATACAACCCGTCTAATAACACATAGCACGTAATTCACCCTATAGATTCACAAAGTTAGCGTAGTTATTGCGAGCGTGTAATTTAATTCTCCGAATTAAATCAGCGTAGGAGTGAATAACCTTAAAGTAGCGCGTTTAAGATACCTGAAAACCCAGGATGTCACATTATCCCCATGTTGAAAGAATTTTCGTCCTGAAAATTGAGTAAACGCGGTTTAGAATGCAACGCAAAAAAGTTCAGTGTGTTAGAATGGTACAAGTAAATCCCAGGCTGTCATATCATCCCCATGTTGAAAGAATTTCGTCCTGAAATTAAGTTGGCGGTAACGTCGGATTGCTGCTCAGCTGCGAAAAGGTGTGGATATTTGCTTTTCATTTGGTCCTCTCTTTCCCACGTGAACTCCAGTCCATGCTTAGAGTTCCAACGAACCTTGACGATCGGTATCTTGCTGTGCCTTCGAGTCTTGATCTCACGGTCCATGATCTCGATAGGTTGTTCCACAAAATGCAGTTGCTCATCCACTTGAATCTCATCCAATGGAATGACTAGGGTCTCATCTGATAGACACTTCTTCAGATTGGACACGTGAAAAACGTTGTGAACTCCACTGAGTTCGGCAGGAAGGTCTAACTGATATGCTACAGGCCCGATACGCTTCGAAATCACAAATGGGCCTACGTACCGTGGATTTAGTTTGCCTCATTTTCCAAAATGAATTACACCCTTCCAGGGTAACACTTTCAGTAGGACGCGGTCACCTTCTTGAAATTCGAGCGGTTTGCGTCGTTGATCAGCGTAACTTTTCTGTCGATCCCGTGCCGCTACCATGCGGTTTCTGATTTGCACAATATTTTCAGAAGCCTCAAGTATCAACTCAGGACCTATGAGTTGACTATCACCGACTTCTGCCCAACAGACCGGTGATTTACATTTGCGACCGTACAATGCTTCAAACGGTGCTGCCTGAATACTCGTATGGTAACTGTTGTTATACGAGAATTCCACTAAAGGCAGATGGATTTCCCAACTGTTCCCGAAGTCTACCACGCATGTCCTAAGCATGTCCTCGTAGGTCTGAATGGTCCTTTCAATTTGACCATCCGTCTGAGGGTGGTAAGCTGTGCTCATATCTAAGCGTGTACCCAACGCTTTCTGAAGTGACCGCCAAAAGTTGGACGTGAAACGAGCATCTCTGTCTAAGATGATGGACGTTGGCACCCCGTGCTGAGAAACCACTTCCTTAATGTAGATGCGAGTCAACTTATCCATCTTTTCTGTTTCTTTGGTCGCTAGGAAGGTGCAGACTTAGTTAGACGATCCACGATTACCGAGATGGTATCGCAACCACCCGGAGTTCGCGGGAGTTTAGTGATAAAGTCCATCGAGATCTGATCCCATTTCCACACTGGGATCTCAAGTTGTTGAAGTAGCCCTGATGGCTTCTGGTATTCCACCTTGACTTTCGCACAAGTCAAACACTTGCTCACGTAGGTAGCTATATCCGCTTTCATGTTGGGCCACCAGTACGCGGCTTTAAGGTCTTGATACATCTTATCCGAACCAAAGATGGACAGAGTATCAGGATTTGTGAGCTTCGTCCATAACTAGCTTCCTGAGGTTTCCGTAGAGAGGTACCCATATACGATTCATGAAATACCGGGCACCATTGGGTTTCACTTCCCAATCGCGTTCCATCTTTCTCACAGATTCGGCCTTGATGTTCTCTTCCTTAACTGCTTCTAGCTGCGCGTCGCGTATCTGTTCGGGTAACTCAGAATGAATTGTGAACTGTAGTGCTCGTAGCCGACGAGGTTTCAAGTGCTCCTTCCGACTAAGGGCATCAGCTTCCACGTTAGCTTTACCCGGGTGATACCGAATGGCACATTCATAATCGTTCAGGAGTCCGACCCAGCGACGCTGTCGCACGTTCAACTCCTTCTGGTCAAAAATATGCTGGAGGCTCTTGTGATCCGTGTAGATTGTGCACCTTGTTCCATGTAGGTAGTGTCTCTAAATCTTAAGTGCAAACACAACTGCTCCCAATTCCAAGTCATGTGTCGTGTAGTTCTTCTCGTGGACCTTCAACTATCGGGATGCATACGCGATGACCTTATCACGTTGCACGAGCACACATCCCAATCCCTGAATGGAAGCGTCACAATATACCACAAAATCATCTGTCCATCTGGCAAGGACAAAATGGGCGCACTGCAAAGCTTCTGCTTCAGTAATTGAAAGGCTGCTTCCTGTTTGTCACCCCAAGCATACTTGGTGCCCTTCTGGGTGAGAGTGGTAAGCGGTTGTGCGATCTTGGAAAATCCTTCGATGAAACGTCTGTAGTAACCAGCCAAATCCAAAAATTGGCGGATCTCTGTCGGTGGCCTGGGTGATTCCCAGTTCTTGATAGCATCGATCTTGGTGGGATCAACATGAATACCCTTTTCATTCACGATATGCCCGAGAAACTGAACTTTCCGAATCCATAAATCACACTTCGAAAACTTGGCATATAGTTTCTCATGTTGAAGTAGTTCCAGCAATAATCGCAGATGCTCAGCATGTTATTCTTCACCCTTAGAGTAGATGATATATCATCGATGAACACAATGACAAACTTGTCGAGATACGGCTTACACACGCGGTTCATGAGATCCATGAACACCGCGGGTGCATTGGTGAGACCGAAGGGCACGACCAAGAACTCATAATGGCCATGCCGAGTGCGAAATGCCGTCTTGGAGATATCCTCCTCCCTGACGCGTAGCTGGTGATAACCGGACAGTAGATCAATCTTGGAGTAGTAGCTTGACCCTTGAAGCTGGTCGAAAAGATCATCGATGCGAGGTAATGGGTATCGGTTCTTGACGGTAACCTTATTGAGTTCCCTTTAGTCGATGCACATGCGGAAGGTCCCGTCCTTCTTCTTGACAAAAAGGACTGGAGCTCCCCATGGCGAAATACTGGGTCGGATAAATCCTTTTTCCAACAATTCCTGAAGTTGGGTAGATAGCTCTTGCAGCTCTGCTGGAGCTAAGCGGTACGGGGCCTTGGCGATAGGAGTCGCATGGCTCGCCAATTCGATTTCAAACTCTACTTGTCGATGTGGTGGAAGACCGGGTAACTCCTCTGGAAACACATCGGGAAAGTCACGGACGGCGGGGATATCTTCAATCCGCTTCTCGTCCTTAGACTACTCGGTGACCAGTGCGAGCACAAAAGAGTTCTTCTTCCGAAGATACTTCTGAGCTTGCATGTAAGAGATGATGTTCGTGACGACGTCTACCTTCTCGCCTTGCACCATCAAGACTTCGTCGTTAGAGAGCGGAATACGGATAGCTTTCCCGAAAGAGAGAACTTCAGCTCGGACGTCAGATAGCCAGTCCATTCCGGCTACCACATCAAAACTACCCAGGGTAGTAGTCATCAGATCAATGGTAAAGGTGTGACCCGCAAGTTTAAGTTGACAGCCGGTCACTAGATGGGTCACATCTACAGATTTACCATCGGCTAGTTCTATGACGTAAGGGGTCTCTAGGGTATAGGTGTGAGATTTAGGTTCTTTCTAAAAGACTCAGATATAAAACTCTTATCCGCACCCGTATCAAAAAGTATAGTAGCAAAATGATCGTTAAGGGGAAACTTACCGGTGACCACATTCGAGTCGTTTCGGGCCTCTCCACGGCCTAGCGTGAATGCACGTCCTTTGGCACCTCCTGTGCCACCATTTCCATTGTTGCCATTGTTTTTATTGTTGTTGTTGTTGTTATTCCCACCATTGTTGTTGTTGCGAAGTTGCAGGCAGTCTCGCTTGAAATGGGCAGTGCTACCGCACTGATAGCATCCCCGGTTATTACCCTGTTGCTGGTTCTGATTTTGTCGTGACATAATCTCCCCGCGATAATCCTTTGCCGCGTGTCCTGCTTTGCCACATCGTTGGCAGCGATTTCCGGCGCAAGGGCCGTGATGATGGAGGCTACAACGATTACATTGCGGCTTTCGACCCGCATAGCCGCTCAAGTTCTGGGTGTTGTTGGCAGACTGATTGTTGTGACTCCGATTGTTGTTGAAGTTGTTGGACCACTTCTGGTTTCCTTGTTGTGGCTGGGCTTATGAAGACTGCCGAGCAGGTGAGTCTTCAAATTTCCTTTTGTTGTCCGGGATAATTTCAGTTGCACCCCTAGGTGGTAACTTCCTTTGCTCCACCGCCTTATCGGTGAGTTTATGTGCCAGTCTAATCGCTTGATGCTCCGTCGTAGGGTTGCTAGACATTACCATGCCCTGGATCTCAGGGACCAGACCCCCAAGATAAAACTCAAGTCGTTTATCGACAGTGTTAGCCAAATTGGGACAAAGGAACACCAGATCATGATGTCTTGCCGTGTACACTTCAAGTTCTGACCCGACCATCTTGTGGTTCCATAACGCTTGTTCCAACTGCTGAACTCTGTCCCGTGGACAGTATTCCTCCTTGATTAGAGCTTTGAATTTGGTCCAGGCCAATGCGTTCGCCGCAACAAGTCGACGCGTTTGGACTTGTGCGTTCCACCTGGTTAATGCCCCATCTTCCAACGTCGAGGCAGCATACTTGACCTTATTAGCTTCGAGGCAATTGCACATTTCGAAAACCGATTCAGACTTTTCGACCCAACGGACCAGTCCTATGGGTCCTTCAACTCTCGTGAACTTGCTCGGTTTCGCATCCAAGAACATCTTGTAGGGGTTAAGACCCCCTCCTGCTGGTGGGTTAGGAACACCTGCCAGAGCAGCATTCACGTGTTCTTGGATTAAAGCGGCCAATTCCTCAGTTGACATGTTGAGATTCCCGCGACGACCGGTTGCCATTTCAGATCTTCGTAAGACAACACAAACACACACCGATACGTATATATCCAATATAGTTATCATATTCCACACTTCAATGATCACACAATTTACGTCAACCCAACAAATTAAACAATCAAAAGGAACATTCGATTAAATAAATTGTAATGTCTCACAAAATACCAACCAAACATATCAGTTTAATTATAAAATTTCCAAGTTCAAACATAAGTGGGAAACAAACAAACTAAAGGAAACAAAACGGAGATTGGCGAGACGAGTTAGTCATCTATGTCTCCATCTCCCAAGTCGCTATCACTGCCGTCTTCCTCTTCAGCGTTTTCAGCTTCAACAACCGGGTCCTGTTCCGGCTCTTCTTCCTTCGGATCCTCCTCCGGGTCTTCCTCTGGATCCTCCTCTTCGTCTTCTACCGGCGCTGGAGGGGCCGGTGCTGGTGCGGGTACTGGGATATGTGGTGCTTGGTTCTGTTCCAGTTCGTGAATCCTCCAACTGGACCCAAGAACTCTGTCTTCGAGCCAGTCAGCCCTCAGCTGCTCAGCACGAAGGTCCTTAGCTAAAATGTTTCGAACTCTCCTATTCTCATCTTGCTCTTCCTCGAGCTCTCCAGTTTTACCAGTCAGCTAACGTATCAGCCTTCCCTGTGCTTCGATAGTCTCCTGCATTCTCTCCAGCTGTTCTAGTTGTTTCCTTAACACATCTCTAAGCAGATCGTCCCCCACTCCTAAATAGTTGACCGGTTTGACGGTATAGCGGTGGTCGGACGGGAGGACGACTCCCCTCCTAGAGCGAGTCTTTTCCTAGCAGCTGAGCATGTCTCCACGCCACCAGGTGGTGGGGGTTCGACCATGGGTGCCTTCCCCGGCGCCTTTGATTGTCGAGATCTGTCGGATAATGATGATGACATAGCCTGCTGGGTTGGTGTAGTTAGTTACCAGCTGCGTATATCACAATATACATATATATCTCACATAGAACAATTGCAGTATAACACATAACAAGATATCACAGTTCGATGCCAACTAAGTCTAGTGTCGTGTAACAGCTATAGTTTAGGTCTACTTTTAATGCAAACCTGGTTCTCTATAGCTAGAGGCTCTGATACCAATCTGTCACACCCTCAATTTCCACTTGCGGAGTATTACCGCGAGGCGTGTGATCAAACCAGAATCTCAGACACTAGCAATATCGAACGACTCTATATGATTTATTTAAACGTTTTCCAAAAACATTTGTTGTAAACATGCATAGTCAGTTTCAAAATATCAAGGTTTCAAAGTTTAGCGAAAGCATTAGAATAAAGTAACGGGCGCCAACATAAACGCCAAAACAAAAATCCCAAAAATTATTCATAAATAAAGACTCGATAAAAGTGTCTTGATCAAATGCAAATGAGTGCACCTAGCGCTCCTAGCGTCCTGAGAAACATGCAAAGAAATAAGTGTCAACATTATAGAAGAGTGAGTTCACAAGTTCGGTTAAAAGATTGTTTTACCCCGTTATCCATAACCCGGGATAACGACATAATTCCATTATTCCTAACCTGGAATAATAATGTTGGTTCGTAAATAAGTTCAATGTTAACATGTAGGTAGTGAGCCTAAAGTTACGCCACATAAAAGTTCGCGATCGAAGCTGACTGTTGTTGCCTCTGTGTTGCCAGGTCTATCACTGACCATGGCGAAAGTTAGGCCAAATTAATCACCCGTTGAGCATTCCCGGTCGGCTAGCGCGACTAGCTCGGGTGGGGCTTGTCGGGCCCAGTAGTACTACTATAATTTCCCCGCTATCTAACTCAATACTAACAATCCGAGAGTTGGTTGAGGACTTTCGTGATAAAGCTACTTAGTGACCATAACATACATTAACATTAACTTAGTTACCGAATAGCTAACGACGTTAATTTCGCATAACGTAAAAGATAGAGTTGTAGAGCGTATACATGTTTCTCCCCCTGTTGTTCAAAACCGGATAAAATAGGGGCCGTGAACTCACCTTAAATTGCTCGGTTAGAATAAACGCAAAAGAAGCAAATGATGCAACCACTAATCGCGTCCTAACATGTCAACCGATTTAAAGTTAGTGTGTGAACACACTGACACAAAACCCTACGCATAACTAACACACAGTACATCACACACGTAATAACCAATTCAAAACCATAATCATGCATGCAAAGTATCACCATACAAAATAACAATCAAACCAACTTGTCATAAACACAGGATAACTCATACAACACTTAGGTACACACAAACGCAAGTTATCATGTTTCAGCTTGTATGCACATAACTGGGCTGTTTTCGAGGATTTTTATAAAATAGTTCCAACATTACAAAACTTCCAATTGTTTTACAGGAGGTGTCAATTAGACTGTAGAATTTTGTGTAAAATTTTCAAATCCTAAATCTTTACCAATTATTTATAAACATTTATTTAATAGGCTGCAGTCAGATTCATCGCTTTCTGACTTCAGTCCACGAGAAAAATTATTTAAAAATCATCGTTAATCCAATTAACAAAATTCCGGTGGGAGATTTTTGGAAATTCCCGTCTCCAGTTACTGTACAAATTTCGTTACCTAACCCCATACAGACTATGAGATCCGACTCGATAAACAACCTGCAAATTCTGTAGAATTTACGCAGCTTCAGCTGCTGCACTAAATGACCATTTAAAAATAGCAAATGACCTCAGAAAAATATGAATCCAGCGCCATTTGAAGCGTTTTTAAAAAACAGCCAACTGAAGTTGGCTGTAAATGTCAATCAGCTTACTGTTTTCGACTTTATCGCATTAGAATATGTTTAAACGGCCATGACGCTTAGTTGTATTGATTAACAACAGGTTAGCTTGTCAAATATCATCATATATATCAATATTCACGCAAACCCTAAATATATATCATGATCTTTACCGATAAAACGCAGCCTACGATTTTAATATTCAACATATCATCACAACCGCAACGATTTGCATATTCATCCGAACTAATCATACACCACAACACTTTTCATAATAAAATCATACAACCACATAATCATGATCAAGATTACACAAAACCTAGTGTGAATCGCAATACAATTAAACCCTAACTTGAAACGATGATGTTTAGCGAACCGGACAAGCTTGAATCGATCCGAGGTGTAGACTGCGCGACCGAGAGAGGGGGGGGCTGCCGTTGACTTCAGTTAAGGAGTATTAGGGTTTGTGGTTGTTTTTTTTTTTTTTTTTGAAGGCTACCCACAACATGCATGTATACATAAAGGGGGGGGGGTCGCGATAGGGGGGGCGGTTTGGGTTAGTTCCTTGGGCCGCAAGTTTGGGTTATTTCCTTGGGCCGCAAGGAGGTGTGGGTCGCAAGGTGGTGTGGGTGGCGGGTTAGGTTTGCTTGGTCGCGAAGTCGAAATGTTTCACAGGCTTGGTTCGGTTTATAAATAGAAGTTACTAAAATATTATTCGCGACACGAAGTTTATGAAATATTAAATCACGTATTTGGAGTGAGACGCAATAGATTCACAAACGTCTAATAACACATAGCACGTAATTCAGATACAACCCGTCTAATAACACATAGCACATAATTCACCCTATAGATTCACAAAGTTAGCCTAGTTATTGTGAGCGTGTAATTTAATTCTCCGAAATTAATCAGCGTAGGAGTGAATAACCATAAAGTAGCGCGTTTAAGATAGCTGAAAAGCCGGGATGTCACAGTTGGGACACCGCACCAAAAATTGTTGGAGTAACAACAAGGAAATAGGAAAGATGGCAAGAAAGAAGGAGGCTATGGAAATGGAAACAAGCGAGGAACAAACCAAAGTGGCTATGGTTGCGGTGAACTGGACCACTTTAGAAAGAATTGCCCAAAGGAGAACAAAGGCTACGGGCGAGCCTTTGTAATAGGAGCTCATGAGGCACGTCAGGATACAAATGTGATCACTGGTACGTTCCCTATTAATAATCATTTCGCATCTATTTTATTTGATACTAGCACAGATTTTAGTTTCATATCTTTAGAATTTAAAGATATACTTTGTAACACCCCAAAAATATTAGATTATATAAATAATCAGGGGCACTTAACATAGTTAACGAAAAACCCTTCTTAAAGGGGGATGGACTTGTAACGTCCCAGAATATAACAAATACTTAATAATACTTGGCTAAATGGTAAACATTATGCATGATTATGATTATAGATTTAACTTGGTTAGTTACTTGTTGATAACCAATAAAGTAGTTGAGTAATGCTTTGTTTAATAAACAAAACATGGCGGACCGAATTAGACAGTTGGTAAACTAGTAGTTATAAATATAAAATTTAAAACACAAAAACACACACAAAAAGGTGTTTTGGTCGACCAGACAAAGAACAAGAAGAGGGAAAAACCCTAATATCATCAATCCCTCAAAATCAAGAGAAATTGAGCCTGAAATCTCTGCATGAGCATAGATTAACGATTACTTAGGTAAAGGAAATCATAAGGTATGTCTAATTTGATCCTTGGTGATATTATGAAACTACTTGAACACTACAAATTTTATATTTCGTAGGAATCCATTAATACATTTATATTTAGTATATGTTGATAAATTAAGTAATATTTGTGAAATTTGGTTCATTTATAAATAATGGATTTTGCATGAATGAACCAAATGAATAAATTGTGAAGAATGATGTGTTTGGTTAAATAAAGCGATGGATTTCGCTAAAGAAACAAAACGGGTCGAAATAATGATTAGATAAAGGTTTGGGTAAAAAAAGCGATGGATTTCACTAAAGAAACCAAACGGGTCGAAATAAAGATTAGATAAAGGTTTGGTTAAATAAAGCGATGGATTTCGCTAAAGAAACCAAACGGGTTGAAATGATGATTAGATAAAGGTTTGGGTAAATAAAGAGATGGATTTCGCTAAAGAAACCAAACGGGTCGAAATAATGATTAGATAAAGATTTTGTTAAATAAAACGATTGATTTCGCTAAAGAAACCAAACGGGTGGAAATAATGATTAGATAAAGGTTTGGTCGAATAAAGCGATGGACTTCGCTAAAGGAACCAAACGAGTCAAAATAAGGGAATATATAAAAATTTAGAGGAATAAAGCGATGAATCTTGCTAAAACAACTAAGCGCCAAAAATGAAGTTTAAAAGAATACATCAACCTTTAGTTTGGTTTAATTATGGTTGAAGGGTAAAATCAGAAAAAAAGAAAATATATAAGTAAAAACTGAGTAATGGATATGAAAATTATAAATGTTTATTATGAAACATGAGAATACTTGTACGCTTAGTAATTTTGTATCAAAACGATATGTTAAGTAAGTTCGTTGGCTAAAATTTGGTAAATGGGCCAAGTTACGAAATATTGTAAAAATATAATGAGTGGTGTAAACATTCATAATGACGTCACTATAGAAATGAAAATAAAGAATAACATTTAGCAGACAATTTCTGTAAGCCTCAAGTCATACGATGATGCGCGGAACTCGAAACGGGTCGAACAGACGAACAAACCAAACTGCTGCAAAAACTCTGCAGTAGGTACTGTTGGCGACGCCACTTCTGGCCATCGTCGACGCATTTCCTTTGTCCTGACGCCTTATACTACTATATATGGGAAAGTTGACCATACACATGATTTTGGATGGCGTCGCCGACGCGATTTAATGCCATCGCCGACGCCACTCAGTAATCTTGGAACTTAAAAATTATTATTTGATTTAATTGTTATGATATATTTTCTTCATTATATTGTAACACTAATGAGTTATAAAATTGTCATTATTATATTTAGGAATCACAAGTAAGTTTGGATGAAGATCAAGCCATGTCGAAGGACCGAACACGACCGAATTCCAAGCTTCCGTTTTCTTATCTTATCGAGGTATATGTTAACGGTGATTGTAAGATGTAAAGTGGTTATAAATTCTTTTAATAACTTAACTACTTTGGTATATTGTATGTAAGCAGTAAGATACATATATATGGGGAAATAGATCTGATCATCTGCCAGAGGTGGATAAGTGATATTGAAGGAGTTTTTGAACGGACCCATTGTGACCCAACCGACTTCATAGCTTACGGAACCGACCAACTGAGGGGTCAAGCGAAAGATTGGTGGGACAATCTTGGAAAAGAACAAGGGGTCGAAACCACAAGAACCATGACAGGGGAAGAGTTTAAGGTGCCTTTCCTTAAACATCATAGCCCAAAAGCCGTGATCAACAAAATCAAAGAAGAATTCATTCAATTAAGACAAAAAGGTGAGTCAATTGATAAGATCACGGGGGTGTTCCTCAACAAACTCAGATTTTGTGACGAACTGGTGCAAACGAAAGAACAGAAGATTTATTGTGTTGAGCATGGAATAGGGTGTTTATGACTCCCTCGAAGTATGAAAATTTTACTCAGATAGTGAATGCCGCTCGAGAGTGTGAGTTTGAGCTGAAGAAACAAGTGGAAAGAGGAGGGATAAGGGCGTTGGATACGGATCCAAGTCCAACGAAGAAACCAAAAATGAATGAGCTTTCAAAGAAGATGAACATAAAGGGGGAACACCAAACTGCAAAATTTGTAGCCGTGCTCATAAGGGTGAATGTTATTTAAAAAATAAGTCGTGTGTGGTATGTGGAAAGACTGGACACTAAGCTTCAAATTGTCCTAACAAGATATCTGTATGCTACAAATGCAATCAACCGGGACATAAGAAATCTGAATGTCGGATTTGATGGGAAAGAAGGTTATGACCGACAAAAAGACAGAAGTCTAAAGGTCAAGGGCAAGATCTTTCCAAATAACTGCATCCGGCAAAAGTTGAACCTGATGTCGTCACATGTACTTTTACCATAAATTTAATTTCTGCTCATGTTTTATTTGATACGGGTGCCAACAAGTCTTTTGTTTCGCACGAGTTTGTTAAACACCCATCATTCATATTAGCAAAGTTACCAATGCCCTTAGAGATAGAAGTAGGTAATGACAAAAATTTTATTGTCTATGACATATGTCGAAGTTGCAAACTGAGCATTGAGGACGAGGATTACTTAGTTGATTTAATGCCTATATCAATGGGAGAATTCCAAGTAGTGATTGGAATGGATTGGTTGTCCCGCTATCACGCAAATGTAATATGTTTCCGTAAAGAGATACAATTAATATTTCCAAGCGGAAGGCATATCAATATCTATGGAGAAAAGAGTCGCAACCCCATCATGTGCTCTATGGTGAAAGCCCGTAGACTTATTTAACACGGGTGCAAGGCCTATCTAACATATATATTTGATTCGAGAAAGAAGTCACCAACGATTAAAGATGTACCGATTGTACAAGAGTTTGAAGAAGTATTTCCGGTGGATTTACCAGGGATACCACCCGAACGTGAAGTGGAATTTAAAATGAGCTGGTCTAAGGTGCGAAACCAGTGGCCAAGGCACCATACAGATTAGCACCGCCAGAACTTCAAGAATTACTATCTCAAATACAAGATTTGCTTGACAAAGGATTTATTCGACCTAGCGTCTCCTCTTGGGGAGCGCCGGTGTTATTTGTGAAGAAGAAATATGGAAGTACGCGTATGTGCATTGATTACCGGGAGTTAAACAAACTTATGGTAAAGAATTGATACCCGCTTCCAAGGATCGACGATTTATTTGATCAATTACAAGGAGCGGGTTGGTTTTCAAAGAGCGATTTAAGGTCGAGGTACCATCAATTGGGGGTGAAAGAGGGAGACACACCCAAGACGGCTTTCCGTACGCGATATGGGCATTATGGATTTCTCGTAATGTCCTTCGGGCTAACAAATGCACCGCGGCCTTTATGGATCTAATGAACCGGATTTGCAAGCCAATGTTAGGCAAACAGTGATAGTGTTCATCGATGATATTCTTGTTTATTCAAAAAGTGAGACGGATCATGGGCACCATTTGCGTGAAGTATTGGAAATGCTTAAAAAGAAAAGCTCTAAGCAAAGTTTTCAAAATGTGCCTTTTGGCTTCGGGAGGTACAATTACTTGGGCACATCATTAGCGCTGAAGGAATAATGGTTGATCCGTCCAAGATAGAAGTCGTATCTAAATGGAATACTCCAAAAAATCCCTCAGAAATAAGAAGCTTTTTAGGATTGGCGGGTTATTATAGAATATTCATTCAAGATTTCTCCAAGATTGCCTCACCTTTGATCAAGTTAACCCGCAAGGATGAAAAGTTTGTCTGGAGTGATGAACAAGAAAAAGCGTTCCAAACGCTTAAAGAAAAGTTTACCAGTGCTCCGGTACTGACTTTGCCCAGTGGTACTGACGACTTAGTAGTGTATTCGGATGCATCGCACCTAGGCCTTGTGTGCGTGCTTATGCAACGAGGCAAAGTGATTACCTGTGGCTCGAGACAATTAAAAGTCCACGAAAAGAAATATCCAACGCATGACCTTGAATTGGCAGCAGTAGTGTTTGCCTTAAAAATTTGGAGACACTACTTGTATGGAGTAAAATGCGTCATTTTCACCAATCATAAAAGCCTAAAGTATTTCCTCGATCAAAAGGAATTAAATATGAGACAGAGGCGTTGGTTAGAGACGGTGAAGGACTATGACTATGAAATTCATTATCACCCATGAAAAGCCAACGTAGTGGCAGATACGCTTAGCCAAAAGGAGGAATACGTACCTATTCGGGTACAATCCATGCATCCTATGGTTACTTCTGAATTACTGGAACGAATCCGGGTAGCACAAGAAGAAGCAATAAAGGACAAGAATTGGGAAAAAGAACGGAAAAAGGGGTTAGTAAAAGATATCAAAGACGGAGAGAACGGTCTGAAATATCGATACAGTAGAATCTGGGTCCCAAACACGTGTGGAATAAAAGATCTTTTACTCGACGAGGCTCATAAATCACGTTATTCAATTCACCCGGGAGCAACCAAAATGTACAGAGACTTAAAACAAAATTATTGGTGGCCTGGAATGAAGAGAGATATAGCAAAATACGTCGAAAAATGTTTAACTTGTTTGCAAATAAAAGCGGAGCATCAAAATCCTTATGGCAAGCTCCAACCGTTAGAGATACCAGTATGGAAATGGGAACACATAACCATGGACCTATTGACCAAACTACCGAGAACGGCTCGAGGATTCGATGCCATTTGGGTGGTTGTCGATAGATTAACGAAAAGCGCTCATTTTATCCCAATTCGAGAGAGTTATACTTAAGAAGATGTCAGAAGTATATGTAAATGAAATAATAGCGCGCCATGGAGTCCCGCTATCGATCGTATCCGACAGAGATACCCGATTTACTTCAAACTTTTGGCACGATTTTCAAAAACATATGGGCACAAAACTGTTAATCAGTACTGCCTATCACCCCTAGACGGATGGACAAAGCGAACGAACAATTCAAACCTTAGAAGATATGCTCCGGGCATGTATTATTGATTTTGGAGGTAGTTGGGATGTTTATCTACCGTTGGTTGAATTTTCTTACAACAATAGTTATCACTCGAGCATTGGTATGGCGCCATATGAGATGCTTTATGGTCGGAAATACCGAACCCCAGTATGTTGGGACAAAGTGGGACCGGGAGAACTCGCCCATAAAGATGTGATTAAGGCCACAAATGAAAACATTGATACGGTTCGAGCCCATTTGAAGGCGGCTCAAGATCGAAAAAAGTTCTATGCGAATAAAAGATGAAGGCCTATCGAGTTTCAAGTGGGCTATAGAGTAATGCTCAAAGTATCTCCGTGGAAGGGAATCATTCGATTTAGGAAAAGAGGTAAATTGAGTCCACGTTTTATTGGCCCATTTAAAGTTATCAGTCGGGTGGGCAAAGTGGCTTACCGACTAGAACTTCCAGACGAGTTAAGTGGGATACATAACACATTTCATGTATCACATCTCCGGAAATGTTTAGCGGACGAAAGGGCATATGTACCCTATAGTGATATTGAAGTCGATGACAAGCTTAACTATATAGCTAAACAGATTCAAATCATCGATCAAAAAGTTAAAGGATTAAGGAAATTGACCAAGTGAAGGTCAAATGGGAGCATCAGAAGGGATCAGACACCACTTGGGAGTCGGAAGAGGAAATGAGACGACTCTACCCTTCGCTTTTCAGTACGTATGTGTTTCGAGGATGAAACCCTTTTAAGGGGGTGGATTTGTAACACCTCAAGAATATTAGATTATATAAATAATCAGGGGCACTTAACATAGTTAACGGGAAACCCTTCTTAAAGGGGGATGGACTTGTAACGTCCCTAAATATAACAAATATTTAATAATACTTGGCTAAATGGTAAACATTATGCATGATTATGATTATAGATTTAACTTGGTTAGTTACTTGTTGATAACCAATAAAGTATTTGAGTAATGCTTTGTTTAATAAACAAAACATGGAGGACCGAATTAGACACTTGGTAAACTAGTAGTTATAAATAGAAAAATTTAAAACACAAAAACACACACAAAAAGGTGTTTTGGTCGACCAGACAAAGAACAAGAAAAGGGAAAAACCCTAATATCATCAATCCCTCAAAATCAAAGAGAAATTGAGCCTGAAATCTCTGCATGAGCATAGATTAACGATTAATTAGGTAAAGGAAATCATAAGGTATGTCTAATTTGATCCTTGGTGATATTATGAAACTACTTTAACACTACAAATTTTATGTTAAGTATAATTGTGAATGTTAAGATGGAATCTGGGGTGTATATGGGTACAGGAACAAACATTCAGTAATCAAATGCTATAAAATGAGTACTTGGATGATTAACAATGTTATGCTAAGTGGGTTTCTATGATTATGATGAACATTTGAATTGTGGTGGTGAAATTTGTAATATTTGATGTTAATATGTTAGAATCTAGATGTAAATTTGCACATTCTAGATATAGAGACTTGAATGGATACTAATTCATAGTTGATAGTTAAATCATAGACTTAACAAGAGTAGTATAGAAATCTTTCCCACAATGTGCTCGATGTAATACCTAAATGATTATAAAGTAATGGAAAATACGAAAGAATCGTATGAATGAGACTTTGACAAGTTAGATGTCATATATAATGCTATGAAATCTAAACCATAAACCGGGCTAAATCTTATAGGTAAGTCGGGTGAAACATCGAGTAACAAAGCCAGGACGGATACGCGTTTGAAGGGAAAACTCGAAGGTACGTAGCTTTATATTTCATAGGAATCCATTAATACATTTGTATTTAGTATATGTTGATAAATTAAGTAATACTTGTGAAATTTGGTTCATTTATAAATAATGGATTTCGCATGAATGAACCAAATGAATAAATTGTGAAAAATGACGTGTTTGGTTAAATAAAGCGATGGATTTCGCTAAAAAAATCAAACGGGTCGAAATAATGATTAGATAAAGGTTTGGGTAAATAAAGCGATGGATTTCGCTAAAGAAACCAAACGGGTCGAAATAATGATTATTAGATAAAGGTTTGGTTAAATAAAGCGATGGATTTCGCTAAAGAAACCAAACGGGTGGAAATAATGATTAGATAAAGGTTTGGTCGAATAAAGCGATGGACTTCGCTAAAGGAATCAAACGGGTCAAAATAAGGGAATATATAAAAATTTAGAGGAATAAAGCGATGAATCTCGCTAAAACAACTAAGCACCCAAAATGAAGTTTAAAAGAATACATCAACCTTTATTTTGTTTAATTATGGTTGAAGGGTAAAATCAGAAAAAAAGAAAAATATATACGTAAAAACTGAGTAATGGATATGCAAATTATAAATGTTTATTATGAAACATGAGAATACTTGTATGCTTAGTAATTTTGTATCAAAACGATATGTTTAGTAAGTTCGTTGGCTAAAATGTGGTAAATGGGCCAAATTACGAAATATGTAAAAATATAATTTGAGTTGTGTAAACATTCGTAATGACGGCACTACAGAAATGAAAATAAAGAATAACATTTAGCGGACAATTTCTGTAAGCCTCAAGTCATACGATGATGCACGGAACTCGAAACGGGTCGAACAGACGAACAAACCAAACTGCAGCAAAAACTCTGCAGTAGGTGTCGTCGGCGACGCCACTTCTGGCCGTCTCCGACGCATTACCTTTGTCCCGACGCCTTATACTACTGTATATGGTAGACTTAACCCTACGCAGGATTTTGGATAGCGTCGCCAACGCGGTTTAATGCCGTCGCTGACGCCACTCAGTAATCTTGGAACTTAAAAATTATTATTTGATTTAATTGTTATGATATATTTTCTTCATTATATTGTAACACTAATGAGTTATAAAATTGTCATTATTATTTTTAGGAATCACAAGTAAGTTTGGATGAAGATCAAGCCATGTCGAAGAACAGAACACGACAGAATTCCAAGCTTCCCTTTTCTTATCTTATCGAGTTATATGTTATCGGTGATTGTAAGATGTAGAGTGGTTATAAATACTTTTAATAAACTTAACTATTTTGGTATATTGTATGTAAGCAATAAGATACATATATATACATATATGTGTGTGTGTTCTATAAAAAAATATGGTTATTACATACTTGATCTAAATTCAAATAAATTAGATATTTCATTCACTATTGAACTAGCGAATCGAAAGATAATTGAATCTGATGAGATTATTAAAGGATGTTCTTTAGAGTTAGGTGGACAAAAATTCAACATCGATTTATTACCCATCCAGTTAGGAAGTTTTCATGTTGTAATTATGGATTGGTTATCCAATAACCAAGCCAAAGTCGTGTGTTGCAACAAAATTATTCGCATTCCTCTCCTAATAATGAAACACTTCTTAGACATGGGGAGAAGAGCGAAACGTCATTGCGAATTATTTCTTGTATGAAAGCCCAAAAGTGCTTGCGAAAATGATGTATAGCATTCTTAGTACACGTTATTGACAAGAAATCCAAGGAGCCAAAACTTGAGAAGATCCCTAGCGTGAAGGAATTCCCTGAAGTCTTCCCAGAGGACTTGCCAGGAATACCACCACAACGACAAGTCGAATTTCGCATAGACTTGATTCTAGGAGCTGCACCTGTAGTGAAATCCCCTTATCGATTAGCTCCTTCGGAAATGCAAGAGTTGTCCACACAACTTCAAGAGTTGTTGGACAAATGTTTTATTAGACCAAGCTTCTCATCTTGGGGAGCTCCAGTTCTATTCGTAAAGAAGAAAGATGAAAGCTTTAGAATGTGCCTAGGTTATCAAGAATTGAATAAACTCACGATAAGAATCAGTATCCAATACCGAGGATCGATGATCTGTTCGATCAACTTCAAGGATCAAGTTTTTACTCGAAGATTGACTTAAGGTCATGATACCATCAGCTTAGAGTAAAGGAAGAAAGTATTCCAAAGACAGCATTCCGAACCCGTTACGGTCACTACGAGTTCCTTGTTATGCCATTTCACCAGCGGTGTTCATGGACTTAATAAAAAGTGTGTGCGAGCTTACCTTGATAAATTCGTGATAGTATTTATTGATGACATATTGATATATTCACGAAATAAGAAGGAGCACGAACATCATCTTAGGAACATTCTTGAGTTGTTAAAGAAGGAGAAACTGTATGCAAAATTCTATAACTGCGAATTTTGGCTTCGTGAAGTCCAATTTCTCGGACATGTAGTCAACGAGAAAGGCATACATGTCGATCCATAAAAAATAGGAGCCATTAAGAATTGGAACTCACCCAAGATACCCACCGAAGTACGCCAATTTTTGGGATTGGCGGGTTATTATCAAAGATTAATTGAAAATTTCGCAAAGATCGCTCAACCACTAACCTCCCTAACTCAGAAAGATAAGAAGTTCGATTGGGGAGAAAAACAAGGAAAAGCTTTTCAATTACTTAAGGATAAACTTTGTGATGCACCAATTTATCACTTCCGAACGGCATAGATGACTTTGTATTATTGTGACGCTTCACGTCAAGGTTTAGGATACGTATTAATGCAACGAGAGAAACTTATTACATACGCATCACACCAATTAAAAGTTCACGAAAAGAACTATACCACACATGAACTAGAGCTAGGTGCAGTGGTATTTACGTTAAAAATTTGGCGTCATTATTCTTTACGGCACCAAGTGCACGATCTTTACTGATCATAAAAGTCTTCAACATGTATTTAACCAGAAAGAGTTAAATATGCACCAAAGACGTTGGCTTGAATTGTTGAATGACTATGATTGTGAAATTAAATACCATCCAGGCAAGGCGAATGTTGTCGCGGATGCCCTAAGTCGAAAGGAACGAGTGAAGCCCCTTCGTGTATGATCATTAAGACTCACCATTCACAATAACCTTACCTCTCGAATTCACGACGCTCAACAGGAAGCCCTAAAGAGCAATAATTTTAAAGTAGAGATGCTTAGAGGTATGGAAAAACTTTTAGAACCAAATGAGAATGGAGCTTTGAACTTTTCAAATAGAATTTGGGTTCCTCTTTTTGGTAATTTGCAAAACCTAATTCTAGATGAAGCCCATAAGTCCAAATATTCGATACATCTCGGAGCGGATAAAATGTATCGTGATCTTAAAGAATTCTATTGGTGGCCTAATCTTAAGGGAGATTTTGCAACTTATGTTGGAAAATGTCTAACATGTGCAAAAATTAAGGCTGAATACCAAAAACCTTCAGGATTGTTACAACAACCTCAGATCCCCACTTGGAAATGGGAACAAATTTCTATGGATTTCATAACAAAATTACCCAAGACCTCTCGAGGTCATGACATGATTTGGGTAATTATCGACCGACTAACCAAATCAGCTCACTTCTTGCCGGTACGTGAGAAAGATAAAACCGAGAAGTTAGCCGAACTTTATCTTAGAGAGATTGTGGCAAGACATGGAGTGCCTGTTTCCACAATCTCTGACCGAGATGGTCATTTCATATAAAGAATTTGGCAATCATTTCAAAAGGCTTTTGGATCTCGCTTAAATCTAAGTACGACCTTTCATCCCCAAACAGATGGCCAAATTGAATGCCCCATTCAAACCTTAGAAGATATGCTTCGTGCTTGTGTGATTGACTTAGGCGGAAATTGGGATACTCACTTGCCTTTAGTGGAGTTCTCATATAACAACAGTTATCACACGAGTATTCAAGCCGCTCCATTTGAAGCATTATATGGACGTAAGTGTCGATCTCTGCTATGCTGGGCTGAAATAGGTGACAAACAAATGATAGGTCCAGAATTAATACAAGAAACTACGGATAAAATATTTAAAATCCGAGACTGTATTAAAGCAGTTCAGGATAGACAAAAAAGGTATGCGGACAAACGCCGCAAACCATTATCCTTTGAGATTGTAGACAAAGTGCTATTAAAAGTCTCGCCTTAGAGAGGCGTAGTTAGATTCAGGAAACAAGGAAAATTAGCCTGAGGTACATAGGACAATATAAAATCTTGGAAAAGATTGGAACAGTTGCATATAAGCTAAAATTGCCTGAAACACTTAGTACTTTCACGACGCTTTTCATGTGTCAAACCTTAGGAAGTGTCTTTCAGACGAGTCACTTATTATTCCCACGGACGAAATTCATATAGACGACAAAATCCATTTTATCGAAGAACCTGTCGAGGTTTTAGATTCGAAAGTTCAGAAAACAAGGAGGAGTCGTATCAAACTAGTCAAAGTCCATTGGAACTCAAAGCGCGGACCTGAGTTCACTTGGAAATGGGAAGACGAAATCAAAAGAAAGTACCCCCACCTATTTGAGAAATCCTACGCAAAGGATGACACGACTTAAATTTCGGGACGGAATTTTCTTGAACATGGGGAGAATGTAACAATTGGCAAAATTCCGGTAATTCTGTGCAACCTGAACAACTATTACACTATCTATTTACCGCACAACATGACTTAAACTATAATTTTAAGTCTTAAAAGTCTAGGAATTCAACAAAATCATAGCTTTGAATGATAATGAATTCGTCACAATCACGAACATATAAAACCATATCCTAGACGGATGACAAAGACGCGAACAATCAGTACTGGTTACGGTACAGTCTGATATGACAAAAATAAGACATAAGATATGTCTTCACTATTATACCATGAAGATTTTATTTTAAACACCAAATTGTCCAAGTCTGCATCAAAATACAACATTTTGCATCAAAATACAGTATACAGCAGCACAACACAATGTCCGAAAACCCAAAAAATAAATATTTTTAGTTAAGAATAATAATTGGTGTTAGAAATATGTCACACCCCGGATTTCCAACCCGGAAATCCATACACCGGTGGGGAGTATCGTAACGTCAGTTGAGAATCATCATAGTCAATTAAACACGGCACAGCGGAAGTCTTGGAGTAAAATTACTATTACAAACCGAATGTTTGAAAATACAAAATAATAGACAAGCTTGTAATAGAAGATCCACAGGCGGATCATAAATTGTACATGGAAAGAATACAAAACAGACTTTGGGCAGATTTAGGATTTGCAAGATCCTCTATCACTACCGAGCACTTCCGGCCTATTTTCGTATTGTACCTGCAGATTAGTCTTTTGAAAATACGTCAACTTTTGCTGGTAAATACACTCAACTGAATCATTTTGAAAACATTTCGAAAATGTTTTAAGTGCGTATCAGCACAAAAAACTTTTTATAACTTGGGTTAATTGACCGTCCAACCTTGTTAACAGATTTACATGTTTGTCATACATACGGGGCTAGACACGAAAACCAAGACACAATTAACGTACACACCACTTTGGACTCACGAAGGAGTTAATTCCTCCCAACCTTGTGGGAGTGCATAATTGAGCGTCTATCGGGTGTATGCCTACACCCGCGCTAAGGTCGTGGCCATTTCGATTGTAATGAGCCGAGGATATCCAGGACACGGTAGTTAACCCCCGATGTTAATTATCAAACAAAACTGATTAAAATAGAATATGCAGATTGATTATCTCCGAACCGGCGTTCGATTGAATCCCATTTCCGACCAAGCGGTAATAATTTATCGTAACCCAAGCTCGTATAGGGGAAATAAGTCGAGGGTATTTACCTGAGCTAGTCTTCTTTAATTTTTAATAACTCAGCCGTACACAAAAGGGACTAAGTGAAGATAGCATTTACCGGCGAGTCTCTAGTCTGGATTATGGCATAAACTAACTAATTAAATACTAACGGTCTTATTTAAGTCATAGACTTAGACCGACTAGCATACTTGATCAAAACGCATGACGCTAGATTAAACGATGATTGGATAGAATGTAGTTTAATCCCAACAAGTACGTTGACTTGTTTAATATGGGTGAACTATTAACATTCTGGATTTTGAGACTTAAATAACAAGGTTAAACCCGTTTCGCTTAACTTCTGTAAAATAGTTACATATACGTAACCGTGTGCATATTAGCAATATCGGGTAATCGGATAACTCATGGACAAGTTCTATATGCTATTATACTTTAAATAAGTTAAGATATCAGTAGGATATCAACTGGTATGCCCGTTAAGGTTTTAAAACGAAATCATGCCTCATAAGGGCGTTTTGGTAATTTCATACCATATAAAAGGAACTTGAATATAATTTAATGTTATGATTATAAGGATTCTGAAAAAATACTTTATTTATGATATAATATCAGTAGGATATCAATTATATGTGTATTTTACCTTTTATGACCAAACAATGCATCGAGGGGCATTTTGGTCATTTTACATATAGTTTATAAATTATTTGGGATTATGAGTTTATAACATGTACCTACTGTAAACAAAATAAGTTTTAAAATCAGTAGGTATCAAGTCTTGGTCAATAGTATGGTTTAAAACCATACTATGCGCCGAACGGCGCTTATGTCGTAAAATGATGTTTCTATGCGATGTTTATGAAAACTGATGTTAAGGTTAGACTTAAATGTATTAGATATGTTATTTAATATAAAATATCAGTTGGTAAAACATTTACCTTGAAAAGACTGATTAAAACTAGTTCATGAGCCACAAGGGCTAAAATCGCCATTTATCGACATAGTTTAAGGACTTGCTTGAAAACTCAGTTTATAACTTGGTTTAACATCCCAAATAATCCTACTTATAATATTACATTAGTAGGAAACTCATTTTCAAGATCATTATCATTTAAAACCTTGTTTTATGTAAAAAGGGCATTTTGGACAAAATTGGCATAATTATGGAACTTGCGCATAAACTTGGATTCTGATTATGATCATGTAATATAACCTCAGAGAGTTATGCTACATTATATTACGATCATAATGCAACTTTAGATTAGTCGGTAACTAATCTAAATCGGGTCAGAATCGAAAGTCAAAGCAGAAGTCAAACTTCGCGACTTTCGGTTGCGAACCGACCCTAGAACTGAAATTGACGAGCCGAACATGTTCTTATATGTTCTAATAATTATCACCAAGTTGTTTAAGTGTCAAAACAGATTTCATAACATATATAAGATCAATTTATAGTTTTTCTGAAAAATGGCATGTTTGACTTTTTAATATCAAAAATTTGACCCGTCAATTGGTCCAGCAAACGTGATCTTTAGGAGGTGCCCTTTATAGAGATTAACACCTACCTTATTACGATCACTTAACCATGTTCATTTCGAACAATGGCTGGACCATAATGGTCTTAACCGAAAGTCAAGGCGTTTTACGAAAACGCTTGACCTTTGGCTATAAAAGCCTATAAACAAAAATGCACAAAGAAGGAACACTTACCAGTGATTCCTAGATGCAAAAGAACTACGTTGGATTGCTCCTTTTAGTTAGGAACTTCCAGAGGAGGGAGAAGAGTGAATGAGAAAGGTGCAAGTTGAAATGGTGAACTTAAGCACCTATTTATAGTTGGAGAGCTTAAAGGAGGTGAAGCCAGGTGTTTAGGGGTGTAAGAAGAAGCTTACAAGTGTCCCAAAACGTGGCATAGCAGTTTAGAGAAGCCATGGTTTTGATTTAATGGTTTTGGAGTTTCGCTTGGTCACCAAACAAAACTTTCTGCTGCAGAGGCTTTCTCGTGCCCCGCGAGAGACCCATGCCTGGTCTCTCGCGACCAGCGAACGCTCTTTGGCCAGTTTAAAGTTTGACACTTTTAACCCCTTAACTTATAAAAGCTTATAAAAACCTATTTAAACACCATTTTGGCACTTTTAGCCCTCCGTAGCCAATATTTGGCATACCCGGGATTATACCCGGACAATGTCGAGCTCTCGGTTCGTTAAAAGGTCACTCAGAAGTACAAATTAACATGTTGACACTTTTAGTCCCTCCATCATCCAACTTTCACATATTTACAAAATTTAACCCTCTCGTCCAAAAAATGGCACGTATGAGAGTTAGGACTTCACAAAGGATCACTCAGAGGCTTATTATAAGCATGTTGATTCCGATGTCACTCAGAGGCTGGGCATGTTGACATATCAGTCACTCAGATGCCAAATTTCAAGCATGTTGACATATCAGTCACTCAGAGGCTAATGATTTAATCATGTTGACATATCAGTCACTCAGAGGCTGTTATTTATGCATGTTGACATCGGACCGTCACTCAGAGGCTCAGTTTGAGCATGTTGACGTCTTTAGTCCTTATTGGTCTTTAACATACTTTATTTAAAATACAACACGTGTCACTATACTATTGGACACGATTTTACAGGGTGTTACATCCTCACCCCCGTAAAAGAAATCTCGACCTCGAGATTTTATTAAAAAAGATGGGGGTATTTTTGTTACATAGTGGACTCAACCTCCCATGTATATTCGGGACCTCTAAAAGCGTCCCACTTAACCTTTACTCTAGATATCATTTTTCTTCGGAGCTTCTTAACCTGTCGATCCTTGATCGATATCGGTTTCTCAACAAACCTCAGGTTTTCATCAATTTGCACATCCTCGTGCGATATTGCTAGCGACTCATCGGCTAGACATTTATTAAGGTTTAATATGTGGAAAACATTATGGATTCCACTAAGCTCCTCTGGCAACCTGAGCTTATAAGCTACAGTGCCGAGACATTTGACTATTTCGAATGGTCTGATATATCTTGGGCTCAACTTGCCCTTCTTTCCAAAACGCATAACACCTTTCCAGGGTAATACTTTCAGCATGACTTTGTCCCCTATTTGGAACTTGAGAGGTTTACGCCTCTTGTCAGCATAGCTCTTCTGCCTATCCCTGGCAGCTTTGAGACGATCACAGATTTGCATAATCTTTTCTGTGGTCTCCAGGACAATCTTCTGGTCCTGACAGTTGGGCTTCCCCAACTTCTGCCCAACACATGGGCGTTCTACATTTTCTCCCATACAAGGCCTCAAAAGGAGCAGCCTTGATGCTCATATGATAATTGTTATTGTAGGAGAATTCTATTAGGGTTAATTGGTCATCCCAACTTCCACCTATATCAATCACACATGCCCTAAGCATGTCTTCCAGAGTTTGAATAGTACGCTCATTTTGACCATCAGTCTGTGGATGGTAAGCCATACTAAAATTTAATCGTGTGCCTAATGATTGTTGGAAACTTTTCCAAAAGTGAGATGTGTATCTTGTATCTCTGTTAGATACAATAGATACTGGCACACCTTGTAGGGACACAATTTTGTCCACATACAACTTAGCCAATTTATCTGAATTATACGTCTCTTTAATTGGCAAGAAATGAGCTGACTTAGTCAGCCTATGCACTATGACCCAAATAGTGTCATTTCCACTTTTGGTCTTAGGTAACTTGATAATCAAGTCCATAGTTACCATTTCCCATTTCCAAGTGGGAATTTCAAGTTGTTGTAGAAGTCCTGACGGTTTCTGATATTCGGCCTTAACTTGTGAACACGTCAGACACTTAGCTACATAAGTGGCTATGGATTTCTTCAAACCCATCCACCAATAATTCTTCTTCAAGTCTTGATACATCTTGTCACCTCCCGGGTGAACCGAGTATCTTGAATTGTGCGCTTCTTGGAGGATTAGATCTCTAAGTCCTTCAAAGATCGGAACCCAAATTCTATCATTAAATCTTAGGATTCCATCATTTCCAGGCGTTAATTGATCAACAGTTCCGCCTAATCCCTCATTAGGAATATTATCCTCTAATAGGGCTTGTTTCTGCGCATCTAGTAGCTTCTCCCTCAAGCTATTTCTGAGATCAATGCTCTTGGCATTAATCCTAATAGGTTTAACCTTTTCCTTGCGACTTAAGACATCGACAACTACATTTGCCTTACCTGGATGGTAGTGAATCACGCAATCATAATCGTTAAGCGTTTCCATCCACCGGCGTTGTCGCATGTTCAATTCCTTCTGATTGAACAAATGTTGGAGACTTTTATGGTCTGTGTATATAACACACTTTGTGCCATACAAGTAATGTCTCCACAGTTTTAGTGCAAATACAACGGCACCCAACTCCAAATCGTGGGTGGTGTAATTCTTTTCGTGCACCTTTAATTGTCGTGATGCATAGGCAATCACCTTGCCTTTTTGCATTAGCACACAACCCATGTCAGTGTGTGATGCATCACAGTAGACTACAAATTCCCCAATACCCTTAGGTAGAGATAACACAGGAGCATTACTCAACTTGTGTTTAAGAACTTCAAAAGATTCTTGTTGCTTTGGACCCCAATTATACTTAATATTCTTTCGGGTCAAGGAAGTTAAAGGAGTGGCTATCGTTGAAAAGTTCTCAATGAACCTCCTATAGTAACCAGCCAATCCTAAGAAACTACGAACCTCCGTTGGGGTCTTGGGCACTTCCCAATTCATTATGGCCTCAATTTTGGCGGGATCCACTTGGATACCACGCCACTTACCATATGTCCAAGAAATTGGACTTCTCTAAGCCAAAATTCGCATTTAGAGAACTTTGCATAAAGTTTCTCCTGCCTTAATAATTCTAGGATGCACCAAAGATGTTTCTCGTGATCATCTTGATTACGAGAATAGATAAGTATGTCGTCTATGAAGACAATGACAAACTTATCCAAATACGGTTTGCAGACTCTATTCATGAGATTCATTAATGCTACTGGTGCATTCGTGAGCCCAAAAGGTATCACTAAAAATTCAAAATGACCATACCGGGTCCTAAAGGCTGTCTTAGGAACATCTTCACTTCTAACCTTTAGTTGATGATATCTTGATCGCAAATCTATCTCAGAAAAGTAACTAGCCCCTTGAATTTGGTCGAATAAATCATCGATCCTGGGCAGAGGATATCTATTCTTGATTGTTAACTTGTTCAGCTCACGATAGTCGATGCATATTTGCATCGAACCGTCTTCTTCTTTACAAACAAGATAGGAGCTCCCCAAGGTGAGGAACTAGGCTGAATAAAGCCTTTCTCCAAGAGTTCGTCCAATTGAACTCTTAACTCATTCATTTCGATTGGAGCTAGCCTATATGGAGCTCTAGCTACGGGTGCTGATCCTGGTATGATGTCAATTCTGAATTCCACTTGCCTATCTGGAGGTAGGCCTGGTAATTCTTCAGGGAAAACATCGGGATACTCTGAGATAACTGGTTGATCTTCAAGGTTCGGCTTTGGTTCATTTATGGTGACTTGTGCCATGTAAATGACACAGCCTTTACTCAAACACTTGGATGCCTTAAATAGTGACACCTTGTCTGGCAGTCCATAGCATGAGTCTCCGGGGATGGTGATCATTTCACCAGATGGGGTTTTAATTTCGATGAGCTTCTTATCGCAGGCAATGCGGGCTTGGTTATGAGACAACCAATCCATGCCCAAGACAACATTGAACCCCGCCAATTTCATTGACAGAAGAGAGATAGGGATGGAATGATTCTTAATGGATATAGAGCATCCATCAAGAATAGAAGATGCAATTTCTAAGGTTCAATCGGCAAGTTTTTATCTCATAATTTTATCTAGAGTTCTTATGGGTAGGTTTAATAGTTTACTAAACTTATGATTAACAAAAGATCTATCTGCACCCGAGTCAAAAAGAACTCTAATGTAAATATCATTAATGAGGAAAGTACCTGTTATGACGTTGTTGTCATTAACGGCCTCCCTGGCATTCATTTGAAAGGCACGGGCATTCCCCTTATTGGCCTCTCCAGGCTTTGCATCGTTACTTTTGGGTTTCTTGGGGCAATTGTACGTTATATGCCCTTTTTCATTGTAGTTGTAGAAAACTGCATCCTTAAGATCCTTGCAATCTAAGGTCTTATGCCTTTTTCTTTTGCAGATACCACACGGTTTGGTCTGTGGATTTATGCCACACTGTCCCCAATTACAATTCTTGCACAGAGGTTTGTCATTAGACGTGTGCTAGTTCTTCTTGAACCCGAAATTTCCTTTCTTTTTAAATCTTTGGCAGTTATTATCCTCCCGTTTCCTCTTTCCGTCAGTTTCAGTCTTAACTGACTTTTGTCTTACCAAATCAAGGGTGAGAGAAAGAGATAGGTCTACAACGGACCTATAGGTATTAGGCTGTGCAGCCTTTACCATGCCCTTTATTTCGGGCGCCAACCCATTTATGAAACACGCAATGCGCTTGGATTCGGGGGTGATCAAATAGGAAACTAACCTAGATAGGGAGTTAAAGTCAGAAACGTACTTCCGACAATCTAGGTTTTTCATTGAAAGAGATAAGAAGTATGTCTCTAACTTCTCCACTTCATGAGGTGGGCAATAAGTTTCCTTTACCAATTCAACAAACTTGGACCATCCCAAGTTGTACAGGTGTACCTTACCTGTTGATTGAATCATGGCTTCCACCATATTAGGGCATCGCCCTTGAAGGATTGTGATACGTACTTGACCACATCCTTATCAGCACAGTTGTTGATATCTACTATCGTCTCCATCTCGTCTAGCCACTTTAGGGCTTCTACAACTCCTTTCTCCCCGTTAAAGTCTCGTGGCTTATAAGAGACAAAATACTTATAGGTACATCCGTCCTTGACGGAACGGGACTTTTCAGTAAGATTTATTTTCTTTGGTTCACTCTTTGCATTTGAAGAGTGAACGGAGCTCTCCCTATGAGCTGAAGATGGTGGCATAGATAAGGGTCTAGAGCGAGTGGCACTCGACTCTCTAAGCCTTTCTATGGCCTTTCCCATGGCCTTTTCGACAGCCGCATCAATGCGAGCTTGAAAATTTTGATCATCAACATTTTTGTTTTCAGCTTTATTAGATTCAACATTCCTGTGGCTATTTTGTGCTCCATTTGAGTTAGCCATCTTTAAGTCTTGGTTTCTATATACCAATAAAACTTCATTTAGCCATGTCGTATCAACCATATCGGCTTCCAACATTAGATATAAAAATTCATTGCCTATACTAGTGTGAATAACATCACAACTCTTAGACTTAACATATCTATATTTGGCCTAGGTCTTAATAGGACCATCATAGGCAAATTACAATTGGACGCAGTCCATATATTATTGGACAGTAGATCGCAATGTCACAACTGTCATTGTCATCATTGACAATTATATAGCTCATAGGCTTGTCCCAAATGGACATAATAATTGGGCACCTTGGCCGGTCATATTGGACATAATATATATTTATGGCACATCAGCCTGTCACTTAGGACATAATACGTATGGCATATCAGCCTGTCGCATTGGACAAGTAATTGGGCACATTGGCCTACATCATATCAGATGTATATGGCATATCAGCCTGTCCCGTTGGATAATTAATTGGGCACATTGGCCTACATCATATCAGATGTACATGACATATCAGCCTGTCCCGTTGGACAATTAATTGGGCACATTGGCCTACATCATATCAGATGTACATGACATATCAGCCTGTCCCGTTGGACAATTAATTGGGCACATTGGCCTACATCATATCAGATGTACATGACATATCAGCTTGTCCCGTTGGACAATTAATTGGGCACATTGGCCTACATCGTATCAGATGTATATGGCATACCAGCATGTCCTGTTGGACAATTAATTAGGCACATTGGCCTACATCATATCAGATGTACATGGCATACTAGCCTGACTCATTAGACAAATAAATTGGGCACATTGGCCTACATCATATCAGATGTATATGGCATATCAGCATGTCCCGTTGGAAAATTAATTGGGCACATTGGCCTACATCATATCATATGTATATGGCATATCAGCCTGTCCCGTTGGACAATTAATTGGGCACATTGACCTACATCATATCAGATGTACATGGCATATCAGCCTGGCACATTGGCCTGACGGCTAGTGTGGTTCCTCAAGCCACACTACCAAGAGTATGAACATTTCTTAATGTTAACATAAGAGTACCTTAATGATTGATTAATGGTCCCGGTCACCTTCGACCTTAACGAACTTGGAGGTTTGGACCTAGTCCCTTACCTCTGGATAGAAAGATATCTTCCCTTAACTATCCTGATAGAAGACCCATTTGTACTTAACTATCATTTCTTGGCCAATATGTGGTCTACGCCACTTGGCATAATCAATTCATTAAGATCTTTTGGAATTACAGCAGAGCATAAATTTCGAATAAAATCGAGATGCTCGTTTTCAAGAGGATGATTTACATATATATATAATTCCAAAAGTACTTCATTAAATTCCAAATTAGAAATTACAATACTAGAAAAATGAAATAAACTTGTCCATGCAAGGACTTAAAGGAGTAAAAATGTCCACGCAGGGACTAAAAGAAAAAACAATGTCCTCGCAGGGACTACATATATTTAGAAGAGACTTCACTCGTCCTTCTTTCCCTTGACCAATTTGGAGAGTTTCTTGAAGAACTTATTTCTCTTCTTTTCCGTTTTCTCCGCATGTTGCTGCATTTCTTTCATTCTTTCCAAGGCCTCATTAATGGCCTCTAGTGGTGGCAGAGGTTGTGGTTGAGGTTGTGGCATAACCGGATACTGGTACCCATAAGTTGGATATCCAGTCGGTGGATAAGTAGGTGGGAAAGGAGACGGGTAAAGTGCATTGTGCATTACTGCCTGCATGTATGGGTCTTGCGACCATGCTTGATAGTCTACCGGTGTAGACGGGTTAAATGGATCGTATCCAGACGTGTCTGGATATGTAGAGATTGGGTTAGTATAACCCGATGGTGGTGGTTGAACTGTAGGTGTGTGGGTATTAGTGTTGGTTCAACCATAGGTGAGGTGTTAGAGGGCCCACCCATTTGTGGGTCCTCTTGAATTGTGGGGTAAGAATTGGGCAAATGTGGCAGCGATCCCGACCTTTGTCCGGCACGTACCAACATACGTGTTCCACGCTTCCTCCTTGGTGGTTCAGGTGGTGGTTGAGGTTGGTTCACTGGTTCCATGTGGACATCTTCTTGAACAGGAGGTGGTTGAGAGTGATGGGAAGGTGTGTTGGCAAAGGTGAATTGGTTCCAGTATTGGTCCCACTCATTAGGACCTTGGTAAGGAGATCCGGCATATGAGTTTGAATCGCTCGAAATTTCAATGGGATGCACATTTGATCCTGACGGCGGCATCTCCGGGTCGAAGTCCTTGTCCATAGGGTGTGGTTGGTCCAACTGATTTTGATCGGCTGGAGGTGTGTTAAAATAATTGTTGGGGTTAAATTCTTCATGGTAAGAGTGTGAATGGGAATGGTGAGAATGGTGTGGATGATAAGAGTGGTGAAAGTGGTAGGAGTTTTGGGAATGTGAGGGCGAGTGTCTATTAGAGACAGAACGTCTCGCTGGTTGCCAAGGAAACGAATCTCCTGATTCTTGGTAAGTATCTGGATTATGAGGTTGAGGGGGAATATGCCCCGATGGTCCTCCTCTCATTGGACCTTTTCCTCTTCCACTTTGTCCTCTCACACGTGGTGGCATTTTCCTGTTAAAATCAATTCAAAAACATACTAATAACTTAATAATGAAATGAATAATCCTAGGTCAATGCCTAGACTCAGAAGTCTAAAGAATGTGCATGTGAAAGTTTGAGATTAAACACAAGAAGGATAGTGCTTAATTCTCTCAAAAGTTGGCTCTGATACCAACCCTGTCACACCCCGGATTTCCAACCCCGAAATTCATACACCGGTGGGCCCGGGTGGGAAGTATCGTGACATCAGTTGATAATCATCAGTCAATTAAACACGGCACAATGGAAGTCTTGGAGTAAAATTACTATTACAAACTGAATGTTCGAAAATACAAAATAATATAAAGCTTGTAATAGAAGATCCACATCATAAATTGTACATGGAAAGAATAAAAAACAGACTTCAGGCAGATTTAGGATTTATAAGATCCTCTATCACTACCGAGCACTTCCGGCCTATTTTCGTATTGTACCTGCAGATTAGTCTTTTGAAAATACGTCAACTTTCGCTGGTAAATACACCCAACTGACTCATTTTGAAAACATTTCGAAAATGTTTTAAGTGCGTATCAGCACAAAAATCTTTTTATAACTTGGGTTAATTGACCGTCCAACCTTGTTAACAGATTTACATGTTTGTCATACATACGGGGCTCGGCATGAAAACCGAGACACAATTCACGTACACACCACTTTGGACTAACGAAGGAGTCAATTCCTCCCAACCTTGTGGGAATGCATAATTGAGCGTCTATCGGGTGTATGCCTACACCCGCGCTAAGGTCGTGGCCATTTCGATTGTAATGAGCCGAGGATATCCAGGACACGGTAGTTAACCCCCGATGTTAATTATCAAACAAAACTTATTAAAACAGAATATGCGGATTGATTATCTCCGAACCGGGGTTCGATTGAATCCCATTTCCGACTAAGCGGTAATAATTTACAGTAACCCAAGCCCGTATAGGGGAAATAAGTCGAGGATATTTACTGAGCTAGTCTTCTTTAATTTTTAATAACTCAGCGGTAACAAAAAGGACTAAGTGCAGATAGCATTTACCGGCATGTCTCTAGTCTGGATTATGGCATAAACTAACCAATTAAATACTAACGGTCTTATTTAAGTCATAGACTTAGACCGACTAGCATACTTGATCAAAACGTATGACGCTAGATTAAACAATGATTGGATAGAATGTAATTTAATCCCAACAAGTATGTTGACTTGTTTAATATGGGTGAACTATTAACATTCTGGATTTTGAGACTTAAATAACGAGGTTAAACCCGTTTCGGTTAACTTCCGTAAAATAGTTACATATACGTAACCGTGTGCATATTAGCGATATCGGGTAATCGGATAAGTCATGGGCAAGTTCTATATGCCATTATACTTTAAATAAGTTAAGATATTAGTAGGATATCAACTGGTATGACCGTTAAGGTTTTAAAACGAAATTATGCCTCATAAGGGCGTTTTGGTAATTTCATACCATATAAAAGGAACTTGAATATAATTTAATGTTATGATTATAAGTATTCTGGAAAAATACTTTATTTATGATATAATATCAGTAAGATATCAATTATATGTGTATTTTACCTTTTATGACCAAACTATACACCGAGGGGCATTTTGATCATTTTACACATAGTTTATAAATTATTTGGATTCTGAGTTTATAACATGTACCTACTGTAAATAAAATAAGTTTTAAAATCAGTAGGTATCAAGTCTTGGTCAATAGTTTGGTTTAAAACCATACTATGCGTCGAACGGCGCTTATGTCGTAAAATGATGTTTCTATGCAATGTTTATGAAAACTGATGTTAAGGTTAGATTAAAATATATTAGATATGTTATTTAATATAAAATATCAGTTGGTAAAAGATTTACCTTGGAAAGACTGATTAAAACTAGTTCATGAGCCACAAGGGCTAAAATCGCCATTTATCGACATAGTTTAAGGACTTGTTTGAAAACTCAGTTTATAACTTGGTTTAACATCTCAAATAATCCTACTTATAATATTAAATTAGTAGGAAACTCATTTGCAAGTTCATTATCATTTAAAACCTTGTTTTGTGTAAAAAGGGCATTTTGGTCAAAATTGGCATAATTATGGAACTTGCGCATAAACTTGGATTCTGATTATGATCATGTAATAAAACCTCATAGGGTTATTCTACATTATATTACGATCATAATGCAACTTTAGATTAGTCGGTAACTAATCTAAATCGGGTCAGAATCGAAAGTCAAAGCAGAAGTCAAGCTTCGCGACTTTCGGTTGCGAACCGACCCTAGAACTGAAATTGACGAGCCGAACATGTTCTTACATGTTCTAATAATTATCACCAAGTTGTTTAAGTGTCAAAACAGATTTCATAACATATATAAGATCAATTTATAGTTTTTCTAAAAAATGGCATGTTTGACTTTTTAATATCATAACTTTGACCCGTCAATTGGTCTAGCAAACGTGATCTTCAGGAGGTGACCTTTATAGGGATTAACACCTACCTTATTACGATCACTTATCCATGTTCATTTCGAACAATGGCTGGTCCATAATGGTCTTAACCGAAAGTCAAGGCGTTTTACGAAAACGCTTGACCTTTGGCTATAAAAGCCTATAAACGAAAATGCACAAAGAAGGAACACTTACCAGTGATTCCTAGATGTAAAAGAACTATGTTGGATTGCTCCTTTTAGTTAGGAACTTCCAGAGGAGGGCGCAGAGTGAATGAGAAAGGTGCAAGTTGAAATGGTGAACTTAAGCACCTATTTATAGTTGGAGAGCTTAAAGGAGGTGAAGCCAGGTGTTTAGGGGTGTAAGAAGAAGCTTACAAGTGTCCCAAAACGTGGCATATCAGTTTAGAGAAGCCATGGTTTCGATTTAATGGTTTTGGAGTTTTGCTTGGTCACCAAACAAAACTTTCTGCTGCAGAGGCTTTCTCGCGCCCCGCGAGAGACTTATACCTGGTCTCTCGCGGCCAGCGACCGCTCTTTGGCCAGTTTCAAAGTTTGACACTTCTAACCCCTTAACTTATAAAAGCTTATAAAAACCTATTTGAACACCATTTTGGCACTTTTAGCCCTCCGTAGCCAATATTTGGCATACCCGGGATTATACCCGGACATTGTCGAGCTCTCGGTTCTTTAAAGGTCACTCAGAGGTACAAATTAACATATTGACACTTTTAATCCCTCCATCATCCAACTTTCACATATTTACAAAATTTAACCCTCTCGTCCAAGAAATGGCACGTATGAGAGTTAGGACTTCACAAAGGATCACTCAGAGGCTTATTATAAGCATGTTGATTCCGATGTCACTCAGAGGCTGGGCATGTTGACATATCAGTCACTCAGAGGCCAAATTTCAAGCATGTTGACATATCAGTCACTCAGAGGCTAATGATTTAATCATGTTAACATATCAGTTACTCAGAGGCTGTTATTTATGCATGTTGACATCAGACCGTCACTCAGAGGCTCAGTTTGAGCATGTTGACGCCTTTAGTCCTTATTGGTCTTTAACAGACTTTATTTAAAATACAACACGTGTCACTATACTATTGGACACGATTTTACAGGGTGTTGCAAAATAGTATAAAACTCGTATATAAATCCTGTTGTTTAAAGTTATACAGCTTGTCCAGTATAAACCTGACAACAAAGTCGGTACAGGAACTAAACTCAAAATGATAAATTTATTTGTCTAGAGAGATAGATTAATAAACTAGGCAATAAAATTAGTACTAGAACTATTGTATAAATAAAATTATATAAGTAACACAATATGTCAGTATTTTACCCGGTACAAGCCCTGAACCAAATTTATCAACCGGACAACAAAACAATAAGTCTAATAAGTTATTTTAGCATATTATAATATCACTTTAAAGTTTTGGGCCATTAGATTTTATAAAAACTTATATATAAAAACATTAAAATTTATAAAGTTTATAAAAATTACAAGTTATATATAAAAAAATAAAACCAACCCCCCCCCCCCCCTCACGACTACATGGGGTGTAAACCCCCATGCCACTAAATCCTCCATGATGTGTTGGCTTAATGTAAGCATTGATAGTGTATTATGTGGTGTAAGAACTAACCAACACAAAACCAAAATCATATCCATTCCTTTCATTTTTCAAACATCAAAACACAACACTTTCCTTTCCTTTTTCCTTCATAAAATCGGCCAAACACCACCATCATCACCTTCAACTTTTAAAAATCCAAACTCAAGAAATTCAAGCTTGCATGGAGATCCAAGGATAATCTAAGGTGTTTGCAAGGATTAGGAGGCACATTTGGAAGCTAGGAAACTTTTGATCAACACCTTTCTTCTTTCTTTTTACATTATTTTGATCATCCCAAGCCAAGTGCTAGCAGTAAGCTCCATAACTTGATCTTATACTTTATGTTTTATATATATGTACAAGATCATCTTGAAAGGTTATTAAAAACCCACTTGAAAAACACTAATAAAATTATAATCACTAACATAATTATGTGGTTTTCTTGATGATTATGGATGATCTTGAATCTGTCATAAACTAGTAAACTTGAATCTTGCATGTTATGTATAAAAAGATAATCTAAACACATGTATGTTTAGATTAGCAAGATTCATTAACAAAAATTGTTATGAGCATGATTTTATATTTTAAAATGATCATATTTAATATATAAATTATAGATTATTAAATAAAAGTTATGATCTAGAAATTTTGTTAAAAAGAAATAATAAAGTTTCCATTTTAAGGAAGTTTGAAACTATAACAAGTTCGTGATATTTTTGTTAATACATTAGTATAATACTTGTGATTTGATGATGACTTGAATTAGAAAAGTGATTTAAAACATGTTTGTATAAACATGGGAAAGCTCATATTTTAAAGGAAACTATGGTAAAATTTTATAATAATTAATCTTGATTAAGATATGGTTAAACTAAAGATTTTGTGATTAAAAGTGATTAGGGATTTTAATCTTGTTTAAACAAAAGTTTGAGTGAAAAAGTTTAAGATATAATTATTTGAGTTTTTCTTAAACTAAAAAGAAAATAAATATATAGTTTTAGATAAAAGTATATATTTTGAAATCACCAAATATGTGTACATATATTTTTGTATAAATATTATATGTTTAGATCATGTAGGATCTAATACAAAGATATATATAAGTATCCAACTTTTGACAAAATGATATATATCGGACAATTCGAACAACTTGGACAATTCGGACAAAATAAAATATATGGTATAAACGAAACAAATGACAAAGACGAGAATAAAATGGTCGACGCAAACATAACGGTCAAAACGAACAAATCAACCGTCACACTTTATACTTCCTAGGACTTATAAAAATTTAACTCATATCTAGTAGTTTTTACAAATAAATTTTTATAAGTTATAACATTTGCTAGTAAATATTTTAAAAACTTGGATTAAGCCCAACTAAACAAATTATTTGGGCTAAGCCCATTTTCATAAAATTATATTGGACTAAAACCATTTTTATAAAAATATATGGACTAGCCCATTTATATAAATCAATTTGGGCTAGGCCCACTTGTATAAAATCAAACTTGGGCTAAGCCCACTTTTATAAAAATTAACTTTGGGCTAAGCCCATTTCTATAAAACTAAATTGGGCTAATCCATTTTTATAAACTATTTTGGGCTAGGCCCACTCTTTTATTATTAAATTGGGCTAGGCCCACTTTTACAAACCAATTAGGCTTGACCCACTTTAAATAAGAACAAGTTGGGCCCCACACATATGAAATGAATTGGGTTAGGCCCACACATAGTAAGCAAATTGGGCTAGGCCCATACTTACAAAACCTATTGGGCTAGGCCCTATGTAATAAACTTTTAGATTAAACTTTTAGATTGAACTTTTACATTTAAATTATGGGCTAGGCCCACTTACACGTAATCAATTTAGAAAACATATATGAAAGATATATATATATATATATATATATATATATATATATATATATATATACCAACAAATACAAGTATGAAATTCAAGATGAGATACTTATACGAAAAACGAAAGAAAGCTTAAGTGTCTAATGAGATTAGGACACTTGTAGGTCGAGAAACGAATGAAGTATCGGAAATCGAATAGAGATTTGTACGAAACGCAAATCTGTGAGTTCATGTTTCCCCTTTTATTTAAATGTTTTTATGGTTTTTAAACGTGCGGGTATGTATACATGTTATATTTAGTATAACTTGGAAATGAAAATATTTAGATCACATGTGGATAAGGCTCAAGCTTTGGAACCATTAATGAATAGCAAGTACCGAGGAACAAAGGGATAGATCTATTGGGTTTGGGCGAGTCCCACTCTATTACGACAACAATAACAGATCGTATTAGAGTGCTTTTGTGTCTAAAACGAGTGTCTCAGACACAATAAATCGTCAAGGTTTGGTTGCCACCTTATTCGGCATACAGATTAGTATCCTTGCAACACACTAATGATCTTACAAGTTTCATTAAGCTATACTAAACGAGTTCATTATTTCAAACGTTTTTTCGAAGATTCATTTAATACGAAAATTTATAACATGAATTCACCAGCTTTTGTTAACGTCGTTTTCAAAACTAACATGTATTATAGGAAACTAGCGGACCGCCTTGGGGGGAAAACATGTCCGTATGTTATGAAGTCAAGATATTATATTTCATCCAGTCTTTTGTTTTTGTGTTTGTAAACTGGTGTTTGAATTTTAAACAAGGTTGTTAAAGTTGTGGTATGTTCATAACAAAAGGTCGTGTGTAAACCTTGTATTAAATAAAGTGTATGGATGAACATTTTACAACGTATTACAATTGTCGTATACTTGGTTGAATGCAACGATTGCCATTCTGGCTACACCTCGCGACACTTCCGCTACATCGAAAATCAGGGTGTAACATGAATGACTTGAACAACGGCCATCAAACATCACTGAGAATGACGACAAAGCTTCTCGACCAGGCGTAAAAGAATGGGCATACATCCCGATTCTTCAAAGCAAAAGATTTTAATCGGCATACAACCAATAATGCAAATGAAAAACGAATTATGCAAAGTATTGGCTTGCAAATTTTGTTGACAAGGTCGTCCTTGAGAATTTTAGACAGCGTGTGACAATAAAACCAGGCCCTTAAAACACACAAAGCGAACTCTTCACACTACCAAAAACTATGGGAGAGGCATACATGTATGGTGTATATGTTTAAGTTTTTTAAAGGGCCAAAGAGTACTACTGGACATATGGGTTAAATAATTAGTTGATTAATGGGCTAATGGTAAATGATTATTGACTTAGTGGCCCCCTTTGAGGATGAGCATTTGGTACTGGGTACCGAGCCGGTACCAAACCGTACCGGATATATTCGGTGCCGATACCCATTTTGCCCGTTTTTCGGTACTGGTATTTACAGGTAAAACACCAGTAAATACTAATACCGAACCGGCATATTCAGTGCCGGTACCATTTTTTTCTGTTTTTGTGGTACCGAACGGGTACCATGCTCATCCCTAGGCCCCTCTAGAACATGAAATAACTACTTACTTTAATAAATTTTTTTATATGTGTTAATCAACCTACATTGCCTAAATAAGAAAAATAAACATTGGGGGCCCTCTCTAGAACATGGGGCCTGTGCAGTCGCCCATTTTGCACACCCTTTGCTAAGATGAGTCAATAACTTAGTTAAGCGAACCAAAACATTAACCGATGGTTCAAATAAGCCATAACCAATTAACCGAAAATTATGGTTCGATTGTGATTTTGATGCGTGGCATAACCAAATTAACTTAATCGAACCAATGATACATATAACTATTAAAAATGTGATGTTAAAGATATATAACCCAGAAATATGAGTAATTAAAGACTCCATGATTTAGTTTGGGAATCATTTTGGGATAATCATCCGGTATATGCCACAGCATACTATACAGCTACTCTAGCATATTTATACCATTACAAAAGTTTAAAGCTTACAATATCATAACAAAGCTTAGGAAACTTGAGCATATACAGCTACTCTAGCATATTTATGCCATTACAAAAGGGACCATACCCCTTCAATTGTTATTAGAGGACGAACATATATAACTTAGCAAACTTGCGGACAACAAGAAGTTGCATGAGACCGGTTGTGACACCACCCATACTTACCTTGTCTTAGTCTGTGAAGAACTAACAACTAAACTTCAACTCCAACATTACTAACGAATGAGGTGAAAGTGTGAAACAATTAAATTCTCGATGTCTATCATTAATAAAAAAGAAAAGAAAAAGAAAATAGAATTTCATCTTGAAGTTCATTATCCCACATAGGAGCTTTGAGCAAAATTTTCCTAAAACTCTCTTATTAAAGAAGTCCCACAGGCCACATTGGTAGGAACATCAAATACTTGGGAACACTCAGGCTTATAAATCGAGAGACCTAGGATAAACAAAAATTAGTGACACATATAGCTTGTTACAACTTTGATTCTAGCATGTTGGCTACAAAGTTAACCGACCTATAAACAACCCATTCCAACATTTGAAACCGATTAAAACAAGAACCCATTCCATCATTTGAAACTGATCATAACAAGAACCTTGTTACCATGACTCCAGTGATTGATTGTAATTTCAGTTTTTGATTGCTCTTTCAGATTTGATCGCTCCTTCAAATTTCTTGATTTGATGATCTGCGGTTCCTTTCTTCACCCTTGATCGATGATACGAATTGTTGACCAGAATCGGTAACCAAAGATTGAAAATTAAAATCACAAATCAAGAAACTTGCAATTTTAGGTTCAAGTGTTCACAACGATCACATATTTAGCGATGTACATGATAGACTCCAAACTAGAACTAATAGTATAATTACATATTTGACCCAGACTAAAACAAGTGTAGTTTAGTCCTTCAATCAGGATAACAACATTTGATTCACTTAAAAAACTGTTCAATTCCAACTAGTCTATATGGGTCTGAACTCAACGCCTTCAACAGTAAGCTCACTACACTTCTTTCTATTACAATAGGACAAGTAAAGATGCACAGGAATCGTTGTGGTGTTAGTAGTAGGAGATGGGACTTCCCAAATTTGTACTTCCATCCAACCATCATTCCTCTGTTGTGGAAGACCATTGACTTTCGGCCTATTGAGTGGGTTGTGGGTGTTTTGATCTGCCTTTAATCTAATAACCGGGGTTTGAGGATTTACTAAATATATATACCAACGTTTTGAACCAAAATGTCCTTCTGGGTGCACCTCCATAGGAGTCACAAATCCGGATTGGTCTTTTAGTAATTTGTAGACAAGGTAACTTGCATATCTTGTTTCAGGAGATAGTAGCGTGGGTCGGATTGTGCACTTGATTCTAAGACACGAAAAACCAAACTGAACGGATTCTCCGAATCTGAAAATCTTGAAATATCATCTTACATGTAAAAGAAATGCTAGAAAAACAACTTGTCTGTATGTAATGTGAACTTCCAGAAAAACTCAGGTCAAACATTATCCTGGAAAAAGAATTTCAACAGCATATATGATACTAAAGTTTAAATTTGAACCTACCTAAAATCAATCTCATTTTATGACCAGCTACAAAAATTAACTTATAAATGTAGTGTATGTTTCTAGAACCAATATGTACACCTATGATATGCTACATGTCTAATGTGGTTTATTTTTTCATCACTACATGTAAAAATAATGCATTTCTCAGAATGCATGCTTGTAACTTCACGGAACATACATAAATTGACTTTGTAGATGGGAACATATATTTAGGGGATGAACATATGGAGCCGAATATTCATAGGTCGCTGCTAATGATGGCAACTTAATTAATGAATTGCAAAAGATTTGAGAAACTTCTTAATTCACACATGAGGCACATATTTGCAAAAGATCGGAATTTCTACAAGAATACAGGGGAAAGATATAGAAGAACCTTGATTCCGGTAAAGACAGCCGACATGATTGCGTCCCATTCTTCACGCAAGCCACTTTAGCTGATAGCATGTGACATTTCTTCCCATTTTTATCAAGAGAAAACCACTATCAAACAATAATATAAATAAGTACTAAATTGGCTGCACAATTAAATATGGATTTACAATTCAGTAATGAAAGTAAAGAATCATTTCTTTCAAACGTACCCCTTCACCACCATTGATATAGAAGCCTTTACACATAATTGAGTATGCTTCCTTCTTCGATGTTGATTGTACCCTATTTTTTGACTGTTTCATCATGTCTTGATAATCAGTTGGTAACTTTTCTTCCCTATTTGCATCTGAATCTGGTATGGGCTGATTTCATCTTTATATTCCACCTGTAGAACATTATCATATGGAAGTGACTACCATTATATATACTTGCATATTATATTTGATACCACAAATTTTTTTCTCAAAAACACCAAAAGCGAAATAAACGATGTATTTGATTAATGATGCACATGAATAAAATAAACTTTTATTTGTAATCTTACTTTCTCCAAGGGCCGAAACTCGATGCCTTCTACATATAAGGAAACATCTTTTGTAAAGCCGGCAAACATAATTTGAAGATGTACAATATTGTGGTCACTAGTAAACTGATACAATTCACACATCCACCATCCATCTTCTCTCTCATCAGCAAGGTATGCAATTGAAGTTTTTTTTCTCTCCTAGTAATTTATATCTCAGGGATATATGGTGACGTGGGCCCAGCAAATTCAAGCGCACAACTTTGAACACAAGGTTCACAGTGTATGTGATTCCTGGTGACAAGAATTGAGTTCTTACATATGTTTTGACACTCCCATTGTTATAAGGGTAGGTACCCACAACAAATCTGCGTAAAATAGTAGCAAAGAATTATACATATCAAATATTCTCAAATTAAAGCTATAAGGGAGGAGTAGTCACCTTGAATTATATGTAGACGACCATTCACCCTTGAATTCTGAATTTAAACATTCTGCAAAAGATATCATTTCAGAATGTTCTCCCTTCTTGTTTAGTGAAAACCACTGATCATTAAACAAGTTCAAGTTAGTTCGGCTCATGTAGAACGATATGATTTGCAACGGTATCAGTCTGTCTAACTACTAAAATTACTGAATCACCCTTTTTTGTCATTACTTAATCACCCTTTAAGATCTCTCAGTACGTTTTACTTGGAGAATCAGTTACATCATGACCCATTAGCTATCTGAACCGATCATATGATTCATCACATATTTAGTTGGGTCATGTAGTTCAGAGGAGGATTATGTGGTAGATGAAATATAATTAACATTCTATGAGTAAAAAGAATCTAAAGGGACATAGCAGTAATTACCATTTTGCCGCCATTAAGGAGGGCCCCTTTGGACAGAATTTTCCACAATTCACCTTTGGATCTGTAGTTCAGAGGAGGTTCTGCAGTCTTAATCATCTCTTTATAGTCAACAGGTAGATTCCCTTCACTAAACTCTTGAACTTGGAGTGCAATCTCGAGTTCTGTCACTACCTCACCCATAGTTGACCGATCTCCACGAGATTCCTTTAAACATCGATACGCAAGGTCTGAAAATGTTTCTAAAGAACTCTGATCCAATGGTTGAATGGTCGGATTTTTAAAGATGATATCATTATACTTCTTAGTTCATAGCTTCTAATCCATGTAGGCTCTAATGTATATTGATAAGAACCATTGTTATATGTATAGCATAATGTCCCACAAAAAACTTCAATTAAGACCACACCGAAAGAGTATACGTCTGACTCTTTCGTTAGGGTGTTCGTCATCTGATATTGCGGATCACTGTACCCTTGGGTACCTGCTAGTAAGGTGATAATAGTCGATTGCTGCTCATTAGCAGGGCCCATTGTTGCGAGCCCGAAGTCAGCAACTTTAGCATTCCAATCGTTATCAAGTAGGATGTTGTTGCCTTTTACATCACAGTGGATAAGTCTTTGGTGTGTCCCCCTTGGATTATGAAGGTAGCTTAGCCCCTTCGCGACATCAAGGCATATCTTGATACGTTGTGACCATGTGAGTTGAGAGGACTTTAAATGGTGGTCAAGACTTCCATGAGATGCAAGCTCGTACACAAGGAGCATCTCACCCCCTTGATAACAAAATCCCAAGAGAGAGATCAGATTTTCATGCCTGTAACGGGAAAGCGTATCAATCTCTTTCAAAAACTCAAATTCTCCTTGTCCATGACTACGATCCAAACACTTAATGGCAACCATGCCTCGCCCCTCAGAGTGAGACATTTCTCCTTTATAAACTTTCCCAAAACCACCACCTCCATTTTAGTTCTCATGTGGAAGTTGTTGGTGGCTGATTTTATCTCTTCCAGTGAGATTTGAAGATGTTGAAACTTCTGCAAGACTCCTTCCATATTTGTGGATCAAATAATAATAATAATAATAATAATAATTATAATAATAATAATAATAATAATAATAATAATAATAATATTCAAATAAAGGGTTCCAAGCAGTTGCAAGTGAAAGATGGTTAATAATGAAGTACAGACAGATTAACTTGGTGTGATTAGTTGGATGAAGAGCAACGCCTTTTAACAGGATTAGAGAGGCCAGAAATTAGTAACATATTCATCAAGCATCTTTAGTTGACCCAAGTTCAACTCCGTGTGTGCATCAATCAGCCTATAGTTATTTTCTCAATTATTTGGGGGTGGTTATTATGTCTTTATAATTGAACATGAGTTAAATGCTTGGTTGGTCCCTGTGGTTTGCGAAAATTGCAGATTTGGTCCCAGTGGCTCATTAATTACACACCTGGTCCCAGTGGTTGCAATTTTTGCACTCGGGTGGTCCTTATGACTAACCCATGTTAACTTTCTCAGTTAAGTCTATGTAAAATTACCACACTACCCTTACTATTAAAAAACAAAAATAAATAAACACCTTCTTCTTCTTCACCCTGATCTCTCTCTCTCACTTTCCTTTTCTCTCTCTAAAACCACAAGACCACCGTCTCCTACCTCCACCACCGCCGCCTCCACCACCGCCTCCTACCTTCTCCTCCCATTCACTGTTTCAGGTAATTAATCTCCCTGTTTTTTTCTCGTATTAAAAAATGAATTCTGTTTCATCACTCAAATCTCTCTCATGTTCTTTAACCTCATCAATGGCGGAAAACACCTCGCTCATCTTCCTATCTCCATGCTCTCAGAGACTCCTCTTAGCTTCCATTGACACCTTATTTCTCCTCATCCTCTTCATTTTCATCCTCCAAAAGCTCTACTACTCAAAGCTCACCTCGCACATCAATGGCGGTTATCCCGCCATTAACGAACCTCTAGTAGTTAAAACCCTAGGTTCTGTCCAAATCAACCTCTGGTTCAAACTATCTCTTACATCTTCCACAATACTAGCTCTTCTAGCCATTTCTTAATCCATTTTAGCTTTCACACAGAACACGGAGACTCCATGGAAGCTTATCAATGGAACATGTTGGTTGATTCACTCGATATCGTATATCGTAATCACTGTTTTAATCTACCGCGAGAAAAACCTTGTAAGTGTAACTCATCCAGTATTTCTCCGAGTATTCTGGATAGTAAACTTCATCGCGGTTGCATTAACCGCTTGTTCGAGCATCACCCGCCTTATTTTCAAAAGTTCTTTGTCAGAGCCTTTAGACTGGATTTCAGCAATCTCACTCCCGTTTTCATGTTTCTTCCTGATTGTTTCAGTAACCGGTTCAACCGGAATTACTGTCACACCAGATTCCAAACATGTTGATGAGGGGGAGAAATCAGTAAACGTAAGCGGATGGGCCTCGGCTTCATTCGTATCGAAACTGTTTTGGTTTTGGATGAATCCGTTGCTGGAAAAAGGTTACAAAACTCACTTACAACTCAAAGACGTCCCGACGCTTTCACCCGAACACAGAGCTGAGAAAATGTCATTATTGTTCGAAACTGTTTTGGTTTTGGATGAATCTGTTGCTGGAAAAAGGGGGAGAAACCAGTAAACGTAAGCGGTGGGTGTTCGGGGGTCGAGGTGAGATGGCGGCGGAGGTGATATGGTGGTGGTTGTGCTGCTTGTTTGAGAACAGACCTGTGAAGATATATATAACTTGGTAATAAGCAAGGGTATTTTGGTCATTTAATATGGACTTAACTGGAAAACTTAACAGATGTTAGTGATAAGGACCACCCGAGTGCAAAAATTACAACCATCGGGACCAAGTGTGTAATTAGTGAACCACTAGGATCAAGTCTGCAATTTTTGCAAACCACATGGACCAACCAAGCATTTAACTCATTGAACATTAAATAAGTTGCAAACACCGTCATTCTTTCCATCCGAAGACACTTGGAAATTAATCTTTTTTTTATCAGATAGATATTGTAGTCTAAATAATTGCTTATATAACCAAGAGCTATGGGACAATATAATCGTGCATTAATCCCTCTTTATTTCATGAAACACCTGCATATATCCCAGCGCACATGAAACTACTGTCACTCACCTTTTCATCTGTATCATCAATAAAATGTATGTTTTGCTGATGAAATTCAACCCACATTCAAATCTAACTTGCGTATTAATGCCCTTCATATCCATGTATTTGACGGGTGAGGATTTAGAGAAAACGCCTAAAGTGTGAAAACGGTCAGAACGCCCTCATTCGTTGGATCAAAACAATCTATGGATTAGAATGGTGCGGTGGCGTTTTCGTAAATAACATCAACTTTATTACTTGGGCGTGCTTCATTAAGGGTAAAATTGTCTTTTTACTGCACTAATACAAAACGCCACACTGATGAGCGAAACGTCATTCAAGATTCCCGCGTTAACCTACATTCCATACACATCACTCACTTTCAGATGAAACGACATATTTATCTAAAACACTATTGATACAAAACGCCAAAACTTAATGATAAAACGCATTGCAGATTTAACAAATAGATGTGAACAAACAATAACTGAAAGTTAATTATTAACATTTATTACAAAAAAATTCTTTCATAAACTACGTGCCAAAAAGATCATTATATAAACGATGCCCCAAAAAGTTAATTATTAACATTTATTACACCAAGATATTTACCTTTATAAGATATAAGAGATTAATTCAACTGGATAGATCTACAAATGAAGTGGCTGCTGAGAGGGAAGAAGGTGAAAACACCATAATGAATAAACCATTAGTTTAATGATAAACAATAAGAATAACAGATTTACTGTAACCCTAAAACATTTTAATGAAAACGACATATTTCAGATATATGTAACAAGGTGTAAAACGCCATTAGTAAGTTCTAAATAATGAAACACCGAATATTGATTCTAGGTTGAAGGACATAACGACGTTTTTCAAAAATATTGCTTTGAAAATAAAAGGTCACAGAAACAAGAACAAAGAACAACACGTGATGTCTGATGGACTTTTGTTTTAAAATGAATTACAACACCATCTATTAAGTGGACTTGAACAATGACAATCGTAACCCGCATATCATTTAGCACCCTCTCTGACACGTGTTCGGCTAGGATCCGTTCTCACAGTTTTCACACTTCCAATCGTTTTCTCCTGATCTCGTTTCTGTAGTTGACTACTAGTATCCTATATCTAACTAATTTAGTACCCGTCGATGGACGGGTTACGTTGATGTATAGTATATAATACAATATGAATGAATCTATGAACACAAAGAAGTTAAATAGAGTCTAGATAATATATCCGTGCGGTGGCCAGGTACTTTAATGCCAATAATTTCAACACTATATTAAATTGTATTCTAAATAAAAACCGTTTTGTTCGTGCTCGAAGTACAACTCATTAACATATGTTCACTATGAAAAATTGGTATAATTTAGTGTCATCAACTCAAGAGTACCTTATGTAAAGATCAAAAATAAGAAGACCCAGCTTGGTAATAGCATGTATAAAGCCATACTTGTTTGATATCTACAGAGTTAGAAATAAAGATGTTAGATCAGATTGCATTTACACTATCTGAAAAACAAGCCTTTATCTCTACCCATGTTGACCCATTCAATGTTTTAGCCTTGCCCATCTTGACCATCCTACGTCTTTTGCTCTCCTTACTTCTTACTTCAGCCCATAGAGACCCAATGCAAACACAGCTTAATGACCCAACTTGACCCAAAATGTTATAATAAAGACACATTGTGAGCCAAAACTTGCCAATTGGGTCATATTACGACTAAATTTACATTATTAATGTTTTGTCTTAGGATCAAGAAATCAGTTTAGTGTTCAAACTTTCCATGCAAGTGTATGCATTTAGTGAGTTAGTATGTGGGTAAGTTAGTGAGTATAAGTTAGTTCTCAATTTCCTACATTTATTTGATGTTCGTATTATATTGAGTCTAGGAATGAAGAATATGAAATAAGTCTCTTTCTCTTTAAAGTTCTTCCAAGCTCTTATTTATTTTCTTTGATCAATTTGGACTTCAGAAAAAATAGATTAAAAAAAATATTTATCCTATCTTATATTTTGTATTAGTGTCCCTTGATTTGTCTTTTTAAAGATTATTTTGTAGGATTATAGTACAATCTAGTAGAAATAACTTATCACGTTAAGAGCAAACATTCTGGTTCCACCTCCTTCCAAAGAATTTGTAAGTTATTTGATAACAACAAACCACCAAAGAATCTGAATTTATAATTATATACTATATTGTTAAATGGAGACTAACAATGGGGAACATAATATAATTCATACCATTTGCAAAAAAAAAAAAAATCAGCAGACTTCAAAAGTTGGCAAATGTCCACCAAAAGCTCCACTAAATTTAACCTAAATTGAGCAAGACCATCTGGCAAGTCCTTGTTGCAATCTCACAAATTTATATTGAATCATCTACCTACCATAGTGAATGTCTACTTTAATGTTAATTAATAACTGAATGCATAATTGATACTCATGTCAATGTCATTAACAAAATTAAAAATGGAGAAAAATAATTGATACATTTGTTACACGAGAACGCATCAAACAATGCTAAAAATATTGAGGAAAAACGTCCTTGACATGTTTGCTATTTTGTGTAGTTCTAACATCCTCCATAAATGAACTTATGAACACAAGAAGAACAACATGAATGAACGCATGAACACAAGAAGAACAACAAAACTATAAGTAAAAATAGAGAAATTAAGAGAAAAAAACACTAATACAATGTAAAGACATTTGCAAGAACTACATTGACATCTTTACTTTGCTCCATCTTTTGTTCACTGTAGAATTTAACGACAACTTTACTCTGTTGCATCTTTTATTGATTCCTAGACAAAATTTGCTTCTTGAAATAAATGATTCACAAAGTGTTGCTTGCAGGCACATTGTATAACAATACATCATCTCAACTGACTCAGGTTTATAGGAGCTTGAGGTGTGGAGTTAATGTGCAAGAAAATTTGGAGGTAACCACCAGAGATAAGATGATGGACAGAAAAAGGTGGAGCAAACCGCTAGGTGAGAAAACTGCAAATAACCTTCTTGAACCGCCACCACAACGGTTATTTTTGTGAGTTTAAACGATTGAGATTTAATTTCAGCCGAATCCGGCAGTGGATATTGATTTCAAAAACAGTTAGATTTAATGGGCTCAATAATATGTATAATTCATGAAGTTTAAACAATTCTATAGACCAATTTTTTAACCCATTTAAACACATATATAGTTTAAACCAATTTCGTAACAAATAATCCATACATACTTACATAGAGATCAATGTGAATAGATGGTATATTTGTGATAATAGTTATTCAAGCATATAACAGATTTTTACAAATCACAAGATCCATCACCGTTTCCGGTTGGTTTGTGAGATCGATCAAGCAATTGTTGCTGTGTAATGTTATCACCTTATCAATAGGTCAATGAACGACAAGTGACACTTTATAGCTATAGGATTTCATGAAACCCGCCCGAAAAGGTGGGTCATACATCTCGTTTAAAAGGTTGAGTCGTCTTGCTATTTTCAAAGAAGTAAAAGTTGAGCCTTCGAGGTTACATGCCTCTTAATGCCTTTTACCACTGCACTGAATGGAGATAACAAATTAGCGGGGAATCGTAGCCGAACATACATTTAAATTGTCTAACAATTCATTTCATTCTAACCAGCATTCACCACAGTAAGTTTATTTTCAACATTAGGTGAGGGGTTATTATTAATTAGAGAAAACCTTAGATTTCACTTTCATATAAATATTTTCACAACAAAATAATATTTTATTATGAAACTAATACACGAAACAATTTTACCTCTAGACTCTTTGATATTATCTTTGCTTAGGTTAAGGGTATGGGGATCGGCAACGGCCTATGTGGCCTTGGCAATCTCGAGGTAACAACCCACCACTGCAATCGATGAGTTTATTACCGTCGTCGTGTTGCGGCTAACTTTTTTTTGTTATTTATTCTGAGTTTACATGTGTTTTTGAAATTACTACGTTGCGCACGAAACCGCTGACAAGAATAAAAAGAAAATGTAGAAAAAAACACTAAAAGATAACCAAAAGAAAATCAACAAAAAAGTTGTAGGGTAATGATGTTCATATGAAACCCGTGATCAGAAATGAGCAGATGGTACTGGGTACTAAGTACCGACTTTTGGCGTTCCTAGTACCGGTTTGCTACCGGCTTTTATCTTCATATACCGGTACCGTAACAGGTATTTTCGGTACTAGTACCGATTCGATATCGGTTGACACTGAGCTCATCTCTACCCCTAAAACTTAAAAATCATTAAAACTTGAAGGAAATCAATAAAAAAAGTTGTGTGATACAGTTGTTGTTCATACAGTTCCTATGATTAGGGATGAGCAAATGGTACCGGGTAACAGTATCGACTTTCCCAAACTAAGAGATTTTCAATATCAATTCGGTACTGACTTTTAGCGTTTTTTTGTACCAGACTGGTGTCGGTTTTACTCTCATGTACCGATACCGAACAGGACCGTACCGGTATTTTCAATACCAGTATCGATTCGATACCGATTGACACTAAACTTATTCCAACCCGTGATAAAAAAATTATTAAAGTTAAGAAAAATATGAAAATGTATTCAACTTAAAAGATAAATAAGAAAATAATTACTATTATTAAATTAAAATGGTAAAAGTAAAAAAAAAAACTATATATATTATTATAATATTAAAACAACTATTCATTAGGTTGTATTTTTGTATCAGGCTGTTGTTGGTTTTTACCTTCATGTACCGACATCAAACAAGACCATACCAGTTTGATACCAGTTGACACCAAACTTATCCCAACCCATGATAAAAAAAATCATTAAAGTTAAGAAAAATATTAAAATTATTCAACTTAAAAGAAAATAAAATAATTATTATAATATTAAAATAGTAAAAGTAAAAGAAACTGTATATATTATTATGATATTAAAACTAGTATTCATTAGATTGCATTATTAATATAAAAAAATAAATAAATAATAAATATTCATTAGGTTGTATTATTAATGTAATAATAAATATTAATGTAATATGATATTAAAACTACTATACATTAGGTTGTATTAAAATAAATAATAATAATAATAATAATAATAAAAAGTAAATAATAATAATAGTAACGTAATGTAATATAATGGCAAGACGGGCTGGACCAACGAGGAAGAATTCGCTTTGGTCATGGCTTAGGGAATACATCCACCACTCGGGGCAAGTTTAACACAAACTCATGGTCGAGTGCTTTGCTTAGCGAATTTCGTCAACAAATGGGCGAAACTGATCATAACAAACACGAATTCCTTTGCAAATGGAGGCTAGTGAACCGACGTGTTACGATATTTTGAGCAACCCTTCATACGTACCATGAATCGCGAAGATCCTAAAACCAAGGAGGCTATGAACAAGGCCCTTCACGTGTACCAAAGGAACTAGGGACAAGTATTTAGGAAAATTCCATCGTGGCAAATGATAAGATTCTGTCACACCCCAACCAATGGCGGAAACATCGGAGTGAGAAGAACGAGACTTCTCGAGACTTCATAACGCTAATAAGTGACAAGTATTTAAATAACAAATTTCATTTTATTGCTAATATCAAGTACATTGTTTGAAAATGAAATTGCAACAAGTTTGGATCAAACTAAGATACAACAAGTATTAAAGTTTAAGGTGTGTTTCTAGGCATTTTACTAGGTTCCGTGCATCATCATCATCAAAATCCTACAAAAACGTTTTAAAGTATAGTTCAATACAAAAGTATTGGCGAGCATACAAGTTTGAGTACTAACATATATGTAAAGAAGGTTTGAACAATCCACATGACAAAAATAATTAACTAGATTAATGTATCAAGGCATGAAATTATGCAAGTCAACCCAAAGTTTAGCGTTATCTTATCGTCGCAACGATAAACCATAATGAATGAATGACTTAACATGACCTCAAGAATGCGTGCGGTGCGTTACTCCTATAGCGTTATACATGTTAAGGGGAGGCTTTAAATAAGGTTAATGACAAGTAAATTACATAAGAATATTCTAAGAATACAAATCAAGTATCACGTATTTAAGCATGTATGATTGGATTGTTTATGTTTGCATAAAATATAAGTGATTGCGCGTGTTTATTAGTATAACGTATTGCACCCAAAACTGTAAGCAAAAGGGGTCATGTATACTCACAATTTTGCAAAGCTTCCCGATTATCCGTGAGTGACGAGTTGTTTGAGAATGGGACATCGAGGGTATAAGGTCATTCAGGGTTTATGGAGTGGTTGAATTCAGAATCTAGAATTTAAGTACAAAACGTATGTATAAGCAAAGTAATTATCTAGTCTTAAAACACTCGTTTTTAACACTATATATATCCCGTACGGGTTGTTGTGATTTCATGGGTTAAGTGCCCATTGGAATCGTAACAAGAGGTTCAGGTCTTAGATTAATATAACATATTACCATGACAAGTAACCATGTTGGTTATCATCAAAGGTTTGGTTATGTGTATACATATATATGTATCATATAGTTTATATAATAATTTTAAGCTAAATCCATCAAGAGTATCATAGATTGTCATGTAAGTCAAGCATGGAGGATTAACCTCATTATATGATTCACCAATACACAAATCATCACAAGAAGGATTTGGATGGTCATGAATAAAAAGGAAAAGTACAACTTCTTACTATATCAAGTAGCCAAGTAAACTTTAACCCATGTGAGTCATTCTCGACATGGAAAGAGTTAGCTAAGTGTCGGAGGCTAGACGGGGTTAAGTTACTTTAAGTCTAGCAAACTACTTGAAATATAAGGTAAAAATATCAAGTGAGGCGGTGGAATGAAGTTAGGATAGCCAAGGCTGTCACATCCGTAAAAAAACCGGATTTACCAAACCCGCTTCGTTTATTAACCGAACAATCAGTTAAAAATTTCGTTGCGTATTTAATGCTCAAATTAATTTTAAACGATACACAATTATTAAGTATATTGGAATATAAAATTTATATTTGAAATTTTATTAAAAATAATGAAATAAAAATAAAACAAGGCTGCCGGGATTCGAACCCGGGTCAGCCGGGTCAACCAAGTCAGCAAAGTTTTAACTCTCACACGCTCAACCACTCCGCCACTTGTGTTCTTTAGTAATATATCAAAACAATTAATTCAAATATCACAATCTCGAATTCAAACTGACGCGCCCAATTCGCAGTCGTCGGAAATCCCGACGATTTCGCCTTTCTCTGTCGGTTTCTTGTGTCTTAACGCGTATAATAACTATTGCATCGGTTATAACCGATGTCCAGTCCGCGACATCAGTCATAACCGCCGGAAAAATTATTGACCGACGAATCAAGACGGTAATCGGACTAAATTCATCGATGTTCTTCCCTATAAATACACCCACAAGCTTCTGATAACTTTTTCGCTCACAATCACACAAATCCTCGACGTAATTTCACTCGCCGGAAACTTTCTGCAACTCGCCGGAAAACCGAACACTTCACCTCTGTGCCTTACTCTAAAAACAGAACATCTAGAGCTCATACCGAAGTCACCCACACTCACCTCAAACTTCTTGAAGAACCTCTGCCGCAAGATACACGTCGCCGGAATAACCTGCTGTCATCGAAAACTCGCCGGCGAAACAGGGGATCTCTGTCGGTATATCTTATGCCTAATCTCTCTCATTTTTTATTAATCTCAAATGTAGTTAATCACAACTTACTAAAGAAATTGATTAATTTGTCGAAACAGTCGGACATTGGTTCTGGGTTAAGTTTAACGAAGAAGATGAAGTTTTCGGTTATATATATATTTAATTTAAATCAAGTTATATCTCGGGTTAGACACACAGTCCAGCGGTGGACTGTGTGCAAATAAACACGCATACGTCCCGAGTTCGATCCTTGACACACGCACACTCGCTTTAATAAAAATGTTCCTTTTTTTTTAAACTGAACCGGATCCACTTGCAAATAGATGTTAAGTCTAATGAAAACCGGAATAATAACCAAGATAGACACACAGTCCAGTGGTGGACTGTGTGCGAGTTTAAATCATACGTTGCGGGTTCGAGTCCAGGCTACCGCACCGGTTCTGGCAATTATCAAACTTTTTATATAAGGACAGAAATGAATTTATCTAGTTTGTATATAAGTATAATAAAAACCATATTATTTACCAAGTTAGACACACAGTCCAGCGGTGGACTGTGTGCCAAACTAAACCACAGGTCCCGGGTTCGAGACCTGTGGCGAGCACCGAGTCGATACATTAAATCTTTTTTAAAATAAGTGATTTTCGGATTAACTTAATTAGTATATAAATATAACTAAAAACAGAAATATTTCGGGTTAGACACGTAGCTCAGTTGGTAGAGCTGCGTGCACGCGTACGGGAGGTCTCGGGTTCGAGTCCTGCCCGGCGCATACATACACACAATAAAACCGGTCAACAAGTCAACGGTCAACAGTCAACGCTTATGGTCAACGGTCAAAAGTCAACATTTTTATTTTTTTATTTATTTATTTAAATTAAAAATCAATTAAAAATACTTAAAAATAACATTTTTAAAGTTAGAAAATAGCCTTAAACTCATAGAAATATATCCAATAATCCTACTAAAATGATTGATAAAATCCGCTTATTTACCGAACCATTATGTTATTATCTAGGTTAGTTTCACTCGTGGTTAAATCCAACTTCGTGCGCATTCAACATCATCAACCGAACGCACCCAATGTGAGTGAATCTTACAACTCCCCTTTTTATTACACGTTTTGGGGTGTATCATGTGTCACTAAAACTAATTCGTTTATTCAAACTCGTGCCATACCATATTATGATTTAAACTTAGAATGTAAATATTGTTTGTAGTTATGTATTACATATTGTCAAGTTGTATGCAAATTATTCATTAGGCCATCAGTTCGTAGAACAACGCGTGCCTCAAAACTCATTCATTAGGCCCATCAGTTCCTCGTGGGAGACGAGTTGAGCAACGCGTGCCTCAAAACAATCTATTATTGTATGTTGTGCATCATTTAATATTAAGTGTTTCGTGAATAAGTTTACAGCTACAATTTCTCATATGTGGTTATGCACTTTATTTTATCAATTCAATAAATTTGTTTAAATGTTTTAAATAGGATTCACTCGCCAACTTTTTGTTGATCCAAAAACCATTTTTTACACATGATACAGGTGAACAGGATGAAGCAAGGAAAACATAGGAAATGCCTTAGAAGAAAATAATGAAGTCTAGAATGATGTGTAGAACATAATGTAATTATGATTGTATGTTTCCCTTTAAATTGTAATAATAAATATGAAACGTTATAATAAATGTCATGAGCTTTGATGATAACCCAATCATGCCCCGATCACCTTTTCCGCTGCGGGTCGGGGTGTGACAGATTGGTATCAGAGCTTTTGACTATAGGGATATAGGATAGGTTATTAGACCCTTAGAGCCTATACTATAGGTGACTAGATTTTAATTGTTTATGTGGTTACATGCAAACTTATAATATTTATTTGTTTCATATTTATTACATACACAAATGCATGCCAACATTTCCAATATTACATTTTGTGATACATAGTGAATTATACTTACAGTCAAACATACATACTTACATACACATTCATCATACATATTTCAATGTTCACATATTCAAATTATCTTCATACTTTCGTTATTCAAAGATTTTGTCGCATTTTTCATTTTTCAAATCTCATCAAAGTGTGTTCTGCGACGGGCATGTAGTAACTGTAAGGGTACAAGTACCGGTAGTCGGAACGTCCTGTCTAGGTTGGCATTCGTGTAAATCCAATATAACAGACCAGTTTGCCTACCTGGGGACTAACGATGAGAGTACGAAGGACCTACTAGGCCAAAGCATGCCACACCAAACGTCGTTCGAACTAACCCCACTTTGAGGTGTCACCGTGTCCACACCTGGACACATTCCGAATATCATACGTTACATATTTCTCGATTTTCTCCGGGTTTTAGTGTACGTAACTAGGCTAACACATGCGAACCATATGAAAAACCCGGTATTCATGGGGGCGCACATGATTACGAAGGTGAAGTATGGCGGCATGCAAGGCCCAATTACGAGCAAAGCCCAAGACATCCTATGGATGTAGTAGATTTATTATTTTATATTTATTTTATAAATGTTCATTCCTAAATACGACACCTGATCCCTAAAACATCCAACTCATACTCTTGATATGTATTCCTTGTAGATGTCTTCTAGCCTCGCTCGTAGAAAGTTGAGATCAGGAAAAGCCCGCGAGCGCATGGCTGCCCAAATCGCTCAACAAATGGCTGCCGTAATACCCAACATTGTAGTTCAAGTCCAACAAGCCCGTACCGCTAATCCTGTCAACCAAGAAGATCAAAATGTTATCAACCCTCCCCCAAATACCACTAAATGCACCTACAAGCATTTCAAATCCTGCGACCCTCCAAAATACGAAGGGACTGAAGGTGTCACCGCTCTCCTCCATTGGTTTGAAGAAATGGAGAACACTTTTCTAAATTGTGATTGCCCCGATAATCGCAAAGTGCGATATGCTACCGGTCGTTTGCTTGGAATAGCACTTACTTGGTGGAATACAGAGAAGGCAAAACGAGGTGTTGAAGATGCTATGACTTTGACTTGGGAAGAGTTGAAGGAAATCATCACAAGACGGTTTTGCCCAATGAGTGAAATCAAGAAATTAGAGGATGAGTTTTATTCGTTGAAACAAAAGGAAGGCGACCACACCACATACAACAAGAGATTCCTCGAGTTAAATCAAATGGTTCCCAACTTGTTCACTCCCCTCTACCGATTGATCGAGCACTACATTCGAGGTCTTCCTTCAAAGATTCAAGACTCTGTAATAAGTACCACACCTGTAACCTTGGAAGCCGCAATGGAGTTAGCTACAGAGCTCACCGAGAACCGCATACGGAACAAAGACTTCAAGGAGGAGAAGAAGAAGGATAAAACATCGACTGAAACCTCAAACTCCACCTAAACCGAATCCCCTTCTCAACCCATTTTTAAGAGAAAACGGGATGGGCAACTTTTCGCTGTCTCCCAACGCAACCAGCCTCACAAGCCGTACCCCTCCAAGCTATCCCAATCACTCAAGTAGCACCCAACTCAACTTACCCAAATAAGAAACCTTACCTTGGACCTCACCCTCAATGTAACACCTGTTTTTATCACCATCCATCTACCTTACCTTGTCGACTATGTGCGAATTGTGGACGTTATGGTCATTTGAGCAAGGTTTGCCGCACCCCTCAAAACCAAATCTCACCCCCTACTCAAAACATGATCCAAACATATCAACAACCCCAATACCCCATGTTACCTTATGTTCGAGCTTGTTTTAATTGTGGCGACCCTACCCATTATAGAAACACGTGCCCTCGATTGGTTAACATCATAAACGCCCAAGCTCAAGCAAACCCAGTTAACCAATCAAATCAAGAAAACCCAACCATTAGGCCACCAGCAAGAGGAAGAGTTTTCAACATCAACGCCAATCCTGTTGAAAATAATGACGGCCCAAGCGAAACCACCCAACTAGTCCCCTTCACCAAAAATCAAGATTCAACTCCAACCGCTTAGTTTATGTTTTTCTCTATGTTATCTCAATTTTCACGTGTCTTAATTTTAAATTGGAAATTTATCCAAGGATCTTAATGCGAATTACTATTTCAGTTTTGTTTTTATACTCATTGATTTAACATTCATATCATCATACCTCACGACATATCACAGTGTCATCATTTAAAGAAGTTGAGCTGTGTCTCACTTCTACATGGACTAACATCTCCATCATAACAAACGAGAGAGGTACTGTCCCCATTCAAACATGAAACTATCAGAATTATGACTCAGACATTGGTTGTTGTGTTTATTTATGTTTTAGAGTTACATAGAACCAATCATAACTTACTGATAAAACCAATGAAAATTTGACGAGAATATGGTGGATACGCCGCTGGTACTTCCTATATATAAGTATTCTTGTCAAAGGATCAGAGGCATTATCAGGCGGTTATGAGAAGTTCCATGTAGGATTTAGAATTGTCTTGGTTGAAGTTTGTTTTATACTCACTGATTTAGCATTCATATCATCACACCATTTAAAGAAATTGGATTGTGTCACCATTCAAACATGTATACTATCAGAATTATGACTCAGACCTTGGTTGTTGTGTTTATTTATGTTTTAGAGTCACATAGAACCAATCATAACTTACTGATAAAACCAATGAAAATTTGACAAGAATATGGTGGATACGCCGCTGGTACTTCCTATATATAAGTATTTTTGTCAAAGGATCAGAGGCATTATCAGGCGGTTATGAGAAGTTCCATGTAGGATTTAGTATTGTCTTGGTTGAAGTTTGTGTTATACTCACTGATTTAGCATTCATATCATCTCATTATTTAAAGAAATTGGATTGTGTTCTATTTTTACATAAACTAACCTCTCCATCATAACAAACGAGATGGGAACTGTCACCATTCAAACATGTATGCTATCAGAATTAGGACTCAGATATTGGTTGTTGTGTTTATTTATGTTCTAGAGTCACATCATAGAACCAATCATAACTAACTGATAAAACCAATGAAAATTTGACAAGAATATGGTGGATACGCCGCTGGTACTTCCTATATATAAATATTATTGCCAAAGGATCAGAGGCATTGCCAGGCGGTTATGAGAAGTTCCATGTAGGTTTAGTATTAGAAGTTTTGTTTTAGGACATAACCTTATCTTTCCAAACATATCAAAACTCTTGCACATGAAATCATATGTAGTCAATCAACTCTGCTTATCAATATTTTTACCGTAGGCAACAAAAAGCAATTTCTGTAACAGGGTACTCAACCCTTACAAGTAACGTTACCGCCTCAAACAAAATTTAAACTCTTACCCCTTTCTAAGTATGTAACGGTCAAATTAAACATCATCTTTTTTTTAGACAAATATGTCACTACTTAAATTTCGGGACGAAATTTCTAAAAAGTAGGGGATACTGTAACATCCGTAAAAAAACCGGATTTACCAAACCCGCTTCGTTTATTAACCGAACAATCAGTTAAAAATTTCGTTGCGTATTTAATGCTCAAATTAATTTTAAACGATACACAATTATTAAGTATATTGGAATATAAAATTTATATTTGAAATTTAATTAAAAATAATGAAATAAAAATAAAACAAGGCTGCCGGGATTCGAACCCGGGTCAGCCGGGTCAACCAAGTCAGCAAAGTTTTAACTCTCACACGCTCAACCACTCCGCCACTTGTGTTCTTTAGTAATATATCAAAACAATTAATTCAAATATCACAATCTCGAATTCAAACTGACGCGCCCAATTCGCAGTCGTCGGAAATCCCGACGATTTCGCCTTTCTCTGTCGGTTTCTTGTGTCTTAACGCGTATAATAACTATTGCATCGGTTATAACCGATGTCCAGTCCGCGACATCAGTCATAACCGCCGGAAAAATTATTGACCGACGAATCAAGACGGTAATCGGACTAAATTCATCGATGTTCTTCCCTATAAATACACCCACAAGCTTCTGATAACTTTTTCGCTCACAATCACACAAATCCTCGACGTAATTTCACTCGCCGGAAACTTTCTGCAACTCGCCGGAAAACCGAACCCCTTCACCTCTGTGCCTTACTCTAAAAACAGAACATCTAGAGCTCATACCGAAGTCAACCACACTCACCTCAAACTTCTTGAAGAACCTCTGCCGCAAGATACACGTCGCCGGAATAACCTGCTGTCATCGGAAACTCGCCGGCGAAACAGGGGATCTCTGTCGGTATATCTTATGCCTAATCTCTCTCATTTTTTATTAATCTCATATGTAGTTAATCACAACTTACTAAAGAAATTGATTAATTTGTCGAAACAGTCGGACATTGGTTCTGGGTTAAGTTTAACGAAGAAGATGAAGTTTTCGGTTATATATATATTTAATTTAAATCAAGTTATATCTCGGGTTAGACACACAGTCCAGCGGTGGACTGTGTGCAAATAAACACGCATACGTCCCGAGTTCGATCCTTAACACACGCACACTCGCTTTAATAAAAATGTTCCTTTTTTTAAACTGAACCGGATCCACTTGCAAATAGATGTTAAGTCTAATGAAAACCGGAATAATAACCAAGATAGACACACAGTCCAGTGGTGGACTGTGTGCGAGTTTAAATCATACGTCGCGGGTTCGAGTCCAGGCTACCGCACCGGTTCTGGCAATTATCAAACTTTTTATATAAGGACAGAAATGAATTTATCTAATTTGTATATAAGTATAATAAAAACCATATTATTTACCAAGTTAGACACACAGTCCAGCGTTGGACTGTGTGCCAAACTAAACCACAGGTCCCGGGTTCGAGACCTGTGGCGAGCACCGAGTCGATACATTAAATCCTTTTTAAAATAAGTGATTTTCGGATTAACTTAATTAGTATATAAATATAATTAAAAACAGAAATATTTCGGGTTAGACACGTAGCTCAGTTGGTAGAGATGCGTGCACGCGTACGGGAGGTCTCGGGTTCGAGTCCTGCCCGGCGCATACATACACACAATAAAACCGGTCAACAAGTCAACGGTCAACAGTCAACGCTTATGGTCAACGGTCAAAAGTCAACATTTTTATTTTATTTATTTATTTATTTAAATTAAAAATCAATTAAAAATACTTAAAAATAACATTTTTAAAGTTAGAAAATAGCCTTAAACTCACATAAATATATCCAATAATCCTACTAAAATTGATTAATAAAATCCGCTTATTTACCGAACCATTATATTATTATCTAGGTTAGTTTCACTCGTGGTTAAATCCAACTTCGTGCGCATTCAACATCATCAACCGAACGCACCCAATGTGAGTGAATCTTACAACTCCCCTTTTTATTACACGTTTTGGGGTGTATCATGTGTCACTAAAACTAATTCTTTTATTCAAACTCGTGCCATACCATATTATGATTTAAACTTAGAATGTAAATATTGTTTGTAGTTATGTATTACATATTGTCAAGTTGTATGCAAATTATTCATTAGGCCCATCAGTTCGTAGAACAACGCGTGCCTCAAAACTCATTCATTAGGCCCATCAGTTCCTCGTGGGAGACGAGTTGAGCAACGCGTGCCTCAAAACAATCTATTATTGTATGTTGTGCATTATTTAATATTAAGTGTTTCGTGAATAAGTTTACATCTACAATTACTCATATGTGGTTATGCACTTTATTTTATCAATTCAATAAATTTGTTTAAATGTTTTAAATAGGATTCACTCGCCAACTTTTTGTTGATCCAAAAACCATTTTTACACATGATACAGGTGAAAAGGATGAAGCAAGGAAAACATAGGAAATGCCTTAGAAGAAAATAATGAAGTCTAGAATTATGTGTAGAACATAATGTAATTATGATTGTATGTTTCCCTTTAAATAGTAATAATAAATATGAAACGTTATAATAAATGTCATGAGCTTTGATGATAACCCAATCATGCCCCGATCACCTTTTCCGCTGCGGGTCGGGGTGTGACAAAGGCTTCCAAGTATTCACACCTATATCAAAACACAAGTCTTGCCATCAATTTCATGGCAAGCTCAGATGATTCCATCACTTGTGGGTTGCATAAACCATTGCAAAAACAGAAAGTTTAGGGGTGTTTGTACCTCTTAAACCCATAAGGAGCTATTCCTAACAAGTCTCTCAACCTTAGATAAGCTCCAGAACATGTAGGCACAAGATTGAAACAAGTTTTAATCAAGAAAAGCAAGATACAAAAGTATAATTGAAAGCGGAATTTTAATCCTACTTTGGACTTCAAATGTGGTGAGGTTTCACCTTAGTTTTCCAAGGCAAGCTTGTGAAAACCTTCCTAGAGGTTACCCAAGTAGAAATAAAGAAGAAAACATAAGAAAACAAGAAGAAAAGTGAGCTAAAACTCACTTAGAACACTTGAAATTTTCTGCCCACTTTTGGAGTGTTCTTGGAGAATTTGGAGATGATTTGGAGAATTAGAGAGTGTTTAGAGGGAGTGTGAAGTGTTTAGATGGTGGGGAGAAGACCTATGTATAGTGGAGGAATTAGGGTTTAGGTAATTAATAAAGTTGGTGGTGGTTGTGAGTTGGAAAAAGGAAAATGGAGCCAAAATTCGCGTTTTTTTTTAAGATTCTGCTAGACCTAGTCATTTTGCACGGCCGTGCGGATCATGTGCACGGCCGAGCGGATCGCGGATCGCGGGGTGGTGCACATTAGGTGTGCGGTCACGCGGATCGCAGTTTGCATGGTCGTGAGCCTCAGTTGCATGGCCGTGCCCTACCTGAAGAATTTACTAAACTTTCTAAAATTTGCAGCTTGACCCCTAGAGTTTGATAATTCCATTATATTATGCTAGAAACTCATAATTTAGCATGTTTTTAGGTATTCCAAGTGTATCAAAGTAATGTATGAGTATAAAGCACGTATAATTGATAATTTCAAGTATTTCAAGTTTCGGCTTTTTGCGTATAAACACGTATTCGAGATTGTAGCGTATAACACAAGTATGTAACATGTATAAGTATAAAAAATAATTTCATTATGATTAACTCCTCAAATTGTGATAATGGAGATAGAGTACGATTGTAAGGTTTCTAAAAATAGAATGTGAATACGAACTTTCTAAAAGTAGGAATACGGAATACGAGTCGTTACAGATTCGTTCCAACTTGGTGTGCGGCCTAGTTCGAAGTCGATGTCGGTTCTGATTCTAACAACTCGGTAGTTATGTAAGGATTAGAAATTTTTATCATAACCAATGTTATCTAGTTTAGTTGTCTTCGTATTTTACGTACTTTAATATGTATTTTTTAACATTATTGAATTCTTTATTTTTAGTTTTTTGTTTGTGAAAATCAATTTAGATGAATTGTTAAAAAAAGTATTAGTTTATCAAAATGAAATTAAATAAATTGTTATAAAAATTAGTTAAAGAAATGAAAGGGAAAGGTGATGGTTGGTGAAACATACCCCTTGATAACCAGTGAGGAGATGGGTTGAATGGGGTGATGATGTGGCAATAAAGTGGAAAATGGGAGAATGGGTAACCACACCTCATAGTCTTATAGATTATAATTTTAACTCGGAGTAGAAAATGTGGCCTTATGGAACTATCACATTATAATAACTAATAAGTTGATATAAATGCTTGGTTGGTCCTTGTAATTTGCAGATATTGCAAGCTCGACCCCTAGACTTCATTTGTTACAAACTTGGTCCTAGACGTATACAACTTATTACTAATTTGTTGCCTATGGTTCAATTTTATAACAATAACAGTCCTCGCCATGGATGGCCATTAGTTTTGATCGTTAAGTCCACTTAAAATGACTATTATACCTCGATGCTAAAAGGCAAGACACTTAAAAATTATGTGGCACCAGCTCCTTCCTGTCAATGATGGAATCGACGGAATATACCACTGAGAATCCACGACAATAGATGAAACAATCCAGGTAGTTGACGGAGAGATATGTTGTTAACGGCTGAAAACCGTAAAACCGTTGCACCCGTAACAAAGTCTCATAATCAAATCACTTATTAACTACCGATGCAACAGACGGTGATGATGGCGTCACCGGTGCATAAATGAAATTAAAATTTCGCAAAATCAACCCGATGTTTTCGAAAGAGTTAATTCAGCATCACTATCACCCACCACAGTCACCCACCTTCATCACCACCCCCTCCCTCCGCTACGCAATCGATCATTTTCAATTGAAAACCCTAACTTTGAAGTGGGTTTTGTTTTAAAACTTTAATTTTCACACAAATCGTTAGTTAGGTTAAAAGCACGATTTGTGAAGGTGGTGGTGGTTGACGGTTGAAAAAGAAGTGGGAGTTTGGGTTGGGCTCATATGTGATATGCGTTTGATTTTATTTTTCGATTTATAATTTTTTATGTTCTTTTGCTTTTATTTTTAATCATAAATAAGTAACCTCAATATTTAACTGAAAATTTAACAACATCAACTATGAAGGACCACTCGTGTTACATATTTACAACCATCAGAGCTAGCTATCTATTTATTAAAAGTTAAGGACCGACTGTGTAAAATCTGCAAACCACATGAATTAGTCAGACATTTAATTCTAATACATTTAAAAATCTACGTAAACAAGTCACTCAAACACCTTCTAAAATTAAATATTTTAAAAAAAAAGAGATTGTTTTTCTTATATTTCTTTCAAAGTACGAGCATTATTCTTACTTAAAATTAAAATATGAGAATATAAATTTCGACACGGAGAAATGACGAAATTGGATTCCCTAAAGAGTCCCTGGTACACATAGGAATCATCTCATAAAAAATGTTATTTCAATTTTTTATATAGTTATATTTAATCTAATTTTCTAGCTTGGTTTGGGGGGATAGTTGGGTCACTTCCCTTTAATATTTTATGTTTTTTATGGAACTTAAATTTAATATTTCTTTTTCTCAAATCCAGGTATGTAAATACTTTGTATTTATCAATAGACCAGCACCCAATTAGTCAGAATACATGATTATTTATACAAAACTTATAAATCATAATCCTATGTCATTAATTTCATGTGATAATTACTTATGATACTACTAAATAATCTTTTTTTAAGTCGGATAGAAAATAACATGTCAAATAATATCACAAAGTCAACCATAAATGTTACTCATATCATAAGTGGCTTAAGGTAGAGCCGGGCACAAAAAAAAACTAAACATCGAAGCATCGAACTATAAATATAACTAGTAGTGTTCTCCGCGCTATGCGGCTGGTATTCGGTCGATTCGTTTTGGCTCGTTACGTTTGCTCGGCTCCATTTCGACTCGTTACAATACAAACACTTGCTATATCAACCAAAAGAGGAAACTTGATATAAATATATATATATACACACACACACATGTATATGTTATATTTGAGCTAGCTCGGTTTTGCACTATGCATTTGGAAATTTGTTGGTTTTGTTTTGGCTCGTCATAATACAGGCACTTGCAATAGTAACCGAAAGAAAAAAATAAAAAAAATTATTCAATTTGACCTGACCATGCCTTGAATAAAACCTTTCTTTGAAACATAGACAAAAATAAAGGTGTCGTAACAATATATTTGTATTTTGTAAAACATTATATTTTTAAAAGTTAAAAACAAAATATCTTTAAATTAATTATATTATTAAAATAACCAAAAAATTAATGGAAAAACAAACACTGGATGAGGGCGCTATTTCTTCGTTGGAGCAAAATGAAAATATATATATATATATATATATATATATATATATATATGTTATATTTGAGCCAGCTCGGTTTTGCACTATGCATTGGGAAATTTGTTTGTTTTGTTTTAACTCGTCATAATATAGTCACTCGCTATATTAACCGAAAGAAAAAAATTAAAAAAAAATTATTAAATTTGACTTGACCATGCCTTGAGTAAAACTTTTTTTTAAACACAGACAAACATAAAGGTGTCATAACAATATATTTGTATTTTATAAAACATTATATTTTTAAAAGTTAAAAACAAAATATCTTTAAATTAATTATATTATTAAAATAACCAAAAAAATTAATGAAAAAAAACACTGGATGAGGGCGCTATTTCTTCGTTGGAGCAAAATGAAAACTATGAAAAATTTTGTGGTGATTATGAGAAATTTAAAACGTGTACTATGTTTACAATTGTTAGTTGTTAATATATATAATGAGATATAAGCTTAAAACAATAATAAACATCCTTTGCTTTATACGGATGGCTAATAAAATGACTTGATGATTGATGCTAACGAGTTGACGTCATCCTGCGTGTTGCGGCTAAATGTTAATTATGAAAGCTTTAATATTACTATAATATAGAAAAATTCTTAAGTTTATTCAAAACATTTGCTTAACCTACAAATCATTGACAACAACAAAATCCTTGAAACATTTGAACACGTAAAAATATGAGTTCTAATTTTAAACAAAGTAAATAACTTAAATGGTAAACATGAATCAAATATAAAAATAAAATTACAAATTTATTATTATCTTTGATCTCCTTAAGTCATCCCGTAAAATCAACTGGATTAACAACCCTTATCTGCAAATGTTGTTTTTCAATCCAATACGTATCGGGCATCCGTTCTCTAGTAATACCCCTTGGTTTCTCCGGTATACGTTTGTGGCCTTATGTGAGTAAAACTACCAAGAGGCATGTCTAATGCCCAAAATACGGTTTAAGACTTCTTCAAACTTCAACATACTATTTATTATATTTATTAAGTCTACATAAAATAATAATACATTATTAATTCAATTTCAATACATGTAAACAGGTGTGTAGGAATCACCTAATAACAAACCCACCTTAAACCCATGATATTTTTTAATACTAATTCAACACCCAAACCTTATTTTTTTCCAGTTTATTTGACATCCCTAGCCACCTCTATTATAAACATATTAGGGTAATGATGCAAGATGCATCAATAGTTCATCTTGAAATGAATTTATGGCATCTTTCACATTAACAATCAATCACAATTTTCAAAAGAAGATTGTAATGCATTATTATAAATATTAAATAATATGTACGTATTATGGAGTAAATAATAGATACAATGGTATCCAGCAAAACAAAATTAAAACATGATTGACATAATTTAGCAAAATTACCTACTTTTAGTAATAGTTGCAAATCAATGATCTATATTCTCAATTGAAAATTTATATAAAGGAATGCACATGAGAAGCCGTTCGAATCCATTTCATGCCATTTCATCTCTTATTTCCTTCCTTTTGCTTTTTTAAAAAAAAAAGATAAATAGCCGGCAGCTTTTATCTCACTCATAATATCTCCGATTCTGATCACTTTGTTTTTAAATCTAGCTCTGTTTCTGGCTTTCCATTGGAACAAACATACGGTCCTCGTGATTTCTTTAAAAGCTTCCTTTTTATCACCTTTTAACCACACGTGCTCGTGTATCTCCGTAATGTCTTTAAAACTAAAAAAAAAAACAGATTCTGAATTTTGCACCTCTTACTAATTTGATTCTATATAACCGATGCCACATAACAAGAGAAGATGTGTGCCACCGAGTCATCTCCGTCCCTGCATAGAGCACAAGAATCATCCTGAACTTCCATGTTTCTTTTCCTCAAAGCCTCCACCATGGCGATCTTGTTCATAGCCGTCCTCCAAATAAAAATATTACATTTATCTGGTAACCATTTACAAGTCTCCGGGGATCCAAGGTTATTTTGATTTCTGTCTTCGTTTAGCAAATGCTTCACAGCACCCAGACTGAATACTTTATTACCTGCTCCTATCCATTCTTAAACGTTGCTGCTATCCTCTAACCTGAAAACATACATCTTGCTGCATAAATCAATCAATTCATCCACTTCAACTCTAGCCGACATGCTTCTGTTCCAGGCCCATTCGTAACTTGAATCAGCAGCCCTCCCATCATTTCTGTTAATAATCCGATCCGAAACCTTGCATCTTTTCTCGATTTCCGATTTGAAAGCTCAGGGAATTTGTTTTTAAGAGGCTCATTACACAGCCATGGGTCCAGTCAAAACGATGTATCATCCCCATTTCCAAACATCATTTAAAGAAGTTCCTCAGCGGGCTTCCACCAACAACAGTTTTGGTTAGCACTTTAGCGATATTGCACCAAACTCCCAGCCCACTCTCATTTTATGGATCGCTTCCACCACTTTAACCCATAATTTGTTTTTGTCCAACTTTAGCGTCCATCCCCACTTTGCCAAGAACGAAATATTTATGCTTTTAAGCTTACTAAGGCCGAGCCCCCCATGCCCCTTAGGTAATGTCACCGTATTCCATGCCACCCAATAAAGCTTGTTATTACCATCATCCCGTCCCCATAGAAACCTCCTAACTTTTGCCTCCAAATCATTGATGACTTTACAAGGAGCTTTACATAAGGGAAAATAATAATTGGGAAGGCTTTCAAGAACGGATTTAATGAGGGTCACTCTACCTCCGATCGATAATTGAGAAGCCTTCCATTTGGATAGTTGCGCATCAAATATTTCATATACCGGACTCCAGTTAGAAACCCGATTCATGTTGACCCCAACTTTAAGACCAAGATAGCTAAAAGGAAAATCCCCATTTTACATCCGATAATGAAGCCATCTCCTCTAATTCACCCGTCCCCACTCCCATCGCATAAACGTTCGATTTATCAAGGTTTATTTTAAGCCCTGAACAAATACGAAAAATACGAAGGATACGAACCACGTTGGAGATTTTCTCCTTAGACCACCCCTTAGAATAATTGCATCATCCGCGTATAGAAGCGTATAGAAGATGAGTGATTGTCGGCCCGTTGTTGGGTGTTTTCACCCATCAATAATTCCTTTTGCTTATACGAAATCCTATGTTGCTTCCCAACATGCCATTAAATATATATTAAGAATAAATCGAAAACCTAATCAAAATGATTTAAATTTTAAATATGTCCTTTCTTGCAATCTTTCTTCTTATGTATCTTTGATTTTTGTGATTTTTTTTCTTTCTATTTTTCTAACTTTCTTTTTCACTTAATTATTTAACTAAATATTTATTGAAATACTAAATCTAATATTTTAATATTTCATTTACTCTCTAGGTTATAGCCCCATGTATTACATGGGTTGAATAATAAAATATCTTACGTAAGTTAAAATGATAAATATCATACAAAGATTGCTTAAATTAAACTGTGATACCCGAAAATTAATTGCCTAATTAATCATGATTAACACTAATTACATACATTCAGTCTTAATGAGGATTAAATTTAGTCTATATTAGTCTAGCAAGACGCATATAAATGCATTGGTTTGCATTCAATAATACTAGTTTTTGGTCATATTGCATAGCGGTATTAATATACGAAGCGAACGTTGGTGATAACCCGGTGAAATTTAATAATTAGAATTGTTTCAATATGCCTGGAACATTAAATTTCTGGCATTATTATGTGACTTGGTGCAAAACTGTGTGAAAACATGTAAAATTATAAATAAATGTCTTATTGCCTAGTTTTCGCGTTTTCTTGTTTATTGTTTTATGAATTGACTTCTTCGTACCCAAATATATTTTAGACTATTTGTTAATATTATTTAGAAATATCAAATATATTAATTTAGATTGGTGGCTTAAATTAACCTACAACAACTTAATTAAGCCTTAAACTAGCCCTAATCACCTTTACTGACTTCCTAACTACACCATACTGCATTACAAGGCACTAGAAGACAAGGGACAAGTTTTGACCAGCCATTCCCTTACATTTCAGCCGTTCACCACCCATTCCCATTGTCCCCACATTGCTTTGGGTTGTTAAAATGGTTTGCATGGCCTTGGGAAATGTTTGGTGATCATTGCTTTGGAAGGCTTGTCATAAACTCTTGCATGGTTTTTATTTGAACAATTTACATGCAAAACAAACACCAAAACATTCCGCTCTCTTGGAGAAATTCGGATTCCTCAAACATTATCTAAAGATCATGAGTTTTGCTTCAAATTGCCTTGTGTTTTTCATTCCTAATTTTGGCATATTCGTATGACCAACTTTGCAAGATCATATCTCACTCATTTCCTTGTATTTTTGAGTGATTCGTTTTCTAGAGTAAAGTTTTATCTAAACCAAAACAATCCCTCACTGATTTCACTCAATTCTACTGAGTAATCGACCTCCAAACTGCTCACAAAACACGTATGTCCAGAAACGGAGCTGCAGTGCTATAAGCTTTTAATTATGATCTTTGAAGGAGCTACGCACTTCGGAATTCGGTGATTCTTTTTGCTATCTTCTTAGACTTCAATTTCTTCAGTTGCATGAAAAGTTCCAGAACCGTAGGTCCCGAAAACCAAGCTCTCTTTGTCACACCCTGACCCGCAGCGGAAATGGTAGTCGGGGCATGCTTGAATTTTCATCAAAGCTCATGATATTTATTATAAAGTTTCATATTTATTATTTCCAATTTAAAAGGATAAATTACAACAATCACGTATACATACAAGCACAATATGTTTTAAAACACAACGTTCATGACTTCTTTATTTTTCTTCTAAGGCAATTTTCTATGTGTTCCTTGCTTTAACATGTCCATCTGTATCATGTGTAAAATAGGGTTTGGGTCAACAAAAGTTGGCGAGTGAATCTTATTTAAACATTTGAACGAATTAATTATATTGGTTATTTAAATAAAAATGTGCATAAACCAAATATGAGTAAACGCAAATGTAAATCTAACCACAAACCACATATTATCAATCAATGTACACACAAGAATGAAAAATGATGAACAATGAGATCAAGGCTCAATCAAAGGGAGCCGATCTAATGAGGCACCTGATGCTCAACTCGTCTGCAACGAGGAACTAATGGGCCTAATGTGAATGATTGCACGCAACTGACAAAAATGTAAACACACAAATACAACAAGTAACATTTACATCACACATTAGACCATATAATGGTAATGGCACAAGTGTTTGAATAAACGAAATATATGAAACGACACATGATACACCCCAAAACATGAATAAAAAGGGGAATTTATAAGGATTCACTCACAGTGAGTGCGTTTCCTTGATTTGGCGACGAATGCACACGAGTTGGGATTTAACCACGAGAGAAAACTATCCTAAATAATAACGTAATAATTAAATAAATAAGTAATAATAATATTTTAATTAATGCTTTTTATTAGATTTTTAGATTATTTTGTGGTATTTAATGGAGTTTTTAAAACCTAAAAAATCTTGCTTTTTAAGCATTGCAAATGAATTTTAAATGAAATTAATAAAATAAAATATAAATATAATTATAAAAAATTTTGACCTTGTCAGGTCTGACCGGCTCTGACTGGCCGGATCATATTCGATTTTGGCAGCGTGTGAGGTTCGAACTCGTGACCTCCCGTATACGTGCACGTAGCTCCACCAACTGAGCTACGTGTCTAACCCGAAATAATCCCTATTTTAATTATTCTTATATACTAGTTAGGATATTTTAGAAATTATTTAATTCAAAAAGATTTTTAAAACCTTTGACCCGGTGTATAGTGCCTGGATCGAACCCGCGACCTTCGACTGTGTTGCACCCAGCCCTACCAACTGGGCTGGGTGTCTAACCCAATATGATTTTGAAATTATATTCTATTTATCAACTTACTGAAAGATGCTCTAATTAAGTTTTTTTTTAAAATGGATTTTATTTCAGGAAATCGGTCACGCATAAGGTTCGAACCCGGAACGTATGTGATAAAAGTGCACACAGTCCGCCACTGGACTGTGTGTCTAACCCGTTTAAAACACCAGAATTAATTATACTTATACATTAATAAATCTTCATCTTCTTCATAAGATTAAAACCCAGAACATTAACCCTATCTGCTTAAAATCAACTCACTCTTGTTTATTCCATCACTGATATATATATATATATATAAGAAAAATACAAGATAAAAAGAATAAGATTTTAGTGATTATACCAGACAGATATGAACTTTAAATTCTCCGGTGATGTTCCGGCGACGAACAAATCTCCGGCAAAGTATATTTTGAATACAGCGGATCTTCTTGAGAATTTAGAGTGGTTTTGTGAGTGTGGGGTGAGTTACAGAAAAAGGTTTGGATTGCTATTTATAGGTGAATGCCCAATTGAATTTAGCTTTCGGTTTCAACAGTTTTTGGTCAAAACATTAAAATCTCCCCATGATTACATAACCGTTTTGACCCAATGGTTGCACTTAACTCACAGTTTGAAACTATTTCCGTGGTTTAAATCGAAAATAAAAGGGAGAATTGATGATGATTTTGGAGGTTACAGCCGTTTATAGGCGGGTGTTTTGAAAGTGTATTTAGGAGGTTGTTTTGATATATAAATTATTTGGTTTGGGATTAATTCAGTAATGTGTGTGTGGTGTAGCGGTGAAGGCAGTGTGTGAATTAGATGGGGACCCGGGTTCGAAACCTGGTCGCCCCTTTATTTTTATTTTTATGTTTTCTTTATTATTTTAAGGTTTTATTATATTATATTATTACCATTTATTCTTTTATTACTCAATATTTTAATTATTAAATTTATTCATTAACAATAAAATATAAGTAACACTACTAATTAATTGCGTAACTGTCTATATCATAAATACTAGAATTTCAAACAGAGCGAGTTTTGAAACCCGTTTTTACATGGATGTTACACTCTTTCCTCAAGAACCTACGGCTCTAAAAACACCAAACCCATCTTCATTCTATTTCATCAAAATCACACATACAAGCTTAGAATCGATATGTTTTGAGATTTTATGGATGGCTAGGAGCAAAACATGGAGCTTACACCTCAAAACCCTTGTGAAAAGCCTTCAAAAAATTTATGTTCATCTTCCCTAGCCTAGTGCTAGTGGTAATCTCTAATCCATTCTTTGGTTATTTTATGTTTATGTGCCAGATATATCACCTAATGAGATGTTCTAAAATGGTTTTTCCAAAATAAATGATTCTATACATAAAATGAGTTTTAAAATGGATTCTTGTATGTATATGTATAGCCATACATATGTATATGTATAGCCATACATATGTATGTATACATGCATGTTTGTTGTGATGTTTATTACTTGAAAGATTTGTTGAAATATGTGTTGTTTGGAATAATGATGAACATGCATGAAAAGATCTTGTTAAAACAGAATATAACCTGCATTTTAATCATGTATTTTGTACTAAAATTGTTCATAAAAGTTGATGATCATATGTGTGTTGTTTGGTAATGTGTTGGGTGCATTTTGGCGCCTAAATGTGTGTAGAAATTAGGTATTTATACATGCAAGTAAAGCATGATTTATAAACTAAATTTAGAATGTTTTTGATAAAGATTTATGAGTAATATAATCTGGTCATAAAAGGTTTACAAGAATTTTGGAGATTTCGTAAAGTTCGGGTATTGGTTCGGTATCAAATCGTTCTTAAAAATGTGATTTTAAACATGATTTAAGATAAATAACCTAGATCTGGAAATATGGTATTTTTATGATGATACAAAGAGTATAAAACTCGAGTCTTAAAGTGTTAAAGTGATCATGGCACTTAGGTGCATTTATTTGATGTTTCGGTGGGCTTAAAAGCCGAAAAATGGAAGTTTTTGACTATGATAATGAGTATATGTTTGGAATTGATCAGGAATAGACAAATGTAACATATTCTATGTGATAAATATATAAACTAAAGTGAATGGTTGTTTAGCAAATTAATCAGGGGTTTGTAATAACTTCGGTGTATAAATTGGTGCTTTTCGGCTAAGTTTTTGACAAATAAAGATGTGTTTTGAAAACTGTTTTGAAACCGAATTATATACCATTTATTTATGTGGAAAATAAGTGGATTAAAATGTATATGGGTTTACAACTTGTACGGGTGATTAAATCGATGTTGTATGCCTGTTATGGTGCCTTTTCTCGAGTAAAATTCGATGTTTAATTTGATGATTTCATGAATCTGTTTTAGAACAGCAAATTAAAGTTTATTTTATGGTATACATACAGGTACTAAATGGTATAATAAGTATATGATATACTTGAATGTTCCTATGACATGATTGTTATGTAAAAAGCCACTAAGATGCTCGTAAATGACTATAATTTGGTAGAGTTTTAACTGAGTTAAGGTCATGTTTTTATATGATGATTTTGTGATAAATTTGTTAAGTTATAATGTTAAAAACAAGACTTGGTTATTTAGTTTCTAAAAACATTCTTTTCATGCACTAAAGTTTCCAAACATATAAGTATAGCTTATTGAAAAATAGATCATTTTATGTGAAGAATGGTATTTTCATCGAAATCCAAGTCTTTGATGTTTTAATATACAATTTATTATGGAATTATAAAGTATTTTTTGATGAGAAATATATATACTTTAAAGTCTTAGAATAAATATTATTTAATAGCAAATTCCGGAAAGTCGAATATATGACTATTCGGTAAACGTAGTCGAAGAACGGTAAATTCATAGACGATTCTATGAATATAAATATTGATATGTCTAGGTTGTTAAAATATATTTATTTGGTTTATGCGACGGATGATATTGTTGTTATGCCTATGTTAGATCATATTATTGTGAAAATATGCATGTTTATTTTAACAAATAAATATGACATATGACGTACATTAACTTGATTGTTAATTAAGGTTTGGGGATAAAATCCTGGTGTGATGTGAAATTATGTGTTATTATATACCGTATGTTAATATACAACGAAAAACACTCAAATAATTCATCACCAACGATTCGTTAAGTTAAACGTTTTTCGTAAGTGTAAACATCTCATTGAGTCTACAAGGCGGGTGATCAACTTGCCATGTAGACATATTATCAGACCATTAGTGTCTTATATGTTAGGACACATGTAGGTGAATATCCTTCTCAGACATAATTTTAATCGCTAGGATTTGCACGGAATCCAGGTGAGTCACAGCCCCCTTTTTACTATACATGTTTTATACATATTCGGGAGAGAAGCATGTTTACTTTACAAACGTTACAAATTTTCCGTGTGGTTTCATGACCCCTTTTAAATGATTACTTCCATTTAAGAATATATCGTTTATTAAGTATGACAATTAGATAATACTGTTGATTTTGACCTTGTGATAAACTTGAGTAATTGTAGTATATACCGTGGATTCAATACACGGAGGCCCCTTTGCATCCATAACCATTAATCGTTAAACCTCATATTGTATTGGTATCGGGTTTAACAACCCACTCTCGCGACCAGTCGCCCTGGTTTCCAATACGAGTGAATAAATATTTGACAACGTTTTAGGGGAAATTAAGTTTTGGTTTGGTTATGGGCTCTTGGTAGTGTTCTTGTCGTAGTTCCTTGCCTAGTCTGCGATAGTCTTATGTGTTATTTTGAATTTTTATACTTCTCAAATAAAAACTTAGACTAAAAAGTTAGTCAGAACTTATATCAAATACTCCAAGAAATGTCTCACATGAATTCCGAGGGATTCATTTCTAATAAAATTTTTCCAAAGAAATGTTTATCAAAGTTAATTTTTAAACTATAAAAGGTTTACAAATTTTATTGTCAAAACCTGTGCACTCGCAAACTTTATGTTTACATTTTTAAGCATATCTTCTCAGGTTATAGCCTCAGGCAATGGAACAGTTGAAATAGAAGGATCATTAGGGTTTGGGAAACCCAAGAATACTATTAGATTATTATTAGAATGACGTTCACTGTGTATAAAGCAATCTTTGTAGAATACCTTGTATTTTAGAGTACTTTGCTTATTTAAGTCTTATTTTATATTTAATACTTCCTTTGTGCAATGAAGATACCAATTAGTTTACCCGAGTTTTGGGGGTGTGACATAAACCATCATAATCAAGAAAATGTCAAAGTTTTTTCTTTGGAATTTAAAGAATATTATAATAATTTTGAAATAAATTTACACATATTAAGAGGCCAATATATAAAGGATAATTATTTCTAATTATCATTAAATACATACGCTAAACCTTGCAACTTAAACAACTTGAATTGTAAATAATTTGAAATGGAACACTAACATGAATAATATACTAGTACCTTTAAATGTTAAATATCGGCTTGAGCATAAATTTCATCAACGGTTTTCAATTTAATATATGTTCTCTTTTCTTTTGTGTTTTTTCTGACAAGAATATTAAAGTTTAGACATTTATTAAAATGGCCACCAAAATTTTTATACTTTGAAGTTTAACGAATATATGTATTTGGTTTTTTCTTTCGTTTGTTATATAGAGTGTAATTACCGTAATGATCCAAACCGATATCGATCTAAACTAAATTCCCGCCAAATCGCGGAGGAGATTTCAGTATTTAATACTTCAAATTATATATTTGTTATTGTTAATAACTAAAGTAATCAAATACGTCCGGTCAGTTTATCTCGCTAAACAAATGTAAACTGAAGATGTTATATAAATATCCTTACAATAATTAGAAATAATTTAATTATTGTTGATCATTAGTTATTATATAAGTTAAGGATTATATAAAACTTAATTTAAATACTCATTTAATTATATATCAGTTTATAATTTAATTTTCTTAATAGAAAAAAAAAAAAAAACAAAGACAAAATCTATGTAATCTTTAAAAAACAAAGTTAAAGAAATTAATGCAAAGATAAATTAGATATTGTATAACAATAATTTATATTTATATATTATTAGATATATCAGTCAATAATTAATAATATCAGAGATTAATATACTATATTAATATAGTATTAATTTCATATTTAAGTAAATTAAATGAGAGAATGCCACATAGCATTAGATAAATAAATTAAATTAGAAAATGTCAAATGGCATTAGATGGAATCTTTTATTAGTATTGGATTTGTTTAAACAACTTAGAACTTATAATTTCTCATTTGTTTTATTTATTACTAGTATTTTGACCCACCGCGCGGTCGACACTTAAATTAACTCAATTTATAGCATCAATTATTTGACATAACTCGTTTTCGAACAAAATTTACGTCAAAACGTAGACCAACAGAAAACACACATAATAAACACGGTAACGTATTATATTTAACATGACTCATTATTGAGAACATTTTACGTCGAAGGTAAACCGACTTGGACTTATACCGAAACGTACTTAAAAAATAAGCATGTAAGAAAATAATGTTTTATATCGCGTGTTGCAAAGACGTCAAAACATAAAATAACTCGAATTTATACCGCCTAATGAAAACATATTATATTTTACATGACACGTTTCCGAACATAATTTATGTCAAAACGTAGACCAACCGAAAACAAACATAAAAATAAGCACGAAAACATATTATATTTGACCCACACACATAAAAATATGCACGTAAAACTCGAAAGGGTCAAAATGGCATTTTTACAAAGTTTTTATAAAGTTGATGGGGTGTAAGTGTCAACGCTAAAAGTTGAGATACATAAAAATAAAATAAAAAACATTATAGATAAAAATAAGCAAATCCTTACGGGGCATTTTATGCAATAAAAAGACCATGTCATTATGGTATATTGGAAAGTTACAGAAAAATTATTGGTTTAGTTCGTTACAGCATTTACACTAACCTACTTATGACTAGTACATATGGAATTTAGAAAAAAAATATTACGCTAAAAAAGCGACAAAAAGAAAACCTTATTTAAGTTGAGGTGCTAAATATGTCATTACCAAACTTGATGGACCGTACAATAATTTTATTAATTATCAGAGTGTAAATGAAAACTATATAATAATAATAAAAAGCTACTTAACGGTTTAGTAAAATAATTTAAAAAATGATGTGGATAGAACAAATGCAATTTCATATACTAAGTAATAAAAATGTTATATTAAGCAAACACGTGTTGAATAAACTAGTGCATTACATTAATTGAATAAATATAATATAATATGTTAATACATACAGTTATCTGGATTTACCTTTCAATAAACGAACTTTAATGTACTATTTATTTATTATAATATTTTACTTTGTTTATTTATTAGGTTAGAAACATGTGTATTACACGGGTTGATGAATGAAATATTGAAAAAATATTCAAAATAGCTAAGAAAATAAATAAGAGATAAGCGTGAAAATTATGATTTAATATTATTATTTAATAGCATAGCTAAATGGAAAAATTCATGCCCTTTTATGATGTGTATCATGATATATTTACTTAAAACGTATATGGTTTATCATCACTTATAATATACCTTTGGATTTGGATACCATCAATAAAAACTGAAATAGAATTTAAAAGAAGAGTTTTATGAAAACAAGTAGATATATCTAGTTTATTAACTATAATACTAATCTTTTGATTTAGATATCACTAATAGACGAATAACTACATATTATTGTAAACAAATTTTAGAAAATATAATATCGTTAATTGACTAAAATTGTTATTGCACGTTTATAATTAGTATGAGATTGACAAACAAATAAGTAGATTAATATTTTATTACTAATATATAAGAGAGTGATACGTAACATTGTATTATACGAGTCAAATATAAAAAAACGTAAACTATATTTTTTAATTAGTTATTTGGATTCATTTGTTAATTAATAATTATTTATTAAAAAAGATAATTTTTTTAATTAATTATTAAAAAGTTAATTTATTTAGGGTCGTGAAAAAAAATTACTTTTTAATTATATTAACACAAATGCATTTTATAAGCATCTTATGATAGTTGATTTCGGGGGAATAGTCACTCATGCTTTATATTTGTTGTTTTTATTTATTAATTAATTATTTTAAATAAGGATAAGTGATATTTATGTAATAATTAAATAATAAAAAATTAAAATAAAATATAAGTAAAAATTTTAGGTTGAAGAAGAGAATATAATAATAATAATAATAATAATAATAATAGTAATAATAATAATTATTATTATTATTTTTAAATAAATTAAAAGTAAAATTATGAGATGGAATGAAAGATTGACATTTGGTATTAGTTAGAAATTTTTTTATTAATATTTAGGTTATATCTACATCTGATTAAACGTTGTGGATTCTTAATTGAACATATATTCATATAATATAAAAAAAATTACTAAAATGGTGAGAAGTAAAATAGAATATTTAGAGTAAAAAATAAAGTAACTCCTTTAATGTATTTCATAGCAGAGTATAGTCGGTAAAGTACTATAGTAACAATTTAACTGTTAAATTAAATCATCTAAAATTGATACACGTATCTCAAAAATTCATGAGTATAGTCGGTAAATTACTATAGTAACAATTTAACTTGTTAAATTAAATCATCTAAAATTGAGAGACGTATCTCAAAAATTCATTAGTCATGACTCGTATAATTCAATGACGGATATGATATGGTTTTTAACACAAAGCTTTTTTGTTAGCAAGAAATTAATATAAGTATGATGTTGCACAGCCGGATTATGTACGACACCTAAAACAATTGAGACATATTTTTTCCATAGTTTTCTACTTAAAGTTGATTTTAACATCTAATAAACAACAATCATATCAGTCATGTTTAGTACATATAATAATGATAATTAAAAGGCCAACACCCATTTCAGGAATACAAGGGCATAGCATTAATCTCACACTACAGTCTACATTTCATCCGGGTTCCTCGGGCCTTAAAAGATGGGTCGATCGAGAACGATGGATGACAATAATTAACTTCCTAGTTATTCAGCTAATCTAAAAAAGACAAGGTCAGTGTTTGATGAATCCTTAACTAGATGGTGGTCCTGCTATGTAAAAACACATATTTTCTTTTTTGCTAATCGTCGTTAGATTATACTCTCGGGACAGCCAGAGAGCTTCATTGATGACCCTGCACAAGTTATATCTGCCCGCCCTGATGATCTTTGTTGCCCGCTTGTTGTTCATTCGCACCAGATGTTGTTTCTTCTCGCCCAGGGATTTCACCTAGTCGTTCCTTCAAACAAAAAAAAGGTTTTCAGAATGCAGGTTGTTCAATGGGTCAAAACGGGTTGGGTTAATATTTTCGGTACGGGTCAGGATGGGTTGATTGAACCAAACTTTTGCAAAACTTTTTAATTGTGAATAATTCGTCTTAACTATGATTACAAAAACTATAATAATACCATACTAATCTAAATTTTTAAATGTAGATGATATATAGCTATTTTTTTATTTTATTCTTTCGACCTAGTGGAGATGAAACATAACCCAAATCGACTTATTCATAAGTAAATGGGTTGAAATTTGTCACTTTTCGTGCTAACGTATCTCTCAAAGTAACCATATGAGTATATATGATACTCCATTGGTCCTTCTATGAAACACAACTAAATCCATTTATGGATGTTGACATACAACATTTCCTTTAGTTTAAATCCAAAATGATCTCTTCACGTATTACTGTATTAGTAATTATGAACTGCAATAGGGGTGTAAAATTAGCAGAGCTGCTCATGAGCTACTCAAAACGAGCCGAATGAGCCCGAGCCCGTGCTTCATATACCAAGCTCATTTGAACTCGCAAGCCAAAACAAGCCTATTTTCTATACAAATATATAGCTTTTATTTAATATTATAGTCTATATTACATAAAATATATTTTTATTTATATAATATGATAAAATAAATAAATAATATATATGTCATACATATTAAAATTATAATCATAAATATATAAAACAAATAATTATACATTTATATAAGAAAAACAATTAATAAACTAATAAACATAAACGAGTTGAGCTCGAGCTTGAAACCTTTATCACAAGCCGGCTCAACTCGTTTACACCCCTAACTGCAAATAATGCAAGCATTATATTGGTCTACAAGAACCTTTCCTTTGTCACATTCGAAGGTTTTTGTTTTTGTTTTTGTTTTTTTTTTTTTTTTTTGCATATTTGACTAATAGCAAAACACTTGAATCAGATTATGCACAATGTATATTATAGAGAAAGAAGTATATTATAGAGAAAAACCGAAGAAAACAAGCAAGGACTTGGGTGTTACCTTGAGGGATGCATTTTGAGCAAGAAGCTGATCATACTCGCTCCTAAGGCGGCCCACTTCTGCCCTGAGAGAAGAATTTTCTTCCCTCAAAGCTTCAGCCCGTTGGGCCAGCTCATCACATTCTGCCTGAACCCAAATAAAAAGTAAAGGATGTAATAGATTTTTTTAATTGAGTAGAAACTATAGAATCCAATCACTCGTCCCAACTCACAAACGGACCGATTCAGGTTACGTTTTATAATTATATCTAACATGTCAAACACGTAAATAAAAAAGTTTACTTAGAAGGAAACGTGTCATATAAGTTGAAAGTAGCCCGAATTGTATTTTTACTGCATAAAACCGCCAGAATTACTTTATTAAAAAAAGCTAGACCATAATTGAAATAAAGTGACTTTTGCAATCATACTCAACACACTTTATTTATAAAAATTTATACATTTTGGAGGAAAAGGTGTTTCAAGTTAACTTGACCCGACATTTTGTCAATTGACACGCCCAATTTGCCACCTCAAGCAAACCATTTCGCTTTGACTGAATGAAAACTTGTTTACCTGCTTGCGCAGTCTGGACCTACGAGCAGATTCCCTATTCGATTGCTTCCTTCTCTGCCTTTTTAGCTCCCTTTCATCCTGAATTAAGGCATCAACAAATGGAATTAAACCACAGGGACTAAAAACGTATTTAACTCAAAATATTATTTTGGTAACCAAGGTTTATGGTAATTTTGGTAAACATTATTCATTAGTTCTCTAGTTCCAAGCAATATTGGGATTTCTAATTATTACTCCGGAGTTATAATCCCTAGCAATTTTAATGAACATTGAATTACCACAAAAGCACATGTTTATCTTGTAATTTAGAGTAAAGTACACGAGTCCCTGTGGTTTTCCCATATTTTGGATTTGGTCCCTACCTTTATAAAAGTACACAAACGGTCCCTGTGGTTTTCCCAAATTTTGGATTTGGTCCCTAGCTTTCTAAAAGTACACAAACGGTCCCTGTGGTTTGCATTTTGTAACACATTTAGTCCCCAACCAACAAATCTAAAGGTTTAAAGAGGTCCAAGTTAGGGACTAAATGCGTTACAAAGTGCAAACCACATGGATCATCCACGTACTATTGGCAAAAGTTGGGAACTAAATGCATTACAAAGTACAAACCACCGGGACCATCCGTATACTTTACCCTGTTATTCATGATGCCCCATTTGTCAAATTATATAACTTATTGAGTAAAGCACACTGATGGTCCCTGTTGTTTATTGAACTTTTGGATTTTGTCCCTAGCTTTTCAAAAGTACATAGATGGTCCCTATGATTTGCACTTTATAACGCATTTAGTCCCCAACTATTCTCAAAAATACATGGATGGTCCTCGTGGTTTGCACTTTATAACGCATTTAGTCCCCAAACTTTCTAAAAAATACATGGATGGTCCTTGTGGTTTGCACTTTGTAACGCATTTAGTCCCTAACTTGGACCTGGTGAAACCTTTAGATTTGTTGGTTGGGGACTAAATGCGTTACAAAGTACAGACCATAGGGACCATCCTTGTACCTTTGGAAAGCTAGGAACCAAATAAATTTTTTGGTAAACCACAGGGACCATCCGTATACTTTACTCTTTAACTTATTTAAAAATAAGGGTTAAAAAGGTGCACCTGTAGCCAGAGTTGCGACTGCATGTTGTCCCTTGACACAGCGGGGACCACTCCCCCTACAACCGGAGCAGATGTTACCTTCCCACCCATTGCAGACGGATTCGTACCGTTCCAGTAGTCCATACCAATATTTAAGTTGGTGGGACCAGGCACTGTTTGGTGGACCACAGGAAGAGGCCCATTTGCAGAGTTTCCGTTTTCACCTGTGGCTAGTATCATTGTAATAGCAGTTGCTTGAATAACACGTAGCAAAACAGAAATAAAAACTACTCGTGAGTTATAGAAGCTAACCTTCAATAGAACCTTGCCTGGATCCCGATTTCATTTGTGAATCCTGCGATATATTAATGTACAAAAAAAATTGAACACAAAAGCAATAGTTATCTGAAAGAACAGATACATACTACATAGGATATGTAATATTTATGAACCTAGTACCAAAAATTAGTGCTACTAGTACAAAGATTGATGCAACTGAATAGTGCACATCCGACATCTACTTCCTTAAACATAAACATGTTACGGTATGGAGAAAGACAAACTTGAACATATTATAATAAACAATGAATGTTTTCTCCATCAACAATAAGTTATAAGCATAATTATATAATTAATCTCAACATTTTTATTGAACTGATTATCCACGTCCTATGGCTTTATTTCAATATTTCGAACTCTTGAACACTCAACTAAGGATTATCAGGTGCAGTTATATTGTTCCTTATTAGTTCAAATAAATCTATCCATTATCAACCTAAAAAATGAGGTGAGTGAAACACTCACATTTGAGGTGTCCTACGGAACGGGAATGGTCGTAGTACTTGTAAAGATTTTTTTTTATAAATTGAAAATTTTGAATAATATGAATAACCAAATAACAATAAAAGCACAAGCTTAATTAGGAAGATGTGGCTGTTAGACAAGATCAGTTACATATTCAAGGCTACGTAATCTTCTTAAATATAAGATGATGGTAAAATCACTTCTCTATCACTGGATTTTATATAAACAAATACTTTGCAGCAATACTTACATTTTCAGAATTCCCTTCACTACCTTCACTTGAACCTTCACTTCCACTCTCGCCACTGAATATCCAAAAACAATTTCAAACATCAAGAAAAAGTAATACAAAGCAACTTCCATTTGTAAAGACACATGATTAAACTAAAATGATTTATCAATCACACCTTTTGGGATGAACTCCATTAGCGGAACCACCTGCTTTGTTCGGTTCATTATTTTTTCCGGTAATCATATTTAAACTCCCCAGGCTTCCTTTCGACCTTTTAATTGGAAGTTTTTCCTTCCCATCCGGTGATTTGCGATCAGCTTCCGCATCACCAGGCGTATTCGCCTATACAAAATAGAAATTTCGTCATCACATACTTAAATTAGGTTATAACTTTAGACATGCCATATATCATATCAACTCAGGCAACTCACAGAAGCTTCAGCAACACCGTTTGGAGAAGGCATTGCGTATGGACTGAAAGGATACGACCCCTGGGTAAATACAAACCAAATTTTATAATAGTTGTCTTCTAGGGAGAAAAGAAGCTAGCAAGTAATACGCTATGATAGAGAAGATACCGGAGGCATGGATGGATGAGCATAAATGCCACCAGGGGGATACATAGCAACGTATGGATGAGGTGGAGTACCATAAGGCGGCATAATATGCTGCTTATATCAGAAAAAACGGGAAATAAATCCAAGGGGAATGACAATGAGCAATATTTTTCAGATATAAAGTATGCAATGCTATAATTAACTTCAACCTACATGAACAATAATAACATCAGCTTGGGAACATCAAGGAAAAATGTGACATTCATGAAGTGACAATTATGCAATGTAACTTTCCAACTCTTCAACCAAACTGACAATTACTTATTCCAACCCTTCAACCATAGTTACCAATATTTTTATGATTTTTACATCAATTGTTTTGCTGAAGGCAGTAATTAACATGTAAAAAGTTACATTGCATAATTATCAGTTTGGTTGAAGGGTTGGAATATGTAATTTTGGTATTACGGAAAAGGGAAAGATTGTTTGTAACTGTCCCCTTTCCATAAAACAATGTTTCCCGTTTCCATAAACCATAATTACATATTCCAACCCTTCAACCAAACTGACAATTATACAATGTAACTTTTTTATTGTTAATTATCGCCTTCAGCAAAACAATTGATGTAAAAATCATAAAAATATTGGCATCCACATGTCAACTTTTAATTGTCACACCATAACTACAAACAGATACTAAGATCCAAAATATTCAAGATTTACAAGATTGACATGACGTCATATGATGTTACTACACATGCTCAAATAGCCATCATCATTACCAATGGCAACTTCCATTAGCTATATCATTAACCAAGCTTGCCATCTAGTTTAAAGATACAAAAGTACAAACTGAAAACCGATACAGATAGTACCTGAACCCCCCACATGTAGGGGTGAGCTTGAGGGCTTGATGCCATGAACCCAGGTGGAGGCATATGAGGATAAGGCTGTTCAAGGTTTACATACCACCTATGCTTAGAAAAAGTATGTAAAATAACTTAAATCTTAAGATGAACAATTTGTGAAAATTCATTTTTTTTAAATGGAACCTGAAACCCAGTCCAGTCTGGATTGACTGTACCCTTTGCAGTAACTGAAGTCTGCTCCTGAAGAAAAACCATGAATACATGTTATCAGAGTACATGCTAACCACACACACACACACTCACACACATAAGTAAACGGTTGAAGACAGTGCAATGTTTATTCATCTCTCCGGAACATAGTTATCAATAGCAAATAGTGACAAGGTACCTATATGCTACGTGGTGATAGCAATGAATTAGCGCCCGCTATTTCGTGTTTAGCGATAAGATAGTTAAAAATTTAATAAATAAAAAATAGCTATCTATAATTTTTTTTATATATAATGTTAATTTTATACCTTTTATGTATAAATTTATAAGTTTAAGGACCAAATGTAAACTAGTGAAAATAGGGGGGGGGGGGGGATTAAATGGTAAAATACACAAACTAATTTTACACTTTTTATGTAATCTTTACAAGTTTTAGGGACTAAATGTAAACTAATGAAAGATAGAGGGGTTAAATGTTAAAAAATCCATAAACTTATTTAACCCTAAAAAGGCTCAAACGCAACAAAACGCAGCCGCTGTTCTTCTTCCTGGTTTCTGGCAGAAATTGCAGGTTTCCAGCCGGAATTCGCCGTCGGAATCCGCTATAATCACGCTATGGAGTTGCTAGGTGGCGAGATATGGGCGCTTCGCTACGAGGCGCGCGATAGCGAACACTATCTTCGCTATTGATAACTATGCTCTTGAAAACTTCCTATATATATATGAACGGAATTCGTTTATATGCATATGCACACACACGGAGAACATGTATATAATAATGCCATCATGAATCTAGAAACGAACAAAGAGAGAGAAACGCACTTGAGAATTTGCTGTCTTTGACTCCTTTGTTGCATCTTTCGCCTCCTTGGCGGAATCATCCATCTTACTGCTTCCCATTCCTCAAACGAATATCACTATAAGTATCCCACTACCATCCTATTAATAGATTTGAAAACAAATACATTATTAGAGACTAGAGAATAACAAAAAAATAGGACATTAAAACTTCCTAAATCACAAAATTAGGGGATTTTCCCAAATTCACATATCCGAAACATGGCATAACAAATTGACACTAACATTCATCAAAGCAGACACAAAACACACAACCATAATTATTTCACTTTTTTTTTTCTATTTAAGCTTTATTTTGAACATTTGAATTAGCGTTCTCAAAGCATACCGCAATCACTCCTATATACATTAATACATTAAATCTTCCTAAACCACAAAATTTGGGACTTTCCCTAAATTCACATATCCAAAACATAGCATAACAAATTAGCACTACCATTCATCAAATTCAAAGACAACAACAAAACACACAAACACAATCATTAAAATTTTCAAAAATAAAAAATTAACAATATAAACATAAGCAGTAAAAAAATTTCAAGTACTTTGACCATTTGAACTCATGTTCTCAAAAAAAACATACATTATACTCTCCTACAAATTAACAAATCAAAACTTCCCAAATCACATAATTTGGATATTTTCCCAAATTCAGATACCCAAAACATGTTATATCAAACTAACACAAACAAAACATCTTTATTTCAAAATTTTAAATAAACAAAACAACTTCTACCATAATACAACAATATAATCACAAGCCATAAAATTTAAAAAAGAACTAAAATAATAATAATAATAATAACCAACTAATTATTATTAATTAACCAACAAGCGAAATTAAACTCCACTGAGATTCAACATTAACACAGGTATAAATATTAATCTTCGTATAAAACAAAACACACAAACATAATTATTTCAATCTTTTTAAATAAATAAACTAACTTTCACCGAAACAAAAAAGAAAAAATTCAATTTATTAATCAACAATAAACAAAATTACCGAAAAAACACACGAATGGATCAATCAAGCAGGTGGGGCTATTGGGGTTGCAATAATGAACGGATCAAACTAAAGAACCCTAAAAAAATAAACTTTAAAAAAAGGGGGTGTGAAAATTGAGGGTTTGTAGAGAGATCGAATTCAAATTGTTGAGGGGGGGGAGGGGGGGGGTATGCAGATTGAGGTGAATTTGTTTCACGAGAGAGCTTCGAAGTGATTGAAGGTGATTGTGACTGTAAAAGTGTTTGATTAAAAGGGCAGAGGTTGCTTCAACGGTGGATGTGTACGGGCGCATGTGGTTTCCGTGGGGTGGGGTGTAGGGTAACGCCTGCCCACTGTTTATATTAAAAGTTTTTCTAAAGTTTTGGAAAATTTGGGAGAAATTCGATATCTCCTCTAAACTCTAAAGTTTTGAGAAAATTTGGAGAAATTCAATATCTCCTCTAAACTTTGCGAATAACAATAAAGTATTTTTCTAAAGGGTAAATACTAAAAAACTAATATTCTTTTTTATTATTTTATAAGAAAAATCTCTAAGCAACTTTTTGCATACATATTTTATGTTTTGTCTCACAAAAGTTGCTCAATAATTTTTTGAACAATAAAGTCTCTTCACATGTTAAATTTGAACAAATTATGATAAAGAAAAAAATTTTAACTTGCTACATGAAGGTATGTTTCAATCTAAAAGATATATTTGAAAATTCATAGATCATTGCTAGAGAACTGAAAACAGTTATAAACAAAAAGAAGTGAACAAAAACCAATTAACCCTAAATCGAATAAAATGAATTCGGTTTATATGTAGCCCAATAAACCGAGTAATCAAAGTAAACCTTACATTATATTTTGTCGAATGAACCCAATTATATGAATTTGTTGTATTCGGTTGAAACCGAAAACCAAATTAAATTCGAATGCGATTTGTGATTTAGTTTTGAAGTACTTAAATTTCATTTACTTTAGTTCAATTTTTGGTTTAACCCAAAAATTTTCAAACCGAATAAAAGGAACCAAATAACAGTTTCAAGTTGTTAAAGTTATTTTGTCATAATTTTGTTCAACTTTAACATGTGAAGGCACTTTAATGTTTAAAAAATTGTTAATAGACTTTTGTGATATAAAACATAAAGTATTGTTAGTTTTTTATATACAAAAAGTTGTTTAGAAACTTTTATAAAAAAAAAAGAAGAAAGTATATTTTTTTTATGATAATTCCCTTTCTCCAAAACAATAGTTTTAGATGCATAATTTATAATGGTCTCTAAATATGATTTAACTACATATGATATTTTGTATATAAAAGTTAGAAACATCGAGTTGTGAATTGTAAAGTTATGTTGTGGTACAGTACCGGTAATTCAGAAATAGTAAAAAAATATGAAAATCTACTCGTATCATAACAAAGAAAAAACGTAAAAGTAATTGTTGATATTGGATCCGATGTTGTTTAGGTATTGGTTCGGTTGGTAAAATTAAACATAATTGTGTACTCAAAAATTTTATACAAAAGTTAACGAACCCAAGTTATTTGAGAAAAAAAATGTAAACACAACTTTCTGTAGTTTTCCTTTTTAAATAGTTAATGAGCAAACAACATCTGTACCAACAGTGGTACAGTGTCAATACTCGGTGTAGTATACAATACCCAAAAATCTTTTATTCTCAATACAACCTCGATTTCAATAAAAATTCAAAATTTTGACAAAAAAGCACAACCTACATACATAGTTCGTTTTTTAAGTTAATGAACGCAAGTTATTAGAGAAAATTAAAGTTTTAACGAAAAAAATCAAGTATTAATTTTGTGTCATAATTAACTTGAAAAGAACTGAAACAATAAAAAGAAAACAAAATTCACATAAGGCGGGGAAGGCGGAGAAATTGTTGCCCGCCGCGAAACGCATGTTTACTGTGACCCTTTGTTTTCTAAAACCAAAGTTTTCATATGTTTTTTTTCATTTACACTTTAAAAACAAACATCTTTTTCCTTTTAATTTGAGTAAAGTATTGATATAGTTTTTTTTTAAATTAATATGTTACGTGATTACCGGTGTTTTTTGTCGCATCATCCGTAACCTCTCCAGTATTTTAAAATTTCAAATTTTAAAAACATAAAAAGAAACCTTGATGAATAGTATTTTTATAGTCTTTATTTTTATTACCTACGCTGTATATAATATATGTTTTTAATATGTTTAATTTTTGAAAATTTGATTTTTTTCCTATAACGTGCGTTCTTTAGTTTTTTTGAAAAAATTGAATATGTCGCTATGTTTATTTTTATTATCGACATTCTGGTATAAACTCATGTTGTTCTGTGGTACCAATTTCATTAGTTACAGTACCATCACTCAATATAGCTTACTATATAATAAAAAATATGTTTCAAACACAGTTCCCTTTGCAATAGAGTTTATACTGGAACGTGGAGAAAAAAATAAACATGGTTGCGTATTCAGCTTGTTTGAAGCTTTTTCAGACAACTTGAATGCGCATCTATATTTATATTCCATGAGTACCGGTAGATAAGATCATAACCATATACCTTGATCATTTTTACTCATATACCTTGATTATTTTTACTAGAGAGGCGACAATATGCAACCATATACCATAAGATCATAACCATATACCTTGATTGCTTTACTAGAGAGGCGACAATATGCAACATATATCATAAGATCATAACCATATACCATAAGGTCATAACCATATATACCTTGATCTACTACTAATCAATGCAGCCAAAATGATCAAAGTGCAATCCCAAGTACTATGCTATTATATGATTCCAACCAAAATAAGTTAAACAATGTGATTACGCTCCACTAATCTATCTAGGATTGTCTTGTTCAATACTAACTCAACAAGAGAACATTGTATATTCAACTCGAATACAATTATAACATTATGTTACGGAAAGAATTCAAATTTTAAAGTTAAACATGAAGCCTATAACATCATCACCAGTTTTTTTAACTTATTTTACTACTTATGAAACATTTATGTTCCACTACGCAATATGCATAACATCATAAACCAATTACCTTGATCACATTACTCAATAGGCGAAAATATGCAATCTTCCATGATCTACATACTATCAATGGAGCCACAATGATGCAGAATCCTACAATAAATCCAAGTACAATGCTAATACTCAATCCCCAATATGCTACGCCATCTTCTTTGTGGTTTCCAAGCACTTTAACGAGTACACATCGATAAAGTTAGTGGAGTTCGATACAGTTTGTGAAAGTGTTCATGAAACGTTTGTGAAGCTGGCGTACATGAGTCGACTTAAAAAAGGAGAAACAAAGCAGGAGCTATTTAGTTATATGATTACGACCAAAATAAAACTGAATTGTCCTGTTACACTCCTACTAATCTTCTCTTTATCATGTTCATGAAACGTATTGACATACTCATTTATTAACTCATATCACAACTTTTTCATCACTTACGAAGTATTTATATAGAAAAAAAAACCGTTAGGATGTTTTGAGAAACCACATATAATGAATAATACTTTAATACATTAATATTCATGGGTGTTTATACGTAACGGTACAACTGCTTGTTATGGTTTCACGCCTCGGTTAATGGCCAAATTTTGGCTGTGATGGTACATAACACACCGCCTCACCATCGGCGTGAGGGGGGGGGGGTTGTGTTGCTTGTTTCATGGGCGTAACGAAGTTTGTTGGTCTAGCTTTCAACTAATCACACTTCGCCGCTTCAACTTTATTTTCTTTTATTAAATTTCCATGTGAACTGGACACAAAAGTTAAAATAAATGAATAAGAACTTATGCCTATACAATAGTCACTTTTTTACATGACAATAAAATCACTTTTTTACATGACAATAAAAACTAATAAAACTATAAGAGATAGCCTTAGAATAAACCTTAAAACTAATAAAAGTATAAAACATAGTCTTAGACAAAGTATACTGTTATTCTTAAAAAGAGTTGAGACAAAAGAGTTCTAATTTAATATAACTATTAATATTAATATTAATATTAAATCCTGTGAGAAAAGTTATATTGAAAACTAACCTCTCCGACAACCATCACCGGAAACAAATCCATTTCCGGAGTATCCTTCATTACAACGACACCTATATCTCATCCTCTTGTTCTCAATAGAGACATTCTGGCACACCGCATTCTGATCGCAATCGCATTCCCCGTGAACCCGCCACGCGAGCTCCATGGACCGAAGCTCCAACAACACCGGCATGCTCTCTGAACCACTTCCTAGAACGTCAACACTGATAGATGTGAACAAAATATGACAACGAGCGGCTTCCAGTCATTTCACATCTATAAACTCTTCTACATCTGGGTTGTCCACCGAGTAACAATTCATCCTACTATTTCTTCTTTGATCACAAGTTCTCAAGTTGAAATGATTCTCAACTCTAGTAGTCGACACCACACAATCGTTTAGCATCGAGCTACAGTTTTCCACAGCAATCCATTTCGCCAAGTGAGTGCAAAGTTTTGTTATTGAACAAAGGGAATTGTTCGAATTGGCGGTCCCATGTTGCCGGAAAATCAATCAGTATGCGATCGTTGGTTATGTTCCTAACATTTTATGGATCAAGAAGGATTTGTCCAGTGTCTTCTGGACAATTTAGACGAATTTCACAACTTTTGGAAAATCCAAATGGGTAGGAAACCGAGTTTTGACCTCTACAAACTCGGGTGTAATTTGCTGGAGCTGGTGTTGATGATGACAACGTGATTGTTGGAATCACTGAAAAGAAAAGAAGATGAAGGATCATGTTTGAATTGTTGCAGAAGTTTTGCTAGAGAAAGTTGCAACTGAATAAGAAATTAAGAGCTTTTGTGTTTTGACTTTGATAGGTGGTATCATTAATGCAAATCGCATTATAGCCACCTGGCATTTTAGCAGTGGGAAAAAACTTAGGTATCTGGGTTCGATTCCATAAGGGTTTTTTCTAGATTATTGGTTTTGATCTGAATTGGTGTATAAACATTATAGCCTAATGAAGATGCATATAATCGGATGATTTACTGGTGGTAGAATGATACTTCGGTGATCTAAATTTGCCGTTAAAAAAAGGTGGTATGAATGATTAATATTGTTTATGATTCCTCCATAAATGATGTCCACTTTATTAATTACTAGTGGGGTTGTGTTATTTAAGTAGCTACGTAGACTTTGAAGAGGTTTAACTGTTGACTGATACAATGAAGTTCGCAAGTTGCTACTCACAATCAAGATAGATATGAAAAGGTTATTGAGGGTGGAGGGTCGGAATTGGATCGGATCATGTCCCGAATATAGTGGCTCTTAGTAGAAGAAATGATGTTACCGGAGATCAAGTTGGGTCTTTGTGATTCCGAGAGTGATTTGGATGAACCTATCTTCACTTCTGTGTTTGGTTGCTTTGTATTACTCGTTGGTGTCGGGTCACTCCTATCTTTGCTTTTTCGGTGAAAGACCTCTTGGAGCTTCATTCGGTTATTTGTCTGTCTTAGTGAGTCAGCTAAAGAAGATTCTCACATATTGTTATTGTGACTTGTTGGTGCGTATGAAAAGCTAGGAACAATGTCACTTAATATTCGAAGAAAGCCTAAAACAAATAAATGTTAATGATAATAATCATTTTAGAGGATAATCCTTTTGGCGTTTATTCAAATATTCACCTTGCCTTCCAATCTTGTTATCACTTGTAACAAATTCGACGACAACACCATGATTTCAATATATAATTTATCCGTAATCGAGACTATAAATATAATTGATGAGTAATTAAACATTCACAATAAACCATTAAACCCTTTTCATTGGCAACTTCCCGGCCTACAACACTCGTTCATCTCTTTGTTCCTGTAAAACAATCATCAATTACGAGATTATACCGTGATGACTCGACGTTTCTACGAATCAAGTTAATGGTAAACTACTATTCCCTTTCGTTTTCCAACTTTCAGCTGTCCTCCAATCTCCATATTCGAGCCTATGTCTATTTGCCACTTGTAACCGATCTGTTTAGTTTATGTTTTGAGCCGCAACGATCACCGACGTAGCACCGTAAAGGAACTCCGGCTACTCTGTAACACATAATCAACTGTCCATTCCGGTACCGACCAATCGAATGCCTTTAGGAACTGCGTACTACACTCAAAGTTCGACGGGTAACATAACACACGAACACGTGCACTAGAAAATGTTAAAACTGTCACTTTTGTTTTTAGTTTTTATATATCAATATAATGCTCAATTTAAAATTAAAACACTTATTATTATTATAGTGTTATATATATATTTAAAAAAGATCGGGGAAGATTGTAGGATTTTGAGGGTTATATACATTAATTGTGATTTGACAGCTTTAACCTAAGGTCTTGGGGCGTACTTTAAAATTTGGGGCGTTAGTGGTGACATGATATGTTTACCGACATCGCATATCACTCCCTCTTTGTGTTAAGGGGCGTTAAAGGGGTTATGTGTTAACATGTTAATCGAAAGTTAAGAAATTTAATTAATTATTCTTTTCTTTTTAGACCTCTAAAAATAGGATTAGGTGGAGTTAAACCAATTCCTTTGAATAAGACAAAGTGAAATGAGGGAAAATGGCGATGTGGCACTTAAGGGGAGTTAAGGAGGGTCAAAGTATAACTAAGGCCTAAGAAGCATTAACCTAACACTATGAGGTGTGGTTTTCCTTTCCCTTCTTCCTCCAAGTCCACTTCAACATCACATCAGCATCTCTTTTTACCTCAGCAACCTTTCCCAACATGGGATGTGATTCTCTCTTCTTCTCCCTTTCATTTTTCAATTTCTTTTTTTAAATACTTAAATGCAAAAAAACATAAAAACTTTTCATTAAAATTAAAGATAAATAGTACATAAGGTAGAAATTAAAAATACATAACTTAAAAAATAACATAATTAAAAAAAACACAATTTAAAAAAGACATAATTTATAAATAAAAAAAGTACGGTGCACTTTCTCCTGGCCATTTCTTCGCAATATTGTCTTTCATTCTTGATATCATAAAACGGTCTCGTTCTAGTAGACTTTCGAGGTCGGTTCTCATAATTTGAAACTCTTCAGTTACTTAATTTTGTAGATCAAATTCGAGTAGCCTCTTATCCAACGAAAGCCTCTCCTTTCTCTCGCCACCGTTTCTTACTATTTTTCTTTCTCTTCTAGTACCTCTTCGGTTGAACTTCCCTAAATTCGTTGAAGTTTTGTAGAAGTGCATCAAGTTTTGATACATCGTTGCTCGAGGCCGTTCCTTTAGAACCCGAAGCCTTTGTAGTCGCTGCTTTTTTGGCGTGGTTTCTTCCAATTGGCCGCTCTGATTCAGGAGTTGGGGCTCCATTGTAACACCCCAACCGATGGCGGAAACATCGGGATGAGACGAAAACGAGATTGCTCATTGCTCACAACATTATTAAGTGACAATAATTAATTAAACCATATTTCATTTCATAAGAATTGTCAAATACATCAATGTAACAAAACAAAGAACAATACAACATTTGCAAAGTCATAACAAAATTGATACATCGACATTAAACCTAACGTCTAATTTGTGTGTATCTAGTCCTTGCTATATTGTTTTCATAGCATCGTCTCCTTCAACCTGTAACATGTTTTAAAATAATGTCAATGCGAAAGCAAAGGCGAGTACACAAGTTTAGGCATAGCATACGTATACGAATAAGTTTAAACAATCCTCATGGCAACCAAATCTATACAAGAGCAATATCAAGGCATGCAATACTAATAATCAAACCCTTAACGCAATCACGATGTTTTAACATGACCTCACGAATAACACGATGGAGGTGGATGCGTGAATTCCTATAGCGCTAAGCATGTCAAACGAAGGCTAAAAATAGTTAATGACTAAAGCATAGCAATACGAATATCCAAGACAAGCATCAAGTATAAGATTCAAGCTTTCATGTATATGGGATCGTTTGTGTGTTTTATAAAGTTTAAGTGTTTGTGATTTTTGTATAGGTAAAACATGTTACACCCAAAAGTGTTATAAACAAAAGTGGGTCGAGTGTACTCACGGTTTTGCTAAGTCTTTTCTACACTTGACAATCCGTGAAGACGTTGGTTCGAGGATGACGCCGAATTATCCTACAAGAGGAAATGAGGCGTATGAGTATAGAGTTTCAACGAGAGATTAGGAGTATTCGAGCATGATAAAAAAATATGTTTGATAAAGTATTATGATACGAAAGTATTCGCTAAGATGTAACACTCGTTCTTGACACTATAGTAACTCTTACGAGTTTGGGTGTGATTTCATAGGTTCGGGGCCTATTAGAATCGTGACAAGGAATTACATACTTTAGTGTTAAACTTAATAACTTGATAGGTGATTATAAGTTCATTATCAAGGTTTCGGTTTTAGAATTATAATATAGTTATATATATATCATTATAATCATGTAGGAGGTGGGAGGATGAACCATCCACTTTGTAACCTCTAGTGTCATGTATGTCAAGTATGAGGTGGGAGGTTAAACCATCCACTTTGAACCTCGGATTATGTTCACCACTACACAAGTTACCATTGGTAACAAGGAGGGTACAAGAACTATATACTATACAAGAATGTAAAGACAAGAATGATAAGGTGTCATCTAGATACCAAGTAGCCAAGTATTCAACAACCCGACGAGCACACGAGGACAATCGTCAACGGCTTTGTGGGGTTGTGACACTTTAAGTCTAGCAAACTATCTTGGGATCTTGATGAAAAATCATCAAGTGATGTGTGGTCTCAAGTTAGGATAGCCCAAGCTTCCTTGGTGGACACACAAGAACAAGTTTAAGAACTTGCATCACTTGTGAGCTCAATGCTCTTTAAAAACAGAAAGTTTAGGGTGTTAAAACAGCCCTTAGTTCATGTTAACAAGCTTGGTTAGGCTTTACTAATCATAAGCTTGATTGTAAGCACAAGAACACAAGTTTGTTGAAGTTAAAACACAAGTTTGATAAAAGTTTAGACAAAACAGAAAGTTTGTGGACATTTTGGGGCATTTCCAGGTCTGGATTCTCCATGGAGAAACCTAGGAATTCAACCCAAAGTTTATCCAAGCAAGTAGGAAAAAGAATGGAGTGATTTCATTAAGAAATGAGTGAGTTACACTCACTTTAGTAAGAGGTATACAATCTGCTCGAGAATCTGATGTTGCAAGGATCTTGAGGTGATTTGAGAGTGATTTGAGAGAGATTAAAGTGTGAAAATACTTGGATTAGAGGTGGGTTTTATAGGGGAAGGATTAGGGTTAGTTAGGTGAAGTTTAGGTGGGTAATTAATGGCTTAAAAGTGATTGAAACTCAAAAAAAATACAAAAAAACCCGCCCAAAATGGGCTGTTTGCCCGCTGGTCGCGACCAGCCCTCGTCCGGAAACAAAGCATAAGAAGCTTTTGTTTCCGGGTTTATTTGAATGAGAGGCGGCTGGTGGAGTGGTTGAGGCTTGGTTTGGTGAACCGGAGGTCCCGGGTTCGAGTCCCGCGGATCCGGTTTTGGTATATTATTTATATATATTATTATTATTATTATTATTTTTTAACTTTTAAACAGTTTCATAAATGGCAGGAATGGTCCCTGTAGTTCAAGAATTCAATATATACTCTTTAAACCTTGGACTTATTTAAAGGAGGATATATATTAACATTAAATTCTAAATGTTAATATATTTATAAAAAAATTTAGAATTTAAATTTTTGTAAAATAAATCAATTAATTTTATTAACTAATTTAATTAATTAATTTAATTAATTAACTTAATTAATTAATTTAATTAATTAACTTAATAAATGAATAGATAATTATATTTTCGTAACGAATTTAGTTTAACGATTAAAAATTTCACGTTTGAGTCTCGTTTACGCAATACAAACCAAGTTTGCGAGTTATCTCACGTTTACGATTGAGAGTACCACGAATATGTTTACACGTTTAAAGTATGAACAAGTATAAGGGTAACATGATTATAGTTAAAATACGAGTTTCTCATTACGATTCAAGTCTCGGTTTTCTACGTTTACAACGAAAGACAAAAACAAGATACAACGCTTACTAAAAATAGATGTACGATACAAGGTTTCCGAATATAGAAAGTATAGAAACGCGGAGCGTTACATCCATCTTCGAACTAAGGTTCATCGTATATCGAAAGCACAATGTGAATTAGAACCACCCGCACTATAACTCCCTGATGCGCTCGTTTTAGATCTTTTAGCTTGTGATACCTCATTAGATGCCACTTCCAACTTCTCATGTTTTCTCAATATTCATATAGTCTCATGTATGTCCACTACCCATGTTTCTTGGTGTATCTTTCGATAGTCGTCAACAAATTACTTTCATCATCTGCACCACTCGGACGATGGTTCCATGCATGTTGATAGATCTCCGCAGATAAACCAATTTTTCCGTTCATCTCTTTAAATTTGGAACCAACGGAGTTGACTAATCGATATGGCGGTCGTTGCATCAATTGAAAAAAATTGTTCACAAATTTTGGTTCCAAAAACCATCTCCTTTTCGATTAGCATCTACACATTATATTTTTAAATAAAACCGTATAACTAAAATACATAACTTTTAACACTTTGTTTAAAAAATAAAACTAAACATTTTAAAATGTATAAGTAAAAATATATTGACCTTTAATCGGAACAATAGAAACGTTAACCCACACTCGTGCAAACACTTCCAACTCGACCACAGTCCAAGGAATGCTTTGCGCCTTTCCACTTCCCTCTTCTAGTGCTTGTGCTTGCTTTCCCCCTTGTGCTCGTTTTTTTCCTTTCTTGCCCTTCGTGGTTTGTGGTTGCTTTTCGGGTATAAAATCAGCGCCTACGCCTAAAGAAACGTAATCGTGCTCGGTTCGGTTCGGTTCGATGCAACGGGTGGACCGATGGCATTTGGGTTGGTTGTGATTGTATTTGCATTTACAAAGCAAGGTGTTGTTGTTGGTATTGGAATTGCCACGCGTTTGGTGTTTGGCTAAAACCATCAAACGAAAATGCATCCATTGGTGTTGTGGGGTATACGAATGGGGGTTGGGTCGAGAGAGTAGCGGGTGTGTTTGGAAAGAATGGTGGCGGGTCTGGTCGGCTCAAATCCATGATATTTTTTTGTAAAACTTAAAAGATGGATTTAGGAGAATGGTTAAAGGATATGAAGTGGGTGTTATTCGTAAATGGAGAAATGGGTTTTAAAAAACAATTATTTTCTTTAGTCAATGACCGTTCAACGGTCCGAAATCCAAACGTTCGAAAAAGTGAGCTCGGGGAAATTTATGGGGAATTCCTCGTTTGCACCGAAGAAGGGTCGGGGGTGTTCCCCGACGAGATAACCTACCACCTCACCTCCCTATTCTCCTCCTCGCTTCAAGACACCACCGCCTAAGGGAAGATTGTAGGGGTTTGAGGCTAAACTAGTTCAAAATACTTAATCAAAATGAAGATTGAAGATTTGGTGTTGACAAAACGTTTCTTGAAGTTGCTTAACGAAATGTTCAGTTGAATGAAATGTCAACATCAACGGAACATTTCGCTGAGGTTGTTCAACAAAATGTTTATGGAATGAATAGTTGAGTATGTTATTCATTATTAAGTATAAATAGATGCTTAACGTGTGTGTTTGGTAACCTGAAAAAATAGAGAGAGTTGAACGAAAACTTTGTACACACAATAAGTTGAATGACTCAAAGACAATTTATTTAGCTCGTGCTTTTTTACCAATTCAATTGCAATTTAATTCATGATAGTTTGTTTTGTGTTTAGTGATTGATTAATTGATCCAAGACCTTGTCAGATCTATTCCGTAGGTCTAAAAGGATTAGATTCACCCAATTCTTGTTTAGAAATCTAGTATCTGCACTTCTGTACATTTCTTCTACGTAGTCACGCCATTTTATGAGAACTAGTGTATAACAAGTAACATCATATTACAATATGTGAACTTTTATCTACTTGAGAACACACCTATGTAGAATATCATTACATTGTGTGTAATGGAAATTGTAAGACACAAGGATACAAAAATATTCAACACGTTCATGCTAATTTTTGTAGACTCTTGGAAGTTTGCAGGACATGCATATGTAGTGGATAGTCATGCGAAATTTTATGGGAAACTAAAAATAAAATGACTATGTAGTACCTCTAACATAGTCATACCCTATTTGTGGGAAACTGAAAATAAAATACATGACTTATGGAGTATTACCACATAGTCGTGTGAATTAACTTTTACCAAAAAATTTGCTAGTTCATTTTATACGTAAGTACGTATGCACTAACCTTGTCAAAGTTGACATATCTGTAATTTTATGACTATTTAGAATACAGTTTGTAATGTTGTTGGTGTGTTTTTTATAGTTATAAATAAGTAGGTGTCACGTATAAATTTTGGATGAAGGATCATCGAATGATAAGAGCGAGATCAAGACTATGGACTGGAGAATCGTGGAACTCATCAACACTTTTTGTGTTTGTATATTTGACAAGTAAATATCAACCTATGTTTTGTTATTAATATGTACATCTTAAGCACGTGGATGCCGGTAACAAGAGCTTGAATGAGCATCACTAGCGTGTGAAGGTGCTCCAAGGAAATAAACTACCCAGTGAGTGTATAGTAGAGCAGATGCGAAAAAATAAATAAAAAAAGGAAATCAAATTTACGACGTTTAAAACACTGCAAGATTTTGATGCCACAGTCGCCTCCAGCTAAACTTCAAACTTCTTGTGTTCGAATCATAAAGTTCCAGTTTATTTAAATGTCATGAATTAAGTTATCACGAAATAAACACATTTATACTTTTCTTCTATTATATACGCCGTTGTTAATATCCACACCTTATATGAACTAAACTTAAGTTCAACCGCTAATTTTAGGTTTAATAATGTGGTATAAACACATTAAACCCATACTTCCTTAAATTTCAAGATCAATCTAGTTCACATTTAACTTGTTATTTTTTTCATAAAACAAAATTTTTTTAACAACCAAGTTGTATAAAAGTATGAAACTATAAATATCTTCCCAAATGACACAAATTGCACATTCACAAACCTAGGGACTATTTACACAACTCTACGCTTTCTTGATCATAAACCCTCCGCTCCTATCGTATCCACCCTCTCACACAATCTCTTGATCTCTCTGCAAATCACAAATGTTTTAGCTTCTATTGATTAGTGTAGATCACACCTATGCAAAATCTCACATAGTGTGTAGGAAATTGTAGAACACAACAATACAAAGGGAGTTAACACATTCGTGCAAATTTTTATGGATGCTTTGAGGTTTGTAGAACATGAATATGTAGCGGATAGTCATGCCTATTCTATGAAATTATATAGTTCATAGAACATGAATATATATATAGTAGCATTTCACATAGTCATGCCCTGTTTGTGGAAAACTAAAAATGAAAGACATGACTATGTGGGGCATTACCACATGGTCGCATGAAGGAACTTTTACTGAAAAAATCGTTAGTTCATCTTATAGTAAATGTGTGTGCACTGACCTTGTTAAACTAGACCGATTTGGAATGTTTATGAGAACTTATGATTGAAGTTTTAAAGTTTGTAATGTTGTTGATGTGCTATTATAGTTATGTTTCTAGCATGTTCACTTAACATTGCTTAAGTAGGTGTCATGTGTGATTTTTGGTGAGTCATCGAATGATAAAAACAAGGTCAAGACTATCGACTAGAGAACCGGGGAACTCATCAACACTTTTTATGTTATGTTCCTTATTAATTTATACACCCTAAGCACATGGATGCTGGTAACAAGAGCTTGAATGAGCATCACTAGCGTGTGAAGGCGCTCCAAGAAAATAAACCAAAATGGCAGTGTGTAATATAAAGTATGCAAAAAATATACTATAAGAAAATATATGCAATTAAAATTTGTAACAAATAACCAGATGATGCTTACAACATTTTAATGCCATGATCCTCTCCTAACTAAACTTCAAATTTTTTGTGTTGCAATCACAAAGTTCCAAGTTATCTTATGATGAATTATTACAAAATCAATACATTATACTTCTTTTTTGTTTAAGATATTGCTGTTAGTATCATAATATCCATACCTTATATTAAGTAAACCTAAGTTTAACTATTAAAATTAAGGCCTCATTGATGTTTCATTAAATCAATTTCTGTGGTGTAAACACATTAAATCCATACTTCCTTAACATTCAAAATAAATCTAGGTCATATTCAACTTTTCTTTTTTATGAAACAAACAACTTTAACAACCATCAACTTATATAAAACTATAAAATATCTTCCCAAATGTCACAACTTACGCATTCACAAACCCTAGGGACTATTTACATAACTCCACTCTTTCTTCATCATAAACCCTCCGCTCCTATTGTATCCACCCTCTCTCCATACCGTGATCTCCTCGCCTCTGCGTATAGCACCGCCGATCAACATAGGAATCGCCGATCACCGCTCAAGTCTAGCTGAGATAACTCCCCGTTATCAAATATGGTTAGTCGCAAATCATTGTTACCTTATCGTATACTTGTGCGCTTCGATTTGTGCCCTACTTTATTTCTATACGTATAGAATATATTTTTTTTTCATGGTTGATATGTAAATTTTGGGATAGAAGTGAGTGTAAAGAACTAAAAAGTAGAAAAATTACTAGATCTTGGTTCTTACTTCTAGTTTTACTCGATCTTGATGAGAATTCAATTTTATATATGAAACTTGAATTTGTTCTCATTATGTGGAAGTTTTTAGTGGTTCTCTTGCATTGATTATAGGTTAGTAGATTGACCGATTCTTATAGTTTTATGTATTTTGTAAAAGTTATCGGTGACCTAATTAGCAAAAGAGATATTCTTATGCAGGTTATTTGTATGTATAAACCATAGTCACATGGTTCGTGGTACGCTCCGGTTCGCAATTCGCTAGGTCTCTAAAATTCGATACGAGTAGGAGTAGGTTCATTTTGTATCACTTCGGCATGATGTACCATGTAATGTGGTATGATATACATGTTGAAGTTAATTATAAAAAAGTTGGAGGCTTCTAAAAGCAAGATTTTGACATAGTTTGGATAAGCAATACCAGCATCTTTCAAAGCAAGATCTTGACATGCATGAAGAAAAAACTTGAAAACAAATTTGACAGAATTTGGCCAAAATTCTCTTCAGAGTTGCTCTACGGCTAAAACCGATCCAAATTAGAGAAAATGGACCTCACCATGGTGTTCGGAACGTCGAAATTAGTAGAAAAGGGTACCTTTGGCCAGAAAACGGTCCTTGAAAGGTTCGCCAAAAAATCGCCGCGGTACGTGCCGCCGTGGTCGGCCGCCGCCACGGCTCCGCTGTGTGGTGGCTAGATTCTGGTCGACGAATCTTGTGTTCTAGAGAGAGAATGTAGAGAGAAAGTGTTTGTGAAGAATGAAGGAGGTGGAGGTATATAGGCGTTTATGTACCCAGGGTTTGGTGGAGTGGGTTTGAAGCCCATTTGCCAAACCCATCCTTCTTCAGCCCACCATTGTCTATACACAACTCTGTTTCAGCTTGTTATTGCGTCAGAATTCTCGTTTTCTCGCGTAAATGTCAATACAAATTAGTTTATAAATTAAAATATTAGTATTTTGCTAATATGGCATTAAATATCACGCACACACGTGCTGCGAATCGTGTAAGTTGATCTGCTTGCTGATTCTTGCCGTTTCAATGACTTGAAAGTTACTGTAACTTATAAAAATACTTTTTCAATAATATATAAGTATTCTAAACATATTTATTACGATTAAGGCACGAATTCTTGTTATCCCATGCGAAGTGTTGACCGTATACGCGTCTAAACACTGTGTATCTCTCCTAAATACTAACTTTTAAATCTTAAAGATATAATTTTCTTTCTTAATCATAAAGTTAAAAAAGAATCAAACATATGTCTTGAGTTATATTTTTGGTTGAGTCTTTGTTTTCCTATACTAATCGGGTTTTTCAATGTTAGTGTGTTCTTAAATGATCATTAGATTTTTGCTACATCTTATTTTAAGGTGGTGTTTGTTTTTCTAAAAAATATATGCACAGGCTCTTCCGTCTGCTCTACGCAGACATTGCCATCTGCAGACTGTTTGTTTTTCGAAGATGTTTCATTAAAAACGTTTGCGCGAGCTCTTCTTGGTGTAGACTTGGACCAACCACTTTTAAGATCTTCTAAGTTCTGCAGAGGGTTAAACACCACCACTGTCCATCACCATCACCACCGTCCACCGCCACCGTCTACCACCACCACTCATTATCCACGTTCACCTCCCACCACCACCACCATTATGCGTACACCACCACCAATTTATTTTAGAAGTTTACATACGTTAAAAAGCAAATAGTCTTCTTCTTGCAGACTGTAGAGGTTTAGTCCAACTCTTCTTTTACAGATGTGGTCCATAGATTGCAGACATTTTACCTCTTAAAAAACAAACTACACCTAAATGTAGTGTGTAATCTAAAAAGTTATGCTTAACAATTCATATCCGACGAGCATCAACTATTAACCTTTTTTTACTTCATACGTCAACCATAGAATTAGTATCGAACAAGAACGAAAACGGAAAACAGTAAGAGCTTGGCTAAGCACCCAAATATTATTTATGTCGAGAAACTATCTCAAAACTTGACTTACAATCCTTAATCCTTGACTCAAAATCTTTATTCATTAGAGCAATCATGTTTCGAAATTACAATGTGATTATGATATAGTAGTTGTAATTATTATGTCCTAGTTAATTGGTTAGATAATTATCTAGCATTCTAAACGAGTCAGGTTTGGATGTCTTTAGGATAATTATATGAGCAGTCCTAGTATAAGTCTAATATGATACGTTAGCTTATAAATACCATATATTAGGTATTTTGGATTATAAGAATCAAGTTTTTGTATAGTTTTATTGATCTAATAATATTATGGGAGTCGTCCATAATTTTATATACGTTTGAGTATAAGTTAGGGACTTGAAATTTATGGTCCATATTCTGATGATATTTCTTTGAAAGTTAACATAGTGTAAAATTGCTTAGATTATATGTACAAATTATATATCTTGGAACGATGTCTTTAACCACAAATGGTCAAAGTCACTTTTTTGTTGAAGTATGTTTCTTAATCTTGAATGGCACGTGATGTTGCATATATCTTTTGTTGGCATTTATTTTATCATATGATTAATCAAAGGATGTATCTTAATTTTTTTAACGACAAAGAATCTCACGTGCAAATTCATCCTGTTCGGGCTATTTCCAAGGTTGATCCATCGACCTCTAAGGATGCTTTTATTTTAATATTAAGCAATACGTTTACGTTTTATATTACAAATTTCTCCCTATTTCTATTTATAGAGTTATCATAAACATTGCAACAACATCCATTCCATTGCTTTAGTTGCGATAATAGTTTGTCACGGTGCTTCTGGTTTGGCAACTTGATGTCATTAATAGTTGCTTAGGAGCTTCATATATGAAATAAGAAAACGATATATGCCTCATATACATCTAAGACTAATCTCAAATATAAAAAGAAAATATGTACTCTTTTATGTTGGGAATTTTAATACCATTAACTAACTTTGACGATGGTTTTGCTTTGGAGGCTACTTTTATACGGATATAAAAACGGGGGTGAAACGACATATATTATAAACTTAGGGGTTTGATGCCTGAAATTGAGTAATTGAAACGCGTTGATAGGTTAAAACAAGTTGTATAGACTAGAGAGTGAAACTGAGAGAGCTAGCAAAGAAAAAATGTAGAAAAAATTACTGCTACGTGGACTAATTAGAGAGTGACATGTGGACCAATGAGAGTATACTACTCTAGATCCTTATTCTCTTTAATATATTTTATAACTAGTTTTTCTTATTTCTATTTTAGTATTTTAAAATATTACAACAATGATCCATTGCACTACTTTTGTATTTTTTTTACTAACCCCGATGTAAAAAAAACTAAGTATTTGTCAATGTTTATAACTTTGTAGAATCTTGTTTTAACTGATAAACTGCAAGCTAACATGCCGAATTGGTAAAATAAAAGAAACAATAGAAAAAGGTAGTTAAAAAGAAAATGGGTCAAACACGGATGAATGTTTGCCTAAATTGTTTTACTAATGCAAAAAACCTCTTACATCGTTTTTACTTAAGAAATCATATTATTAGTGAAAAAATATAATTTCTTAATGATATGAAACACGCTAACTATTTATAAAACACATCGAGTTTTGGACAAAGTGTCTCAGATCAATCCGACACGACAAATTTCAGCCCATACCGGTTATTACCTTAATTCAAGTGAGTGAATACTCATCAATCAGACTATTATGCCATGCCTGCACAAAAGGTGAGACATAAGATCACGTCAATAGTTGTTAATTGAAATATAAGTATGTGCACGCGTGCACGAGGTGTGGATGCATGGGTGTGCCTTTTTAAAACCAAGATTTTTAATAATTTAATAAATTATGTGTGTGTATATATATATATATTTTAAGGCCCTTTAGCTACCTTTTAATAATCTCGTGAAGTCCCCTTGAGGTATTAGCATGTGATTCTTCCAACTTAGCAATCTTTTTCATTTCTACAATTTCATCTGCACATAATAAACATATAGTATGTGTATATTTTGGAATCAATTATTTAGCCACAAAACCAAACCAAAACTACTGAAACAAATTGATAGTAACTTCATTATTTTGGCAATACCTCCCGTTCATGATTACGATTTTTCAACACTCCACTTTCATTTTATCAATAACTGGCGCTTCTTTGATTACGTGAAGCTTGTTCAGTAGCGACTTTGCTGCTTCTTTCTCATGAATAATTTGATTTTGCGCTTCTTCCAATTTTCCTTGCATTTCTCGGATAGCATTCCACAACTTTATGATTTCTTGTCCCTTTCATTCTTCAAGATCGACATGTATGTAACATAAAACGTTTAGAAAATATTTTTTATTGTTACTATTAGCATTTTAATCTCTGTTGGACATATAAAAGATGTACCATCAAATGCTTTTTAAAAGTCTAATCTTCATGTTAGCTCTTCACATGTTTCTACAGCTTGTCTTTAGCTTTCTAAGGGTCCATGCTTCAAAAAATTTAAAACTTTTACATATAAATTATGAGTAGGTTACGCTCCGGTAATAAAAAGAAAATACAACACTTTATGGAAATAATAACTTCATCTAAAGAAGGAAGTGCCTTACGGAAGCCATGTTTTGCAAAAAGCAAAAGAAGCTGTTCAGGTGGTGGGTTTTTTATGATAATGACATTCTGGAAATAATGAGAAAGATAATAGAAACATGTGTTTGATCTCGAAAAAGAAGAAGACACGTGAAATGAAAAACATGTTAACAACAAAAAAGAAAATAAGTAAAAAAACTCAAAATAATTTAACTATATTGAATAAAAAATGAAAATTATGTTAACAACAAAGAGAGAGAGAGTAAATATAAAAAGCAAAAATTAATTTAACTATACTAGATCAAAAAACAGATTAATTTTTTCTTTTATCAGTACACTATTATTAGTCAGCCATGGTAATTTAATAAAAATAAAATAAAAATAACCCTAAACTAAAGCAGCCGTCGTCCTCCTGTCTATCTCCCCTATTCGCTCCATCTTCTAAACCTAAAAAACAGCCGACAGATCTTCTTTCATTCTACGATTCAGCAGGGCAGGGAATGTTCAATCAGCAGCAGGTAAGCTTCGATTCAGCAACTTCGATTAGCCACCCTTTCTTCTCTATTACATTTGAATTGTTGCCATTATGGTCGTCGGAAACGCGAATTGGATCGGACGAACCAAAACGAAAATCGTGCCATGACCAGCGAATTATGTGACTATGGTATAAACAATAAAATCTTCTTTTAGTTGGTATGCAATTAGGAATTGTTGGTTGGTAGTGTAAAGAACAAAAAATTAGAAAATTTTACTCGATCTTGGTTCCTAGTTCTGGCTTTACTCGATTTAGGTTTCTAGTTACAGTTTTACTTGATCTTGGTGAGAATCTAGTTTTATGTACGAACCATTTTTATTGATGAGTTATCATGGTTTTTTTTCCTTCTGTGGAAGTGTTTGGTGGTTCTATTGCATTGATTTCAGGTTAGTAGATTGACTGTTTATCATAATTTTGGGGATTTATTTTCTCAAAAGTTATGCAGGTAATCTTTATGTGTAAATCCTTTTTCTTGGTTGATATTCAAATAGAACCGAATTTTAGAAAGTTTTACTCGATCTTGGTTTCTGTTTTACTCGATTTAGGTTTCTAGTTCCAGTTTTACTCGATCTTGATATCTAGTTCTAGTTTTACTCTATCTTGATTTTAGTTCCTAGTTCTAGTTTTACTCGATTTAGGTTTCTAGTTCCCGTTTTACTCGATCTTGATTGTTAGTTCTAGTTTACTCGATCTTCGTTCCTTGTTCCAGTTTTACTTGCTCTCGATTTTTAGTTTCAGTTTTACTCGATCTATTCTTGGTGAGAATTCAATTTTACATACGAAACATTTTTGTTGGTTTTCTTAAAGCGGTATTTTTTTTTGATTGTCTGAGTATGTTGTACTTATGATTTTTTTTCGCCTGCTAGTTAATTATGGAATTCTTCTTCTTATGTGGAAGTTTTTCGTCATTCTCATGCATTGATTTTAGGTTAGTAGATTTACTGTTAATCATAGTTTTATAAAATTTTAGTTTTTCTAAAAGTTATCATAGTCCTAATTGCAAAAGAGATGTTCTTATGCCAGCATTGCATCTTATCTTATAGGATAGGGAAAGTGAGAAAACTAAATGTTGTTGGTGATTAGGTCTCGGTGATGGTTCTCTTGATGCTCTGAAACTAAGAGAAACGTTTCGGAAACGTTTTGTAGTTCTCTAACTTTAGAGTTTTAATGCAGCTGGACTGTGAATCTTGTTAATGTCTTTGCATTATTTATGAGAGTATGTGGCATGCACAAAGGGGATCTTGTTAACCAGATAGTGATGTATTACCATTATGATTGTACAGTTGTAGTAAATTTTTGTTTGTAAAACAGCATTAATTGTACTGTAGTTGGAATCTTCTGGTCATGCGCTTTCTTTTTTGTTTCCTATTTCAATTGGCTGTCAAGCATTAAGTGGTTGTACGATAGGATTTTGATGCATGTTATGAAAAAATTTTGTAGGTATCACTGGTAAAACAAATATGAGCTCTGCATGTTCCCGCCTGTCATTATCTTTTCTGGTTTCAATTAAAATTTCCCTTTTTTTTCAACTAGATAGAAATAGGGTTTGTAAAACTGCAGATAAGACCTTATGAGTGGCAGATGCTTCTTCCTCTTTGATCATTTTATGCTTTTGTGACAATGCTCAGGGATGTTTGGTTGTTGTCTGCTTTATAACTATATATATGTGTGTGGGGTGTGTGTGCGCGTGCGCGTGTGTGTGTATTTTGTAACTTCTTATAAACATAAGTGGTTATTATAGTAATGTATTGAAATTGTCTATTGACTCATAACTCATAAGTTGAATCAATGTCTGTTCTGCATATCCGATTTGGATATTATGAAAGATTGCTGCAAGTAGCGTGTTTGCATGATCTTGATCATACATAGGCGATTTACAAAGCATTTATGATCATCTACTCTCGGGCATGGTATTTCTAGTTATAAATTATGTCAAATCTATTTGAACAACATGCAAAATGTGTTTCTAATTACAATTGGGACTCTTAATTGAATTGATTGGATAATGGTGAACGTTAAGTTATACTTGCCAGCAGCATTGCTTGTGTATTTCAAATCGAGTAGTTCGTAATTGTGATTTTTTTCTTCATCTGGGTAAATCTTAATTAAATGAAATATAAAAAATGGCATATTAAGATATCGTAAAGTTCCAGTATAGACCCTGTAGATTCTTGTTAAAAAAAATATGTTTTCTTATAAAGATATAAGGTCATAGCAAGCATACACATCTAGTGTGAAGTTTTATAATTATTAATTATTATGACAGCAGTTACAAAAGACCAATCTAATCAAACAGAGAATCTGCAATTGGATAGCATGTAGGTTTAGAATGCATATATAATATACATACATACACACACATATACATACAGGGGGAAGTATAGGAAGAAAACTCACTTAACTTGCAAAAACTATGAAAACCCTTCATAAAAACACAATGTCACAAACTTTTTTTTTATAAAAAAAATTAGGGCATGTAATATACATATATTTTCGAACGTTACGAGCCAAAATAACCCAAAAAGCGCTGAGTAGATTAAAAAAAAAGTTTTAAATTTCATCTTACATGTAACATATCTGGGTAAACACCCTGTGTTACAGTGAAACATACAAAATGTAACCCTTTTTAAAAAAAAAAACTACTCAGCGTCTTTTGGGTTTTTTTTGGCTCAAAACATTCGAAAAGATGTATATTACATGCCCTATTTTTTTATAGAAAAAAATGGTTTGTTACATAAAGTTTTTCGGAGTACCTGCAACTCAAGTGGGTTTTCATTTAATCCCTCCCCTACACACACACCTAATTAGTTCTTTTGCAAGTTAATTTCTATTAACGTATATGTATAGCCATTTGTTTTGTGCTCCTCTTCTCTCTTAATAAATATTACATTACACAGGCAGGTGATGGCGATTTTAACATATCCTGTTAACTAGGGGTGTTTCTAGCTTCATTCCTGGATAAACTGAAAGAGTGAAGTTGACACTAATGGCGGCTTTGTTATCCAGTGATCCAATGCATTCTGGAACGCATGCAAACGGTCCATGCAAACAGTCCGATAATAATAAGCATGAGGAAAATAGCGGACTTTGGTATTTTTCTAGGAAAGAAATAGAAGAAAACTCACCATCTAGAGCAGATGGCATTGATTTGAAGAAGGAGACTTACTTGCGTAAATCATATTGCACGTTCCTGCAGGACTTGGGTATGAGACTTAAAGTGTAAGTTCTGCTTTTGTTTTGTTTTGTTGCGAATTACGGTTATTGTTCCCAGTTCTTGTGTATTTTTTGAATTCACGTTTTTTTCATTATTTTGTTGTATTCGTGTATGTTATTTTGTACAATGATCACATAAGAAAACTAGCCTTTTGGATTCATGTGTTACGGAAAATTTGTTATTTGATATTAATCATAAAGAGGTGCTATCGGATTCACGCTTTTGCATTAGTTTTTCTCCTTTTTTTTCTTTTCACGTTGGATTTACGCTTTTTCCATCGGATTTACGCTTTTGCCACTATATTGGGTGTGAGACGTTTTATGAGGATATTCCAAACATTCATTTTTTATAAGCATCATATGTTTTATACATCGTCATTTCTCATAATAATTTGCACCCCTAATCTGTATAAACTGCTTCCTTTTTTTTCTTTTATTCCGGAGTATTGTTTCTCTTTACGTTGTGTATTATTTTTAAAGTCATACTGGAAGAACTGAATAAATTTTCATAATGGATTAATGATTACAGTGCCTACTGAAACTCTTACAGAAAGTCTATAACTATGGCTCCATTTTTAGAAGTAAAAAACCTTCAATGGAAATTGTGAAAAAAGTTTTTGACTAATAAGAAGTTCTGAATGTATTTTGCCTATTGATATTTGCAAGCCCTAAAGCTTTTCCAAAATTGTTAAATGGATATTTCCATGCAGGCCTCAGGTAACAATTGCTACAGCTATTATCTTTTGTCACCGTTTCTTTGTTCGCCAATCACTTGCAAGGAACGACAGGAGGGTGAGTTATGCCCGTTTCACTTCCATATATTTTTATTTAAATTATGATTTGAACTTGCTTTGATCTTTTTTTTATAATTTTGATTAGGTATGTCCTTCCTAGCGAAAAATAATTATGTATCACTTTTGTAATTTTTTTTCACATATACATCTTATGGGGAATGTTAACATACAATAGCCCCTTAACGTGCGACGGTACGCGACCAAATTACACATGTTCATTTTTAAAATATGCATGTTATAACACATAGTTACGCACGTTATTTGCATAATTACGCATGTGTTAGGTTAAACCCTAATTACGCACGTTATTTTCATAATTACGCATGGATAGCATTAACCCTAATTACTCCCATTATTTGCATAATCACGGATGTTATTTGGTGGTCACGTACCGTCGCACGTTAAGAGCCTTTTGTATTCAAAAGTTTCCCTACATATTATAGTTTGTATCATATAATCTTGGTGAATACAGTTTACATATCAGTGATTAGACTGAAAGCTGCCATTTTTGCTACCAGCATGATTATTAACAGAAATGAAGAATTACTCTGAAAATTATTTATTAACATTCTTGTATTGCAGGCGATTGCAACGGTCTGCATGTTTCTTGCAGGCAAGGTTGAAGAAACTCCTCGTCCATTGAAAGATGTTATTCTTGTTTCTTACGAAATTCATCACAAAAAGGACCCTGGGCCGCACAGAGAATAAAACAGAAGGTACAGTTTATTGACTTTATTCTACTTAGGTTGCTTTTTCATGCTAGTTTTTCCTTCTTCGAAAGGCATAGCCGAAAAAACGTCCGTGCTATTTAGAGCCCAATCTCATCCCACGCTCTTATGTATGGGTAGATATAGGTTATCTTCTATCCCTAGTGGGCCATACAGGTCAAATAAATTAAATAATCGTTTAAAAGGAAACGGGTCATACATCTCCCAACGTGTTTCTATAATGAATAAAACTTCCTAGATCATTTAGTTTAGAGTAAAATGCCATTTTCGTCCCTGAGGTTAGGCCAGTTTTGCAACTTTCGTCCAAATATTTGTTTTTCCGCATCTGGATCCAAAAGGTTTGAAATCTTGCCATTTTCATCCGGCTCGTTAACTTCATCCATTTTTCTCCATTTAGTCAAAGGTATTTCCGTCTTTTTTGCTAACTTAAAGGGCAATTTGGTCTCTTTCACTTTATGTAAGAAGACCGAATACCCCTAAAGAAGATCGAAACGGAAATACCCCTGATTTAAAGAAGAAAAATAGACAGTTAACAAGCCGGATGAAAATGGCAAGATTTTAAACTTTTTGGATCCAGATGCAGAAAAACAAACCTTGAGATTAAAGTCACCAAAACTTGCCAAACCTCAGGGACGAAATGGCATTTTACTCTCTAAAATTTAAAATATTAGTTTATTGTAGAAATATATTTGCTGTAATCTTATTTAACACACTTTTGAGTCCCTTTTGCTTTATCATCATTTATGAATAGTCTAGACAATTCTGAATCTTTCTGTTTTTTGTTTTGTTACACAGGAAGTGTATGAACAACAAAAAGAACTAATTTTAATTGGAGAACGTGTTGTTTTGGCAACTCTTGCTTTTGATTTCAATGTGCATCATCCGTATAAACCACTTGTTGAAGCAATAAAGAAGTTTAAAGTTGCTCAAAATGCACTCGCTCAGGTTGCTTGGAATTTCGTGAATGATGGGTACGATTAATTGTTATACGTATAAAACATCACATTAGTTTTGTGCCGGTGCTCTCTTTGAATATTGACTTTGGCCACCATTTTTGCCATTTAGTGAAATAATGCTCTCTTTGAATATTGACTTTGGCCACCATTTTTGTCATTTAGTGAAATAATGCTCTCTTTGAATATTGACTTTGGCCAAACTTTGTTTGGTGGTCAAGTTTGGCCCCTCTTTATTTATTCGTCTTTTAGTGAGATGATTTTTGACCCCCTCGATTTTCTAATACGTCGTGAAATTCTTGAAACGGGCGGAGTCAAATATAATACGTTTTCATTATATGGTATAAATTCGAGTTGCTTTACGTTTAATGAGTTATGCCAAATATAATATGTTTTCGTGTTTATTTTTATGGGCGTGTTCAGTTGGTCTACGTTTTGATATTTATGTACGTGTGTTTCATATTCAAGTCGGTTTAAGTTTCGATGCAATTTCTTTTTGGAAAATTAGTCATGTCAAATGTATTACGTTTTCGTGCTTATTTCTATGTATGTTTTCAGTTGGTATATGTTACGATGTAAATTTTGTTTGGAAACGAATCGGGTCAAATATAATACGTTTTCATTAGACGGTATAAATTCGAGTTACTTTACGTTTCATGAGTCATGTCAAATCTAACTCGTTTTCGTGCTTATTATTATAGACGTTTTCCAATAAGCAATTACAAAAAATCCATTAGGCTCAAATCACGTTAAAAAAACCGACTCCGCAACGCGGGGAATCAATTCTAGTTCATTTAATATGTAACGATAAAAAGTGATTAATTTGTAACGTTGACCTCTGGTCAACATTTTTATGTCTGAATTTGACCTGTGAAATGACATATGCAGGCTTCGGACATCACTCTGCTTGCAATTTAAACCGCACCACATAGCAGCAGGTGCCATTTTTCTTGCCGCCAAGTTTCTTAAAGTAAAGCTACCATCCGAAGGTGAAAAGGTTTGGTGGCAGGAGTTCAACGTTACCCCACGCCAGCTGGAGGGTTGGTCTCTTGCTATTGTAGCTAATATTTTTAATCTGGGTCGACCCCTTTGACCCGTTTCCTTTTTATTGCAGAGGTGAGTAACCAAATGTTGGAACTGTACGAACAAAACCGTGTGCCACCTTCACAAACTAGTGAGGTTCTTGATGGAAGTACAGGTGCTCAGAAGGCACAAGAACATGGTCCGAACGACAGTGATTCACATGTCGGTGCTGCAACTTCGAGACCCGCTTCTGATCATTTGAAAACGTCTCAAGCTCAAAGTAACGATGATGGAAGTACAGATAGAAATAAGGATGTAAATTCAGACATTGAGAACAATGATGATCAAAACTATGAATCAGAAAAGGGTGGTGGTCAAAGTTTGGAGCACAGAAGTCAAACACCGAAAGATGCTATGAAAAAGATCGATAAAGATAAGGTTAGGGCAGCACTTGAGAAAAGAAGAAAAGAACGTGGTGGTGATGTGGCTCGAAGAACAGATTTCATGAACGATGATGATCTGATTGAGCAGGAGTTGGAAGACGGTATAGAATTGGTTGTTGAATCTGAGAAAAACAAACCGGAGAGAAAGTATAATGAGGTCAAAGATGGTCAAGGTTTTGAGCCGGTGGAAGAAGGTGAGGTGGGTGTGTTGGATGATGGTGACACGGGACATGGTTTGAAAAGGAAGGGCGGTGGGTCCTCACCACCTGACAAACGAAGAAGGAACTAGAAGGGTGTTTGAATCGGGTTGGAGATAGGTAATGGTGTTCATGTTTCTTGTCTTTTGATGAGAAAATACGGTATTCATTGGCAGCCACGGATGCGCGATCTGTTCATACTTGTTCAAATTTTGGTTGTGTATGCTTTCTGGTCATGAAATGGCACCATTAATTTATGAAAAATGAATTGTTATTTCCTAACCTGATTTCTTTCACATATATGTTCATCGGTTTAGTCATAATGGTTTTTATGTACCAAGAGATTGCAAGACGTCTGATTTTGATTATAACTGCTTAGGGGACAATATATAGAATCAATGTCGGTCACCCATGCTTCTTTCATATCCTGTTGTAAGTTGGTACGTTGGAGAAATGATTAGGGTGTTGCGTATGAGAGATCTAGTTTCAGAAACAAGCTTGAAACTCGTTGCGTAAACGAATGTGTGAAGTGTTTCAAGTGTGGAATACTTGGTCATTGATTGAGTGACTACCGGGACACCACTAGTAAGGTTAATATGGCGACCTGAGATGGTAAAATTAGTGAAGATGGAGAAACAACTGAGTAATAATGAAGTTTGATGTTGGAAGTCTTGTTACCCAACATGGATTGTTATAGTAGAATTTTGAATCTATTCATTTGTCACTGAATATATCATGCTTGCTTCTAAATCATCTCAAGAGCTTTGATAACGGAAAGATTCGAAAAGCGAAGCCATGTCACCCCTATCCACCCTTGCTTGGCTCCCCCTATCGAGACCAAAATCGCCTTCTCTGCTCTCCCTCACATAATCTGTTTTTGGGTTTTTTTTTATCAATAATGTCTCCCCCCTCTCCTCCACATGAGCTAAAAAGAGTCCAAAAAAAGTGCATGGCGTTTTCAAGCAAAAACGTCTGTTCTTCCTCTCTCTCCTCCACATTAGATGCGCTTACTCACTCTCTCCTCTACATGACCTCAAAACGTGAAAAAAACATGCATTAAGATGCTCTAATGATGACATCTACTTAGAACTCAATAGCGTGTTATCCATGAGCAACGACCGCGCTACCGGCAGTAGCGACGGCAGCGCGTTTGACGGCGTTGCAGCGGCAAAGGAGGGGGGGATGATGGATCGTGATCAGGTAACAGGGATAAGGGGTGCTCCTCAAATCTCAAATTTAAAAACCCTCTGGAGGAATTAAAAATGAAAAAGAAGGTAAAAACAATTTTCTTAGATGTGTGAGAAGTTCTGGAAAGTACATTAACACCCATGAACATAAAGGGGAGGCAAATATTGTCCAAACTCGTCATGGGCTACATGATAAATCTTGGATTTGATAGTGGTGCTACTGACACCATGACTTAAGCGTCAGATATTCTCTAAACTGAGGAGAACCCACATCCAAACGGCAAATTGAGGTGTAATGGGTGTAAAAACCGGGGGAACTATTGAAATTTTACCAAAACTTAAGTTATCGAATTGCCTTCATGTTCCCTCATTATCACAAAAGCTATTATCCATAAGCCATGTAACAAAAGAGCTCAATTGTACTGTTCTCATGCATCCTACATTATGTATCTTACTGGATATCAGGATGGGGAGCGATCATTGGGCGTGGCACTGAAAGTCAAGGACTGTATTATGTGGACGAAGTAACTCAATCGAGCACTGTGATGCTAGCTCATGGAACTACAAATCGGGAAGCCTGGTTGTGGCACAGGAGATTGGGCCACCCATCTTTGGGTATTTACGTCTTTTATTTCCAAAACTTTTTTCTTCTACTTGTATGCCATATTGTGATACGTGTGTGATGGCCAAAAGCCACAGACTGACCTATAAACCAAGTAGCACACGAGTTGATTTACCCTTTTCATTAATCCACTCAGACGTGTGGGGTCCCGCTCCGGTTATTAGGGACAAAACTTCTGTTTTTTGTGATGTTTGTGGACGACTCCACCCGAATGACTTGGGTGTACTTCTTGAGAAACAAATCAGAAGTAATTGAAAAGTTCACCATGTTTTATACCATGACTCAAACCCAATTTCATAAGAAGATTCAAATTTTTCTATCCGACAATGGGGGAGAATTTGTTAACACCCTGATGAAAACCTTTTTACAAACCAAGGAAATCATTCACCAAACTACCTGTCCACACACCCCAGAACAGAACGGTGTGGTCGAACGGAAGAATCACATTCTATTAGAAATAACTCGAGCCCTTCTTCTCGAATCCAAGGTTCCTAAAAGTTTCTGGCCTGAAGCTCTTGGTAGCGCCACCTATCTCATTAACCTACTTCCTACCAAGATCCTCGAACTGAAAACCCCATTACAAACCTTGTTCGAATACACCAAAATTCCCCCCGTTCTTCCCCTTGAACTACGAATCTTTGGATGCACTACCTTTCTATACCTAAATCCGACAGAGACAAGCTCGACGCGTGTGCTGAAAAATGTGTATTTGTTGGCTAAATCAAAAGGGATATATGTGCTATAACCCGAAAACAAGACACATGTTCACTACTTTGAACTGTGATTTTCTTGAAACCAAGTATTACTACAATTCCCAACACCACGGTCAGGGGGAGAAGGAATGCTTAGACACAATGAGTTGGTTGACGTATGTTCCATATATTCCGGAAATGAACAATCATAGTACTCAAGAAGAGTCCCTCGGTACTGAGGCAGCGCCATCCTAAGATCCTAACAATAGTGCCACCCAAGACTTGCCTCCCAACCTGACATCTGAGGAAGTTCTTCACCTTCTGATTCTCTTGAACAATCTGAATCTATTGAGCAAACTGAAACTGTTGCTTCTGACCATGTTACCACAGACAAACTGAAACTATTGATTCTGACCATGTTACCACAGAACAAATTGAAGTTTTGCAGGATCGGCCAGCGTATGTTCTGCCACAACGGGCAAACAAAGGAATCCCCCCAAGCGATACTTTCCTAGTAAAGAGTCAGGAAGTTCAAGATATCCAATGGCCAATATAGCCAAGGGCAACCTGTCTCAAGAAGCGAAAGCCTTTGTATCCTCTCTATACTCTAAAGTGACTCCAAACCACATAAAAGAAGCTCTGAAGTCAAAGAATTGGAAGGATGTAATGAAAACTAAAATGGAAGCCTTGAAAAAAAATGATACATGGGAAAGGTGTGTTCTTCCATCTAGAAAGAAGCCAGTAGGGTGTCGATGGGTGTTCACCATAAAATACAAACCAGATGGATCGCTTGAGAGATACAAAGCTTGGCTAGTAGCCAAAGGGTACACTCAGACGTATGGAATTGATTACTCTGAGACATTCTCTCCCGTTGTAAAAATTGATACAATTTGGGTTTTGTTCTCGATAGCTGCAAACCAAGGATGGCCACTACATCAGTTCGACATAAAAAACGCCTTCTTACATGAGTAGCTTAAAGAAGAAGTGTATATGGAAGCTCTTCCCGGGTTCACAGAGAACTTAAACTAGGAGAATATGTCGTCTCAAGAAATCTCTTTATGGTTTAAGACAATCCCCACAAGCCCGGTTTGGCATATTCACCCTTGTAATGAAAAAATACGGTTTCAAACAAAGTAACTCGGATCATACTCTATTTCATAAATGAAAAGGCGAACTCACTACCTGCTTAATCATCTATGTGGATGATATGATAATAACAAAGCTAAAGGCAAGTTTGTTCAAAGATTTTGAGATGAAAGACCTAGGGAAACTCAAATACCTCCTCGAATTGAAGTTTTGAGATCTAAGCAAGGAATTTTTATATGCCAGAAAAAGTATGTTCTTGATTTGCTGACAGAGACAGGATTGATTGAGGGGGTATGGTCCCAAAAATCGTACGCCTGCGTAACGAACCATACCCTTAACTATTTTTTACAAAGATAACCTTGCATGCAACATGCAATGGTGCGTGTTCTTCAACACCAATAGGTCACACAATGAGCCTTGCGCACTCAGCGCAACGGTAAATTAGACCAATGCAATCAAGTCAAACAACGAGTCTTGCGCACTCAGCGCAACGACAAGTTAGACTAAATAATACAAGTCACACAACGAGCCTTGTGTACTTGGCACAATGGCAAGTTAGACTCATGTGCGCAGGTTACTAGACCATGCGCAGAACAACATCCCTCTGAGCTATGAATCCTAAAACCTTGCAAGGATAAGACGCACAAGAGAGAACCTCACTCTGTTAGGTGAGCATCTGTCCACTCACGGTTGAGCCCGCGTCCCCACGGGGAGCGGTACACCCAGCGTGAGGACGACAAAACCTATGGCGAAGGTGATAGCGCCAACGTTTTTCCCCGGCTGCCAAAGAATCATGCGGCCTACAAATTCGCTCCACGGGTGGCTACCACCCGGAAGCGGAACATGATTATAACCTTATCTACCGGCCGGCTGACGCAGCCGAACATTCCAAGTTTATCAAGGAGATAGCACTCACACCATTGGAGCGTGCAAAACTTCCCTCCAGTGTCGGGAAATACAACGGGTTGACAGACCCGGATGACACCTGCGTCTCTTCACCGGCGCAGGACTGATTGGAGGATGGACACTACCTATGTGGTGTCACCTGTTCGTTCAAACCCTCACAGGTGCTGCACGCCTGTGGTTTAATAATTTGCCCACGGGCAAACTCGCGTCATGGAATGAATTGAAAGATAAGTTCCTGACGCACTTCAGTCAACAACAACGTTAGTCATAGACTCCTCTCACGTAGTGAACATCTGGCGGCGCGATGATGAAAGCCTTGAAGATTTCATCACCCGCTATAATAAAGAGGTGCTAGAGATAGGGGACGTGCACGAAGACCTGATTCGCGCACAATTTAAGTATGCCATACGCTGTGACGAGATGATCAAAGTCTTGTCAAGAACTACAGGCCTCCCTAAAAGCTGGGAGAAACCCAGGTAGCGGCAAAGGTCTACGCGCAGTCGGAGCGCAACCTCAATAATAGTAGACCTCCAGTACCTCATCACCGTCCCCAAGACTTGAGTAGGGGTTTTGGGAAGAAGAATAAAGGGTGGAGGGACCACAGCCAGAACCATCCCCACACACCGGTCGACGCTCGCCCGGCCATCAATAAGCTCGCCACCCAGCGAGCAATAAAGCAAGATAATCGCGACCGTTAGTGGACCCCAGTGACGAAAACACCGGCGGAGGTCCTCAGCACAGAAGACCATCAGTTCAAGCAACCACCGCCGATGCGCAATAAGAAAGGTCAAGACCCCAACCTTTTCTGCGATTATCATAAAGACACGGAGCACACAACTGATAATTGCATCTCCTTACGCATGGAGAATGAAAAGCGCTTAAGAGTGGGAAGCTCACCCACTTACTGCAAAACGTGCACAAGGAGGTGCGCCAAATCACTTGAGGCGGTGAGGGCCCGATTAACAAAAAATGAAGTCTGTTCATATGATTCAGGGTGGACCTTCGTGCAAGCGCAGTCGCCAGAAGAGTTGCACGCCTCACTGGCGTGAACAACATGTCATCTACCCTTAGTCCCCGGGGGCCCACAAGAAGATCGACCGGTAGTGATAACTGGCATCTTTGGCCACTACCGCACCGACTACATGTTCATAGACCTTGGGAGCTCTTTGGACATTATCTATGAACTGTGCTTCCAACAGTTAGACCCAGAGGACAAAGCACGCCTGGAACCGGTGGATTTCCCACTCACTGGTTTTTGCAACGAGGCTGTTTTTCCATTGGGCAAATTTCTTTCCCGGTGACTCTTTCTGATGGGCGCCACACTCGCATGGTCCAGTTCAACTTAATGGTCATGCCTCAACTTCGCGCCATGACGTGCTACTAGGCCGACGTGCTCAACGGGATTTCAACATGATTACTTCCATTCCCCACGCCGCTTGCGGTTTCCCAACGGAAACCGGAGTGGCCATTATGTATGCAAGGAAGGAAATCATGTCTGTCGAAGAGGAACCGCCCATAAAGCAACCAAAGCCATCATCAAACGGTGAACTAGAAAAGTGGGTGCTCAACAACAAGTACCCGGAACAGACTGTACTCTTGGGGCCCGCCATGACTCCCACAATTAAGGCGTGGCTAAAACAACTGCTGTTCCGTAATTCTGATATTTTTGCATGGTCACCTGTGGATATGACTGGAGTGCCAAGGGAAATCGCTGAGCATGCATTGCACACATTCCCTTCAGTTCAGCCCATAGTTCATAAAAAGCGCAGCTTGGTCTTGAGAAGACCCGCGCTCTTGACGAGCAAGTCACAGAGCTTCTCCAAGCCGGAATCATCCGAGAGGTATGTTATCAGACATGGGTAGCCAACCCAGTCATGGTCCAAAAGTCCAACGACAGTTGGCGCATGTGCGTCAATTTCAAGGATCTCAACAAGGCATGTCCCAAGCAGTGTTACGCCTTACCGGAAATCGACAAAAAGGTGGTCTCTCTTGCTTCATTCAGGTGGAAATGCTTCCTTGACTGCTACAAGGGCTACCACCAAATCCAAATGAAGAAGGAAGACGAAGACAAGACCACATTCCGAACAGACAAGGGCATTTTCTGCTACACAAAAATGCCCTTCGGATTGCGCAATGCAGGAGCCACCTACCAACGTTTGATGGACCATGTCTTTGGGGATGACATTGGTGAAACTGTGGAAGTATACATTGATGACCTCGTGATCATGAGCTCGGATAAGGAGAAAATGTTGGCAAACATTCAAAAAACGTTTGCCTCCTTGCGCAAGGCAAATCTGAAGCTGAACCCCAGCAAGTGCTCTTTTGGAATGGAGGAAGACAATTTTTTGGGATTCATCGTTACACGCGATGGCTTCAAAGTCAATCCCGATAAAGTGGAAGCAATTCAGCGTATGCCATCACTCTAAACTATCAAAGAAATGCAGCAGTTGGCGGGGCGGCTGGCTGCGCTGAACAAGTTCCTGGCCAACCACGCGATGAAATCCTTCCCATTCATTAGCACCTTGCGGAATTGTGGGGAGAAGAACAAGTTTCAGTGGACTTCGAATGCGGAGAAAGCCTTCACTCAAATGAAGGAATGCTTAATCCAGCTACCAACACTCACCGTACCGCAGAAGAACGAGCCACTGATACTTTATCTTTCCGCATCAGATATCGCTCTTGGAGGAGTCCTGCTAGTAGAACGCGCATGAGTTCAAATTCCGGTTTACTACGTCAGCAAGATACTTTCTAACCCAGAGACTCGATATCCGATGATGGAAAAGCTTGCTCTAGCTTTTGTCCATGCATCTTGGCGGTTGCGCCGATATTTTTCCGGCCACGAAATAACAGTTCTTTCGAACTATCATTTAGGCCAAATTTTTTCGAAACCAGACTATCTGGTGGCTAGCAAAATGGGCGAATGAGCTTGGTGGACACAATATCGTGTATAAACCACGCCCAACAATAAAAGGCCAGATACTGGCTAATTTCATTGCGAAAGTTACGCAGAATAAGGCGCAAGAGTGTGAAGCTGTACAGAACCCAACGCCGGTTACTGATGACCACGCATTGACACTTCATACCGACGGCGCATCTAACGATGATGGCGTAGGGGCAGGTCTTTGCTTAATAAGCCCCAACAATCAAGAATTCACATATGCCATCAGGTTGGATTTTAAAAGTACCAATAACGAAGCTGAGTATGAAGCGTTCCTGGCAGGCCTTCGGTTAGCAATCAAAATGGGTGCGCAGAATTTGGAGGCCCACGTCGACTCCCTCATAGTCATCGGACATGTCAATGGCTTGTACGACGCAAAGGGCGAGGTAATGGCCTTGTATCTAGAACAGGCGCAAGCCTTAATAACCAAATTCCAACACTTCAGAATAACCCATGTCAATCGAAGCGAGAACAAACACGCCGACGCTCTCAGTAAGTTAGACGCTACAAGCTTCTAGCAATTTGCGCGCGAGGTGTGCACCGAGGTACTAAAAAACCCTTCTGTTCCCTTGTGGCAAGTCGACATCATTGAAGTGGGAAATCCGTCTTGGATGTCCCCTATTATCATGTTCTTGCAACACAGGTGCCTCCCCGAAAACAACGCGGAAGCAAGGAAAGTCCAGAACAAGGCACCCTACTAGAAATGGCGGACGGTATCTTATACCGAAAGTCATACCTTGGGTCGCTCCTCCGCTGCGTTGATACGCAAGACGCGCAGTACTTGATCCGCGAGATACACAAAGGGTTATGCGGAATTCATGCCGGTCGGCGCATGGTCGTGGCAAAGATCATGAATGTCGGTTACTATTGGCCTGGCATGCACCTTGATGCAGTCGAAACACTAAGTAAGTGCGCTTCATGCCAGCGCCATGCTCCAAAGACACTGCGCCCCAAGAATCCTCTGATCCCGGTGACAACAACGTGGCCTTTTCTACATTGGGAAATCGATATGGTGGTACCATTCCCAGACGCTCCATGAGCGGTGAAGTTCATAATCGTTGCAGTCGATTATTTCACCAAATGGGTAGAAGCCAAACCCCTTGAATCCGGCACAGCAACTGTAGTACGAAAGTTCATATGGGAACACATTATATGCCGTTTCGGGTTACCCTTGCGCATAGTCAGTGATAACGGCCCCAATTTCACAGCTGAAGAGCTCAATAATGGATGAAAGGAATGCGTATCGAACACGTATTCACTTCGGTCGCGCATCTCCAAGGGAACGGCCAAGTGGAAAGAATTAACAAAAGCATAGTCGAAGGGATCAAGGCGAGGTTGGGTACAGCGCGAAGAGGCTGGGTAGACGAGTTTCCAAGCATCCTCTGGGCTCATCTAACCATGCCTATAACTAGCACGGGCGAAACCCCTTTCAGCCTTGTGTATGGAACCGAGGCAGTAATTCCTGCAGAGATAGGCCTCCCATCTCCACGCATGCTCGCTGCGCAAAGACAAAACAATGAAGACGAGCGCAGACTTGACTTGGACTTACTAGAAGAAAGGCGTGAAAATGCTGCCATCAACGAGGCCAAATACAAGTCCAAGCTCGAAAAGTATTACAATGCGCGAGTCCGCATATGTACCTTTTTACTTGGGGACTTTCTTCTACGCGACAATGAGGCGTCTAACGCCAAACGTCCTGGAAAACTGGCACCCAAATGGGAAGGTCCTTATGTTATCCATGAAGTCCTGGGAAAAGGCGCATACAACCTTAAACGCCTAGATGGAACAAACATCCCTAGGACATGGAACATGCAGCAGCTAAGACGGTGTACATGTAAACTTGCAACTTCATTATCTTTTGTCTACTATGTATATGGCTATTACGCCCCATTATGTAATAAAGACAAGCATTACATGATTTATTTTTATCTTAATGTTTCGTTACAAATGCGCGGAACCACTTTGGGCATACGCGAAAACACCTTGGTACAAAATAACTCTTGAACCCTAAGTCACTACCTATGAAACGCACATGGGAGCTGAAGTTAACACACGATTTCATTACCAGTTTCATTCGCTATACCTACACAAAGTTGGTATATTTCATGCAAAACTTGTAACAAGGAAGAAACATTTCATTAATGATAAAAATATTTACAAAACGGTGCAGTGCGCAGCACAACCAAAGATCCTACAAAGGTATTACATTAAGGATCCTACACTAGTCTTCTTCCTCAGCAGCGGCCTCGACTTCTTCCGGAAAGATATCCTTAAAGCGGTCGACGAAGTCATCGTGGGTGAGCGCCTCGCTTACCAATTCCAACACTGGGATATCAAGACGGTTATACCCTTGCTGAGCCCTCTCGAAAACAGCTTCGGTGTTGACTCCATGAGTGGAAGCATGGCTGGAATCCCATGGAATGTCCTATGCATGAGTGACCTGTTGTGCACACTTAACATAGCCTTGCGCATGCTCATCATGGCGCGCAGCAACCACGAGCTTGGCCACTGTGCCATCTAACTCTGTAGAGTTCAGAATGGAGTTTGCAATATGCAAATTCAAAGAAAAATTCAGAGCCATCACATAATGATCAAAAACCAAGAGGAGTACTTACATTGACAATTCCATTCTGCTGAAGCCACAACATGTTGTTGGTCAGCGACTTCACCAACGACTCGGAGATGGCGCAGGCGTCTTCAGAATCCTCCAATTTTTTCTCGCCCGCCTCCACCTTCGCTTCCGCCATCCGCAGCATGCGCTGAAGCTCGGCCTTCTCCACCAAGGCTGCTTGGAGGTCTTTCTTGGCGCTCTCTAGAGCAGCGCAAGCCTCAACCTGTTCGTTCACAACAAGGTTAGCATCATAATTTAGTAATATAAAAAATGAGTGAACACAAAGACAAGGGGGTACCTCTTTCTGCTCACTGTGTGCGCGTTGCCCACTAGCCTGTGCAGCCACGGCAGCCACCGCCTCCTTCTCTTTCTTCTCTCGCGCCACATCAACGCTCAACCGGGCCAGTTCATCCCTCAGGGATTTGTTCTCCATGTTATACCTTTCACAAGCCTCTTTCCACAACCTGCGCTCCTCCGTAAGTTTGGCGTCCGAGGCTTCGGCCCGTCTCTTCCACCCCAACGCGACCCATTCTTCAGCTCGCTGGTTGTCGGTGAAGGCAGTCTCCTTCGCCTGCACTACAGCCTCACGCGCAGCCACTTGGGCTCGCTCTTTACCGAGGACCACTTGGGCAGCCTCAAGATCTTTCTTTTGTTTCAGCAAGCCCCGCCATTCACGAACAATCTTGTAAGTCACAGAGGCGGACCTTGCAGCTGCCTGGAGGTACGTCTCTTCTTCTTCATGATCAGAAAGAACACGTACCTCTGCTAGAGGGAAAGCTCCCTTAAACCACTCACGGCACGCCGACCAGTGAGAAAAGTCACCTCCTTTCTCTAATTTCCACATAGGAGTGTGGATCTCTTCAGCTTGAGCGGAGGAGTATTACCTGTAAATAATTCCCCAGAGTTTCATTCGGCCAGATTAGAGACTCTTCGGCGGAAGGGTTTCTACCAGAACCCCCCGCGCCAGCCCCGGGTACCGGTTCCTCCGCATGCTCCCCTTGTGGAGCACCAGTCTGAGCATCCTGGACGGAAGCCGTTCCCACCGGCTCCGCCTCACCAACAAAAACCACGCCACCCGGATGCGCGTGTTCTTCCGCCACCACAACGGGTTCTTCCACAACAAACCCCATTTCCTCCACATCAACCGCAAGTTCTTCAAACTCCACCCGTGATTCCTCAACGACAACCACAGGCCGTTCCACCATGACCCGTGGTTCCCCTACCACTTGGTCGAGTTCTTCCACTGCCACAGAACCCGCATTAGTACCCATACCAGAACCTTTCACCACCACGTGAGGCCCTTTCCTCACCATTACCGGTTCTTCTGCCCTCGCAGCAGAGTCTTCGCCTCGACCACCCGGCGGGGACATAGGAGAATCAGTGGGCGCGGCGCATGTGTTGGATTCCACAAAAACCGGCTCATCGCCAACTGCGCAACAACAAAAGTTAGTCATACATGACACAGACATGTGAAGAAAATAGTGAAAGTTGTCGAAATTACCGAGGGATATCTTAGCAGTTAATGTCCCCAGATCCGCCTTCTTCCCCATATGTTTCCGCGCAACCTTCTTAGGTGGTTGTGCGGAGAGGTCCTCCTTCGGACGCCTCTTTCGCTTAAGAGGCACTTCTGGGCTGGCCTCAGCGTCCACAGGACTAGCAGGTTTGGCAGTCGGGATAACCACCGGCTTTGGTGCAGTCTTCTTCGCACCTATAGGATTAAGACCCTCCCATGAGTCAGACACGACTACATAAGCTTTCCACTTGTCAGATACAACGCGCTTACCTTTGGGAGGGCCCTCCCCGAGTTGAGTCACCTTCTTCTCAACCACCGCGCTCGACCCCGCGCGTCGCTTTTTCTTGTGATCTGGGCCAATGCCCAAATCCCCCAAAGCTCTTGTATCACAGCATAACAGCACATAAGTCACTTGTACAGTTGCAGTATTCGACAACAGGAACTTACCAGTAGAAGGCGCGGGAACATCCAAGTCCGCATCTTTGATTAGGGCAAAATTGCCCAGGACCTGCGCATACCAAGTGGGCTCATCCGGGCCCAAGGGGAGCCTTCCTTCCTCTAAAAGGCGGCCAAGAACAATGGGGATCCTGCAAGTAAACACATGCATGTTAGCCAACAAACAACTAGAGTCAAGGAAACACAACGGAATAAGAACACTTACTCTGATCCCCCTCCACGTACACTGGCCGGTACCGGCGGTCAGGTTTCCACAGCAGGCTCATCCCCTCCGCCACCAGTATCCTCTCCGGCAACTGAATCGCTGGGATCTCCTTTAGATCACAATACCAGTGGTCCAACACTGGTATTGGGATGGTCTCCGCTGGAATCTCATCCGGCCCCCGAAACGTCAAAGGCACATGAATAACACCGGCCTTCACAAAAAAGAATTTTGTCTTCCAATCATGGAAGGACTTGGAGGGGAGAGAGCAAAATCTTCCGTGCCTGCGTACGATGCTGGAAAGAATAAAACCCCATTTAACAATGGAGTTGGTAAAAAATGCGGAAACGGTCAACGGTGGGAACAGACCCGTCGACCGGCACAAAAACTCAAAGTGTTTTATTCTCACTATCCCCATTGGATTCAACTGGGAGAGGTGGAAGCTTTAGTACTGCAGAACTTCAAGAAAAACTTGGTGACAGGAAACCGGAAGTTACCTTCACCGAAAAATCGTAAAAACGGTGATATAACCCACCAGAGCATCGGCAGCCGTTTCACCATCAGCCGGTAGCCGGGCCCCCCCAGTTGGGGGAAACCGGAAACCAGAAACTATATCTTCTAAAACCTGCCAACTCAGCTTATACGCCGGCAAAGGGGCGGAGCCCCAACACTAGAGGTAGACTCAGGCCCTCTTAGAAGCCATTAGACCGAGAAAAGGAAAAGTTTGTAGAGAACTTTGAAGAAGAAAACGTAAGAACTCAAAGAATGCAGAGAAGAAGATGAAAGACAAGTAAATGAATGAGGAAAACCCTAACGGATTACCTCTATTTTTAGCACTCACATTTAATGCGGTTGGAGAACGTGATACACGCGTGGCAATAACAGCCAACCAGAAAAAGACGCGTGGCAAGCAAGTTGCAAAGGATGGTTAACATGCACGCGTGGCCACCACTCTCCATGCCAATTCATTAATGAATGGTAGGCGAAACGGTTGAGTGCACGCAACAGCTGTCAGGTGTTTTTTCAAATCCCATTTTTTCTCACCAACCCACCTGTAGCGTCAGAAGAACAGAAGTTTCGAATTCCAAAGTTTGGATTATAAAACATTTTCCTTCACACAAACATTTTCCCCCCAACCCTTGTCAAATTTTCGCCATTAGAATAATGGCGCATGCATCAACTCTTTTAGTCCAGCACTCCCCCACTTACAAACATGCATGTAGGAGCAGCACTGGATTGGGGGGACTTGAGGGGGTATGGTCCCAAAAAACCGTACGCCTGCGTAACGAACCATACGCTTAACTACTTTTTACAAAGATAACCTTGCATGCAACATGCAATGGTGCGTGTTCTTCAACAGCAATAGGTCACACAATGAGCCTTGCGCACTCAGCGCAACGGTGAATTAGACCAACACTGATGGGTCACACAATGAACCTTGCGCACTCAGCGCAACGGTAAATTAGACCAATGCAATCAAGTCAAACAACGAATCTTCCGCACTCAGCGCAATGACAAGTTAGACTAAATAATACAAGTCACACAACGAGCCTTGTGTACTTGGCACAACGACAAGTTAGACTCATGTGCGTAGGTTACTAGACCATGCGCAAAACAACATCCCTCTGAGCTATGAATCCTAAAACCTTGCAAGGACAAGACGCAAATGAGAGAACCTCACAGTCTTGGGACAAAAGGATATACCCCTGACACCCTGCGCTGGCTGGAAAAACATTGACAGCCTCGCAGTAGGGGTAAACACTAAGAGGTGTTGACCATACCCAAGGGTACAAAGTAGCAGAACTGTGACCAAGGGTTGCTCGGCAGGTTGCGTGTTGCAGTGTCGCATGAGCAGTAATGCAGACGTCAGAATGGACACCAACCATATTCAGTGACTGTTCCATCTTCTCCACTTTTGGCTAGCAGCAGGCCTGACACCAGAGATGGCTGCCTTTACACGTGGCACCACTCAACATCTGACAAAACACACCTCCTGACAGAGGACATTAATTCTCCTGCAGAGAACATTTAGTGTCTGACGCAGAGGGACAAAACGGACATCTCTTGCTGTATGGGCCGGGCCCAAGGCCCACCAGCCCATCTCCTGAACATATCTTTTCGGCTATAAATAAGTATTGGATCTCCAGGTAAAAGACACCCATACACACCCACTCACTTACAACTTACTTACTACCTTACTCCCAATCCTCAATACTTATTCTCACACCGGAGTGTGGTCACGGAGAAAACCACCATTTTCCCCGTGACGAGAGTAACGGCGCTGCTAGTTTTGCAGATCAGCTTAAGTGAGTTCACCCCGAAGAGTGAAGTGAAAGGACAACCCCTTTATGCAGAAATACCTTGGTTATAACTTATATATTCCCGGATATCCCTAGGTTCAACCGTGCTTCTTCAGGTTGATACCCCTATGATTGGAAATCGATAGCCGATAAAGAGAGATATCAACGAATTGTTGGGAAATCGATATATTTGTCACACACTAGGCCAAATATAGCCTATGCCGTGGGAGTTGTAAGCCAATTTATGCATCAACCCCAAGTTACTCACATGGAAGCTATGTGGAGAATCATCATATATCTCAAGGGAACAACTGGTTATGGGGTCCTGTTCAAACCAACCGGGCATCTAAGAACTGAAGCTTACACAGATTCAGATTGGGTAGGAGATAAAGGAAACAGAAGGTCAACATCTAGCTACTTACTTTAGTTGGAGGGAACCTTGTTACATGAAGAAGTAAAAAACAAAGGTGGTTGCTCTCTCAAGTACTGCAGCTGAATTTAGAGGGATAGCACAGGGGCTGACAGAAGTTTTGTGGATACGAAAATTGTTAACCGAATTTGGTTTCTCATCGGAAGAAACCGTCAAAATCATGTGTGATAACAAAGCATCTATTCAAATATCAGAAAACCCAGTCCAACATGATCGGATGAAACATGTGGAAGTTAATAGACACTTCATTAAAGAAAAACTAGAAGCAAAGATTGTTGAATTACCATTTGTTCGGTTAGAAGACCAGTTGGCTGATATACTAACAAAAGTTGTCAGTGGAAAGATCTTCAAGAATTGCTTGGACAAATTGAATTTTGGAAATCCTACTATTCAACTTGAGGGGGAGCATTAGAAAAAGAAAAGATTTTTGAGAAGAAATTATGGGATCAGTCTTTGATCATCATTTCCCAAATTACAAAGGGTCTACCATGATTTGCTCTTTACAGCCCGTGACAGCCTAGCTTCCTGTTTTTTTTCATATGTTATTGCCTATAAATTAAAGGCTCTTGTATGTTTGAAAGTATCAAGTAAATATACAATTCTTCAATCGGCTATGGATTTCGACTTAAGAGTACCCCATTGTGATGGTGGAAAATTCAAGTAGTAGCTAGGTAAACTAATCAATACAAAGATTATACAAATAACAAAAAATAATAAGTTAATACTCCTTAGTTTGAGCAGTAGACAAACGGTTGACTGCTTAGACTATGTTTGAATCTGGTGAAGAGTTGTTTAGGTAATCCTTTAGTGAAAATATCGAAGAACTAGTAGTTGGCTGATATACGTAAAACCCGAACTGCCCTGACTTGGTATTTCTCTCTGACAAAGTGAATATCACATTCCACATGTTCAGTTCGCTGGTGTCTAACATGGTTTTATGTAAGGTAAACAACTGGTATATTATCATAATGAACGACCGTAACATTTAACCGGGAATGACAACTCAAGGAGGAGATTTCTAGGCCAGCTTGTTTCAGCATGTGTGTTGGCAACAAATCAGTACTCTACTTCGCACTAGAATAGGATACTGTGGGTTGGCGTTTTGAGGACCAACTGACAAGATTGTCTCCTAAAAACATGCGGTAACCGGAGGCGAACCTGCGAAAATTTGGAAATCCTCCCGACCAGCATCATAGTAAGTGGTTAACTTCATATAATTGAAGCAAGTTAAGTGTAAACCATGGTCCAATATGCCCTTTAAATAACGCAACACCCATATAAGAAACCAAAAATGTTGTCGCCTAACAAATGATGCAACCGACCCATATCGGTCATAGCAAACTTCCCTTATAATGATTCTATTACACTATGTAAAAGTGCAAAATTTAAGGATGTAAGGATTATATCAACCACCTACAAGAGTAGATAAACCAAGCTAGACCTATTTTTGTAGTGAGAAAGAAGGGGGGGGGGGGGGGGGAAAGAAGGGGGGGGGGGGGGAGATAGAGAGAAATGTCTGCAATTTGCGGACCACATCTGCAGACATCTACAGAAGAAGAGGTGGTGGATCAAATTGCAGACCACATCTGAAGACATCTACATATGAAGAGGTGGACCAAAGCTCTGCAGTCTACAAGAAGAAGACTGTTTGTTTTTTAGCGTCTGTAGACTTCTATAATAAACTAGTACAGGTGTATGGACGGTGGTGGTGGGTGATGGTGGTGGACGTGTACGGTAGGTGGTTGTACACAATGATGGTGGGTGGTGGACGGTGGTGGTGGTAATGGACGGAGGTAGATGGTGGTGGTGGTGATGGTGATGGACAATGGTGGTGGACGGTGGTGGTGGGTGGTGGTGTTTAACCCTATGCAGACCTTAGAAGATCTTAGAAGTGACTAGACCAAGTCTGCACCAATAAGCCTTGCGTAAACGTTTTTTAATAAAACGTCATCGAAAAAAGCAACAGTCGCAATATGACAATGTCTGCGCGTGGTCTGTGCAGCGCAGTCAGAAGAGCCTACGCATATCGTTTTTAGAAAAACACCTTAGTGATGTAATTTGCAAACAGGTGATACCATGCCCGCAAGTCCTGTTTGAGGCCGTATAATTATTTACGCGAAGGACACATTGCAAACTGGTGATACCATGCCCGCAAGTCCTGTTTGAGGCCGTATAATTATTTACGCGAAGGACACACATGATTGCAACATATATACTGTCTGTAGTAAATCTCCATGTAAGAAAGTGTTCCTGACATCCAGTTGATGGATTGGCCAAGGGGGATTGGCCAAGGGCGATACGCCACTAAATTGAGGACATTGCATTTAGTAGTAGGCTTGACTATGGGATTAAAAGTCTCATTGTAACCAACTCCTATCTGTTGACTTTTTTCGTTCACAACTAACCGTGCTTTGCGGCATTCCAAAGTACCAATTGCATGAAATTTGTGGCGCTATAGCCACATACATCTAATTATGTGTGCATTTGAAAGGTCACAGTACTAACTCCCAGGTGTTATTTCTATTAATGCTCTAAATTTATGGTTCATGGCATCGTGCGAATTTAGACCAATTAATACGAGGTGAGACTTGAGTATAGGGAAGATGGGTTGGGTGGTGGAAATGTGTAGGTTAAATGGAACTTTAGGCTTGGTGATGCCCATTTGGGAGTGAGTTGTCATGGAGTAAGATGGGCCGGGTGGAGATGGTGGTGTGTGGGAGGGTTGTTTGGGGTAGGTGGATGGTGATTATGCTGGGGTGTTTTGGGGTTGTGGTGTAAAAAAAATAGTTTTTTTTACAGCAAAACCAGCTTAAATGGCTTCTAATAAAATAAAATAAAATATTATACAACCGGTTTATAAGATGTATAAATGTTACAAATATGTGTCACTCAAATATTCTGACTTTTCAAAATAATATTATTAAATTTTATCAGCAACCAATTAATTAGAGATCAGCAAATGGTACCGGTATCGATACCAAATTTCCTGAACCGAAATAATTTTGATACTGATTCAATACTGACTTTTGACGAAATATATTTGATACCAATTCGGTACTGACTTTTAACGTTTTCGATACCGGTACGATACGGCACCGAACCGTGTTTACAATAAAAATTACTCAATTTCACGATCTTGTAACAACTTTTACATATTATTATTATTAGTAATTAATTTTCCCACTTTAACAAACATTCATATAACTATTAGTAGTAAATATCAGAATATTTACTACAAATTATTCATTAATAAATAATAAAATTATCGTTAATAGCAAATATTATAATAGTATTTCGTTGGAATAAATATAATAGAAAATTCACTTAAATATGCTAAAAATACATAGCTTAATATACCCATAATAATTTTATATTAAATATTTAATATATATTCTTTTAATTTTAATATCTTTATTAATTAGTAAAGAGATAAATAGAAATTTATTTTCTAATATAGAGAGAAGGAGAAAAATAAGGGTGATAAGCACAAATTTTTTTTATTAATTACAGAGTATATAAATATAGATATAGCATATTATAATGTAATGTAATATAAAAGGGTATTATTATTCATAAACATATTCTCTTTATCTCTCTATATACATACTTTTATATATATATATATATACATATATATAAAGCTAGAGTGAAAAAGAGTGTGAGAATAAAATATAGGGGTTTGAGAATAAAATGACCTAATACAAAATAGTGTAAATGTGATAATGTGATGTAATCTAACTTAATACACTGATATGATATATTATGATATAATATGATATGATTTGATATAGTATAATAGAATAAAATATGATTTAATGTACTGTATATGATGTGATATTATATAATAAAACAATATAGTATCTATATCTATACTACTTAATTAATAAGAATCTTTATGTAACATACCGCATGCCCTTTTTATCTAATTGAGAAATTAGAGAGAAAAATTTTCAAAATATTTACATGTTATAAAATGAAATTTAAGCATAAAACTCCATAGATAATTATGTTTAACTTTGGGTGAAAAAATTTTATAATAATTTAATGGGACATTATGTAGGTTTTTTAGTTTCAATAATTTTTTGTGACAAAAAGTTTGAAAAAATGCTTTATTTTTGTAAATTGTTTTTATAGATTCTTTACGTTTATTTCGATTTCAAGTTTCAAAAAGTTTTGTTATCCATATTTGTAATATCATTAGCTTATGAAAGTTTATTTTAGTTAGAAATATAAAAGATATAACTTTTACGACTAACTAATGAATATAAAAATCTAATTGGTATTAAATAATACAAACCAAGTTCATATAAATATAAAAAACTAGTCGTGAGATTTTAATAAATGATTACCCAATAAAAGCGTTGTAAAAGTTATTGATGATTAAAATATTAATAAACATTATTTTGGTTAACTCTTTTATAACTAATAAATAAGTAAATAAAAAATTTCTATTATATATATATATTTATATAACTATATCATAACGTAATGTAATGTGATATAATACAATATAGTGTAACGCAATGTAATATAACGTAAAATGCTATAATATGATACGATGTGATTTGATATAATATAATATGATATTATTAAATATACTACATATGATGTGATATAATATAATACAACAATAATCTATATATATACTACTTAATAAATAAGGATTATTATGTGCCATGCCGCATGTCCCTTCTATCTGATTGAGAAATTAGAGGGAAACCTTTTCGGAGTATTCACATGTTGTAAAAAGAAAATTAAGCATAAATATTAGATCTTATTTCTTATATATCTCAACCAATCATTTTTGTTGGCAATTCTTCTTTTTTAAAACCTACTGAACTCGATATATAATCATGGTTAAATTCGGATAAAACGTATTTATAATAAAAATAGGACATTATGTTGGTTTTTCAGTTTCAAATATTTTTTTTTACAAAAAGTTTGAAATAAATGTATTGTTGATTTTTTGTGTTTATTTTAGTTTCAAGTTTTGAAAAGTTTTGTGTTTCTTTATTTGTTATATTATTAGATTTTTTGAAAGTGATTTAGTTAGAAATATGAAAGATTAAATTTTTACAACTAACTGATCAGTACAGATATTTAATTGGCATTAAATAATACAATCCAATATTACAAAAAATTATAAAATTAGTCATTGTAACTAGATATAATTTTATTTTAATGAATAATTACCCAATAAAATTATTGTACAAGTTATTGATGATTAAATTTTTGTTAAATTATATTTTGTTTTCTATACCTAACAAATAAGTAACTCAAGAATTTTCATTTACTATATAGATATAACATATCATAACATGATGTCATGTAATGTAATACAATATAGTGTAACTTAATATAACATAATACGCCATAATAGGGTATGATATAATTATATAATTTGATGTAATATGATAAAACAAAACATACGATGTATGATGTGATATAATATAATATAAAATAACAATATAGTATCTGACTCTTCTTAACAAATAAGGATTTTTATGTGTCATGCCATATGTCGTGTCTATCTGATTGAAAAATTAGAGGGAAAGCTTTTCATAGTATTCACATGTTTTAAAATAAAAATTAAGACTAAATATTTGTAACATCCGTCAAAAACGAATTTTACCAAACCCGCTCCGTTTATTAACCGAACGATCAGTTAAAAATTTCGTTGCGAATTAAATGTCCAAAATAATTTTAAACGATACATAATCAATTATTATATGGGAATATATAATTAGTTTTTGAAAAACTGTTAAAAATATGAAAATAAAAATAATATGTTCCTGCCGGGTTTCGAACTCGGGTCAGTAACCGGCCAGCAAAGACTTAACATTCAACACTTAAACCACTGCGCCACTGATGTTTCTTGTTAAATGTTAGAATCATTTAATTCATAACTTGACTTTCCGAATTCAAAACCGGCGCCCAAATGCAGTCGTCGGAAATCCCGGCGATCTCGCCAAGAATTAACGACATCTTCAGTTATAACGTAAACATTTACTAAGACATCGGTTATAACCGACGTCTGAGTCCGCGACACCATCTATAACCGCCGGAGAAATTATAACCGACGAATCAAGTCGGAAATCGGACCAAGTTCATCGACGACCTGCACTATAAATACCCCCTCGAACTTCTGCAAACATTTTCGCTCAAAACCGCACCCTTTCTCGGCGAAAACTCACTCGCCGGAAAACTTCTTTATCTCGCCGGAAAACCGAGACCTTCATTTCTAAGCCTTACTAAACCCCCTGAGCTTATACCGAAGTCACCCACGTCCTTTGTAAGCTTTCTGAAGACTCGCTGCTGCAAGACACACGACGCCGGAACCTGTTGCTGTCGCCGGAGTTCTGCCGGAAAAACAGAGGAGGCCAGTCGGTATATTTCACGCCTAATTTCCTTTCTTTTATTCATATCTCATCTGTATTTAACCATCAGACACTAACGAACATGATTAATCATCAAACCAGTCGGATTTCCGATTCTGGTTAAAATCCAACGAAGAAGACGATGTTGCGGTAACATATAAGTATAATTAAAATCAGGTTATTACTCGGGTTAGACACACAGTCCAGCGGTGGACTGTGTGCACAATAAACACACTAACGTCTCGAGTTCGAATCTCGTCCCACACACGCTGCCTTAATAAAAATGTCTTTTTTGTTAACTGAACCGGATTCATTTCATATATATGTTAAGTATCATAATAACCGGAATAATAACCAAGATAGACACACAGTCCAGTGGTGGACTGTGTGTATGTTTAAATCACACGTCACGAGTTCGAGTCCGGTTCACTGCACCGACTCGGACAATTATCTATCTTTTTAAATAAGTCAGAAATGAAAATACTTAGTTTGTATTTAAGTATAATAAAAATCGGATTATATAACATGTTAAACACACAGTCCGGCGGTGGACTGTGTGTTAACACAACCCACAGGTCCCGGGTTCGAGACCTGTGGAGAGCACTGGTCCGATTCAGTTAAATAGTTTTTAAAAATAATTGATTTTCGGTTTAATCTAATTAGTATATAAATATAATTAAAAACAGATATATTTCGGGTTAGACACGTGGCTCAGTTGGTAGAGCTGCGTGCACGCGTACGGGAGGTCTCGGGTTCGAGCCTCACTCAGCGCACATATACTCGCATTCGAACCGGTCAAAGTCAACAGTCAACGGTCAATGGTCAACGGTCAACGGTCAAAAAAGTCAAATTTTTTTATTATTTTTATTTATTTATTTTAATTAAAAATCAATTAAAAATACTTAAAAATAACATTTTTAAGGTTACAAAATAGCCTTAAACTCACAAAAATACACCCAACAATCCTACTAAAATGGACTTATAAAATCCGTTTACTTACCGAACCATAATGCTATTTATCTAGGTTAATTTCACTCGTGGTTAAAACCACTTCGCGTGCATTCAACATCATCAACCGAACGCACCCACTGTGAGTGAATCTTACAACTCCCCTTTTTAATTACACGTTTGGGGTGTGTCATGTGTCTCAAATAATTAACTCGTTTATTTAAATTTGTGCCATACCATATCGTGACCTAAACTTAGATTGTTTATATTGTTGTGATTACTTATTTCATTATGTCAAATTATATGAAATTCATTCATTAAGCCCATCAGTTCCTCGTGGGAGACGAGTTGAACAACGCGTGCCTCAAAACCAATCCATTATTGTTCATATGTGTATCATTGAGTTTATATTGTTTATAGTTATGTCTTTCATATTATCATGTTTATGCAATTCATTCATTAGGCCCATCAGTTCCTCGTGAGAGACGAGTAGAGCAACGCGTGCCTCAAAACGTTCCATTATTGTTCATGTGTGCTTTATTTAATATCTAATGATTGTTGAATAAGTTTACATCTATTTTTACTCATGTGTGGTTGTGCACTCATTTCTTAATCAATTAAATAAACTTGTTCAAATGTTTTCCATAGGATTCACTCGCCAACTTTTTGTTGATCCAAAAACCTTTTTACACATGATACAGGTGAACAGGTTGAGGCAAGGAAAACATAGGAAATGCCTTAGAAGAGAACAAAGAAGTTTAGATTGATAGTTAGAACATGTTGTAATATTTATTGTAAATTTCCATTAAATTGTATTTAATGAATATGAAACGTATAATAAATGTCATGAGCTTTGATGATAACCCAATCATGCCCCGATCACCTTTTCCGCTGCGGATCGGGGTGTGACAATATTTGAATCTTATTTTTTATACATCTCAACCAACCACTTTTGCAAACAATTTTCATACTTATTTACCGTAACTCCATAGATAATCATGGTTAACTTTGGTTAAAAGTATTTAATGAATAAATGGGACATTATGTCGGTTTTTTTCAACTTTTATTGTGACAAATTTTATAATAAATGTTTTATTTGTGTAATTGTTTTTAAACTTTGTTTGTGTTTATTTTGATTTCAAGTTTTAGAATTTTTTTTCCATATTTGTTATACTATTAGCTTATGAAAGTCTATTTTAGTTAAAAACATGAAAGATATAATTTTTATAACTAACTGATTGATATAGAAATTTAATTGGTGTTAAACAATACAAACCAAGATTACATAAATTAAAAAAATAGTCACTATAATTGGATATAATTTCATTTAAAAAAATTGATTACCTAATAAAAGTGTTGTAAGTTGATGATTAAAATTTTAATAAGCTATATTTTGGTTATAATCTTGTATAGCTTGTAAATAATTAACTCAAAGATTTTTATTTATTATACAATATACATACATACATATATATATATATATATATAACATATCATAATGTAACGTGATGCAATACAATATAATGTGATGAAATATACAATATAATGTGATGTAATATAAAGTAATATGTAATATGTTATAATATGATATGATATAATATGATATAATAAAATTTAATTTAATATACTATATAGGAGATATAATAAATACAACAATATATTATCTATACTACTTAATTATAGACAACGATTTTTATGTGCCATGCCACGTCTCGCTGTTAACTAGATTCAGAAATTAGAGCGAAAGCGTTTGAGGGTATTAACTTGTTGTAAAAAGAAAATTAAGCCTAAATATTTAATTCGTATTTATTATAGATCTCAAACAACCACTTTTGCAATCAATTCTCCTCTTTTCAAACTTATTGAAACTCCATAGATAATTATGGTTAACTTTGACAAAAAAAGTATTTATAATAAATAAATGGAACATTACATTGGTTTTTTAGTTTCAAATACTTTTTGGTGACAAAAAGTGTGAAATAAATGTTTTATTTGTGTAAATTGTTTTTATAGATTCTTTGTGTTTATTACGATTTCAAGTTTTAGAAAATTTTGTTTATTTTATATTTTTTATATTATTAGCTTATTCAAGTCTGTTTGGTAAAAAAATATAAAAGATATAATTTTTACAACTAACTAATAAAGATAGAAATTTCATTGGTGTTAAACAATACAAACTAAGTTTACATAAATTAAAAAAAATTAGTCATTATATTATATAACTGGATATAATTTCATTTAAGTAATTGATTAACCAATAAAATCGTTGTAAAAATTATTAATGATTAAAATTTTGATAAACTATATTTTGGTTATAAATCTTCAACGGCTAATAAATAACTCAAATAGTTTCATTTATTATACAGTATATTTGTGTTTATATACACATATAATATATGATAACGTAATGTGATGTAATACAATAAAGTGTAACATAATGTGATGTAATATGATGTAATATGTATAATATGATATGATATAATATGGTATAAAATATAATTTATATATATGTGTATATAATATAATATATCTATTATACGACTTAATAAACAATGATCTAGTATTTATACCTATACTACTTAATAAATAATAGTGTTTACGTGGCATGCCAAATGTCCCTTCTATCTGATTAAGAAATTCTAGGGAAAGCTTTCCAGAGTATTTACATTTTCTAAAAAAGAAAATTAAACCTAAATATTTGGATCTTATTTCTTATATACCAACCACTTTTGCAAACAATTATTCCTTTTTCTAACTTACTAAAACTTCATAGATAATCATGGTTGTTTTCGGTTAAAAGTATTTATAATAAATTAATTTGACATTACGTTGGTTTTTTAGTTTCAATATTTTCGTGACAAAAAGTTTGAAATAAATGTTTTATTTTTGTAAATTGTTTTTATAGATTCTTTGCGTTTATTCAATTTAAAGTTTCAAAATTTTGTTCTTCCTTATTTGTTATATTATTTTCTTATGAAAGTCTAAATTAGTTAAAAACATGAATGATATAATTTATATAACAAACTGATCCATATAGAAGTTTAATTGGTATTAAATAATACAATACAAACCAAGTTCACATAAAATTTAAAAATTAGTCATTAACGAGATATAATTTCATTTAAATAATTGATTACCCAATAAAAGTATTGTAAAAATTATTGATTAAAATTTTGATAAATTATATTTTGTTATAAATCTTCTATTTCTAATAAATAAGTAACTCACAAAGCTATGTGTCATAATTTTGTGAGCACAATGAAATGTTTTACCAATTTTTTTTTATTTCACTCAAAATGATTAATTTTGTGAGCATAATAAAAGGTTTTAAAATCATTTCTGAACTCAGAAGGATTCTTGATTTCATTTTTCAATCTAGTAGAGTTTGTTGTTCAAGTTTTCTCTGACTTTATAAAACTTAATTTGTTTTCTCTTGGTATAATATGAGATAGTGCTTTCTAATTGCGGAACCATGTGATTCTTTATAATAAGAATTTGTTAGGTTGTTATTATCTATCATGTGATCCTATGCTTGGTTAGATTTGTTTTGAAATGTGTGGTTAACCGTAACACGTCATTGTTCTCGATTTGTTATGGTCTCATGCATTTATGATATAGTTATAGAATCGTGTTATTTGATACTATCATAGAATCTAATGAATCTATGTTCCTTATTATGTATGGTTTATTCTTTTTTAGGATTATGAGTTCACGTTTGGTTAAAGAAATAATATACATATTTTTATTTGTATTTGGTAAAGGCTAAGTGTTTATAGTTTGTTACATTGTGTTATAACTTGGTGGTTATTAACAAATTGTATGAGATATACTAGAGACCGCATATACGTACCATGGATACAAACCACACCATTTATTGTGACTTATAAATCATCTAATATTGAACTCTGTCTCGTTATACATTCCATGCATTACATGGGGTCCTTAGCGTGCCTTTTTATTGCAAAACATACCACTCATCATCTTTGGAATGAGCTAGTACTTGCAATACTTGATGTGAAGACTTCATTTCTAGTGTACCTATCCTTTCATATAGAGAGTTAAGTGTTGAGTTTTATATATTTTAGACATATTTAGTTTGAATATGTCTAAAATATATAAAAGAATCACAAATAAAGATGCATGTTTTGTGAGTGGTTCATTTTGTATATCTTCAAACAATAAGTTGTTAGGGCCATTAAAAGACAATTTATAAACTACATACCATTAAATTAGACAAGTTGGATGCAACCTGTCCTGATGTATCAAATATTATTATTGATGGGTTTAGGTTGTATTAGTTTGTACGTGTCATATTAGGTAATAACGGGATTTGATAGGCCATGATGGGTCCTAATATGATATGATGGATATTAATATTTGATTTTGGATTGTAAAAGGTTTTGTGAGGTGTAATGGATATTGTTAAGTCGTTATATTAGATTGCGATGGGTAATTTTGGGTCTTATAGGAGCATATCAGATTATAATGGATCATAAGAGTCCTTACTGGTTTTAATTGATCATATTGAGTGTTACCGGGCCGTTTTAGGTTGTATAGTGTCGTATTGGATATATATGGATGGCTTACAATAAGTTTGATTAAGGTGTAAAGGGTCTTAAGAGTCAAACCCTGATACATATAACACACACATATTATATATATATGTGTGTGTGCGCATACACGTGTGTGTTTAATATGAATTTATGGTCGTATGTAACTTAAAGAATGAAGCAAAGTGCATGGATGAATGTCACAAGAGTGAGAACAAGCATTGTTGCATGTGAAGGTACTTAAAGAGAATGAAGTGAGGGGGTGGTATAGAGTGGATTCTAGCAAAACTTCAATCGTTAAATCAATTCAATGAGATATATGAACCAACACATTTATACTTTCCTTTTGTTTTACATGTCGTTGATCGACCTTAACATATATTAAATAAAGTGGCATTTAACCACTAATTAAGACTGCATTTAGGTTATGTGGTATAACCACATTAGATTCATAGTTTGAAATTAAGACTAATTTAGGTCATATTTAAGTTGTTCTTTTTCCTATAAATTAGCGGATTTGACAAACATGCATTAACGTTGATGAGTCGTTATTAGGTTTAGGTGTTGTAGATTGAAGTTATCATAAGCCAAACATGCACTAACCATTATGAACCATTGCCAGACATCTTATAAGCATGGTTGTAAAAATCCCGACTAGGCGTCGATTAATCTTCATTTAATCATCGATTAATTACAGTTAATCCTCGATTAATCGCGATTATTCACTAGTCTCCACTCTGCCGGCTAACTAGCGACTAGCAATTTCTACAACCATGCTTATAAGATCACAAATTATATATATATTTTTTTTTCTAGTGACAAACTAACCTACTCATAAATACTCCTATACATGCATCTTACAGGATTTGAACCCCACATCTTGGATAACAAGAGGGGGGGGGGGGGGGGGGGGGGGCACATTGACCAAGTTGATTTACATAACGGTTAAGGTTCACCAATTCAGATTTTGTTATTCGAAATTGGCATCCAAGATACAAACATTCAATCTATGGGTAATATGTTCATGCAATTGCCTTTGTTTATTTGAAATAAAAATGGAAATCAATTAAAATGATGACTTTGACATCTACTACAAATCTGATGTATGTAATGTTCCATAACTTGTTCATCATTAGTTATTGCATGATGTAATTTCAAAACATACCCGACAGACTCAGTTCATTTGCAGACACACATAACATAGAATTAATATGATAAGCATCATTATTCAAGATGCATGCTACCTGCACTATAAAGTTTTAACCCTTCATCTGCTGACCAAGAATATCTCATTTCTTCCAATTTGTGAATCTAACTGATAGTGAGATATGTAAACTAAGAAGTTCATTTTGTTAAAAAGATACATTAGTGGCCGGCCTTCAATATTTAATCTGATCATGTTAAAGCCAGTTTAGCCTATTGATCATGATGCGTTTCTTTTCATGGTATACAAGGGATAAGTAGCTTAGCAACTCAACTCGTGGCCACCTTATGACATATCTTCTTTGATTCCAGCACCTTATGTTGCTACTCAGTCTTTGTTAGTATCTGATCCAAAATCAATATTTAGAGGGATATATTTGTAATTTTACTTTTGGTGTTAATCCCACATCGGCAGAATATTAAAAATAGGTAGTTAGATTTTTCTCCTATAAATAGAGTCACTATGTATGGTCATTGTAGACGAGTTGATAAAAAGTGATTCAAAAGCTTTTTGAGGTTTAGTGTGTTACCTTTGTAATTTTAAAAGTCTAACCGTGTTTTTATTTTTAAGGTACTTTAACCTTCAAGTTCGATAGAAAAAATGTCAAACCAATCCAACAAAAATGAAGAAAAACCATTTCAGATCTTGTTAGAGGAGATAAAGAAGGTGCAGATCTTGTTAGAGGAGATAAAGAAGGAGATTCAGAAGATGTAAAAAAAGATAATAAACTCTTTGATCAAGAGATGAGAAAGCTTCAGGAAAAACGTATGCGCCTCGTGTCAAAGAGGAGGAAGATTGTTTCAGAAAATGCTGCTTTGGAAGAAAAACTTGATGAAATCGAAGCGAATAAGCGTGAACTTGAGCGCAAATTTAATGACTTAGCTTCTGCACCATTTACAAGAAAAACGCCATGATTTGTTGGCTTTAAGATATTGTTAGAAGCATGTCCAATCTGCAGTTTTCTTCTTTTTCTTTTCTTCCTATTTCCTTCCTGTAATGCTAGAACCAGCGTTTGCTTTGAAAGTTTTATGTTGATCAGTTTCTTTTTTTGTTTCCTGCTTGTTCTAATCTTTTTGAATACGCATAAATCGATCTATTTGATGAGCCAACTGAAGCTTTATTAACAACTAGCGAAAAGCTAAACGTGAGTACAAGCCAAAATGAACTGCTAGATTACATGTTAATAATGATTATTGATTGCTACTTAATGGATGTTAACAATTTGGCATGTTTGTCATAGCTGTAATTGTTACTAACCCTTATTCTAATTTAACATAATTCAAACTATGAGTTACATATACATGGTCTTGCTCATGATCTCTTTCATTTGGATTAATAGTATATGTAAATAAGGTGTTTTTGCTTAAAGAATTGAAAAATCAGCACTTATAATATAGAAAACCTCCTCAAAACAATTTTCTTTGCTTCTGTGCTGCTATGTACTTCCTTTTCTAGATTTCGGAGTGGTTTCACTTAATAGTTAATAGTACTGCGCTTTAAAGAAAATGTTAATTAATTAGTTTTAAGTATTTAATTAGTTTAAGTATTTATTCTTAGGGCAATCCATACGATGTCTAATATGATATGAAATAATAAATACAATATTTGCCAAAGAGCTAGTGGCAGAGTGGTAAGAGAGAAACCTAGTGTTTCAAGTGACCTACGTTCAATTCCTGCCCCCATTATTTGGTTTCTGCGGCACCTGGTGATGATGGGAGACTAGGCGAGTAGGCGGCGATCGCTAGTTCGATCCTTGAACTGTTGTGCCTTCGGGCGAGTGTTTACGGGCTTCGGCTCTAGGTGAGGATTTTACCCGGTTTGAAAGGCAAGTGTATCCTGATGTGATGAATTTCACCAATAACCAATTTGAAGGATTTTGTGACCGTTCAAAAAAAATTAATACAATATTTAAAATGTAATGATATAACTAACGTAATACGATGTAATATGTGGCAATCCACACGATGTCTAATATAATATGAAATAATTAATACAATATGTAAAACGTAACGTGATATAATTAACCTGTAATACGATATAATATGCCATAATACGTTTAGATGTAATATATTATAAAACAGGGAAAAGATCTACTAAAAAGTAAGTTTTGCCTAAATAGCTTAAGAAAGATTTTGGAGATAACATGTACGACACTCTTTATAAGTAGGATCGAATGACATTTTGGTCTTAAAACATTAACTTTTACCATTATGTTTTCTCAAAAAATACAACACAAAAAATCTAACTCAAAAAAATACAGTATAAAAAAATTAGCATAAAAAAATCCAGCACAAAAAAAATGTAACACAAAAATAGTATAAAAAATATACCACAAAAATGCTATATAACATAGAATTACAACATATTTTTTTTGTTTTTTTAGTTGTCATATTTTATATTGCAATAGGATACTCAAATTAAAGATGAAAAAAGCTCATGGTGTTTTTTTTTAAATAATGTCAAATAAAAATTAAACAAGTCTCTTAGGCAAAATGTAAACTATATAGTATAATGTAAACTATAATATATTATAATTTAATAAAAATGTTCATTAATTACTAGTTAATAATTTACATGGTACTCCTGCTTGTATATGTGGAATTTAATAATATTAAAAAGGTTAAATTATGACCATATTTAGACAAAGCCAAAATAGTATTATTGTAAATTATTTAATATGCATTTTATGAGAACATTAACGTTGATTATTTTATTCTACATTCTACATTAAGTTGAATAATAAGTATAGTTCACATATTCATGGAACTTAATACTAATGAAGTTATTTTAAATTATACACATATATGATATAATATTAAATATATATTATATTATACATATATATAATTCGCTCAATATTTCTTCAAATTATGCAATATATTAAATAGTTACAAATACATAACATGGCTCAAACGTTTTGCTCGTAAATTTATTTAGATGTTTCTTAAGAGCAAATAGGCTAATCTCATTAATGTTCCTTGTTTTTTGTATAAACAGAATTTAGTACTAATTATTAATGTTCCTTGTTTTTTTTATATAAATAGAATTTAGTATTAATTATTATTTTTTTCACATAATGAACATTTTTGCTCAAGAAGATAGATGTACATACAGGGGAGAAACACAAATTATTGCAAAAACAATATACATATAAAAAATCGTTGTTTTTTCAACTCTAAAGATATTAAAAACAAGAGAAATTAGTATAAATTAATGGTTATTATTTCTCACTACTCTTTCAAATTATGCAATAACTTCAATTTTCAACTCTAAAGATATTAAAAATAAGAGAAATTAGTATAAACTTAATGGTTATTATTTCTCACTTCTCTTTCAAATTACGCAATAACTTAATCTACCTAACATGGTTCAAACGAATATAACACATAAATTTATTTGTGTGTCTTAAGAGCAAATAGGCTAATCCCCAATGTTCCTTATTTTTTACTTATAAATATAAATTAGTACTAATGATATTTTTTTATTAATTGTTCATATATTTTTCAAGTTTCTTTATCTTTTACTAACATATGTGGATATTATATACATAAAAATACTTTATAACTGTTTTCTTGAATATGTGTGGATTGTAGCTAGAAATAAACGAATTATTAACTTTTTTTCTTTAATTCAAGATAGATGAATAGATTATAATTTTCTTATATTTTAAAAGCTTTTTGTATTGAATAAATAAGTATTTATCTTCTCATATTTCTGGCATTTATTATTATTTTTGAATGGAACCTTCACATATATATATATATATATATACAGGATAAAATGAAAACTCATACGAGTGGTCAGAACTTAGAGAACTCGGACTTATGAAAAGTTTTTTTTTAAAAAACAATTTTTACCAAAAATTCTAAAAAATCAACTTTAAAAAAATGTTTACACGAGCCGTAAATGATGTAAAAAACTTATGTCATAGTGATGTCATCATCAACTTTTTACAGCAGTTGTAGAAAGCTGAAAAACACCACTTCGAAATTTCTTTTTTCCTTTTTACAACCGTCTTTGTTACATTTTAATCTAATGGTGTGTAAAAAATGGGACAAAACTCGCACGAAAAGACCGAGTTCTTTAAGTTTTCATAACTCGTAGAACTTCTCTCTTGATCTGAATTCTTTATATATGACTAGATTAGTTGATTGTTCATTTATTTGGTACGTATAAGTAAAAAAAGCAAACTAAATATACCTTAATACATAATTAGTTATTTTTTCATAAAGTATAAATGAGTTAGATTTTTTTCTTAGTAATTTAGTGTTATGTAATAGTTCTCACACACATATAGGGTTAGTTCATATACGAAGTGAATTTGCGTATAAACATACATAAAATCTAGGATGTAACACGTAAATTATAAGTAAGATACATATGTCAATTACTTAATTAAATATGTTTTAAATATATTGTTGTAATATTATAACGAACATTGTATTTAGAATTTGGGGAATATCCATTAGTTACATTGATCAATTTGATAAGTTTTCTCAAATGACCGTTGGTCATCAAAACGATGAAATGGTGATTTAATTGTGATAATAGGCCTTGATATATACTATGGAATGAAATGATCATCAATGTGCTTATTGTGGGGCCACTGATTAATCAAATCCAAAGTGAGTACATACGGTTTTAAAAAAAAAAATCAACATAAAAGATCTTTTAGATTTCAAGTATTCATTATTTTGGCAAATTTTTGCGTGGTTAACTAATCTTATTGATTTCAAGTATTCATTATTTTGCTAAAATTTTTGCGTGGTTAAAAAGTCTCAATATGGCTAATTAAAGTTTTACGGAAACTTGACCAAGATCTAAATTGATATGGCTAATTAAAGCTTTACAGAAACTTGACCAAGATCTAAATTGGTAGTTATGTTGAATATGTAACAAGAAAATGTGGTCAATATAACAAATTGGGTTTGTTTTACCATATGTTTAATTGTTCGCAATGTCTCAAGTTACCGCATACCATATAGGGATAGTCAAGAATAATACCCCTAGCATGCTTATAAGGGATGCAAATGGGTCAGTAGGGTTTTGTAATTCTTGTCACATATCCAATTGTTAAAACGTGTCTTATACCCATGAGTACTTGTGATCATTAATATCTTGTTCGCTATTGTCCGCACAGGTACCGAGCACACTTTTATATGACGATATTAGCCAAAATAAAATCATCAAAGAGTGTATCGAATTCTATAGTGATATAATCCAAAACATACTCATTAGGATTAAAACTTGGAACTTTTATGCCTTTGAATGCTTTACATATCTGATCAATATACAAATGATGAACTTTTCAAGAACTGCATTATTAATAGTGTCATCGATAACCCTCGGTAACTATTGTAACTATTGTGACAAACGACAAATAATCGGTAATTCGTACACTTTAATCACTATTTACATTTCATAATATAATGAATTAGACTTAATATTTGCGTAATTGAGTCTTATAAAGTCTAGCAAGTAGGACATATTCTTACAATTTATAACACACCTTCGCGTTCGTCGCGCCGCAAGACGATACAAACAAAGTCTTAAAATGTTGGTAGCAAAATGTTGAAAAACACTATTTATTCAGAACACACTATTCATTACAGGAAGTTTCCCAAACGAATTAGAACGACAAGAACGGGATATGAAAACATATCCAAGTCAATAAATATATCAAAACCCTAATATAGGGATATAACTTGCAATAAAGTATACTTTCTAGTACAAGGACTAAACTAATAAGTTGTCCGATGCGAACTAAAATATAACCATTTCAGCATTTCTGCAACATCTATAAAGAGTATAGATAATTTTAATCATCTCAAATGATCAAAAGGATATCATTTATATGGCAAAGATATTATTACCGATAATACGGTGCACGCTTTACATATTGTTCGGAAATGACCCGATACAGAAACAAATGACATTTTTAATATCCAAAACTAATACTAACTAGTCAACTAAACTAGTTAAGATCAGTTAACATCCTAAACCCTTTATTACACTCTAATTAACCTATTTTAGCCTAAGCATCTAAATATCTAGCATCTAAGATATATAAAACATGTTAGAAAAAGAAAATATTACACTTTACCCCTCTCTTGCAAACGGTCACAAGTGGGCCCCAACCCACTTGTTATAAGATTATGGTATAGTGAAGATTTAAGGTGAAAGAAGTATGGTCTTGCATATTTTGTGTTGACTAAAGAATATATGCAAATTATAAAGATCACTACACCTAATAGTTATCATTTTTACATCTTTCAAAACACAAAAACTCTCTCACACTCTCTCTATACCTATGGCATACATACATACATATAACCTAACCATTTTCAAACCCTAAATACTCCATTTCAATCCTTATACATCCATTTCAAAGATGATCTAGGAAGTTTCAAGCCATGGGAGTTTTGTAGGAGCCTTGTTCACTTTGGAGCTTCAAGAATCTTCACAATTTCTTCATCTTCTTCACTAGCTTATTCCCTAGCCTTGTTGCTAGAACTAAGACCTTTCACACCATATTTAAGCTTCTTATGTTATATAGTTTATTAAAGTACAAGAAAAATCATCTTGAAACTCACTAAACAAATACATAAACCCTAAAATAAACAAGATAATATAACCTAAATATATGTTATTCTTGTTGATCGATGTTTGATTTAGTGTAGCTTATGTTAAATAACATCTTTCAATATTATGTTAAAAATGTAATCTAAACATGAATATGTTTAGATTAAGCAAGATCACTGCCTTCAAGTTCATGAACTTCACATATAGTTTTGAAAATGGTTTTTGAAAAGTATATGGATATCAAGAAACTTAAAGCATGATTTTCAAACTAGTGGTCTTGAAATATAACCTAAACAAAGTTATATAATTTGTGAAACTAGTAGATGAACCTAAAAGTATTATTATTTTTAATGATCTTGGAAAATATATATAAACAAGTTTATATAAAAAGTGTACACAAGTGATGATCACAACAATAAAAATATTTTTAGAAAACTTGGTAACTATATAAGAATAAGTTCATGAAGATTTGAAGATGGTATGTGAAATCATAGTTGAAAAGTTGTGTTTGGAACTTGAATTGAGTTGATGATGATTTTGGGTATAAAAGTGTGTTTAAAATACGTTTCAAAAACATGAAAAACGTCCATAGTATAGGGGAAACTATGACGAAATTTTCCTAAAATGCTAATCATGATTAAGGTGTGATTAAAAAGTGATTAAAATGACTAAACACGATTAGTGACTTTAATCATGATTAGGTAAGTTTTGGTGGAAAGTTTAAGTGTTAAACTTATAAGTATTTTCTTAAACACTTGTGGTGATTTTCATAAATTAAAATGGAATTATATACAAATATATTATATATATATATATATATATATATAGATGACCATCTTATGTGTATATTTATAAATGTGTATCATGTATGTATTTAGAAGCATTAGAGCATATAATTTTAAATACTAAAATACCTAAATACATAACACACCGATATTTGAAATTAACCAAGTATAAAATACATAGATACATGTATCTACACACAAATCCTAAACAAATATTTGGAAATGCTAAGACATGAGAAAGATATATATAAAAGAAGTTATATCATATCCTAAACATTTATTCGGACAACAAACAGATCGGACAAACAAATACATACATACATATATATATTGAAGAGATAATATATATGTATATATTTATATATATCTGAAACCAACGCTAAATAATTATATAAGCCCAATGATAAATCAGATACATCGTTACCGACGACGATCGCCATATCATCACGACGAGGAACGTGTGCATCTCATCGACGACACTTGGGCATTTCAACACCAAAATATATATTATCGACTACGACGACGAACTCTAAAAATAATATATTTTTAGGCACTTAGTTAATATATAAGTTTTACAAATAACAAAGCCTGGAAAGTTAAACATAAATTTCTAAGTGTAAAAATAAAAGTATATAAGTATACTTATACGTATGAAATACGTACAACAAGACACTTGGTAAAAAAGAAAATTGCAACTAATGTACATGTACAAAAATATGTATAAATACGACGTAAATACCTACAAAAAAGTATACAAGTGAAGTATACATATATGGTATACATAGGCGTACAACGATACAAGTACTAGCGATGTGCAACAAATACACTTGATGAAGTGTACATATACAATGGAACTTAATACATGTACATATAACAAGTTCAAGATTAAAAATATTTATTTTTAACAATGAATCCAATGAGATATACATATCTATATATACATACATACATATATAAATATATACATAAGGATCAAGGATCCCTTCAAACATGAGTGTGTGTATATATATATATATATTAGCGACATAATATAGATATTTCATATCAACGACACTTGTGTGAGGCACAAGCACGAAACAAGGGGCTAGGCCTAGTCATGCGTGATAAAGACATACAATCGGTTGGATGAATCCAATATGAACAACTTCATATAAGACTATCAACGGGAGGCCTATTCATACATAACTAATAAACATGAATATATATATATATATATATATATATATATATATATTTATAAATATATATTAACAACAAACGAATAGACCAGCTACCAACAAACTAAAACGAACAAGGGTATCCAAACAAAACAAATACAAGTATTCAAGATGAGCAACTTGTACAAGATCCAATGAGACCTAAGTGTCTAATAAAATTAGAACACTTACTGGTTGCAACACATATACGGACGCCCAAGTTTGCTAGCACTTCATTTACATGAACACAAAACTGTGAGTTCATGTCCATCCTTTCAAGCTTTTTAATGTTTTACTATTAAACACTCCAGGGGGAATACATGTTACAATAAATGGTATGTTTAGCTATGGAATGAAATTACTTTAGATCATGTGCTAATAAGTAGAAAATGAACAAGATTAACCATTAATCATACATAACGACCGAGGTGCAAAGGGTGTAGATATATCGAGTTTTGGTGAGCTCCACTCCTGGTTTATTAACCTTTTAGGGGTGCTTTTATGGTCCCATGTCGGAAGGATTCGAATATCATCATCTAGGTTTGGTTGTTTACTTATGTGGCACACATATTAATGTATTAGCTACATAATGATGGATTCTCGATTTCATAGACGATTTCACAAACTGGTTTACAATACAAAAACTTTTAAATGTTTTCGAGACTCATTTGATACAAAGCAAATAACTGCATGAATTCACCAACTTATTGTTGACTTTTCAAACTTACATGTATTTCAAGAAAAAAAAAGCATAATATGATATGGAAAATCAAGAAAAGTGAATAACATGGAGCGATGGCTATTTTTGAAGGGTTTGCCTTATATATTCCGCCTTCGTGCGTGCATATAGAAGTCAAAGCCTTGTTTTATTATCGAAGCAAACAAAGTTTTTATTAAAGTCATTTTGTAACTTGAAATACTATTTTGGGAAAATGTTGTGAACTTGTTCTAAAAACTTGTACTTATGTTTCAAACTATCTATGAATGGTATCATTGTTATTTTATTGTTTACTTAGTCGAATGCAATTTACCTTTCATACTCACGCGCATATGCTTCCACAACAAGCAGGGTGTGACAACTATTGACAAAACTATTGTGGTTTCTTACCATCATGGTAACTAGGTTCTTACGTTGATAAAAATTAAACCTCTATTGTGGATCATAAAACCCAAAAGGATAAATAAAAAATAATTCTTATAAGTATGTATCATTAATTTGTTAGTAATTGCTAAGAAACTTCTGATAGTTTCCTTCTGATAATTGCGGACAAACTTCTGATAGTTTCCTTCTGTTGGTAGGAACCAGGTTGCTCCTGCTACTGAATTCTCCAACTCACTTACTACAAATGAATCTTTCACCAATTACCAATGACTATTTTGTGGAACTTAAGCATAAGATTAATATAAGATCCCAACCATGGCATTTTAGGTGTTTCATCTTACATTTTCATTTCGGTCGTTTATTAGATACAACAAAACCTTCTTGGAAAATGTGGATGAGAATTTTATAGATACTGACCTAGCATGTATACTACATACATGATTGGTTTTCGATCGAGTATAAACATGGGCACACATTAAGCTCCATACTATGAAGAATTATGAATGACCTCATTTTCTCATGTTCAAGCTCATTTTGAACACTTGGAGACTTGTAATTATTTTCTGACAAATGAGGTGAGCATTGTTACATAATCAACCTACTATGTATACATTCAATATATTGCCATTTATGATTTCCAAATGCCCTATTTGTACGTTCTTGGTAATCTTCAGTCTTAATAACATATGAAGTGTCAACAAGGTCGTCTATCATATTAAAGTTACTATAACGAGCATGATTTGTCTCATACAACAAATTAACATTATTATCTGCTACAAGTATGGTATAAACATAATACACATGTATGGCATAAACATAAAGCACATATATGATAAAGTTTCTATTACTCATCGATCTTGAGGTTTATGCATCCGTCTACATGATTGTTAGTGAACTTTGTCTCCGTTACTTCAACAAATTTTAGATACTATCAGTGATATATATTATTGTGGTTTAGAAACCTATGTTGTAAAAAAACATTTATAACCTAAAATTTCATATTGGGCATAAATACACCTTCAAGAAAAGCTTCAAAGTAAACAAATTTTCGCTTTCATTTGATGTAACCCTAAGTCAACGTGAGCTACAATGACCATTACAGCCCTTAAGAACTATTTTTTAGACATGAGAAAGTGTTTCTATACCTTGTATGCCTAAGGTGAATGGTAATCCCTGATTCACTGTTGTTGAGTTTATGTAGAAAAGTTTTAAATGCATTATAGTCATTGTTAACTTAATATTTTTTTCTTCCAAGAAACGTATTTTCCATGTATGCACTTAGTATTGTCTAAGCATATGATATGTTATTTCAATTTAAGTCACCTTTTAGGAAAAGCTAAGACGTTAGGAGGATGGATATTGTCAGGATAGACAACATTGTAAGAGGATAGACAAGGATAGACTACGATGGAATGTGTTCATTTGTTTTCGTTTTTGATTAAATTGACAAGTTATCATGAACCATGTTACTTTCCAACTACAGCAACACACTTTTTGTTGTATATGCTAACTTAAAAACTTTTGTAAACATCATACAATTAAAAGTCTAACATAGGATGAAAGAAGTGTCTAATATATTAATGTTTTTTAAAGTGTCACACGACTTTTTATTATATCAACTTGAAGATATTGGTGAGATATATGGGTGTTGTATTTGGATCTTTATTCAATTAAAAACAAGTACTTATATTGTGAATACTGATAAGGTAATAAATGATTTATCCACCAAAAATTCAGTCTATATCATTACCGATTACTTATCTACTTCACATGGCACATTTCTCTTATTCACTTTGATCATAAATATTTTAATATTTAACACCCCAATCGATGACGGAATATATCAGGTCATGGAGATTCTTTATAACTCATAGTATCTATTAAAATTGACATTTATTTAATTATTCCATATTAAATATTCAAATAGAAAGAAAAACAAATTTGTCTCATGATATGACATAAAACAAAGTCTTTTTTTAATTTTGAAACTAAGTCGCATGCATCCTAAGTTTTATTATGGTTGAAAATGTCTTAAACTGTGTCATCTGTATCATGTTTAAAAATAAAAGGGTCAACTAAAATAGTTGGTGAGTAAACATAGGTTTAGACTCACATGAAACAAAATAGCGAATCATAAGTCTAATATATAAGTCAAGCACATATGATAAACGAATGTTGCATAAATCAAACCTATGACATAATAATTGGTTTCGATACCCAAATGCCTTTAGGTGGGTGGTCAATCCAATAACACTATTATCTACTACCTTAAGCTTGGGGTTGTTAATGACCAACACATAATGCTAGAATCCCAAATGCTAGAATAACATAAATGCTAGAACAAGTTTAACACATAACATAACTACACATAGGCATGAATGAATTCGATTGCTTGAATAAAAGTATTTGAACTAGAAACATGATACATCCAAAGTGTCAAATGAAAAATGGCTACGAATACTCACATGTTGCAAAGATAGCCATATACAACTTAAAATAAGTTGTATGTTTTCAAAAATAATAGTACAAAAATTATGATAACAACATATAATATGAAAACAAGTATGAATAACAAATAATCGAATACGACGAGATTATGATTTCTAGCTTCGCACAATTCGGGTATTTTTGTAGTTTAAATGATAAAACGATTTAAGTGTCTAAAATATACAAATACAGATAATGCAATTCATATTTAGGGTGAGGTTCGGCTACAAAGTCTATTTTTCCTACAAAGTATACAAAGTCATAAAACACTACAATTTCAAGCCATAAAACACACTCAAACCTCACAAATTAATGAGTGAAGGTCATTAAAAAACAATATCCAAACCCTAACAGTCCATAAAAACTTCAAACACACCATCATAGAACTATGAGTATAAAATACAACATGATAATCAACATAGAACACACTAATGTTAGTCATTCGATAATCAAAGCTATCATACAAAAACACAACACAAAACCCATAAATATGGCATTTTAGTAATCTTCACTTGGTTATTTGTGGGTTTTTAGTGTGTTTTATGGTTGATATTATGGTGTTTTATGACTTTTTATACTTTGTAGTAAAAATAGACTTTGTAGCCAACTCCCACCTTTCATATTTATATATAATAGTAAAAAAATAAGATATAGTTGTACGTTTTTTTACTAGAAATGTAACATCCGTCAACGGGTCCTAGAAAAACCGACTTGTTTCATAAACCGGAGGTGAAATGTAATCCATATAAGATACGAGTTTTAATTATCTTTGTTTTTTAAATATGATGTGTATCGATTTAATCATATTAATTATTTTTAAGGTTTAAATATTAATTTTATAATACAACTCGGTTAGTCTTGTTAGAATTTATAAAAAACGGCTAACAAAGTTAAAACTAATTGTTAATTAAAGCTAAAGAGTATAGGGACTAAAACCAAAAAAAATCAAACTCCTCCCCCTGACATGTGCTGCATGCGCCATACCCGAATCCCATTTCTCCTTAGCTACGAATGAAATCCAAACCCATAAGCCACCTGACCCGGTCCATTCTCTTCTCTTCGAATCGCGATGTTTTATTTTCGTGTTGTCTCGAATGACTCGGTTTTGGTGAAGGGTCCGATTAACTACCACAAATGGATTTAATATCATCTTTACTCACCCAACTAAATCTAAATTAATGGCACCATTGAACATTTAGAACCCAATTTATTTTGAGAAAATGTTAACCTTAGCCAATAGCACCAGTCGATTCCAAACAACATTTTACACTAGTCCCCACCCTCTAAATTCATTGATAAGCATAACAATCCATGAATTCAAGTGAAGATCAAATCTTAAAAAGAAAATAAAAAAATATTATTCGTGAAAATTTTAAAAAATAAGAAAACATATGTAGATTGACGAGCTACATATATGTAGCTCGTAAACTACATATATGTAGCTCGTTAACCTACATATATTTTTTAGTTTTTATTTCTAATTCTGCAATACAAACCTTATAATTAAAGAAAATGAAAAGTAAAAATAAAGAAATTTGATTGGCTGGTAGTAGTTTTCTTGGTTTTCAAGTTATCAAGGATTTTTTGACCCCCCCCCCCCCCACACACACATATATATATATATATATATATATATATAGGGTTAGGCTCATGAGAAAATTACTTAAATATTAGAAAACTAAAAAAGCTCACTCAAAACCAAAAATAAGAGGGAGAGTGGACTTTTGTGGAATATATATATATATATATTTCAATTTTACCCTCCTTCATTAAAGTCTCCTTCTCCTACTTTTTAGTGGTTTTATGAAGTTTTTTAGTTTTCTCAATAAGATTAGTTTTCATGATCCATCCTTTATATATATATATATATATATATGTGTGTGTGTGTGTGTGTAGAAATGGGATCAAGAGAAAATGGTTGGAAGTGTGAAAACGGTGAGAACGGATCCTGATTGAACACGTTACAGGGGACGCTAAATGATATGCAGGTTATAATTGTCATTGTTCAGGTTCAGCTCAATAAATGGCGTTATAATTCCGTTTCAAACAAAATTCCAAAAAAATCGTATTAACAGTTACCTCCTCTCCAAGCTTCCGAGATCTATGGCGTTTAACGTGGATTCCATTCTACAAAGTAATGTTTGATAGTGTTTTTATACGTGTTCCAGCAAATCATTTAACAGATATGGCGTTTCGTTCTTTATGCTTGTTTAAATGGCTTTTTTTTCAAAGTAATATTTGAAAATGACGTTTATGTTTTCATTGGTGTTCTTCCAATATTCAATATTTGGCGTTTTCATTATTAATGTTAATTGTCATTTGGGATCTAATATATGCTTATTGTTTACGATCAATGGCGTTTTACACCTGGTTAAGTACATCTGGTTAGTTGTGAATATTTGCGTTAATTTGTAAACATCAGTTCTTACCAATTGTTGATTATTCAACTTATGGCGTTTTCATTAACATGTTTTAGGAAGTCAGTAACATCAATTCTTCATATTGTTTATTATTTAACTAATGGCGTTTTATTATGGCATATTCATTATGACGTTTTCATTAATATGTTTTATTAAGAAAGTAACATCAGTTATTCCTATTGTTTATTATTCAACTAATGGCGTTTTCATCGATAATTTTTTTAAGGAGACATTTTCTATTTTAAATATTTCGCCAATGGCATTTTTCTTAATTCGTTCACTATATTTTTTCAGACGGGGGTGTCTATTCGAATGAAAGTTTTTGACCGAAAACTGGTTTTTCATTGATCATTCCCGACATTAGTGAAAAGATAAAGCCAAAAATAGACATGATAATCCTTAGTCTCGATGATTGTTATTCATTGTATGTTAGGTACGCGACGACTTGTGGTTTTTCTGTTGAAAAGATAAACGCCAAAGGAGAAACATATATTAAGTATTACATGTGTACGAGATCTGAGGTATATAAGGACAAGAAGGTTTATACGTTGGGCCCGAATCAAAAGGAAAGGTTGTGCGATCCAACTTTACAAAGAGGACTAGTTGTGGAGCACAATTATGTGTAATATTTGAGGCTGGATCAAGGAAGGTCTATAAGTTTGTTGAGGAGAACAACCATGATTTTGTTGAACAGCCTAATAAACATTTTCTTCCGTCTGAATGACACCTCATTCAGTTCCAGAAGCATGTTATACATAGCATGAGGCGTTTAATGTTATGAATGTTTTTGGCACATAGTTTAGGCGGAAATTTTTTATAATAAATGTTAGTAATAAAGTTTCAGTTACTTTTTGTTCACCTTTATCTGTTAAAGATGCAACGCGTTTTATCATTAAGTTTGGCGTTTTGTATGAATGGTGTTTTAGATAAAGATGGCGTTTCATCTGGCAGGACTGGTTTGTATGGCCTATAGTTTAAGGCATGGATTTTAATGACGTTTTATTTATGAGTTTGGCGTTTTAGAGTAATCAAAAGACCCTTTTATCCTTAATGAAACGCATCCACGTAATAAAGTTGATATTATTTACGAAAATGCCACCGCGCCATTCTAATCCATAAATTGTTTTGATTCAACGGATGAGGGCGTTCTCACCGTTTTCACACTTATAGGCGTTTTCCCTAAATCCTGCCTTTATATATATATATATATACACACATATATACACACACACACACACATACACACAGAGTGGGGTTCGACTAAAAAGTCCAAATTTCCTAAAAAGTGTAAGAAGTCATAAAACACTATGATTTCATCCATAAAACACACCTAAAACCCACAAATAACAGAGTGAATACTACTAAAACACAATTTTCAAACCATAATAGTCCATAAAAACTTTAAACACACCATAGTAGAACTACGAACATAAAAGATAACATGCTAATCAACATAAAACACAATCATGTTTGGCATTCGATAATTAGAGCCTTATCATCTAAAACACAAAACACAAAACACAACCCACACATATGATATTTTAGTAATCTTTATTTTGTTATTTGTGGGTTTTGGTGTGGTTTATGGTTGACATTTTGGTGTTTTATGACTTTTTACACTTTTTATGAAAGTTGGACTTTGTAGCCAACTCTTAGCCTATATATATATATGTATATATATATATATAGGGGAGGGTTATCTTGAGAATGCTAAATATTGCGAGAACTGTGAGAACGAATGAAAAAAACCAATCAAAATAGAATTTTTTAATACAAACCTCATTGTAATTAAAATACAACATCAAAAAAGAATTTACAACATCAAACAATTCAATTCTCCTCTCAAAATCACTCTTACTAGATTTTTTTAAGCATGTGTAAATATAACAAATTTACACATGTGTAAATGACAAACTTACACACATGTAAATTTAATATTTACGAATTCACGTAAATTTAAATGTGTAAATTTAATTTCTAACATTGTATTCGAATAATAATAATAAGTGTAAAAAGAAATTTTGAATTTGAATTGTTTTTTATCAAGTTCTCGTGGTTTTTTCATTATTCTCACGGTTCTCGCGATATTTAGCGTTCTTATTTGTTCTCTCGCCTGACAAAGACTATTACATGTGAAAACTTTTAAAAAAGATGTAACACATGGAAAAATGTGGTCCATCCCCTATAATTGCATCTTTTTTAGAAATTTTCACACGTAATAGTCTTTGTCAGGAGAGAGAAAGAGTACACGTTACACCTTTTTCATCCGTTACATACATTTAACATCACTTGTTACACTTTTTTTATTTCAACAGTAGATTTTGCAGGGTTTACAAAGTGTAACACTGACAAACTTACTTTTTACGAGTTTTCATTCTGTAGTGCATGTGAAAAATATGTTACATATTTTATAGAAAATATGTAGTGTAACAGACAAAACTTGTTACACTTTTTTTGTCAGACAAAAAAGTGAAAAAACAAAGGTTGTTACCTGTACTTTTTGTGAGTCTATTACATGGTCAGAAAAACTACTTTTTGTAACTTCCAATCTCAAATTTAGACCTTTTATGAATGTTGGAGATTGAGTTTTCAAATTTTTCTTAACTCAATAGAGTTTTCTAGATATCCTTTCCGTTATATATATATATATACACATATATATATATATATATATATATATATATATATATATATAGACACACACTCTTGAGACTTCAGGATCCGGCGGTTGTTGACGGAAGTTTGCGTAGAAAATAGAACTAATTCGGTAGAATGTTATTAAGAAAGGAGTAGAAGCAGAAGTCACATGTTTCATTCATTCATACCGAAAGAGTATACATATTTACAAGCTGACGAAATTCTGGAGAAATTTCGCTATTATTTCCCTTCTTGGAACACCAAAACTTACAAAACTATGAACACACAATACCTATATCTATACCTGACTCACAGAACTGAGCTTTTGACTTCGTACGAAGTGACACTTCTGCACCGTTCTCGTTTGAACTTAAGTTGTGTGTTCGTATCTAATCTATACAATATTCAACACATAGCCTATTTGTACAGTGACGGACATAATATGCACCAACAACATTATAATAGGGTTCATTTGAGAATCACTCTTACTGCAAGATCCACGAGAACCAATGTGAACACAATAAAATAAACCCACCCACGACAACCCCCAAAACGTAAACACCCCCCTCCCCCCAAAAAAAAAGAACTATACCTCACCAAAAAAAACCCATAAAATCTAACCCCCCCTCCCTAAAAAACCTAAATCCCCCACCCATCCTATGCAAGTTAAATGTTAAAAACTAAACCATAAAGCTAAACCCCACAAATAAATGCTAAAAAAATTTATTAAAAATCGCTAAACTTCGTAACTAAAGCGGTACTGTTCAATTTTATTATTATTTTTTTATTAAAAATTGCTAAATTTCGTTACTAAAAAAATGAACAGTACCGTTGCACATGATGCTACTGTTTAGTTTTTTATTGTGACGAAATTTAGCGATTTTTAATTAAAAAAATTATTTTATGTTTTTAATTTTTTTCTATTTATTTTTTGTTGTGTTCACACTGGATTCGCAATAAAAGGTGGTTACTAAGGGATTTTTATCCTATATACTTATATACACAGATATAGATATAACATATCATAACGTAGTAATGTGATGTAATACAATATCGTGTAACATAATGTGATGCAACAAAATGTAACATAGTATAATATGATATGATGCAATTTGATATAATATGATGTAATATAATACGATAAAATATTTTTATATACTATATATGATATGATATAATATAATACAATTAAATATAGTATTTGTACTACTTAATAAATAAGAATTTTTAAATATTCTGCTGCATGTCACTTCTATCTTATTGAGAAATTAGAGGTGGCGTTTCTCAAAGTAATAGCATGTTGTATAAATAAAATTAGACGTTAATATTTGAATCTTATATCTTATATATCTCAACCAATATTTTTGCAAACAAATCTTCTTTTTAAAACTTACTGAAACTTGATATGTAATCATGATTAACTTTAAAAGTATTTATAATAAATAAATAGGACATTACGCTGGTTTTTCAGTTTCAAATATTTTTTGTGACAAAAACTTTTAAATAAATGTTTTATTTTATTTCGATTCCAAGTTTCAGAAAAAAAATATTTTTCCTTATTTTTTATATTATTACTTTCTATAAGTTTATTTTAGCTAGAAATATGAAAGATATAGTATTTACAACTAACTAATCAATACAATAAAAGCATTCAAGTTTACATTAATTTAAAATAAATAGTCATTGTAACTAGATATTATTTTATCGTATTAAATGATTACCCAATAAAAGCATTATAAAAAGTATTGATGATTAAAATTTTGATAAACTATATTTTGTCTCTAATTCTTTTATACTTAATGTCAATGTGGGACTATATCATTTAGTAGAAACTCTTGTCTCTTAGTGAAAGGTTTTGGGTTATCCTAACCAAAGAGTAGATTAAGATTTATTTGATCTAATTTAGAAGTAAGTTGACATTCAAAAAAATCTTCTATACCTAATAAATAAGTAACTCAAAGATTTTCATTTATCATATAGTGTATATATATATATAGAGATATAACATATCATAAGTGATGCGATACAATATAGTGTAGCATAATATGTATAACCTAATATGCTATAATATGATATGATGTAATTTGATATAATATTATGTAATATGATATAATAAAATATAAATTTATATACTATATATAATGACAAATAATATAATACCACAATATAGTATCTATTCTACTTAACAAATAAGAATTCTTATGTGTCATGTTATGCCTCCTCTATATGATTAAGAAATTTTAGGGAAATCTTTGGAATTCACATGTTATAAAAAGAAAATTAAGCCTAAATATTGGATCTTATTTCTTATATATCTCAACCAACCACTTTTGTAGCCAATTCTCCTTTTTTAAACTTACTGAAACTCAATATATAATCAAGGTAAAATTTGGTTAAAAAGTATGATAATAAAAAAAATGGGACATTATGTTAGTTTTTAGTTAATTCTACTTTTTTTGAAAAAAAGTTTGAAATAAATGTTTTACTGATTCTTTGTCTTTATTTTAGTTTCAAGTTTCCAAAAATTTTGTTTTTCTTCATTTGTTATATTATTAGCTTCTGAAAGTGTTTTTAGTTAGAAATATAAAAGATCAAATTTTTACAACTAACTGATGAGTATAGACATTTAATTGATATTAAACAATACATTCCAAGTTTACATACATTTAAAAAATTAGCCATTATAACAAGATATAATTTTATTATAATAAGTGATTACCTAATAAAATTATTGTAAAAATTATTGATGATTTATATTTTGTTTTCTATACATAATAAATAAGTAACTCAAAGATTTTCATTTACTATATTGTATAGATATAGATATAACATATCATAACTTAATGTAATACCTAATGTAATGTAATACGATGCAGTGTAACTTAATATGATGTAATATAACGTAATATGCTATAATATGATATGATATAATTATATAATGTGATAATATAATAAAATAAAATACAATATAATATAATACAACAACAAAGAATCTATACTATTTCATAAATAATGATTTTTTTGTTTCATTCCGCATGTCCTGTCTATCTATCTGATTGAGAAATTAGAGGAAAGCTTTTCATAATATTCTTATGTTGTAAAAAGAAAATTAAGCATAAATATTTGGATCTTATTTCTTATATATTTCAACCAACCACTTTTGTAAACAATTCTTCTTTTTCATACTTATTTACTAAACTCTATAGATAATCATGATTAATAGTGGTTAAAACTAATTAATGAATAAATGGGACACTACGTCGTCTTTTTTGTTTCACATATTTTTTGACAGAATTTTATAATAAATGTTTTATTTGTTTAATTTTTTTATATTTTCTTTGTGTTTATTTTGATTTCAAGTTACAGAAAATTTTGTTTTTCCATATTTGTTATATTATTAGCTTATGATATTCTATTTTAGTTAAAAACATGAAAGATATAATTTTTATAACTAACTGATTAATATAGAAATTTAATTGGTGTCAAACAATACAAACCATGTTTACATATATTAAAAAAAATTGTCAATATAACAAGATATGATTTCATTTAAATAATTGATTACCCATAAAAGTGTTGTAAAAATTATTAATGACTAAAATTTTGATAAACTATATTTGGTTATAACTTTCTACGGCTAGTAACTCAAAGATTTTTATTTACTATACAATTATATATACATACATATATATATATATATATATATATATATATATATAAATATCATCATGTGATGTGATATAATATAATATAATGTGATGTAATGTAACGTCATACGTTATAATATGATATGATTTAATATGATATAATAAAATTTAATTGAATATACTATATAGGATGTGATATAATATAATACAACTTAAATATTATCTATACTAGATAATATAAATAAGTATCTTTAAGTGCCACACCACATGTCGCTATTATCTAGATTCAGAAATTAAAGGAAAGATTTTGAGGGTATTAACATGTTGTAAAAAGAAAATTAAGCCTAAATATTTAGATCTTATTTATTATAGATTCAAATAACCAGTTTTGCAATCAATTCTTCTTTTTTATAATTTATTGAAACTCCATATATAATCATGGTTAACTTCGGCTAAAAAATATTTATAATAAATAACTGGGATGTTACATTGGTTTTCAGTTTTAAATATTTTTCGTGACAAAAGGTGTGAAATGAATGTTTTATTTGTGTAAATTGTTTTTACAGATTCTTTGTGTTTATAGCGATTTCAAGTTTCAGAAAATTGTGTTTTTTTTATATTTGTTATATTATTAGCTTATTAAGTCTATTTTAGTAAAAAAAAGATGAAAGATATAATTTTTACAACTAACTAATAAATATAGAAATTTAATTGGTGTTAAACAATATAAATCAAGTTTATATAAATTAAAAAATAGTCATTATATAATTCCATTTAAATAATTGATTAACCAATAAGAGCATTGTAAAAATGATTAATAATAAAATTTTTGATACACTATATTTTGGTTATAATTCTTCAATTGCTAATAAATAAGTAACTCAAAGATTTTCGTTATAACGTAATGTGATGTAATAGAATAGAGTGTAACATAATGTTATGTAATATGACGTAAAATGTTATAATATGATATGATGTAATATGGTATAATAAAATATAATTTTATATACTTTATAATATGTGATATAATATAATTATTTATACTACTTAATAAATAGTAATCTTTATGTGGCATGCCAAATGTCCCTTCTATTAAGAAATCCTGGGAAAGCTTTTCCGAGTATTCACATTTTATAAAAAGAAAATTAAGCCTAATATTTAGATCTTATTTCTTATGTACAAACCACTTTTGCAAACAATTGTTTCTTTTTCTTACATATTGAAACTTAATAGATAATCATGGTTATTTTCGGTTATAAGGTATTTATATTTATAATAAATTAATTTGACATTACGTTGGTTTTTGAGTTTCAAATATATATAAATAAATATTTTATTTGTGTAAATTGTTTACATAAATTCTTTGCGTTTATTTGATTTAGAAAATCTTGTTCTTCCTTATTTGTTATATTATTAGCTTATGAAAGTATAAATTAGTTAAAAACATGTTTGATATCATAATTACAGCAAACTGATCCATATAGAAGTTTAACATTTATCAAACAATACAATACAAACCAAGTACACATAAATTTTAAAAATAGTCATTAACAGGATAGAAATCATTTAAATAATTAATTACTCAATAAAAGTATTGTAAAACTAATTGATGATTCAATTTTTGATAAACTATATTTTGGTTATAAACCTTGTATACCTAATAAATAAATAAGTCACAGATCCACATTTCATAATTTTGTGAGCACAATGAAATGTTTTATCACTTTTTCTTATTTCACTCAAAATGATTAATTTTATGAGCACAATGAAAGGTTTTAAAATTAGTTCGTAACTCAAAATGGTTCTTGATTTTTTTTTACTTTGTTACAACTATTATTCGACAACATCAAATAAGAATACATTGTATTTCAAACATAATTCATATATATTAATTACGACATATTTAACATTCATACTTTATTCAACTTGTATATATATTACGGGTTTCTAACTTAGAATTTAGTATAGCGTAAGATAGCCTAGCATAACACACATCTCAACAGAAAACATCACAACACAAAAAATTCACATCACATCACAACATAATACATCACATCACAACACAAACCAAACATCACGAAATGGCACATCATAACACATTATAACACAATACATCAAAGCACAACATATCACAACAATCACGTCACAACATAGCACATTACAACACAATACATCACAACATTACACAACAATCAAGACACAACACGGCACAACACAACACAAATAGCATAGTAATCTAATGATAAAACTATTAGTTCCTTAGTTAAGTTAATCAAACGAATTTAATAATAACCAAGGTATGTTTTTCTCACTTGTTTTAATAAGATTCGGCTTTGTTTTTATAATTGGGCTTTTTTGTTGAATAGTCGATGCTTGAAGTAGTAAATGTGCACTATCAATAGTATTAATGGTAACTTAGGCTATATATATGATGTTATTGTCATTCCAAATTTGTTCTGGTCCTTAAATGTCAAGATTAGATTGTTATACATGTTCTATAGTGGAGCGTGTTTATATTGGATACGTGGATGTGTATAACTTGTTTAGTTGTGTTGCAAGCTTGGAGGCTTTTATACCTTTGTGCTTGTTTTATGTTGTTATAATCTTTTTTTCTATTTTCTTGTCGTGTTGATGAGTTTTTAAGAGATTTTGGTCATGTTGATAAGCATGTTCGATTTATCAATCTAGTAGAGTTTGGTGTTCAAGGTTTTTTTTTCTTTCAGATCTATAACAACTTAATTAGTTTCTCCTGGTATAATATGAGATGGTGCTTTCTAATTGCGGAACTATGTAATTCTTTATAATAAGAATTTGTTAGGTTGTTATTATTTATCATGTGATCCTATGTTTAGTTAGATTTGTTTTGAAATGTGTGGTTAACTGTAACCCGTCATTGTTCTCGATTTGATAGGGTCTCATGCATATATGATATAGTTATAGAATCGTGCTATTTGATGCTATCATAGAATCTAATGAATCTATGTTCCTTATGGCGTATGGGTTTATTCTTTTTCAGGATTATTAGTTCACGTTTGGTTAAAAAAATATACAGATTTTATTTGTATTTGGTAAAGGCTAAATGTTTATAGTTTGTTACATTGTGTTGTAACTTGGTGGTTATTAATGTATTGTGTGAGATACACTAGAGGCCGCATATACGTACCATGGATTTAAACCGCATCATTTATTGTGACTTATAAATCATCTAATATTGAACTCTGTCTCATTATACATTCCATGCATTACATGGGGTCCTTAGCCTTTTGATTGCAAAACATACCACTCGTCATCTTTGGAATGAGCTAGTACTTGCAATACTTGATGTCAAGACTTCATTTCTTGTGTACCTATCCTTTCATATAGAGAGTTAAGTGTTGAGTTCCATATATTTTAGACATATTTAGTTTGATTAGGCATTCAAAAAGAATCACATACCACCTATGGGGTAAAGAATCACAAATAAACATGCATGTTTTGTGAGTGGATCATTTTGTATATCATCAAACAATAAGCTGTTAGGGCCATTAAAAGACATTTTTATAAACTACATACCATTGAATTACACAAGTTGAATGCAACGTGTCTTAATGTGTCATATGTTACTTGTGATGGTTTTAGATTGTATTGGCTTGTACATGTCATATTAGGTAATAATGGGATTTGATAGGTCATGATGGGTTCTAATATTATATGATGGATTTTAATATTTGATTTTGGATTGTAAAGGGTCATGTGAGGTGTAATGGATATTGTTAAGTCTCATTGGGTTATATTAGATTGCGATGGTGAACTTTGGGCCTTATAGGAGCATACCGGGTTATAATGGATCATAAGAGTCCTTATGATTTTAATTGATCATATTGAGTGATCCTGGGTCATTTTAGGTTGTATTGTGTCATCCAATAGGAAACCATGATGGATCATATTGGCTTTACGATGTTATAATGGACAATAGGAAACCATGATGGATCATATTGGCTTATAATAAATTTGATTAAGGTGTAACAGGTCTTAAGAGCTAAGCCCTAATGCATATAACACATAAACATATATTTGTGTGTGTACACGTGCGCGTGGATCTGTTTAATATGTAATGGTCGTATGTAACTAAAAGAACGGAGGGAAGTGCAAGGATGCATGTCACAAGAGTGAGAACATGCATTGTTGCATGTGAAGGCACTTTAAGAGAATTAGGTGAGGGGGAGGGCATAGAGTGGATTTTAGCAAAACTTCAATCGTTAAATCAATTCAATAAGATATAACTAAGATATATGAACCAACACATTAATACTATCCTTTTTTCTACAATGCCGTTGATTGACCTAAAACATACATTAACTAAAGTGGTGTTTAACCGCTAATTAAGACTGCATTTAGGTTATGTGGTATAACCACATTAGATTCATAGTTTAAAATTAAGACTACTTTAGGTCATATTTAAGTAGTTTTTTTCTATAAATTAGCGGATTTGACAAACATCCATTAATGTTGATGAGCCGTTATTAGGTTTAGGTGTGTAGATTGAAGTTATCATAAGCCAAACATGCATCAACCATTATGAACCATTGCCAAACATCTTATAAGTTATAAGATCACAAATTATATTTATCTTTTTTTTCCTAACGAGAAACTAATCTTCTCATAAATACTCCTATACAAGCACCTTCTAGGATTTGAACCTTCACATCTTAGATAACACGGGGGCACATTACACAATGGTTATTCTCTAGTTATTCAACACGAAAGACTAAAAATTGACCAAGTTGATTTACACAACGGTTAAGGTTCACCAATTCAGATTTTGTCAATCAAAATTGGCATCAAAGATACAAACATTCAATTCGTGGGTAATATGTTCATGCAATTGCCTTTGTTTATTTGAAATAGAAAATGGAAATCAATTAAAATGATGACTTTGACCAACTATAAATCTGAGGTATGCAATGTTCCATAACTTGTTCATCATTAGTTGTTGCATGATGTAATTTCAAAACTTAATCGACAGACTCAGTTCATTTGCAGATACACATAACATAGAATATGATAAGCATCAATATTCAAGATGCTTGCTACCTGCAATACAAAGTTTTAACCCTTCATCTGCTGAGCAAAAATATCTCATTTCTTCCAATTTGTGAATCTAACTGATAAGTGAGATATGTAATCTGATCAAGTTAAAAGATATAGTAGTGGCCCGCCTTCAATATTTAATCTGATCAAGTTAAAGCCAGTTTAGCCTGTTGATCATGATGCATTTCTTTTCGTGGTATACAAGGATGAAGTAGCTTAGCAACTCAACTCATGGCCGCCTTATGACATATCTTCTTCGATTCCAGCACCTTATGTAGCTACTCTGTCTTTGTTAGTATCTGATCCAATTCAATATCTAGAGGGATATATTTGTAATTTTACTTTTGGTGTTAATTAATCCCACATCGGCAGAATATTAAAAATGGTAGTTAAATTTTTCTCCTATAAATAGAATCCCTAGGTATGGTCATTTTATGTCATTGTAGACGAGTTGATAAAAGGTAATTTAAAAGCTTTTTGAGGTTTGGTGTGGTACTTCTGTAATTTTAAAATTTTAACTGTTTTTTTTTCTAAGGTACCTTCAAGTTTGATAGGAAAAATGTCGAACCAATCTGATAAAAATGGAGAAAAAGGTGCTGAATGCAAGCAGTGTATTGAGCTTGAGGGAAAACCATTGCAGATCTTGTTAGAGGAGCTAGAGACGGAGATTTCAGAAGGGGATGTAACAAAAATTAGTAAACTCTATGTTGAAGCGATGAGAAAGTTTCAGGAAAAACGTATGCAGTCTGTGTCAAAGAGGAGGAAATTTGATTCAGAAATTGCTGCTTTAGAAAAAGAAGTTGATGAAATCGAAGAGGAAATGCGTGAACTTGAGCGCGAATTTAATGAATTAGCTTCTGCACCCCTTACAGCATGATTTGTTAGCTTTAAAATATTGTTAGAAGCATATCCTATTTGCAGTTTTCTTCTGTTTCTTTTCTTCATATTTCCTTCTTGTAATGGTAGAGCCAACGTTTGCTTTGAAAGTTTTATATTGATCAGTTTCTTTGTTGTTCCTGCTTGTTCTAACCTGTTTGAGCACATCTTATTTGTTCTCCCCTTAATGTTTGAACACGCATAAATCGATCTATTTGATGACCAAACTGAAGTTTTATTAAATATTAGGGAAAAACTAAAGGTGAGTACAAGCCAAAATGAACTGGTTGATTACATTGATGGTAATGATTTTGTCATATTTGTCATTGTTGTAATCGTTACCAATCCTAATTCTAATTTAACACAATTCAAACCATGACTACATATACATGGTCTTACTCATGACCTCTTTCATTTGGATTAATATATAGTAAATGAAATAATTAAGGTGTTTTTGCTTAAAGAAAATCAGCACCTATAATATAGAAAACCTCCTCAACATTTTTGTTTGCTTCAGGGCTGCTATGTAGTTTCTTTTTTCTAGATTTTGGTCTGGTTTCTCTAAATAGTACATATGTGCTTCAAACTACATGTTGATTAATTAGTTCAAGTATTTAGTCTTAGCGGCTTAACGCAATACGGTAGATGTTGATTAATTAGTTCAAGTATTTAGTCTTAGTAGCTTAACGTAATATGATGGCTAATATGATATGAGATAATATGATATAATACACAAATAAAATGTAATTTGATATAAACGACATAATATGATATGTAATATGATGCAATACCATATAATATGATAATACCATATGATGTAATATTATATAATATAATATAACAAGATATAATTTAATATAATATAAAATAATATAGTATAATATATAGCCAGCTATAATATATTATAATTTAATAAAAAGTTTATTAATTACTAATTATTAAGTCTCCTTTAACGCATATTTAATTTACATGATAATCCATCTATATGTAGACTTTAGTAATACTAAAGAATTTACTTATGACCATTTAAACAAAGCCCAAAATAGTATTAGTGTAAATTATATAATATTCATTTTAAGAGAGCATTAACGCTGGTAAATAAGTATAGTCCACATATTCATTGAACTTAATACTAATGAAGTTATTTTAAATTCTACGCATATATGATACATTAAATATTACATTATATACACACACACATATATATATATATATATGTGTGTGTGTTTAATTTGATCAATATTTCTTCAAATTATGCAATATATTAAAAAGTTACAAGTACCTAACATGATTTAAATGAATATCCACGTAAATTTATTTAGATGTGTCTTAAGAGCTAATAGGCTAATCCCATTAATGCTCCTTATTTATTATTATTTTTTTTTGTAAATAGAACTTAGTACTAACGATTATTTTTTTTTGTTTACATATATCACTATAGCTCAAGAAGCTAGACACACATACAAGATAAAAAAACACAAATCATTGCAGAACAATATATATATATATATATATATATATATATATATATATATATATATATATATATATATATACACACATATATATATAAACTCATTGCTAAAGATATAAAAATTAAGAGAAAATAGTATAAACTTAATGGTAGTTATTTCTCCCTTCTCTTTCAAATATGCAATAAAATAAATAGTTGCATATACCTAACATGGTTTAAACGAATAGAACATATAAATTTATGTGTATTAAGAGCAAATTGGCTAATCCCATTAATGTTCCTTTTTTATTATAAATAGAAGTTATACTAATGATATTTTATTAGTTGTTCATATATTTTAATTTTTTTACCTTTTACAAACGTATATGGATATTATATACATACAAACACATTTAATTAATCTTTTCATTTAAATTTAACCTACACATGTCTTAGAGTATGTTTAGGTAATAGATCTACGCATAACTTGAGTATGTGTAGGTTGTAGAAATAAATGAATTTTGTTAACAACATGAATTATTTATCTTCTTCTCATATTTTCGCATTAATTTGTCTTCTGAATGGAACCTTCCCATATATATATATATATATATATATATATATATATATATAATATATATATATATATATAACCAAATTTGTGGATTGTTTGTGTATTTCCAATGTGTAAACAAAAAAACTAAATACATAATTCGTTCATAAAATATAAACGAGTAAAGATTTTTTTTGTAATAATTTAGTGTTAATGGTCCACACACATATGGGGTTAGATCATATACAAAGTGAATTTGTACACAAAATGTACACAAAATCTATGATTCGGCACGTGTATTATTGCGTGGTTAAAAAGTATCAGTATGGCTTATTAAAGTTTTATGGAAAGTTGACCAGGACCTAAATTGCTTGTTACGATGAATATATATATATATATATATATATATATATATATATATATATATATATATATATATATATATATATATATATATATATATATATATTTATGTGTGTGTGTATGTAGTGTGTATTGAGAAAATGTGGCCAAACATATCGAATTGGGTTTGTTTTACCATATGTGTAATTGCTTGCAATGTCTCAAGTTATCACATATCAAATAGGATAGTGAAGAATAATACCCCTAGCAGGCTTATAGGTAGGGATGCAAAGGGGTCAGGTTTTTGTAATGCTTGTCACATACCTAATTGTTAAACCGCGTCTTGTTAGCCATTGTCCGCACAGGTATTGAGCATGCTTTTATACGATGATATTAGCCGAAAAAGAATCATCAAAGATTTTATAGAATGAATTCTATAACAACAATATAATCCGAAACATGCTCATTAGGTTTTAAACTTGGAACTTTTATGCCTTTGAATGCTTTACATATCTAATTAATATACAAATGATGCACATATGTTTGTTGGTAATTGCCGACAAATTTTTGATGGTTTCCTTCTGTTGGTAGGAACTAGGTTGCTACTGAATTCTCCTTTGCGTGAATATGAACTCTCTTACTACGAATGAATTTTTCACGGATTATTATGGAACTGTAGGATAGGATTAATAAGATCCCAACCCAAGCTTTTTAGTTGTTTCATCTTTCGTTTTCATTTTGGTCATTGCTTAGATAATATATTTCCTATAAGTCAAAGTGTACTCTTTCATTTCTTATGGATATCACAAAATCTTCTTTGCAGATGTGGATGAGGATTTTATAGATATTGACCTAGCATGCATACTACGCGATCTCTGATCGAGTATAAACATGAGCACACATTAAGCTTCCTACTATGAGGAATAATGAATGACCTCGTTTTCTCATGTTTAAGCCCATTTTTCACACTTAATGGAGACTTGTAAATATTAAAAGACAAATGAGGTGAGCATTGTTACATATTGAACCCACTAAGTACACATACTATATATATGATATATATCTATATGCCACTTACAATTTCCTAATGCCCTATTGGTTCTTTTTTGGTAAATTTCAATCCTAATAACATATAAAGCGTCATCAAGGTTGACCAGTCATATTAAAGTTACTATAATGAACATGATTTGTCTCATACAACAAATTAACATTATTACTTGCTACAAGTATGGCGTAATCACAAAAACATGTATGGCATAAACATAAAACACATGTATAGTAAAATTTCTCCTACTCATGTATGCACCCATGTCTACATGACTGTTAGGGAACTTTGTCTTCGTTACTTCAGAAAATTTGATACTATCAATGATATATATTATTATGGTTTAGAAACCTATGTTGTAAAAAACCTTTATAACCTAAGCTTTCATATTGGATCATAAATACACCTTCAAGTAAATCTCCAAAGTAAACAACTTTGACTTTCATTTGATGTAACCGTAAATCAAAGTGAGCTACAACGGCCATTACAATCCTTAAGGACTATTTTCTAGACATGTGAGATATATGAGTGTTACATTTGGACTTATTCAATTAAAAACAAGTACTCATATTGTGAATACTTATAAGGTAACGAATGATTTATCTGCACGATACTTGCACCCAAAAGTCCACGTATATCATTACCCATTACTTCTTTACTTCACGTGGCACATCTCTCTTATTCACTTTGATCATTATCATTTTAGTATATTCCACACATTTCCCAAAATCAAGATAAGTTAAAACTTTGTCTATCACAAGTCGTGCATTTAATCTCATGAAATATCCCAAGGTGCACATAAGATGCTTAAGACTGCTAAGGTGAACATACCACGTTAAAAAGAGTGCTTCGGTACTAATGATCAAAGAATGAACAGTCCATAAATCTAATGCTAAGGTCAAGAAAAGGACGGATAAAAAGGCAAAAGAGTTGGCCTAGCTGATGCCAAACATGGATGAAGTTTCTAAATCTCGCTTTTTCTTATTGTGATGTTATTTTCATTAACATTGTATGATAACAAAGATCCCAGAAATGGTTGTCTAAATAACATAACTTGAAGAACTATACAAAAGTAATTCACTACCAACAACATTTACTTAGAGACATATATTAAACGTTTAGTCATACTGGGTGTGTAGGATCATTAAGGTAATTAAATGACAATTACGTTCAAGATATGAATCGATAACAAAAGAACGGAAACGATAAGTTGGCTAACTCCCAAACGTATACTATAAAGAAAGTTTCTCAATAGCTCAATCACAACGTCAAACCCTAACATGGTTTATATAGACTTACCCTAACTTGTTAGGAAACTAGTATAAGTTTAACCAACATATCAACTTAGACCATCCATATTTACCTACACGTAAACACGGTCCTCCCATCACCTACTAGCGAATATGGTCCGATAATTACCAATATACATATCATAATATTTCTACAGGTCATTATGTGTCACATGGGCCATAACGAGTCACGATATTGGGTTTATGTTTGTGCCATATATGTGTTTTATGTTTTATTATGCCATACATGTGTTAAATATCTTGGGTTTTAATAGGTACCTTGTGTTGTAATAAATTATATGAGGTAATAATATGATTTGATAGGTCATGTTGGTTTTAATGAAGTATGATGGTTTTAATATGTCATTTTGGATTGCAAGGAGTCATGCCGAGTCTTCATAGATTCTATTAAGTTTTGACATGCCATATTAGATTATGATGGGTAATACTATGTTGCAGTCGGTGATTTGATTGTAATGGGTGCTTTAGTTCTATTATTACTGATTGGTGTCACAACCCCTTGCTAGCTAAACTTTAAATTCCTAGTAAAATGTATTATTTTACTCTATTTATGTGGCCTCAATCACAAAATTAGCTCTATGGAATATAAGAGTTGATATGATAATTATGATAGTTATGGAAGCAACATATTTCTACCTTCTTTTGTTTTACCCGTTGTTGTTAACCCATACCCAATCCAAATGTTGTATTAACTAAAATGAAATGTAACCGCTACTCAAGGCAATGATTAGATTTGATTATGTGGTATAACCACATTATGTTTAGGTTTGATTAGGTGGTATAATAAAAACCATTTTGGCATGTTTATCAACTTTCGTAATGAGATTCTTAAAATGATCTAGTTAGTTGAAGAAGTATAATGGGGCATATGAGTTCATTAGTGGTTAATGGCTTAGTTAGGATGCTGTTAAACAAGTTGGCTTCAGAGTTCAGACATACACTGGCGGCCCTCGCTTCCTCCTCCCCTTCTCACATTCCTCCCTCGTATCTGTCTGTCTCAAAGTAATGTCTGAGCAATCTGTTCATGCAATATTTTCCTTCATATACACAAAATCAAATAGGTTAATGATCAATAAACAATAACAGAAAGTATAGAAATCTGACCGCTACTTCCGAATTTTATATTGATCATGATAGATTTATTAATTATTCATCATCAACTGTTTCATTATGTGAGTGTAAAACTTAATCTACAGGATCAGTTCATCTGCAGAAGCACATATATGGGATATAATAAATTAATAATGTGTTCATAGAATTAATCAGTTGACCAACAGAATCAACCCAAATGCAGAAAATCCACTTGAAAAGATAATAAATCGAGTGTTTTGTAACTTAGAGATGCTCGTTTTAGTTAGGTCTGGTGCTTTCATTTTGGCTCTCTTACGTGCATTGGAATTTATAGCTTCTCACTAGTTTTTCCAATGAACAACTGACTTTTGTTCAAAAGATCAATGAAATGTTGTACGAAATACAAATCAAAATGCCAAAGAATATGTTGAGCATCAATTTATGCGTACGTGTTAATTGCACCTGAAAGTTTTAGCCTTTTATCTGCTAAGCTCAATGTTACATTTCATCCAATTTGAGATCTTACTGCCAAGTGAGATAGATTGCAAAAAAATGTAAAGTTTGTTGTATTAAAAAGATGATTTGTGTAATTAAAAGCAGTGATTCTTGATCAAGTTTTGCTTGATCATGATGCACTTCTTTTAGCGTAGAAAATGAAAGCGTGACCACCTTTAGCGTCAAAATAAGCGTTCTAGTCCTGGTTCTTCTTATTGGAAAAGGCGTGTCAATGTTTTCTGGTAGAATTAATCTGCTTATGAAGCTACTCAATCCCTGTTACTATTTGATCCAAATTTAATAGGTAAAGGGAGTTAATTTTTATTTTACTTTTGGTACTTATCCCACATCGGTAGAATTAAATGTATGTAGTTGTCCTTTTCTTTTCCTATAAATAGAGGACCTGGGGGAGTCATTTCCTTTTCATTAGATACTAGTTGTTAAAAAGTGTGAGTCTTCTCAAAAGCTTTTAATGTTTAGTGTAGCATTTTTTTTAATTTCAAAATTCTAACTTTGTTTTTATTTCTTGTAACAGGCTTGAATTGCTTAGTTCTTCAATTTACTAAGAAAAGGAAAGAAAATGTCGAAGGATGACTCGGTCGATGAGCAAATCAAAGAGAATCTGCTAATACGTTTGCAGCTTCTGACATATCAGAAGAATATCCTTTTACAAATTACTGCTGTAAAGGAAGTTAAGGGATTCTTTGAGGACAAGCTCGAAGAGCTTGTTGGAATCCGTTTGGAGGCCATATCTGAGAAGAAAGTTTCAGAAAGTGATTATATCAAAGTACTAGTTGCTGAACTGGAAGAAAAGAGGCTTAAAGAGCTTATCAAAGAACTTGTTGAGGAGAACAAGGATGCTGAGATTGCTGCTCTTAAAGAAGAACTCAACCGACTCGAAAATGAAATTTGTGAAACCCAGCGTGTCTATGACAGCATAGCTTCTAAACCATGATCTATTGGTTCTGATATGAGGTTGGAAGCATGGGTTAGATGGAAGTCAGATTTACATTTTTAGTTGTCTTTTTTAATGGTTGTAATAAGGGTGCCTTTAATGCTTTATTAATAATCAGTTTTTATGTTATTCCCTTCCGTTTTTAATAATCATGGCTTTCCAACATATTTGAGCACATCTTTGTTGTTCATTCCATGTTTGATTACGTGTAATTCGATCTGTTTAACTAGCAAACTGAAGTTTTATTAATAAGTAGCGAATAGCTAGAAGTGAATACAAGCCAAAATGAACTGATTGATTACATATTACAGGGAAAACTTTTTGCTCTTGCTTAAATTTATGGTGATGATTACGGCATGTATATCATAGTTATAATTGTTACCCATATACCTACTATAATTTAACAAATCCAAATCTATATATACATATACATATATATAAAGTTTTATTCAAGATCTCTCACTTGATTTAATAGAAAGTGTAATAAGGTGTTTTTGCTTTGTTCAGGATGGCCACAATCTGCTAAAAAGCATTTCTCTTTGCTTCTTCCTTGCTGGATTTTGGTGTGGTTTCTCATGATAATACATATGTGGTTCACAGGAACTTTTGATGAACTAGTTAAAATATTGAATCTTAACAAAATGCATACAACAACTAATACAATGATATGATCTCATAAAACATAACATAATACAATACAATAAATCACAATTAGACAAAATGTATTAATGTAATAATTAAAGTATAGTGCAACTTCATGTGATGTAATGTAATGTGATATGATGTAATAGGATGTAATATGATATAATACGATGTAATATGATATTATATAATATTAATAATCCAACCTATGACCCATCGCAAGGTTATAACCCATATCAAGGGGAATGCCACTAATACTATAATTGTTTGCCCGTAATAAATAATTTTATATGTCTCAAAATTAAAATATTGTAAATTATTTAGAAACAACATAAATGTACTTTTCGTTAGAGTGAGATTACCTTTAGCGAGGAATTGAAAATTAGAATTGTCAATAGTTATATTGTCAATATATATTATAATAGGTTAGTTGGTTATAGTTTAAATTATTAAAATCTAATACAATACAATATAATATATCATAAATTTATCGTATAATATAAATTCACATAATTATCATTCTATAGAAGGAAGTTAATTTTATTAAGAAAAAAAATTAACATCACATGTAAATTATTAAATATCTATTTGAAGAGAAACATCAGACGAATTTACTATGTATATTTATAAAATTTAGTAGTAGTGAAGTTTCTTAAATTTTACTCTAACTCAATACTGAGGTCAGTTACGGTACAAATTGATTTTCCATATGAAGCTTATGCAGGCTTTAGAGGCAACATGTGTATTTTAGGCCATGGTGTATGAATCCGTATAATAAAATTGCTTTTAGACACGTAGTTATTTGGAAGCATCACTGTAATCGCACACGTATTTTATGCGTCAAACCCAGACACTTTGGATGCACCTGTGTGTTTTGGATAGGATTATATCCATAAGTTAAACTTGGTGAAATCATCAAAGGTTTATGATTTGGTAAGTTTTGTCAAATGAAAAAAATGTGCAATCGGTCATCAAAATGATGAAAAAGTTTGATACTTATGATAGTGGTCTTGATAGAATCTAGGTAATGATCAACTTGTGTAGTGTGAGTCAATGGTTAATAAAATTCAAAGTGAGTACATACTTTAAGGAAGAAAGTACACATAAAAAATCATTATAATTTCAAATAATCACTATTTCGGTAAACTTCCTACCTAGTTAAAATTGTCAATATGGTCGATTGATGTTTTGTGAATAGTTCACGAAGTCCTAAATGCCTTATTATGTTGAATAGGTATGTAGTGATATTTGTATTAAGAAAATGTAGGTTAGATAGTGAGTTGTATTTTGTTATACCACATGTGTAATTGCTCAAAATGTTCCGAGTTATTGCATACCAGAATAGGATATGTTGTCAATAATACTCCACTATGCTTACATGTATAGATGTAAATGAGAAGGGTGAGTTTTGGTAATTTTTGTTAGATATTTCGGTGTAATCGGGATTAACTTGGTGACCAAAGGGAATTATGATGTACATCAAACAAGTTAGGAGGTGCGGGAGTAGGGTCCCAGGGGCGGCAGCCCCTGGCTGGGTTCCAAGGGGCAAAGCCCCTGACCTGGAAAAATTATTTATTTTGATTAAATTGCTTTATGTAAATGCCTTAGAAAAATTATTTTATAAAAATTCGTCACAATTTTGCAAGAAAAAATTAAGGCGGCAATTTAATTAAAATTGAATTTTGAAAATCCAACCGCGAATAACCGCCAATAACTGCCGAATGGCAGTTATCTGCGAATTATCACAAAAATTCGTAAGGAGTCGTTTTGGTCACAGGGGTTCATACGATTTCACACAAAAACGCACACAGTTGTTCATTTTTCTCCAAAATCAGAGTTGTATTCGATTGGATTATTCGGTAGAACCGCCAAAATAATTTGATCTGAGAGTGACTACACGCCTCTCTGATCATCCGGATTCTGAAAGTTCCCCAACAAAGATCAAATTAGTTTCTGTGAAGATGGCAAGCGGATCGATGAAGGATATGACAAGCAAGTTTGCCAAACTGGAGAGTTCGAAGGGCAGGACTTCCGAAGATGGCAGAAGAAGATGCACTTTCTTCTCACAACCCTGAAAGTGGTGTACGTGTTGACAACTCCAATCCCAGAGATACTGGAGGAAGGCAATCTGGAACAAATCAGGAAGCGGGCAAAGTGGAAAAACGACAATTACATCTGTCTTGGTCACATCCTAAATGGTATGTCTGATTCCCTGTTTGATGTTTATCAAAATGTTTGAAACTGCGAAGTTCCTATGGGACACTTTGGAAGCAAAATACATGGCAGAAGATTCTTCTAGTAAGAAGTTTCTTGTTAGTAATTTCAATAATTACAAGATGGTTGATTCGAGGCCTGTCATGGAACAGTATCAAGAACTGTTGTGGATTCTGGGGCAGTATGCCCAACATGACATGAAGATGGGTGAATCCATCTCGGTTTCAAGCATCATTGACAAGTTACCCCCTTCCTGGAGAGATGTGAAACACACTCTGAAACACCAGAAAGGAGAATTAACTTTGGTTGAACTTGGAAGCCACTTCAGAATTGAAGAAGGCTTGAGAGCACAAGAAAAGGTGTTGGTTAATGATGAAAAGAAACAGGCTGAAACGTCTGTGAACATGGTTGAGACGGGTGAATCATCCAAAGGAAACAACAAGTTCAAAGGTAAACGGAAGTTTCAAGGGAACAACAATTCGGGTCCAAACATGAAGCCGAATTTCCCTTGTTGGAAATGTGGTAAGGTTGGTCACTTTAAAAGGGACTGTAAATTGATGAAGTATGCCAACAAATTTGGTTCGAAAAACAAGAACGAGACTGGTTCTAGCGGGTCCAAGGACCCAGGCAAGCAAGGTCAGGATTTAGTACAACTTAATAATTCGGTTCAGAATTATGTATCACTAATTTCTGAAGTATTTTATGTGCAGGATGATGATATTGCTTGGTGGGTTGATTCGGGTGCAACAAGCCATGTATGCAAGGATCTTCATTGGTTTAAAGACTTTCAACCAATCGAAGACGGAACTATCATCAAGATGGGGAATGTTGCAACTGAACCAATCAAAGGAATAGGAACCGTGCATCTTGTTTTTACTTCTGGAAAATCGTTACTTTTGAATAATGTTTTGTATGCTCCCGGAATTCGAAAGAATCTGTTAAGTGGAATTGTGTTGAATAATTGTGGTTACAAGCAAGTGCTAGAAAGTGACAAGTATATCTTGTCAAGACATGGTTGCTTTGTAGGTTTTGGTTATCTTTGTAGTGGGTATGTTTATGTTGAATGTTGATGTTGAATGTTGATGTTTCCTCTGTGAATGGATCTGTTTCTGTTGCTTCAACTGGTAATGTTAATGACTAGCTTCAACCAGTAATGTGAATTGCATAGATTCAACTAGTAGGAGTAACAACTTGACTGATTCGGAATTATGGCATGCTAGATTAGGACATGTACATTATAAAAGAGTTAAAGAGATGTCTTAATGAGCTTAATTCCACCTATTAACATAAACAATGATAAATGCCATATTTGTAAGGTGAATAAGATAACTAAAAAGCCTTTCATGCAACATGTTCATAAGGAAACGAAAATATTAGATTTGATACATAGCGATCTATGTGACTTTCATGCTACACCATCTCTAGGTAATAAAAAGTATGTAGTAACGTTTATAGATGATGCTACTAGATTCTGCTATGTTTATCTTTTGCATGCTAAGGATGAAGCTCTTGAAAAGTTTAAGATCTATAAATAAGAAGTAGAGCTTCATCGGAGTGGGTTGATCAAAACCCTACATACGGACAGAGGTGGTGAGTATTTTGATCCGGTGTATTTCCAATCGACTGGAATAATACACCGTACCACAGCTCCTGACACACAGAACCAAATGGTGTGGCGGAAATGAAGAATAGGACACTAAAGGAAATGGTCAATACCATTTTGTCCTATTCCGGCCTAAGTGAAGGTTTTTGGGGTGAGGCTATGTTGACAGCATGCTATTTGCTAAATAGGGTTCCAACTAAAAGGAACAAGACCACCCTTTATGAGCTTTGGTATAAAAAACCACATGAGCTGTATAAACTGAGATTTTGGGGCTGTAGGGCCATGGTAAGGCTTAATGACCCTAAGATAAAGAACATAGGGGAAACAGGTATAGACTGCATTTTCATTGGGTATGCTGAGCATTAGAAAAATTATTTTGATTAATTTGCTTTATGGAAAATGCCTTAGAAAAATTATTTTATAAAAATTTGTCACAATTTTGCAAGAAAAAATTAAGGCGGAAATTTAATTAAAATTGAATTTTGAAAATCCAATTGCTAATAACCACCAATAACTGCCAAATGGCAGTTATCTGCGAATTATCTCAAAAATCATAAGGGGTCGTTTTGGTCACAGGGTATCATACGATTTCACACAAAAACGCACACAGTTGTTCATTTTTCTCCAAAATCAGAGTTGTATCCGATTGGATTATGCGGTAGAACCGCCGAAATAATTTGATCTGAGAGTGACTACACGCCTCTATGATCATCCGAATTCTGAAAATTCCCCAACAAAGATCAAATTAGTTTCTGTGAAGATGGCAAGCGGATTGATGAAGGATATGACAAGCAAGTTTGCCAAACTGGAGAAATTCGAAGGGCAGGACTTCCGAAGATGGCAGAAGAAAATGCACTTTCTTCTCACAACCCTTAAAGTGGTGTACGTGTTGACAACTCCAATCCCAGAGATACTGGAGGAAGGCCATCTGGAACAAATTAGGAAGCGGTCAAAGTGGGAAAACGACAATTACATTTGTCTTGGTCACATCCTAAATGGTATGTCTGATTCCCTGTTTGATGTTTATCAAAATGTTGAAACTGCGAAGTTACTATGGGATACTTTGGAAGCAAAATACATGGCAGAAGATTCTTCTAGTAAGAAGTTTCTTGTTAGTAATTTCAATAATTACAAGATGGTTGATTCGAGGCCTGTCATGGAACATTATCATGAACTGTTGCGGATTCTAGGGTAGTATGCCTAACATGACATGAAGATGGATGAATCCATCTCGGTGTCAAGCATCATTGACAAGTTACCCCCTTCCTGGAGAGATGTGAAACACACTCTGAAACACCAGAAAGGAGAATTAACTTTGGTTGAACTTGGAAGCCACTTCAGAATTTAAGAAGGCTTAAGAGCACAAGAAAAGGTTTTGGTTAATTGTAGGTCCACCTGCGGACGGTGTTAAACTTGTTCCCTGTTCAAATGACACACATACAAGTGCGGAATCCAAGTGTGCATGCAACCAAAGCAAAGTAAAGAGCACGGGGTAACCAAAGATTCACTATCTTGATTAATGATTGAGAACAAGTACAAACATATACACACAATGCTCGTATGACTCAAACAAACTTGCTGTGTTCTTGGGTCTTCATCTTCAGAGATAACCAACTCAAAGGTCAGTCTGGTGAGCTAGTCAGTCTAACTCTCACGCGCAAGTCCGCCCTGACTGAGAAGTGCATGTCAGCTTATATAGTGTCCGTCTAGTTTCGTACGAATCCCAAATCCAGACACATGGAACACACTATTTCACACGAGTCACAACTCCAGAATTGGTACGAGTCAATGTTTCGTATGAAATACTTCATTTCGTACGAAACAAGTAACTCACTTGTTACTTGAGATTGTTTCGTACGAATCCTGTGATTTGCACAGAATCCTGATTCTTGGAGAACGTGTGTAGACATGACGTTTACAAGACTTATCAGTATGCACACATGCAACCGATTAACATAGACAAGCTAAGATGTCATACTAGATCAAGATAGAAGGATATCTCGATCTATTCGACACGACCAAACCTAACAGAAACTTGAGCAAAGACCGTACAATTACAACTGTAATTAGTCACAAGCGACAGACACAAAACTGTATCAACAAACTCCCACTTGGATGTTGCTTGGTCTTCGGTCTTTGGTCTTCACATAGAATGGTTTGGAGTATCAACAAACTCCCCCTGAAAATCTGCTATCCATTGATAGATCTGCTATCCAATGATTAGAGCATCAGGTCTTCTAACTTCTAAGAAATTTCAAATCTTTCTTGTTTCCTCTTCTGACTTGTCAAATTTCTTCGTTGCTGGTCTTTGTTCATGTTCTTTTGTATCAACCTGTACTCAATAGACAAATATAATTAGAACACAACTTTCTCAGGGGATACGCACGAAAGACTTATCATAAAATCTTCGTATGATTGTATTCCCTGAACGAGATACACACACTCGTATGAATTCCAGCAGCAGATTTGAGAAAAACAAGTGACCAAGTCAAATCAAATGACTAGGTTCATTCGTATGAGATACACACACTCAAACGAATTTCAGATTTTGGATTTCTTTGATGGATTACTTGTCGCAAGATATTACTTTATGAAGTTGGGATATCAAACAAATGGTTTTCTGGCGTATCTTGGTAGAAAACTTTCGAGTATCAACTTTGTCTAACTTTCAAAAAGTAATTACATAAGCAACTAAGTAAACTAGACTTAAAAACTAAATACGCAGATAAACTACAATCTTTTTCGAGTTTCAAGGTAAAGGAATCATACCAGCATTTTAATCTTTGTCAAAGACGGTATTAGGTTTTCAAAATTAAACAGATAAGTATTCAACTATGATTATCGGTATTGTTGTCCACGTAAGCTCAGACTTATCAGATGTAATCATGATTAGGAGATATGATTAAGGTATGGATTTATACTTACTAGCCGGTTTTCAACCACATCACGACACATTCCCGTATCAAGATATGCACGAGAGAAAACCTTACCGGTGAGTATACTGCTTTATCATCTGTTTTGACGTATATGAATGATGTGAGATACTCACTTATTTTTGATTGAAAACAAGCCCTTTGTGATTTAATCACTTATTGAGGAGGAACTTGATTTTCATATGCATGAGGGCACATGAGTAAGTCCGTGAACAGGTTAGTACCATCGTACCGACAAAGAGACGAACTTAGCTCCCACATAAAGCAGTGATACTTTATCACTTATTTTGGGGATGTGATATTTTTATCACTTAGTTGAAGGTCGTATGCAGTATGAACACGTATGTATGATATCATGGAAGTTCTAGACTTGCGCCACCGTTATTTTTCGGCAAAAGATTCAACCATGATACCCAGATGATAAGCCAGCGTAAAGACCGTATATCTCAGAACCTCGGCACTCTATCAAACGAAATTTCGGTACAAAGACCATATGCCAATGAATGGTTCCCACCTGGCATTCTGTCTGTTAAGTTTATATCAACCTGCACATTTTAGTCTGATTGTGAGCCTACCGATACATCATAAGTAAAACTACTTATCAATCTTCTTTCTATGCTTTTAACCATTTTTGACAGATTTACCGGTGAATTTCATCATCTTCATCTTATCCAAGAAACTCATTTTTGATTTTTCTAATGTTTTTGTATTTTTCTGAATTTTCTCCCCCTTAAACAAAAAAGGTAAATAAAAGACATATTTTTGTATTTTCTTGAAATTTACTCCCCCTAAAATATAAAACTGAAAATCTTTTTGTAGTTTTAGATTTTTAGAAAACGGATATACAAAAATAGTTAGCAATGGTTGAGTTACTCGGGTTTCACCTTGATGCCATTGACCAAAAGTAGATAATCAAAACGTGATTTATCAAAGGCTTTGGTACAAAGGTCGGCACGTTGGTGATCAATGTGGATTTTAACAACATAGATAAGTCTCTTTTCATAACAATCACGTATGAAATGATACTTAATTATGAAAAGAGACTTAATCTCAATGTGTTTTGTTTTTGAATGTTGTACAGGATTCCAGTGATCTGTAAAGCAGCTTCATTATCAACAAAAATAGGAGTAGTAAGAAATTCAAAACCGTAGTCGCGCATTTGCTGTTGAATCCATAGAACTTGAGAGTAGCAACTAGAAGCTGAAATATACTCAGCCTCACATGTTGATGTAGCTACACAAGTCTGTTTTTTTCATTGCCACGTGACTAGGCGATTTCCCAAGAACTGACATCCTGCTGTTGTTGATTTTGCATCGATTTTGCAGCCGCCATGATCATAATCACTGAATGCTGTCAGATCAAAGTTATCATCCTTAGGGTACCATAGACCAGTGTCAGGGCGACCCTTTAGATAAAGAAAGATCCTTTTCACAGCCATCAAATGAGAAACCTTCGGACTAGACTGATAGCGCGTCAGAAGGCATCTTGGGTACATTATATCGGGTCTTGAAGCAGTAAGATACATGAGAGATCCGATCATAGCACGATAGATAGATGGTTCTACATGTTCACCCATTCCGTCTGGAGTAATCCCATGATTTTGAGCTAATGGAGTTCCCAAAGGTTTTGAGTCATCCATCTAAAATCGTTTGAGAATATCTCCGACGTACTTGGTTTGATGGATAAAAATCTCTTCCTTTGATTGCTGAACCTGCAAACCTAAAAAGAAAGTCATTTCTCCCATTGCGCTCATCTCGAACTTCTCCTGCATAACCTGTTCGAATTCTTTGCACATTCGAGTGTTAGTAGACCCAAATATAATATCATCAACATAAATCTGTACTAGCAGCAAGTCCTTGTCCTGTTCCTTGATAAAGAGAGTACAGTAGATCAGGCCTCGTCGAAAACCATTCTTCAACAGATAGGTAGACAACGTTTCATACCAAGCCCTCGGAGCTTGATGAAGACCATATAACGCCTTGTTGAGAAGCCAAACCTTGTCAGGATGGAGTGGATCTTCAAAACCTGGCGGTTGCTCAACATATACTTCCTCTTCTACCACACCATGAAGAAATGAACTCTTCACATCCATCTGATAAACGGTGAACTTCTTGAAGGACGCATAAGCCAAAAAGATTCTTATGGCCTCAAGTCGTGCAACAGGTGCATAAACTTCATTGTAATCGATCCCTTCGACCTGATTAAAACCTTGAACAACCAATCGCGCTTTGTTTCTCACAACAACACCTCGGTCATCCTTTTTGCACTTGTACACTCATCGTGTACCAATCTTCTTGTAGCCGTTAGGCAATTTCCAGACGCCTAACTTCTGAAGCTGCTGAAGTTCTTCCTGCATGGCTTCAACCCACTAGTCTTCTTTCATTGCCTCCTTCCAAGATTTTGGTTCTACTTGGCACATATAGTAGGCAAAAGACCAATCATTCAGACCACCAGATTCCCTGATTTCCGAATATAACCAGCATTCTGGTTGTGTCGAAGCTGATTACGAGTCTGCACACCACTCTGGACATCTCCAATAATATTCTGCTGATGATGGATATTATGAATTCGAGTTTCTGGCACATCAGGAACTCGAGAATTGATATCCAAATTGTTGATATTCAGATCAACAGTTACATCGAGAGCTGGATTTGATGACGTTGTAGATGCCTGACCTTCAGTCGTTCCTTGAGGTTGAATATTTGACGTACCATCTGAAATTCCAGGAACCGCACCAGAGGCAGCTTCATTTGCATCATGAAACTCATTGTCTTCTGACGAAACATTATAATCTGCAGCGTTTTTGAATTCCTCATTTTGAACAAGATTGTTAACCGAAGTAGACACTTGAGGGTTAACAATAATTGGTCGAACTAATGACGAGTCTACTGCAGTATCACTTTCCAAAAGCATCTGAGCAGCAGCTGTTGTATCATTAAAAGTTGGCAGATTAAAGGAGTCAAATAGACCATCGTAGTCGAACATCCAAGGAGCACCCGGAGCTCTTACAACTTCTGTATATCTCTGAACCTTGACTTCACCCCATTCTTCAATCTTCTTCGAAGACAAATTCCACACCCGAAAATTTGGAGTAGCATATCCAAGAAAGAAACCTTCGATAGCCTTGGGACCAAACTTTCCATGTGGGTTGATCATAGTGCATGGAGCTCCAAAAGGTTCTAAGAAAGAAATATCTGGTTTCCTTTTATGTAACAACTCAAAGCATGTCTTCCCATGTCTCTTCACCGTCAGAACTCTATTTATCGTATAACACGCAGTAGCAACAGCTTCTCCCCAAAATTGAACAGGAAGTTCTGATTCTACTAACATGGTTCTTGTAGTTTCAATAAGAGTTTGATTTTTCCTCTCAGCGACGCCATTTTGTTGTGGAGTGTATCGAGAACTGTACTCATGCAGAATACCTTTTAAGGAACAGTACTCATCCATAACTTGATTCTTGAATTCCGTGCCATTGTCGCTTCTGATTCTCCTTACCTTTAGATTGTATAAATTTTCTAGCAGAGTCAGGAGATTCTTGAGGATAGTAGGAACTTCACTCTTGTGTGCCAGCATGTTTACCCATGAGAATCTGGAATAGTCATCAGTAACTACCAGATAATAAGAATCACCAAAGGTTGTCTTGTGTTTCATAGTTCCAAAAAGGTCCATATGAAGACGTTCTTGTGGCATATTCACAGTGTTGATTTTCTTCACGGGATGGGACTTTCTCACTTGCTTCCCTTTCTGGCATGATACACAAACGTCTTGAAGATGAAAGTTCTTCACTGGTACACTATTCACTAGATTGTTCTTCACCAAATAGTTCATTTTCCTCAGGTGAATGTGTCCCATACGTCTGTGCCAGGAGATTGATTCCTTCTCGGTGGCTTTAGAGACAAAACATGTGACTTGTGCAGATGTTGTAATAGCTTGGCTCATATCAAGAATATACAAATCATTAATTCTTGGAGCCGACAGGAGAATCCATTCCTTGGGGATCTTGAATCCACGCTTCAGCACATAACATCCGGTATCATCAAAATGTACCGTGAACTTCTTGTCGCTGATTTGAGAAACGCTAAGAAGATTGTGATCAATTTGCCGCACATAATTGATCTTGTCGAAGCTCACAACACCATTGGAGACCATTCCTTCTCCAGTGATGTATCCACCTTTGTCACCAGTAAAAGCAACATAACCACCCCTTATGCTTTTCACACATATAGGAGCCGCAAGTCGTCTGTCATGTGCCTTGATGCTCCACTGTCAACAATCCAATGACTGTTTATAGTTCCTCCTGGAACACCCTGCACATTCCACAAACAATATTAGTTTGAGATGGGGACCCAAGCCTTAGTGGTCTTGGGTCGTCCCTTATCATTGAGAAATGTAATCTCAATTTCTTGATGATTAACAAACTGAGAAACTCCTTTTGAACCATTCCCGGTCTTCTGTTTCCAAGATCCTTGTTTATTACCAGATTTACTATTATTTACAGTTTTAACAGTGTCTGGTTTTATTGACTTTGCAGATCTTTGATCTTTTTTCAAAGAATCCGATTTTAAAGCTTTCTCAACTGCTTTTAATTGTTTACGTTTTTGTTTCTCTTTTTGATCTTTAATAATTCGTTTATCTTGTGTCGGAGAAACATATTTACGTTTGCAAGTTGGTTCATGTGGGGTTTTCTCTATACATCTTGATTTGGCTGGATTTTGACAATCCTTTATAATGTGGCCAAATTCTCCACATTTGAAACATGTTCTCCTTTCAACAAAACTAGGAGATCGTGTTTCTCGGCTTGATGTTGAATTTGTGGATCCTGAGGTACTGGGTTCATTTTCATTACATCCATCAGTGCGTTGGGTGTAATTGTTTTGACTATTTCTTTTCAAAATCTTAACTTTCTTTACAAAATCAACATTAGGTTTTCCTTGAAAAGTTTCGACTTTATCGGTACCTTTAGAACTTACAAATTTAACAGTTTTGGCCTTTTTTGGTAACAAGAGCCTTTTGCTTCAACCTTCGGTTGAGAAGTTGTGGGCTTTTCAACTCGCTTCCATTCTTTTTCTTTTGAAGCGGATAATGGTTGTGATTTGGTTGACTTTTTCTTCTCTAAAGGTTTGGTTGTTGACTTTTCAAAAACCTGATCTATAGAGATTAGATTTACGTTTTTAATTGGAAATCTTTGTTTGAATAGATTTTCTTATCTCCAACCAAAGTATATAAAACATTATCTACTTCTTGTGTAGACACACTTGTCTTCACAGATTTCTTAGGAACAGTCTCTTGATTCTTAACAGATTGAGTACTAGGAGTAGCAGACAATTCTACTCTTTTACTCATTATCAAGAGGCTGATCCTGATCATCATTTCTTGATTCATCATCTGATGTATCATCCTCTTTTTCATCAGATGATGAACTTTCTGGCTTGCTTGGTTCTTGAGAGAAATTGCCTAGTTTGAACCCTAACCCTGCTATGAATTCCTCAGGTTTCAAAGGTACAGAGGGTTCAAAACGAGGCATCTCCTCTTCATCAGGCATTTTGGTATAGTTGTGTTTCATTGGGGGTGGACACGACTTATACCCTATGCATTGGGCATCTCCCTTTAGTTTTTGAACTTCAATAATATGATCAAGCACATATTGGGAGTTGGAATAACTTTCCAATTTGCGTTTGATCGAATCATATTCGCATTTGGTGATGGCTAACTCTTTTTTTTGTTTCTTCTAGGAGATTAATGTAATTATTAATTCCTGTCTGTTTATTCAAAATTGTTTTTGTCAATTCAGAAACACTTTTCTTAAGGGTTTCTATTACAGATTTGAATTCATTTTCATTTCTAGTTAGCGCCAAATTCGCCTCTTTGCATTTTGATAGTTCAACAACTAAATTCTGATTATTACTGTTGACGGTTTCATATTTTATTTTCAATTCAACACAGTTATTGCAAACAATAGGAGGGTCAGAATTTACCTGTTTTGAAGAACCTTCAACATTTGCCATAAAGGCAATGTGATGAGGAAAAGCTGCACCATCTGTAGAGAGTGCCTATGTCTCTTTACCGCAGCTTCTACCTTTTCACTTTTCAACAACTCAGCTTCACTCAGCAATTCTTCAACCTCAGCTTCACTTCCTTTCTTCACATCAGAATCAGACTCATAACCATCTGAACTTGAACATTCTTCATCAGAACTACCAGCATCTCCAGATGTATCATCATTATTTTGAGTGTTGATGTTGTGATCATGCTTTTTTTGTCCACGATCCTTGCATAGCATGCCGTTCTTCCGTTGTTTTCAGTTCCCAACTGTACTAACCAATCGCATCCTTCATCAGACTGAACTACCATAGCTCTGTGCGTGTTTGAAGGTACTGATTGATTGGTGTTGTTAGAGGTGCCAACAGCTACTATTCTTCTTTCGTTGTTGTACTGTGCTGTGTTGGATGGTTGAGACTGATTACGAAAGGGGTTGTGATTTCCTTCCTTACTGGGTCTTGTGCATTCCCGCTTAAAGTGACCTCTTTCTCCACAGTTGAAGCAAGTAACGACGGTTTGCCGTATTTGGTATCCTTCTTGCTTTCCAAAGTGGTTCTACCCGTTCTTCTCATATAATCCTTCGCTCTTCTCATAGCGCTTGCAAATGCCCACTTGATGTCCATTAGCTCCATTTCATCTCGGTCAATTTGTTCATAGTCTTCGTTTGTCAAATTGATGTTCCCTATTTGACCTGCAACTAAACCACAATATGAACTGACCATGGTATTTAGAAGTTCTGCATGTTCCTGTGCAACTTCTACGTTGATTTTGGAGAGATTTGACGTGTCAAGTTTGACAGTGTTGGGATTGCCGATTGACTGTTGCTTCCATAGAAAGCTTGTTGAGGAGCTTGCTATGGAGCTTTCTGCGCTAAGTCTCTTGGCTGTGGAAGGAAGGCTTTCGGATCAAAAGCTTGTCCATAGGCTTGATTACTTGAACCTGTAGATTGACTTGATTAGACAGGCTGGGGTAGGAAAGGGTTCACGTTTGACACAAACGCGGTCTGCAGCTTCGGTTGTTGACTTGAGCTTGTACCTGCATTAATTCCTCCAAATACATCTCAGGGTTTTGTGGAGCAGAGACTCGTTCTGCCTTCCAGGGTTCTTCTTCATTCTTGTTCTCCAGTTTCTTCATAAATTCATAAATACTAATTGAGTCCAAAACACCTGTATGTTTTAAAAGATCAATAAATTGACCCCATTTTGGTGGTAAAGCATCAGCAAATCGCATCACAATTTCTTGTGGTGCCGCTAACACTTTATATGAGTACATCTCGCTGAGAAGATGATAAAACCGAGTGGTCATATCATTCAAGGTTTCGTTCTCCATGAACATGAAACCTTCAAACTCTTTCTTGAGCAGATCATGCCGAATCTTCCTGGTAGCAGCGTTACCTTCACCTCTTGCTTCCAAAGTGTCCTACAAATTTTTCGTTGTAGTACAATACACAAACTGATGATAAATGTCTTTATGCAGAGCTTGTGTGAGGATAGCAAATGCCTTTTTCTCTAGATCGTAAGCTTTCTTGTCACTTTCGACTAGATTGGCCAAGGTGGTTGGATTTGATCCAGCTTCTTCAAGTGCTTCATTGTAGGGGGTAGTGAAACACGTCCACAATTCTGTGTTCTGTCCAAGAACGTATGTATGAAAATGACTTTTCCAGGAAGGATAATCGTTCATATGATTTACCTTAGGCGGACGGTTGTTACTCCCTGTTTCACTTTCGCTCATTAACAGAGTTTGGATGCTTTGATTTTGATTTGCAACACACGCCCATTGATTTGCAGAGATCATTGTTGTATGTTGTGGCATCAAAGATTTTACCCATGATGTTGCGGAGCTTTGCGAAGACTCCTGATTTGAGTCTGAACAACTCCAATCCCACGGGTTAGAACTCATTATATTTTCTTTTTTAATGAAATTTAAAGGTCTAAAGTTTCAAAATTATAATTAAACTTTTAAAATTTTCAGATTTGAAAATACGATGAATTCTTAAAATCACAAAGCTTTGAAAAACACGAAAAACAATAAAAAACAGTTTCGTGCGAGACAACTGTTTCGCACGAAATAGTTGTTAAGTACTGAACAGATGTTTCGTGCGAATCAGATGACTCGTGCGGAACAGATGATTCGTGCGGAACTGATGTTTCATGCGGATCTGATGAATCGCACCAATCTTTTTCAGTCGCACAAAATATTTTGTTCAGCGTTTTTCAGAGGAATCTTTTCAGAAATGGTTTGGTGAGAAATTTCCTTTCTTGTGTAGACCTGCTTTTTCGAAAATACATGTTGTCTTACCCACTTTTAGTTAAAACACAAATTTTAACAGTCCACAATCCAAGTCCAGATCCAAGTCAGAAAATGTCAACCCTACCAAACTAATCAGATTCAAATTTTTGCAGATTTCTTCTTCAAGGGTGTTCTACAGAAAAATTTTTACCACAAAATTTTCTACATGCAACAGATTTTAACCAAGTTTTAAGTTAGTTATTTATCCAAAACTTAAGTTTTCTGCTGGAGGCTCAAGAACACTTCAGAAATCTTCAAACTAGCTCAGACACAACTAAGCCCGGTTTTGAACAAGGAAAGAGCCAAAGCTCTGATACCACTTGTAGGTCCACATGCGGACGGTGTTAAACCTGTTCCTTGTTCAAATGACACACACACAAGTGCGGAATCCAAGTGTGCATGCAACCAAAGCAAAGTAAAGAACACAGGGTAACCAAAGATTCACTATCTTGATTAATGATTGAGAACAAGTACAAACATATACACACAATGCTCGTATGACTCAAACAAACTTGCTATGTTCTTGTGTCTTCGTCTTCAGAGATAACCAACTCGAAGGTCAGTCCGGTGAGCTAGTCAGTCTAACTCTCACGCGCAAGTCCGCCCTGATTGAGAAATGCATGTCAGCTTATCTAGTGTCCGTCTAGTTTCGTACGAATCCCAAATCCAGACACATGGAACACACTATTTCACACGAGTCACAACTCCAGAATCGGTACGAGTCAGTGTTTCGTATGAAACAAGTAACTCACTTGTTACTTAAGACTATTTCGTACGAATCCTGTGATTCGCACAAAATCCTGATTCTTGGAGAACGTGTGTTGGCATGACGTTTACAAGACTTATCAGTATGCACACATACAACTGATTAACACAGACAAGCTAAGATGTCATTCTAGATCAAGATAGAAGATATCTCGATCTATTCGACACGACCAACGTGAATCAGAATCTGAGCAAAACGAATTAAATACCAATGAATAAATGTCGAACACAAAACGTACTAAGGACCAAAAAGGCGATTGAACAATAATGGTTGAAAACAATTAGAACATTTTAGGCAGACTGAATGAATGACAAATAGGCAGAACTTAAATGATTGGTTGCAACAATGACAAATGTAATGAAGGATCTTCATTGCAGATTATAATGACTCAATCTCAAACAGAGAACGGAATTTGCTTTACAGATTGGGTTGAAATGCACATCGTTGAACAAGGACTTCATAGGAGTAAGACCGTGCAAACCTAATCGAGTTTGTACTTATCTTGGATATCGGTGATGTTCTTGAAAATCAGGAGTAGACCATGAATCTTGTTTAACTGTGGAATATCGTTACTTTGAAAATTTTTGTATGTTCCGAATTCGAAAGAATCTGTTAAGTGGCATTGTGTTGAATAATTGTGGTTACAAACAAGTGCTAGAAAGTGACAAGTTTATCTTGTCAAGACATGGTTGCTTTGTAGGTTTTGGTTATCTTTGTAATGGTATGTTTATGTTGAATGTTGATGTTTCCTTTGTGTATGGATCTGTTTATGTTGCTTCAACTGGTAATGTTAATGACATAGCTTCAACCAGTAATGTGAATTACATAGCTTCAACTAGTAGGAGTAACAACTTGACTGATTCGGAATTATGGCATGCTAGATTAGGACATGTACATTATAAAAGAGTTGAAGAAGGCTTGAGAGCATAAGAAAAGGTATTGGTTAATGATGAAAAGAAACATGCTGGAACGTCTGTGAACATGGTTGAGACGGGTGAATCGTCCAAAGGAAACAACAAGTTCAAAGGTAAACGGAAGTTTCAAGGGAACAACAATTCGGGTGCAAACAAGAAGCCGAATTTCCCTTGTTGGAAATGTGGTAAGGTTGGTCACTTTAAAAGGGACTGTAAATTGATGAAGTATGCCAACAAATTTGGTTCGAAAAACAAGAACGAGACTGGTTCTAGCGGGTCCAAGGACCCGGGCAAGCAAGGTCAGGATTTAGTACAACTTAATAATTCGGTTTAGAATTATGTATCACTAATTTCTGAAGCATTTTATGTGCAGGATGATGATATTGCTTGGTGGGTTGATTCGGGTGCAACAAGCCATGTATGCAAGGATCTTTATTGGTTTAAAGACTTTCAGCCAATCGAAGACGGATCTATCATCAAGATGGGGAATGTTGCAACTGAACCAATCAAAGGAATAGGAACCGTGCATCTTGTTTTTACTTCTGGAAAATCGTTACTTTTGAATAATGTTTTGTATGTGCCCGGAATTCGAAAGAATCTGTTAAGTGGCATTGTGTTGAATACTTGTGGTTACAAACAAGTGCTAGAAAGTGACAAGTATATCTTGTCAAGACATGATTGGTTTGTAGGTTTTGGTTATCTTTGTAATGGTATGTTTATGTTGAATGTTGATGTTTCCTCTGTGAATGGATCTGTTTATGTTGCTTCAACTGGTAATGTTAATGACATAGCTTCAACCAGTAATGTGTATTGCATAGCTTCAACTAGTAGGAGTAACAACTTGATTGATTCGGAATTATGGCATGCTAGATTAGGACATGTACATTATAAAGAGTTAAAGAGATGTCTAAAATGAGCTTAATTCCACCTATTAACATAAACAATGATAAATTTCATATTTGCAAGGTGAATAAGATAACTAAAAAGCCTTTCATGCAACATGTTCATAGGGAAACCAAAATGTTAGATTTGATACATAGCGATCTATGTGACTTTCATGCTACACCATCTCTAGGTAATAAAAAGTATGTAGTAACCTTTATAGATGATGCTACTAGATTCTGCTATGTTTATCTTTTGCATGCTAAGGATGAAGCTCTTGAAAAGTTTAAGATTTATAAAAAAGAGGTAGAGCTTCATCGGAGTGGGTTGATCAAAACCCAACATACGGACAGAGGTGGTGAGTATTTTGATCCGGTGTATTTCCAATCAACTAGAATAATACACCATACCACAGCTCCTTACACACCAGAAAAAAATGGTGTGGAGGAAAGGAAGAATAGGACTCTAAAGGAAATGGTCAATACAATGTTGTCCTATTCCGGCCTAAGTGAAGGTTTTTGGGGTGAGGCTATGCTGACAACCTGCTATTTGCTAAATAGGGTTCCAACTAAAAGGAACAAGATCACCCCTTATGAGCTTTGGTATAAAAAACCACCTGAGCTGTATAAACTGAGAGTTTGGAGTTGTAGGGCCGTGGTAAGGCTTAATGACCCTAAGATAAAGAACATAGGGGAAAGAGGTATAGACAGCATTTTCATTGGGTATGCTGAGCATTAGAAAAATTATTTTGATTATATTGCTTTATGGAAAATGCCTTAGAAAAATTATTTTACAAAAATTGGTCACAATTTTGCAGGAAAAAAATAAGGCGACAATTTACTTAAAACTGAATTTTGAAAATCCAACCGCTACTAACCGCCAATAACTGCCAAATGGCAGTTATCTGCTAATTATCTCAAAAATTCGTAAGGGGTCGCTTTGGTCACAGGGGTTCATACGATTTCACACAAAAACGCACACAGTTGTTCATTTTTCTCCAAAATCAGAATTGTATCCGATTGGATTATTCGGTAGAACCGCCGAAATAATTTGATCTGAGAGTGACTACACACCTCTCTGATCATCTGGATTCTGAAAATTCCCCAACAAAACTCAAATTAGTTTCTGTGAAGATGGCAAGCGGATCGATGAAGGATATGACAAGAAAGTTTGACAAACTGGAGAAGTTCGAAGGGCAGGACTTCCGAAGATGGCAGAAGAAGATGCACTTTCTTCTCACAAACCTGAAAGTGGTGTACGTGTTGACAACTCCAATCCTAGAAATACTTGAGGAAGGCAATCTGACAAATCAGGAAGCGGTCAAAGTGGGAAAACGACAATTACATCTGTCTTGGTCACATCCTAAATGGTATGTCTGATTCCCTATTTGATGTTTATCAAAATGTTGAAACTGCGAAGTTACTATGGGACACTTTGGAAGCAAAATACATGGCAGAAGATTCTTCTAGTAAGAAGTTTCTTGTTAGTAATTTCAATAATTACAAGATGGTTGATTCGAGGCCTGTCATGGAACAGTATCATGAATAGTTGCGGATTCTGGGCAGTATGCACAACATGACATGAAGATGGATGAATCCATCTCGGTTTCAAGCATCATTGACAAGTTACCCCTTCCTGGAGGGATGTGAAACACACTCTGAAACACCAGAAAGGAGAATTAACTTTGGTTGAACTTTGAAGCCACTTTAGATTTGAAGAAGGCTTGAGAGCACAAGAAAAGGTGTTGGTTAATGATGAAAAGAAACAGGCTGGAACGTCTGTGAACATGGTTGAGGCGGGTGAATCGTCCAAATGAAACAACAAGTTCAAAGGTAAACGGAAGTTTCAAGGGAACAAAAATTCGGGTCCAAACAAGAACCCGAATTTCCTTGTTGGAAATGTGGTAAGGTTGGTCACTTTAAAAGGGACTGTAAATTGATGAAGTATGCCAACAAATTTGGTTTGAAAAACAAGAACGAGACTGGTTCTAGCGGGTCCAAGGACCCGGGCAAGCAAGGTCAGGATTTAGTACAACTTAATAATTCGGTTCAGAATTATGTATCACTAATTTCTGAAGCATTTTATGTGCAGGATGATGATATTGCTTGGTTGTTGATTCGGGTGCAACAAGCCATGTATGCAAGGATCCTCGTTGGTTTAAAGACTTTCAACCAATCGAAGACGGATCTATCATCAAGACGGGGAAGGTTGCACCTGAACCAATCAAAGGAATATGAACCGTGCATCTTGTTTTTACTTCTGGAAAATCGTTACTTTTGAATAATGTTTTGTATGCGCTCGGAATTCGAAAGAATCTGTTAAGTGGCATTGTGTTGAATAATTGTGGTTACAAACAAGTGCTAGAAAGTGACAAGTATATCTTGTCAAGACATGGTTGCTTTGTAGGTTTTGGTTATCTTTGTAATGGTATGTTTATGTTGAATGTTGATGTTTCCTCTCTGAATGGATCTGTTTATGTTGCTTCAACTGGTAATATTAATTGTAACATCCATAGCTTCAACCAGTAATGTGAATTGCATAGCTTCAACTAGTAGGAGTAACAACTTGACTGATTCGGAATTATGGCATGCTAGATTAGGACATGTACATTATAAAAGAGTTAAAGAGATGTCGAAAATGAGCTTAATTCCACCTATTAACATAAACAAAGATAAATGCCATATTTGCAAGGTGAATAAGATAACTAAAAAGCCTTTCATGCAACATGTTCATAGGGAAACCAAAATGTTAGATTTGATACATAGCGATCTATGTGACTTTCATGCTACACCATCTCTAGGTAATAAAAAGTATGTAGTAACGTTTATAAATGATGCTACTAGATTCTTCTATGTTTATCTTTTGCAAGCTAAGGATGAAGCTCTTGAAAAGTTTAAGATCTATAAACAAGAAGTAGAGCTTCATCGGAGTGGGTTGATCAAAACCCTACATACGGACAGAGGTGGTGAGTATTTGATCCGGTGTATTTCCAATCGACTGGAATAATACACCATACCACAGCTCCTTACACACCAGAACAAAATGGTGTGGCGGAAAGTAAGAATAGGACTCTAAAGGAAATGGTCAATACCATGTTGTCCTATTCCAGCCTAAGTGAAGGTTTTTGGGGTGAGGCTATGTTGACAGCCTGCTATTTGCTAAATAGGGTTCCAACTAAAAGGAACAAGACCACCCCTTATGAGCTTTGGTATAAAAAACCACCTGAGCTGTATAAACTGAGAGTTTGGGGCTATAGGGCTGTGGTAAGGCTTAATGACCCTAAGATAAAGAACATAGGGGAAAGAGGTATAGACTGCATTTTCATTGGGTATGCTGAGCATTAGAAAAATTATTTTGATTAAATTGCTTTATGGAAAATCCCTTAGAAAAATTATTTTATAAAAATTCGTCACAATTTTGCAGGAAAAAATTAAGGCGGTAATTTAATTAAAATTGAATTTTGAAAATCCAACCGCTAATAACCGCCAATAACTGCCTAATGGCAGTTATCTACGAATTATCTCAAAAATTCGTTAGGGGTCGTTTTGCTCATAGGGGTTCATACGATTTCACACAAAAATGCACACAGTTGTTCATTTTTCTCCAAAATCAGAGTGGTATCCGATTGGATTATTCGGTAGAATCGCTGAAATAATTTGATCTGAGAGTGACTACACGCCTCTCTGATCATCCGGATTCTGAAAGTTCCCCAACAAAGAACAAATTAGTTTATGTGAAGATGGCAAGCGGATCGATGAAGGATATGACAAGCAAGTTTGACAAACTTGAGAAGTTCGAAGGGCAGGACTTCCGAAGATGGCAGAAGAAGATGCACTTTCTACTCACAACCATGAAAGTGGTGTACGTGTTGACAACTCCAATCCCAGAGATACTGGAGGAAGGCAATCTGGAACAAATCAGGAAGCAGTCAAAGTGGGAAAACGACAATTACATCTATCTTGGTCACATCCTAAATGGTATGTCTGATTCCATGTTTGATGTTTATCAAAATGTTGAAACTGCGAAGTTACTATGGGACACTTTGGAAGCAAAATACATGGCAGAAGATTCTTCTAGTAAGAAGTTTCTTGTTAGTAATTTCAATAATTACAAGATGGTTGATTCGAGGCCTGTCATGGAACAGTATCATGAACTGTTGCGGATTCTGGGGCAGTATTCCCAACATGACATGAAATTCAAGCATCATTGACAAGTTACCCCTTCCTGGAGAGATGTGAAACACTCTGAAACACCAGAAAGGAGAATTAACTTTGGTTGAACTTGAAACCCACTTCAGAATTGAAGAAGGCTTGAGAGCAATGGAAAAGCTGTTGGTTAATGATGAAAAGAAACAGGCTGGAACGTCTGTGAACATGGTTGAGACGGGTGGATCGTCCAAAGGAAACAACAAGTTCAAAGGTAAACAGAAGTTTCAACGGAACAACAATTCGGGTCCAAACAAGAAGCCGAATTTCCCTTGTTGGAAATGTGGTAAGGTTGGTTACTTTAAAAGGGACTGTAAATTGATGAAGTATGCCAACAAATTTGGTTTGAAAAAAAAGAACGAGACTAGTTCTAGCGGGTCCAAGGACCCGGGCAAGCGAGGTCAGGATTTAGTGCAACTTAATAATTTGGTTCAGAATTATGTATCACTAATTTCTAAAGCATTTTATATGCAGGATGATGATATTGCTTGGTGGGTTGATTCAGGTGCAACAAGCCATGTATGCAAGGATCTTCGTTGGTTTAAAGACTTTCAACCAATCGAAGACGGATCTATCATCAAGATGGGGAATGTGGCAACTGAACCAGTCAAAGGAATAGGAACCGTGCATCTTGTTTTTACTTCTGGAAAATCGTTACTTTTTAATTATGTTTTGTATGCGCCCAGAATTCGAAAGAATCTGTTAAGTGGCATTGTGTTGAATAATTGTGGTTATAAACAAGTGCTAGAAAGTGACAAGTATATCTTGTCAAGACATGGTTGCTTTGTAAGTTTTGGTTATCTTTGTAATGGTATGTTTATGTTGAATGTTGATGTTTCCTCTGTGAATGGATCTGTTTATGTTGCTTCAACTGGTAATGTTAATGACATAGCTTCAACCAGTAATGTGAATTGCATAGCTTCAACTAGTAGGAGTAACAACTTGACTGATTCGGAATTATGGCATGCTAGATTAGGACATGTACATTATAAAAGAGTTAAAGAGATGTTTAAAATGTGCTTAATTCTACCTATTAACATAAACAATGATAAATGCCATATTTGCAAGGTGAATAAGATAACTAAAAAGCCTTTCATGCAACATGTTCATAGGGAAACCAAAATTTTAGATTTGATACGTAGTGATCTATGTGACTTTCATGCTACACCATCTCTAGGTAATAAAGTATGTAGTAACGTTTATAGATGACGCTACTAGATTCTGCTATGTTTATCTTTTGCATGCTAAGGATGAAGCTCTTGAAAAGTTTAAGATCTATAAACAAGAAGTAGAGCTTCATCGGAGTGGGTTGATCAAAACCCTACATACGGACAGAGGTGGTGAGTATTTTGATCCGGTGTATTTCCAATCAACTGGAATAATACACCATAGCACACCTCCTTACACACCAGAACAAAATGGTGTGGCGGAAAGGAAGAATAGGACTCTAAAGGAAATGGTCAATACCATGTTGTCCTATTCCGGCCTAAGTGAAGGTTTTTGGGGTGAGGCTATGTTGACAGCCTGCTATTTGCTAAATAGGGTTCCAACTAGAAGGAACATGACCACCCCTTATGAGCTTTGGTATAAAAAACCACCTGAGCTATATAACTGAGAGTTTGGGGCTGTAGGGCCGTGGTAAGGCTTAATGTCCCTAAGAAAAAGAACATAGGGGAAAGAGGTATAGACTGCATTTTCATTGGGTATGCTGAGCATTAGAAAAATTATTTTGATTAAATTGCTTTATGGAAAATGCCTTAGAAAAATTATTTTATAAAAATTCGTCACAATTTTGCAGGAAAAAATTAAGGCGGCAATTTAATTAAATGGAATTTTGAAAATTCAACCGCTAATAACCGCCAATAACTGCCAAATGGCAGTTATCTGCGAATTATCTCAAAAAATTCGTAAGGGGTCGTTTTGGTCTCAGGGTTTCATACGATTTCACACAAAAACGCACACAGTTGTTCATTTTTCTCCAAAAGCAGAGTTGTATCCGATTGGATTATTTAGTAGAACTGCCAAAATAGTTTGATCTGAGAGTGACTACACGCCTCTCTGATCATCCACATTCTGAAAGTTCCCCAACAAAGATCAAATTAGTTTCTGTATGGCAAACGGATCGATGAAGGATATGACAAGCAAGTTTGACAAACTTGAGAAGTTCGAAGGGCAGGACTTCCGAAGATGGCAGAAGAAGACGTACTTTCTACTCAAAACCCTGAAGGTGGTGTACGTGTTGACAACTCCAATCCCAGAGATACTGGAGGAAGGCAATCTGGAACAAATCAGGAAGCGGTCAAAGTGGGAAAACGACAATTACATCTGTCTTGGTCACATCCTAAATGGAATGTCTGATTCCCTGCTTGATGTTTATCAACATATTGAAACTGCGAAGTTACTATGGGACACTTTGGAAGCAAAATACATGGAAGAAGATTCTTCTAGTAAGAAGTTTCTTGTTAGTAATTTCAATAATTAAAAGATGGTTGATTAGAGGCCTGTCATGGAACAGTATCATGAACTGTTGCGGATTCTGGGGCAGTATGCCCAACATGACATGAAGATGGATGAATCCAACTCAGTTTCAAGCATCATTGACAAGTTACCCCCTTCCTGGAGAGATGTGAAACACACTCCGAAACACCAGAAAGGAGAATTAACTTTGTTTGAACTTGGAAGCCACTTCAGAATTGAAGAAGGCTTGAGAGCACAATAAAAGGTGTTGGTTAATGATGAAAAGAAGTAGGGTGGAACGTCTATGAACATGGTTGAGACGGGTGAATCATCCAAAGGAAACAACAAGTTCAAATGTAAACGAAAGTTTCAAGGGAAAAACAATTCGGATCCAAACAAGAAGCCGAATTTCCCTTGTTGGAAATGTGGTAAGGTTGGTCACTTTAAAATGGACTGTAAATTGATGAAGTATGCCAACAAATTTGGTTCGAAAAACAAGAACGAGACTGGTTCTAGCGGGTCCAAGGACCCGGTCAAGCAAGGTCAGGATTTAGTACAACTTAATAATTCGGTTCAGAATTATGTATCACTAATTTCTGAAACATTTTATGTGCATGATGATGATATTGCTTGGTGGGTTGATTCGGGTGCAACTAGCCATGTATGCAACGATCTTCGTTGGTTTAAAGACTTTCAACCAATCGAAGACGGATCTATCATCAGATGGGGAATGTTGCAACTGAACCAATCAAAGGAATAGGAACCGTGCATGTTGTTTTTACTTCTGGAAGATCGTTACTTTTGAATAATGTTTTGTATGCGCCCGGAATTCGAAAGAATCTGTTAAGTGGCATTGTGTTGAATAATTGTGGTTACAAACAAGTGCTAGAAAGTGACAAGTATATCTTGTCAAGACATGGTTGCTTTGTAGGTTTTGGTTATCTTTGTAATGGTATGTTTATGTTGAATGTTGATGTTTCCTCTATGAATGGGTCTGTTTATGTTGCTTCAACTGGTAATGTTAATGAAATAGCTTCAACCAGTAATGTGAATTGCATAGCTTCAACTAGTAGGAGTAACAACTTGACTGATTCGGAATTATGGCATGCTAGATTAGGACATGTACATTATAAAAGAGTTAAAGAGATGTCTAAATGAGCTTAATTCAACCTAATAACATAAAAAGTATGTAGTAACGTTTATAGATGATGCTACTAGATTCTGCTATGTTTATCTTTTGCACGCTATGGATGAAGCTCTTGAAAAGTTTGAGATCTATAAACAAGAAGTAGAGCTTCATCGGAGTGGGTTGATCAAACCCTACATACGGACAGAGGTGGTGAGTATTTTGATCCGGTGTATTTCCAATCGACTGGAATAATAAACCATACCACAGCTCCTTACACACTAGAACAAAACGGTGTGGCGGAAAGGAAGAATAGGACTCTAAAGGAAATGGTCAATACCATGTTGTCCTATTCCGGCCTAAGTGAAGGTTTTTGGGGTGAGGCTATGTTGACAGCCTGCTATTTGCTAAATAGGGTTCCAACTAGAAGGAACATGACCACCCCTTATGAGCTTTGGTATAAAAAACCACCTGAGCTATATAACTGAGAGTTTGGGGCTGTAGGGCCGTGGTAAGGCTTAATGTCCCTAAGAAAAAGAACATAGGGGAAAGAGGTATAGACTGCATTTTCATTGGGTATGCTGAGCATTAGAAAAATTATTTTGATTAAATTGCTTTATGGAAAATGCCTTAGAAAAATTATTTTTTAATAATTCGACACAGTTTTGCAGGAAAAATTAAGGCGGCAATTTAATTAAAATTGAATTTTGAAAATCCAAACGCTAATAACCGCTAATAACTGCCAAATGGCAGTTATCTGCGAATTATCTCAAAAATTCGTAAGGGGTCGTTTTGGTCACAGGGGTTCATACGATTTCACACAAAAACGCACACAGTTGTTCATTTTTCTCCAAAATCAGAGTTGTGTCCGATTGGATTATTCGGTAGAATCGCTAAAATAATTTGATCTGAGAGTGACTACACGCCTCTCTGATAATCCGGATTCTGAAAATTCCCTAACAAAGATCAAATTAGTTTCTGTGAAGATGGCAAGCGGATCGATGAATGATATGACAAGCAAGTTTGACAAACCAGAGAAGTTCGAAGGGCAGGACTTCCGAAGATGGCAGAAGAAGATGCACTTTCTTCTCACAACCCTGAAAGTGGTGTACGTGTTGACAACTCCAATCCCAGAGATACTAGAGGAAGGCAATCTGGAACAAATCAGGAAGCGGTCAAAGTGGGAAAAGCCCATTTACATCTGTCTTGGTCACATCCTAAATGGTATGTTTGATACACTGTTTGATGTTTATCAAAATGTTGAAACTGCGAAGTTACTATAGGACACTTTGGAAGCAAAATACATGGCAGAAGATTCTTCTAGTAAGAAGTTTCTTGTTAGTAATTTCAATAATTACAAGATGGTTGATTCGAGGCCTGTCATGGAACAGTATCATGAACTGTTGCGGATTCTAGGGCAGTATGCCCAACATGACATGAAGATGGATGAATCCAACTCAGTTTCAAGCATCATTGACAAGTTACCCCCTTCCTGGAGAGATGTGAAACACACTCCGAAACACCAGAAAGGAGAATTAACTTTGTTTGAACTTGGAAGCCACTTCAGAATTGAAGAAGGCTTGAGAGCACAATAAAAGGTGTTGGTTAATGATGAAAAGAAGTAGGGTGGAACGTCTATGAACATGGTTGAGACGGGTGAATCATCCAAAGGAAACAACAAGTTCAAATGTAAACGAAAGTTTCAAGGGAAAAACAATTCGGATCCAAACAAGAAGCCGAATTTCCCTTGTTGGAAATGTGGTAAGGTTGGTCACTTTAAAATGGACTGTAAATTGATGAAGTATGCCAACAAATTTGGTTCGAAAAACAAGAACGAGACTGGTTCTAGCGGGTCCAAGGACCCGGTCAAGCAAGGTCAGGATTTAGTACAACTTAATAATTCGGTTCAGAATTATGTATCACTAATTTCTGAAACATTTTATGTGCATGATGATGATATTGCTTGGTGGGTTGATTCGGGTGCAACTAGCCATGTATGCAACGATCTTCGTTGGTTTAAAGACTTTCAACCAATCGAAGACGGATCTATCATCAGATGGGGAATGTTGCAACTGAACCAATCAAAGGAATAGGAACCGTGCATGTTGTTTTTACTTCTGGAAGATCGTTACTTTTGAATAATGTTTTGTATGCGCCCGGAATTCGAAAGAATCTGTTAAGTGGCATTGTGTTGAATAATTGTGGTTACAAACAAGTGCTAGAAAGTGACAAGTATATCTTGTCAAGACATGGTTGCTTTGTAGGTTTTGGTTATCTTTGTAATGGTATGTTTATGTTGAATGTTGATGTTTCCTCTATGAATGGGTCTGTTTATGTTGCTTCAACTGGTAATGTTAATGAAATAGCTTCAATCAGTAATGTGAATTGCATAGCTTCAACTAGTAGGAGTAACAACTTGACTGATTCGGAATTATGGCATGCTAGATTAGGACATGTACATTATAAAAGAGTTAAAGAGATGTCTAAATGAGCTTAATTCAACCTAATAACATAAAAAGTATGTAGTAACGTTTATAGATGATGCTACTAGATTCTGCTATGTTTATCTTTTGCACGCTATGGATGAAGCTCTTGAAAAGTTTGAGATCTATAAACAAGAAGTAGAGCTTCATCGGAGTGGGTTGATCAAACCCTACATACGGACAGAGGTGGTGAGTATTTTGATCCGGTGTATTTCCAATCGACTGGAATAATAAACCATACCACAGCTCCTTACACACTAGAACAAAACGGTGTGGCGGAAAGGAAGAATAGGAATCTAAAGGAAATGGTCAATACCATGTTGTCCTATTCCGGCCTAAGTGAAGGTTTTTGGGGTGAAGCTATGTTGACAGCCTGCTACTTGCTAAATAGGGTTCCAACTAGAAGGAACAAGACCACCCCTTATGAGCTTTGGTATAAAAACCACCCGAGCTGTATAAACTGAGAGTTTAGGGTTGTAGGGTCGTGGTAAGGCTTAATAACCCTAAGATAAAGAACATAGGGGAAAGAGGTATAGACTGCATTTTCATTGGGTATGTTGAGCATTAGAAAAATTATTTTGATTAAATTGCTTTATGGAAAATGCCTTAGAAAAATTATTTCATAAAAATTAGTCACAATATTGCAGGAAAAATTTAAGGCGGCAATTTAATTAAAATTGAATTTTGAAAATCCAACCGCTAATAACCGCCAATAACTGCCAAATGACAGTTATCTGCGAATTATCTCAAAAATTCGTAAGGGGTCGTTTTGGTCACAGGGGTTCATACGATTTCACACAAAAACGCACACTGTTGTTCATTTTTCTCCAAAATCAGAGTAGTATTCAATTGGATTATTCGGTAGAACCGCCGAAATAATTTGATCTGAGAGTGACTACACGCCTCTCTGATCATTGAAAATTCCCCAACAAAGATCAAATTAGTTTCTGTGAAGATGGCAAGCGGATCGATGAAGGATATGACAAGCAAGTTTGACAAACTGGAGAAGTTCGAAGGGCAGGACTTCAAGATGGATGAATCCATCTCGGTTTCAAGCATCATTGACAAGTTACCCCTTCTTGGAGGGATGTGAAACACACTCTGAAACACTAGAAAGGAGAATTAAATTTGGTTGAACTTGGAAGCCACTCCAGAATTGAAGAAGGCTTGAGAGCACAAGAAACGATGTTGGTTAATGATGAAAAGAAACAGGCTGGAACGTCTGTGAACATGGTTGAGATGGGTGAATCATCCAAAGGAAACAGCAAGTTCAAAGGTAAACGAAAGTTTCAAGGGAACAACAATTTGGGTCAAAACAAGAAGCCGAATTTCCCTTGTTGGAAATGTGGTAAGGTTGGTCACTTTAAAAGGGACTGTAAATTGATGAAGTATGCCAACAAATTTGGTTTGAAAAACAAGAACGAGACTGGTTCTAGCGGGTCCAAGGACCCGGGCAAGCAAGGTGAGGATTTAGTACAACTTAATAATTCGGTTAAGAATTATGTATCACAAATTTCTGAAGCATTTTATGTGCACGATGATGATATTGCTTGGTGGGTTGATTCGGGTGCAACAAGCCATGTATGCAAGGATCTTCGTTGGTTTAAAGAATTTTAACCAATCGAAGAAAGATCTATCATCAAGATGGGGAATGTTGCAATCAAAGGAATAGGAACCGTGCATCTTGTTTTTACTTCTAGAAAATTGTTACTTTTGAATAATGTTTTGTATGCGCCCGAATTCGAAAGAATCTGTTAAGTGGCATTGTGTTGAATAATTATGGTTACAAACAAGCGCTAGAAAGTGACAAGTATATCTTGTCAAGACATGGTTGCTTTGTAGGTTTTGGTTATCTTTGTAATGGTATGTTTATGTTAAAGGTTGATGTTTATCAAAATGTTGAAACTGCGAAGTTACTACGGGACACTTTGGAAGCAAAATACATGGCAGAAGATTCTTCTAGTAAGAAGTTTCTTTTTAGTAATTTCAATAATTACAAGATGGTTGATTTGAGGCCTGTCATGGAACAGTATCATGAACTGTTGCGGATTCTGGGGCAGTATACCCAACATGACATGAAGATGGATGAATCCATCTCGGTTTCAAGCATCATTGACAAGTTACCCCTTCCTGGAGAGATGTGAAACACACTCTGAAACACCAGAAAGGAGAATTAACTTTGGTTGAACTTGGAAGCCACTTCAGAATTGAAGAAGGCTTGAGAGAACAAGAAACGGTGTTGGTTAATGAAGAAAAGAAACAGGCTGGAACGTCTGTGAACAAGGTTGAGACGGGTGAATCATCCAAAGGAAACAGCAAGTTCAAAGGTAAACGAAAGTTTCAAGGGAACAACAATTTGGGTCCAAACAAGAAGCCGAATTTCCCTTGTTGGAAATGTGGTAAGGTTGGTCACTTTAAAAGGGACTGTAAATTGATGAAGTATGCCAACAAATTTGGATCGAAAAACAAGAACGAGACTGGTTCTAGCGGGTCCAAGGACACGGGCAAGCAAGGTGAGGATTTAGTACAACTTAATAATTCGGTTAAGAATTATTTATCACAAATTTCTGAAGCATTTTATGTGCAGGATGATGATATTGCTTGGTGGGTTGATTCGGGTGCAACAAGCCATGTATGCAAGGATCTTCGTTGGTTTAAAGACTTTTAACCAATCAAAGACGGATCTATCATCAAGATGGGGAATGTCGCAACTGATCCAATCAAAGGAATAGGAACCATGCATCTTGTTTTTACTTCTAGAAAATTGTTACTTTTGAATAATGTTTTGTATGCGCCCAGAATTCGAAAGAATCTGATAAGTGGCATTGTGTTGAATAATTGTGGTTACAAACAAGTGCTAGAAAGTGACAAGTATATCTAGTCAAGACATGGTTGCTTTGTAGGTTTTGGTTATCTTTGTAATGGTATGTTTATGTTGAATGTTGATGTTTCCTCTGTGAATGGATCTGTTTATGTTGCTTCAACTGGTAATGTTAATGAAATAGCTTCAACCAGTAATGTGAATTGCATAGCTTCAACTAGTAGGAGTAACAACTTGACTGATTCGGAATTATGGCATGCTAGATTAGGACAAGTACATTATAAAAGAGTTAAAGAGATGTCTAAAATGAGCTTAATTCCACCTATTAACATAAACAATGATAAATGCCATATTTGCAAGGTGAATAAGATAACCAAAAAGCCTTTCATGCAACATGTTCATAGGGAAACCAAAATGTTAGATTTGATACATAGCGATCTATGTGACTTTCATGCTACACCATCTCTAGGTAATAAAAAGTATGTAGTAGCATTTATAGATGATGCTACTAGATTCTGCTATGTTTATCTTTTGCATGCTAAGGATGAAGCTCTTGAAAAGTTTATGATCTATAAAAAAGAAGTAGAGCTTCATCGGAGTGGGTTGATCAAAACCCTACATACGGAGAGAGGTTGTGAGTATTTTGATCTGGTGTATTTCCAATCGACTGGAATAATACACCATACCACAGCTCCTTATAAATCAGAATAAAATGGTGTGGCGGAATGGAAGAATAGGACTCTAAACGAAATGGTCAATACCATGCTGTCCTATTCCGGCCTAAGTGAAGGTTTTTGTGGTGAGGCTATGTTGACAGCCTGCTATTTGCTAAATAGGGTTCCAACTAGAAGGAACAAGACCACCCCTTATGAGCTTTGGTATAAAAAACCACCGGAGCTGTATAAACAGAGAGTTTGGGGCTGTAGGGCCGTGGTAAGGCTTAATGACCTAAGATAAAGAACATAGGGGAAAGAGGTATAGACTGCATTTTCATTGGGTATGTTGAGCATTAGAAAAATTATTTTGATTAAATTGTTTTATGGAAAATGCCTTAGAAAAATTATTTTTTAATAATTCGACACAGTTTTGCAGGAAAAAATTAAGGCGGCAATTTAATTAAAATTGAATTTTGAAAATCCAAACGCTAATAACCGCTAATAACTGCCAAATGGCAGTTATCTGCGAATTATCTCAAAAATTCGTAAGGGGTCGTTTTGGTCACAGGGGTTCATACGATTTCACACAAAAACGCACACAGTTGTTCATTTTTCTCCAAAATCAGAGTTGTGTCCGATTGGATTATTCGGTAGAATCGCTAAAATAATTTGATCTGAGAGTGACTACACGCCTCTCTGATAATCCGGATTCTGAAAATTCCCTAACAAAGATCAAATTAGTTTCTGTGAAGATGGCAAGCGGATCGATGAATGATATGACAAGCAAGTTTGACAAACCAGAGAAGTTCGAAGGGCAGGACTTCCGAAGATGGCAGAAGAAGATGCACTTTCTTCTCACAACCCTGAAAGTGGTGTACGTGTTGACAACTCCAATCCCAGAGATACTAGAGGAAGGCAATCTGGAACAAATCAGGAAGCGGTCAAAGTGGGGAAAACGACATTTACATCTGTCTTGGTCACATCCTAAATGGTATGTTTGATACACTGTTTGATGTTTATCAAAATGTTGAAACTGCGAAGTTACTATAGGACACTTTGGAAGCAAAATACATGGCAGAAGATTCTTCTAGTAAGAAGTTTCTTGTTAGTAATTTCAATAATTACAAGATGGTTGATTCGAGGCCTGTCATGGAACAGTATCATGAACTGTTGCGGATTCTGGGGCAGTATGCCCAACATGACATGAAGATGGATGAATCCATCTCGATTTCAAGCATCATTGACAAGTTAGCTCCTTCCTGGAGAGATGTGAAACACACTCTGAAACACCAGAAAGGAGAATTAACTTTGGTTGAACTTGGAATCCACTTCAGAATTGAAGAAGGCTTGAGAGCACAAGAAATGGTGTTGGTTAATGATGAAAAGAAACAGGCTGGAACGTCTGTGAACATGGTTGAGACGGGTGAATCGTCCAAAGGAAACAACAAGTTCAAAGGTAAACGGAAGTTTCAAGGGAACAACAATTCGGGTCCAAACAAGAAGCCGAATTTCCCTCGTTGGAAATGTGGTAAGGTTGGTCACTTTAAAAGGGACTGTAAATTGATGAAGTATGCCAACAAATTTGGTTCGAAAAACAAGAACGAGACTGGTTCTAGCGGGTCCAAGGACCCGGGCAAGCAAGGTCAGGATTTAGTACAACTTAATAATTCGGTTCAGAATTATGTATCACTAATTTCTGAAGCATTTTATGTGTAGGATGATGATATTGCTTGGTGGGTTGATTCGGGTGCAACAAGCCATGTATTCAAGGATCTTCGTTGGTTTAAAGACTTTCAACCAATCGATGACGGATCTATCATCAAGATGGGGAATGTCGCAACTGAACCAATAAAAGAAATAGGAACCGTGAATCTTGTTTTTACGTCTAGAAAATTGTTACTTTTGAATAATGTTTTGTATGCGCCCGAATTCGAAAGAATCTGTTAAGTGGCATTGTGTTGAATAATTATGGTTACAAACAAGTGCTAGAAAGTGACAAGTATATCTTGTTATGACATGGTTGCTTTGTAGGTTTTGGTTATCTTTGTAATGGTATTTTTATGTTGAATGTTGATGTTTCCTCTGTAAATGGATCTGTTTATGTTGCTTCAACTGGTAATGTTAATGAAATATTTCAACCAGTAATGTGAATTGCATAGCTTCAACTAGTAGGAGTAACAACTTGACTGATTCGGAATTCTGGCATGCTAGATTAGGACATGTACATTATAAAAGAGTTAAAGAGATGTCTAAAATGAGCTTAATACCACCTATTAACATAAACAATGATAAATGCCATATTTGCAAGGTGAATAAGATAACCAAAAAGCCTTTCATGCAACATGTTCATAGGGAAACCAAAATGTTAGATTTGATACATAGCGCTCTATGTAACTTTCATGCTACACCATCTCTAGGTAATAAAAAGTATGTAGTAACGTTTATAGATGATGCTACTCGATTCTGCTATGTTCATCTTTTGCATGCTAAGGACGAAGCGCTTGAAAAGTTTGAGATCTATAAACAAGAAGTAGAGCTTCATCGGAGTGGGTTGATCAAACCCTACATACGGACAGAGGTGGTGAGTATTTTAATCCGGTGTATTTCTAATCGACTGGAATAATACATCATACCACAGCTCCTTAAACACCAGAACAAAATGGTGTGACAGAAAGGAAGAATAGGACTCTAAAGGAAATGGCCAATACCATGTTGTCCTATTCCGGCCTAAATGAAGGTTTTTGGGGTGAGGCTATGTTGACAGCCTCCTACTTGCTAAATAGGTTTCCAACTAAAAGGAACAAGACCACCCCTTATGAGCTTTGGTATAAAAACCACCTGAGCTGTATAAACTGAGAGTTTAGGTTTGTAGGGCCATGGTAAGGCTTAATGACCCTAAGATAAAGAACATAGGGGAAAGAGGAATCGACTGCATTTTCATTGGGTATGCTGAGCATTAGAAAAATTATTTTGATTAAATTGCTTTATGGAAAATGCATTAGAAAAATTATTTTATAAAAATTCGTCACAATTTTGCAGGAAAAAATTAAGGCGGCAATTTAAATAAAATTGAATTTTGAAAATCCAAACGCTAATAACCGCCAATAACTGCCAAATGGCAGTTATCTGCGAATTATCTCAAAATTCGTAAGGGGTCGTTTTGGTCACAGGGGTTCATACGATTTCACACAAAAACGCACACAATTGTTCATTTTTCTCCAAAATCAGAGTCGTATCCAATTGGATTATTCGGTAGAACCGCCAAAATAATTTGATCTGAGAGTGACTACATGCCTCTCTGATAATCCGGATTCTGAAAATTCCCCAACAAAGATCAAATTAGTTTCTGTGAAGATGGCAAGCGGATTGATGAATGATATGACAAGCAAGTTTGACAATCCGGACAAGTTCGAAGGGTAGGATTTCCGAAGATGGCAGAAGAAGATGCACTTTCTTCTGTCAACCCTGAAAGTGGTGTACGTGTTGACAACTCCAATCCCAGGGATACTGGAGGAAGGCAATCTGGAACAAATCAGGAAGCGGTCAAAGTGGGAAAACGACAATTACATCTGTCTTGGTCACATCCTAAATGGTATGTCTGATTCCCTGTTTGATGTTTATCAAAATGTTGAAACTGCGAAGTTACTATGGGACACTTTGGAAGCAAAATACATGGCAGAAGATTCTTCTAGTAAGAAGTTTCTTGTTAGTAATTTAAATAATTACAAGATGGTTGATTCGAGGTCTGTCATGGAACAGTATCATGAACTGTTGCGGATTCTGGGGCAGTATGCCCAACAAGAGATGAAGAGGGATGAATCCATCTCGGTTTCAAGCATCATTGACAAGTTACCCCCTTCCTGGAGAGATGTGAAACACACTCTGAAACACCAGAAAGGAGAATTAACTTTGGTTGAACTTTGAAGCCACTTCAGAATTGAAGAAGGCTTGAGAGCACAAGAAATGGTGTTGATAATGATGAAACGAACAGGCTGGAACGTCTATGAACATGGTTGAGATGGGTGAATCGTCCAAAGGAAACAACAAGTTCAAAGGTAAACGGAAGTTTCAAGGGAACAACAATTCGGGTCCAAACAAGAAGCCGAATTTCCCTTGTTGGAAATGTGGTAAGGTTGGTCACTTTAAAAGGGACTGTAAATTGATGAAGTATACCAACAAATTTGGTTCGAAAAACAAGAACGAGACTGGTTCTAGTGGGTCCAAGGACCCGGGCAAGCAAGGTCAGGATTTAGTACAACTTAATAATTCGGTTCATAATTATGTATCACAAATTTATGAAGCATTTTATGTGAAGGATGATGATATTGCTTGGTGGGTTGATTCGGGTGCAACAAGCCATGTATGCAAGAATCTTCGTTGGTTTAAAGACTTTCAACCAATCGAAGACGGATCAATCATCAGATGGGGAATGTTGCAACTGAACAAATCAAAGGAATAGGAACCGTGCATCTTGTTTTTACTTATGGAAGATCGTTACTTTTGAATAATGTTTTGTAGGCGCCCAGAATTCGAAAGAATCTGTTAAATGGCATTGTGTTGAATAATTGTGGTTACAAACAAGTAGAAAGTGACAAGTATATCTTGTCAAGACATGGTTGCTTTGTAGGTTTTGGTTATCTTTGTAATGGTATGTTTATGTTGAATGTTGATGTTTCCTCTGTGAATGGATCTGTTTATGTTGCTTCAACTGGTAATGTTAATGAAATAGCTTCAACCAGTAATGTGAATTGCATAGCTTCAATTAGTAGGAGTAACAACTTGACTGATTCGGAATTATGGCATGCTAGATTAGGACATGTACATGATAAAAGAGTTAAAGAGATGTCTAAAATGAGCTTGAATCCACCTATTAACATAAACAATGATAAATGCCATATTTGCAAGGTGAATAAGATAACTAAAAAGCCTTTCATGCAACATGTTCATAGGGAAACCAAAATGTTAGATTTGATACATAGCGATCTATGTGACTTTCATGCTACACCATCTCTAGGTAATAAAAAGTATGTTGTAACGTTTATAGATGATGCTACTAGATTCTGCTATGTTTATCTTTTGCATGCTAAGGATGAAGCTCTTGAAAATTTTAAGATCTATAAACAAAAAGTAGAGCTTCATCGGAGTGGGTTGATCAAAACCCTACATATGGAGAGAGGTGGTGAGTATTTTGATCTGGTGTGTTTCCAATCAACTGGAATGATACACCATACCACAGCTCCTTACACACCAGAACAAAATGGTGTGGCGGACAGGAAGAATAGGACTCTAAAGGAAATGGTCAATACCATGTTGTCCTATTCCGGCCTAAGTGAAGGTTTTTGGGGTGAGGTTATGTTGACAGCCTGCTATTTGCTAAATAGGGTTCCAACTAGAAGGAATAAGACCACCCCTTATGAGCTTTGGTATAAAAACCACCTGAGCTATATAAACTGAGAGTTTGGGGCTGTAGGGTTGTGGTAAGGCTTAATGACCCTAAGATAAAGAACATAGGGGAAAGAGGATAGACTGCATTTTCATTGGGTATGCTGAGCATTAGAAAATTTATTTTGATTAAATTGCTTTATGGAAAATGCCTTAGAAAAATTATTTTATAATAATTCGTCAAAATTTTGCAGGAAAAAACTAAGGCGGCAATTTTATTAAAATTGAATTTTGAAAATCCAACCGCTAATAACCGCCAATAACTGCCAAATGGCAGTTATCTGCGAATTATCTCAAAAATTCGTAAGGGGTCGTTTTGGTCACAGGGGTTCATACGATTTCACACAAAAACGCACACAGTTGTTCATTTTTCTCCAAAATCAGAGTTGTATCCGATTGGATTATTCGGTAGAACCGCCAAAATAATTTGATCTGAGAGTGACTACACGCCTCTCTGACCATCCAGATTTTGAAAATTCCCCAACAAAGATAAAATTAGTTTCTGTGAAGATGGCAAGTGGATCGATGAATGATATGACAAGCAAGTTTGACAAACCGGACAAGTTCGAAGGGCAGGACTTCCGCAGATGGCAGAAGAAGATGCACTTTCTTCTCACAACCTGAAAGTGGTGTACGTGTTGACAACTCCAATCCCAGAGATAATAGAGGAAGGCAATCTGGAACAAATCAGGAAGCGGTCAAAGTGGGAAAACGACAATTACATCTGTCTTGGTCACATCCTAAATGGTATGTCTGATTTCCTGTTTGATGTTTATCAAAATGTTGAAACTGTGAAGTTACTATGGGACACTTTGGAAGAAAAATACAAGGCAGAAGATTCTTCTAGTAAGAAGTTTCTTGTTAGTAATTTCAACAATTACAAGATGGTTGATTCGAGGCCTGTCATGGAACAGTATCATGAACTGTTGCGAATTCTGGGGCAGTATGCCCAACATTACATGAAGATGGATGAATCCATCTCGGTTTCAAGCATCATTAACAAGTTACCCCTTCCTGGAGAGATGTGAAACACACTCTGAAACACCAGAAAGGAGAATTAACTTTGGTTGAACTTGGAAGCCACTTCAGAATTGAAGAAGGCTTCAGAGCACAAGAAACGGTGTTGGTTAATGATGAAAAGAAACAGGCTGGAACTTCTGTGAAAATGGTTGAGACGGGTGAATCGTCCAAAGGAAACAACAAGTTCAAAGGTAAACGGAAGTTTCAAGGGAACAACAATTCGGGTAAAAAAAAAAGCCGAATTTCCCTTGTTGGAAATGTGGTAAGGTTGGTCACTTTAAAAGGGACTGTAAATTGATGAAGTATGCCAACAAATTTGGTTCGAAAAACAAGAACGAGACTGGTTCTAGCGGGTCCAAGGACCCGGGCAAGCAAGGTGAGGATTTAGTACAACTTAATAATTCGGTTAAGAATTATGTATCACTAATTTCTGAATCATTTTATGTGCAGGATGATGATATTGCTTGGTGGGTTGATTCGGGTGCAACAAGCCATGTATGCAAGGATCTTCGTTGATTTAAAGACATTCAACCAATCAAAGACGTATCTATCATCAGATGGGGAATGTTGCAACTGAACCAATCAAGGGAATAGGAACCGTGCATCTTGTTTTTACTTCTGGAAGATCGTTACTTTTGAATAATGTTTTGTATGCGCCCAGAATTCGAAAGAATCTGTTAAGTGGCATTGTGTTGAATAATTGTGGTTACAAAAAAGTTCTAGAAAGTGACAAGTATATCTTGTCAAGACATGGTTGCTTTGTAGGTTTTGGTTATCTTTGTAATGGTATGTTTATGTTGAATGTTGATGTTTCCTCTGTGAATGGATCTTTTTATGTTGCTTCAACTGGTAATGTTAATGAAATAGCTTCAACCAGTAATGTGAATTGCATAGCTTCAACTAGTAGGAGTAACAACTTGACTGATTCGGAATTATGGCATGCTAGATTAGGACATGTACATTATAAAAGAGTTAAAGAGATGTCTAAAATGAGCTTAATTCCACCTATTAACATAAACAATGATAAATGCCATATATGCAAGGTGAATAAGATAACTAAAAAGCCTTTCATGCAACATGTTCATAGGGAAACCAAAATGTTAGATTTCATACATAGCGATCTATGTGACTTTCATGCTACACCATCTCTAGGTAATAAAAAGTATGTTGTAACGTTTATAGATGATGCTACTAGATTCTACTAAGTTTATCTTTTGCATGCTAAGGATGAAGCTCTTGAAAAGTTTAAGATCTATAAACAAGAAGTAGAGCTTCATCGGAGTGGGTTGATCAAAACCCAACATACGGAGAGAGGTGGTGAGTATTTTGAGCTGGTGTATTCCCAATCGACGGGAATAATACACCATACCACAGCTCCTTACACACCAGAACAAAATGGTGTGGCGGAAAGGAAGAATAGGACTCTAAAGGAAATGGTCAATACCATGTTGTCCTGTTCCGGCCTAAGTGAAGGTTTTTGGGGTGAGGCTATGTTGACAGCCTGCTATTTGCTAAATAGGGTTCCAACTAGAAGGAACAAGACCACCCCTTATGAGCTTTGGTATAAAAACCACCTGAGCTGTATAAACTGAGAGTTTGGGGCTGTAGGGTTGTGGTAAGGCTTAATGACCCTAAGATAAAGAACGTAGGGGAAAGAGGTATAGACTGCATTTTCATTGGGTATGCTGAGCTTTAGAAAAATTATTTTATTAAATTGCTTTTATGGAAAATGCCTTAGAAAAATTATTTTGTAATAATTCGTCACAATTTTGCAGGAAAAAATTAAGGCGGAAATTTAATTAAAATTGAATTTTGAAAATCCAACCGCTAATAACCGCCGATAACTGCCAAATGGCAGTTATCTGCGAATTATCTCAAAAATTCGTAAGGGGTCGTTTTGGTCACATGGGTTCATACGATTTCACATAAAAACGCACACAGTTGTTCATTTTTATCCAAAATCAGAGTTGTATCCGATTGGATTATTCGGTCGAACCGCCGAAATAATTTGATCTGAGAGTGACTACACGCCTCTCTGATCATCCGGATTCTGAAAATTCCCCAACAAAGATCAAATTAGTTTCTGTGATGGCAAGCGGATCGATGAATGATATGACAAGCAAGTTTGACAAACGGACAAGTTCGAAGGGCAGGACTTCCGAAGATGGCAAAAAAAGATGCACTTTCTTCTCACAACCCAGAAAGTGGTGTACGTGTTAACAACTCCAATCCCAGATATACTAGTGGAAGGCAATCTGGAACAAATCAGGAAGCGGTCAAAGTGGGAAAACGACAATTACATCTGTCTTGGTCACATCCTAAATGGTATGTCTGATTCCCTGTTTGATGTTTATCAAAATGTTGAAACTATGAAGTTACTATGGGACACTTTGGAAGCAAAATACATGGCAGAAGATTCTTCTAGTAAGAAGTTTCTTGTTAGTAACTTCAATAATTACAAGATGGTTGATTCGAGGCCTATCATGGAACAGTATCATGAACTGTAGCGGATTCTAGGGCAGTATGCCCAACATGACATGAAGATGGATGAATCCATCTCGGTTTCAAGCATCATTGACAAGTTACCCCCTTCCTGGAGAGATGTGAAACACACTCTGAAACACCAGAAAGGAGAATTAACTTTGGTTGAACTTGGAAGCCACTTCAGAATTGAAGAAGGCTTGAGAGCACAAGAAACGGTGTTGGTTAATGATGAAAAGAAACAGGCTGGAACGTCTGTGAACATGGTTGAGACGGGTGAATCGTCCAAAGGAAACAAGTTCAAAGGTAAACGGAAGTTTCAAGGGAACAACAATTCGGGTCCAAACAAGAAGTCGAATTTCCCTTGTTGGAAATGTGGTACGGTTGGTCACTTTAAAAGGGACTGTAAATTGATGAAGTATGCCAACAATTTTGGTTCGAAAAACAAGAACGAGACTGGTTCTAGCGGGTCCAAGGACCCGGGCAAGCAAGGTCAGGATTTAGTACAACTTAATAATTCGGTTCAGAATTATCTATCACTAATTTCTGAAGCATTTTATGTGCGGGGTGATGATATTGCTTGGTGGGTTGATTCGGGTGCAACAAGCCATGTATGCAAGGATCTTCGTTGGTTTAAAGACTTTCAACCAATCGAAGACGGATCTATCATCAAGATGGGGAATGTTGCAACTGAACCAATCAAAAGAATAGGAACCGTGCATCGTTTTTTTACTTCTGGAAGATCGTTACTTTTGAATAATGTTTTGTATGCGCCCGGAATTCGAAAGAATCTGTTAAGTGGCATTGTGTTGAATAATTGTGTTTACAAACAAGTGTTAGAAAGTGACAAGTATATCTTGTCATGACATGGTTGCTTTGTAGATTTTGGTTATCTTTGTAATGGTATGTTTATGTTGAATGTTGATGTTTCCTCTGTGAATGGATCTGTTTATGTTGCTTCAACTGGTAATGTTAATGACATAGCTTCAACCAGTAATGTAAATTGCATAGCTTCAACTCGTAGGAGTAACAACTTGACTGCTTCGGAATTATGGCATGCTAGATTAGGACATGTACATTATAAAAGAGTTAAAGATATGTCTAAAATGAGCTTAATTCCACCTATTAACATAAACAATGATAAATGCCATATTTGCAAGGTGAATTAGATAACCAAAAAGCCTTTCATGCAACATGTTCATAGGGAAACCAAAATGTTAGATTTGATACATAGCGATCTATGTGACTTTCATGCTACACCATCTCTAGGTAATAAAAAGTATGTAGTAACGTTTATAGATGATGCTACTAGATTCTTCTATGTTTATCTTTTGCATGCTAAGGAGGAAGCTCTTGAAAAGTTTAAGATCTATAAACAAGAAGTAGAGCTTCATCGGAGTGGGTTGATCAAAACCCTACATACAAACAGAGGTGATGAGTATTTTAATCCGGTGTATTTCCAATCGACTGGAATAATACACCATACCACAGCTCCTTACACACCAGAACAAAATGGTGTGGCGGAAAGGAAGAATAGGACTCTAAAGGAAATGGTCAATACCATGTTGTCCTATTCCGGCCTAAGTGAAGGTTTTTGGGGTGAGGCTATGTTGACAGCCTGCTATTTGCTAAATAGGGTTCCAACTAAAAGGAACAAGACCACCCCTTATGAGCTTTGGTATAAAAAAACCACATGAGTTGTATAAACTGAGAGTTTGGGGTTGTAGGGCCGTGGTAAGGCTTAATGACCCTAAGATAAAGAACATAGGGGAAAGAGATATAGACTGCATTTTCATTGTGTATGCTGAGCATTAGAAAAATTATTTTAATTAAATTGCTTTATGGAAAATGCCTTAGAAAAATTATTTTATAATAATTCGTCACAATTTTGCAGGAATAAATTAAGGCGGCAATTTAATTAAAATTGATTTTGAAAATCCAACCGCTAATAACCGCCAATAACTGCCAAATGGCAGTTATCTGCAAATTATCTCAAAAATTCGCAAGGGGTCGTTTTGGTCACAGGGGTTCATACGATTTCACACAAAAACGCACACAGTTGTTCATTTTTCTCCAAAATCAGAGTTGTATCCGATTAGATTATTCGGTAGAACCGCCAAAATAATTTGATCTGAGAGTGAGTACACGCCTCTCTGATCATCCGGATTCTAAAAATTCCCCAATAAAGATCAAATTAGTTTCTGTGAAGATGGCAAGCGGATCGATGAATGATATGACAAGCAAGTTTGACAAACTGGAGAAGTTCGAAGGGCAGGACTTCCGAAGATGGCAGAAGAAGATGCACTTTCTTCTCACAACCCTGAAAGTGGTGTACGTGTTGACAACTCCAATCCCAGAGATACTAGAGGAAGGCAATCTGGAACAAATCAGGAAGCAGTCAAAGTAGGAAAACGACAATTACATCTGTCTTGGTCACATCCTAAATGGTATGTCTGATTCCCTGTTTGATGTTTATCAAAATGTTGAAACTGCGAAGTTACTATGGGACACTTTGGAAGCAAAGTACATGGCAGAAGATTCTTCTAGTAAGAAGTTTCTTGTTAGTAATTTCAATAATTACAAGATGGTTGATTCGAGGCCTGTCATGGAACAGTATCATGAACTGTTGCGGATTCTGGGGCAGTATGCCCAACATGATATGAAGATTGATGAATCCATCTCGGTTTCAAGCATCATTGACAAGTTACCCCCTTCCTGGAGATATGTGAAACATACTCTGAAACACCAGAAAGGAGAATTAACTTTGGTTGAACTTGGAAGCCACTTCAGAATTGAAGAAGGCTTGAGAGCAAAAGAAACGGTGTTGGTTAATGATGCAAAGAAACAGGCTGGAAGGTCTGTGAAAATGGTTGAGACGGGTGAATCGTCCAAAGTAAACAACAAGTTCAAAGGTAAATGGAAGTTTCAAGGGAACAACAATTCGGGTCCAAACAAGAAGCCGAATTTCCCTTGTTGGAAATGTGGTAAGGTTGGTCACTTTAAAAGGGACTGTAAATTGATGAAGTATGCCAACAAATTTGGTTCGAAAAACAAGAACGAGACTGGTTCTAGCGGGTCCAAGGACCCGGGTAAGCAAGGTCAGGATTTAGTACAACTTAATAATTCGGTTCAGAATTATCTATCACTAATTTCTGAAGCATTTTATGTGCGGGGTGATGATATTGCTTGGTGGGTTGATACGGGTGCAACAAGCCATGTATGCAAGGATCTTCGTTGGTTTAAAGACTTTCAACCAATCGAAGACGGATCTATCATCAGATGGGGAATGTTGCAATTGAACCAATCAAAGGAATAGGAACCGTGCATCTTGTTTTTACTTCTGGAAGATCGTTACTTTTGAATAATGTTTTGAATGCGCCCGGAATTCGAAAGAATATGTTAAGTGGCATTGTGTTGAATAATTGTGGTTACAAACAAGTGCTAGAAAGTGACAAGTATATCTTGTCAAGACATGGTTGCTTTGTAGGTTTTGGTTATCTTCGTAATGGTATGTTTATGTTGAATGTTGATGTTTCCTCTGTGAATGGATCTGTTTATGTTGCTTCAACTGGTAATGTTAATGACATAGCTTCAACCAGTAATGTAAATTGCATAGCTTCAACTAGTAGGAGTAACAACTTGATTGTTTCGGAATTTGGCATGCTAGATTAGGACATGTACATTATAAAAGAGTTAAAGATATGTCTAAAATGAGCTTAATTCCACCTATTAACATAAACAATGATAAATGCCATATTTGCAAGGTGAATTAGATAACCAAAAAGCCTTTCATGCAACATGTTCATAGGGAAACCAAAATGTTAGATTTGATACATAGCGATCTATGTGACTTTCATGCTACACCATCTCTAGGTAATAAAAAGTATGTAGTAACGCTTATAGATGATGCTACTAGATTCTTCTATGTTTATCTTTTGTATGCTAACGATGAAGCTCTTGAAAAGTTTAAGATCTATAAACAAGAAGTAGAGCTTCATCGGAGTGGGTTGATCAAAACCCTATATACGGACAGAGGTGATGAGTATTTTAATCCTGTGTATTTCCAATCGACTGGAATAATACACCATACCACAGCTCCTTACACACCAGAACAAAATGGTGTGATAGAAAGGAAGAATAGGACTATAAAGGGAATGATCAATACCATGTTGTCCTATTCCGGCCTAAGTGAAGGTTTTTGGGGCAGGCTATGTTGACAGCCTGCTATTTGCTAAATAGGGTTCCAACTAAAAGGAACAAGACCACCCCTTATGAGCTTTGGTATAAAAAACCACCTGAGCTATATAAACTGAGAGTTTGGGGCTGTAGGGCCGGGGTAAGGCTTAATGACCCTAAGATAAAGAACATAGGGGAAAGAGGTATAGACTGCATTTTCATTGGGTATGCTGAGCATTAGAAAAATTATTTTGAATAAATTCCTTTATGGAAAATGCCTTAGAAAAATTATTTTATAAAATTCGTCACAATTTTGCAGGAAAAAATTAAGGCGGCAATTTAACTAAAATTGAATTTTGAAAATCTAACCGCTAATAACCGCCAATAACTGCCGAATGGCAGTTATCTGCGAATTATCTCAAAAATTCGTAAGGGGTCGTTTTGGTCACAGGGGTTCATACGATTTCACACAAAAATGCACACAGTTGTTCATTTTTCTCCAAAATCAGAGTTGTATCCGATTGGATTATTTGGTAGAACCGCCGAAATAATTTGATCTGAAAGTGACTACACGCCTCTCTGATCATCCGGATTCTGAAAATTCCCCAACAATTTTAGTAACATATCTCATTGTGAAACTATGTCTTATACCCACCCACGGTATTAGTATTCCTTACTCATTAAAGTGGGGTTCATAAATTTCTCCACGGACATTGAGTATACCTTTTTCTGATGATATTAGGCGAAACGCAGTCATCAATTATCGAATCTCTTAATTCTGAATGATATGATTTGAAACATAATCATTTGGTTCTTAACGTAGAATTTATAAGTATTGGAATGCTATATATGTCTAATGAAACAATGTTCTTATGTTCTTTTCACGAAGTTTTTTTTCCTTTTGGTTTATTGCATGCAACCCTAAACTCTTAATGGATTTGTTCTTGTACCAAATCTGAAATGGGGTAGTTTTGATCCTTTTCATTAGAAAATCTTTTTGATAATCAGTAGGTTGTTAACATAGCCTCTCCCAGAATGGTTAACTTGTACCGAGTTACTTTTGGTTTCGATGAATCGGCTTTTGTACTAAAGATCAAAATATATGCTTATAATGATGTTTCAGTTCTGATGAGTATGTTTGATACCAAAGACCATGTTCAATACTGTAACATCCCAAAATCTTGTCGTTAACCTAACTAAATGAGTGGGTTTAGTGTTCGGTAAACGAGTCTTGGATGTGATGATCTTGAATGGGTGGTCTCAAGGGACCCGGTTGTCATTCTTTTAAAGAATTAACACTGTAACATTGGGAACAAGGAGTAACATTTTAAATTGGAGGGGCCGGGATGAATATATGTTTTTAAACACCTAGTGAAAAAACCCTTGATACCTCAAAACATTGATCCAGGGTTGTCGCGATAGGAGCGAGGAGGAGAAAAGGTGCGATGACTGTTGCGACTTTGATCTCCAAACCGATTTACGGGTAAGGTTTCACAAATGGAACTTCCATTTAATTGTTATTTGCTCATTTCGATGGTAGTGAATTAGTTATTAGGGTCTATGTTTTTAGCTTTAAATATGTTATAGAGGATTCTAGACGTTTGGTGAAGGAATTGAACGAAATGAAGAAATCTAGCGGGTTTCAAGAACTCTTGTGACATTGTTTTGGTCACCTGAGGTGACAACAACGTTAGTATGAGGTGAAAGTGTTCGGTGACGCGGTCGTGTGGATTTATTATGGACCCGAAAAAGAGTTCGTTTGATAGGGTTTCAATCCACACGAAGATAGATGCGCAAAATATGGTTCCAGCAGCAGCGACGGTACAGGGGGTAGTTCTCAGCAACACAGTCGCGCAAAACATAGTCTGTATGGGTCGTTTCGGGCTACTCGCGTGTTTACGCGCAAAACCGAACAAATTGAGAAAAAGATTTTTTTTCTAGGGTGGCGGCCGACACCAATAATTTTTTGAGGTCTAGCATGTTGAGACGAAATTATTAGAATATACCTAAATCAGTGGCTAAATTTATATCAAACTGTATCATCACAATTTATTGTGATGATACAGTTTGATACAAATTGTGCCACTGATTTAGGTATTTTTTGTGTTAAATGAGAGAATATTTTTCCTCCGTGCTCATTCCATCTTTTCCAGACTATTATATAGAAATTACATTTAATGGTCACCTCTATATTTTCTCCTACAATTATGTTATCTACAATAATTGTGATGATACAGTTTGATACAAATTTAGCCACTGGTTTAGGTATATTCTAATAGAAAGAGTGGATACGTGTATCGCCTGAAACGGAGTTGGCATGGTCAAGTTATGACCAAATTTAGTTTCTACTCGCACCAACACTACACTCTCTAGGAGGTTGTGCGTAGAGGTTCTGAACGGCACGTACACATAGGTATGACTTTGTTGAACTTAATATTCATTGTTGGGAACCTTTTGGGATATGGGAAAATTGCCTGGGATGACATTTGAGAATGTTTTTCATAACAAGTTTTAAGATTTAGTAAATGTTGTCTCATGGCTGGGTCATTTTTATGATGTCCGAGTCAATAAGACTTGGTTAGCCTAACATAGGCAAGTGATGGTCGTAATGTGTAGTTGATTATTAGTGAGATAATGGAGTTGTAGTGGTATGAGGTGGTGTGTGGGTCCGTGTTGATTTTATGACTTGTTAGGTAGAGCCTTAACTCGTCATGGAACAACCGAGCATTTCCAACCTTGTATTTATTTTTACAACCTTGTATATTAATTTCAAACTAATAAAAAATTAAAAGTTAAATATTTAGTTCTATAAAGTTTTATTGAACAAAAATACATGATTTTTAAAGATCAAGTTTTATAAAGTTTGAAAGTTTTTTTTATAAATAAAACAAATCATGTAAATAAAAATAGTGGTTTTATAAAAACTATCAAACTAAAGGTGTTTATGGTGACAACTTCCCAAAGTCACTTTCAAAGTTAATGAATGTTGTAGCATTAAGTGTCAATGTTTAGAACCTTCAGGGAATAATCTCGTCAAATACGAAAACTTAAAAAAACGTCTAAGTCAATCATGTCGATTTTCCAATATGGTCACTCCGGTGGAATCCCGGATTTTCCGACTATGTCCAGTAATCAACCATGTGATCGTCACGTTGTTTTTCCTTTGATCTCGAAAATTTTTGCTAGTCATTCCACAGATACCAAAAACGCGCTTTATTAGCTTGTAAACAACCAATTATATCAATATCAATTTCAAATTCAAATTCAAATTGGATCTCCAACCAAATTCAATTCCTTCCCTTTTAACGAGTGTCGGTGTAATTTAGTATATATGTGAGACCTTAATCATCATTGCGGACGTTTACCACTCCCAATCTCCTTCAATTTTCTCTGCAGCCACGAATTTAAACCACCAGCATCTCATCGGAACTTCCTTTCTCACCGGACTCGTCAATTCCCGTTGGGTACTCCTCACAACATCAACTTGCGTGTTCTTTTACATAGCCCCTTTTCACCGTATTTACTTTTGAGATGTTACATGTGCCACTATTTAAATAATATTTTTCCATTACTTATACCATATACAATTCAATTACATTGTATGATGTCTTGTTGTATTTGTGTATACTTGCTTGCATTCCATATTATTTTACCATACCAATACATTTAATATCTATGATCAAGTCGAACAGGATTACATGATAGATCTATTGTCCTGGCAACCAATCCTCATTATACCATTTTTTTTGAACCCTTTGGGTTTCATACCAGTCAACTAAGGTTTGAGTGTACATACATTTGTTTTGCCATGTCTTGTGTTATAAATTGCTTAGATGAATACCATGTCTTGGGATTGAATGGCATTAGTTTCAGGAACCAATTTCGATAGATTAAGCAAAAGCCATTTGAGTTCTTGAGAGCTCTTTAATGACGTTAAAGGTGAATAAATTTAGGATTTAATTCAATTAACTATGTGATAGGGTGAACGATTTAATGATGGCATTATGATTCTCCATCAAAGTAGAACGATAGAGATCAAAAGAAGGTGAATCGGTACGTTAAAACAGATTTTTGGCATGGGTAATATCGAGTGGGTTGCGTGTTCGTTGTAGAAGAAGAAGGGTTCGAGGTTCGGGTTTGGGAATTTATACAATTCACACCGGAGAACATTACCAATGATCTTGTAGACCAACTAGTGTGCGTGTCACTTTATAACCGGAGAGGGTCGGGTTCAAGTCCCGCTCTCTGCATTTTTTTCTCTTTTGTTCTTTCATATAAACAACTTTCATGACATGTCTAACTAGGTCCATGCACCTTGTAACTTATACAACTTAACAAACCTGGTCATGTACCTTGTAACTACCTTATCTAACTTTAATAAATTGCACTTTGGTCCCTTTAGTTTATAAAACCTGTTAACTTGACTAACTGATAACACTAACTTAGTTAGTATGTTTCTCTTATACACTAACTAATAAACTAACCTATTTAGCTAGCTTTCTATAACAATAACTAAGTGGGTTTACTAACCCAGTTAGTTGATTTGCTTTGATTTTAGTTTCCATTTATTACAAAAACAGCCCCTTACTTCTAACTTTATATAACTAACAAATTTAACTTCGTTAATACTTCTCTTATTTATATCTAACCGAAATAACTGAGTTGCTTTATAATATTAACGTTTTTTGTCTGGTTTGATCCAATGCGACGCATGACGATTAATCAAATAATTAAATGTTTAAAATTACCAAAATTCTTATTTTTATTTAATTTGAAAAGGGACGTTTTTGCAACCTGGGTGAGATTTTGGACATCTGATTTGACGGATGTTACACGGGGACTGAAACTAAACAAAATGCACAAGGTTTGGAAAACATACCCTCGCGTGACGCAAGGAATGTACTCTCTCTTCTCGTGTCGTGCGATTTAATATGTTTCAACAACTTCTCAACTCCTAACACTCAACAACTTCATTAAAACCACTAACCTTAATCCTCAGCTATAAAACCAAGACTCCCACCACTACATTTCCCTTGCCACGCTCTCAGTTCACTCTCTAAACTCTCTCAAACTTCAAAATCTTTCAATTTTGTGCAGAAGGTTCTTTGAACCAAAAGTAACTCACTTTCTTCTTCTCATTTTCATGAATTCTTGCTTCTACTTCTTTGGGATAACCTCTAGGAGTGTTTCTACAAGTTTACCATGGTAAACTAGGTTGGAACATCACCATTTTGAGGTCTAAAGTGCAATTTATTTTCTATTTGTTATAAAACTTTCATACTATGGCACTTCTACCTTGCTTTCTTGGAGTATCTTGTACCAAACCAAGTTCTCAACTAATCTTCATGTTGAGGGACTTGAGTTAAGGTGTATTCTAGAAAGTATGAGGTCCTTGTACCTCTTTTCTTAATGTATAAAGACCCTAAGTGGTCTCCATAGTGAGAGAAACCAAACCAAGTCTCCAACTTACAACGTTATAGATTTTTGTTATGGTGCATGGCGTGAACAATGTAACTTTTGTTCTACAACTTGGATTCCACCTACCTCACTTGATTACTTAGTTAGCTAGCTTACATTTATACCATCTAAGCCACCAAACAACTTCCAAGCAAACAAAGTAAGCAAACTACACAAAGTCTCCAAACACTGTCCCTGTTTGGAATACACTCGTCTAGTTTAAATCACTTGGTTGGTTGGTGAACTAAAGGGTTTTATATTTGTTCTTATGTTTATATTCATGACCATCTGAATCATCTTTAAGATGATTTGTGTATTGGTGAAATTCCAAGGTTAAAGGATTTATCTTACCTTTGCATGACAATATATGACTTGGACTTCAAATAATTTTATATATATATATATATATATATATATATATATATATATATATATATATATATATATATATGGTTAAATGTTATGTGTTGAGATGGAAATCTTCTAAGTCTTGAACTTCTTATCTTGGGCTTCCATTGAGTATCTTATTCATGAAAAACACTAACTAAAATGGTGTCCAAATAAGTATTCAAGCAAGATAGATTTTTATGTATTCTCATACTATTAGATTCCCGAATTCCTTTTAATTCTAAATTCGTCATATTCATACACCTTGTTTATCAAATTTAGGATAACCTCGGTGCTCACTCCTTCCAACACGTTCAAACTCACCTTTGTGGAAAGTATTCGCAAACCATGAGTATTATTGACCCATTTTACTTTTAAATCACCTTGGGTTGCTACATGTATCAAGATTAAATTCATGATCACACATATAAACAATCTTATTAAATCACTCAATCTGTAAAACATGTTACTTGTTAATTCATACTAGGACTATTCATGCATGTTATCTATCATTAACTTTGCAAGCCTGCCTTAACATGTATACCGCTGTAGGAGTAGCACACCGTCCGTTTTATGGTAATTGTTAAGTATTCAATCAATACGGTCTTATTCATTTTGGTAGTAAGATTACGCTAGTGGACATTTTGGTTGATTCATAGTTGATGCATGCTAGTATGATATTTAACTAAGTATACAAATTGTCATGTGGATTCGATACATTCTCATACTTATGCTACGTAGACAAAACTTGTATGCACACCAACCTTTTGTGTTGACGGATATTTTATAAGGACAAGGACTTGATTGAACCAAATCGACAACCATGGAGACTTGATTTTTTATTCCACAGAATATAAGGAAGAAGAAGTTTCTCAATTCTACTTTTGGTCCCTTGGGGTATCAAAGTCATTTCACTACTTCTGTAACGTTGGGGTAACGGTAGGGACTTGATTCATCCAAATTGACAACTACAGAGACTTGATTTTTTGATTCCACGGAATATAAGGAAGAAGAAGTTTCTCAATTCTACTTTTGGTCCCTAGGAGTATTATTGTATTAAAGTCATTTCACCATTTCTGTAATGCTGGGGTAACGGTAGGGACTTGACTGATCCAAATCGACAACCATAGGGACTTGATTGTTCAATTTTGGCACTCATGGATTGAACGTGTCATTAGGTATTTACCACAAGGACTGAAATTGTAGTTTACTCTTGTTTTTAAATCTCCCATTTTAGTAAATATTTATTACAAACACCAACCATTTAAAGGAAAAAAAACACTCCCACTTATAAACCCATTACAATTCTTAACAGAATAGCACCTGGGACAAGGTTTTAAATTTTAACCAAAAAAATCTCTTTCCTAAAACTTAAACTAAATACATATTTATTTTGTACTTTTGAAAATACCAAAAAACTCTCTTTCCTAAAACTTAAACTACATATTTATTTTGTCCTTTTGGAAATATTCTGAAATTCTTGTAGGCCTTTACGACGCAGATCATGATTGTCACACCCCGGCTTTCAACAGCCAATCTAAACACCGGTGAGCCCGGGTGGGGAATATCGTGACGTAAGTTGATAACATCATAGATAATTAAACACAGCACAGCGGAAGTCTTGAAGTAAAATTACTATTACAAACCAAATGTTCAATGTCACACCATAACCCGCAGCGGATTGAGTTTTCATCAAAGCTCATGACATTTACTATTATAAAAGTTTCATATTTATTATCTCAATTTAAAACATAACAATTCAATCAACACATAATTCATACAAACACAAAATGTTCCAAACAAAGTTTGCAAGTAACGTTTTATTTTCTTCTAAGGCCCAAGTCCTACGTGATCCATGCTTCACACCTGTTCACTTGTATCATGTGTAAAAATAAAGTTTTGGGTCAACATAAGTTGGTGAGTGAATCCCGTTTAATCATTAGGTAAAATGGTATGTTTATTATTTAATAAAATGTGCATTATCCAAATATGAGCAACGTATATGTAATTTAAACCACAAACCACACAATCATTTAGCAATGTACACGTGAGCACGATAAGCGATGTGCTGTGAGATCAAGGTTCAATCAAACGGAGCCGATCTAATATGTTAGGCAACGCAACGCTCTACTCGTAAGTAACGGGGAACAAATGGGCCTAATGTGAGAGCTTGACTGTAATGAGAAATGTAAACTCAAATAATAATAATCAACATTATCACATAGCACGTTATATCACATAAAGATAATAGCACGAGATTTGAGATAGTGAAATAAACAAAAGCGACACATGATACACCCTAAAAACGTGAAAAAAAAGGGAGTTGTAAGAATTCATTTACATTGGGTGCGCTTAAGATTTGAAGATGATTGCGCATGATCGAGATATCAAACGACCATAAGGTTAACCTAAATATTAACATAATATATTAGATAAATATATATTCTTTTGGTTAAAATTAACATATTTTTTTACTTAATTTATTATTTACACAATTTCATTAGACTTTTAAGATAATTATTATTGTATTTATTACTAATTTATTTGCTTAGAAAGAGATTATTTGGTTATATATTATTATAGTTTTTATGGAAAAATAAGTTTAATTAAAAAAATATGTTTTCCCCTTGGATTGAACTGGCCGGACATAGGCAGCGTGTGTGGATCGAACTCGAGACCTCTCGCTTATGTGGACGCAGCTCGACCAACTGAGCTACGTGTCTAACCCGAAATATATCAGATTTTAATTAACTTTATACACTTATTGAACCAAACTATATTCTAATTTATTAAAAAGGTTTGGTAGATTATAGGAATCGTGTGATGGAACCGGCTCAAAACCGCGTCTGTTGTTTCATGTGCACACAGCCCGACCAATTGGGTTGTGTGTCTAACCCATTGGATATCAAGTTTTAATTAATTTTATATACTTACAGTCACGTTTTATAATTTAGCTTTTAAAAAGATTTGATTTATTTCAGCGTAGCAGAACATGAACATGATTCGAACCCGGGCATGTGGTTTCATGCGCACACAGTCCTACCAACTGGACTGTGTGTCTAACCCGGTCTAAACATAATTTTAAATTCTTATAAACACAAGCTCACTTCGTCTTCTTTGTTTTAAAAACACATAAACTTTTTAACCCAATGTGTTTGGATTTGCTTAGAAAATCCTTCGTTAATTTCTACTGACTACATATGTGATTGAGAAGGATGAAAGAAAATAAACGAAGGGTATACCGAACAGTGATGCGTTAGATCTCCGGCGTTTTGAAAATTTCTCCGGCGAGGTTATTATGATGAACAGGAGCTTTGTAGAGAACTTTGGGAGTGTGCGAGTACATTATGAAGAATTCCCTAAGTTCCTATTTATAGCCAAAAACTGATCACAAGAATTGAATTTCGGTTTCGGTTGTTACGGTCAAAAGTAATTATGGTAGCAATGATTGCAACTCATAATTGGATACATTTACTTGGTTTTGAGTCTAGATGCACAATTTAGAGACGTTTTCTTCAGTTAATTTGCAAAGAAACGGTAATTCTTGATGATTGCCCAGATTTAAGCTTGGTTGTTACAGGTGGATGATTCAAGAAGAACACTTGATTAAGAAAGTTTAAAAGATTTATTTGTTGAATTTGTTCAGATGTTGTGTGTGCGATGCAGTGGTGTGTTGTGTGTGTGTGAATTTATGCGACCCGGGTTCGAGTCCCGCGGTCAGCATATATTTTTTTTTAATTTTTATTTACTACCTTTTAGAATTATTAGATATATATATATATATTACTTATATTTATTACTATTTTTATTATTATTTATATTTCACCAAAATCCATTAAACGATTAACATAAATTTTAAACGAAGGATCATATACTTGATTACAAAGTGGGGCGGGTTTTATGACCCGTTTTACGACAGATGTTACATTCAAAGTACCAAAATAATACACAGACGGCTCATAATAGAAGATCCACAGGCGGATCATAAATTATACAAAAAAAGAATGTAAAACAGACTTTGGGCAGATCTAGGATTTGCAAGATCCTCTTATCACTATCGAGCACTTCCAGCCTTTTTTCATATTGTACCTGTAAGCTTAGTCTTTTGAAAATACGTTAGCTTTCGCTGGTAAATACACCCAACCGACTCATTTTGGAAACATTTAAAAATATGGTTTAAGTGCGTATCAGCACAAAATCTTTTATAACTTGGGAAAGTTGACCATCCAACCTTGTTAACAGATTCACATGTTTGTCTATACATACAGGGCCCGGTACGGAGACCGAGACATGATTAACGTAAACACCACTTTGAACTCACGAAGGAGTTATTTCTTCCCAACCTTGTGGGTAATGCATTATGAGTGTCTATCGGGTGTATGCTGACCTGAGGTCGTGGTCACACGCAAATTTAATCCCAAAACTGCTATTAGCTAGCGGTAAGTGGGTGTCAAACACAAGGATTTGTGGAACTAGTGTTATCAAATGGTTGTACTATTATACTAATTACCTAATTTGCACAATTTAAATTTCAGATTTTCGATTGATGAATTAGATTTTAACTACTTAATACTTCAAAGATTGGTTCTTTTAACAGATTAATAGAAGAATGATCACCTTGAGTTTCCGGTTCAAAACGCATGTGTTCCAATTTTACTAGAAAGAGTCACATAGACATGACTCGTGTTTGATTAACTAGTTGTGATAAAAGGGAACAAAGTACTCGGATTGAAATGTGAGGTCGTTACCCGATGACCAATTGATCAATACCCAACCCGTAAACCTTCCCGTGATATATTGATTGTCAACGACACCAAGAACGTACGAGATAAGCAATAAGCAAAATATCAACCAACAACTTACAAATAATCAATCAACACCATAATCACAATAACATAGCAATTATTCTAGAAATAAGCAAATTGAAACACAATTGTTTACCGAACCTTCAACACAAGATGATCACCGAAATGTTTAGCCACTCATGTTCTTACAATCAAACAAACTTCAATTGTCTTGTTCATATGAATCAAACACACTCAAATATTGTTTAGAACTTGTTAGAATCAATGAAAAACACCCAAAATCGCCTCCTATCTTCTCTGCACTTCGTTCCAATGATTGATAATGTGAAAGGCCACCATAACTCAGCTTAAATTGGGCAGTTACACATTTCCCGTAGCCCACCACCGTAAGCTACGGTGCCCACCGTAGCTTACGGTGGGCAAACATTTCATTATGGCTTCAACCTTCTGTCTTACGGTGATCTCTAAGAGTGGACTCCACCGTAAGCTACGGTGTCAGCTTCATTTTTCCGTTTTTGCCCTTCGTGCAATCTATTAAGTCCCCTCTTCGATTAGGCTCTTGTAAGTACCCGCTAAAGCACGTTTAAGTCCCTCATTATGCTCTTCGGTACCTGAAAAGCCAAACACACCGTAGACATCAAATTGTAACAAATAAACGTTTAAAGCATGGAATATATATCATTTTAACGCACTTACGGGTTGTCCAAGAGACCACCCGTCACATCCGCACACTTAAACCCTGCTTGCCCCAAACAACCATTTCACATAAATTTTAAACAAACAAGTGATCATCAAATAAACCAAACACAAACAAGTTGCCCCGTTATCAACTTTTACCATCATAACACATAACACACCCCTCACTAAACTCTTCTCTCGGTGACAAAGTAACACTAACAAGATAGTGCTAAATCACTCAATACAAGTGTGCCAATGTGCGACAATAAGCTTGGATAACAATCGAGTCTTTACCTACAAATCGTCTAACATGCTCGTGAATCAGAAGGACTTTCGGGTTGTAACGAGGCTATGTGTATAGGTGGGAATTGGTGGGAACTATTAATGTAGCTTACTTAATCGACCCGATTTATTATTACATCAATATAAATAACACACTCAAATTGTACAACTAATCTTCCTTCTTTTTTTCTCTTTTCTTCATTTCTTCTTCTTTTTCTTTTCTTTTTCTTTTCTTTTTTTTTTTTTTTTTTTTCTTTTTTCACATTGCATTACACTGTTGAAAGAGAACATACTAACATAACAAGAACAACTATCTAAACCGGGTCGATCAAAAGGTAAAATTTTAGGACGTAGGTTCGGGTGACAATTGAAAGGCTACAAGCTCAAATTTGGCTACTAATGTCCAACCCCCCGCCCCGCTCACTACCAAGCTCATATTCATAACTTATGAGGTCCAACCCCCCAAACCCACACTCAACTCACATCCAGACGAGGCTACCTAAATGCCCTCATCATATTCACTAGCATGTAAACTCAGCTTTCGACAAGCATATATTATCCAAGTTCTATTAACACTCTATACACACCGCCACTCAATCAAATAAAACAATAATTTCTCAATGACATATATGTGTGGCTTAATCCTCACCAAGAAAGAATGGAATTGGGATAATGATGTGTCGTGCATAATATGGTATTACTTTCAAACTTTAACAATTGTTTCATTCGGTTCACAAAAAAAAATTCAAAATTCCAAAAAATTTTCCCCCATCCCCACACTTGGGATACATTGTCCCCAATGTATGGGTTTAGAGGCATGATCACTTGTTTTCTTCAACATCACCTTTCGGTAAAACTCTCAAATCCCAATGTTTCTTTTTTTTATATAAAAACTCAACCACAAACACCAACCCAACAAAACTATCAACCAAATTACACCCCCGACCTTCCCAACCATAAACACAAAGCAACACAATAAAACTACACTACTGTACAAAGGAAAGAACACCACCTGACGTACTCAAGGTGGTTGAAATGAACCCTTGCTTCCCCATTTATCTCCATATTCCATCCAATTTCTTGGAAAGATTGCAGTTTCATGCTAATTGGGGTCAAATTCAGCATCAGCACCCCATTCAATCACACCATCGGGTGGTTTTCCTTTGCCCGCTCTCCGGCTCACACTAGCCTTCTTCCTTGCCTGATTTTCACCGTTATTTAACTCAAACCTACACGACTCCACACCACTCGCAATTGACCTGACTGTGCTAACACTCGAAACATGTTCATTAGTAGCAACGTGTGCCCCAAGTCATTAACAAGATCGTAATGAATAGATTTTAAAAACACATTAAAGTGCAACTTACGATTCTCGTAGCTCAAGGTGACTATTCTGTTTCCGCAATCGATTTGAGCGTTCGCCATATACAAGAATGGGCGACCCAACACTACCTGCGGCTGCTCGTAAGTCTTCGACGGTGCATAGTCTATCACCATAAAATCCACCGAGTAGTAAAACTTGCCCAATTGTATCACTACGTCTTTCACAACCCCTCTGGGTTGCTTCCAACTCGCATCCGCGAACACCGCCATGCTATCTATCTCGTGTAACAGACCAAAGTCGTACTGGTCGTACAGGCTACCCGGGAGAACGTTCATCCCTGCTCTGTAATCCAATAATGCTTGGTGTATCTTGAACTTCCCAACTTAAATCGGGATAACCGGTTCACCTGCATCACTTCCACCTCTCTCGACACTTGTTCCATTCAAACCTACACTCGCATGAACAATAGAATCAGTTAAACATTTATCATTTTTAGGAACAAAGCTTACCCCGTTTATCTGTATGTTCTTTGTATTCTTCGGGTTAATTTGCGTATCACTGGGCAGCTTCCCATTCTGTTGGTTAAAAGCTGCTACTTCATTTGCCAGCAGCCCCATCTGTGTGATCAGTGATTGGATGGCTTTGTCCCGAATCTCATCCTTTTGTGCCCGAGCGACATCCAATTGATTTCTCCTTTGCATATCTTGTTGCATTATCCGGAGCATATCCATAACTTCATTCCCATTTAATTGCGTGGAATGAAATTTCGTTGAGCTCCTTGGAAATTTGGATTCGCTTAATTCGTCGGGTTCCCATAATGAAAATTAGGATTGTTCCTTAACCCGGGGTGGTATGTGTTGGAGTTCATATTGAAATTATGACCACCCCCTTGAATAACATTCACCTCCTCGACTTGATTTGCACTTACTCCCACCAAGCATAGCTCCGCTGCATGACCAAGTTCATTACAGTTAGTACAAACATTATATACCTGGTTTGATGCTTGTGCTTCTCCATCCTCCATCGCATACACTTGAGGCCTTGTAATTACATGTCTAGCTCGCCTTGATGATTGTGCTTTCCTTTTTGATGTGACCGCCATTTGTTCTAGAAATGCCCAATCATCTTGCTCGTAGTTTGTTCCAAATGTACCATTTGTGATAGACATTAAATCCCGAGCATCCTCCGAGCTCAAACCTTCATGAAATGCATTTAACAACTCCCACAACACTATGCCATGATGAGGACAATTCTTCAACATCATGTTGAAACTTTCAAATGCCTCATGAAACATTTCACCTGATTGTTGTTGGAAACTACGTAAGCTCCGCCTAGCTTCATTTGTCTTTTGGGCCGAAAAAACTTCTTCGAGAAATCTTTGCTGCATATCGGCCCAAGTATAGATAGATGCGGACGGTAAAGTATGAAACCACCTCTTCGCTTTGTCTTCCAACGAGAATTGAAACAACACCAATTTAACATCATCCGACGAGAATCCTTGCCCCCCAATAGTGTTGCAAATAGAATCATAAGTCTCCAAATGGAAGTACGGTTCCTCCGTCGCTAGACCCTTGTACTTTGGCAAGCTTTGCAATGCAGTTGTCCTAACCTCAAATGTCCTCCCGTCCGGGCGTTGAGGTATCACTATCGAAGAAGGATTATTAGTAATAACCGGACGAAAATCCGCTTCAACCCCCCGCACTACTTCTCAATGATGTCGACGCGGGGCACCCAATGGTACTCTTGGTCGGCCCACTGGACCTTGTCTTAACCCTTGAGGTACAAAGTGTTGTTGAGGTGGAGGTTGATGCATCGGTCTTTGGAATTGTGGTTGTTGATGTTGAACTTGAATTTGTTTTAGAGGCATTGGTTGTTGAAATGGTGGCCCTTGAGAACGAACTTGTTGCACCCCCGTAGGTGGCCTTGGCGGATAACCCATTCCCCCTTGTGGTCCCAAGTTACCTCCTTCACCCCCATAATAGTAACCTTCATCTTCATAACCTCCGAATTCCTCTTCATAACCGTCATCATACCCGTCTCCTCCTACACCCGATGTTTGCACAAACTGTGAAGAGTGATTATGGGAACCCGGTTGGTTGGATGGTTGAAATGTAGGTGAAGTATGGACAATGGTGGAACTAGGTAAAGGTTGATTTGGTAAAGGGTATTGGGTGGATGAGGATTGACCGGATGTGGGAAAGAAAGATGAGAATGGTGGAACTAGTGATGCGGCGTTAGATGGGTCAACTTCATGTGTCGAAGTTGGGTGAGTGGTGGAATTTGGTGGAGATGTAGATGGTAAGGTTTGGTTTGTGGTTGTAGGTAAACTTTCCATGGTGTGGAGTGGTGAAATAGGTGTTAATGGTGTTGTCGGGGAACCACTAATTTTATTCTCCCTTAGCAAAACCATGTTGCGTCGTAAAGTCCGTTCAATTTCCGGATCAAATACCAATGGCGATAGCTTGTTGGATCCTCTAGTATGCATACACCTGTGAGAACCTGCACACTAACACAACCAGCGTAAACCCGGAAAAATAGCAAACTATACTAGCACACAATAACATACGTTGCGCACAAATCCCCGGCAACGGTGCCCAAATTTGACGAGAGGTCGTTGTCACACGCAAATTTAATCCCAAAACTGCTATTAGCTAGCGGTGAGTGGGTGTCAAACACAAGGATTTGTGGAACAAGTGTTATCAAATGGTTGTACTATTATACTAATTACCTAATTTGCACAATTTAAATTTCAGATTTTTCGATTGATGAATTAGATTTCAACTACTTAATACTTCAAAGATTGGTTCTTTTAACAGATTAATTGAAGAATGATCACCTTGAGTTTCCGGTTCAAAACGCATGTGTTCCAATTTTACTAGAAAGAGTCACATAGACATGACTCGTGTTTGATTAACTAGTTGTGATAAAAGAGAACAAAGTACTCGGATTGAAATAAGAGGTCGTTACCCGATGACCAATTGATCAATACCCAACCCGTAAACCTTCCCGTGATATATTGATTGTCAACGACACCAAGAACGTACGAGATAAGCAATAAGCAAAATATCAACCAACAACTTACAAATAATCAATCAACACCATAATCACAATAATATAGCAATTATTCTAGAAATAAGCAAATTGAAACAAAATTGTTTACCGAACCTTCAACACAAGACGATCACCGAAATGTTTAGCCACTCATGTTCTTACAATCAAACAAACTTCAATTTTCTTGTTCATACGAATCAAGCACACTCAAATATTGTTTAGAACTTGTTAGAATCAATGAAAAACACCCAAAATCGCCTCCTATCTTCTCTGCACTTCGTCCAATGATTGATAATGTGAAAGGCCACCATAACTCAGCTTAAATTGGGCAGTTACACATTTCACGTAGCCCACCACCGTAAGCTACGGTGCCCACCGTAGCTTACGGTGGGCAAAAATTTCATTACGGCTTCAACCTTCTGTCTTACGGTGATCTCTAAGAGTGGACTCCATCGTAAGCTACGGTGGCCACCGTAGCTTACGGTGGTCAGCTTCATTTTTCCGTTTTGCCCTTCGTGCAATCTATTAAGGCCCTCTTCGATTAGGCTCTTGTAAGTACCCGCTAAAGCACGTTTAAAGTCCCTCATTATGCTCTTCGGTACCTTAAAAGCCAAACACACCGTAGATATCAAATTGTAACAAATAAACGTTTAAAGCATGGAATATATATCATTTTAACGCACTTACGGGTTGTCCAAAAGACCACCCGTCATATGCCTACACCCGCGCTAAGGTCGTGGCCATTATCTATTGTAATGAGCCAAGGATATCCAGGACATGGTTGTTAACCCCTGAGTTTAAGTTATCAAACAAGACTGATTAAAACGGAATATGCGGATTTACTAGCCACAATCCGGATATCCAGGCCCATATAGGGGAAATAAGTTGAGTGTATTTACCTAGGTTAGTCTTCGTTTAAACGTAAGATTTTAATAACTCAGCCTTACACAAAAGTACTAAGTGCAGATAGCATTTATCGTCAAGTCTATAGTCTGGATTATGGCATAAGCTAACCAATTAAATACTAACGGTCTTATTTAAGTCATAGACTTAGACCGAGTAGCGTACTGGATCAAAACGTATAACTCTAGTTTAAACGATGATCGGATAAAATGTATTTTAATCCCAACAAGTACCTTAACTTGTGTAATATGGATAAACTATAAACATTCTGGATTTTGAGACTTAAATGACAAGGTTAGACCCGTTTCGGTTAATTTTCGTGAACTAGTTACATGTACTTAACCGTACGCATATCAGCGATATCGGGTAACCGGATAAGTCATGGAAAAGTTCTATATTCCATTACACTTTAAATAAGTTGTAATATGAGTAGGATATCAACTTATATGCCCGTTATGGTTTTAAAGTGAAACTATGCCTCATAAGGGCGTTTCGGTAATTATATACCGTATAAAAGGAACTTGAATATAATTTAATGTTATAACTATAAGTATTCTGGAAAAATAACTTATTTATGATATAATATCAGTAGGATAATAATTATATGTGTAATTTATCCATTATGACCAAACGATGCACTGAAAGGGCATTTTGGTCATTTTACAGATAGTTTTATAAATTATTTGGGATTCTGAGTATATCATGTACCTACTGTAAAATTATTTAAAATAATTTTTAAAATCAGCATGTAACAAGTCTTAGTTGGTAAACATGGTTTAAAACCATATTATGCGCTAAAATGACGCTTATGTCGTAAAATGACAATTTTTGCGATGTTTAATGAAAACTGATGTTAAAATTAGGTTTATATGTTTTTGATATGTTATTTAATATAACATATCAGTAGGTAAAAGATTTACTTTTAATAAGCTATGATTAAAGCCATTTTATGAGCCACAATGGCCTTATCGTCATATATCGACATAATACAAGGACTTGTTCATAAACTCAGTTTATGTTCTGATTTGACACCCCAAATAATCTTACTTATAATATTACATCAGGAGGAAACTCATTTTCAAGTTCATTATCATTTAAACCTCTTTTATGCATAAAGGGCATTTTAGTCAAAATGGCATAATTACGGAACTTGCGCATAAACTCAGTGATTATGATCATGTAATATAACCTCTGAGGGTTATGCTACATTATATTACGATCATAATGCAACTTTACATCAGTAGCTAACTAATCTAAATTGGGTCAGAATCGAAAGTCAAAGCAGAAGTCAAACTTCGTGACTTTCGGTTACGAACCGATCCTAGAACTGAAATTGATGAGCCGAACATGTTCTTACATGTTCTAAATATTATTACCAACTTGTTTAAGTGTCAAAACATGTTTCATAACATATATAAGATCAAATTATAAAATTTCTGAAAGGTTGCCTGTTTGACTTTTTAATATAATAACTTTGACCCGTGAATTGATCTAGCAAACGTGATCTTCAGAAGGTGCCCTTTATAGGGACTAACACCTACCTTATTACGATCACTTGGCCAAATTCGTTACGAACAATGGCTGGACCATAATGGTCTTAACCGAAAGTCAAGGCGTTTTTCATAAAACGCTTGACTTTTGGCTATAAAAGCCTATAAATGAAAATACAAGAGGAAGGAACACTTACAATGGTTCCTAGGATGCAATAGAACTAAATTGGATGCTCCTTTCAGTTAGGAACTTCCAGAAGAAGGAGATAGAGTTGTGAATGAGAAAGGTGCAAGTCCAAATGGTGAACCCTGGCACCTATTTATAGTTGGAGAGCTTGAAGAAGGTGATGCCAGGTGTTAAGGGGTGTTAGAGGGAGCTTACAAGTGTCCTAAAACGTGGCATAGCTGTTTGGGAATCCATAGTTTCAAATACATTGGTTTTTGGCAATTTGTGTGGAGGCCAAACAAATTTTCTGCAGACACAAGTCTCTCGCGCCCGCAAGCGCCCCATGGTCAGTTTCAAAGTTTGACACTTTTAGCCCCTCAACTTATAAAACCTTCTAAAACACCTTTTTAAACCAATATTTGGCATACCCGGGAGTATGCCCAGACATTGTCGAGCTCTCGGTTCGTTAAAAGGTCACTCAGAGGTATAAATTAACATGTTGACACTTTTAACCCCTCCATTATCCAACTTTCTTATAATTACGGATTTAATCCCTCTCATCCAACAAATGGGACATGTGAGAGTTAGGACTTTGTAAAGTCACTCAGAGGCCCACTATAAGCATGTTGACTCTGATTTCACTCAGAGGCTGGGCATGTTGACATATCAGTCACTCAGAGGCCAAATTTAAACATGCTGACATATTAGTCACTCAGAGGATACGTTTAAGCATGTTGACATATCAGCCACTCAGAGGCTATTGTTTAAGCATGTTGACATATTAGTCACTCAGAGGCTATTGTTTTAAGCATGTTGACATATTAGTTACTCAGAGGCTATTGTTTAAGCATGTTGACATCAGAAGGTCACTCAGAGGCTCAGTTTGAGCATGTTGACTCCTTTAGTCCCTATTAACTAAAAATTAAAAAAACAACACGTGTCACTATACTATTGGACATGATTTTACGAGGTGTTACATCCTCACCCCCTTAAAAGAAATCTCATCCTCGAGATTTTATTCAAAAAGATGGGGGTACTTTTGTCGCATAGTGGACTCAACCTCCCATGTATACTCGGGACCTCTAAAGGCGTCCCACTTAACCTTTACTATAGGTATTAATTTCCTTCGGAGCTTCTTAACCTGTCGATCCTCGATCGAAATTGGTTTCTCAACGAACCTCAGGTTTTCATCTATTTGCACATCTTTGTGCGACATTGCTAGCGACTCATCGGCTAGACATTTCTTAAGGTTAGATATGTGGAATACATCGTGAATTGTGCTAAGCTCCTCTGGTAGCTTAAGCTTATAAGCTACAGTTCCGACACATTCGATTATCTCGAATGGTCCTATATATCTTGGGCTTAGCTTGCCCTTCTTTCCAAATCTCATTACATCTTTCCAAGGTGATACCTTCAGCATGACTTTGTCCGCTACTTGGAACTTAAGAGGTTTACACCTCTTGTCAGCATGGCTCTTCTGCCTATCACGGGCAGCTTTAAGACGATCACGGATCTGCACAATCTTGTCCGTGGTCTCCAGGACAATCTCAGGTCCTGATAGTTAGGCTTCCCCAACTTTAGCCCAACACACGGGCGTTCGACACTTTCTCCCATACAAGGCCTCATAAGGAACAGCCTTGATGCTCGTATGATAACTATTATTGTAGGAGAATTCTATTAGGGGTAAGTGGTCATCCCAACTTCCACCTAAATCAATCGCACATGCTCTAAGCATGTCTTCCAAGGTTTGAATAGTATGCTCACTTTATTCATCCGTCTACGGGTGGTAAGTCGTACTAAAATTTAATCTTGTGCCTAAAGATTGTTGGAAACTTTTCCAAAAGTGAGAGGTATATCTAGTATCTCTATCAGATACAATAGATATCGGCACACCGTGTAGGGACACAATCTTGTTCACATACAACTTAGCCAATTTGTCAGAGTTATACGTTTCTTTAATTGGCAAGAAATGATTATCCACAATGACCCAAATTGTGCCATTGCCACGTTTGGTCTTAGGTAACTTGGTAATCAAGTCCATAGTTACCATTTCCTATTTCCAAGTGGGAATCTCTACCTGATGGTTTCTGATGTTCAGCTTTAACTTGCGAACACGTTAGACACTTAGCTACATAAGTGGCTATGGATTTCTTCAAACCCATCCACCAGTAATTCTTTTTCAGATCCTGATACATCTTGTCACCACCCGGGTGAAGAGAGTATCTTGTATTATGCGTTTCCTGGAGGATTAGATCTCTAAGTCCTCCAAAGATTGGAACCCAGATTCTTCCATTAATCTAAGGATTCCATCCTTTCAAGGCATTAACTGATCAACAGTTCTGCCTAATTCCTCATTAGGAACATTAACCTCTAACAAGGCTTGCTTTTGTGCATCTAATAGCCTCTCATTTAAGCTATTTCTGAGCTCTATGCTCTTGGCACTAATCTTTAATGGGCTTAACCCTTTCCTTGCGACTTAAGGCATCAGCACCAACATTTGCCTTGCCGGAATGCTAGCGAATTTCACAGTCATAATCAATAAGTGTTTCCATCCATCGGCGTTGTCGCATGTTTAATTCCTTCTGATTGAATACATGTTGGAGACTCTTATGGTCAGTGTATATAATACATTTTGTGCCATATAAGTAATGTCTTCACAACTTTAGTGCAAATACAATGGCACCCAATTCCAAATCATGGGTGGTGTAATTTATTTCGTGCACCTTTAATTGTCGTGATGCATAAGCAATTACTTTGCCTTTTTGCATTAGCACACAACCCATGCCAGTGTACGAAGCATCACAATAAACTACAAAATCCTCACTACCCTCAGGTAGGGATAACACAGGAGCATTGCTCAACTTGTGTTTTAGAATCTCAAAAGATTCTTGTTGTTTTGGACCCCAAATAAACTTAACATTTTTATGGGTCAGGGTAGTTAAAGGAGTGGCTATCCTTGAAAAGTTCTCAATGAACCTCCTATATTAACCAGCCAATCCTAAGAAACTATGAATCTTTGATGGAGTTTTGGGCGCTTCCCAATTCATTATGGCTTCTATTTTGGCGGGATCCACTTGGATACCACGCTCACTTACCATATGTCCAAGAAATTAGACTTCTCTAAGCCAAAATTCACATTTAGAGAATTTAGCATAAAGTTTTTCCTGCCTTAACAATTCTAGAATGCACCGAATGTGTTTCTCGTGATCAACTTGATTACGAGAATAGATAAGTATGTCGTCTATGAAGACAATGACAAACTTATCCAAATGCGGTTTGCAGACCCTATTCATGAGGTCCATGAATGCTGCAGGTGCATTTGTGAGCCCAAAAGGCATCACTAGAAATTCAATTGACCATATCGGGTCCTAAAGGCAGTCTTAGGAACATCCTCGTTCTTAATCTTCAGCTGATGATATCCTGATCTTAAATCAATCTTAGAGAAGTAGCTAGCACCTTGAAGTTGATCGAACAAGTCGTCGATCCTGGGCAGAGGATATCGGTTCTTAATCGTTATCTTGTTCAATTCTCGGTATTCAATGCACATCCGCATAGAACCATCTTTCTTTTTAACAAAAAGAATATGAGCTCCCCAAGGTGAGGAACTAGGTTGAATAAAGTCTTTCTCTAAAAGTTCATCTAATTGAACTCTTAACTCCTTCATTTCCATTGGTGCTAACCGATATGGAGCTCTGGCAATAGGTGCTGATCCTGGCAGGATATCAATTCTAAACTCTACTTGTCTATCTGGAGGCAGACCTGGTAATTCTTCAGGGAAAACGTCGGAATACTCCGAGATAACTGGAAGGTCTTCAATAGTTGGCTTAGGCTCGTTGATAGTTACTTTTGCCATATAAATAACACAACCTCTCCCCAAACACTTGGATGGCTTAAATAACGACACCTTGTCTGGCAATCCGTAGTGTAAATCTCCAAGGATGGTGATCGTTTCACCAGATGGGGTTTTGATCTCGATGAGTTTCTTATCGCAGGCTATGCGGGCTTGGTTAAGGGATAACCAGTCCATGCCTAAGACTACATCGAATCCTGCCAATTTCATTGGCAACAGAGAGATATGGATAGAGTGATTCTTAATGGATATAAAACATCCATCAAGAATGGAAGATGTTGTTTCTAACGTTCCATCAGCAAGTTCTACCTCATAAGCTATGTCTAGAGTTCTTATGGGCAAGTTTAATAGTTTACTAAACTTATGATCAACAAAAGATTTATTTGTACCCGAATCAAAAAGAACTCTAGCATATACATCATTGATGAGGAATGTACCTGTTATGACGTTATTGTCATTAACGGCCTCCCTGGCATTCATTTGAAAGGCACGAGCATTCCCTTTCTTAGCCTCTCCAGGCTTTGGATCATTACTTTTGGGGTTCTTGGGGCAACGGAACGTAATATGCCCTTTTTCATTACACTTACATTCTAGGGTCTTATGCCCCTTTCTCTTATAGATACCACAGGGTTTAATCTGTGGATTAACACTACATTATCCCCAATGTCTGTAGTTACAGTTCTTGCATAGAGGTTTGTCATTAGACATGTGCTGGTTCTTCTTATTAAACCCGAAATTTCCTTTCTTTTTGAACTCCTCCCGTTTCCTTTTTTCATCAGTTTCAGTCCTAACTGACTTTTGCCTAACTAAATCTAAGGTGAGGGAGAGAGAGAGGTCTACAACAGACCTGTAGGTACTAGGCGGAGCAGCCTTTACCATACCCTTTATCTCGGGCGCTAACCCATGAATAAAACGCACAATGCGTTTGGGTTCTGGGGTAATTAAATAGGAAACTAACCTAGAAGGGAATTGAAGTCAGAAACATACTTCCGACAGTCTAGGTTTTTCATTGTGAGAGTCAGAAAATCTGACTCTATCTTCTCCATCTCATGGGTGTGGGCAGTAAGTTTCCTTGACTAAGTCAACAAACTTAGACCATCCTAAATTTTACAAGTGTACTTTACCTGTAGATTGGATTAGAGCTTTCCACCATATCAGGGCATCGCCCTTAAAGGACTATGATACATACTTGACCACATCCTTATCAGCACATCCGCTGATATCCACTATCGTCTCCATCCCGTCCAGCCATTTCAAGGCTTCTACAGCTCCTTTTCCCCATTAAAATCTCGGGGTTTACAGGAAACAAAATATTTGTAGGTACATTCGTCCTTAGAAGAACGGAACCTATCAGTAAATTCTAATTTCTTTGGTTCACTCTTCGCATTTGAAGAGTGAACTGAGCTCTCCTTTTGAGCTGATGATCGATAATGGTCTGGAGCGAGTAGCACTCGACTCCCTAAGTTTTTCTATGGCCTTTTACGGCCTTTCCCACAGCTGCATCTATGCGAGCTTGGAAATCATCATTATTAACGGCTATATTTTCAGCGTTGTTAGAGTTAATATCCCGGTGTCTACTTTGTGCCTCATCCGAGTTAGCCATTCTTGAGCTTTGGTTCTAAATACCAAATAAAACTTCTCTTAGCCATGGTATAACAACCATATTAACTTAAATATTGGATATAACAATCCATCGCCTATTTAAGCTAGTGTGAATAACATCACAACTTCTAGGCTTATCATATCTATATTTGGCCTAGGTCTTAATAGGACCATCAAAGGAAAATTACAATCTGGACATAGTCCATATATTATTAGACAGTGGATCGTAATGTCACAACTGTCATTGTCATAATTGACAATTATATACAGCCCTTAGGCTTGTCACTAATGGACATAAAAATATGGCACGTTGGCCTATCACGTTGGACAAAAATTTGGGCACGTTGGCCTGTCACATTGGACATAAAATTGGGCACATTGGCCTGTCACATTGGATATAAAATTAGGCACATTGGCCTGTCACATTGGACATAAAATTGGGCACATTGGCCTGTCACCTTGGACATAAAATTGGGCACATTGGCCTGTCACCTTGGACATAAAATTGGGCACATTGGCCTGTCACATTGGACATAAATTTGGGCACATTAGCCTGTCACATTGGACATAAACTTGGGCACATTGGCCTGTCACCTTGGACATAAAAATTGGGCACATTGGCCTGTCAATCGTAATCACATTGATGACATTAGCCGGGATCACATTGATCGGATAGGCTATATAATAGATTTTAGGACGTAGTCCTTTTACCTAGAAGGCTAGTGTGGTTCCTCAAGTCACACTACCAGGAGTATGAACATTCCTTAATGTTAACATAAGAATACCTTAATGATTGATTAATAGTCCCGGTCACCTTGGACCTTAACGACTTTGGAGGTTTGAACCTAGTCTACCACCTCTGGATAGAAGGATAACTTCCCTTAACTATCATGATAGAAGGTCCCTTGTCCTTAACTATCATTTCTTGGCCAATGTGTGGTCTGTGCCACTTGGCATAATCAAATCCATTAAGGTCTTTTGGAATTATATAGCGGAGCAAAATTTCTGAGTAAAATCGAGACGCTCGCTTGAAGAGGATGAATACATATATATATAATTCCAAAATACCTCATTAAATTTCAGTAGAAATTACAATACTAAAAATAACTGAAACAAGTTGTCCATGCAAGGACTTAAAAGAAATAACAACGTCCACGCAGGGACTAAAGAAATAAAAATGTCCTCGCATGGACTAATATATATTATTAGAAGAGACTTCACTCGTCCTTCTTTCCCTTAACCAACTTGGAGAACTTCTTGAAGAACTTGTTCGTCTTCTCCTCCATTTTCTCCGCTTGTTGTTGCATCTCTTTCATTCGTTCTAAGGCCTCATTGATGGCCTCAAGTAGCGGCGGAGGTTGTGGTTGTGGTTGTGGCATAATAGGATACCGGTATCCATAACTTGGATATCCTGTAGGTGGATAAACAGGTGGGAAAGGGGACGGGTAAAGTGCGTTATGCATGACCACTTGCATATAAGGGTCATGCGACAATGCCTGGTAATTAACCGGCATAGACGGGTTAAAAGGATCATATCTAGATGTATCCGGATATGTTGGGATAGGGTTATTATAACATGATGGTGGTGGTTGAACTGCGGATGATGGTGTTAGTTCCACCATAGGTGAAACATTGGAAGGTCCACCCATTTGTGGGTCCTCGTGAATTGTAGCGTAGGTTTTGGGTAAAGGTGGCAGCGATCCCGGCCGTTGACCCGCAAGTACTGACATACGCGCTTCGCATTTCCTCCTTGGCGGCGCAGGTGGCAGCTGAGGTTGTTCCACCGGTTCCATGTGGATATCTTCTTGCATAGGAGGTGGTTGGGAGTGATGGGAATGAGTGTTAGCAAAGGTAAATTGGCTCCAATATTGGTCCCACTCATTAGGGCCTTGGTATGGCGATCCGGCGTAAGAGTTCGAATCGCTTGAAATTTCGATGAGGTGGGTGTGTGATCCTGATGGTGGCATCTCTGGGTCGGAGTCCTCATCCATGGGATTGGGTTGGTCTAATTGGTTTTGGTCGGCTAAGGGTAAATTAAAGTATTGGTTGGGGTTAAATTCATCATGATAAGAATGATGGGAATGATGAGAATGGTGTGAATCATGTGAATGGTACGAGTGATAAGAGTTTTGGGTATGAGAAGGTGAATGTTGCGATAATGGCCATGAATCCCCCGAATCTTCATAGGGGTTCGGGTGATGGGGATGTGAGGGAATATGTCCTGATGGTCCTCCCCTCATTGGTCCTTTACCTCTTCCTCTTACTCTTGGCGGCATTTTCCTGTTTAAAGATCAATTCAAAAACAATAATAATAACTTAATAATGAGATGAATAAACCCTGGGTCAAAGCCTAGACTCGGAAGTCTAAGGAATGTGCTTGTGTAAGTTTGAGATTAAACGTAAGAAGGCTAGTGTTTAATTCTCTCAAACGTTGGCTTTGATACCAACCTGTCACACTCCACAACCAATCCAAACACCGGTGGGCCGGGTGGGGAATATCGTGACGTAAGTTGATAACATCATAGACAATTAAACACAAAACGGAAGTCTTGGAGTAAAATTACTATTACAAACCAAATGTTCAAAGTATCAAAATAATATACAGACGGCTGGTAATAGAAGATCCACGGGCGGATCAGAAATTGTACAAAAGAAAGAATGTAAAACATACTTTGGGCAGATCTAGGATTTGCAAGATCCTCTTATCACTACCGAGCACTTCCAGCCTATTTTCGTATTGTACCTGCAAGCTTAGTCTTTTAAATATACGTCAGCTTTCGTTGGTAAATACACCCAACCGACTCATTTTGAAAACATTTAAAAATATGTTTTAAGTGCGTATCAGCACAAAATCTTTTATAACTTGGGAAAGTTGATCGTCCAACCTTGCTAACAGATTCACATGTTTGTCCATACATACAGGGCCCGGTACGGAGACCGAGACATGACGTAAACACCACTTTGAACTCACGGAGGAGTTATTTCTTCCCAACCTTGTGGGTAATGCATTTTAAGCGTCTATCGGGTGTATGCCTACACCCGTGCTAAGGTCGTGGCCATTATCTATTGTAATGAGCCGAGGATATCCAGAGCACGGTAGTTAACCCTCGATGTTTAAGTTATCAAACAAACTGATTAAAAAGGAATATGCGGATTTACTAGCCACAATCCGGCATTCGATTGATCTCATTTCCGACCAAGTGGTAGTAATTTACCGTAACCCAGGCCCGTATAGGGGAAATAAGTCGAGTGTATTTACCTGAGCTAGTCTTCGTTTAAACGCAAGATTTTAATAACTCAGCCCTACATAAAATTACTAAGTGCATATAGCATTTACCGGCAAGTCTCTAGTCTGGATTATAATTAAATACTAATGGTCTTATTTAGGTCATAGACTTAGACCGAGTAGCTTACAGGATCAAAACGTATAACGCTAGTTTAAACGATGATCGGATAAAATGTATTTTAATCCCAACAAGTACCTTAACTTGTGTAATATGGATAAACTATAAACATTCTGGATTTTGAGACTTAAATGACAAGGTTAGGTTAGAACCGTTTCGGTTAATTTTCGTGAACTAGTTACATATACTTAACCGTACGCATATCAGCGATATCGGGTAACCGGATAAGTCATGGACAAGTTCTATATTCCATTACACTTTAAATAAGTTGTAATATCAGTAGGATATCAACTTATATGCCCGTTATGGTTTTAAAGTGAAACTATGCCTCATAAGGGCGTTTCGGTAATTTCATACCGTATAAAAGGAACTTGAATATAATTTAATGTTATAACTATAAGTATTCTGGAAAAATAACTTATTTATGATGTAATATCAGTAGGATATTAATTATATGTGTAATTTATCCTTTATGACCAAACGATGCACCGAAAGGGCATTTTGGTCATTTTACAGATAGTTTTATAAATTATTTGGGATTCTGAGTATATCATGTACCTACTGTAAAATTATTTAAAATAATTTTTAAAATCAGTAGGTAACAAGTCTTAGTTGTTAAACATGGTTTAAAACCATATTATGCGCCAAAATGACGCTTGTGTCGTAAAATGACGATTTTTGCGATATTTAATGAAAACTGATGTTAAAAAAAGTAGATAAAGATTTACTTTTAAAAAGCTGTGATTAAAACCATTTTATGAACCACAAGAGCCTTATCGTCATATATCGACATAATACAAGGACTTGTTCATAAACTCAGTTTATGTTCTGATTTGACACCCCAAATAATCTTACTTATAATATTACATCAGGAGGAAACTCATTTTCAAGTTCATTATCATTTAAACCTCTTTTATGCAAAAAGGGCATTTTAGTCAAAATGACATAATTACGGAACTTGCGCATAAACTCAGATTCTGATTATGATCATGTAATATAACCTCCGAGGGTTATGCTACATTATATTATGATCATAATTTAGATCAGTAACTAACTAATCTAAATCGGGTCAGAATCGAAAGTCAAAGCAGAAGTCAAACTTGGTGACTTTCGGTTACGAACCGATCCTAGAATTGAAATTGACGAGCCGAACATGTTCTTACATGTTCTAAATATTATTACCAATTTTTTTTAAGTGTCAAAACATGTTTCATAACATATATAAGATCAAATTATAAAATTTCCAAAAAGTGGTCTGTTTGACTTTTAATATAATAACTTTGACCTGTGAATTGATCTAGCAAACGTGATCTTCAGAAGGTGCCCTTTGTAGGGACTAACACCTACCTTATTACGATCACTTGGCCATGTTCATTACGAACAATGGCTGGACCATAATGGTCTTAACCGAAAGTCAAGGCATTTTCCGTAAAACGCTTGACTTTTGGCTATAAAGGCCTATAAACGAAAATACAAGAGGAAGGAACACTTACAATGGTTCCTAGGATAAAATAGAACTAAATTGGATGCTTCTTTCAGTTAGGAACTTCTAGAGGAGGGAGATAGAGTTGTGAATAAGAAAGGTGCAAGTCCAAATGGTGAACCTTGGCACCTATTTATAGTTAGAGAGCTTGAAGAAGGTGATGCCAGGTGTTAAGGGGTGTTAGAGGGAGCTTATAAGTGTCCTAAAACGTGGCATAGCTGTTTGGGAATCCATAGTTTCAAATACATTGGTTTTTGGAAATTTATGTGGAGGCCAAACAAATTTTCTGCGGACACAGGTCTCTCGCGCCCCGCGAAAGACCCAGGCCTGGTCTCTCGCACCCCGCGAGCGCCCCATGGTCAGTTTTAAAGTTTGACACTTTTAGCCCCTCAACTTATAAAACCTTCTAAAACACCTTTTTAGCATATTTAGCCCTCCGTAACCAATATTTGGCGTACCTTGGAGTATGCCCGGACATTGTCGAGCTCTCGGTTCGTTAAAAGGTCACTCAGAGGTATAAATTAACATGTTGACACTTTTAACCCCTCCATTATCCAACTTTCTTATAATAACAAATGGGACATGTGAGAGTTAGGACTTTGTAAAGGATCACTCAGAGGCCCACTATAAGCATGTTGACTCCGATGTCACTCAGAGGTCGGGCATGTTGACATATTAGTCACTCAAAGGCCAAATTTAAACATGTTGACATATCAGTCACTCATAGGATACGTTTAAGCATGTTGACATATCAGTCACTCAGAGGCTATTGTTTAAGCATGTTGACGTATCAGTCACTCAGATGCTATTGTTTTAAGCATCTTGACATATCAATTACTCAGAGGCTATTGTTTAAGCATGTTGACATCAGAAGGTCACTCAGAGGCTTAGTTTGAGCATGTTGACACCTTTCGTCCTATTACTCTTTAATAGACTAAAAATAAAAATACAACACGTGTCACTATACTATTGGACATGATTTTACGATGTGTTACAATGATGGTTTTGATGTGTAATATGGTTAGACTGATCAACAGATGCATCATGGATCAGTTTAACTTTTTTTTAAAATGTGTGAATTATTCGCGAATGTCGGGAGGTCTAGCATATGTTGTCTTAACCAGGTCCGCGCTAGAGAGCTCCCTCACATAATAGATCCCCGATTTAAATCCCTCAATGAGGAACATCTATCATCCAGACTCGAACTTGAGACCTGGAAGGGAAAACTCATCCGGGTTTACCATAAGTGGACTTAAATACACCTGGCCACCACTGGAGCACCGGTGATGGTTGATCAATTTATATTATACTTATAGTGTTTCATCACGAAAAAGAAGTTAAAATTATGAAGAAAAAGAACTTAAGCACAAATTCCATTAAAGTTTATTTCGTTACACTTTAATACTTCATTTTAGATAAAACCCTTAGTGTAACTATATATACAAGTATACAACTCATAGAGGTTCAAATACCACTCTTGTGTGTTATATATACACTATGTCAATATATCACTTGAACTACATTTGTATTAATCAGATATAAAAGTTTCAACAAATTAAAAATGATATCGTAGTCTTTAAAAAAAACTTAGGAAGCTCATGCTTTATCATTTAAGTCACAAATAAAATATTTAGCGTCAACTCTTTGGGGGTGAATAACGTATTTGAAAGCCTTTAAAAAACGTCAACTTGATCTTAAAAAGTCAACTTTTGTTGGTACAAATACATGAAACATAAGCCATCAGTCTATTGTTAATCAAGGCTTGAATCCATGGATGCCTCCAAGAGGTTAGATCCAATTTTACATATTGTTTTTATTTTCGTGTTAGCGCAACCGCGTGTGCCTGTGTTTTCTATTTGCGTTTGGTCCAACATCTGACTGTGTGTGTTTAACTTGATGGTTTATTAGTGTTGAAGATGTGGTCACAGTAGATGTTCATGCAGCTAAAGAACTCCTTAACTCTGGACACCGGTATCTTGATGTCAGGTTAGTGAGAGAAGATGCAAAAACATGTTTATAAATGCCTTAATTTTCACAAACGAAAAGTTCATATTCTCGTATATTAGTTTTTTAGAGCTTTTTAAATCAACATTTTCATAACTAGGCCTGCCATCGAACCAAATGATTTACATGTACACTCGTCAGATCGTTTTTAAAAACTGAATGCTGTCATAAGTAATTATTTGAAAGCTATATATAATTTGAAGCAAATTATGAAACTATTTTAAGTTTTGATATGGATTTGCAATGCTTAAAATAGATGAGCTCAAATTTGCAATGCTTAAAATAGATGAACCTAAAATAAAATATTTTGGAGGAAAAAGAATTTGTAAAAATTGAAAATCTGGTCAAACTTCCCGTCCGGTTCAACAGATGAAGATGGTTTAAGGATACTCAACTAGCGGATCAGCCTGTCTAAGAACAGTGTTTTAAACAAGTATAAGAAATTTTACCATATGGTTTTTATTTATTTGTTATGCTTTGTGTATTTAAAATCAACAGAACAAATGAAGAATTTAGCAAGAGTCACGTGGAAAATGCTCTGAATATCCCTTACATGTTCAAAACACAAGAAGGTGCCAATTATATTAAGAGATGAATTTTTATATTTATTAGCCTAAATAAATAGTAGTTGATTGAAACTTTTTTTTTTCATATCTTCATATTTTGTTAAAACTTACAACTTTCAGGAAAAGTTGAAAATCCTGAATTTCTTGCTCAGGTTTCGGCTCTTTGTGACAAGGAGGACTCACTCGTTGTGGTACACACCTTTTGATTTATATTATAACTTGTGTTATACTAGGGACATGTTCAATTTAGGTTAGGGTGTAAACGAGTTAAGTCGAGTCGTTCGTGAGCTACTAAGGATCATCTTGTTAAAAGGTTGAATCACATATCTACTATTATATTTTATTGTGACTTTATTTTTCTTCTCCTGAACTATCTTTATGATTTAGTTTGAATTTAAATAAACCCTATACTTTATAAATTTATTTAATTATTATTTCAGTTAAAGTTTTTTAGTTTTATTTTCATTTTTACGTGGGTTTTTAATCGTTTCGACTTAGCTATATTCTTTTTTACGATAATATTTTACCTTTCGGTCTAAACTTTGCGATTTAACACATTGCAACGCATGTGTATAGTCCAACGCTTTTCATCAATTTAGTTTTTTTTCTCTTTTTTTAGCGTAACACCCCGTCGCAGCGCACGGGTCCTAAGTTGACTTAGTTATTATTTTATATGTTTTATATTCCGGTCTAAATTTTTCAAGTTATCATGTCGGAACGCATGTGCGTGGTTCAACGTTTTTACTTCTGTTTTTTTGTTTGGTTAAACGTTAAACAGTCCCGCCATAAAGCATAGGTCAAATTCAAACCTCTGTCTACTACCTATGTGGATTTAATTATTATCCATATAAAGTAATGGTTTCCAGTTGAACCTATTCATCTATCAAACATTTTATTTAATATTTAATTAATATTTAATATTTAATATTTAATATTTAATTCATATTTTTGTTTTGTATTTTAAAGGCTTGCAACAGTGGAGGGAGATCGCTTAAAGCTTCAGCCGAACTTCTTGCTGCAGTATGTTCCATTCGTTAATCCGGTTTATTAGGGCTTTTAGATTATCTTATTACATTTTATATAAGTTATCTACATTATACATGCATAAATGAAATACATAAGTATACCTTTTGGTCAATGGCGGATTTGGAAAATCCTTATAGGGGTAACGTTTAAAAAAATAGGAGTAACGAAATCGAAGAAACCTTCAAATTTTTCTAAAATTTACATTACCGCCAAAGTGTTAAGGGGCAACAGAGGTTACCCCTTGTCACAAGGTACATCCGCCCCTGCTTTTGGTGACGATGTTGCATGGATTGTGTGAATTAGGGCTACAAGAACGTCAAGAACATGGCTGGTGGATACGCCGCATGGGTCGATAACGGGTTTGCAGGTGACGCCGCACCAGCTGAGTTGAAAACCGCTTGCAAATTTCGGCGCTAATGCTCATTCTAGATTATAATACTTTATGTATGTGTATTTACGTATGTGTTTTCTCAAAATCCGTACATTGTGGTCTTCGTTTTTCTTATGTTTCTTGCAGTCCCTTGTATACATTGTAATTTAAACAAATCTGCCTATAAATGGGTTAAGGTTGGGTTATGTTCAACCCAGCCGGTTTTAAATGGCTTTTGCCCCTTATAACTCAAACCTTAATTTCAGAACATGCAACAAGATGACCCTGGTCTGAACTATAACTAGGGTTGTAGTTACCTACACGTTGCGTCAGGACACGATTGGAATTCGATATGTATCGCACATCATGACAGCTGATGAATAAATTCATAAAATTAAACAAAATGATATCTAAATGTGTTATGTTTTTTGTGTCGTATCTCAGCTCTAAACATCAAAATAATAAGAAAAGGTAAAACAATAAAGTAAATAACAAAGATAAAAAAAAGTAAACGAAATAGAAAGCGATAGGAACTCGATCAGTATCGGTGCACCCGTTATACAAAACAAAAAGAAAAGTTAAGTAATATGTCCAAAAGGTTATCTGCTGTGTTCAGTTCTTTAAAAAGGTTTCAAACGTTAAAAGCAGTTTTTTCGTACCAATATCGATCAGTTCTGTTCGCTAAGAAAAACTAAATTCAAAAAAGCAAAAAAAAAATTTGGCACAAGTTTGCAAAACACTATGCTCCAAAAAAATAAGAGGCTCAAGTTAGCAAAGCCCCAATGCTCACATTAGCATATGCGCAGTATTCAACTTCTTTCCTTTTATACAGAGATAATAGCTAAGAAGGACGGGTGGTGACATAGTTTCACGGTCCATTGTGGTTTCATGGCCCTCTAAACTAAAATAAAACGTAAAAGACAAAACTAGCTGCGATATAGTCAGAAAACTTCATAGATTCAAATAGAACTAAACTGCAATTTGTAATTGTATAGTCAGTGACTGTTGAACGAGCAGACTAAATTAGAATGAAGAGTTGAAAATAACATACTAATTCAGTTTCTAAATTACGAGAATAGATATGGGTCAGTCATAATGCAGTGTCGGTTTCTACAACTGATCAAGTGGTGGTACTTGGAATGCAAAATCAGGCGGTAGAGTCATGAGTGCCTCATCTCCACTTAATTTCCGAAACGCCATTCCAAGAGCATATCCCAAAGTTTTTGATACAGAAACGGCCACAGCATTTCCCACCTGACAGTACCTGAAATTTTTCCATTTTTTTATTTGTCGTGAATTAAGACTCAGAACCAAAACAAGATCAACAAAATGGGAACCAAATTGATCTGAAGTTTCTTTTATGCTAAGCGTGAGAACCCTTTGATAAAAAATTCATGTGACACCATTACCCTGCTAACCAGTATCCCACAAGTACCCTGCTAAACAGTGGGACCAGGATAAAACAAGTATAATTGTTATTACTAGAATGTAACTTCCATACCTTTCTTTAATATTGCCACAGAATCTATAATGATCGGGAAAGCCCTGCAATCTTGCATACTCTCTTAAAGTAAGGACTCTGTCCTGTTCTGGATGTATAGCAGCCTGTACCAATTTTATCAGGTCACCAAACGAATCAAGATATACGTTTTAATTTTTCTATGTTTCTTATAAATAAAAGAGTAAAATGCCATTTTCTTCCCTGAGGTTTGGCCAGTTTTGTGACTTTCGTCCAAAGGTTTGCTTTTCCGTATCTGGATCCAAAAGGTTTGAAATCTTGTCATTTTTCATCCGGCTCGTTAACTCCATCCATTTTTCTACGTTAAGTCAGGGGTATTTCCATGTTTTTTGTTAACTTAAAGGGCATTTCAGTCTTTTTTAAGGGTATTTGGTCTTTTTACATAAAGTGAAAAATACCGAATTGCCCTTTAAGTTAGGAAAAAAAACAGATTTACCCCTGACTTAACGGAAAAAAATGGATGGAGTTAACAAGCCGGATGAAAATGGCAAGATTTCAAACCTTTTGGATTCAGATGTGGAAAAACAAACCTTTGGACGAAAGTCGCAAAACTGGCCGAACCTCGGGAACGAAAATGGCATTTTACTCTAAATAAAACTACAGGGGAGAAACTACCTGGCTGTGAAGATTCGGGAATGTAACCACAGTTGCCACGTTTTCATCCCACCATAATCTTGCAAATGGTCTATTAATATATCCAATCATTAGGATGTTATAATTTTTTTTAAAGTAGCATATTAGAATATATTATCTATTAAACCTTTTAGATTTTCCTTTCTCAAAAGTGAAAACATAATCCGGTATCAATGGCCTTCCAGACGGAAGCAACACTTGTTCGTCGGCTGGACCTCGGCGAACCATATTATCATCACCAACAATTATTCCAGGGAAGTCCCTGAAATTCGCTCCCTATAATAAATCTTGGAAAATTAAGAACAAAAGAATGTCAAGAAAATAAGCATGAAAAAGTAACAAACGCTTAACCTTTCTGCGTGGTACATGACACAATCGATGATAATCGTCTTCAGACACCTTGTAAGGTCGATGATCAGTGAGAACCGCGCTTTTCCAGTCTGTAACCCCTTTTGGGGCACAACCAGTCATTTCTACAGAATAGAAGACAATTTAATATTTTTTAATGTAAAGGTTAGGTGCTCAATACATGGCATATAAATGATGAAAACCGTCTCAACTAACCAAATAAAGGTTAGAGTTAATTACCTTTTTCGTCCCTATGGTTTGTTGAAAATAACCATTATAGTACATTAGTTTAAAATTTGCGAATACAGTACCAGTACTTTCACTTTAGTAACAATTGGACCCACCCCCACTAACACCATCCAACTCACCATTAAGTTTTTTATGAAAAGACTATACCCTTGAATTTATTAAATTAAAAAAACTAAGAACAAAAATAAATCTAATAAATATAAATATTGTGTAAATAGAACCCAAGGGTATTTATTAGATTTATTTTTACACAGTATTTATATTTATTAGATTTATTTACACAGTATTTTTTTTTTAATTTTTTACACAGTATATACACTCAGTATTTATATTTATTAGGTGGTGGTGGTGGCGGAGGAGATGGGGTGTTGAGTTGTTCGGATGAGACTGAGTGGGTGTGTTAAGGAGGGGACGGAGGAGTGGTTGGACTAGATGGATCAGGTTGTGGTTGTGATGATGATGGTGATGCTGAAGAGGAAGAAGTTGAAGATGTAGGGGAGTTTGTTTGGTGTGAAGATGTAGGTAAGTCTGTTTGGATCGGTTCAGGGAAAACGATGGGGAAGGTGTGGGATAAACAGATACATAAAGTGAGGATGATGGGGTTGGTGATTGTGAAGTGGGTTGTTGAAATGGGAAGACATTCTCATTAAAACGAACATATCGGACGATATATATGCGTTCGGCGGTGGGGTCAAAGCAGCGGTACCCATGGTGGTTAGGACTATAGCCAAGATAAACACATGAGGTCGAACGGAAGTCCATTTTGTGGCGATTGTACAGGCGGAGATATGGAAAACATTGACAGCCGAAGACACGAAGGAATGAATAATTTGGTTTACGGTTGAAGATTTGTTGAAAGAGAGACTTATTTGAGGAGGTTCGAGATGACAGGCGGTTAATAAGATAGGTGGCAGTTTCAAAAGCAAAGTGCCAAAAACGTCGTGGAAGATGAGATTGGGCAAGAAGGGCAAGCCCAGTTTCAACCACGTGACGATGACGACGCTCAACGAAACCATTTTGTTCGCTAGTGTAGGGCATGAACGTCGATGAATAATTCCAAGTTTTGTGAAAAATGAAGAGAGGTTACGGAACTCCCCTCCCCAATCAGTTTGAACACATTTTAATTTAGTGTTAAATTGTCGTTCTACCATTGTTACAAAATTCGTGAAGGTGACGTACACCTCAGATTTTTGGGCTAGAGGATAAAACCACATATAACGCGTGTGATGGTCAACACATAACAAAAAAAAGTGATGTCCATCAAGAGAAACAGTGGGAGAGGGCCCCCAAACATCACAATATATCAAATCCAAAATATTATTACTTCGAAAAGTAGAGTTGTTCAGGGGAAGTTTAGATGATTTTCCAACAAGGGGTACAAATAGTAGAACTTAGTTTATTAGAAATAGGTAAAGAACAACTAGAGACAATGGAATTAAAAACACGTTCATATGGGTGTCCAAGGCGTTGATGCCAGATGGATGAAGGAGCTTTTGCTGCTGTAAATACCTGCTTGGGAATTGGTTTGAGTGAGGGCAGACTGATGGAGTAGAGACCGTTTCCACTTGGACCCATAAGGAGGATAGTGTGTGAAGATTCGTCCTTCACAGCAAAGAAAGAAGAGTGAAACTCAAAATAAACATTATTATCATCACAGAATTGTTTAACAGATAGTAGGTTTTTTTGAATTGCTGGAACATGAAGAACATCATTAAGGTTAAGTGTTTAATTAGGTGAAAAGAATTTCGATGAACCAATATGCAGGATAGGTAAAGGCTGACCATTGCCAACAAAAAGTGAATCGTTACCTTGGTAGGCCTCAGAGTTGTCAAGGTTCGATAAGTCTGGAGTGGCATGGCTGTTAGCACCAGCGTCCGAGTGCCGTGTTGCTCCTAATGTTGATCCGGTGTCAGAGAAACTGGTAAAATTGACCTGAGGAGCAAACCGAGCAGTGGGGGCTGATTGTGAGGCTGATTGAGTGGGACATTGTGATGGAATATGGGCTATACCACAACGTTTACAGTGGCCAAATATGGTGTTTTGCGTTGAAGCCTAAGCAAACTGCCAAGAGGAGGCTGAAGTGTTAGTGTCACGACCCCGGTTATTGTAATTTCCACGTGAGCCACCTCGGGAGTTTCCCCTACGATTGCCCCAGTAACCGGAAGGTTTGGAAGCATAAAATGTTTGGTGTTGAGGGTTGTTCGAGACGATTGGACTCAGTTGGTATCCCAATTGGGATGCTAACTGTTGCAAATTGCTAAGTTGAGGCGTAGGGTGATTTAATGTTCCTGTTGTAGTGACAAAGGCTTGTGGTGTTGTAGTAGAAATTGTGGGGTTAGGTTTGTTAATCATGTAATCATGATCAGATAAAAGACCATTCAAATCATTGAAGGTAACTGGTGGGTGACGAGCCAAGAGGTTGGATTTTAGCCCGTTGTACTCATCTCGGAGGCCAGAGATGGTCAGCATAACAAGATCTTTATCTTTCATAGGTTCCCTAATGTTAGCTAGGGCTGATGCGTATTCCATAGCACGACTTAGATAGGCAATAGGAGTCTCATCACCCTTCATTGTTATGCGAAACAATTGAGTTTTCAACGTGTATTCACGAGAGGCATTATTTGGTGCATATGCACGTTCTAGGGAGAGCCAAAGGTCTCTGGAAGTGGTGGTGTTTTGTGCATGTTGAAAAGAAGCTTCAGATATGGTTGATAAAATGATCATCCGGATGTGAGCATCATTTGATACCCAACGAGAATAGCTTGGATTATCAGTGGTTGACGAGGACTCACCTTCTTTGGATGGTTGGATGGTGATTGTTGGTTCTGGGCAGGGAACAGTGCCATCAATGTATTCAAACAGATGATTAGTGATGAGGAACGGTTCCATCATAGCCTTCCAGTATCCGTAATTTGTTGGTGAGAGGGTGAATGCAAATTTGTGAGTATTGTGGGCAGTCTTTTCAGCAGTGGTAAAGGCAGCGATTGTAGCCATGGTTGTTGATCCGAATTTTCTGTCTTGGCCGGAATATTAGAAGTTTATTGGCAGGAGAATAGGGAAGGGGTAGGCTGTTCGGTTCCTTGGCTCTGATACCAAGAGAAAGCAATAGGTTTGTTTTTGTATTGATTTGGAATGAGAATACAAGGCAATATAAAGGCAAGATAACTTACATTTAAGACCCAGTATAATAATTACTATTAATTACTTAGACTAATAATAAATATTGTGTAAATAGAACCCAAGGGTATTTATTAGATTTATTTTTACACAGTATTTATATTTATTAGATTTATTTTTTTTTATTTTCTTTGTTTTTAATTTAATAAATACAAGGGCATTTTAGTCTTTTCAGAAAAAACTTAACGGTGAGTTGGATGGTGTTAGTGGGGGTAGATCCAATTATTACAAAAGTTAAAGTACTTAAACTGTGTTTCGCAATTTTTAAACTACTGTACTTTAATGGTTGTTTTCAACAAACCATAGGGGACGAAAAAGGTAACTAACTCTAAAGGTTCAGATGTGAGTTTTTTGTTGTAAAACTTTAGCCTAAACTTTGTTAAGGTATATGCATTACCATCTTTCGGTAACCTAATATACTTTTGAAACTCGGTTTCTGGAGGCATTTCATATGTGATCTCTTCACGAACTTCATGGCTTGTAACCTGTGTGGTAAACATTAAATTACATTTATGTTAAATAAAAGTGAAAGATAACGGAACTCTAATCGAGAAGATTACAGGTGGAAGATCAGAGATGGCATCACGAAGAACAATGGCTTCTTGAAGCTTTCTTGGTTGGCCTTCATCGTAAGCAACTGTATTTTGCTGCATTACAAGAAGTATATAATTAGGATAGACAAACAAAAAAGAATAACATAGACACATTTGAATCGAATAAACTAATAATTAGGTACCTCAAACTCAGCTGGAGGGAAATATCTGACAATAACTTCATGTGTGGGAAGCGGAAATTGAGGTAGTCTCTACAAACAATTAATGTGCTTGATTTAGTAACAAAAACAATAGGGGAAAGTTAATTATTAATAGAGTTAATTACACAGATAGTCCTTGTGGTTTATTGAAAGTAACACCTTTCATTTTGTACTAACTTTTTTTGTAACAGGTTCAGGTTCTATGGTTTCGATTTTGTAACACCTTTGAGTATTAAGGCTAATTGCCATTAATTTTTCTGTTAACTCAATGTAAAATGACTAAAATACCATTATATAGTTTTCTGTTAGTACTGAAAGGTGTTACTTTCAATAGACCACGAGGACTATTTGTGTAATTAACTCTAAAAAATATAAAAACTCATTATATTTGTATAAAAAATATTATAAATATTTAATAATTATATTCCTAAAATTAATATACAATTACCAAACATCTATTATGAGAGAAAACACTGTAGGAGGGACAATGTTTAGTTTTTTTTTAATTTACTTTTTATATAACTAATTTCAAAGAAAATATGATGGTTGATGAAACATAGAACTCATGCATATTATCTCAAATATAATATACATGCATTTTTTCTTATATTCAGACCTACAAATTTGTATTATTATTCTTGGTTTAGTTTAGTTAATATTGTATATAAATATTTATATAATATAATATTATTAGACTATGTCGGCTAATAGTTTAGTTAATTTATTAATATTCCTAATTGTCTAGGGTATCAAGATGTAATTAGTATATTTGGTTGTAATTCTCTTCATAATACAACATACGATTACCCTTTCACATTCTGATTTGGTATCAGAGCCAAATCAGGCTCAACCCTAAATTGTCGTTCCCTATTTTGCTGCCTCCAACGCAGATCATCATCAACATATTCCATCCAAATTGCAAATCAATCCTATGGCAGCAATATTAACCTTCTCAAACCAAGAGAAAACCACTCACAACGCTCATAAATTTGCCTATACTCTCAAACCTACAAACTATGGTTACTGGAGATCAATGATTGAATCTTTTCTTACCTCACATAATCTTTTTGGTTATGTTGATGGAACTATTCCATGCCCGGAACAGAAAGTTACAGTTTAAGCCGCTACAACCGACAACCCTAGTTATTCCCCGTGGATCTCCAACGATGCTCATATTCGGACCCTCATCATATCCACTGTATCTGAATACTCTTATCAACATGTTTAAGGTAAGACTTCTTGTGAGGTTTGGCTCTCACTAGAACGGGCTTATGCGCCTTTCACTGCATCTCATGAATTTACTCTCAAAAACCAACTACTTAGAATCACTCAAAAAGGTGATGAAAAACCGGCAGACTACCTTTGTAGGGCTCAAGAATATGCAACAGCCCTGGCTAATATTGGAGAACCAGTAAAAGACAAAGATCTCGTTATGTTAACTCTTGCAGGGCTTCGAGAAGAATATAATGGTCTTAAGGGTAACCTATTGGCTCGGTCACCCCCGGTCTCTTTCAACGAGATTTGTGCCCTTCTTTGTGACCACGATTACCTCATTACCACCACCCTCAACAGCAATCCGAAAGCTTTCTTTGCTGCACCACAGCAATTCTCGGCTCCTGCACAACAGTTCTCGGCTCCTACACAACAGTTCTCGGCTCCTGCCCCTGTATCACAGCAGTTCTCGCTTCCTACGCAACCCACTCTTGATCAACTACAGCAGCAACTTCAGAACATTCAGCTGATGGCCTCTCAATTCGGTCAGCAACTAAATCCAAGACCCCAAGCTTATTATAGATCTCGGTCTTTCAGCAACAATCGCAGTGGTCGGAACTCCCGTGGCTATTCCCGTGGAAATTCTCGTGGTGCTTTCAATCCACGTTCAAGAGATAACGGTGGAACACGTCAATTCTCATGGGATTCCACTCAAAACGTGGTCTATGGTCATTGCAACCGATGTAGTATTGGTCACCTAGCCTCACAGTGCCCAAACCAGCAGAATCAATCTTGCCTTGCACCACAAGCCAATTTTGCTGCTTATTCAGATGCTGGTTCTTCTACTGGCACTGCTTGGAAGCCTGATACTGGTGCCTCTCATCATGCCACTCTAGATCTATCTAGCTTGGACAACTCTGAGGCATACTATGGTAAAGATTCATTACTTGTTGGTAACGGTACTTCAATACCTATATTTCATATTGGTTCTTCCAACATCTACACATCCAACAAAACTTTTAAACTTTCTGACATTCTTCATGTTCCTGAACTAAAACAAAATCTTTTATCTGTTCAAAAATTTTGTCTTGATAATGATGTCTTCTTTGAATTTCACTCTTCTTATTTTGTTGTGAAGGAAGAGTCTACCCGAACTACCCTCCTTACGGGCCCTAGTGAGCAGGGTTTATACTCCATCCGCCTTCCACAATTCAAGTCTCTACCTAAGGTTGCCTTCACTGCTGTCAAAGCTTCTTCGAATATTTGGCATCAACGTTTAGGACACCCTCATGCTCAAGTTTTTCGATCAATTGTTTCCCATTGTTTGTTACCTGTTTCGGACAAATTAAATAATGAATTGTGTTCTTGTCAAATGGGAAAATCTTCCAAATTATCTTTATCTGATTCCACTTTTCGTACCAATAATATTTTAGATCTTGTTTATTGTGATGTTTGGGGTCCTTCTCCCTCACCGTCTCTTGATTGTCACTGTTATTTCTTGTTATATGTTGATCATTGTACTCGTTATATGTGGATTTATCATTTAACCCAAAAATCTGATGTTTATCTGACCTTAACAAACTTCATCACTATGGCTTGAACGCCAATTTAATACCAAATTAAAATGCATCCAATCTGATTGGGGCGGGGAATTTCGACCCCTTACCAACCTGTGTCGCAACCTTGGCATCATTCATCGACGTTCTTGTCCACACACAAGCGAACAAAATGGCATTGTTGAACGTCGTCATCGTCATGTTGTGGAAACTGGACTCTCTCTTGGCTCATTCCAGTCTTCCTCAACGTTTCTGGCATTTTGCCTTTGAAACAGCGGTATACTTAATTAACCGGCTACCCTCTCGCGTCTCCTCCAACAAATCTCCCTTTGAACATGTCTTTAAACATAAACCTGATTACTCATTCCTAAGAGTCTTTGGCTCTCAATGCTTTCCTTACCTTCGCCCGTATAATCGTCACAAAATTGAATTTCGTTCTACTCCTTGTGTCTTCCTATGCTATAGCCTTTCTCACCACGGTTATCGGTGCTTTGATCCTTCCACTGAACGTATCTATATAGCTCGACATGTTCGCTTCAATGAACAAGTTTTTCCCTATCAACTGTCACCTACTCCATCACCACAACCTGCTTCCCCATACATCTCCATTTTTCCCAATCCTCTACCTGGCTTCCCACCAGAACCCACCCAACCTTCACAACCACCACCGGCTTCACCTCCAACACCTCTCTCACCACCGTCCCCTCCACATACACCTCCTCCCTCACCTAACATTCCGAATCCGCCACCACCAACACCTCCTCAACCTAATCGGACTCCCATACAAAATCCGATACCAAATCCACCACCACCTCCACCTTCTACCCAATCACAGCAGGCCCAACGCACCAGGCCGTTTAACCTTCGTCCCAATCCAAAACAACCTGATCGTTACAATCCTGCTGCCTAATCGCCACCACATCTTCTTCTTCACCTATTGAACCGACCAGTTTTACCGTTGCTAACAAGTATGCTGAATGGCGCCAGGCTATGTATGATGAGTTGGACGCGCTTCATAGAAATGGCACGTGGACACTTGTGCCCCCTGTACCTAATGCCAATATTGTTGATTGTAAATGGGTTTACAGGCTAAAAACAGATGAACATTGTAAGATTACCAGGTACAAAGCCCGGCTTGTTGCCAAGGGTTTTCACCAACAGCATGGTGTGGATTATCATGAGACTTTCAGCCCGGTCATTAAATCTGCTACCATTCGCACTGTCTTATCTTTGGTTGTCACAAATAAATGGCCTCTCCGGCAGTTGGATATCCAAACTGCTTTCTTGCATGGCGATCTTGAAGAAACAGTATATATGCGCCAGCCTAAGGGCTTCGTTGATCCTGCTAAGCCTCAACATGTGTGTTTATTAAACAAGTCCTTGTACGGTCTTAAACAGGCCCCTCGTGCCTGGTTCAACAAGTTGTCCACAGCCCTTCATCAGTTAGGGTTCTACGGGTCCAAAACTGATCCATCATTGTTTATCCTTCATTCCTCGGGCTCTCTTGTTTATCTACTTGTTTATGTTGATGATATCATTATTACGAGCAATAATCCACCGCAGTTGCAAAGATAATTGAACAGCTTCATTTGCTCTTTGCGCTTAAGGATATGGGCCAATTACATTACTTTCTGGGGGTTGAGGTTGTTCATAATTCTTTTGCAACGCAAATACATTGGTAATATTTTGCACAAGGCTGGTTTGGCAGATTGCAAACCAATTTCTACTCCCATGAGCACCTCTTCTGTTTTATTGCCGGATGATAGCCCCTTACTTGACGATCCTTCTAGGTACAGGCAAACGGTCGGTGCTCTTCAGTATGTCACTCTCTCTCGCCCTGATGTTGCATTTGCTGTGAACAAGGTTTGTCAGTTCATGCATGCTCCCACTGAAAACCACTGGGTTGGTGTTAAACGAATTTTGCGTTATCTCAAAGGTACACTTAATAGAGGACTATGGATTCGTCACAATACAGGTTATCGGCTACAGGCATTTACAGACTCGCATTGGTCCACCAATCTTCAAGCGTTCTCGGACTCTGATTGGGCTGGCTGCCCAATCGATCGTCGATCAACGGGGGGATTTGCTATCTATCTAGGTTCTAATCTCATTTCTTGGTCTGCTCGTAAACAGAAAACTGTTTCTCGCTCTTCAACAGAATCTGAGTACAAAGCCATTGCGGATACAGTTGCAGAATTAATTTGGCTAAAGTCTCTTCTTCGAGAACTTGGTTTGGTTAGTGAAGCTCCTACACTTTGGTGTGATAACCTTGGAGCAACTTATCTCACAGCCAATCCAGTTTTTCGTGCTAGAACAAAACATGTTGAAGTTGACTATCATTTTGTTCGTGAACAAGTTACTCAGAGAAAGCTCAGTGTCAAATTTATCTCCACAAGAGATCAAATAGCCGATATCTTTACAAAGCCTTTATCTTCTCAGAAATTTGAGTTCCTCAGATCCAAGTTGCAGATTGCTAACCACCCTGAACTTGCGGGGAATATTAGACTATGTCGGCTAATAGTTTAGTTAATTAATTTATTAATATTCCTAATTGTCTAGGGTATCATGATGTAATTAGTATCTTTATATATTTGGTTGTAATTCTCTTCATAATACAACATACGATTACCCTTTCACATTCTGATTAATATAATTATTCCGTCAAAACACATGTATATCAAAAGATAAAAAGAATGGTAAACTGGTAAAGATAATTACCATCCAAAAATAACAAAATGGAAAATGGGTAATAAAGTCACCTCGTGTGGATGAGCGCCCCATAGAAAAACGCGCAACCTAAACTGTGGAAGACCATAAGAACCAGCAGCCATGATCCCGAGTCTAGATTGGTAATTCATATGAACCAAACGACTAATAGCATATCTTCCAAGAGAAGCTTTGTCAAATCTTAAAAGGTCACCCACGTTTTCCATCAAGACATACTTAGGGTTCAAGAATTTCACTATGTCAAAGAAGACAACTATCTGCTGATTCTTTTCATCATTCAACGGATCATCAACGTTTCTAAATCGATTGTAGCCGCTGATCCCTTGGCATGGAGGACCGCCACAGATAACATCCACATCACCCTAAAATACATAATAAAAATTTACCATACAGTTTATAAACTATTTATATGGGGTTAAGATAGCAATGCAACATTTAGCAACTAGACTCACTGGGCATGGTAATATCTTCGACTTGAATCCGTTTCTAACGAAACTTTGTATGTGGCCTTGGCAATCACTGTGACAGGTAAATTATAAGCAACTGAACATGAAGCTAGTTGTACTCTAGAACTTATTATAAATAGAGTAAAATGTCATTTTTGTCCCTGATGTTTAGCCAGTTTTGCGATTTTCGTCTAGAGGTTTGTTTTTCCGCATCTGCATCTAAAAGGTTTGAAATCTTGTCATTTTCATCTAACTCGTTAACTCCATCCAATTTTTAACATTAAGTCAGGGGTATTTTCGTCTTTTTAGATATTTTTGTGATGATTAAAGGGTTTGGGTAGGGAGAAAGTCAACAGAGGTGGATCTTTATTTCTTATAGTGTTTTTTATTTTAATAAGAAATGTCTAAAAAGACGTAAATGCCCCTCATTTAACAGAGAAAAATGGATGGAGTTAACAAGTCGGATGAAAATAGCAAGATTTCAACCTTTTGGATCCAAATGCGGAAAACAAACGTTTGGACGAAAGTTGCAAAAGTGGCCAAACCTCAGGGACGAAAATGGCATTTAACTCTTATAAATAAATGCAAAAGTAACCTCAACGCTTCGATCGGCTCCCATGTATCATCACTTGGATCATAACCCTTCCACCGCACCTATGGAAAAGCTAGGATTATGAGACGTCTTCATAATGCAACTGAATAAATTATTTATCAAGAAATGATGACTAGAATGCTGCTAGACAGAATTATTATAAAGTATATACCAATTACCAATGTACCTTAAACTTTAACCCATGTTGGCCTGTTTCGCTGGGATCTCCATAACATATATCGACAATACTTGAAACTTCATACTCTCCAGGAGCCATATCTGTATCCGAAAGGGATGATTCATCGTTTCTTGATTCATCTTCACCACCGCTAGTTTCATTCATTCTATCAGTAGGATCATCCAAAATATATATTTTGCATAAATTTTCCCATTCTTTCAGTAGTTCCAGGAAATCTTCTGCAGTTGTATGCCGTACCTATATAAAGATGTTAATAATAATAATAATAATAATAATAATAATAATAATAATAATAATAATAATAATAATAATAATAATAATAATAATAATAATAATAGTAATAATAATAATAATAATAATAATAATAACAGTAACAATAATAATAGTAATAATAATAATAAGAAGAAGAAGAAGAATAAAGAATCAAACATGTAGTGGATATTAATATAATATCTCTATGATTTATTGATGCACCAGTCAGAACACTCACTTCTGTTTCTGGATGATTTAGCTTCAAGCTGTCACATGCGGACTTGTGATAATCAATTGCCCATCTCTTTAGTTAAATAACAAAAAAAAAGGCAGTAAATTAGACAAAAATAGCAATAACTTTGCATAAGATTTAACCTATGCAGTTAATATCATATCAATGGGATATCGGTTATCGGCCCTCTACAAAATATTGGTGCCAAATATCGGTCCGGAATATCTGTTCAGATATTATCGGCGATATTGACCGATATTGATCGTTATTTTGGATGCCTTGGTTGATGTGGACTCGGGGGAAGATTTCATGGCTTATGATTAGATCATGTTTCAAATATTGGCACTTTTGAGTTTTGACTTTTGATATTTATTAATATTATATATGTTTTACATTTTATATATGTGTGTATATATATAATTATAAATATTGCATGATATTAAATTTACCGACATCCCACCGATATCCCACCGCCTTGGTTTTAAAATGCGCGGAGCTCCGATGCGTTTTGCTCCCAAAATCCGATGCACATGCATGATGCGAGCGCATCTCGTATTCCATATGTTTGTTTTTAAAAAAAATACTAAAAACTAATTATACACAAAAATTGTATTGTTAACTCTCAAACATAAAAAAATATGTATAACACATGTCTAAAGCATACTTAAACATAAAAAAGATATCAAACAAACACCAATTAAGCTCTATAACAACCAAAGAAGACAAATAAAAAAATAAAAAATAATAGTATATCAGTAAAAGGATGAGATGGAGAAAAACAAAAATCAGGAAACAGTAATCATTTCACTACCGCGGCATATTATCATATGGGAAAAAACAAAAATTCAGAAGATCAGAAAAGTAAGGTTTTTTACTCTTTACTACTGCAACACACTACCTCTAGACCAATGACATGGTGACACATCACTTACTTTTATTTTTTTTGTTTAGTTCACCTAAAAGATTAATCTTTCGATCAACTTATTCTTTCACAATCAGATTTCACCCTCTCTCTTTTCCTTATTCTTTCTTACCTGCAACTCTACATCTCCAAGAACCTTCAACTCAACACTCTCTAATGTTAAAAAGAAGCAAAGATCTTACAGGCACCTCAAAAATCCAACATAGTTCCTATTGCGTGTGACGGAACGCATCAGGCGATGGTTGCATTATGAGATTTCGCCGCATCAATCTCGCATCAGGTAATCTCATCGTATTGTGACACCTGATGCGTTTTTAGCATCGCATCGTGCGCATCACGCATTATGCGCCATGATGCACGCATTCTAAACCCAAGCCCACCGCGATAACAAATATCTCAAATATCAGCCATTGACCGACATTTGATTTTGGACCACATTAACTGCATAGGATTGAAGGAACGAAATAGTTACCGTTACAAGTTTAACACCAGAAATTTTGGCACCAAGACATAGTCCAGTTGACATTCCACCACAACCAGCATAAAGATCCAATAATGCCAGTTCAATTTTGCGTGTTTCACCGGTAATGTCTAATGGAGTTGTAGTTACAGTCATATTATTAGTATCCACACTACCTGTAGTGGCCGAATCACATCTTGCAACGGAACCGTCTGTAGCTGCACAATTTCAATAAGATCGCAAATATAACAGTTACACATAATAAATTTAAGATGATTAAATAGTACGTTAAAACAGACAAGTTATGTGGAGGTTATATAGAAGTTAAAAGGTGACAAATGCACGACATGCATTACGGTTTTAATGACATATTGGAGTTAGACTAACAAATCAAATACTATTTCAGAGCAAAAAAAGCCATTACCGGGCTAAGGGTCCCACTCGTTGAGGATGCTGTTGACAGATCTCAATCTGATCCCTCGATGGAGTACCAGGCACTGGCTCCTTCTAGTCGCTTTGATTGTCAACAAAGTTTGCTTGGTGTTATCAAAATCGTATTTTGCTTTTACGGTAAATTTTAAGTTCCATATATTTTCATATACGGGTACTTCATACAAGAAAATTAGATTATTGTCCCCTAGAACAGGTAAACAGGTAATGACTTGATATCACCATAAAAGAGTAAAATGCCATTTTCGACCCTGAGGTTTGGCTACTTTTGTCCAAAGGTTTGTTTTTCCGCATCTGGACCCAAACGGTTTGAAATCTTTTAACCCCACCCAATTTTTTAACGTTGAGTCAGCGGTATTTCCGTCTTTTTAGACATCTTTGTGATGATTAAAGGGTTTGGGTGGGGAGAAAGTCAACAAAGGTGGATCTTTATTTCTTATAGTATTTTTATTTTAATAAAAATTGTCTAAAAGACAGAAATGCCCCTCATTTAACAGAGAAAAATGGATGGAGTTAACGAGTTGGATGAAAATGGCAAGATTTTAAACCTTTTGGATCCATATGCGGAAAAACAAACCTTTGAACGAAAGTCGCAAAAGTGGCCAAACTTTAGGGACGAAAATGGCATTTTACTAAAAAAATAGCATAAAAGACACTTGATATCATCCTTTGAAAAAAAGGGAAGTTGTAAGATATCACATTTTGCATTTATCATCTTAACCCAACACTCAACATACAATTTCATGTTATCGGATACAACTTTGATACAGTACATTTCCTGAACCCTTGAGGCAAGTGATATGGGAACTAGATGATTTATTTTTGGAATGGCTAAGAAAAGTAGTTTGAGATATATATTTACTATTTAGCTATAAGTCTGTGTCATCTGCAACTTTCATATATTTGTGATCGGAAGGTTTTACCATATTACAAGGGGTGTGATCAGGATTTTTGCCTTAATAATACACCAAAAAAATTACGAGCCTCGAGGTGGGCGCCCGCCACCCCATGGACCGTAGTGTTTGTTGCCTTAAAGATTGTGATTGTTCAAAGTTCTTTCAGATGCTATCAAAATTTAATGAGGCAAACAAGTTGTGAATAGCAGACAAATTATGATGGCAAGCACATTCCTCTTACCAGTCACCAAGGAGTGGAATGTTGAATATTTTACAGAATATTCCATGTCACAATAATACTCAGATGGCTGAATGGATGTTGATTTGAAACCTAGCTGCAATGGTTGCAAAAGATTTAGAATGGTACAAACAAAAATCACTAAATGAAATGCAATATTCAAACATCCATGAAAGCCAAGAAAGAAAAACTATGTTAGAGAACTTTAAACTGTTGAAGAGGATTATATAAAACAGTACAGGACGTAAAACGGGGAAAAATGGCTAAGATTGCAACGTACCATTGGATTTTTTTCTATTACATTCACTTTAGAAAGTATACATTCTAATAAGTTGTCATTCATTAAAGTCGAGGAGAACAAACGCTTCGTGTCATGGAACGCAGCAGCTTTTTTCATAACCTGAGTTATAAAAGTTTGAAGGAAAAAAAAGCAAAAAAAAGAAAGAAAATCTGAAGAACAAATTTACAAACAAAAAGAAATTGTGAAAATGGCATAATACACTAACGAGCAGCAACTAACCGTATCTTCAGCTCTGAAAAACCACTGCACTCTAAAATAATTTTCATCATCCGAAGTTTTGAAAAACTCTACAATCCTGCCAACATGTGGTTGCGTTCCCTCACCCTGAAAACATTGCTCAAACAAATTATGACAGAAGCATATAGGAAGTTGTTCACAAATAATTACCTCTGTTTTCTAAGGGAGATTTTGTTGTGAATGTCAGTACTCAACCTTGTAATTAGGCTAACTGTAATAGTTATGTATGTAATATGCCTTTACGGCACATGGTCACCTTATTTACAAGTGGTAATATGAACTCTGTATATTTAAGTAATGGTGGCAAATTTGACAGGTTTTCTAGCAATATGTATCTCCAATGGGTCAATTCAGTATACCTTAAAAGATTAGCTATAATGGAAACAGATTGAACACGTCAAACAGGACGAAAATCACCCAAAATGTTATAAAATTGCTTAAAACCAGGTCAAATGGGTCGAGCGTCACCAAAAGTGCATTTGTATGCATAAACATCCTAAATAGTTTAATTTCCAAGAATTTGGATTGGAACTAAAATATTATAAAAGTTACAATCATATTTAAGACACTAAATAGTTAAATAACTCAAGAAATTAAAACGAAAAAAGTATTTGCAGTTTGACCAACCAGACCCAGCCAGATCCAACCCGGCCCGTTTTGTCCTATTCTTAAAATTACTCATTTTGACCCACTATCCAACTAAGTCCATTTTGCTACCTCTAATGTTTGCTTCTGAATGATAATATTTAGGTATGACCGTTTATCTGAAGGAATTATTATTAACAAAAAAAATTGCAATATGATTCATGGCAATAGCCAATAGTAGCAAGAAAGACGTTTAAGAAAGCAGTAAGTTGTTTAAAAGATGATTAACTTTTGATTTCATTTTCACATCAAGTTTGATACCTTGATGTGCGCACAATCTCCAAGACTGAAAATGCATCCGTTAACATTAGCTTGAAGGTAATGACATTCAACATTTACATGCACTTCATCCTCTTCACCAGCACTGCATCATGTATCATGTTCAATGTGAAAAACCAAACCGAGATCGCACAAAGTACAAGTAAAACGAAAGCATCAAAGTAACCATTCTTAGCCGAGATATATTATTATATATTTGATTTATTATTGTTTAGATAGATGATCAATTGGAATTCTATTGTGATTGTGTTTCCTAAATTAGAGATAGGCAGGCATTGTAATTCTCCCTATTTGAAGGGCTCTCTTTCATGAATTAGATCATCAAGAATTATACACCATAAACTCTTTTATGGTATCAGAGCTTCGGTTCTGAATATCGTCTTCTTTTCCCTTCCCTTTTTTTCCGATTACTTCCTTAACAGCCGGTCATCATGACCAAACCCGATGACCAGACATCATCATCCAAACCCAATAACCAGCACCCTAAAACCCTTCACCCTGCCTACTCTGTTTCGAATATACAATCCAAAATCCGAACACTTGACGGTACATCTGTCGCATATTCTTCCTGGGTAAAATTATTCAAGTTCCATTCTATTGCATACCCGGTCATCAACTACATCGATGAAACACTGCCCCCAGCAACCACAGATCCAACTTATACGGAGTGGAAGGAATTGGATGCTTTAGTCTCTCAATGGATATATAGCACGGTCTCTGATGATCTGCTAACCAGAATTCTCGACACCTAAGCTTCGGCTCGAACCAGTTGGTTAAAACTTGAGAAAATCTTTCTTAGCAATAAGAAAGCCAAATCAGCCGCACTTGAAACCCGGTTTGTAAACCTCACCCTCGCAGCCTGTAGTTCCGTTGAATACTATTGCAAACAACTGAAAGATTTAGCAAATCAACTGGAAGACGTTGACCAACCGATTACGTAATCACGCTTGGTATTGCAGTTAGTTCGTGGGCTTTCTCAGGAACATGACACTACCGCATCTTTAATCAATTCTCAAGATGCTGATTGGGATCTTGCCAGATCAATGCTCAATGATGAAGTTATTAGGCAAGCTGCTCGCCAACAACAATCCTCGTCTGTCTTGGTAACAACATCCAACCCAAACTCCACGACCCAAACACAACAGCCCTCTCCTGCAACACCCTCCACCGATAATACAGCTGCTGCCAACAATGGCTCCTACCAGTCCAATTCGTGGACGTGGAAGGGGCAAGAATGGTCAGAACTACCGCGGACGGGGTGGACGTGGACGTGGCAACAGGGGAAACCCTACGGGACCTCCTTTGCAGTTCCAGAACCCACAAACTTATCCACAATGGGCCTGGTGGAATACTCCACCTTGCCCACATCCGACTGCAACCACATGGCGACCCAATCCAACTCAACCCAATGTTGTAGCCCACTACACAGGCTATTCGGGGCAGCCTAATTATGGTCCAGCACCACCCACACCCGGATACGATGCATTATGTCCGTCGGATATCCACCAAGCTTTCAACACTATGCAGCTAAATTCACGGAACCGTATCCGGTTATGGACACAGGGGCTGAACGTCATGTTACCGAAAACCGAGGTATGATTCAACTTCCTAATTCTTTTCGTGTTACTGCTAAACTGTTAGTCGGCAACGGGCGGTGTTTACCAATTAAGGGTCCGGGCACTGGTTACCTTCCCATGTATAACCGAACTTATATTCTACCCAACATCCTTTATAGCCCCCAAATTATCAAAACTTTATTGTCCGTACGCCGTTTCACACGTGATAATAATGTTTCTGTCGAATTTTACCCTTTTGGCTTTTCCTTGAAGGACCTCAAAACGGGCCGGCTCTTTTCCCGCCACAATAGCACAGGCGATCTTTATCCAGTCACTCCACCTACCCTTCCGCCACAAGCTTGTTTCATTGCATCTTCAACTTTCCCATGGCATAACCGCCTCGGGCACCCTGGAGCACAAGTTTTAGACGTTTTAACTAGAAATTTTGGTTTTTCGTGTAACTCGAATAAGCATTCTTCTTTTTGCAATTCATGTCATTTATCTAATAGCAAACAGTTACCTTTTTATGAATCCCCTTCTTTTACTTTTTCTCCATTTGACATTGTGCATTGTGACTTATGGACATCTCCTATACTGAGTAAAACTGGATATAAATACTATATGGTCTTAATCGATAATTTCTCAAACTTTGTGTGGGCCTATCCTCTAGAATATAAATCCGAAACATTCACCACTTTCACCAAATTTCACCGTTTGATTGCAACACAATTCAACCGCAACATCAAAACGTTTCAGTGTGATCTCGGGGGCAAGGCAAATTTGACAACCATGCCTTTAAAAGCTTTGCTCAACAACATGGTCTGTTGTTTCGGTTCTCCTGCCCTCAGATATCCTCCCAAAACGGTCGTGCTGAACGAATGATTCGCCGTCTCAAATGATATCATACGTTCCCTTCGCATTCATGCACAACTACCACCAATGTTCTGGGTAGAAGCACTTCACACCGCCACCTATCTCCATAACATTCTTCCTACCAAAAGACTCAATTCTTCACCCCAACTTTTGCCTTATATCTCCGTCACCCAACGTACGACCACTTACGGGTGTTCGGGTGTGCTTGTTATCCAAATACCTCTGCCACCCAACCACATAAATTACACCCACGGTCAGTTTGTTGTATTTTTTTGGGGTACCCTCCTGATTTCCGGGGTTATCGCTGTTTTGACCCTACTACTGGTAAAGTCATCATCTCTCGTCATGTTATCTTTGACGAACACACTTTCCCCTATACTAAACCCCCCCCCTCCCCGCCACTTATTCATTCTTAGATGCTATTACGCCACCCGGTTTCATTTTCCGCCAGCCCGTCTCCATACCTCCTAACCCCACACCACCTCCACCCATCATACATACCTATCACCGACGCCCGAAACCTACCACCGCTGCCCCATCGTCCCATGCTGCTACGGCAGCTCCGTCCCAGCCCGCCCAACAGCCTATGGCTGTTCCTTCCCAACCTCCTCTCTCCACTAACACCCACCCAATGACCACCAGATCTATAGCCCACCGTACTTTGCTTTCCACCTCTATTTCTCCGGTTCCCAATTCGTATGCCAAGGCCTTTGCCGACCCTCATTGGTTACATGCTATGCAGGCTGAGTTTAGTGCTTTACAGGAAAATGATACATGGGAGTTGGTACCTAGACCATCTGATCGCCCGGTTACTCGTTGTATGTGGATTTTTCGCCATAAATTTAAATCTGATGGGTCACTTGAACAGTATAAAGCACGTTTGGTGGTTAATGGGAAATCACAGACAGTGGGAATTGATTGTGAGGATACTTTTAGTCCGGTTGTGAAACCGGCTACTATACGGACCGTATTGTCCATTGCTGTTTGTCGTTCTTGGCCTATCCATCAACTGGATGTCAAGAACGCTTTTTTGCATGGGAATTTGAATGAAACTGTATTTATGCATCAACCACCAGGATTTGTCGACAGGCGTTTTCCTAATTTTGTGTATCGGTTGAAAAAGTCCCTTTATGGTCTTAAGTATGCCCCTCGGGCGTGGTACACCAGGTTCGCTACTCATATTTTATCACAGGGATTTTGCAGCAGTGTGTGTGACAACTCGTTGTTTGTCTACTATCGGGGCTCACAGACAGCTTATTTACTTCTATAAGTTGATGATATTGTTCTCACTGCCTCCTCAGATGAGTTATTACAGGATATTATTCGCATGCTCTCACGAGAGTTTGCCATGACCGATTTAGGTCCGCTACATCATTTTTTGGGGATCAAGGTTGCACGGACATCTAGTGGTCTTTTCTTAGATCAAGCTCAGTATACTAAGGAAATCATCTCACGCGCTTCTATGTCCTCTTGTAAACCATGCACGACACCCGTTGACTTATCCACCAAACTGAGTGCTTCCGATGGTTCTCTATTTCATGATCCTACCTTATATCGTAGCCTGGCTGGTGCATTGCAGTACCTTACATTTACGCGCCCGGACATTTCATATGTTGTTCAACAAGTTTGCCTCTTCATGCATGCCCACGGGATCCTCATTTTGCTTTTCTGAAGCGTATTTTAAGATATTTACAGGGCACGGTGATTACAGTATACGTCTTGGTAAATCTAATACACACTCTTTGGTTGCCTATTCTGACGCTAATTGGGGTGGGTGTCCCGATTCTAGTCGTTCTACTAGTGGTTATTGTGTTTTCCTTGGTGATAATTTAATTTCATGGTCCTCCAAGCGGCAGCCGACAATCTCTCGCTCAAGTGCTGAAGCCGAATATCGGGGCGTCGCTAATGCTATTGCTGAAACAACTTGGCTTCGCAACTTACTTCTTGAGCTGCATCTTCATCTTCAGAAGGCTTCCGTGATTCATTGTGACAATGTCTTTGCTGTTTATATGTCAGACAATCCTGTCCAGCATCAACGAACCAAGCATATCGAGATAGATATCCATTTTGTTCGTGAGAAAGTCCGCGTCGGACATATTCGAGTGTTACATGTGCCCTCAGCCTTACAGTTTGCAGACATCTTTACCAAGGGGCTTACTCGTCAGTTATTTCAGTATTTTTTTAAATCCAGCTTGTGCGTCTGTTCACCGCTCGCTCAAACTGCGGGGGAGTCTTAGCCGATATATATTATTATATATTTGATTTATTATTGTTTAGATAGATGATCAATTGGAATTCTATTGTGATTGTGTTTCCTAAATTAGAGAAGGCAGGCATTGTAATTCTCCCTATTTAAAGGGCTCTCTTTCATGAATTAGATCATCAAGAATTATACACCATAAACTCTTTTAACCATGAGTCGTTCAAAACGTAAGAGTCCCACTCACTTTAGTATCCCGCTCTGTCCCTTGCGTCTTTTACCCTGCAGAATTAAGATTGCTCATGCACTCAGGATTGCATAAATCAATATTTATATACATTACTATCACCAACTACCATAGATCATACCTTCAATTCATACCGCCAGCCCCAATGTTCTTTCGCTTCGTGTTCCAGAACCGGCTCCCCAACAAACATTAAAACTTTTTTTCGCTTACTTTGCTTCTTATCAGCCGAGCCAGTTGGTGCTTTTCGTTTACAACTGCCATTTTCTCTTTGAACATCTACCTCTTCCACACTGGACTTAATCCTCTTCAACTTTGATCCACCCGTGGTCGTTCCTTCAGTTTGGGGACGGGGCGGCAACCTCGGTGATCTTACGCCGTTTTGCGTAAGCCTTTCCAATTTGCCCCTACCAGCATTCCCTGTAGTCACCGGATATTTATGTATGTATAGCAGTAGTTAGTCAGTTACTCTAGTTAGCTGTTATTCCATGGCTCCTCATGTGTATATATAGGAATGCACTGTATGTATTGTACTAAACTATTAATTGATAGATCATATTGATATTGTGAGAGCTCCATACGGACCATACCTGATTTCACCGAAGATGATCCTGGTGAACTTTGTATGCTTGTTTCCGGAATCGATTTATCTTCTGTACTTTGTTGACAATCCCATGCAGCAACAATCGGTGATTTCGGTGAACTCGGTAAGCTTCTCTTTGGAGAGGCGCCATCTGTAGTGATAATAACAGATTCATCCATCGTAAAGTTCGTCGTTGTTTGCACCAATTCACCATTTGCCACACTACCATTCAATTCCGAAACCAGTACAGGCGACTCATCAAGCGCGTTAGATTCAGTCCCGTTAACTTCAACTTCTACCATAGTCACTGATTCACCATTTATCACACTACTATTCAATTCCGGTACCGGTACAGGGGCCTCATCAACTTTGTACGAATATATACCTTCAAACGCGTCAGTTTCAGTTCTGTTGACTTCCACCGTAGTCACCGATTCACCATTTATCACGCTACTATTCAATTCCGGTACCGGCAACTCATCAACTTTGTAAGAAAAATTACCTTCAAGCGCCTCAAATGCCACAGGCTGAGCGTTATATTCAGTTCCTTTGACTTCCACAGTAGTAACCGATTCACTATTTATCACACTATGATTCGATTCTGGTACCGGTATCAGCACCGGAACCTCATCAACTTTGTAAGAAAAATTACCTTCAAGCGCATCAAATGCCACAGCTTCAGATTCAGTTCCGTTGACTTCCACCGTATTAGAAGACATTATTGCCGATCTTCTCACCGGAAATTTAACCTAATCACCAAGTAAAACTAAAATCAATCTCGCAATACTTCTACGCTTCTACGACGTCGTACTGTGCGTCAATTGTATGCGGAATCATCTTCTCAGATCCACACAACAATAAAAACTCCAATATTCAACAAAAAATGTCAAATTAATGAACTATTATGTACTGAATTCAAAATTAAACTCATGAATCAGCTCAATTTCGATTAACAATGAACAATTAGCAGCCAATTAGCAGCGCCGTTGAGTGAAACTGGATATTAACGCAGTATTTGAGGTTTTCCGGTGAGGAATTTTGGAATTGAACGGTGAATTGATCAGCAATGCAGGTTGTGATAAGAAGTTATCACAAGTAGCATTGTGATCAGAAGCAACTGGAAGCAGCAATTGGGAGATTTTGGAAATCACCGGCTAGGGTTGGTAACAGATCTATTTGGGGATTTAGGGATTTATCATGTGTTTTATGTGACTGATGAGTGGAGAGAGGTTGGGGGTGTAATTAAGTGGGAGTTTAGAGGTGTGTTTGGTAGATTGGTGGTTCAACAGTGACACTTGTCAGTTTAATAATATAACAATTTAATAATGTTAGTTAGTGTCAACGACTTAATGTTTTCAAACTATCGTTGTCTTCTATTAACCGGATTCATTCTGATTTTTGAGTTTGGTTTGGATGTTTTTCTGAAAATCATATCGTCAACTACCACTTGACGATTGTTGTGTCATTTAAGATCAGAACTTTCTCTCATAACACACAGTAAGACGAAAACTCGGATGGGCTCGGGAGTCAGGATAGAAGCTATGCTCTATCCATCATTGCCTAATCCATCAAAGTGACACAAATGAAGATTGAACTTGTGTCTTTATTGGAGAACTCAAATCTCCTATTGGAGAACTCAAGTCTTCCTGCCATTAGGCCACAAATTGGTAGAGATTGTTAATAACTTAATGTATTTTAATTTTGTTTTTTATAAAATTAATAAACAAATCTAAATCTAATAAATAAGTGTTGGTTATGTCACGTTTTATGAACTCGGTCTTTTGTCTTGCTTTACTTATTTCTATCTTTATCTCTTATTTTTGTAAATGTTCTCTTATCTCAAAATAGTATTTTATAATACCTAAAGACCAATTACTAAGTTAAATTATTGACTCGTGTATTATTAAAGATAATTTTTATATAACTTAATATGTATACATAGATTTATATAATTGAATTTTTTTTACATAGAATTTTGATGGGTGATGAAGATAGCAAACCATGAAAATTTATTTCTGGTCATGACTTCATCTAAATGTTTGTAAATAACAATAAAATTTCAACATAATCACTTTGATATTTATGGTTTTAATATCTAGAGTAAAGTACAATTTCAGTCCCTAAGATTTACACTCAATCACATTTTCAGCCTTCATTTAAAAAAACAAACAATCTAGTCCCTATTGTTTGTCGATTACAATCAATTAAGTCTCCAAATGCAAATTTCATCTCCATTACTTCTCTCTCTAAAAATGCACATCTTTATTGCCCTTTCTTTCTCTCTCTAACTTCTCTCTCTAAAAATATTGATCCTCATCCAAAAGTTGCAGTATATTATCAAATTTGAATGTAAATCAACAATAATTAGATATTCTTGACGGTATGGAGAATTTCACACAAATTCGCCATATCAAAATAGTTCATGACAATAATACAACGAAAAATGAGTCCCACAAGAACAAATTGAACATAAATCAAATCCATTATTCAATCAAAGACAATAAGAATAAATAGCAGCAACAATTAATTGTATAACTTCCCTCAATCATAGCAACCTCATAATATCACAAACAACAGCTTAATAATGCAATCTAAACCGATCTAATTGATCACATAAACCATCTAAACAATTAAAAAAACATATGAATTACCAAGAAACTTGTACAGTTTAACAGATCGATCACTAGATCCAAAAACAAGACAAGTGGAATTAGGGCTTAGAGCCAAAGCAGTGGCGCCATTTTTATGACCACGAACAACTTTCGGAGTAACTAGTGGTAACAGACCGTCGTTGTTATGAGCTTCACGAAGCTTCATTGATCTGGTTACCATATATTTGTGATATTTGATTGAAAAAAATGAATATTAAATATTTGTCGGTCATATATATGAGCAAATTGCTTGAAAAATAGATAGGAAGAGGCGTTGTCACCCAACATTAATTGAAATTATTTATTAGAAGTAAGATATATAATAGTTCGTTTATTCAATCCCATGTAATACATAGATTTTTAACTTAGTATCAGAGTATTGTTTTTCTTTTTTTATTTTTATGTCATTTTCCGAAATTTTAAGTGACTAAATTATATATTCTTAGAATTTTCAATCTAATTTTACACAACCTATTTTGATTATAGTACAATTCAAATACAACACGTTTATTGAATTGATTAAACAGCTTATTATATTGATTAAACCAGTTAATCAAAATACAACATGTTTTAAATTTTTTTCACTTCTTAACTCAAAGGCTAATTATTTTCGTATCAGGTACCTATCATGTTTTAAGGTTTAGAATGCAAAAAATTCAAAAAATCCACCCTTTGCCAAATTTTGGTCAAATTCGCGAATGACTTTCATATTCATATTCTTGATTAGAGCTATATAATCAAACCCTGACCAATATGGTCAATCTTGATTAGAGCTATATAATCAAACACAATCGTTTTCCATACCAGACTACTCCACTCTCGTCAATTCTAAATTATGACTGCTTACCAACCTCCAAATTCTGAATAATAGCCCAAAGTTCTCCGTCTTCTTGTTGAGCACTCTTGATTCGAGAGATCAAATTGCATTCAATCTGGAATCTAGCTAGATAACCGTTTGTGTCACCAAAATGGATACCGATACCCAACCTGTCGAGATCAGTGAGAATGTGTGGTTGCAACCGAAGAGAAGAGATCGATCCAGAATTCTTCTGACTAAGAGCATCAGCCACAACATTGGCCTTCCCTGGGTGATACTGAATGTTGGCGTCATAATCTTTCAATAACTCTAACCAACGTTTCTGCCTCATGTTCAATTCCTTTTGCGTAAATATATACTTCAAGCTCTTGTGCTCAGTGAAATATCACAAGTCTCTCTGTACAGATAATGTCGTCAGATCTTTAGAGTGAAAATAACAGCAGCAAGCTCGAGATCGTGTGTCGGATAATTAGCCTCATATGGTTTCAACTGACGTGAGGCATAAGCAATAACCCTGTTGTGCTGCATCAAAACACAACCCAGACCCTTCTTCGAAGCATCACTAGAAATCTGATATTTACCTGTACCTAATGGAAGTGTAAGGATCGGGGCAGACACCAACCTTTTCTTTAAAACCTGAAAACTCTTCTCCCTGTCTTCGTTCCAAGAGTACTTAACCCCTTTTCTCAAAAGTTGTGTGAGAGGTAAGGTAATAGTCGAAAATCCTTCAACAAATCTGCGATAATAACCTGCGAGACCCAGAAAACTATGAACTTCGGTGACTGAGGTAGTTTGAGGCCATTTAGTGATTGCCTCCACCTTAGTAGGATCCATAGAAATATCATTAGCAGAAACTATATGACCAAGAAAAGCTACTTGATCTAACCAGAACTCGCATTTCGAGAATTTTGCGTAGAGCTTCTTCTGTCGCAAAATCTCAAGTACCGTACGAAGATGGTCCTCATGCTCATCCTTGTTCTTAGAATATATCAGAATATCGTCGATGAAGACTATGACGAATTTATCGAGAAACTCATGAAAGACTCGGTTCATTAGGTGCATGAAAACAGCCGGAGCATTAGTTAAACCAAAAGGCATAACCAAAAACTCATAGTGACCATATCGAGTACGAAAAGCCGACTTAGGCACATCTGAATCTTTGATCTTCAGCTAGTGATAACCAGACCTCAGATCAATTTTAGAAAAACATTTGGCACCCTAAAGCTGATCAAACAAATCATCTATGCGAAGCAATGGATATTAATTCCGAATGGTGATTGTAGTTAACTCTTGATAATCGATGCAGAGTCTCATAGAACCGTCCTTTTTCACAAACAAGCAGGTGCACCCCAAGGCGAGACGCTTGGTCTGATGAAACCAAGTTCCAACGATTCTTGTAGCTGTTCTTTGAGCTCCTTGAGTTCTAGAGGTGCCATACGATACCGTGACTTAGAAATCAGTTCAGCACCAGGAATAAGATCAATTGTGAACTACACCTCACGATCTGGTGGGAGTCCAGGCAACTCCTTAGGAAAGACATTCGGAAAATCACATACCATAGGATAATCAGCAATATTAGGCTCATCAGAAGATGTGGCTTTCACCGAAGCTAACAATCCTGCACAACTATGGAATAGAAACTTCTGAGCCTTAAGTACAGAGATAATTTTCAGATATTTGCGAGGCTGAGTCCCGTTAAAGATAAGTTCAGGGCATTGAAGATCCCCAGACAGAACGCGGTGATTCTGACAATCGATTGAAACACTATGCTGCCATAGCCAGTCCATACTAAGAATAACATCAAAATCACTCATGTGAATAGGATACAAGTCTGTTGTACGGATGATAGAATCGATTCGGATCGGATAATCCCTATAAACATGAGATATCACAGTAGCATCTCTCAAAGGAATAATTATAACTAGAGGATACTCTAAAGCAGTAGGCATAGACTTCAAATACTTAGCAAACAAAAGTGATACCACAGAATGTGTCGCACCAGTAGCAAAAAGGGCATACATATCACGTTCACCAATATGCACATAACCGGAAAGCGTACCTGGGGCATTAGTTGCATTCTTAGCTGTGAGTGTGAAAACTCGGCCTCCTCTAGTAGTTTTGGTGTTTCCACTAGTATTAGCTCGCTGCTCAGGCCGAGGGCAATCCTTAATCAAGTGGTTTGCATCTCCACATCTGAAACAACGACCTTCCGCGAGGCGACATGAACCACCATGACGCTTCCTACAATAATTACAAGGAGGAATATCAGAACGGTTATGATTCGGGTTTTGCTGATTATGTGGCTGTGTTCTAGAAACCTGATTCCGTTGCTTTTGATTCTGTGTAGGCATGTGATTATGATATCGATTCCTTCCATATCGCGACTTATTGTTGTAATACCTGTCAGAACGATCCCTTCGGTCTTGGGATTGATCATTGCCACCCTGTTTATCAGAATTATCCTGGTCGTTCTCCCTAGACCGTTTGCGTTTACCATCCGATTTCTTCTCACGCAGCTTCTTCTCATTATCCAAATTATTGACAGCATCAACTACCTCAGTAAGGTCAGTAAAACGAAGATTCATGGTGAACTTTCTATCTCGATCGCATATAGCCCATCTAAAATTATCAGTCTGCTACTGTGGTGTACCTGCTGCTGGCCTAGAAAATTAACCAAACGACTAAACCGAGCTTTGAACTCCATAATATGTTCGTCATCCCCCTGCCTGATAGAAGCATACTCTCCCAGATACTCACTTCGGTCAGCGTCAGTGAAGTATTGCTGATAAAAAAAAGTATGAATTTCAGCCTAAGGAAGTGTTGCCGCATTCTCATCTCCTCCACGAGCATCTTTTAAAGTCTTCCACCATTTGTGAGCATCGTCCTCAGTTTATAACTAGCAAGCCTAACTTTGAACGCATCACCCACGCCCATCACTTCGAACAACTTCTCGATATAAGCAATCCAATTTTGCGTCTCAACTGGTGTAGCAGCGGTACTAAACGATTTTGGCTTTTCATTTCAGAAGCGCTCAAGCCAATCAAGGATAGTAATAGGAGCGCTATTGTTACCAGTATTGCTGTTATTTCCCCCGGGTTGTTGTACATATTTTTGATCTGCTGCAACTGTTGTAATAGGTTAGGAACTAAACCCGCAATAGCGGTATTGACAACATTAGCAATGAGAGTCACGATAGGGACGTCGTTGTTGTTCACATTTCTTCGAGGAGACATCTGAAAAGAAGATATACTTATGAGTATAGGGAAGTTTTCGTAGTGTGCGGAAGATGACACAAAAGGAATCCTAATCCGACGTCTACCCATTTACTCACGTGTTTAATTATTATCGTTTAAGTTTTCTACGAGAAAGAGCCTGGGCTCTGATACCATAACACCCCAACCTGAAACAGGCTTGCATGTCACTATTACAGATATCAAAAACCACAAGTTTCAATAAGAGACAGAATCCAAGAAACAAAAAGTCTCGAAACAACCAGGATGCCTAAGTCTTATATTATTTAGATACTGAAATAAAAAGAAATAACGAAAAGCTTTAAAAACTTGAACTTCATATTTCTCTCACTCATCCCCGTTTAACCTGGTTACCTATAAACACATCAGACAAAAACCATAAAGAAACTACGGCTGAGCCAAACAGTTGCTCAGTAACAGAGAAATCAGCAGTAAAAGTAAGGCAGGCATAAGGAACCAAACGGATCGGTACTGACACTCAACAAATCTAAAAGATGGCACTGAAACAGATACTTATATAACTTGAATCCCAAAACTTATTCTGAATAGATAACAGAAACAGAACATAATCAAATGCATATAAACATATCATAACAGAGACAAGACATACGTGATACCATATAGCAAATAGATAAATAAAAAACGTCACGTAATATGGAAGCACCACGAGCCTAAACAGAGGGGTACACAACTATAGTCTATGCACCGAGACGGTGCGTATTATTCCATTTCAACAGGAGTCAGGAGTAAGAGCTAATATCGATCTATTCGCCTCTAGGGGCCAGGTGCTACACAAGCACAAAATAGAGACGCCGTGAACTTTAGTTACGCACCGTCACGATGAGTGTCATGTCATTGACGCCCCAACGACAAGATTTAACATATAATTGCTCGGGTGACAGAGTACAAAGCCATATCTGAAATAAACGTATTCTGACATAAGTCTAAAAGGAACAAGCAATAATGAGCTAAGGTCGATTGCATGCTACAATATATGCTAATTATATAACAATATGAAACAGAATCAACCCGCGAAAACATCCGTACTACAAAGTAACGGACTTGAATAATATACTATGATGTCAAGAAAAGGAATCTGTACCTTAATTCAGCAAAGCAAAGCAGAACCGTACAAGTTAGTCTCAACGAAAACACGAACCAGTTTAATTAATTGTATTCTAAATTAGATTTGTTGTCATTTAGCTAAACTGTTTGACTTGTTGTATAGTGAATACAATATATTAATACCTAATGATTTATACTCTTTTAGGATTGCATTATATATTTTTTTATTAGACTATTCATAATTTACATATCAGTTTGCAAAAACCAATGGCAAACTGATTTGTCAATTTAATTCCGTCACTTCCACTATATATATTTTAGTGAATGTGTTCTAAATTCATTTATCCTTATTCACTCATTTCACAAATCAGAGTTGAATATGAAATGGACGTGTATGATCAATGTGATATTTTACTTTTTAAGCAAAAGTAACTAAAAGAATTATAAAACAACACTAATAAAAGACAAAACTTGTAAAATAACAAGTGGTAAAGCTATAGTTGAATATGTTTCATTTGGTTTTCTTTGTATCTAAATCATCTGTTCATATGCTTTATATATGCAGAGAATTCTTTCTAACCTTATTATCACTGAATCAATTAAGTAGGGGAATACAAAAAAAAACCCGATGGTTTAGCACCGGTACCTTATGAAGCGAATGGAAGTCGATGTAGTCACCGCTAATCCAAGGAAAGGACTACGGTGGTTTAGACGGGTTGACACTTGAAGGGTTCAAGTTGCGTCTATTCACAACCAAATCGAGCAGCTGCGAACGCGGTATGTTATTCATCCGATTAATGAGTTACAAAACAGGGAGCATAACACCGTATGAAAACAATAGAGACGGTACCTTACTTTTCAACGGAGATGACCGGAACTTGAAAGCGTCGTAAATTCCCAACTAATGGAACAATGGACAGGTAACAGACGAGGTCAATCAGATGGTTTGATGTGGTGGCGACTCGCCGGTCGCCTCAACGTCAACAATGGTTCGAACAGGAACAGAGGTTTTGAGGTTGTGCGATAATTTGGCTGTGGATGTGAATATGTAGTAACCGAATAAGATTAAGTGATTGTTTTAAACTAACGATCTCAAGGATTTCCATGCCCATTCTTCACGATTCAGTTGAAAGTGACAACTGGGTTTTGATGATAAGACTTTTGAAAACACTTGTATTTATTTCTTTTCTTTTTAATCCATGGGTTTCATGGCATGTGTTTATTACTATTAAAATATTCACTAGTTTTCTTCCTTTATATAAGTTTTTAATTTAATTATATTATTAGTTTATGTATTTCAAAATGATCGAGATACATATACAGATGCCATAGTTATGGTTTATCATGTTATTAATCAATAATCAAAGAACAATGGCAAAACACTTGTTGTGATGGTTATGGTGTATTAAATTAGGATTTTACACTACAATTTTGATACCCGGTTTCCTAAGAACCGGAACTGAACCTACTCGAAACCGGACACATAGAGTATGGTTTTTTGGTCAAATAACCGAAACTGAATCGGTTACAGCAATAACCGGTAAACGAGAAACCGAAACCGGTTATTAAAAATACCCGGTTTTAAAACCTCTACTCTCCATTGCCTTTATAAATAAACATTTTCGTTTGCCCCAAAAAACTGATTTGATTTATGACAAAATCAAACTAACCAAACCACCTTTCTCAGTAACCTAAGTAACTTAACCATGTGTAAGCAAAACCGACCGGTTGTTAACATCTAAAAACTAACACATGTTATGTGTGTCATCTTAACGGGTAAACTAGACTGAACCCACTCATAAACATGTTTCACCAATACAACCACCTAGTAAATCTTAACCCATAATCTGTTTGTAAGCATGTTAATACTTTATAAATAGGGTTTTCTTTTACAAAATACTAATAAAATTTCTTGTCTTACATGAGATAATTTACAAATTTTAAATTTCATCACTAAAAAAAATGTTCCTAACCTCCTATCCTATTTAGGGGTGAAAAAGTCAATATCTTAAATTGTGATGATTTACTAGTTTGATATTTCAGTATCACCAAAATAAAAGGTTTTAATCCTATATGTTAAAAAAAATAATAGTTTTTCTCCTGTTTGAACATGTCAAAATATTAAGTTGGGCCAGTATTGCATCATGTTCTCACTTATTATGATGTTTCATTTTTTGTTATCCAAATTATAACTTTCCAACATACATGTTCAAACACCCCTTCAATACAAACATTGTTTTTCATCAATCAGTAACAACTGAAGAACTTGATTATAGGGAAAAATTCAACATGATGATTAAAGGTTAAATAATTACTTTTGATGATCAAAAAGAACTGCGGAACCCATGGAATCCGAACCGAGCAACACCCGTAGACATAATCCTTTAAGATTCCTTGTTTTCGGCTTAAAATCGAAATCGAAACCAAAACTAAATCAAATTCAGTTTTCAGTTCAGTTTTGACTATTTTGAGTTCACTTCAGTTTCCAGTTAGATCTAAGAAATAATCAAAATGAGAAAACTTGACTGAAAAACCCACAGAAGCGAACAAATCCCACTCAACTTGATCAACACAACGACTATTAGGTTCTAAGACTTTACTAAAACAAGCAATTTCTTTTAGATAAGCTGCAATACCAACAAGCAATTTCTTTCAGATAAGCTGCAAAATTTATAACGTTTCTTGTATATGAGTATATCCATAAACCACACTAGTAAACAAACAAAATGCATACTATTATTAAATCTACAAATTCACACATCAAAACAAACCTGACTCGCGCCAACCACGAGCACGCATAGATTGGAAGAGATAACTAGACAGCAGACACCCGAAAACTATAAAAAAACGCCTGATTGAAACCGCTGAGGTAGTAAGCCGCCTCATATTCTACCTCTTATCAAGGGATAACAAAAATGTAATTTTAAATTTACAACACTATGCCAAATGATGTCATTTCTGTACCTTTATCTCGACGGTGTTTCTGAGGGTTGACTATTTAGCGCAGAACTTGAAGGATTGGATGATGCTAAGGTACCGTTTCCTTGGGGAGCTGAGCCGCCCCACTTTTGATCTGCATCGGTTGGCTCAATAACGTGGACTGAACCGTCGCTCATTCCAAGAGCAAATTGGTTAGGATCAGACGGATGTGCTGCTATAACCATAGGATATGCAGTGCTGTTGCTGCTGCCAAGAGAAAACAGAATACATGATTAGAGTTGAGACAGTTTTCACCCATTATATATGTATAACAATCAAGGGCAGCTTTTCTAGTCAAGGTTTATTTGGTTTTTGTTTTTTTTTATCCCTCAACTTTTAGCATTGACCCTTACACTCCCTCGGCTTTTTAAAAACTTTGTAACATGTCATTTTGACCCTCTCGAGTTTTACGTGCTTATTTTTATCCATGTGGGTCAGATATAATATGATTTCGTGCTTATTTTTATGTACGTTTTCGGTTGGTCTACGTTTTGACATAAATTTCGTTATGAAACGAGTCGGGTCTAATATAATACGTTTTCACTAGACAGTATGAATTCGATTTAGTTTGTGTTTCGACACCCCCGCAGCATGCGGTATCATTTTTTTAATTAAAAGCCACCATTTTCTTACATGATTATCTTTAAGTACGCTTTGGTATAATTCCAAGTTGGTTTACGTTTCAACGTAGCTTTTTCTCAGTAATGAGTCAGGTCAAATATAATACGTTTTCGTTCTTAATGTGCGTTTTCTTTTCGTATACGTTTTGACATAAGTTTTGTTTGGAAACGAGCCGGGCCAAATAACGGCAGAGTTACTTAAAGTTTCGACAGCAACGCACAGCGAGTCAAAATACTAGTTCAAACTTGGTTTTATAAGAGTGAGTCACTCCGAGGCGTTTAGGTCCCGAAAGCCAAGATGAGAACTTAATGTACGCGAGGCGTTGCTTTATGTACAACCAGTAGTTGGATCTCTGTCATCTCCTTTACATAACAGCTTTTTATCAAGTAAACTATTTATAATTTCTTCATCCATTTGGTTGTTTTTACAAATCAGCCACCTACATAGCCTAATAATGACCAATTTTGACTCAGATGCCATCTTAGGCACACTTTTCAAAACCAAGCTTACAAGTTTGATTTGGGTTATTTTCAAACGGATCAAATGGGCAGAAGTTGCCTAGAATGTAGTTTAATGCCTACAAAAGTTATAATTATTGTGTTGGGATTATACAAGCATTTTGAGGTCCTTTTTTGTTGCATACCTGGAAATTGACGACGAAATGTAGGCAGAAGGTGCTATACGACATCGAAGCCTCAAACTCTCTGCATCAAAAACTCCAACAGCACCATCCGAGAATCCAGTGAATAATAGTAGGCCATCACATGAGTATATTGCACTTGAAATTGGAGCAGATAAAGATTCTCTTGGAGACCACTGCAAGAAAATGTTATTTAATTGAACTGAACTAAGATACTGTCTGATAAACAAAAAAAGGTAACTAGTCTGATTATTTACCAATTTCAAGCATTCCAATTGGTGGTCATAAATAGCAATTTGACTTTCATGTACAACGAGGAAATGGCGTTGATCATTATGGAATTGAACTTTAGTTTCTCCAGCCAATGAGGATTGATGACCAGGTGGCGGTTGTAAACTTCTTGATTTCCGCTTTTCCCATCCATTAATATTCCAGATGCATAGCTGTGATACAGTAAAAAATAATGAAATATAGTCTTAGTAGAGTTAGTGAAACATGTTGTGTTAGACAAGTTGCGTTTGAGATGAAACGTTTAACACGGCTATTAAACAGGAACACAACATCCTTAAATTAACATGTTTAATAAGCGAGTTACACAACACGTTAAACACCATCTAATATAACCAGTCTTAACAATACCAATGACACGGCATTATTAGAGCGACTAAATATAAGTAGTTCAATAACATGAATGACACAACACAAACACGATTCACTTAAAACTAGTTAATAAACGTCACAAAAAACTACAATCAATAATATCCTTAACAAACTACGTTAGCGAGTTGAGAAAGAAAAAATAACTATGATATATAAAACTATCTACAAAATTATAAATCTACATTGTTAAGATAAGTGGATCTTAAACACGTCATGTCAACCTATTACCCTATAGACATATATTAATTTAGAACGTTACGAGCGATAGTAGCTATTTGTCCTTTAGTCTATTTCGGCATTTAGTGTAAACTTTCTTTTTCACCCCTTTTAGTTTAATCATCCTATTTTTTTTCTTTTAACCAGTTTACTTTAATTGAAACGTATAATTGTAATTAGGTTTTCTTATTGAATAATGAAGAATACAAGGCCCTATATATAGATAAACTAATTACAACTTGGTACCCTTAATAATAATAAACTTGTCTAATTTAAATAACTTAGTCTAACATCCCCCCGCAAGTTGAGGGCGGGGAACGACCTGCAACTTGGACCGTAGAAACTCAAATCTTTGTGAAGGTAGAGCCTTTGTAAACACATCAGCAATTTGATCATTAGTGGAGATGAACTTGACATTCAGCTTCCCTTGAGTAACTTGTTCACGAACAAAGTGATAGTCTATTTCAACATGTTTTGTACGAGCATGAAACACTGGATTAGCAGAGAGATAGGTTGCACCAAGATTATCACACCAAAGCGTTGGTGCCTTGCTAACCAGACCGAGCTCATGAAGAAGAGATTTCAGCCAAATCAGTTCTGCTACAGTATCAGCAATAGCCTTATATTCAGATTCTGTTGAAGATCGAGAGACAGTTCGTTGTTTTCGAGCAGACCACGAAATAAGATTAGAACCCAGATAGACAGCATATCCCCCCGTGGAACGACGATCGATAGGGCAACCAGCCCAATCAGAATCCGAGAACGCCCGAAGACTAGTGGCCCAATGAGAGTCAGAAAAGGCTTGTAGCGTAGACCCCGTGTTGTGACGAAATAAGAGACCCAAATCAGCCGTGCCCTTCAAGTAACGCAGAATACGTTTCACCCCAGCCCAATGATTCTCGGTAGGAGCATGCATGAATTGACAAACCTTATTAACTGTAAAAGCAATGTCCGGACGAGTTAAAGTTGCATATTGAAGAGCACCGACCGTTTGCCTGTATCTAGAAGGATCATCAAGTAACGGACTATCATCAGGTAAGAAAATCTGAGAAGTACTCATAGGGGACGACACGGGTTTGCAGTCTGCAAGGCCTGCACGATGAAGAATGTCAAGAATGTATTTTCGTTGAGATAGGACCAGATCCGAATCATGATGCACCACTTCAATGCCCAAAAAATAATGTAATGGACCCAGATCTTTAATTGCAAACATAGAGCTCAAGCGGTCAATAACAGCAGTAACAGCTCCAGGGTGATTGCCTGTGATGATAATATCATCTACATAGACAAGAAGGTAAACCAAAGTACCATTGTTGTTAAGAATAAACAGGGACGGGTCAGTTTTGGACCCGTGAAAACCCAATTGGTAAAGAGCCGTTGATAATTTAGTAAACCAAGCACGAGGAGCTTGCTTGAGACCATATAAAGATTTGTGTAATAAGCACACATGATCTGGCTTAGTTGGGTCAACAAAACCAGGAGGTTGTCTCATATAGACTGTCTCCTGAAGATCACCGTGCAGAAAGGCATTCTGAACATCTAATTGTCTGAGAATCCACTTGTTGGTGACAGCTAGGGATAAAATAGTCTGAACCGTAGCAGGTTTGATTACTGGGCTGAAAGTCTCATGATAGTCAACTCCATGTTGCTGGTGAAAACCTTTAGCAACAAGTCGTGCCTTGTACCTGCTGATGTTCCCACTTGCATCTGTTTTTAACCTGTAAACCCACTTGCAATCAACCAAGTTAGTATGAGGGGCAGGAGGAACTAACGTCCATGTCCCATTCCTATGTAGCGCATCCAACTCTTCAGCCATGGCTTGGCGCCATTCTAAAGACTTATTAGCAACGGTAAAGGAGGTGGGCTCAGCGGGTAAGGTAGGGGTAGTGGTGGCAGTATAGGCAGCGGGATTATAACGAGTGGGCGGCTTGGGGTTTGGACGAAGGTTGGATGGGCGAGGTCTAGGTGCTTGGGAGGGTTCTGTGGGTTCGGTGGAGGGTTCTGGTAGGTCTGATTGGGTAGGTTCGGGAGGTGCAGGAGTGGGAGGTATAGGAGGAGTATCGGTTTGTAGTTGAGGGTCTGATTGGGTAGGTTCGGGAGGAGCAGGAGTAGGAGGTATAGGAGGTGTGGGTGCAGCTGGAAAGCCGGGTGGTGGGTCAGGAAATATTGAGACGGGTGGGGAATGTTGTGGTGGTGTTTGGGTAGGTACAGGTTTGTTATATGGAAAGACATGTTCATTAAAGCGAACATGTCGGGCAATGTATATTCGTTCGGTGGATGGGTCCAGGCATCGATAGCCATGATGAACGGGGCTGTAGCCAAGAAAGACGCAAGGAGTGGATCGAAATTCAATTTTGTGACGGTTATATGGACGAAGATAAGGAAAGCATTGGCATCCAAAAACACGAAGAAAAGAGTAGTCGGGTTTTCGTTGAAATATATGTTCATATGGAGATTTGTTAGAGGAGACACGAGAGGGAAGTCGGTTGATTAAGTAAACGGCTGTTTCAAAAGCAAATTGCCAGAAACGTTGGGGAAGACTGGATTGTGCAAGAAGTGTAAGTCCGGTTTCCACAACGTGCCGATGACGACGCTCGACCATCCCATTTTGCTCACTTGTGTGAGGACAAGAGCGGCGATGAATGATACCGTGACTGGTACAAAAGGATGTAATCGTACGAAACTCTCCCCCCCAATCAGATTGAATGCATTTTAGTTTGGTGTTAAATTGTCGTTCTACTAGTTTAATAAAGTTGGTTAGCACATTGTAAACATCTGATTTTTGAGCTAGGGGATAAAACCACATGTATCTAGAGTGGTGATCCACACATAACAAAAAGAAACGATAACCATCAACAGACAAATCGGGCGACGGCCCCCAAACATCACAATAAACAAGATCTAACAAATTTTTGCTACGAAAAGATGAGTCTGATAAAGATAATTTTGACGACTTGCCTAGTTGACAAGAAGTACATAATGTATTTGAAAACTTGTCAGTAATAGGTAAAGAACAATGAGAGATAATTGAACGAAAAACTTGAGCATGAGGATGTCCTAAACGTTGATGCCAAATGCTAGAAGAAGCTTGGACAGCCGTGAAAGCGACTTTAGGGATAGACTGGAGCTGAGGAAGACGAATGGAGTACAAACCCTGTTCACTGGGACCCGTTAGGAGGATTGTGCGTGTAGACTCGTCCTTCACAACAAAATAAGACGAGTGAAATTCAAAGAAAACATCATTATCCACACAAAATTTTTGAACGGACAAAAGGTTTTGTTTAAGGTCAGGAACGTGAAGTATATTAGATAATTTAAAGGTTTTGTTAGGCGAGTAAATAGTTGAGGAGCCAATATGAAAGATAGGTAGTGGGTTACCGTCACCAATAAGTAAAGAATCATTACCAAAGTAGGCCTCCGAGTTGTCAATGCTAGATAAGTCTGGAGTGGCATGTCCATTGCATCCGGTGTCAGGCTTCCAAGTGAATCCTGATTGAGAGGCAACATCAGAGTGAGCAGCAAAGTTGGCTTGTGGTGCTGCACGAGATTGGTTCAGTTGATTTGGACATTGAGATGGGAGATGACCAATGCCACAACGGTTACAGTGGCCATAGACTGTGTTCTGTGTTGACGCCCAAGAGAATTGACGAGTGCTAGTGTTGTCCTGATTGCGGTTATTTTGGCCACCACGAGAGTTACCACGGGAAGAACCACGAGAACCACGGTTGCCTCTGTTGTTGTTAAAGGAGCGAGACCCAAAATAAGCTTGTGGTTGTGAAGAAGGTGCAGGATGAAGTTGATATCCCAACTGAGAAGCCATGAGTTGAAGATTGTGAAGTTGTTGCCGTAGGGAATCAATATTTGGCTGTGGAGGAGTTGGGACAGCAGCTGTAAGAGGCTGTTGTGAGGTTGTGGCAGCCGCAAATAAGGCGTGTGGCGCCTGCTGATGGGTGGCCAAGATCTTTGTGATCATGTAGTCATGATCACTTAGTAACCCGTGTAGTTCAGTAAAAGTAACAGGAGGGGAACGAGCCAATAAGTTGGCTTTGAGGCCATTATATTCGTCACGAAGGCCGGTAACAGTTAACATGACTAGATCTTTTTCCTTCATCGGTTCTCCTATGTTGGCAAGGGCAGTAGCATACTCTTGAGCCCGGGCCAAATAGTTAGCCGGTTTTTCATCACCCTTCATGGTGATACGCAACAGTTGGCTTTTGAGAGTAAATTCATGAGAGGAAGAAACGGGTGCATAAGCGCGTTCAAGTGATAACCATACCTCTCGAGAAGTGTGTCCTTGAACATGCTGAAAAGATTCCTCAGAAACTGTGTTGACAATAAGCATACGGACATGAGCATCATTGGCAAGCCATGGAGCGTAACTCGGGTTGACAGTGGTGGTTGTTCCAGTTGTAACATCCTTTAATGGGCAAGGGATGGTACCATTCACATAACCGAGTAGGTTATGAGAGGCAAGGAAAGGTTCGACTATTTGTTTCCAATAGCCATAGTTTGTAGGTTTTAGGTTGAAAGCAAACTTGTGAGAGTTATGGATAGCTTTTTCCTGATTTGTAAAGGTTGTGATGGCAGCCATAATAATCGGCTGTTAGGGTTTGGTGATCGGCTGTGACGGCTGTTAGGGTTTGGTGATCGGCTGTGACGGCTGTTAGGTTTAGATAATCGGCTGTTAGGGTTTGGTGATCGGCTGTGACGGCTGTTAGGGTTTGGTGATCGGCTGTGACGGCTGTTAGGTTTAGATATGCTGTTTGCGGCAGATTTAGGGTAGAAGAAGGAGGCTGCGGCAGATTTGTGATTACGGCAGATTGGTGATTAGCTGTTTGCAGCAAATTTAGGGCAGAAGGAGGCTGCGGCAGATTTAGGGTAGAAGAAGGAGGCTGCGGCAGATTTAGGGTTTAGGGAATCCCGGAGCGTATAAGCTCTGATACCAAATTGAAACGTATAATTGTAATTAGGTTTTCTTATTGAATAATGAAGAATACAAGGCCCTATATATAGATAAACTAATTACAACTTGGTACCCTTAATAATAATAAACTTGTCTAATTTAAATAACTTAGTCTAACAACTTTTCTACCCCTAAACTTTAATAAAGTTATCATACAAACCCTAAACTTTAATAAAGTTATCATACAACCCATGAACTTCAATAAAGTTGTCGGTATAAATTCTACTTCGTCTACATTTTACGTCACGTGAGTCACTTGGTGTTAGAAATTCGTGTTTTTGTTTTACTTTTTTTTCTGGTGGTCATCGTTCGATTAGCATGATTTTACGCCCCCGCCCCCACCCCCACACGCTAGTAGCACGATTTTATGCCCCATGCCCCGCAACGCGGGGGGGATTAAGACTAGTTTAGACATGATTGGTTAAATGTGCTATTAGTGTCGTAAACGGGTTAGGTAGGTTGAACCCGTTTAGACACGTTTTTTATCGAGTCATCAATGTGTGCCGACCCGTTTATGACCTGAACCTGATTAACTTAAACTCTTAACCCGTTTAACTTCATGTGAACCTATTTAGTCAACAGTGTTTATGAGTCGTGTTATAAGTTTTCCGGCTCTAGGTATTAGCCAAATTAAAAAAAAAGAATTTACTACTTTATCGGTCAACTTGCCTGAGCATCAGCTCCAGATGAAACCAGTGAGTTTAAAGTCTGCGAAAACGCAAGCCCTGTAATCGGTTTCTGGTGACCTTTGAGTTTTGTTTTGACCTATTCAAACAATCAGATGTAAATAAGATGAGGGCGACCTTAAAATCTTAATTAGCTTAGTTAAGTGAAGAACACTTTAACAGAAAAATAAAACAGTTACCTCATCAACCCTAACATTGTAAATTTGTATTGTCGAGTCCTCCATTCCAATGGCAACGATATTGTTGTCTTGAGGATGGAAAGCCAAGTAGGTGGCAGCAGGTGGCGGGGCCATGAAAGTTGTCATAACCTGAAGTTTGACCATAATCCCATATCAGTCAAGTGCTTGTCGGTTACCGTTCCATATTGGTATTTCGAATTCATATACTTTTATTTAGAAATGTCCTTGGGTTTTCCCACCTTTCCCTCCAACTTTTACAAATGGCAACTTTAGCCCCTAAACCACTACTCCATTTTACAACCCTAAGCTTTTGCAAATGGCAATTTTAATCCCTAGACTACTACATTTTGCAAGTTTTACAAGCTAACCCCTCCACTTTCTAATGCTCCAACTTCACCCCTTGCTATTGTTTTTTTAAATGCTATATAAATTTTGACCCCCTCGAGTTTATAAAGTTCCGAGTTTACCCCTTTCGTTCCTTAACTTAAAAAACTATTTTTAACGTGTGTGTTTTTATGTACGTGTAGTATAAATCAAGTTGGTTTACGTTTCAATGTAAACTTTTTTTGGAAACGAGTCAGCTCAATTATAGTACGGTTTTGTGCTTATTTTATGTACGTTTTGCGTGGTCCCCTACACTATTACTCCATTTTACAACCCCCTCAACTTTTAAAAAATTGCACCAAAATGGTCCCGACATATGAGATGCACCCACGCCGCAACGCACGTGGGTAATTTTACTAGTTGCATAATAAAACAAAATAGTCTTTTTAGATACCTTGAAAGTCATCATGTTGAACAGGGAGACTTTCCCACCAGAGGCAGACATGACATAAGAATCGTTCTTCGACAACGCAATGCATGCAGCCGACTCTTCAGCGGGTTTACTCTCGTTTACATCATTAGACATTACAGCCCCGTTTGTAGGTTGCCACAGTTGTGGGACGATAGATGCACTTGACTGAACATGTGCAAAGAGCAATCAGAAGTCGACAGATTTTGAAATGAGTTTATCAGAAACGTTAACAAACCTTCCCAGATGGATTGCGTTCATTTCGTTGCCATTTCCATAGTTTATGAATCGCACTCGAACCAAGTGCAAGTAAAGCTAACCCAGAATTTGTATAAATAAGCCGCATAACCTGCAGAATGCCATATGAATAATAATAAACAAACATAACTTTTAACTGGAGATGATAACTGATATATGAAACCCACCTTGCTGGCAGGCATTGGATCAGGCAGCCTTAGAGCTTTAAGGTGAGTTGAATCAACTATTTCAGGAAGCTTCCAGCTTTTGGTCTTGTCGGGGCCATCCACAATTCTAGGTTTAATATCCACAACCTTACTGCTTTCTGTGTTAGCCTTCAATATGCACACATGCTATAATATAAGTTGAACGCTATGCAATTAATATCTTGGTGATATATCGTTATTGGTCCCCATGTAAAATATTGGTGTCAAATATCGGAAAGAATATCGGTACCGATACTATTGGCGATATTGACCGATATATCACTGATATTCCCGATATCAATACTTTTCTTCTTAGCTCTAACATCCGTCTTTCTTCTTATTGCTGCTATTAGTGTTTTAAGTCTTAATTGTTAATTGTTAGTGTTAAATGTGGGTGTTTTAAGTCTTAATCAGTTCCCACTTGCTACAATTATTAGTGTTTAGCAAGTTGCAAAAGGTCAATTTGTTGATGGTATCATGGTAGGAGAGTATAATGAATTGTTAGTGTTAAATTGCTGTATATATAAATTTTGCATGATATTAAAATTACCGATATCCCACCGCGATAACCTATATCTCAAATGTCGGTCCTTGACCGATATCCGATATTTTACCACATTAACTGCTTAGGTTGACCATAAATAAAAAACATGTTTAATGGTCAAAAGGGCATAACTCACAAGACTGTTGATGGATAATGGAGTCTGCATTCTATCACGTTCTACAGCAGATGCCATAGAAGAAGCAACGTTATGGATAGGACCTAACGGGCCAGGGATTGACGGCTGTAGACGAAGTTTTAAAAGAGTAATTAGATAGATTCATGATTTTAAGTAAGTATCAGCTAAATGAAAGGTCAAACAAATTACCTTAACTGTATCGGGAAATGCTCGAGATCCCTCATACACTCGACTCTCCAGCATCCGTAGCATGCGCTGCCCATCACCATTTGCCAATATTTTAATTCCGTTATCATTCGTTGTGACTGCCAGTAATGACCCTTCTTTGTTAAATCTTAATTTAGGCCTTGCCTGGAACAATAAAAAGGATCAATAATAATGTAATGACAAGTGATGTTTGGTTATTGTAATGGAAGTGGTATTGTATGCTTACAGGCAACCCATCATCTGCATCCGAAACAGTCAACATATTGATATTATCCATGTCCCAAAACTTGATCTGAAATTCATCTCCAGCAGCTAAGAAACGATTTTTAGTTGTGTCAAACTGCACAACCCCCATAGACCGCTTTCTGAAACCAGAATACTCCCTCTTGATGGCTCCTTCACTCTCGTTCCACTCGACCAAGTGAGCTTCGCCTTCTTTGCTTGTTCCGCAAGAAAACAGTCTGATAACAATATTACGTTAAGAATTAAAAAAAAGCTTCTTACAATACATACCATAAGCAATGAGAAACGGTTTTGAGATAAATGATGACAGCGCACAAAGCGATAATTTGAAAGAAAATGGAAAATGTGATGTTGCAATGATAAACATAGTTCATAACTGAATACGTTACATTAGTTTCCCCACATGGGATCATGAGAAACACATAAACAAGGGATTTCATCAATCTAGAAAACCGAGGGCACTAAGTACTACTGATCACAACATATATGCACGAACACAACTACACAACATAAAGTATATATGCAACTTTCATCCAGCTTTTATATGCATACAAGAAAGATAACTCATTGAGCCAAGATAACTTACAAACAGAACATGATGCGGCATATATTTAAAATTTATATTACGACTATATTGGAATATGACCTGGTTCCATCAGCGCTATATGCCATTGTTGTGCACCAAAGGCCAGGGGCATCATAATCTACTCTTGACCCCAAACCGTCATAGAGCCATGCTTTAATTTTCCCATCAATTGCTGTTGAGAAAATAAACTAGACAAAAAAAATGACCCTGGTTCAATCACTCAGGTGATCACATGAGATCTCAGCATAATCAAAAACCTGACGATAAAGGTATGACAGGATACTTGCCTGTATTTGTTCTTTATAATGAGGGCGGACAGAATATACAGGAGCCTCATGACCCTCAAACGTATATAGTCTGCGTCCAGCTACAGCATCCCATACCTATTACCAAAGATGCAGAAGGGGTCTTATAAGTGACCCATAATCTTTTTTATTCATTGATGACTAGGGATGTTCTTTGGGTTTTTTTTCGGGCTTCGGGTATTTTGTGTTGGGTTGTTCAGGTTTTTGGCTGGGAAAAGTGACCTGATAACCGACCCATTTAAAGTTCGGGTTGGTTGGGTTCGTGTCGGGTTGCTCGGTTTTCGGGGTTTAGATGTAAAATGAAAATCAATGTTTTCTTTTGCGAAATTTATCAAAATTCATATTGCTACACAAAAATGTCATCAAAATGCAAATATTTGACAACATGATATTTTTAATGCTCAAAAGTCACAAAACTTGATGTCCCAAATACTACAGCCTCAACACATATAAAAAAACGATAAATGTTCGGGTTTTGGCTGGGAAAAGGAGACCCGATAACCGACCCATAGAAGTTTCAGGTTGGTTGGGTTTGGGTTTTCCGGGTATTCTTTAATTCGGGTTCGGGTGGCTTTGAACCCAGAACGGGTTTCGGATAAAAAGGACAGCCCTGGTGACAACCGTACCTTAATTATCTTGTCATCCCCACACGTAACAATACACAATTGCTTATTAGGATGAGCAAAAGCTATATCATTTACACCACCAACATGAGCATCTATCTGTAATGTAGCAAAACCAATCAAAATATTAAGAATCACTTCCTCGAGAGTCGGAAAGAGCAGAAAGATGGAGGGTTTACTTCCAAGTGATGCCTTAACTCCCCTGGCGGGTTGTATGCATATATTTGAACAATGTGCTTCGAGAAGGCAACACCTATGGAAGGGGGAAAATAACATTAAAATCTACTTGAACAAAAGAGTAAAATGCCATTTTCGTCCCTGAGGTTTGGCCACTTTTGCGACTTTCGTCCAAAGGTTTGTTTTTCCACATCTGGATCCAAAAGGTTTGAAACCTTGCCATTTTCATCCGGCTCATTAACTCCATCCATTTTTTCTCCGTTAAGTCAGGGGTATTTTCGTCTTTTTTGTTAAGGGTATTTTTTTCGTCTTTTTTGAACACTTGTACATTATGCTAAATGCTTGTACATAAAGTGAAAAAGATCGAATCGCCCTTTAAGTTAACAAAGAAAGACGAAAATACCTTGACTTAACAGAGAAAAATGGATGGAGCTAACAAGCAGGATGAAAATGACAAGATTTCAAACCTTTTGGATCCAGATGTGGAAAAACAAACCTTTGAACGTAAGTCGCCAAACTGGCCAAACCTCAGGGACGAAAATGGCATTTTACTCTAAACAAAATGATCAAAAGGTATCAAGATATTTTAAAATGACAAAAATAGGACTTCTAGTTTTACCAAGTATTAATCCATCTGGTGCCCATATGCACCTATTAACCGATACCGCTGCATCTTTTACCAAAGTTGTCTAGACATGAAGATAATTATAAACTTCTTAAGATGATACAATAAATACACCTTACAAGCGTAACAATATGAAAAGTGACTCTTACCTGAAAAGGCATTGAGCAGGCAGATATATCCCAAACCTTGAAGGATTTATGTGCCATCCTTTCTCGAGATCCGACCTCCCAAATGCTTATTTCACCAACATTTGTTCCAACTACGAGACATATTGGCAACAAACAATTATGGTTAGCTGTAAACAATTACATTACCTCCTTTTCAGAATTGGTATATCAAATGAAAGAAAAATAGGGATTGGAGACAACAGATTGAGGAACAACCTAAGAGAATAGTTTGTTGTTGAGGATGGAAGTCCATGCTTATAACATTGGAACCCTGGTTAAGAGTCCGAACCACAGTTTTCGGAAGATCATCCGCTGAATATACATTGGGAGGATGAGATGAACCAGAAAATGACACCTGTTCAACATATTAGATCATGTTAGCATGGAAGGAATAATAACAAGGGGTGCAACCGAGCCGAGCTACATGCGAGCTACTCGAGCTTGGCTAGAAAAAAGCTCGAAACAAGACAAGCTCAAGCTTGAGCCCGAGCTTCGCTTATCGAGCTCAAGCCGGCTCACGAGCCCACTATTATATAAATTTTCATTAATATATTACATGTATATTTAAATAATAATAATAAGTATTTAGAAAATTATAAAAAATAACTAAGTTATATATAAAATAATAATTATAATTAATACAACCAGCCGAGCCCGAGCTTAAAAAACTACCTACGAGCCCGAGCTCGAGCTTTAGAAATAAAGCTCGAATCGAGCCGAGCTTGAGCTCGAGCTTTCGTAAGTTAAACAAGCTCAAGCCTGGTCGAGCTAGGGCACGGCTGATTTGCACAGTAACCAAAAGACACTTGAACCCAAAACAATAAAAAACATTGCATACCTCATCGGGTGGACCAACACGTGCACGTTTCATCAATTGCTCTGAATCAGCCATTTGATATTCCAACCCAGGACCACCTGGAGATGTCCGTGGATGCTTCAGGAATGCAGCTACACATGTAAGAACAAAACATCAAACAGTAGAAAGTATGCATTTAATGAAATCTGTTCATGTTGACGAAAGTTGTACTGGAATCTGAAGCAAACACGAACCTGCAATTGGAGGAGGCTGCACAAGGCCAGCAGGTCCAGCTGCAATGGCACCATGAGGCATGGAAGGATTAGCAGGTGCCATCCACCCAGAAATTGCACCAGCAGAAGGAGAGATAACAGGTTGGAATGGCTGTACAGAAGAAAGTTTTACCTTATTTACATTGTGTATGGCAATTAGTAAACGAACACGTTCATTTCCTTAATGAATGAACACGAACATAAAATTTCGTTCGGTAAGTGTTCATGAACAGTTCGTGAACACATATATTTCCTTAAAAACGAACACGAACAATCTTCGTTTGCAGCCCTAATGGCAAAATTAGCATGAAGGCTAAATAATTTAACATTTTAACCACACTTACGCCATGAGCTCCAATAGGAGGAAATAGCCCCGCTTTAGGAACGGGTCCCGCAAGGGAGCTGTTGGTAGGGGGAGGACCTCGACCTCCGTTATTAGTAGCACAAGTATGATCAATAAACAGAGTTTTAATATCGGGATTTGGACGTGGATTTTTGCATAGTTGATGCTGCCAATTAAGGCTGGAAAAGAATAACATGTTAGATCCCCCATAGCAATTTAAAAAAATAATAATACATAGCCCTTATTCAAGTGCTAATACAATTTAGAGTAAAGTACACGGATGGTCCCTGTGGTTTACCAAAATTTTGGATTTGGTCCCTAGCTTTCCAAAAAGTACACAGATGGTCCCCCGTGGTTTGCACTTTGTAACGCATTTAGTCCCCAACTTTTTGTCCAAAAGTACATGTGGTTGCACTTTGTAATACATTTAGTCCCTAACTTGGACGTGCTAAAACCTTTAGATTTGTTGACTGGGGACCAAATACGTTACAAAGTGCAAACCACAGGGACCATCCGTGTACTTTTGAAAAGCAAGGGACCAAATACAAAATTTTGGTAAATCATAGAGACCATCCGTGTACTTTACAATTTAACATTAGGTAAGAATGTGATATAATACAGTTGGGCTCAGGACCTTTGATTGATCAATGTTCGCAACCGTGAAGATTTAAATGCAGGAAAAGCAAGCTTCTCTTTAAACAATGGGTTTGCTTCTATTAGCTTTTTCAGCTCAACCAACATAATGCTTCGTGCTGATTTGGTATCCCCATACTTAGAAAGCTGCTCATTCATCCTAATCAAACATAAGGAAAAATATAATTTGAAAACAAACTGAAAATAACATTGTTACCTAGGAACACTTGCAAAAGATTATGATAAGTACATATGTTTATCAATAATACCTAAAATTGTCAAGTGTTAGTAGCTGGGTGATTTCCTTGAAGAGCTCTTCATTAAAAGTAGAAAAGACCTTCAAATCCTTCACAAGAATTTCAACAGCTTTTGCTCTGTCGTTCCTGAAATTAGACTCAAATTCTCAATAAAACAGACTGACAACAGAAAAGAACCCTGGTCCAACGATGTGGCGTATAAATATAGCATTAGACGTGCCTATCAAGAGCTTCCAGGTACTTTTGTTTCCTTAATTCAAAGAATATCTTCATCGAGTAACGATTGTCGTCAACCTTTGTGAACCCACGTAGATACTTCTCAACTTCATCCCATTCACCAGCTTGAACTTGTTCCTCAAAATATTTCATATTGAAGTAAAAAGCTGATTCTTGTTCCAACCTACACACGTTTAATTTACATAAGTAGCATATGCATATCAATTGATCAACTGGATTTTCAAGATACATGTGAAAATGAGGCAAGAACCACTGGCTGAACAAAAGTTACAAGCAATCCATGGGGATTAAAGACGCATGCAACCTAAAAATAAGTATATAATAAAGAAAATACACTCACTTGTGGACAGTACCCTTAAATTTTTCTTCATCCAAGAATTGCAGGATTAGGAAAACTAATTCCCGACTTAAGGATGACATGGCTCCCGCTGCAGGCACCCCCAACCACTCCAGTGCTAATGTTAGTTATAACCAGCACAACTTTTAAATAATAAATCAGCTCCAAAAAAACAGCACCCTGTAATCTACAATTTGTGAGATCAATATCTTCAATTGAATATCATTGGTGCAGCTTATCACATTTGCTCCCAAATATCAAGAGCAAAACACTTTTGTTTACAGTAATCTGCAACAAAGAGATTCTGAGTAAAAAACTGCAAACCAAATCAGCAGATGAACAAATTCACAAAAGATGAATCATACAAGTTAGTTCCCCTGATTTCTTAATTTCTCAAAACTTCACTACAATAGCAATTTACATTTCAATACCAAAATAAGCCTCATTGAGCTCGAATTGAAGTAATATTTTAAAGTGCAATATCCATACTCATCCATATCATTCAAAATTCCAAAATATTAATGTAATCACGAAGCAGAAAAAAACAAAACAAAACTACTATTTCATCTTATAACCTTATTAAATTCAGATTCTGCCACTTAACAAAACAAATTTCATGATTCTGACTACATAACTACAATATTTTCTATACAAACCATCCTAAATTCAGAACAAAGTTGAAAATCATTCAAAATTCTAGAAAAAGTAATGTAATCACTCAGCAGAAAAAAGCAAAACAAAACTACTAATCAATCTTATAACCTTATTCAAACTTCATATTCTCCTTCTGAACTAAACAGATTTCATAGTTCTGACCACATAACTACCATATTTCCTACACAAATCATCCCAAATTCACAACAATTAGAAAATCATTCATAATTCCAAAAAAACAAATGTAATCACATAGCAGAAAAAATCAAAACAAAACTCCTAATTCATCTTATAGCCTGAATTCAACTTCAGATTCTCCTACTTAACAACACAAATTTCATAATTCTGACCACATAACTACCATGTTTCCTACACAAATCATCCAAATTCAAACAAAGTTGAAGATAAACTTCACATAGATCATAAACAACACACATCTGAATCCAAAACCACATCGAAACAGGGCAAATTCATCAAAAACTTACTCATGAGCCACAAAATTTCAAAATTAACTTCATACAGATCATAAACAACACATATCTGAATCCAAAACCGCATCGAAACAGAACAAATTCATCAAAAACTTACTCACGAAGCCGCAAAATCTCTAAATTTGGGTTTGTAACTTTGTTCGGAACAGCACAACTTCCTCACTCTTTCTGCAAGCACCACAACACACGTCCAATTGAGTGTTTCCTACTCTCTCTCTCTCTATATACACACACACATACACTACATATTTATACACACATGTGCGTCTAAGTTTCTCTGTCAAACTTTCTCTCACTAAAATGACTAATCTGTTTTCCGCTTTTAAACATATCTGGATTGATGAGTTAGGTTTGTTTTCTCTCTCCTCTACCGCCACTACTTGTGTCTCCATCACTGGGAAGTTTGTTAACGTGACAGGTCGGTGAGTAGAGGATGACAGTGACGTGAGGTAGAGTTCGTGGTTGATTGTGATTGGCGATTACGGAATAACATGATGACCTGCAGCATCTTTTGTTAAAAACTGTTTTTTCCAGTGTTGTGAAAAAACAAATTTACGGTTTTGGTGTTATTTTAAAATTATTTATTAAAATAGTGTTTTTAATTTATTTTATATTTAGCTTTTTTCTTATTTAACATATTATACTTTATTTATTCATTCAATCAATCTATTTTTATTTTTTGTATTTTTTTATTTTGTCAATACTTTTTTTATCAATTAACCCATTATAGTGTTTTTGTTTATTGTTTTTTACTAATTCATTATGATTTTCTTGTTTTTGTAATCAACCCATGTCACATATTGACTACAAAAATCATCCCAAATAAATATAAATAATGAAATAAGAAATATAAAATACTAATCAAGCATTAAGACTTGATTTGATATTGGTCTTAATATCACATAAAAACGAAATTAAAAATATCGAATAAAGTCGGTCGCTTCCGGTGTCAATATAGTTTACAAACAAAAAATGTGAAACAAAAACGAGTCGAGTATCGGTCTCAATATCAACCAAAATAAAAGTTATAATCCCATTCATATTAAAAACATGTTTGTTAAATAAGAACAACCCATTTTATGTCGTTTTGAATATATGTAATGCTATATACTAGATATATTAATCTGGGTATATTATGTAAACAAACCAAGTTATGAAAGTTTTAATTTATTTTACCAAAGACTATGAAATCCCACCAAACAATCTTTTTGCTCGACTTGTTTTCCCATCACTAAACTATGAAATTACATACAAAGTGACAAAAGTCAACATTAAAACTACGTAATATTACATTATTACTTGTGCTTCATTTATTACAACTTAATTTTAAGTATTCACTCTTTGTATTGTATCATAAGAATGATGAAATTCACACTTGGTTTGTATTTTATATAGAAGAATGTGAATCTGATTCAATATTCCACTGAAATGTACGGTTTACCAGATGTTCGTTCTATTTATATATTACTTAATAAATAAAATGTAACTATAATAACAAAATAAATGAAAAACACCACTTTGGTAAATAGTATTTAAAGAACACCAAAGTGATAAATACTTTTTCCACCAACAACAGCTCAGAAAAAAAAAACTCAATCAAAAATGTTTTGGACTTTTTCATCTTTTGTGACTTTTGTCTATGTCTGCCCGTTCGGGCAATGGACTAGTAACTAATGAAAGGCATCGGTATGAGTTCTGGTTTATTTTGTAGTTACAAAAGTAGGAAATTATAAAATAACGTATATTTATATAAATAAAATGTGAATTTCTTTGAGGTAAGTACATAGTTTCTTTTTTTAGGTCTGCTTATGTTTCTTGTTTGAGAGTGGTTAACTTTTGAGTATCTATTTTGTTTGCTTGTAAACAATGTTAGTTTTCTACTAGTGTTTTTAAGATCAGGCGGTGAAGTGTAGTGCTTTCATCAAATTAGTATGAATTTCTCTCCTCATTTTCTAGGCGCCAAGTGTGTGTGTGTGGGGGGGGGGGGGGGGGTGGGGGGGGAGGAGGAAGCAGAGAGCCTTGGTTGTCCAGATAGCGAGCGTTGGCTAGTTTTGTGGGCCCTCAAATTTCCTACTGTTGAAAAACAGTAACATTTCAAAAATATATATATATAACTTTTACTTTTAGCACTATATATATCCCAAAATTTTTACCAAAACCTCACCATTCTATACAATCTTTTCACTTCAATTTTGTACAATCTCAAACCATCCATTTCACACAATGTTTCCTAACAACAACCAAAACGTGTGGTGCCCCAACAATTTGCTTTAGGCTAATCTCGCAAACAACGAGCAACAAAATCGGTATCGAAGAGACCCACAAATGGGTCAGATCGGGTATTATCCAATACCCCCTTCCACGTGAACATCTCATCATCTGTCACCACCTCTTCCCGACTTTTTTAGATACTATTCCGCACCAAATCAACCACCAACAATTTTTCAACAAACCCAAAACATTATTGAAATTATGTTCGTTATATATTTTTTTACTTTTTTAAATAAAAGGGTATATAAATTAAAAAAAATAATTACGTAATCATTATTGGGGCTTTAAACCATTCCATGCAAGTTAAGAGGAGCGACTTTAAAGGCCCCTATGTAATAAGGATCCTACGTGATGGTGATGTGGAATTAGGTGCTTTGTACCACATCACCCAGCTTAATGATACATGAGGCTTGGTGTTGACTAACGCTTTAATGTATTAATAGTCAGTGTCAATTGTGTTGGATTAGTGGTTTGGCGGGTTGATAGATTGTCGGTTAGCGGGTTGGTAGGTTGAAATGTGCAACCCGAATGCGACCCATCTTATTATTCATGTCAAAGAGTTCAATCCTAGCCCGTGCACACATAAATCCGGGTCAACCTGAACACAACCTGTTTAACCCATTTTTTTAAATCAGTCACACATATTGACGATTCATAAGCGGGTTGTTGGGTTTTAAGTGGGTTATCGGTAACGTGCTTAATAGTGAGTATAAGTGGGACAAGTAGATGGGAAACGGAAATGAGAAGATGTAACACCTCGTAAAATCGTATCCAATAATAAAGTGACATGTGTCATTACTTTTATAATAAGTCTAGTAAGGACGAATAAGGACTAAAGGTGTCAACATGCTTAACTGAGCCTCTGAGTGACCATTAGTGTCAACATGCTTAAACTGAGCCTCTGAGTGACCCTTTGCGAAGTCCTAACTCTCATATGAGCCACTGGTTGGGCGAGAGGGATTAAAAGTGTCAACATGTTAATTTATACAGAGTGACCTTTTAACGAACCGAGAGCTTGACAATGTCCAGCCAGACTCCCGGTACGCCAAATATTGGCTACGGAGGCTAAGTATGCTTATAAAGGTGTTGTAGAAGTTTAATAAGTTGAGGGGCTAAATGTGACAAAGTTTGAAATTTTCTATTAGGCACTAGCGGGCCGCGAGAGACATGGGCCTGGTCCCTCACGGGCCGCTAGAGGGTTGTATCTGCAGAAAATTTTGCTTGGCACCCACACATATTGCCAAAAATCATTTGGTTCGAAACCATGGACTTCCAAACTGCTATGCCACGTTTTAGGACACTTGTAGGCTTCCTCTAACACTTGCTAACACTTGGCTCACCTCCTTCAAGCACTCCAACTATAAATAGGTGTAATGGTCCATCACTTGAACTTGCACCTTTCTCATTAACATTCTATCTCCCTCCTCTGGAAGTTTCTAACTGAAAGGAGCATCCAACTTAGTTCTATTTTATCCAAGGATCACTTAGAAGTGTTCCTTTCTCTTACATTTTCGTTTATAGGTTTTTTATAGCCAAAAGTCAAGTGTTTACAGAAAACGCTTTGACTTTCGGTTAAGACCATTATGGTCCAGCCATTGCTCATAACAAACATGGCTAAATAATCGTAATAAGGTAGGTGTTAATCCCTATTAAGGACACCTCCTAAAGATCACGTTTGCTAGACCAATTGACGGGTCAAAGTTTTATTATTAAAAAGTCAAACAGGCTAGATTCTGAAAATATTATAATTTGAGTTTATATGTTACGAAATATGTTTTGACACTTAAACAAGTTGGTATAATTATTAGAACATGTGAGAACATGTTTGACTCGTCAATTTCAGTTCTAGGGTCTGTTCGCAACCGAAAGTCGCAAAGTTTGACTTCTGCTTTGACTTTCGATTCTGACCCGATTTAGATTAGTTAGCTACTGACTAAGGTTGCATTGTGATCGTAATATAATGTAGCATAACCCTCTAAGGTTAAATTACATGATAATAATCAGAATCTGAGTTTATGCACAAGTTCCGTTATTATGCCAATTTTGACTAAAATGCTTTTTTACATAAAATAAGGTTTTAATCGATAACTAACTTGAAAATAAAATTTCCTACTGATGTAATATCATAAGTAAGATTATTTGGGATGTCAAGTCAGTTTATATACTGAGTTTACATACAAGTCCTTGCATTATGTCGACAAATAACAATAAAGCCCTTATGGCGCATAAAACGGTTTTAATCATACTTTTTATACCAAACTTTTTATCTACTGATGTGTCATATTAAATGAAATATCTAAAACATATAAATCTGGTCTTAGTATCAGTTTTATTAAACTTCGCACAAATCATTATTTTTCGACATAAACGCCGTTTCGGCGCATAGTATGGTTTTAAACCATATTTATCAACCAAGACTTGTTACCTACTGATTTTAAAACTTATTTAAAATATTTTTATATTAGGTACATAATATAAACTCAGAATCCCAAGTATATTATAAAACTATTTGTAAAATGACCAAAATGCCCATACGGTGTATAGTTTGGTCCTAAATGATAAATTATACATATGATCAATATCTTACTGATATTATATCTTAAATTAAATATTTTTCCAGAATAATTATGATCATAACATCAAAATATATTTAAATTCCTTTTATACGATATATAATTAACAAAATGCCCTTATGAGGCATAATCTCATTTTAAAACCTTAACGAGCATGTAAGTTGATATTCTACTGATATTACAACTTATTTAAGGTATAAAGGCATATAGAAATTGTTCATGACTTATCCGGTTACCCGATATCGCTTATATGCGCACGGTTAAGTATATGTAACTAGTTTACGGATTTTAACCGAAACGGGTTTAAACTTATCATTTTAAATCTCAAAATCCAAAATGCTTATAGTTTACCCATATTATACAACTCATAGTACTTGTTGGGTTTAAACTACATTCTATCCGGTCATCGCTTAATCTAGCGTATTATACCGTTTTGATCCTTTACGCTAGTCGGTCTAAGTCTATGACTTAAATTAAGACCCTTAGCATTTTAATTGGTTAGCTTATGCCATAATCCAGACTAGAGCCTTCCAGTAAATGCTATCTGCACTTATTTAATTTTGAATACGGCTGAGATATTAAATCTTGCATTTTAAATCAAGACTAGCTTAGGTAAATACTCTTGACTTATTTCCCCATACGGGCTTGGGTTATGGTAATGTAACGCCCGAAATGTTAAAAACAATATTAAAATAATTTACGGAAAATAGGCCTAGATTTTTTTTCTTTATCTTACTTAAAAAAGATTATTATTCCATAATTATATTAATCCACATATTTGGATTAATAAAACATTTGCAAATGCTCATTTAGAAAATTTCGTCATGACCCGTTTGCAAAACGACTATTTGTTACGAAAACAAAACCTGTTTAATAACAAAGATTTATAAAACAAACATAACCAACTACTAAATTGACATATTAGCGCTTAACTAAAACAAACGTTAAAGTTAAACTCCAAAATGTAAATAACTAGGTCAATTTGACCCGATAAGAAAACTCATATACTTAGTGAACGAAACATCACTAAATCTTTCCATAGTTGACCCGCTTCCAAGACTTGATCACTTTCGCCTTTCTACCACAAGAATTTGTGAGTTCTTTTGTTCTTTCATGTTATCGGTTCAAGTCGCCTTGTTGATTCTCATGACTTATCTACCCCGTTCATAGTTCTCAAAAAATATTTCCTACATAGAAAACACCTCAATATTAGCGTTTGCTAAGTAAGGACTCATAATACTATTTAGCATTAAACATAAAGGCTTTTTTTATATGCTCGTGAACCCCAACAAAACAATGTTGGGCCTCCACTTCATTATCTCAAGTCACGCATTACGTGACTTTCTCCATTCTAATCCGGGAGCTTTTTATCCATGTCTCATGTTTATCCCTGCTAATATAGAGTCAAGTACACTTCAAAGTAAACCATTATTAAAGTAATTCGGTCAATATAGATAAAATAGTAAATTTCCGCATAACTATACTGAAGTTCATCAAACAACATATACGATTATCAACGATCATTTTTTTTATCTACACTTAATAATTCATGTATGTATTCATAACATGCTCAATTAGGTCATATATTTAACGACACAAGTGTCATTTGTTTATAAGCACTACTCGATAATCACGTGTATTTGTACATACGGGTCACAACACCAATGACTTCTTAATCTAGCATACACATCCCATATTCAAGAATTCACTCATTTCAACTCATGTAAATATATATAATTACATTAAGGTTTACAACGATAACAAAATAAAATCGATTGGTTTCTTTGTAAATTCCCAAAGATTATGCAAGCACTACAAAAATATATATTTTTCACTTAGCTTTGTGCAGCTGTAGTAATTCAGTGTTTCTTCCCTTTTTCAGTGAGTATTTTACTTCAAACTAAAATTCTTAGCAACAGCGACTCAGAGATCTTTCCGTGGATATAAAACATGCCCCCAACGGACATTCGGTTGATTTACTATGAATTTTTAAAGACTGGTGAAAATCAGGAAAGAAGCTGAATTTTCAGCACTTTGGTCTCTCGACCCATTAACAATTTGCACTCTTTTTTAATGGGTTTAAACCCCAAAACATCACCAAAACAATACGTTATTGTTAAATCAAATCTCATTCAATAATTTGTGTTAAAACGTCCACCTTAAGTATAAAATTTCAAGTCAACAAGAATACTATTTAATTCAATACGAGTCCAAACATATTCGAGTCACTCACTTTCGCCCATATGAGTGTTGTTGCTTTATCGTCCGTTTGACCTGTTGTCGTTCAAACATTATCTCGCTATCTTGACAACAAATCAAACTTGCAATTCATTAGAACATATAACATGGACATTCATCTCATAATACCTAAGTATATATTTACCCATCATCAAACATGCATTCTAAACCATTCTTTTACTCTAAACTTGTAATTAGTTTATTATCATTCATTTGACCTGTTATCACCTATTTTGTATAACCACAAGTCCCGGGTCAATACTACCATATTAAGATCTAAAAGCATACTGAAATTCACTAATTAATACTAACACAAAAGTTATTGCTATAAAAGAAACCATATAAATTCATTTACCCAAATGACCCATTTGGTCGATTAACCCATTCTTTGACATAACGAACTCATATGTGTCATTATGATATGATATAATAAACCAATTCACCAACTAGGTTTGTCATAGACTTGCGCATACTAGTTAACTCTTGATTACTAACACATCATTTCATGTAGTAAACATGACAAATCTTTCAAAATTTCACTATATTTTGGTTTAGGCATTTAATCAAACACCTTGCGGGCATAAACTATATTCCACCATTTTTACGCTTATATGAACTCTCATACACCCAATTCATCATCAAAGATGTATACTTTCTTTGTAATTCTCAACTAGTATCATCTTTTATGTTTTTAAACAAAATCATCATTGTTTTGGGATCTTCAGTTTCTACTTAGATTTTGGTCAGCAACTTCACATATGGTTTCCATACATCTCTACCATAATCACCAAATCATGATTTTGAACCTAAATCATAACATGCAACATGAATCCATAACTCAAAAGTCATAATCAATCAGTTTAGCATAAAGACTATAGTTGTTCAACACCAAAATCACACACAATTACCCCCAATTTCATGGGTTTGAACAAAAAGCATGAAGAACACTACTTTGAATTTAATCAAAATAACATAAGAAATCACTTACTAGAGCCTTAGAATCAAGCAAAGAAGATAGAATCGAGACTTCAACCCTCTAATTTCGTGATCCTCATGTAAAATCAATCTCCACCTTTTCCTTGGTTCTGTGTCGCAGAGGGGTGACCTCCTGGTCACGCCCTTTATCTTTTCCCTTTCTTTTTTTTGTTTTTATTTATTTAAGGTTCTAGCATATTCACTTTTGGCCCTTATGTTTTGGTTAGTTATCTAGTTTGATCAAAACACTCTTTTCACTAATAGATAACTAATATTTTAACTAGGTTCAATATACCTAGTTACAATACTTCATGTTAATATCAAAATGAAACATGATAACCGGAATTTAGTATTTTAGGGGTGTTATAGAAGACTCTTTCCACCAATACAAACTTACTTGAAAGGTTATACACATTTTAATATCACGAAAAATCGGGATGTTACAAGTCTACCCCCCTTAAACAGGTTTCGTCCTCGAAACCGAATTATTCTTTACATTAGGATATTACCCTAATAGTTTAATCATCATCTCACTTGTTTGCTCCTTTAAGCTTAAGTAATAAGTTATTCTATTATTCAACTATCATAAAAACTAAAGTTGTCCGTTAAATGGATTTCACATTTAGAATTTACTTACGTGTACGATCAGATAGAGCATTCATCCATGCTCGTTTGAGTCCTGTTGCACACCACTTATGCAACTTGCACACGCCTTCAACTTTTAGCTCTAAGCACTTCTTTGCCACCACACACACCTATTTGTAAGGTTTCTTACTACAATATTACACTAACTTAACATAATAGGCCGTAGCAATATATAAATGATCATTACTATTATTTAAATATGCATGCCCCATGATAAACACGAGTTCTAGAATGAACCCTTTCTTTATATGAGGTTACTCAACTCTAGTCCATTCTTTATTTCAATACAGGTAAAACCTCTTAATTCTTTTTCGTTCACATTTTTGTTCCACCTTCGAGTGTTTATACATTTTGAAAGAGATTACTAATCATTTTACATTCAAATTTCATGAAAGTAACTTTTCAACTTTTACCCAAATTAGTTAACATTGGTTTCACACTTTACAATTTATGGGAATTTAAATCTTACTTGACACTCATGAAGCTTAAGGCTTCAAGCTAGTCACTGATGAGGGACTTATCCTCATGTTCATTTCCCATGAAGTCCTTAGACATAAATATTATTACCCATGAAATCTGGACACTACATATTTACACCCTTGAAGTCCGTACACTTCAAGTTAACATCCGCTAATACTATTATTATAATTTATCATTCTAATTTCTCCCTTTTTTGCTAGAATTTGTGGTTGAAGGTTCTTAGGGGTTTTCTCCCATTCCCTCTCTAAATCACGACATACACACTCTTGTGTGTGTGTGATTTGTGTTTCATCTTTTAATACTCACACCTTTTGTTCATAACCCATTTTAGCCCCTTTAGCCCGGGCCTTTTATAAATTTTTATCTTATAAAACATTTATTTATTTTTATTTAACATTAGGTTTATTTATTTAAGTCCTAATGTTTATCGGGTTAACTTTTACCATATACGGTATTTCACCCGTCCAACCCAATTAACTTGGTTTAATCATCAAACCTGTTGTTTTTTTTTTTAACTTGAGCACACTCAAACTTTAATCATTCACCAATCTTATTAAGATAAGCGCAATGGCTAGGTCATAAACACTATTTGACCTTTACCGGTCTTGTCGGTTAGACTCATTAGTCTTTGGTCACTTTATACCCCATCATTCGGTATACCCACATTTTCTTTTACCTTAACAGCCTCACGTCATGCTTAAGTTTGTATTAACATTTCATTTTCGAGGATTTCCTTTTTAAAACTTGTATTGCATCTATTAGTGCCAAAACCTGTTTCTTTTAAGTACAACTATTGTCCAAATTTAATCGCTAATTCTTTACGTTCGCTAAAATTGTCGTTATTGACTAAAACCAAGTTTTAGTTCAACATTTTTTTTAGCTTGTGTCAATTACTCGCATCAAGGAATTGATGATTAATTGTTTTCTGTTTACCATTTTCATTTTATATGTGGAATTGTAATCGATTCCCACGTCTTTAACTTAGTTGACCAATATGCCCCTTTTTTAACTTTATCCAGTAGGTTCTTTAGGCGTTCCTTTTTATTTGTGACCCGGAGGTCACATTGGTCCTGTAGACCTTTACCACTTATTTACGATCCAAAGGTCATGATGATCCCATAGATCATTCTTTACATGTGTCATCCATTTAAATGTACTTAGTGTCAACACACCAATTTTTTTTTCATGTCATTATTTTCAGGTGTCAACACCATTCGGGTCTCATGACCTTTTATACCATTTGTTCTCATTTTCTTTTGTCACACAAGGCCCTTTAGACCGTGAGTGTCAAAATTAATATTCTTCCTTTTGCCCGCCAATCATGGCCCTTTAGACCATAAAGACAATTTTCTATTTTTTTCCAATCATAGCCCATGACTATGTTTGATCTTTATAGGCAATACCACCGTTTCTATGATCCCACGGGTCATTTATACTTTGGTTTTACATGCCCTTTTGTCAACCATGGCTCTTAATCCAAAGATTTCCTTTTCAACTATAACCCATTACCCGGGCTCATTATCCTTATGTTTCATGCTCCCGTTACCCGGTTCGCGTTTACGTTTATTTGTCCCATTATAATGTTTAAGCGCTTAAGCTTAAACCATCCACATTCTTTTCATGGGATTATTCCCTTTCCATTAACCTCGTCCTTACTACATCGGACGTATATGTGTTTATCATAAGAAGTTCATGGTATCATGTGTTTACTTGTTACTTGGCCAAAGTAAATAGTCAACACATGGTACGTTTAACCTTATTATAACTAACACAATGCCTCCCATGTAAGTAAATCCTCAGTTCATGTTCGTGTCTCCGATTTTATTTGGTAAAACCTCTTTTTATTGTTATTCAACAATTATTAGTTTTATCAATTTTCGTCTCAAAACATGTAGAATGTTTTCATTTTATAAAACTTTTATACAATCACATTCATCAATGTGATCGTTACTTTTCTTCAATAAGATCTTATTAAGAATGTCTACTTGGACGATCACCCCATCCAAGTTTTTAAATCTGAACTCTTTTTCTCTACTTTTATTATTCGCGATTGTGAATAACGTGTATTTCCCACCCAATTACTCTTGAAAACATCACCCTGGATAGGTATTCTATCCAGATTTCCCAAGTTTTATATTCTCGTATGCAACTGTAACATCCGTCAAAAAAACGGATTTTACCAAACCCGCTCCGTTTAATAACCGAACAATCAGTTAAAAATTTCGTGGCGCATTTAATGCCCAAAATAATTTTAAACGATACATAATTAATAAGTATATTGGAATATATAATTTGTTTTTGAAAAACAATTAAAAATAATGAAATAAAAATAAAAAGCTGCTGCCGGGTTTCGAACCCGGGTCAGCCAGCGAGTCAACAGACTTAACACATAACCATCTAACCACTGCGCCACTAGTGTTTCTTGTTAATTAATGGAAACAATTAATTCATATCATAAATATCGAATTCAAATAACGACGCGCCCAAATGCAGTCGTCGGAAATCCCGGCGATCTCGCGAGATTGGACGGTTTCTTCAGTTATAACGTAAACTTTAATCACTACATCGGTTATAACCGACGCCTGAGTCCGCGACACAAGTTATAACCGCCGTAAAGTTTCTAACCGACGAATCAAGACGGATATCGGACCAAATTCATCGATGTCCTGCCATATAAATACCCCCTCAAACCTCTGCTAGCTTTTTCGCTCACAATCACACCTTTTCCCGACGAAATTCCACTCGCCGGAAAACTTCTGTACCTCGCCGGAAAACCGAGCCCTTCACTTCTGAGCCTTACTGAACACCCAGAACTTATACCGAAGCCACTCACATTCACCTCAAGCTCTCTGAAGACTCTCTGCCGCAGGACACACGTCGCCGGAAGTTCTGCTGTCACCGGAGTTTCGCCGGAGAAACAGAGGAGTCCAGTTTCGGTATATCTAACACTTAATCTTTCATTCTTTTTATATATCTCACCTGTAATTAACTGAAACACACTAACGATTTTGATTAAAACTTCGAACCAGTCGGACTTCCGATTCTGGTTAAGATTAACGAAGAAGACGAAGACTCAGTGGTATATAAGTTTAATTTAAATCAAGATATAACTCGGGTTAGACACACAGTCTAGTGGTGGACTGTGTGCAAATAAAACACGCAAACGTCTCGAGTTCGAATCTTGTCCCACGCATACTCGCTTGAATAAAAATGTTCCTTTTTATTACTGAACCGGATTCATTTCGCATAGATGTTAAATTTAATAAAAACAAGAATAATAACCAAGATAGACACACAGTCCAGTGGTGGACTGTGTGAATGTTTAATCACAGGACACGAGTTCGAGTCCGGGCTACCGCACCGGTCCGGACAATTATTAAACTTTTTATTTAAGACAGAAATGAAAATATTTAGTTAGTATATAAGTATAATAAAAATCGGTTTATGTAACAAGTTAGACACACAGTCCAGCGGTGGACTGTGTGTTAACTCAACCCACAGGTCCCGGGTTCGAGACCTGTGGAGAACGCCGGTCCGATTCATTAAAATCCTTTTTAAAAATGAATGATTTTCTGTTAAATCTAATTAGTATATAAATTTAATTAAAAACAGAAATATTTCGGGTTAGACACGTAGCTCAGTTGGTAGAGCTGCGTGCACGCGTACGGGAGGTCTCGGGTTCGAGCCTCACCCAGCGCACACAATTACACATACGAACCGGTCAACAGTCAAAGTCAACGGTCAAAAAAGTCAACATTTTTTATTATTTTTATTTATTTATTTTAATTAAAAATCAATTAAAAATACTTAAAAATAACATTTTTAAGGTTAGAAAATAGTCTTAAACTCACAAAAATACACCCAACAATCCTACTAAAATGGATTAATAAAACCCTTTTACTTACCAAACCATTATGCCATTATCCAGGTTAGTTTTACTCGTGGTTAAAACCACTTCGTGCGCATTCAACATCATCAACCGAACGCACCCAATGTGAGTGAATCTTACAACTCCCCTTTTTAATTACACGTTTTGGGGTGTGTCATGTGTCATAAATTTAACTCGTTTATTTAAACTTGTGCCATACCATATTGTGATCTAAACTTAGATTGTATACATTGCTTGTAGTTATGTATTTCATTTTGTCTATTTATATGCAATTCATTCATTAGGCCCATCAGTTCCTCGTGTGAGACGAGTTGAGCAACACGTGCCTCAAAACAAATCCATTATTGTTCGTGTGTGTATTATTGAGTTTATATTGTTTGTAGTTATGTATTTCATATTGTCAAGTTTATGCAATTCATTCATTAGGCCCATCAGTTCCTCGTGAGAGACGAGTTGAGCAACGCGTGCCTCTAAACGATCCATTATTGTTCATGTGTGTATTGTTTAATATTAAATTGATTGGTGAATAAGTTTACATCTATTTTTACTCATGTGTGGTTGTGCACTTTATTTTATAATCAATTAAATAAACTTGTTCAAATGTTTTCCATAAGATTCACTCGCCAACTTTTTGTTGATCCAAAAACCCTTTTTACACATGATACAGGTGAACAGGATGAAGCAAGGAAAACATAGGAAATGCCTTAGAAGAAAACAATGAAGCCTAGATTGATGTTTCGGATATGATGTAATATTGATTGTAACTTTCCATTAAAGTGTATTAATGAATATGAAACGTTAAAATAAATGTCATGAGCTTTGATGATAACCCAATCATGCCCCGATCACCTTTTCCGCTGCGGGTCGGGGTGTGACAGATTGGTATCAGAGCCATGACTATATGGATATAGGATAGGTTATTAGACCCTTAGAGCCTATACTATAGTTTGCCTAAATTTTAATTGATTAGGTGATTACATACAAACTTATGATATTTATTTGTTTCATATTTGTTTATACTTACAGTCGAACATACATACATACATACACATTCATTATACATATTTCAATGTTCATATATTCAAATCATTTTCATACTCTCGTTATTCAAAGATTTTGTTGCAATTTTCAAATCTCATCAAAGTAAGTTCTGCGACGGGCATGTAGTAACTGGAAGGGTACAAGTACCGGTAGTCGGAACGTCCTGTCTAGGTTGGCATTCGTATAAATCCAATATAACGGACCAGTTTGCCTACCTGGGGACTAACGATGAGAGTACGAAGGACCTATTAGGCCAAAGCATGCCACACCAAACGTCGTTCGAACTAACCCACTTTGAGGTGTCACCGTGTCTACACCTGGACACATTCCGAATATCATACGATATATACATATTTCTCGATTTTCTCCGGGTTTTAGTATACCTAACCAGGCTAACACATGCGAACCATATGAAAAACCCGGTATTCATGGGGGCCCACATGATTACGAAGGTGAAGTATGGCGGCATGTAGGGCCTAATGACGAGCAAAGCCCAAGACATCCTATGGATGTAGTAGATTTATTTTTCTATAATTATTTTATGAATGTTCATTCCTAAATACGACCCATGATCCCAAAAACATCCAACTCATACTCTTGACATGTATTCCTTGTAGATGTCTTCTAATCTCGCCCGTAGGAAGATGAGAGCAGGAAAAGCCCGTGAGCGCATGGCTGCCCTAATCGCTCAACAAATGGCTACCGTAATACCCAACATTGTAATCCAAGTCCAACAGGCACTTACCGTTAATCCTGTCATTCAAGAAGATCAACACGTTATCAACCCTCCCCCAAATACCACTAAATGCACCTACAAGCATTTCAAATCATGCGACCCTCCAAAATACGAAGGAACTGAAGGTGTCACCACTCTCCTCCATTGGTTTGAAGAAATGGAGAACACTTTTTTAAATTGCGATTGCCCCGATGATCGCAAAGTGCGATATGCTACCGGTCGATTATATGGGATAGCACTTACTTGGTGGAATACAGAGAAGGCCAAACGAGGCGTTGACGATGCCATGACTTTAACTTGGGATGAATTGAAGGAAATCATGACCAGACGATTTTGCCCAAGGAGCGAAATCAAGAAATTAGAAGATGAGTTCTATTCGTTGAAGCAAAAGGAAGGCGACCACATCACGTACAACAAAAGATTCCTCGAGTTACATCAAATGGTTCCCAACTTGTTCACTCCCCTCTACCGTTTGATCGAGCACTACATTAGTGGTCTTCCGTCAAAGATTCAAGACTCTGTACTAAGTGCCACACCTGCAAACTTGGAAGCAGCAATGGAGTTAGCTACAGAGCTCACCGAGAACCGAATCCGGAACAAAGACTTCAAGGAGGAGAAGAAGAAGGATAAAGCATCGACTGAAACCTCCGATTACACCCAAACCGAATCCCCTTCTCAACCCAATTCTAAGAGAAAAAGAGACGGGCAACTTTTCGTTGCTATCCAACGAAATCAACCAATTTCACACGCCATACCCATCCAAGCTATCCCAATCACTCAAGTGGCATCCAACTCAACTTACCCAATTAAGAAACCATATCTTGGACCTCACCCTCGATGTAACACCTGTTTTTATCACCATCCCCTTACCTTACCTTGTCGACTATGTGCAAATTGTGGACGCTATGGTCATATGAGCAAGGTTTGCCGCACCCCTCAAAACCAAATCTCTCCCCCTACTCAAAACATGATCCAAACCTATCATCTACCTCAATACCCCATGTTCCCATATGTTCGAGCTTGTTTCAATTGTGGCGACCCTACCCACTTTAGAAACACATGCCCTCAATTGGTTAACATCATAAACGCTCAAGCTCAATCAAACCCAGTTAACCAAGTAAACCAAGAAAACCCAATCGCTAGGCCGCCAGCAAGAGGAAGAGTCTTCAACATCAACGCCAATCCTGTCGAAGATAATGACGGCCCAAACGAAACCACCCAACTAGTCCTCTTCACCGGAAATCAAGAATCAACTCCAATCGTTTAGTTTTTATGTTTTTCTTTATCACATAGAACCAATCATAACTTAAGGATAAAGCCAATGGGAATTTGACAAGAATATGGTGGATACGCCGCTGGTACTTCCTATATATAAGTATTCTTGCTAAAGGATCAGAGGCATTATCTGGCGGTTATGAGAGGTTCCATGTATAAACTGTTTGAGTGATTATTGTTTATTATTTTCAGTACATGCAATACGATCGGCTCCGTTTGATTGAGCCTTGATCGCACAGACATTCCCATTTTCAGTACATGCAATACGATCGGCTCCGTTTGATTGAGCCTTGATCGCACAGACATTTTTCATTATCAGTATCTTGTGGTTGTTGTGTTTGTTGTAGAGTCACATAGAACTAATCATAACTTGCGGATAAAGTCAATGAAAATTTGACGAGAATATGGTGGATACGCCGCTGGTACTTCCTATATATAAGTATTCTTGTCAAAGGATCGGAGGCATTATCAGGCGGTTATGAGAGGTTCCATGTATAAACTGTTTGAGTGATTATTGTTTATTATTTTCAGTACATGCAATACGATCGGCTCCGTTTGATTGAGCCTTGATCGCACAGACATTTTCATTTTCAGTACATGCAATACGATCGGCTCCGTTTGATTGAGCCTTGATCGCACAGACATTTTTCATTTTCAGTATCTTGTGTTTGTTGTATTGGTTGTAGAGTCACATAGGACTAATCATAATTCACTGATAAAACCAATGAAAGTTTGACAAGAATATGGTGGATACGCTGCTGGTACTTCCTATATATAAGTATTCTTGTCAAAGGATCAGAGGCATTGTCAGGCGGTTATAAGAAGTTCTATGTAGGATTTAGTAATTTCTTGGTAACTAATCATAACGTGCGGATAAAACCAACGAAAATTTGACAAGAATATGGTGGATACGCCGCTGGTACTTCCTATATATAAGTATTCTTGCCAAAGGATCAGAGGCATTATCAGACGGTTATGAGAAGTTCCATGTAGGATTTAGTATTGCCTTGGTTGAAATTTGTGTTACATTTATATCATCTCGCCATTTAAAGAAATTGGACTGTGTTCTATTTCTACATAAACTAACCTCTCCATCATAACAAACGAGAGAGGTACTGTCACCATTCAAACATATATGCTATCAGAATGTGCATTCAAAAAAAAAATGGTTGTTGTGTTATTTATGTTCTAAAGTTACATCATAGGACCAATCATAACTTACTGATAAAACCAATGAAAATTTGACAAGAATATGGTGGATACGCCGCTGGTACTTCCTATACATAAGTATTCTTGTCAAAGGATCAGAGGCATTGTCAGACGGTTATGAGAAGTTCTATGTAGGATTTAGTAACTTTTTGGTACATTAGTTGTGGTGTTTATATATGTTCTAGAGTCATATCATAGAACCGATCATAACTTACTGATAAAACCAATGAAAATTTGACAAGAATATGGTGGATATGCCGCTGGTACTTCCTATATATAAGTATTCTTGTCAAAGGATCAGAGGTATAGTTAGACGGTAATGAGAAGTTCTATGTAGGTTGTAGTATTAGAAGTTTTGCTATAGGATATAACCATATCCTTCCAAACATATCAAAACTCTTACGCATGATATCATAGTTAGCGAATCAATTCTGCTTATCAATATTTTTACCATAGGCAACAAAAAGCGATTCCTGTAACAGGGTACTTAACCCTTACAAGGGACGTTACCGCCTCAAACAAAAACTTAAACTCTTACTCTTTTTCTAAGCATGTAACTGTCAAACTCAACACCATCATTTTTAGTCAAATATATCACTACTTAAATTTCGGGACGAAATTTCTAAAAAGCAGGGGACACTGTAACATCCGTCAAAAAAACGAATTTTACCAAACCCGCTCCGTTTAATAACCGATCAATCAGTTAAAAAATTCGTGGCGCATTTAGTGCCCAAAATAATTTTAAACGATACATAATTAATAAGTATATTGGAATATATAATTTGTTTTTGAAAAACTATTAAAAATAATGAAATAAAAATAAAAAGCTGCTGCCGGGTTTCGAACCCGGGTCAGCCAGCGAGTCAACAGACTTAACACATAACCATCTAACCACTGCGCCACTAGTGTTTCTTGTTAATTAATGGAAACAATTAATTCATATCATAAATATCGAATTCAAATAACGACGCGCCCAAATGCAGTCGTCGGAAATCCCGGCGATCTCGCGAGATTGGACGGTTTCTTCAGTTATAACGTAAACTTTAATCACTACATCGGTTATAACCGACGCCTGAGTCCGCGACACAAGTTATAACCGCCGTAAAGTTTCTAACCGACGAATCAAGACGGACATCGGACCAAATTCATCGATGTCCTGCCATATAAATACCCCCTCAAACCTCTGCTAGCTTTTTCGCTCACAATCACACCTTTTCCCGACGAAATTCCACTCGCCGGAAAACTTCTGTACCTCGCCGGAAAACCAGCCCTTCACTTTTGAGCCTTACTGAACACCCAGAACTTATACCGAAGCCACTCACATTCACCTCAAGCTCTCTGAAGACTCTCTGCCGCAGGACACACGTCGCCGGAAGTTCTGCTGTCACCGGAGTTTCGCCGGAGAAACAGAGGAGTCCAATTTCGGTATATCTAACACTTAATCTTTCATTCTTTTTATATATCTCACCTGTAATTAACTGAAACACACTAACGATTTTGATTAAAACTTCGAACCAGTCAGACTTCCAATTCTGGTTAAGATTAACGAAGAAGACAAAGACTCAGTGGTATATAAGTTTAATTTAAATCAAGATATAACTCGGGTTAGACACACAGTCCAGTGGTGGACTGTGTGCAAATAAAACACGCAAACGTCTCGAGTTCGAATCTTGTCCCACGCATACTCGCTTGAATAAAAATGTTCCTTTTTATTACTGAACCGGATTCATTTCGCATAGATGTTAAATTTAATAAAAAGCGGAATAATAACCAAGATAGACACACAGTCCAGTGGTGGACTGTGTGAATGTTTAATCACAGGACACGAGTTCGAGTCCGGGCTACCGCACCGGTCCGGACAATTATTAAACTTTTTATTTAAGACAGAAATGAAAATATTTAGTTAGTATATAAGTATAATAAAAATCGGTTTATGTAACAAGTTAGACACATGGTCCAGCGGTGGACTGTGTGTTAACTCAACCCACAGGTCCCGGGTTCGAGACCTGTGGAGAACGCCGGTCCGATTCATTAAAATCCTTTTAAAAATGAATGATTTTCTGTTAAATCTAATTAGTATATAAATTTAATTAAAAAAAGAAATATTTCGGGTTAGACACGTAACTCAGTTGGTAGAGCTGCGTGCACGCGTACGGGAGGTCTCGGGTTCGAGCCTCACCCAGCGCACACAATTACACATACGAACCGGTCAACAGTCAAAGTCAACGGTCAACGGTCAAAAAAGTCAACATTTTTTATTATTTTTATTTATTTATTTTAATTAAAAATCAATTAAAATACTTAAAAATAACATTTTTAAGGTTAGAAAATAGCCTTAAACTCACAAAAATACACCCAACAATCCTACTAAAATGGATTAATAAAACCCTTTTACTTACCAAACCATTATGCCATTATCCAGGTTAGTTTCACTCGTGGTTAAAACCACTTCGTGCGCATTCAACATCATCAACCGAACGCACCCAATGTGAGTGAATCTTACAACTCCCCTTTTTAATTACACGTTTTGGGGTGTGTCATGTGTCATAAATTTAACTCGTTTATTTAAACTTGTGCCATACCATATGTGATCTAAACTTAGATTGTATACATTGCTTGTAGTTATGTATTTCATTTTGTCTATTTATATGCAATTCATTCATTAGGCCCATCAGTTCCTCGTGTGAGACGAGTTGAGCAACACGTGCCTCAAAACAAATCCATTATTGTTCGTGTGTGTATTATTGAGTTTATATTGTTTGTAGTTATGTATTTCATATTGTCAAGTTTATGCAATTCATTCATTAGGCCCATCAGTTCCTCGTGAGAGACGAGTTGAGCAACGCGTGCCTCTAAACGATCCATTATTGTTCATGTGTGTATTGTTTAATATTAAATTATTTGGTGAATAAGTTTACATCTATTTTTACTCATGTGTGGTTGTGCACTTTATTTTATAATCAATTAAATAAACTTGTTCAAATGTTTTCCATAGGATTCACTCGCCAACTTTTTGTTGATCCAAAAACCCTTTTTACACATGATACAGGTGAACAGGATGAAGCAAGGAAAACATAGGAAATGCCTTAGAAGAAAACAATGAAGCCTAGATTGATGTTTAGGATATGATGTAATATTGATTGTAACTTTCCATTAAAGTGTATTAATGAATATGAAACGTTAAAATAAATGTCATGAGCTTTGATGATAACCCAATCATGCCCCGATCACCTTTTCCGCTGCGGGTCGGGGTATGACAGCAACCGTCATTCATTACTTGAATTTTGCATAATATCGTTTATATAATAAATTAAAGTGTGCACCTGGGTGATACTCGCCCTGTGGGCTTTCATTGTAGTTCGTCCTTTATTCGGTATCATCACTTGGTTTAGGTCCTTGATGAGCATGCCCTAATGTCATACTTCCGACCCTTCTACCATCACGTCTGGTGGATCATCAGATTTCTGCCATCTTCAGATGCGGGGATTATACCACTGAAATATTCAAAAATATTAGTAACATTAAAATTTAATATGAGCCCGTACTATTATACAACGCATTCTATATCACTCGTTAACAGAGCAGTTCATTATCAACACCGGTCAGTTGGTTAGGCATTAGGCCGCCTTAACCGTCTTTGGCTTCATGATCAAGTCTCGGATCAACTTTCATCTCCCTATAAGAGCACTAAGGTTGAGTTTGAATATCACTTCATATTCAATTCTCTCAACCCACGGCTCTGATACCAAGTTGTAACGCCCGAAATGTGAAAAACAATATTAAAATAATTTACAGAAAATAGGCTTAGATTTTTTTCTTTATCTTACTTAATAAAGATTATTATTCCATAATTATATTGATCCACATATTTGGATTAATAAAACATTTGCAAATGCTCATTTAGAAAATTTCGCCATAACCTGTTTGCAAAACGACTATTTGTTACGAAAACAAAACCTGTTAAATAACCAAAGATTTATAAAACAAACATAACCAACTACTAAATTGACATATTAGCGCTTAACTAAAACAAACGTTAAAGTTAAACTCCAAAATATAAATAACTAGGTCAATTTGACCCGATAAGAAAACTCATATACTTAGTGAACGAAACATCACTAAATCTTTCCATAGTTGACCCGCTTCCAAGATCTGATCACTTTCACCTTTCTACCACCAGAATTTGTGAGTACTTTTGTTCTTTCATGTTATCGGTTCAAGTCGCCATGTTGATTCTCATGACTTATCTACCCGTTCATAGTTCTCAAAAAATATTTCCTACATAGAAAAACACCTCAATATTAGCGTTTGCTAAGTCAGGACTCATAATACTATTTAGCATTAAACATAAAGGCGTTTTTTTATGCTTGTGACCCCCAACAAAACAACGTTGAGCCTCCACTTCATTATCTCAAGTCACACATTACGTGACTTTCTCCATTCTAATCCGGGAGCTTTTTATCCATATCTCATGTTTATCCCTGCTAATATAAAGTCTAGTACACTTCAAAGTAAACCATTATTAAAGCAATTCGGTCAATATAGATAAAATAGTAAATTTCCGCATAACTATACTGAAGTTCATCAAACAATATATACGATTATTAATGATCATTTTTTTATCTACGTTTAATAATTCATGTATGTATTCATAACATGCTCAATTAGGTCACATATGTTTAACGACACAAGTGTCATTTGTTTATAAGCACTACTCGACAATCACGTGTATTTGTACATACGGGTCACAACACCAATGACTTCTTAATCTAGCATACACATCCCATATTCAAGAATTCACTCATTTCAACTCATGTAAATATATATAATTACATTAAGGTTTACAACGATAACAAAATCAAATCGATTGGTTTCTTTGTAAATTCCCAAAGATTATGCAAGCACTACAAAAATATATATTTTTCACTCAGCTTTGTGCAGCTGTAGTAATTCAGTGTTTCCTCCCATTTTCATTGAGTATTTTACTTCAAACTAAAATTCTTAGCGACGGCAACTCAGAGACCTTTCCGTGGATATAAAACATGCCCCCAACGGACATTCGGTTGATTTACTATGAATTTTTAAAGACTAGTGAAAATCAGGAAAGAAGCTGAATTTTCAGCACTTTGATCTCTCGACCCATTAACAATTTGCACTCTTTTTTAATGGGTTTAAACCCCAAAACATCACCAAAACAATACGTTATTGTTAAATCAAATCTCATTCAATAATTTGTGTTAAAACGTCCACCTTAAGTATAAAATTTCAAGTCAACAAGAATACTATTTAATTCAATACGAGTCCAAACATATTCGAGTCACTCACCTTCGCCCATATGAGTGTTGTTGCTTTATCGTCCGTTTGACCTGTTGTCGTTCAAACATTATCTCGCTATCTTGACAACAAATCAAACTTGCAATTCATTAGAACATATAACATGGACATTCATCTCATAATACCTAAGTATATATTTACCCATCATCAAACATGCATTCTAAACCATTCTTTTACTCTAAACTTGTAATTAGTTTATTACCATTCATTTGGCCTGTTATCACCTATTTTGTATAACCACAAGTCCCAGGTCAATACTACCATATTAAGATCTAAAAGCATACTGAAATTCACTAATTAATAATACCACATAAGTTATTGCTATAAACGAAACCATATAAATTCATTTACCCAAATGACCCATTTGGTCGATTAACCCATTCTTTGACATAACGAACTCATATGTGTCATTATGATATGATATAATAAACCAATTCACCAACTAGGTTTGTTATAGATTTACGCATACTTGTTAACTCCTGATTATTAACAAATCATTTCATGTAGTAAACATGACAAATCTTTCAAAATTTCACTATATTTTGGTTTAGGCATTTAATCAAACACCTTGCGGGCATAAACTATATTCCACCATTTTTACGCTTATATGAACTCTCATACACCCAATTCATCATCAAAGATGTATACTTTCTTTGTAATTCTCAACTAGTATCATCTTTTATGTTTTTAAACAAAATCATCATTGTTTTGGGATCTTCAGTTTCTACTTAGATTTTGGTCAGCAAATTCACATATGGTTTCCATACATCTCTACCATAATCACCAAATCATGAATTTGAACCCAAATCATAACATGCAACATGAATCTATAACTCAAAAGTCACAATCAATCAGTTTAGCATAAAGACTATAGTTGTTCAACACCAAAATCACACACAATTACCCCCAATTTCATGGGGTTGAACAAAAACATGAAGAACACTACTTTGAATTTCATCAAAATAACATAAAAAATCACTTACTAGAGCCTTAGAATCAAGCAAAGAAGACAGAATCGAGACTTCAACCCTCTAATTTCGTGATCCTCATGTGAAATCAATCTCCTCATTTTCCTTGGTTCTGTGTCGCAGAGGGGTGACCTCCTGGTCACGCCATTTATCTTTTCCCTTTCTTTTTTTTGTTTTTATTTATTTAAGGTTCTAGCATATTCACTTTTGGCCCTTATGTTTTGGTTAGTTATCTAGTTTGATCAAAACACTCTTTTCACTAATAGATAACTAATATTTTAACTAGGTTCAATATACCTAGTTACAGTACTTCATGTTAATATCAAAATGAAACATGATAACCGAAATTTAGTATTTTAGGGGTGTTATAGAAGACTATTTCCACCAATACAAACTTACTTGAAAGGTTATACACATTTTAATATCACGAAAAATCGGGATGTTACAGTAAATTATTACCGCTTGGTCGGAAATTGGACAATCGAATGCCGGATTGTGGCTAGTAAATCCGCATATTCCGTTTTGATCAGTTTTGTTTGATAACTTAAACATTGGGGATTAACGACCGTGTCCTGGATATCCTTGGCTCATTACATTAGATAATGGCCACGACTAAAGCACGGGGTGTAGGCATACACCCGACAGATGTGAATGCTAAATTATTTTTACCCACTAGTTGGGGATAACTCATTCGTGGGTTCATGTGTGTACGTTAATCATGTCTCGGTCTCTGTACTGGGCCCCATATGTATGGACAAACATGTAAAGCTGTTAACAAGGTTACAAGGCTGACTTTCCCAAGTTATAAAAGATTTTTCATGCCCTGTGCACTTAAATCCATTTTTGAAATGTTTTCAAAACGAGTCAGTTGGGTGTTTTTACCAGCGAAAGATGACGTATTTTCAAAAGACTAAGTTGTAGGTACAATACGAAATAGGATGGAAGCTGCTTGGTAGTGATATAAGAGGATCTTGCAAATCCTTAGATCTGCCCAAAGTCTGTTACACACTTTTGTATACTTTACGATCCGCCTGTGGATCTTTCGTTACAAGCCGTCTGTATATTATTTTTCGTATTTTGAACATTTGGTTTGTAATAGTAATTTAAACTCCAAGACTTCCGTTGTGTTGTGTTTAAATTGACTATGATGATATCAACTTACGTCACGAGATTCCCCACCAGGGCCCACCAGTATTTTGTTAGAAATTCGGGGTGTGACAGGAAAGGAAAAACAAAAAGAACATAAAAGTTTCTTTTTGTAATACTAAAAAGGGTTAACAAGTCAACCTGAATCTGACGTGGTTTTTAATACGTATCAACCCTAACCCGACCTGTTTTTTATATGTGTCGTGTCAGTCGACCCGAAACCTATATTTTTTCGTGTCGGATTTTGGATCGTGTCAAGAATTGCCGCCCTATGTGTCACGTTTGTCTTTGTGTCACATAGGCAATAGGTATTAACTAACCCACTTACACTCTAGCTTAATATAAAATAAACCCCTTAACAATTAATGAGAAAAAAAAAGAAAAAATAGAAAAAGAAATGTTGATTGGTGTAAAATTGTGGCCCCCGCCAATTCACACATCTTGACGCTCGTTAGTGGGGTGGCAAAGGCCTCAATTGCGGATTCATATGTAACCTAGGGTGGGCACAAGCCCATCGTCCATCCATCCACACCAGCAGAACAAAGTGGTTCACTAATAGGAGTGTGTTTGGAAGATTGTGTAATTTGATAGGTTGACCCTCCAAAATACCACCATTAGAACTTAAAGTCACAGTGAGGAGGGAAGAATGAAAATAACGCAACTGATTTTTTTCCAGCAAGTATGGTGGCGGTAAGCGGACGGAGGGCGCTGTAGTTTGCAAAGTTGCGAAGAACAAGTAGAATAAGCACCTAATCTATTAAAATATATGTTTTTGTTATTATGAATTCAATACATCTAAAGCACCTAATCTATTAAGAGTATTCACATTGGAGACTCTTTATACATATATTCTATACAATATAAAGTAAAAAATAAAGAAAACAACAAAAATACCACTACATTAGAATCTCTATAATAGAGAAAGATTTATAGAAAGCAAAGTACAACCTCTATATTTAGCGGCTCATGTCAACCCTCTATATATTTCTTGTGGGTGTGCAGGAAAGAGAAAAAACTAATAAAATAAGTGTTTGTGAGTATGATAGAGATAGAGAGTTAGATGTGAAAGGTTTTTGAAAAGCAAACAAAATATAGAGGAAAATGTGTTTTGTTGTTAAATTATATAGGTGGAGATGGAACCTCCAATGTGAATGCCCTAAAATGCATTATTTGATGTTTTTTTTACTGTTCAACTTCATTTCCCGGGTGGTAACTAAAGGGTGAGAACCAAAAGGTAATAGAAGGTGAAGACCAAATTGATTAATTATTTGAAAACAATTATCATCAACAATGATACATATGTAACACCCTGAAAATATTTTATAATGATATATATATTTTATGTTTGCCTTGATGGTAAATAATCTTGACATAATAACTAAAAATAATGTAACTTGGTTAAGTTGTTGTGTCTACTAGAAATTTAGTAATTTGAGGACTTTTATGCCTAAGCCAAAGTCTAGGGACTAAAGTGGATTAAATGCCAAAGTTAAAAATATAAAAGGAAAAATAAAACACACAGACAAAAAGTGTGTGTGTGTGTGTGTCGATCCAGAGAGTGAGAAAGAGGGCAAAACCTAATTCTTGCTCCTTAACACCAAAATCAACAAAATTAGAAGTAAAATCAAGAAGGTTTTTGATGCATGTTTAAAGAATAAGAACCTAATCATCATCATAACACAAGGTAAGTTGTAATTTTAGTTTCTATGATATATGATGTTGGATAAAATATGAACGATTGGAGTTCTTACACAATTGATCGATGTTATGACATGAGAAAAGGTGTAATCTAAGCGTAGGATAATAAATCCTAACTGAAATTAGATGAAGAATTTATAAACTATGTGTTGAGATGTCAATGTGTTGTGTAAAGAAGTGGGTTTTAATCATAGTATGAAAAACCCCATGTTTGTATGAATAATATATGTAATGACATAAGTTTGTTGAAATATCATGTTAATATGATGTGTAATTGAACTTGATAAGTTGAGATTTTGGTTAGCCAAGGTTTAAAATGAACTAAAATGGCTAGTTAAAAAGTATGCACATAAGATGCTTGATGAAATGCCTAAGTGAATTGCCAAACTTTAATTAAAGAACCGAAAATGTTGATGGAAACATGAGGTAGAGCGTTTGGTAAATTTACATGCCTTAGTAATGGGCCGAGAAGTTCTAATGACATTTGGCTTGTATACTTTAGGCAACACAAGTGAAGCGTCGAGAAGTCAAGCCAGGGCGGACACGTGCTTGAAGGGAAAGCTTTAAGGTACGTGGCTTATTGTTTCATAGTATTTTGTTAAATTATGTGTATTCGTGTATGATTGAACAATGATGTGCTACTCATAAAGTTTGGTTTATTTAAAGGTAATGGATTTCACACAAACAACCAAATGGGTTAATATAAAGAATGATGTCGACTTTGGTTAGTTCGAAAGTGATGGATTTCACATGGACAACTAAATGGGTCGAAATAAAGAATGATGATGAGTTTGGCTTGATAAAAGTGATGGAGTTCACATGAACAACCAAACGAATCAGAATGAAGTTATAACGCACACCGAAAACGGATGCGTGGGTAAATACTTCGGCACAAATCCGGTTAATGGATTAAGTAACAAAGATAAGCGTAAACCGGGTAACTCAAACGCGATTATAAATCGATCAACCCGGGTAATGGGTCATAATAGGAGGATTTCGAATCCTTGAAGAGAATCTGGACTAATTGAGTACGACTTTTAAAAGGTTGAACAAGAGGAATGAGCGTAAACGCAAAGTTAATATCCCGGGTAATGGGGTGGAATCATTAATAAGTTCATTTCTAGCAAGATGATAAGATTGATATGGGTTTTAATGCTTAAACAAGAAAATGGGTCAAATAACTAAATACACAAATTGTGAAGCGATAGCATAAAACGTACACTCATGAATCCGGGTTATAGACTTACAAGTTAAGAATATAGACCTACATTCATAAGTTGCATGTACAGTAACTTATTTTTATTTTATTTTTTTTTCTTTTTCTATTTTGCTTTTCAATTTTCTTTTGTTTTTTTTTACTTTTTATACTTTTATCGGGTAAATGTTTTATGGACACGTAGAAACAAGTTTCGTACGAAACGGACGAGCATTCTGGGAGTTACGGAGCTTTCAGTAAAAAAAAGGGCATATTGGGCATATCTGCAGCATTGACCAGCCGTAGGCTACGACAATTGCCTTCTGTCCGGGTTTGATGAAGTGTACCATAAGCTACGGTATAACAGCCGTAGCTTACGGCGGGTCTTCTCACTAAAATTTTATTTTGTTAATTCTTGAAACTTGGGTTATCAAACTAAGTTTCAAGTATTGTGTAACTAACGTTTAGGATGATATTGATATATAGGTGATTGCTATGATGGAATGGATGAAGGTCAAGCTAAATGACGAACCGAACACTATCAAACACTAAACTTCCGCGTTTTTTTTTATTTGGAATTTTGAATCAGTCTTGTTAATATGATAAAATGTTAAATCACTTACGAGTTTTATGAACTCAATGTTTTGTATGAATGTGTTTATGCTTTATATATAATTATTTAGATGCATAATTTTATAAAACTCTATTTAAGTGAGTTTGGGTCTTACAACAGAGTACAAAGACAAACTGTCATTAACAAATGATCATCAACACAACAATACACTGATCTCTCTAAAATGCAGATGAGAGATTGTAACAACTTCAACAAAACCCTAACTAACAATTGAGAGAGAATGCGTAAATAAGATAAGTGAATGAATGAACAAATGCTCTGACAACAGAGCTTATATATGAGTTCAAAAATACTTTACATCCAAGCCCTTCAACAACCAGCCAAGATGATCGTAGTCCTTGTAATATTCCACATGACCCCCTCAACATATCATGCGTAAACAAGAGAAGTGTATGAATGAACAAATGCTCAGACAACAGAGCTTATGTATGAGCTCAAAACTAGTTTACATCCAAGCCCTTCAACAACCAGCCAAGATGATTGCAGTCCTTGTAATATTCCACATGACCCCCTCAGCATATCTGATTTGTACAAACTGGTCCAGAACTATAAGCACTTGTAATAACACAATAATATGTTGTAGGACCATATGAATAAACTATAGATACACATGAACTTTTAACAATATGTAGGGTCTAAACCCCTAATGTTTTGAAGATATGACTTTGATGCAATTAGTTTTGTTATTCATAGAACTGTTCTATATGGTGTCCATGGAGGTGTCTACGTGTTATGGGTGTGCACCGGGCTGTTCGGTTCGGTCCTAAGCTTCCACCGAAACTGATATGTTCTCTCTTAGTTGTTGTTATGCTTCTTCCTAATTGGGGGTTAATGGTGCCATTCTGCATGTATTGCATTCTTAAGTTTTTTATATAAACAATATTGGTTTGTATAGCTTTGTTGTTTGATCACAAATTTCATATGTTTGTTGACAAATAATTCGTAAATGTCCTTCGACTTATTTGATGTGCTGCATTAACATAATTTGGATCACGTATCTGGGGTTGGGCATTTGGACCCTAAGTTGATCAATCTCAAACTGTTGTTCTACACTGAACTCAGTCCTTAACTACATATTTGTTTACCCGATATATTTTTTTTGATTCATTATATGATTTGCTGTCATGTTATGTTATTCTCATCACCAAACTAGCCCTATTTTTTGCTATGTGATTCTTACGGTGTTCTATTGTTCTGTTGACTTCAAACACAATTCATGTTCATATGGGTATTTGGCTTCACTCGGATGGTCGTAGCCAGGGCGGTTAGCCACTTCAAGGCATATTCTTTTTTTTTTTCTGATCTCCCTGTTTGGGTTACCGACACCACCGAAAGAAACAGACGTGCCAATCAAGATGCAGATTCATGCCATGGCTTATGCTTCTCAAGCTCAAAATCTCTGTTATTAACTGCAAATCCTGTATTACCTATATAAAAAGTTACAACTTTTAAGTTTTACCTCCATCGCGGTGTGCTTGAGATACTATGATCACAAGGCGAAATTAGAAGAGGGTTTAATGGTGGACACATATTGAGGTACAAGTTAACGCGTTTGTTTATTAAATGCTTTACATGTACATTGAATTAATAGCCACATGCACTTTTAACAAATGGTTTTTGATCTCTTTGCAAACCTGTAGATGATAAAATAGAGAAGAGTACTTTGTTCTATTAGAAAGTAAGTACAATAGCTATGGATTTCATGTCACCAACTAGCATATGGTATGCACTTTAAAGTTTCAAATCGCATGTTGGTTCTTTCCATTTTACCTAACCTCGCATTGTCTTGAATGATTTTTCTTAGAGTTAAATGCCACTTTAGTATGTTATTTTACCAATTTAGTTCAAAGGTTTTATTTTTCGCCTGTGGATCCAAAAAGGTTTCACCATTGCCATTTTATTCCACTTGGTTAACTTATCAATTATTTCTATTGATGAGAAGGGCAATTCGGTCATTTTATATGGCCGAATTGCCTTCTAAACAGAATTACATATACAATGACCGAAATATACGAAGCATAAAACGAAATGTACGCTGAACCACACACGCATGTAGGCCGTGTTAACTCGAAACGTAAAACAAAAAATCTGCGAAATATGAAAAGTACGGGAGACCAAAGTTGAAAGTAAAAAAATTGTGAGATTAAATTGAAAAAGATGAAAACTTTTGGATTGAAAGTAAAAAGTCAAATAGATTTGAGTCAAGAATGTAAGATCAATTTTCTTTTGAGAAACTCCTAAAGCATTTGAGTACAACACATATATATACAACTACATTGCTAATTATAGTTTGCTAATAGCCAAATTTGTCCTTTTATGTATTTTGTGGACTTTGTATTAGAGCCTTTTGTATATATGATCTCACCTGTTGCAACTCACGGGCCGAATTACTAGTTTCAAACATATAGCAAACATCAGTTTAATTTGCATTTACATAAGTTTGAAATATTTGCTCCTAAAAGCAAAACCGTTGTCCTAGCAACTTGTTCTAAGAGCACCCATAATGGAAGTTTGTGGATGTCTGGATGATGCGGCGGAAGAACCGAACAAGCAAGATGGTTTGCGAACATTGTGGCACTCATCCAAATGGAATGATTGGCTACCAAGTCTGAATATGCGGAGGAGTGAGCCCTAAAGTTGGGGTTTTGATATATAAAAAAAAACACTTATAAAACTAAAATACTACGTAAACAAATATCAATTTAAAATCACATATAAGCTTAACGAAAAACTTAAAATCACATATAAGCTTAGCTAAAAAACTACGTAAACAAATATTATTAAAATTAATTTTAATTTTATATATATTTTATTATTTACCTATTTATGTAATACAAAAAGAGATAATCTAAAAGTAAATTGATATATATTAAAATGATTGTAAAAGTAGGCAATGGTGTAAAGTGTAAGGTGAAAATTGCCCAAATGAAAAAAAAAATAGAACTTTTGAGGAAGGTTTAAAAATATAATGTGACGCTGAAGTAACACTTCGTGAAGTTCTTTGCACTTCCCATATTGTGATCCCATATTGTGAGTGTTCTAATACCAATTATAGAGTATAGAGGCAGAATTGGACCCACATATATCGAGGGCGGGGTCTTGGACCCTAATATTTTTTTTAAATAGTAGATTTGATATATAAAATTTTCTAAAGACCTCATAAAAATAATTAGGTGGACACCATAGTAAGAAAAAGAAAACTGTTTACTAACAAGAATTCGTAGGTTCAATTCTTCTACAGCCTGTCTTTCAGAAGCAAATATGAAATCATACACCCTGCCTCCAACACAATCCAAAGATGGTAACTTGGCCTCATTTTAGTTAATAAACACCAATTCATGCATGTTTCGAAAATAAAATATATGAAGATTAACATTAACACTTGAATAAGATCTATATGTTTTATTGATTTAACAAGGTCGGTTTAAGAATTTGGACGCAGAGTTCCACATGGACTCACGGTTGAGGCAATAACGGCGGCGCTTCATGTTTCGTGCGACTACTATCGATAGGTGTTCAAATGAAGACGTGAGGAGATGAAAACGTGGAGAGCTCCCTAGAGCGATTTATGCATTTAACTTGAACAAAGGAAACTAGTCATTCGGTGGTTGTCAGAAAATTAGCCGGATTCAGGTAGAATTAGATAAAAAATAAAATTTCACCCGTTTTTATAAATACTTTTAAAATCACCTGTTATATGTTCCTTTCAAATCACCCATCTTGTTATATGTTCCTCACCAAGGCTTCAATTATTTTTTTTTGTTGTTAAAATTTAAACATCGAAAAAAATGGACTCCATTAGGAAAAACTCCTAGGTCCGCCACGGCTTAGAGTGGGCGAACATGTCCTTTTATTCTATTTTTATTTTATTTTATGGTAATTGAATAAATTTTGTTAACACTGAATAAGAATAACTCTTGTGTTAACATTGATATTATGATGACGTTTGCAACATACTATTTTTTGAAACGTTGATATAAATGCCTTATTATTTAGTATTATTATTATTAATGTTGTTGTTATTATTATTATTCATGTTGTTGTTATTATTATTAGTATTATTTTTATTATTGTTACTACTACTATTATTATTATTATTACTATTATCATTACTATTATTATTACTATTATTATTATTATTTTACTATTTTTTTATTATTAGTCCTACTATTATTATAGTATTACTATTATTATTAGAATTACTATTATTATTAGAATTACTATTATTAATAGTATTATTATTATTATTTGTATTAGTATTATTATTATTAGTATTATTACTACTATTTTTAATATTATTATTATTATTAGTATTATTACTACTATTATTATTAGTATTATTATTATTATTATTATTAGTATTATTACTATCACCACCACCACCACCATTACCATTGTTAGTATTACTATTACTATTATTATTAGTATTACTATTATTATTATTATTATTTAGAAATTCGAATTATTGCCCCTTGAACACGATACCATGGCGGTGGTATAAATGTGTAATGGGTATCTCTCGAACGTGATTCCAATATTTGTACGGTAATTATCTTTTGACGGACCGTTATTTCTGTGATTATCAAGAAGCCATGTCTATACTAATTACTAGTTTAGAAAGTATAGTTCAAACCCATGTCTAACGATAGAATTATTCAAAGTCGTTGCTCTTAAGTCATACAAAAGTCAATATATAACTAAGTATCCCTATTCGGATTCAACCACATAAACATGATAACACTATCCATCTTCAGTTCACTTGAATAGTTGCAAAATGGTTACTCTCATCATCTTCATAGTTGTGTGCTCCAATCTAATAACCAGTCGTTTTCCTGCAGCCTCTGCTGTTTCAACTATCAAAGTTGGTGACAGACTCAACCTCACTTCTCAGCTTGTTTCCCCTGGTAGGAACTTCACGTTGGGCTTCTTTACCATTCCAGAAACAAACTTCACTTACGTAGGAATTTGGTATACGAACGATGTACAGTTCAGGAAAGTATGGGTAGCCAACCCATCTACTCCGATCATATCAAATTCTAGCGTTCTCATGATTAATCCCGACACATGCAAATTGGTCATTGCGACAGGAGGAATAACCCTCGTAAATATCTCAGATAATCAATCTGGTATTACTTCTAATATGTCTGCAACCCTTCAAGACGCCGGTGATTTCCAGCTGAAGAATGAAGCTCACAACCAAATTCTCTGGCGAAGTTTTGATTATCCAACCAACGTACTTTTACCGGGTATGAAGCTCGGGTCAGACTTTAGAACAGGCCGTAACTGGATCCTAACTTCTTGGCTAAGCGATAAAATCCCTGCTTTCAGTGATTTTACTATGAGTTTGGACTCCGATAAAGCCAGTTTACTGATTCGAAGGCGAGGGAAGCCATACTGGACTAGTGGGGATTTGGATTTTCATCAACAAACATTTGACTTTATGGTTGAGACCTATCCATATACTCAACACTGGTACAATTTCAGTTATGTAAATGATAGTGAAGAAAGATATATGAGCTTTCGTCGCATCAATGGTGCTACACCAATGTTAATTTTGATGGCTAACGGCCAAGTTATTGATGGTGATGGCAGTCAGAGTGTGAGCCCTGAGTTCTGTTATGGGTATGATTTGGGCAATGGGTGTATGACAGATACAGATCCGCCTCAGTGTAGGAGTGAAGATGATCGATTTCTTCTAAAGGATTGGGAATTTACTTATGGCACGTATGAACTTTCAGATGGTAATTCAAACCTAAGCTTCAGTGATTGTATGGTGAGATGCTGGAATGATTGTCATTGTTTGGCGTTTAACTCTCGTTATAATGGAGTTGGATGTAATATATGGAGAGAAAGCAAACCAGCCAAAGTTAGGATTAACACACTAGGGACTTCTGTTGATGGAAAGTATGTGCTTGTTTCTAGGAAGAAAGGTAACATAATCGTGATTCATTCAGTGGTTTGCTGGTTATTGAATATGTATTTTTATCACTTTATTGTTCATATTGTCAACAATATAGCCATAGCGATGAAGGTTCTATGCAGAATACTAAATATTGTGAGAACACGCAGAACAAAATGAATCACTCATTTATTCAATCCTAAAGACCTAAAAAAGTAAATGAAAATGTTAGAAATGTAAGATTTATTGTTTCTCACACTAGAATTCAAAATAAAATATTAACAATTTTCAAGTTTTATATAACTTACACATATGTAGGTTATGTGTAGGTTAAATTACCTACATGTATATATGCTATGTGTAGGTAAAAATATATGGGTTTTTTATGCATATATAATACACATATGAATGTAAGAAACATAAAATTTAAAAAATATGAACCTTAAATCCCAAAATTTAGTGATTTAGGATTGTTTTTTTTGTTCTTGCAATAATTAGTGTTATGTAATGATCCTCATCCTATAGCCTTATTATCATTAATGATAGCTAGCTTAAATGTGGAAGTAATATGAGCTAAATTAGGATGTACACGAAGCCTGTATAGAGGATATGGCGTCAAGATCTAACACAAGACATTGTACACAGGAAGTGATGATGAAAACTCGAGTCCGGTACCCCTTGTTGTGAGCATTTTTCTGCTTCTCTTGTTCTCCAGTCTGTTTGGTCTTAAGAATAGAAAGCGTGAACAAGAAGGTATAACAAATGACATTCCTTTATATTATACGGTTATTTTTACATATATCCCCTTCCTAAGTGGTCTTATTACAAATTTACCCAGCCCTTTTGTTTAATTACATATTTCCTTTTGGTTATCTTTTGATGTTTGTTTTTTTGGGTCACATGGTTTTGATTGTAGAGAGACAAAAAAATGAAGATACACACTTACTTGAACTGATGGCTTCAGAAAACTCCAACAATTTAAGTGATGCTGAAAGGGGAGGCAGAAAAGGAGGTGCTATGGTAGTGTTCAGCTTTGCTGCTATAGTAACAGCCACAAATAATTTCTCGGATGAAAATAAACTTGGAAAGGGTGGTTTCGGACCTGTTTATAAGGTATTTGAATCTTTCCATTTGACATGTGTTTTTAAGACTGTCAGCTATTTATGTGGCTTACAAAAGCGCAATTTAATGTGCTTATGACAAAAGGGGAAACTTAGCGATGGACGGGAAGCTGCAATTAAAAGGCTTTCAAGAACATCAAGACAAGGGCTAGTGGAATTCAAGAATGAACTTATACTTATTGCCAAACTTCAACATACAAATCTTGTCCGAGTTCTAGGTTGTTGCGTTCATGGTGAAGAAAAGATGTTAATTTATGAGTACATGCCCAACAAGAGTTTAGATTTCTTTCTCTTTGGTAAGAAACATACTGATCTACATGTCTACAATGGTTTGAACTTGGATACCAGTTTGATAACATATTGATAACCACTGAACAGATGAAACCAGGAAAGCACTACTAGACTGGCCAAAACGATGGAACATCGTTGGGGGAATTGCTCAAGGATTACTTTATCTACATAAATACTCCAGAATACGAGTAATCCATAGAGATCTCAAAGCGAGTAATGTTTTGCTAGACGAAAGTATGAACCCCAAAATTTCTGATTTTGGTCTGGCAAGAATTTTCAAACAAGATGAGACTGAAGCAATAACCAAAAGGGTGGTTGGTACATAGTATGATCACACTCTAAAAAATTCTAGTCGGATTACTTATAATTGTTTTCTTACCAACTCTAATCCAGTTACATTATGTAGTGGTTACATGTCACCGGAGTATGCAATGGATGGGACTTTCTCGGTGAAGTCTGATGTCTTCAGTTTTGGAGTCTTAATACTGGAAATTGTGAGCGGAAGAAGAAATGCATGCTTCTCTCATCTTGACAAAACAGTCAATCTTATCGGATATGTAAGTCTAGTTTGCAAATTTGATTCTTCTACATCTAGTGTATAAGAACAGTAATTCTTTTGAACACAAAAGTCAAAACGTAGCATACACAATTGACTTGTAAATGATTTTAGGCATGGGAGCTATGGCAACAAGGAGATGCAATGCAATTGCAGGATCTAACTCTTGCTGATACTTGTGTTGAACACAAATGGTTGAGGACTATTCATGTTGCACTTCTTTGTGTCCAAGAAAACGCAGTGAACAGACCAGGGATGTCTGAGGTGATATCTATGCTTAATAACAACACTTTGTTGTTACCTGTCCCGAAACGACCCGCATTCTTCTTTGGAAGAACTGTGTCTATGTCAACGGTAGTCGTAGGGAATGCAGAGGGCGGCTCTGTGAACGACATAACCATGACACAGTTGGAGGCTCGATAGCATATCATGTAGCTCATGGCCAAAAGTAATATAATTAAATTTTGTCATATATGAGAACTGATAATAATTCTGTTGTTTGAACCCTTTATGTTTTGTTATGGCTCTCTAGCCATTGATAGCACAAAATTTCACTTTTTACCTACTTTTTTTATGATTTGCCAAAGTTGTCTTCCAAATTACAAACATTATATTTCATAGATAAAAAGTGAGTTGAAACTTAAATATTAGGATCAACAAAGGACTTATACTGCACAAGAGGAAAACAGTTGAAAACTCATACTAATGATCCATAGATAAGTGAACTAGCTACAACCATTACGCTACCTGTGTAGTGTTAGACATGAATATTTATATTTATAAGCTAGATATTATAACTTTCATTATTCATTTTATTTTTATTATTAGATACAGGGTATAGCGGTTATCGGTATTAACATGTATGTATATATACTCTGTATCATGATCTGATTAATTCATTAATTCATTTTATGAACATTTAACTCTCATTCATCGAAACCCTAAGTCAGATTTCCAACAAAGTGGTATCAGAGCCACATCGATCAAATCCCTGGTGTGTCCAATAATATAGTGACACGTGTTGTATTTTATATAATTGTCTGTTAAAGACCAATAAGGACTAAAGGCGTCAACATGCTCAAGATTGAGCCTCTGAGTGACGAGCCGATGTCAACATGCATAAATAATAGCCTTTGAGTGACTGATACGTCAACATGCTTAAATCATTAGCCTCTGAGTGACCGATATGTCAACATGCTTGAAACTTAGCCTCTGAGTGACTAATACGTTGCCTAGCCTCTGAGTGACATCGAAATGAACATGCTTGTGATAAGCCTCTGAGTGATCCTTTGTGAAGTCCTAACTCTCATACGTACCGTTTGTTGGATGAGAGAGTTCAATTTTGTAAATATGTGAAAGTTGGATAATGGAGGGATTAAAAGTGTCAACATGTTAATTTATACCTCTGAGTGACCTTTTAACGAACCGAGAGCTCGACAATGTTCGGGCATAATCCTGGGTATGCCAAGTATTGGCTACGGAGGGCTAAAAGTGCCAAAATAATAAATCATTTTTATAAGCTTTATATAGTTTAGGGGCCAAAGTGTCAAATTTTAAAACTGAAATAGGGGCGATCGCGGGTCGCGAGAGACCCGGGCCTGTGTCTCTCGCGCCCCGCGAGAACAGACCTACAGCAGAAAGTTTGTTTTGGAGCCCAAGCAAAGCTCCAAACCATTAAATCGAAACCATGGCCTTCCTAATCAGCTATGGCATGTTTTGGGACACTTGTAAGCTTCTTCTTACACCCCTAGACACCTTGCTTCACCTCCTTTGAGCTCTCCAACTATAAATAGGTGCTTAAGTTCACCATTTCAACTTGCACCTTTCTGATTCACTCTTCTCCCTCCTCTGGAAGTTCCTAACTAAAAGGAGCAGTCCCACATAGTTCTTTTGCATTTAGGAATCACTGGTAAGTGTTCCTTTCTTGTGCATTTTTGTTTATAGGCTTCTATAGCCTAAAGGCAAGCGTTTTACGTAAAACGCTTTGACTTTCGGTTAAGACCATTATGGTCCAGCCATTGTTCAAAATGAACATGGCTAAGTGATCATAGTAAGGAAGGTGTTAGTCCCTAAAAAGGGCACCTCATAAAGATCACGTTTGCTAGATCAATTGACGGGTCAAAGTTATGATATTAAAAAGTCAAACATGCCATTTTTCGGAAAAATCATAAATTGATCTTATATATGTGATGAAACCTGTTTTGACACTTAAACAAGTTGGTAATAAATATTAGAACATGTTCGGCTCGTGAATTTCAGTTCTAGGGTCGGTTCGCAACCGAAAGTCGCAAGGTTTGACTTCTGCTTTAACTTTCGATTCTGACCCTATTTAGATTAGTTACCCATTGATCTAAAGTTGCATTATGATCATAATATAATATAGCATAACCCTCTGAGGTTATATTACATGATCATAATCAGAATCCAAGTTTATGCGCAAATTCCATAATTATGCCATCTTTGACCAAAATGTCCTTTTTGCATAAAACAAGGTTTTAAATGGTAATGAACTTGAAAATGAATTTCTACTGATATAATATTATAAGTAGGATTATTTGGGATGTTAAACCAAGTTATAAACTGAGTTTTTAAACAAGTTCTTAAACTATGTCGATAAATGACGGTTTTAGCCCCTGTGGCTTATAAAATAGTTTTAATCAAATCTTTTAAAGGTAAATCACTTACCTACTGATATGTTATATTAAATAACATATTTTAAACATTTAATCTGATCCAAATATCAGTTTTCATAAACATCGCTTAAAGACGTCATATTACGACAAAAGCGCCATTTCGGCGCATAGTATGGTTTTTAAACCATATTAGTGGACCAAGACTTGTTACCTACTGAATTTAAAACTTATTTCAAACATATTTACAGTAGGTACTTATTATAAACTCAGAATCCCAAATAATTTATAAACTATGTGTTAAATGACCAAAATGTCCCTTCGGTGCATAGTTTGGTCATAAAAGGTAAAATACACATATATTTGATATCCTACTGATATTATATCATAAATAAATTATTTTTCCAGAATCCTCATGATCATAAACTTAAATTTTATTTAAGTTCTTTTTATACATACGAAATTACCGAAATGCCCCTATAAGGCATAATTTCGTTTTAAAACCTCAACGGCATACAAGTTGATATCCTACTGATATCTTAACTTATTTGAAGTATAATGGCATATAGAACTTGTCCATAACTTATCCGGTTACCCGATATCGCTATTATGCGCACAGTTACGTATATATGACTATTTTACGGAATTCAACCGTAATGAGTTTAATCTTATCATTTTAAGTTCAAAATCCAGAATACTTATAGTTTACCCATATTATACAAGTCAAGTACTTGTCGGATTTAAACTACATTCTATCTGATCATCATTTAATCAAGCGTTATACGTAATGATCTTGTACACTATTCGGTTTATACAACCGTTAGTATTTAATTGGCTAGTTTATGCCATAATCCAGACTAGAGCCTTCTCGGTAAAAGCTATCTGCACTCGGTACTTTTGTATACGGCTGAGTTATTTAAAATTAAAAGAAGAAAGCAATCTCAGGTAAATACTCTCAACTAATTTCCCCTATAAGGGCTTGGGATATGGTAAATTATTATTTTATGGTCCATTGCATGGTTAACCTTCCTAAGATAATAAAAGATTTTGTGCCATTTGCACTTGAAATCATTTTAATATTTTCAAAATGAGTCAGTTGGGTGTATTTACCAGCGTAAGCTGACGTATCCTCCAAAGACTAATCTGCAGGTACAACACGAAATTAAGCCGGAAACATTTGTCAAAAACGGGTTTCCAAAACCCGCTCCGTTTTGTAATCGAATATCAAGTTATAAATGTCACGTTGTGTATTTATGTTTATTTTGATTTTTAATGATACATAATTAATAAACAAACTAAACTATAAAAGTTATTTTTGATAAAAAATGAAAACAAAATAAATAAAAATAAAATGTTGCTGCCGGGACTCGAACCCGGGTCAGCCGGAATCTAAATCCAAAGACTTAACACACACCCACATCACCACTCCGCCACTTGTTGTTTTCTGTCATCTCTAGGAAACAAATAACTCTTATACACAAACCTAGTTAAACCGGTTGCACCAACTGAGAAACCGAAATCGGCAATTCAACCGTCTAATCGTTTGATTAATCGCACATTCAGGTTTATAACCGATGAACCGACAAATTCTAATCAATTCAGACTTGAATTGACTTGAATTCGGATGATGATGGGTTTTATAACCGAAACTATCCAACAATCTGAATTACTTCAATCAAGACCCCTCTCGCGACTCAGATACATCATACAAACTTTCCATTTCACTTTCGTCACACATTCGGTCCACCAGAAAGCTTAAATCAACTCGCCGGAAAATTCTGCAAGTTCACCGGAAAACCGTATTTGTCCTCAAATCGGTAAGTTCTTCAATACCATCGTAGTCTAACAGTTGTTAAGCTACTTCTAACTTAAACCTTCCACTTGAGATCGAATTCAGGCACCGTTATCAGATAATTCCAGTTCGCCGGAAAATTTCTGGAAATCGTTATCTTCGTCTGTGAAACGGTAAGGACCTTCAAACACACTGATAACGTTTGTTTAGCACTTCAATTTCATGATTAGCTAATCAAATCGATTAATTGATTTGCTCAGTTGAAGTTCTTAAAACAGAGACCGAGGCCTTGCCGGAACTCTGTAATCAATTGTTCACCGGTATGTTTTCTTCTAATTATCATCCCTGCTATCTCTTATCAGTCTGTGTAATGCTTAGCAATCGAATTAACAAGATTTAATGGTGTAATCTGCTGTCGGTAAAATCCAACGAAGAAGACGAAGACGCAGTATAATATAAGGCTAATAAAAATCGATATAATGAACGGGTTAGACACACAGTCCAGCGGTGGACTGTGTGCAAACATATACACATACGGCGCGAGTTCGAATCCTGTCCCAGCTTTACTCTCTATGTAATAAAATGCCTTTTTGATTAAAAGTGAACCGGGTTAACCTTTGTTAGTTGTTAAGTATAATAAAAACCGAAATATTAACCAGGTTAGACACACAGTCCAGCGGTGGACTGTGTGCAACACTAACTCGCACGTCACGCGATCGAGTCTGGTTAACAGCACCGGTTCGTTGATTTAAAATCTTTTTAAAAACAAATGAATTTTGAATAAATCGAATTAGTATATAAATATAATTAAAAACAAGATTATTTCGGGTTAGACACGTAGCTCAGTTGGTAGAGCTGCGTGCACGCGTACGGGAGGTCTCGGGTTCGAGTCTCACCCAGCGCATACATGCACACTGACCGAACCGGTCAACAGGTCAACAAGTCAACGGTCAACGGTCAACGCAAAATAAATAATTTTTTTTTATATTTTTATTTATTTAATTTAATTTAAAAATCAATTAAAAATACTTAAAAATAACATTTTTAAAGATAGAAAATAGCCTTAAACTCACAAAAATATATCTAAAAATTCCATTAAAATCCTTAATAAAATCCACTCATTTACTATATTTTTCCGTTATTATTTAGGTTAGTAATCCTCGTCGTTCAATTCTCCCGACTCGTGCGCATCTCATCATCTCCAACCAAACGCACCCAATGTGAGTGAATCTTTACAAATTCCCCGTTTAATCACGTTTTGGGGTGTATCATGTGTCTTGTTTTATATATTATATTTAAACCATTGTGCATACATCATATCATGAACATGTGTATTCAGCTTGTTTACTGTTTATGTGGTTATTGTTAGATTCAATTTATTAGTTTCAGTACATGCAATTTCATAGGCCGCCGCTCCCCATTACATTATGAGCGTTGAGCATGTTCCCCATTACATTATGAGCGTGAACCTGGCGTGCCAACATACGATCGGCTCCGTTTGATTGAGCCTTGATCGCACAGACATTTATCATTTTCAGTACGTGCAATACGATCGGCTGCGTTTGATTGAGCCTTGATCGCACAGTTTCATTTATGTTCTTTATGGTATGATGTTGGTATGTTAATGTATGCTATCATATGTTATTGTATGTTGTAGTTGTGATTGCTATTGCCACTGCTTGATTATTTACATTTGCTCATTTATGATTATGCACAATTTTTCATTGATAAACTAATAAGTAAATCAATAATAAATGTTTATCTAACAAGGTTCACTCGCCAACTTATGTTGACCCAAAAACCCCCATTTTTACACATGATACAGGTGAACCAGCTGCAGCCAGAAACACTTAGGATTGGACTAGAAGAATAAAATGATTTAGAGTTTGGAATTGTTTTGTTTGGTTATTTTTCTTTGTATTGTATGGACATGTTTGGATATTTGGGAATGTAATTTTGACTTTAATAAATATGAAACATATTAGTAAATATCATGAGCTTTGGTGATAACCCAATTATGCTCCGACTCTTATTCCGCTGCGGGTCGGGGTGTGACAGATTGGTATCAGAGCCATGACTATAGGGATATAGGATAGGTTATTAGACCCTTAGAGCCTATACTATAGTTGATTAGAAACTTATAAGATTTTTGTGTGTTACATGCCAAATTTCATGATGTTTATATGTTTTATGTTAAATGTTACATTCAATGTTATGCAAGCATGTTCATAAGTATATATTATCATATAATGCCTATCAGGAATCATATACTCATAACATATCACATCCATGAAAGCACACACCACATCATGATTGCTTTTACAATGATTTTTGTGTTTTCAAATCTCATCAAAGTGAGTTCTCATGACGGGCATGTAGTAACTGGAAGGGTACCAGTACCGGTAGTCGGAACGTCCTGTCTAGGCTGGCATTCGTATAAATCCAAAATAAAGGACCAGATTGCCTACCTGGGGACTAACAATGAGAGTACGAAGTACCTATTAGGCCAAAGCATGCTATACCAAACGTTGTGTGAGCTAACCCCACTTTGAGTTGTCATTGTGTCTACACCTGGACACATTCCGACCATACATCTCGTAAACATATTTTGTGGTTTGCATTCGGGTGATGCAAGTGTTAAATCGCCAATACTAATGTGAATCCTACCAAGCCAATAGCCATGGGGGCCCACATGACTATATAGGTGAAGGTATGGGGGACATTTGAGGCCCAACATGAGCAAACCCAAGACATCCTATGGATGTAGTTGCATTATTGATATTTATGTTATTTTCATTTTCTTAAAGACACATGACACCTAAAAAGACTCCATAAACTCACAATCTTCTTATGTATGTTCCTGTAGATGTCGTCCAGACAACAACGAAGGGGTAAAAGATCAGGAAGGTCTCAGGAATGCTTGGCCACACAAATCGCGAAACAAATGGCCACGATACTGCCTGACATTGTGGTCCAAGTACAACAAGCCCTCGCTACAAATCCTACTAACCCTCCCCAACAACATGACCAGAACATCGACAACCCTCCTACTAGCAAGTGCTCATACAAACATTTCAAGTCTTGTGATCCTCCTAAATTTGAAGGGACCGAAGGTGTCACTGCTCTCCTATATTGGTTTGAGGAAATGGAGAACACCTTCCTCAACTGCGATTATCCTGAGGATCGCAAGGTTCGATACGCCACCGGGAGACTATTTGGGGTAGCTCTCACTTGGTGGAATACTGAAAAAGGGAAGAGGGGAATTGATGATGCAATGGCCTTAACTTGGGAGGAGTTAAGGGAAATCATGACTAGGCGTTTCTGTCCTAGGAGTGAAATTAAAAAGTTGGAGGATGAATTTCATTCTTTAAAGCAGAAGGAGGGAGACCACACCACCTATAACAAGAGGTTCTTAGAGTTGAACCAAATGGTTCCAAATTTGTTTACCCCTCGTTTGATCGAGCATTATATTCGAGGACTTCCCTCGAAAATTCAGGATTCAGTTCTCAGCGGTTCACCGGTAACACTTGAAGCTGCTATGGAGCTAGCGACTGAACTGACCGAGAATCGGATTCGCAACGGGAAGTTTAAGGAAGAGAAAAAGAAAGCCCCTGTTGAGGGTCAAACTTCAAACCATTCCATCTCCTCCTCTAAGTTTGCTAACAAGAGGAAGCGCAACACCAAAAACTTCGCCGTTACACAAACCAACTCCCCTATTCCTGCTGCACCCATTACCCAAGTCGCCCCTTCACCTGCACCATACAAAAGACCATACTCTGGCCCATTACCAAAATGCAACCGCTGCCAATATCACCATTCTCCTGATTATCCTTGCCAATATTGCACCGGCTGTGGTCGCGCAGGTCATACTGTTCAAACCTGCCGCATGCCTCAGCGAACAAACCGCCACCAGCCTTCAACCCAAACCCACCAACAAATAATGGGTCAAGCCCAACAACCCCTACTATTACCACCCACCCAACATTTAGCCCAAACATATTACCAACCCAATTATCCTATGGGTCAACCTGTGCGGGCTTGCTTCAATTGCGGAGACCCAAGCCATTTCAGAAACACGTGTCCAAGGTTGGTAAACATTATTCATGCTCAGGCCCCAGCCAACCCGGTGAATCAAGCGAACCAAGCTCCTCCACCTGCAAGAGGAAGAGCTTTCAATATCAACGCTAACCAGGCCAGAGCTGACGGCAATGTGGTTAACGATACGTTCCTTATAAATGGTAGATATGCATCCATATTATTTGATACTGGTGCGGATAGAAGTTTTGTGTCCTTAGAATTTGAACCTATCCTAAACCAAAATCGTGATAAGCTCATGGAATCCATAACGGTAGAAGTTGCTGACGGGAAGCCGGTCTCATTAAACTCTATTATTCGCAACTGTACACTCACATTAAACGACAACGACTTCTCAGTTGACCTTATTCCTATGAAGCTGGGAAGTTTTGATATCATAATTGGTATGGACTGGCTCAGTCAACATCAGGCAGAAGTTGTATGTCGCGAAAAGTTTATACGTATTCCTCTTTCAAACGGTCAGACTCTTCGAATCTTTGGAGAAACCTCGTCGAAAGGGCTCAGCTTAATGTCTTGTCTTCAAGCTCAAAAATATCTTCGCAAGAATTATGTTGCGTTTTTAGCTCATATCATCAAAAAGGGAACTATGGAGAAGAAACTTGAAGACATTCCAGTAGTAAAAGATTTCCCGCAAGTTTTTCCTGACGACATTTCAGGACTTCCTCCAGTTAGAGAAGTCGAATTCCGTATTGATCTTATACCTGGTGCTACACCAGTTGCAAAGTCTCCTTATAGGTTAGCCCCCTCTGAAATGCAAGAGCTAGCCAGTCAATTACAAGAGTTGACTGACAAGGGATTCATACGTCCTAGCTCATCGCCTTGGGGTGCACCTGTTCTTTTTGTAAAGAAGAAAGATGGATCGTTTCGTATGTGCATCGACTACCGAGAGCTCAACAAATTAACAATCAAGAATCGCTATCCTTTACCTCGCATTGATGATCTTCTTAACCAACTTCAAGGAGCCAGCTACTTTTCCAAAATCGACCTTCGATCTGGTTATCATCAACTTAGGGTGCATGAAGGAAGACGTCCCAAAGACCGCATTTCGAACTCGTTATGGCCATTATGAATTCATGGTCATGCCATTTGGTTTAACCAACGCTCCAGCAGTCTTCATGGACCTAATGAACAGAGTCTGCAAACCTTATCTTGATCGATTTGTTATAGTTTTCATCGACGACATTCTTATTTATTCAAAATCTAAATCTGATCATGAGCGTCATCTTCGACTCATCCTTACACTTCTAGAGAAGGAAAAGCTTTACGCCAAATTCTCCAAATGCGAATTCTGGTTAAAAGAGGTGCAATTCCTCGGGCATGTAGTCAATGACAAGGGAATACATGTCGAACCTTCAAAGATCAAAGCGGTACAAGAATGGCAAGCTCCACGTACACCAACTGAAGTAAGATCTTTTCTTGGTTTGGCTGGTTATTATCGTCGTTTCATTTCAAACTTCTCTCGCATTGCTGTACCACTCACGGCTTTAACTCATAAGGGAAAACCTTTCATATGGGGACCCAAGCAAGAAGAAGCCTTCCAAACCCTTAAACAAAAACTCTGCGATGCACCAATCCTCACTCTTCCTGAAGGTTGTGATGATTTCGTGGTCTATTGCGACGCGTCAGGGCAAGGATTAGGCTGCGTTCTAATGCAAAGAGGAAAAGTTATAGCTTATGCTTCGAGACAACTCAAGACGCATGAGAAGAACTACACCACCCATGACCTAGAACTTGGAGCCGTTGTGTTCGCTCTTAAGATATGGAGACATTATCTCTATGGTACTAAGTGTGAAATATACACTGACCACAAGAGTCTTCAACATATCTTCAATCAAAAGGAGTTAAACATGAGGCAACGAAGATGGGTCGAACTTCTAAATGACTACGACTGTGAAATTAGATACCACCCTGGTAAAGCAAATGTGGTGGCTGATGCACTTAGTCGAAAGGGTTATGCGAATTCCATTCGTCTTTATGTTCGCAAATTATAACCGACATTAAAGATCAAATTCGAGAAGCCCAACACGTTTCAATAACGGAAGATGATGTACGAAAGGAGATGTCCTGTGGAGCTGAGCTAAAAATTGAAACTAAATCTGACGGTATTCTGTACTATCTAGATCGTATATGGATTCCTAATCACAACAATCTTCGCGAAACTCTTATGAATGAAGCTCACAAAACGCGATACTCTATACACCCAGGAGCCGATAAGATGTATCAAGACCTACGATATACCTACTGGTGGCCTGGAATGAAAAAGGATATTGCTGTTTTTGTTTCTAAGTGCCTTACATGTTCCAAGGTGAAAGCTGAACACCAAAGACCCTCAGGACTTCTGATTCAACCTGAAATACCTGTATGGAAGTGGGAAAATATATCCATGGACTTCATTACCGGGTTACCTCGTACTTCTGGTGGGTATGACACTATATGGGTAATAATTGACCGACTTACAAAATCAGCTCACTTTATTCCTATCCGCGAAGATTTCAAGAACGAGAAGCTAGCTCGTACTCATATCAGCGAACTCGTAAGCCGACATGGAGTACCGTTAAGCATTATTTCTGATCGTGATGGTCGTTTCACTTCACGAACATGGCAAGCAGTACAAGCCGCTATGGGCACGCGATTAGATCTCAGTACCGCCTATCACCCTCAAACTGATGGTCAATCTGAACGCACCATACAAACTCTTGAAGATATGCTTCGAGCATGTGTCATAGACTTCAAGGGAAATTGGGACGCTCATCTCCCATTAGTTGAATTTTCGTACAACAACAGCTATCATTCAAGCATCGGCATGGCACCTTTTGCAGCCTTATATGGTCGTAAGTGCCGATCTCCTGTATGTTGGCACGAAATTGGGGAAGCTCAAATTACTGGTCCAGAATTGATCCAAGCAACCACAGACAAGATCCATCAAATTCGAAACAATCTTCTAGCGGCTCAAAGTCGTCAAAAGAGTTATGCAGATAAACGACGGAAGCCTTTGGAGTTTAACATTGCTGATCATGTACTTTTAAAAGTATCACCGTGGAAGGGAGTAGTTCGTTTTGGTCAAAAAGGCAAGCTAGCACCACGCTACGTATGACCCTTCAAGATACTCGAAAGAGTAGGACCTGTAGCATACAAGATTGACCTACCAGAAGAACTCAACAGGATTCATCCCACATTCCACGTATCAAATTTGAAGAAGTGCCTCGCTGATGAGAACCTCCACATTCCGCTGGAAGATATTCAGATTGATGAATCTATGCATTTTATTGAAAGACCTGTAGAGATCATGGACTTCGGAGAAAAACGTTTACGACGAAGTCGCATTCCAATTGTTAGGGTACGCAGGGAGTCGAAACGGGGACCTGAGTTTACTTGGGAACGTGAAGACTCAATTCGCGAAAAATACCCAAATCTTTTTCCTACTACTACTTAAATTTCGGGACGAAATTCCTAAAAGTAGGGGATACTGTAACATTTGTCAAAAACGGGTTTCCAAAACCCGCTCCGTTTTGTAATCGAATATCAAGTTATAAATGTCACGTTGTGTATTTATGGTTATTTTGATTTTTAATGATACATAATTAATAAACAAACTAAACTATAAAAATTATTTTTGATAAAAAATGAAAACAAAATAAATAAAAATAAAATGTTGCTGCCGGGACTCGAACCCGGGTCAGCCGGAATCTAAATCCAAAGACTTAACACACACCCACATCACCACTCCGCCACTTGTTGTTTTCTGTCATCTCTAGGAAACAAATAACTCTTATACACAAACCTAGTTAAACCGGTTGCACCAACTGAGAAACCGAAATCGGCAATTCAACCGTCTAATCGTTTGATTAATCGCACATTCAGGTTTATAACCGATGAACCGACAAATTCTAATCAATTCAGACTTGAATTGACTTGAATTCGGATGATGATGGGTTTTATAACCGAAACTATCCAACAATCTGAATTACTTCAATCAAGACCCCTCTCGCGACTCAGATACATCATACAAACTTTCCATTTCACTTTCGTCACACATTCGGTCCACCAGAAAGCTTAAATCAACTCGCCGGAAAATTCTGCAAGTTCACCGGAAAACCGTATTTGTCCTCAAATCGGTAAGTTCTTCAATACCATCGTAGTCTAACAGTTGTTAAGCTACTTCTAACTCAAACCTTCCACTTGAGATCGAATTCAGGCACCGTTATCAGATAATTCCAGTTCGCCGGAAAATTTCTGGAAATCGTTATCTTCGTCTGTGAAACGGTAAGGACCTTCAAACACACTGATAACGTTTGTTTAGCACTTCAATTTCATGATTAGCTAATCAAATCGATTAATTGATTTGCTCAGTTGAAGTTCTTAAAAACAGAGACCGACGCCTTGCCGGAACTCTGTAATCAATTGTTCACCGGTATGTTTTCTTCTAATTATCATCCCTGCTATCTCTTATCAGTCTGTGTAATGCTTAGCAATCGAATTAACAAGATTTAATGGTGTAATCTGCTGTCGGTAAAATCCAACGAAGAAGACGAAGACGCAGTATAATATAAGGCTAATAAAAATCGATATAATGAACGGGTTAGACACACAGTCCAGCGGTGGACTGTGTGCAAACATATACACATACGGCGCGAGTTCGAATCCTGTCCCAGCTTTACTCTCTATGTAATAAAATGCCTTTTTGATTAAAAGTGAACCGGGTTAACCTTTGTTAGTTATTAAGTATAATAAAAACCGAAATATTAACCAGGTTAGACACACAGTCCAGCGGTGGACTGTGTGCAACACTAACTCGCACGTCACGCGATCGAGTCTGGTTAACAGCATCGATTCGTTGATTTAAAATCTTTTTAAAAACAAATGAATTTTGAATAAATCGAATTAGTATATAAATATAATTAAAAACAAGATTCTTTCGGGTTAGACTCGTAGCTCAGTTGGTAGAGCTGCGTGCACGTGTACGGGAGGTCTCGGGTTCGAGTCTCACCCAGCGCATACATGCCCACTGACCGAACCGGTCAACAGGTCAACAAGTCAACGGTCAACGCAAAATAAACAATTTTTTTTATATTTTTATTTATTTAATTTAATTTAAAAATCAATTAAAAATACTTAAAAATAACATTTTTAAAGATAGAAAATAGCCTTAAACTCACAAAAATATATCTAAAAATTCCATTAAAATCCTTAATAAAATCCACTCATTTACTATATTTTTCCGTTATTATTTAGGTTAGTAATCCTCGTTGTTCAATTCTCCCGACTCGTGCGCATCTCATCATCTCCAACCAAACGCACCCAATGTGAGTGAATCTTTACAAATTCCCCGTTTAATCACGTTTTGGGGTGTATCATGTGTCTTGTTTTATATATTATATTTAAACCATTGTGCATACATCATATCATGAACATGTGTATTCAGCTTGTTTCAACTGTTTATGTGGTTATTGTTAGATTCAATTTATTAGTTTCAGTACATGCAATTTCATAGGCCGCCGCTCCCCATTACATTATGAGCGTTGAGCATGTTCCCCATTACATTATGAGCGTGAACCTGGCGTGCCAACATACGATCGGCTCCGTTTGATTGAGCCTTGATCGCACAGACATTTATCATTTTCAGTACATGCAATACGATCGGCTGCGTTTGATTGAGCCTTGATCGCACAGTTTCATTTATGTTCTTTATCGTATGATGTTGGTATGTTAATGTATGCTATCATATGTTATTGTATGTTGTAGTTGTGATTGCTATTGCCACTGCTTGATTATTTACATTTGCTCATTTATGATTATGCACAATTTTTCATTGATAAACTAATAAGTAAATCAATAATAAATGTTTATCTAACAAGGTTCACTCGCCAACTTATGTTGACCCAAAAACCCCCATTTTTACACATGATACAGGTGAACCAGCTGCAGCCAGAAACACTTAGGATTGGACTAGAAGAATAAAATGATTTAGAGTTTGGAATTGTTTTGTTTGGTTATTTTTCTTTGTATTGTATGGACATGTTTGGATATTTGGGAATGTAATTTTGACTTTAATAAATATGAAACATATTAGTAAATATCATGAGCTTTGGTGATAACCCAATTATGCCCCGACTCTTATTCCGCTGTGGGTCGGGGTGTGACAGATTGGTATCAGAGCCATGACTATAGGGATATAGGATAGGTTATTAGACCCTTAGAGCCTATACTATAGTTGATTAGAAACTTATAAGATTTTTGTGTGTTACATGCCAAATTTCATGATGTTTATATGTTTTATGTTAAATGTTACATTCAATGTTATGCAAGCATGTTCATAAGTATATATTATCATATAATGCCTATCAGGAATCATATACTCATAACATATCACATCCATGAAAGCACACACCACATCATGATTGCTTTTACAATGATTTTTGTGTTTTCAAATCTCATCAAAGTGAGTTCTCATGACGGGCATGTAGTAACTGGAAGGGTACCAGTACCGGTAGTCGGAACGTCCTGTCTAGGCTGGCATTCATATAAATCCAAAATAAAGGACCAGTTTGCCTACCTGGGGACTAACGATGAGAGTACGAAATACCTATTAGGCCAAAGCATGCTATACCAAACGTCGTGTGAGCTAACCCCACTTTGAGTTGTCATTGTGTCTACACCTGGACACATTCCGACCATACATCTCGTAAACATATTTTGTGGTTTGCATTCGGGTGATGCAAGTGTTAAATCGCCAATACTAATGTGAATCCTACCAAGCCAATAGCCATGGGGGCCCACATGACTATATAGGTGAAGGTATGGGGGACATTTGAGGCCCAACATGAGCAAACCCAAGACATCCTATGGATGTTGTTGCATTATTGATATTTATGTTATTTTCATTTTCTTAAAGACACATGACACCTAAAAAGACTCTATAAACTCACAATCTTCTTATGTATGTTCCTGTAGATGTCGTCCAGACAACAACGAAGGGGTAAAAGATCAGGAAGGTCTCAGGAATGCTTGGCCACACAAATCGCGAAACAAATGGCCACGATACTGCCTGACATTGTGGTCCAAGTACAACAAGCCCTCGCTACAAATCCTACTAACCCTCCCCAACAAGAGGACCCACAAATGGGTGGACCCTCTAATATTCCACCTATAGTGGAACCAACACCTGCTGTTCAACCACCACCATCGGGTTATACTAACCCAATTCCCACGTATCCAGACACGTCTGGATATGATCCTTTTAACCCGCCTACACCGGTAGACTATCAAGCATGGTCGCAAGACCCATATATGCAGGCAGTTATGTACAACGCACTTTTTCTGTCTCCTTTCCCACCTACTGGATATCCAACTTATGGGTACCAGTATCCGGTTATGCCACAACCAAAACCCCAACCTCCGCCACCCCTTGAGGCCATTAATGAGGCCTTAGAGAGAATGAAAGAAATGCAGTAGTAAGCAGAGAAAACGGAGAAGAAGACAAATAAGTTCTTCAAGAAACTCTCCAAACTAGTCAAGGGAAAGCAAGACGAGTGAAGTCTTTTGTATTATATGTAGTCCCTGCGTGGACATTATTATTTCTTTAGTCCCTGCGTGGACATTATTATTTCTTTAGTCCTTGCGTGGACATTATTATTTCTTTAGTCCCTGCATGGACATTTTGTTTCTTTTAGTCCTTGCATGGACAATCAATTTCATTTATTTGTTTCAAGAATTATAATTTCTTATGGAAATTTAATGAAGTACTTTGGAATTATATATATATGTATTCATCCTCTTAAAAACGAGCGTCTCAATTTTATTTGAAATTTATGCTCTGCGATATAATTCCAAAAAGATTTTAATGGTTTTGATTTGCCAAGTGGCTCAAACCACATATTTGGGCAAATATATAAGATAGTTAAGGGAAGTTATCCTTCTATCTAGAGGTGATTGACTAAGTTCAAGCCTCCAAGTCATTAAGGTCAATGCGACCGGGACTTATAATCAACCATTAAGATCCTCTTATGTTAACATTCAAGTAATGTGCATACTCTTGGTCGTGTGACTTGAGGAATCACGCTAACCTTCAAGGTTATGGGCTATGTCCTAACCTTATATAGCCTTTGTGACCTGTGTGGTCCCAGCTTAAAAGCCTTTGTGATCTATGTGATCCCGGCTAGTATCACCAGTGTGGTGATAAAACATCCATTAGAGATGTATTAAAATATAACCTTTGTGATCTATTTGATCCCGGTTATATAGCCTTTGTGACCTATGTGGTCCCGGCTTAAAAGCCTTTGTGATCTGTATGATCTCGGCTATTATCACCAGTGTGGTGATAAAACATCCATTAGAGATGTATTAAAATATAACCTTTGTGATCTATTTGATCCCGATTATATAGCCTTTGTGACCTATGTGGTCCCGGCTTAAAGCCTTTGTGATCTGTATGATCCCGGCTAGTATCACCAGTGTGGTGATAAAACATCCATTAGAGATGTATTAAAATATAACCTTTGTGATCTATTTAATCCCGGTTATATAGCCTTTGTGACCTATGTGGTCCTGGCTTAAAAGCCTTTGTGATCTATGTGATCCCGGATAGTATCACCAGTGTGGTGATAAAACATCCATTAGAGATGTATTAAAATATAACCTTTGTGATCTATTTGATCCCGGTTATATAGCCTTTGTGACCTGTGTGGTCCCGGCTTAAAAGCCTTTGTGATCTATGTGATCTCGGCTAGTATCACCAGTGTGGTGATAAAACATCCATTAGAGATGTATTAAAATATAACCTTTGTGATCTATTTGATCCTGGTTATATAGCCTTTGTGACCTGTGTGGTCCTGGCTTAAAAGCCTTTGTGATCTATGTGATCCCGGCTAGTATCACCAGTGTGGTGATAAAACATCGATTAGAGATGTATTAAAATAAAACATTTGTGATCAATTTGATCCGGTTATATAGCCTTTGTGACCTATGTGGTCCCAGCTTAAAAGCCTTTGTGATCTGTATGATCTCGGCTAGTATCACCAGTGTGGTGATAAAACATCCATTAGAGATGTATTAAAATATAACCTTTGTGATCTATTTGATCCCGGTTATATAGCCTTTGTGACCTGTGTGGTCCCGGCTTAAAAGCCTTTGTGATCTCTATGCTCCCGGCTAGTATCACCAGTGCGGTGATAAAACATCCATTAGAGATGTATTAAATATAACCTTTGTGATCTATTTGATCCCGGTTATATAGCCTTTGTGATCTGTGTGATCCCAGCATAAAAGCCTTTGTGATCCCGGCTAGTATCATCAGTGTGATGATAATCAAACATCCATTAGTGATGTATCACCCTTTCGGGTTAAAATCTATTCTTTAAGGCCCATGTGATCTATTCGATCCCAGCTACTATCATCAGTGTGATGATAATTATCCATTAGCGATATTATGCCTATGTGCCCTATTATATGTCCATTAGTGACAAGCCTAAGTGCCATATATTATGTCCAATGTGACCGGCCAATGTGCCCAATTAATATGTCCATTAAGGGACAGGCTTATGACCTATGTATAATTGTCTGTATGACAAATGGCAGTTGTGACATTGCGATCCCCTGTCTAATAATATATAGACTTCGTCCAAATTGTAAATTGCCTATGATGGTCCTATTAAGAACTAGGCCAAATATAGATATGTTAAGCCTAAGAGTTGTGATGTTATTCACACTAGTATAGGCAATGTATTTTCTTTTATCCAATGTTTAAAAGCCGATAAGGTTATTATACCATGGCTAAGAGATTTTATTTGGTATATAGAACCAAAGCTTTGAAGAATGGCTAATTCTAATGAGGCACAAAGTAGCCATCGGAACGTCAAAGACGCTGAAAATATAGCCATAAACAATGATAATGATTTCCAAGCTCGCATTGATGCGGCTGTGGAAAGGGCCATGAGGAAGGCCATAGAAAGGCTAAGAGAGCCGAGTGCCACTCGCTCTAAACCTCTATCTGTTCCACCATCCTCAGCTCATAAAGAGAGCTCGGTTCACTCGTCTAATGCAAGAAGTGAACCTAAGAGGATAGACTATGCTGATAGGTCCTGTTCTTCCAAGAATGAATGTACCTACAAATATTTTGTCTCCTGTAAACCCCGAGACTTTAATGGGGAAAAAGGAGCCGTAGAAGCCTTAAAGTGGCTGGATGAGATGGAGACCAAACATCAGCGGCTGTGCTGAAAAGGATGTGGTCAAGTATGTATCACAATCTTTTAAGGGCGATGCCCTAACATGGTGGAAGGCCATGATTCAATCAACAGGTAAGGTACACCTGTACAACTTGGGATGGTCCAAGTTTGTTGAATTAATAAAGGAAACTTACTGCCCAACCCATGAGGTGGAGAAAATAGAGACAGACTTCTTGTCTCTTTCCATGAAAAACCTAGACTGTCGGAAGTATGTTTCCGATTTTAATTCCTTATCTAGGTTAGATTCCTATCTTATCACCCCTGAATCCAAACGCATTGCGCGTTTTATAAATGGATTAGCGCCCGAGATTAAGGGCATGGTAAAGGCTGCTCAGCCTAGTACCTATAGGTCTGTTGTTGACTTATCTCTCTCCCTCTTGATATAGTGAGGCAGAAGTCAGTCAAGCCTGAAACTGACTGGAAAAGGAAGAGAGAGGAAGACAACTCCCATAGATTTAATAAGAAAAATAAAGGGAGGTTCGGGTTCAAAGGGAACCAAAGCAAGTCGGCTGTGATGCCATTCTGTAAGACTTGCAACCGAAGACACTGGGGACAGTGTAACCCTGACCCACAAGCTAGACCTTGTGGTATATGTAAAAGAAGGGGGCATAAGACCCAAGATTGTAGAGACCTTAAAGATGCTAAATGCTATATCTGCCATGAAAAAGGGCACATTGCAAGTAGCTACCCTAAGAATTCGAGGAATAATAATCCGAAGCCTAGAGAGGCCAAGAAGGGGAATGCACGCGCCTATTGGCCAACTGCTAAGGAAGCTATTAATGACAATAACGTCATAACAGGTACTTTCCCCATTAATGATATTTTTGCTAGAGTGTTATTTGATTCGGGTGTAGATAAATCATTTGTTGATCATAAGTTTAGTAAACTATTAAATTTGCCCGTAAGAACTCTAGATAAGACTTATGAGATAGAACTTGCTGATGGAACCTTAGAAACTGCTTCTTCTATTCTTGATGGATGTTCCATATCAATTAAGAATCATTCCATCCCTGTCTCTCTTTTGCTAATGAAATTGGCGGGGTTTGATGTTTTCCTAGGCATGGATTGGTTATCTCATAACCAAGCCCGCATTGCCTGCGATAAAAAGCTCATCGAGATCAAGACCCCATCTGGTGAAATGATCACCATCCTGGAGACTCACACTATGGATTTCCAGACAAGGTGTTGTTATTTAAGGCATCCAAGTGTTTGAGAAGAGGCTGTGTCGTCTACATGGCACAAGTAACCATCAATGAGCCTAAACCAAGCATTGAAGACTTACCAGTTATCTCGGAGTATCCCGATGTTTTCCCTGAAGAATTACCAGGCCTACCCCCAGATAGGCAAGTGGAGTTCAGAATAGATATCATACCAAGAGCAGCACCAGTAGCAAGAGCCCCATATAGGCTAGCTCCAACTGAAATGAATGAGCTAAGAGTTCAACTAGACGAACTCTTAGAGAAAGGCTTTATTCAGCCTAGTTCCTCGCCATGGGGAGCTCCTATCCTTTTTGTGAGGAAGAAAGACGGTTCGATGCGAATGTGCATCGACTATCGGGAGCTGAACAAGCTAACCATTAAGAATAGATATCATCTGCCCAGGGTCGATGATTTATTCGACCAACTTCAAGGGGCTAGTTATTTTTCTAAGATAGATTTAAGATCAGGATATCATCAACTGAAGGTTAGAAGTGAAGATGTTCCTAAAACAACCTTCAGGACCCGCTATGGTCATTTTGAATTTTTGGTGATGCCTTTTGGGCTCACAAATGCACCAGCAGCATTCATGGATCTCATGAATAGAGTCTGCAATCCATATTTGGATAAGTTTGTCATTGTCTTCATAGACGACATACTTATCTATTCTCCCAATCAAGATGATCACGAGAAACATCTTCGGTGCATCCTAGAATTATTAAGGCAGGAGAAACTTTATGCGAAGTTCTCTAAATGCGAATTTTGGCTTAGAGAAGTCCAATTTCTTGGACACATGGTAAGTGAGCGTGGTATCCAAGTGGATCCCGCCAAAATTGAGGCTATAATAAATTGGGAAGTGCCCAAAACCCCAACAAAAGTTCATAATTTCTTAGGACTGGCTGGTTACTATAGGAGGTTCATTGAGAACTTTTCAAGGATAGCCACTCCTTTAACTTCTTTGACCCGTAAGAATATTAAGTATAATTGGGGTCCAAAGCAACAAGAATCTTTTGAGATTCTTAAACAGAAGCTGAGCAACGCTCCTGTGTTATCTCTACCAGAGGGTATTGAGAACTTTGTTGTCTATTGTGATGCTTCGCACATTGGTATGGGTTGTGTGCTAATGCAAAATGGTAAGGTAATTGCCTATGCATCACGACAACTAGAGGTGCATGAAAGGAATTACACCACCCATGATTTGGAACTGGGTGCTGTTGTATTTGTACTAAAACTGTAGAGACATTACTTGTATGGCACAAAGTGTGTTATATACACAGACCATAAAAGTCTCCAACACCTGTTCAATCAGAAAGAATTGAACATGCGACAACGTCGGTGGATGGAAACACTTAATGATTATGATTGTGAGATTCGCTACCATCCAGGCAAGGCAAATGTAGTTGCCGATGCCTTAAGTCGCAAGGAAAAGGTGAAACCTATAAGGATTAACGCTAAGAGCATTGAGCTCAGAAATAGCTTAAGTGATAAACTATTAGATGCGCAGAAGCAAGCCTTGTTAGAGGCTAATATCCCTAATGAGGGATTAGGCGCAACTGTGGATCAGTTAACGCCTGGAAATGATGGAATCCTAAGATTTAATGATAGAATTTGGGTTCCGATCTTTGGAGGACTTAGAGATCTAATCCTCCAGGAAGCGCATAATTCAAGAAACTCTGTTCACCCGGGTGGTGACAAGATGTATCAAGATTTGAAGAAAAAATATTGGTGGATGGGTTTGAAGAAATCCATAGCCACATATGTAGCTAAGTGTCTGACGTGTTCGCAAGTTAAGGCCGAATATCAGAAACCGTCAGGACTTCTACAACAACTTGAAATTCCCACTTGGAAATGGGAAATGGTAACTATGGATTTGATTACCAAGTTACCAAAGACCAAAAGTGGTAAGGACACTATTTGGGTCATAGTGGATAGACTGACTAAGTCAGCTCACTTCTTGCCAATTAAAGAGACATATAATTCAGATAAATTGGCTAAGTTGTATGTGGACAAGATAGTGTCCCTACACGGTGTGCCAGTATCTATTGTATCCGATAGAGATACTAGATACACATCTCACTTTTGGAAAAGTTTCTAACAATCGTTAGGCACACGATTAAATATTAGTACGGCTTACCATCCGTAGACTGATGGTCAGAGTGAGCGTACCATCCAAACACTGGAAGACATGCTTAGGGCATGTACGATTGATTTAGGTGGAAGTTGGGATGACCACTTACCCCTAATAGAATTCTCCTACAATAACAGTTATCATACAAGCATCAAGGCTGCTCCTTTTGAGGCCTTGTATGGGAGAAGATGTAGAACGCCCGTATGTTGGGGAGACCCATCTGTCAGGACCTGAGATTGTCCTGGAGACCACAGAAAAGATTATGCAAATCCGTGATCGTCTCAAAGCTGCCAGGTGTCACACCCCGACCCGCAGCGGAAAAGGTGATCGGGGCATAATTGGGTTATCATCAAAGCTCATGACATTTATTAAGCGTTTCATATTCATTAATACAAATTAAATGGAAATTTACAATAAATGTTACAACATGATCCAACTAACAATCTAAACTTCTTTGTTCTCTTCTAAGGCATATCCTATGTTTTCCTTGCTTCAACCTGTTCACCTGTCTCATGTGTAAAATGGTTTTTGGATCAACATAATGTTGGCGAGTGAATCCTATGGAAAACATTTGGACAAATTTATTTAAATTGATTATGAAATATGTGCACAACCAAACATGAGTAAAAATAGATGTAACTTAATCAACAATCATAAGATATTAAATGAAACACACATGAACAATAATGGAACAATTAGAGGCACGCGATGCTCAACTCGTCTCTCACGAGGAACTGAGGGGCCTGATGAATGAATTGCATAAACATGATAATATGAATGACACAACTACAAACAATATAAACTCAATGATACACACATGAACAATAATGAATTTGATTTGAGACACGCGTTGTTCAACTCGTCTCCCACGAGGAACTGATGGGCTTAATGAATGAGTTTCATATAATTTGACAAAAAGGAAATAAGTAAATCATAACAATATAAACAATCTAAGTTTAGGTCATGATGTGGTATGGCACAAGTTTAAATAAATAAATTAATTATTTTCATAACACATGACACACCCCAAAACATGTAATTTAAAAGGGGAGTTGTAAGATTCACACACAGTGGGTGCGTTCGGTTGATGACGTTGAATGCACGCGAAGTGGTTTTAACAACGAGTGAGATTTAACCTAGATAAATCGCATTATGGTTTGGTAAGTAAACGGATTTTATTAATCTATTTTAGTAGGATTGTTGGGTGTATTTTTGTGAGTTTGAGGCTATTTTCTAACTTTAAAAAATGTTATTTTTAAGTATTTTTAATTGATTTTTAATTAAAATAATTAAATAAAAATAATAAAAAAATTTGATTATTTTTCTGACCGTTGACCGTTTGACTGACCGTTGACCTGACCGTTGACCGGTTCGATTCGGAATACAAGTGCGCTGAGTGAGGCTCGAACCCGAGACCTCCCGTACGCGTGCACGCAGCTCTACCAACTGAGCTACGTGTCTAACCCGTTATATATCTGATTTTAATTATATATATATATTAATTAGTTTAAACCGAAATTCATTTTATTTTAAAAACAATTTAAATCAATTCGGACGGTGCGCTCCACAGGTCTCGAACCCGGGACCTGTGGCTTAAACTAACACACAGTCCACCGCTGGACTGTGTGTTTAACATGTTATATAATTCGATTTTTATTATACTTAAATACAAATTAGTTATTTCCTTTTCTGCCTTATTTAAAAAGAATAGATAATTGTCCGAGTCGGTGCAGAAGACCGGACTCGAACTCGTGACCTGTGATATAAACAAACACACAGTCCACCGCTGGACTGTGTGTCTAACTTGGTTATTATTCCGGTTATTAATATACTTAACATATACCAGTGGCGACTCCGGTTCAGTTAAACAAAAAAATGGTTTTTATTAAGGCAGCGTGTGTGAAACGGGATTCGAACTCGAGACGTTTGTATGCTTAATGTGCACACAGTCCACCGCTGGACTGTGTGTCTAACCCGATTAATAAGCTGATTTAAATTATACTTATGTGATACAGTTAATTCGTCTTCTTCGCTGAAATATAACCAGAGGTAAAGTCTGACTGTTTCGAGTTTTATTCAGGTTCCTTAGCGTCTTACAGTTCATTAAGGTGAGATATGAGTGAAAAGAAAAAGAATTTAGGCGAAGAGATATACCGACTGGACTCTCTGTTTTCCGGCAGAACTCCGGCGACAGAAATCACCTCCGGCGACGAGTGTCTTGCAGCAGCGAGCCTTCAGAAGGTTTACAAAAGGTGTGGGTGACTTCGGTATAAGCTTAGGAGATTCAATAAGGCTCGGCAGTGAGGAAACCGGTTTTCCGGCGATGAGCAGAGAAATTCCGGCGAGTGGAATTACGCCGTGAAAAGATGTGATTTTGAGCGAAAAGGTTTGCAGTGGGTTGTGGGTGAATTTATAGGGCAAATCGTCGAAGCACTTGGTCTGATTTCCGACTGTATTCATCGGTTATAAAAACCCCGGCGGTTATAACTTTGGTCGTGGACTCAGACGTCGGTTATAACCGATGTCTTGTTAATGGTTTACGTTATAACGTAAATTGTCGTTAAAACTCGCGATATTTCCGGGATTTCCGACGACTGAACTATTGGGCGCCGGTTTTGAATTCGTAACGTTATTATATCAATTAAATGATTCTAATAATTAACAAACAAAACAAGTGGCGCAGTGGTTTGTGTGTGTGTGTTAAGACATGTTTCCGGACCGGTAGTGACCCGGGTTCGAAACCCGGCAGGAACAACTTATTTTTATTTTGCGTTTTTTAACAGTTTTTCAAAAACTAATTATATATTCCCGTATAATAATTGATTATGTATCGTTTAAAATTATTTTGGGCATTTAATTCGCAACGAAATTTTTGACTGACTGTTCGGTTGATAAACGGAGCGGGTTTGGTAAATCCGTTTTTGACGGATGTTACAGTATCCCCTGCTTTTTAGAAATTTCGTCCCGAAATTTAAATAATGATATATCTTGACTAAAAGGATGATGATGTTTAGTTTGACAGTTGTATGCTTAGAAAAATAAGGGTTTAAGTTTTTGTTCGAGGCGGTAACGTTCCTTGTAAGGGTTAAGTACCCTATTCAGGAATCGCTTTTTGTTGCCTACTGTATAAGTATTGATAAGCAGAAAAAATGATATCATTCATAAGAGTTTAGATACGTTTGGGAAAGTATGGTTATATCCTAAGGCAAAACTTCTAACACTACAACCTATATGGAACATAAATAAAAACACAACAGCTGATATTTGAACATGAGTAAACACAACAGCTAATATTCGAACATGAATAAACACATCAGCAAATATTTGAACATGAATAAACACAACAGCAAATATTTGAATCCACATTCTGATAGCATATATGTTTGAATGGTGGAAGTTCCTCTCTCGTTTGTTATGATGGAGAGGTTAGTTTATGTAGAAATGGAACACAATCCAATCTCTTTAAATAACATGATGATATAAATGTAACACAAATTCCAACCAAGGCAATACTAAATCCTACATGGAACTTCTCATAACCGCCTGATAATGCCTCTGATCCTTTGGCAAGAATACTTATATATAGGAAGTACCAGCGGCGTATCCACCATATTCTTGCCAAATTTTCATTAGTTTTATCCACAAGTTATGATTGGTTACCAAGAAACTAATAAATCCTACATAGAACTTCTCATAACCGTCCGATAATGCCTCTGATCCTTTGACAAGAATACTTATATATAGGAAGTACCAGCGGCGTATCCACCATATTCTTGTCAAATTTTCATTGGTTTTATCAGTGAATTATGATTAGTCCTATAACTCTACAACCAATACAACAAACATAAAATACTGAAATGAAATATATCTGTGCGATCAAGGCTCAATCGAACGGAGCCGAGCGTATTGCATGTACTGAAAATGAAATGGATGTGCGCTCAAGGCTCAATCAAACGGAGCCGAACGTATTGAATGTACTGAAATTGAAATTCTTTGTGTGCTCAAGGCTCAATCAAACGGAGCCGAGCGTATTGCATGTACTGAAAATGAATAACTTAACCACACAAACAGCCTATGCATGGAACCTCTCATAACCGCCTGATAATGCCTCCGATCATTTGACAAGAATACTTATATATAGGAAGTACCAGCGGCGTATCCACCATATCCTTGTCAAATTTTCATTGACTTTATCCGCAAGTTATAGTTAGTTCGATGCGACTCTACTACAAACACCACAACCACAAGATACTGATAATGAAATTGTATGTGCGCTCAAGGCTCAATCAAACGGAGCCGAACGTATTGAATGTACTGAAAATGAAATTGTATGTGCGCTCAAGGCTCAATCAAACGGAGCCGAACGTATTGAATGTACTGAAATTGAACAACTTAATCTAAACAACCATCACACAATCAGCCTATGCATGGAACCTCTCATAACCGCCTGATAATGCCTCCGATCATTTGACAAGAATACTTATATATAGGAAGTACAAGCGGCGTATCCACCATATCCTTGTCAAATTTTCATTGACTTTATCCGCAAGTTATGGTTAGTTCGATGCGACTCTACTACAAACACCACAACCACAAGATACTGATAATGAAATTGTCTGTGCGCTCAAGGCTCAATCAAACGGAGCCGAACGTATTGCATGAACTGGAAATGTAAATTGAAATGTGCGCTCAAGGCTCAATCAAACGGATCCGAACGTATTGCATGAACTGGAAATGTAAATTGAAATGTGCGCTTAAGGCTCAATCAAACGGAGCCGAACGTATTGCATGTATTGAAATGTAAAATGAAATAACCGATCAAGGCTCAAACAAACGGAGCCGATCGTGCGGGCACGCCCTGATCAACCGCATAATAAAATGGGGATCAAACTCAACCTCGATGGATGGGGAGCTACGGCCTCGGCAAAAGCATATACTGAAAAACAATATATAATATATAATATACAATAATTACTCTAACAGTCTACACATGTGATAAAGAAAAAAACATAAAACTAAATGATAGGAGTTGAATCTGGATCTTCGGCGAAGAGGACAAGTTGGGTATCTTCGTTTGGGCCGTCATTATCTTTGACAGGATTGGCGTTGATATTGAAGACTCTTTCTCTTGCTGGTGGCATAGTGGTTGGGTTTTCTTGGTTTACTTGGTTAACTGGGTTTGATTGGGCTTGAGTGTTGATAACGTTAACCAGCTGAGGGCATGTGTTTCTAAAGTGGGTAGGGTCGCCACAATTGAAACAAGCTCGAGCATATGGGAACATGGGGTATTGGGGTTGGTGATAAGTTTGGGCCATGTTTTGAGTAGGGGAAAAGGTTTGGTTTTGAAAGGTGCGACAAACATTGCTCAAATGATCATAGCGTCCACAAGTTGCACATAGACGACAAGGTAGGGTATGGGGATGGTGATAAAAACAGTTGTTGCATCGAGGGTGAGGTCCAAGATATGGTTTCTTATTTGGATGAGCTGAGTTGGGTGCCACTTGGGTGATTGGGATAGCTCGGATGGGTATGGCGTGTAAAACTGGTTGATTTCATTGAGTAGCAGCGAAAAGTCGCCCGACTCTTCTTCTCTTAGGATTGGGTTGAGAAGGGGATTCGGTTTGAGTGGAATCGGAGGTTTCAGTCGATTCTTTATCCTTCTTCTTCTCCTCCTTGAAGTCTTTGTTTCGGATTCGGTTCTCGGTGAGCTCTGTTGCTAGCTCCGTTGCTGCTTCCAAAGTTGCAGGCTTGGTACTTATTACAGGGTCTTGAATCTTTGACGGAAGACCACGAATGTAGTGCTTGATCAAACGGTAGAGGGGAGTGAACATGTTGGGAACCATTTGATGTAACTCGAGGAATCTTTTGTTGTATGTGATGTGGTCTCCTTCCATTTGCTTCAATGAGTAAAATTCATCTTCTAACTTCTTGATTTCGCTCCTTGGGCAAAAACGTCTGGTCATGATTTCCTTCAATTCGTTCCAAGTTAAGGTCATAGCATCTTCCACACCTCGTTTGGCCTTCTCTGTGTTCCACCAAGTAAGTGCTATCCCATATAATCGACCAGTAGCATATCGCACTTTGCGATCGTCAGGGCAATCGCAATTTTGAAATGTGTTCTCCATTTCTTCAAACCAATGGAGGAGAGTGGTGACGCCTTCAGTCCCTTTGTATTTCGGAGGGTCGCATGATTTGAAATGCTTGTAGGTGCATTTAGTGGTATTTGGGGGAGAGTTGATAATGTTTTGGTTTGCTTGATTGACAGGATTAGCGGTAAGTGCTTGTTGAATTTGGATTACAATGTTGGGTATTACGGCAGCCATTTGTTGAGCGATTAAGGCAGCCATGCGTTCGCGGGCTTTACTTGCTCTCGTCTTCCTACGGGCGAGGTTAGAAGACATCTACAAGGAATACATGACAAGGGTATGAGTTGGATGTTTTTGGGATCATGGGTCGCATTAGGGATGAACATTTGTAAAATAATCATAGATAAATAAATTTACTACATCCATTGGATGTCTTGGGTTTTGCTCGCTATTAGGCCCTACATGCCGCCATACTTTACCTGTGTAATCATGTGGGCCCCCATGAATACCGGTTTTTCATATGGTTCGCACGGGTTTGCCAGGTTGCGTACACAAAACCCGGAGAAAATCGAGAAATATGTATACAACGTGTGATATTCGGAATGTGTCCAGGTGTAGACACGGTGACACCTCAAAGTAGGGTTAGTTCGAACGACGTTTGGTGTGGCATGCTTTGGCCTAATAGGTCCTTCGTACTCTCATCGTTGGTCCCCAGGTAGGCAAACTGGTCCGTTATATTGGATTTATATGAATGCCAGCCTAGACAGGACGTTCCGACTACCGGTACTTGTACCCTTCCAGTTACTACATGCCCGTCGCAGAACTTACTTTGATGAGATTTGAAAATTGCACAAAATCTTTGGATAATGAGAGTATGAAAATAAATTGAACACATGAACATCGATATATGTATATTGAATATGTATATATGTATAATGAATATGTATATAAGCATGTATGTTTGACTGTAAATGTAAACAAATATGAAACAAATAAATATCACAAGTTTGTATGTAACCACCTAATCAATTAAAATTTAGGCAGACTATAGTATAGGCTCTAGGGGTCTAATAACCTATCATATATCCCTATAGTCATGGCTCTGATACCAATCTGTCACACCCCGACCCGCAGCGGAAAAGGTGATCGGGGCATAATTGGGTTATCCATCAAAGCTCATGACATTTATTAAGCGTTTCATATTCATTAATACAAATTAAATGGAAATTTACAATAAATGTTACAACATGATCCAACTAACAATCTAAACTTCTTTGTTCTCTTCTAAGGCATATCCTATGTTTTCCTTGCTTCAACCTGTTCACCTGTATCATGTGTAAAAGGGTTTTTGGATCAACATAATGTTGGCGAGTGAATCCTATGGAAAACATTTGGACAAATTTATTTAAATTGATTATGAAATATGTGCACAACCAAACATGAGTAAAAATAGATGTAACTTAATCAACAATCATAAGATATTAAATGAAACACACATGAACAATAATGGAACAATTAGAGGCACGCGATGCTCAACTCGTCTCTCACGAGGAACTGAGGGGCCTGATGAATGAATTGCATAAACATGATAATATGAATGACACAACTACAAACAATATAAACTCAATGATACACACATGAACAATAATGAATTTGATTTGAGACACGCGTTGTTCAACTCGTCTCCCACGAGGAACTGATGGGCTTAATGAATGAGTTTCATATAATTTGACAAAAAGGAAATAAGTAAATCATAACAATAAACAATCTAAGTTTAGGTCATGATGTGGTATGGCACAAGTTTAAATAAATAAATTAATTATTTTCATAACACATGACACACCCCAAAACGTGTAATCTAAAAGGGGAGTTGTAAGATTCACTCACAGTGGGTGCGTTCGGTTGATGACGTTGAATGCACGCGAAGTGGTTTTAACAACGAGTGAGATTTAACCTAGATAAATCGCATTATGGTTTGGTAAGTAAACGGATTTTATTAATCTATTTTAGTAGGATTGTTGGGTGTATTTTTGTGAGTTTGAGGCTATTTTCTAACTTTAAAAAATGTTATTTTTAAGTATTTTTAATTGATTTTTAATTAAAATAATTAAATAAAAATAATAAAAAAATTTGATTTTTTTCTGACCGTTGAACGTTTGACTGACCGTTGACCGGTTCGATTCGGAATACAAGTGCGCTGAGTGAGGCTCGAACCCGAGACATCCCGTACGCGTGCACGCAGCTCTACCAACTGAGCTACGTGTCTAACCCGTTATATATCTGATTTTAATTATATATATATATATTAATTAGTTTAAAACGAAATTCATTTTATTTTAAAAACAGTTTAAATCAATTCGGACGGTGCGCTCCACAGGTCTCGAACCCGGGACCTGTGGCTTAAACTAACACACAGTCCAACGCTGGACTGTGTGTTTAACATGTTATATAATTCGATTTTTATTATACTTAAATACAAATTAGTTATTTCCTTTTCTGCCTTATTTAAAAAGAATAGATAATTGTCCGAGTCGGTGCAGAAGACCGGACTCGAACTCGTGACCTTTGATATAAACAAACACACAGTCCACCGCTGGACTGTGTGTCTAACTTGGTTATTATTCCGGTTATTAATATACTTAACATATACCAGTGGCGACTCCGGTTCAGTTAAACAAAAAAAAATGGTTTTTATTAAGGCAGCGTGTGTGAAACGGGATTCGAACTCGAGACGTTTGTATGCTTAATGTGCACACAGTCCACCGCTGGACTGTGTGTCTAACCCGATTAATAAGCTGATTTAAATTATACTTATGTGATACAGTTAATTCGTCTTCTTCGCTGAAATATAACCAGAGGTAAAGTCTGACTGTTTCGAGTTTTATTCAGGTTCCTTAGCGTCTTACAGTTCATTAAGGTGAGATATGAGTGAAAAGAAAAAGAATTTAGGCGAAGAGATATACCGACTGGACTCTCTGTTTTCCGGCAGAACTCCGGCGACAGAAATCACCTCCGGCGACGAGTGTCTTGCAGCAGCGAGCCTTCAGAAGGTTTACAAAAGGTGTGGGTGACTTCGGTATAAGCTTAGGAGATTCAATAAGGCTCGGCAGTGAGGAAACCGGTTTTCCGGCGATGAGCAGAGAAATTCCGGCGAGTGGAATTACGCCGTGAAAAGATGTGATTTTGAGCGAAAAGGTTTGCAGTGGGTTGTGGGTGAATTTATAGGGCAAATCGTCGAAGCACTTGGTCTGATTTCCGACTGTATTCATCGGTTATAAAAACCCCGGCGGTTATAACTTTGGTCGCGGACTCAGACGTCGGTTATAACCGATGTCTTGTTAATGGTTTACGTTATAACGTAAATTGTCGTTAAAACTCGCGATATTTCCGGGATTTCCGACGACTGAACTATTGGGCGCCGGTTTTGAGTTCGTAACGTTATTATATCAATTAAATGATTCTAATAATTAACAAACAAAACAAGTGGCGCAGTGGTTTGTGTGTGTGTGTTAAGACATGTTTCCGGACCGGTAGTGACCCGGGTTCGAAACCCGGCAGGAACAACTTATTTTTATTTTGCGTTTTTTAACAGTTTTTCAAAAACTAATTATATATTCCCGTATAATAATTGATTATGTATCGTTTAAAATTATTTTGGGCATTTAATTCGCAACGAAATTTTTGACTGACTGTTCGGTTGATAAACGGAGCGGGTTTGGTAAATCCGTTTTTGACGGATGTTACACCAGGGATAGGCAGAAGAGCTATGCTGACAAGAGGCGTAAACCTCTTAAGTTCCAAGTAGGGGACAATGTCATGCTAAAAGTATCACCCTGGAAAGGTGTGTTGCGTTTTGAAACAAGGGCAAGTTAAGCCCTAGATATATAGGACCCTTCGATATAATCGAATGTGTCGGCACTGTAGCTTATAAGCTCAGGTTTCCAGAGGAGCTTAATGGAATCCATGATGTATTCCAAATATCTAATCTTAAGAAATGTTTAGCCGATGAGTCACTAGCAATGTCGCACAATGAGGTGCAAATTGATGAAAACCTGAGGTTCATTGAGAAACCAATTTCGATCGAGGATCGACAGGTTAAGAAGCTCCGAAGAAAGATAATACCTATAGTAAAGGTTAAATGGGATGCTTTTAGAGGTCCTGAATATACATGGGAGTTTGAGTTCACTATGCGACAAAAGTACCCCCATCTTTTTGAATAAAATCTCGAGGTCAAGATTTCTTTTAAGGGGGTGAGGATTTGACACCCTGTAAAATCGTGTCCAATAATATAGTGACACGTGTTGTATTTTATATAATTGTCTGTTAAAGACCAATAAGGACAAAAGGCGTCAACATGCTCAAGATTGAGCCTCTGAGTGACGAACCGATGTCAACATGCATAAATAATAGCCTCTGAGTGACTGATACGTCAACATGCTTAAATCATTAGCCTCTGAGTGACTGACATGTCAACATGCTTGAAACTTGGCCTATGAGTGACTAATACGTCAACATGCCCAGCCTGTGAGTGACATTGGAATCAACATGCTTGTGATAAGCCTCTGAGTGATCCTTTGTGAAGTCCTAACTCTCATACGTACCGTTTGTTGGACGAGAGAGTTCAATTTTGTAAATATGTGAAAGTTGGATAATGGATGGATTAAAAGTGTCAACATGTTAATTTATACCTCTTAGTGACCTTTTAACGAACTGAGAGCTCGACAATGTCCGGGCATAATCCCGGGTATGCCAAGTATTGGCTACGAAGGGCTAAAAGTGCCAAAATGTATTTAAAATTATTTTTATAAGCTTTATATAGTTTAGGGGCCAAAGTGTCAAATTTTAAAACTGAAATAGGGCGGTCGGCCTGTGTCTCTCGCGCCCCGCGAGAACAGACCTGCAGCAGAAAGTTTGTTTTGGAGCCCAAGCAAAGCTCCAAAACCATTAAATCGAAACCATGGCCTTCCTAATCAGCTATGCCACGTTTTGGGACACTTGTAAGCTTCTTCTTACACCCCTAGACACCTGGCTTCACCTCCTTCGAGCTCTCCAACTATAAATAGGTGCTTAAGTTCACCATTTCAACTTGCACCTTTCTTATTCACTCTTCTCCCTCCTCTGGAAGTTCCTAACTAAAAGAAGCAGTCCCACAAAGTTCTTTTGCATCTGGGAATCACTGGTAAGTGTTCCTTTCTTGTGCATTTTCGTTTATAGGCTTCTATAGCCTAAAGGCCAGCGTTTTACGTAAAATGCTTTGACTTTCGGTTAAGACCATTATGGTCCAGCCATTGTTCAAAATGAACATGGCTAAGTGATCATAGTAAGAAAGTGTTAGTCCCTAAAAAGGGCACCTCCTGAAGATCACGTTTGCTAGACCAATTGACGGGCCAAAGTTATGATATTAAAAAGTTAAACAGGCCATTTTTCGGAAAAATCATAAATTGATCTTATAATGTGATGAAACCTGTTTTGACACTTAAACAAGTTGGTAATAATTATAAGAACATGTATGAACATGTTCGGCTCGTGAATTTCAGTTCTATGGTCGGTTCGCAACCGAAAGTCGCAATGTTTGACTTCTGCTTTGACTTTCGATTTTGACCATATTTAGATTAGTTACCCACTGATATAAAGTTGCATTATGATCATAATATAATATAGCATAACCCTCTGAGATTATATTACATTAATCAGAATTCAAGTTTATGCGCAAGTTCCATAATTATGCCATCTTTGACCAAAATGCCCTTTTTGCATAAAACAAGGTTTTAAATGGTAATGAACTTGAAAATGAATTTCTACTGATATAATATTATAATTTGGATTATTTGGGATGTTAAACCAATTTATAAACTGAGTTTTTAAACAAGTCCTTAAACTATGTCGATAAATGACGGTTTTAGCCCCTGTGGCTTATAAAGTAGTTTTAATCAAATCTTTTAAAGGTAAATCACTTACCTACTGATATGTTATATTAAATAACATATTTTAAACATTTTAATCTGATCCAAATGTTAGTTTTCATAAACATCGCTTAAAGACGTCATATTACGACATAAGCGCCATTTCGGTGCATAGTATGGTTTTAAACCATATTAGTGGACCAAGACTTGTTACCTACTGAATTTGAAACTTATTTTAAACATATTTACAGTAGGTACTTATTATAAACTCAAAATCACAAATAATTTATAAACTATGTGTAAAATGACCAAAATGCCTATTCGGTGCATAGTTTGGTCATAAAAGGTAAAATACACATATATTTAATATCATACTTATATTATATCATAAATCAATTATTTTTCCAGAATACTGATGATCATAAACTTAAATTTTATTTAAGTTCTTTTTATACGATACGAAATTACCGAAATGCCCTTATAAGGCATAATTTCGTTTTAAAACCTCCACGGGCATACAAGTTTATATCCTACTAATATCTTAACTTATTTAAAGTATAATGGCATATAGAACTTGTCCATAACTTATCCGGTTACCCGATAAAGCTATTATGTGCACATTTACGTATATGTGACTATTTTACGGAATTCAACCGTAATGGGTTTAACCTTAACATTTTAAGTTCAAAATCCAGAATAGTTATAGTTTACCCATATTATACAAGTCAAGTACTTGTCGGGTTTAAACTACATTCTATCTGATCATCGTTTAATCAAGCGTTATACGTAATGATCATGTACACTATTCGGTTTATACAACCGTTAGTATTTAATGGGCTAGTTTATGCCATAATCCAGACTAGACCTTCTCGGTAAAAGCTATCTGCACTCGGTACTTTTGTATATGGCTGAGTTATTTAAAAATAAAAGAAGAAAACAATCTCAGGTAAATACTCTCAACTTATTTTCTCTATAAGGGCTTGGGATATGGTAAATTATTTTTGCATGGTCCATTGCATGGTTAACCTTCCTAAGATAATAAAAGATTTTTTGCCGTTTGCACTTGAAATCATTTTAATATTTTCAAAATGAGTCAGTTGGGTGTATTTACCAGCGTAAGCTGACGTATCCTCCAAAGACTAATCTGCAGGTACAACACGAAATTAAGCCGGAAGCTGCTCGGTAGAGAATAAGAGGATTCTTGTAAATCCTTAGATCTGCCTAAAGTCTGTTTTGTATTCTTTCTTGTACATTCTATGATCCACCTGTGGATCTTCTATTACAAGCTTGTATATTATTTTGTATTTTCGAACATTCGGTTTGTAATAGTAATTTTACTCCATGACTTCCGCTGTGCCACGTTTAATTGACTATGACGTTATCAACTGTTGTCACGATACTCCCCACCCGGGCCCACCGGTGTATGGATTTCAGGGTCAGAAATCCAGGGTGTGACACCTGGAATCACAATTATCGATCAAAACATGAATCAGGCACAAGGAATTCAAACTCAAATTCCCAAACTCACTGGTCAAAATTATTATCACTGGCATATTCAGATCAAAGTTTTATGCGAGTCGCAAGAATTATGGAACATTGTTGATGAAGGAATTCAAGATTTGGGAACGAATCCCACCGAGGAAGCGACTACAACTTATAAAGATTCAATCAAGAAAGACAAACGGGCATTACACATCATTTTTCAATTAGTGAATGATACAATATTCGAAAGAATTGCTCTTGCAAAATCATCAAAAGAAGCGTGGAGTATTCTTCACAAGTCGTACAGAGGAGAAAACCGGGTAAAAACAATTATACTTCAAACTCTTCGGTGAGAGGGAGAATCTATTGAAGATTATTTCAATAGACCAATCCTTATTGTTAATCAATTACGAATGAATGAAGAGAAAATTAGCGAACATCGAATTGTAGAAAAAATTCTACGAAATTTGACTCGAAACTTTGAGTCAGCGGTAATCGCTGTAGAAGAAATGAAAAATTTAGAGGACGTTTTGACCGAAGAATTAATGGGAATTCTTCAATCTCATGAATTGAGATTGAAACGATATGAAGACACGCCTGTAGAACATGCATTCCAAATACAGAATGTTAATCAAGACAGATTCAAATCGTCTCGGAATGATACAGGAGGAAGAGGATGCGGTAAAGTTAGAGGACGAAACATGAATTCGATTCGGTGTTATAATTGTCAACGATTTGGTCACATAGCCAAGTTTTGTATGCGGAAGGATGAAAGTTATAAACCTGATAATATGTTAATTCATAAAGAAGACGAAACCGATGAACAAGATCAAACGATGTTCATGATCTTTAATATGGAGGAAACAGTCAAAGAAGACTGTTGGTACCTGGACAGCGGCTACAGCAACCATATGACATGAAACAGAGACTTGTTCATCAGCCTGGATGAATCATTGAAGAAAGAAGTGAGGACAGGTGACGACAAGAGATTGGAAGTGCAAGGCAGCGAAGATGTATCAATCTCAATCAGAGGACAAGTCAGGAAGATACCGAGTGTCTTTTATGTGAAAGGTTTGAAACACAACCTGTTGAGTGTGGGGCAACTCATACAAAAAGGATATACGGTTCTGTTTCAAAGGAATCGATGGATTATCAAAGATTCAAGTAATGAAATTATAAGCGATATCAAAATGACAACCAACAAAATGTTTCCTTTACGTCCCGGAAGTGATCTGAATTTTGCAATGACCATGACAACGAAAGATATATCAGTTCTATGGCATAAGCGATATGGTCATGTGAATATGGATACACGAATCAATATGGGAAATAAGGAGCTAGTACACGGACTATCGAAAATTATATATAATGAGAACATATGTGAAGGATGCATTTCAGGAAAACAAATGAGGAAACCGTTTCCAAAGAAAACAATGTGGCAGGCTAATGAACCTTTACAACTGGTTCATTCAGATATATGCGGGCCCATGAGAACTGAATCGATTGGAGGATGTAGGTATTTCATTACATTTATCGATGATTATTCGAGGAAAACCTGGTGTTCTTTCTCAAATACAAATCAGAAGCGTTGAATTATTTTAAAATATTTGAAGCATTGAATGAAAAACAATCCAATCATTCAGTTAAAACGCTATGAACTGATCAAGGAGGAGAGCATTGCAGTAAAGCTTTCCAGATTTCCTGATATTAAATGGAATACGTCATCAACTGACAAACAGTTATTCTCCCCAACAGAATGGGGTAGCAGAAAGGAAGAATAGAACGTTAATGGAGCTAAGCAGAAGCATGATGAATATCAAACAATTATCGAATTGTTATTGGGCGGAAGCAATAGCATGTACCACGTACATCTTAAATCGAACAGTTACAAAAACGAGACCCAACATAACTCCTTACGAAGCATGGAATGGCAGGAAACCCAATGTAGAGCACTTCAAAGTGTTTGGCTGTTTGGCTTATGCTCATGTTCCTAAACAACATAGAGATAAGCTAAATAAGAAAACTGAAAAGACGGTTTTTATTGGGTACAATGAAAATAGTAAAGGGTACAAACTATATAATCCACAAACCAATAAAATTATTATCAGCCGTGATGTAGTATTTGATGAGAACAAGAGGTGGGTTATGGATTCGGTAGAATCTGATGTTCCGTTTGTTATCTCTGATAACGATGATTCAAGTCAAGCTCAAAGGGAAACAGAAGTGAGTGAAACTCAAGTAGAACCGCCAACTGATCATGAGCATATAGTTGATAACTCCATATCGCCTGGACATGGAGGGGAGAAACAAGAAGTAGACTAGTCACAGTCACATGTAAATGATTCATCTTCAACGGACCCCGAGAACAAAGTGATCAACACGAGGAGCATCATGAGTTTATATAGGGACACAAGGGCTCTCACCGATGCAGAAGTTTTGCAAAAATATAATGAAAATCAAGTAGTCAATTTTGTTCTCTATGCAACAAGTGCAGACCCGACGACGTATGAGGAGGCTAGCAAGGATACGAGATGGATAGAAGCAATGAACAAAGAAATAGAATCTATTCACAAAAACCAAACATGGGAACTTGTGGATCCGCCAAATCATCAAAAACCGATAGGTGTGAAATGGATCTACAAAACAAAATATGATGAAAAAGGAAATGTGGACAAATACAAGGCCAGACTAGTAGTGAAAGGGTACAAGCAAAAATATGGAATAGCTATCAAGAAGTTTTCGCACCGGTAATCCGATTTGAGACGTTCTGATTAGTGCTAGCTCTCACTGCACAATACGATTGGTACCTACATCAAATGGATGTGAAAATAGCGTTTTTAAATGGAAAGTTAGAGGAACAAGCTTACATAGACCAACCTCAAGGTTATATCAAACAAGGAGAAGAGAAAAAGGTATGTCATCTCAAACGAGCTCTCTATGGTTTGAAGCAGGCTCCAAGGGCGTGGTATAGCAGAATAGATGCTTATTTCCTACAACACAAGTTCAAAAAATGCACCTATGAGAACACCCCCTATGTTAAAGACACTAGTGAAGGAAAAATAGTGATATGCTTATATGTAGACGATCTAATTATTGCTAGCAACTCTATGAGGCTGATTTCTGAGTTCAAGGACACGATGAAAAAGGAATTTGAAATGACCGATATGGGTAGATTGCATTACTTTCTTGGTATGGAAGTACTTTATGAGAATGGTAATATTAGAGAAATATAGAACGAATCAATGCAACACAGTTTCCACACCAATGGAATATGGTCTCAAATTGTCAAAAGATGATCCTAAAGAGTTTATAGATGAAGGTGTATATTGAAGTCTGGTAGGAAGTCTGATGTATCTAACAAACACAAGGCCAGACATTATGTTTGCAGTAAGTAAGATCAGTAGGTTCATGGAATGTCCAAAGAGGAGTCATTGGGAGGCAGCCAAACACATACTAAAATACATCAAAAGCACTTTAGATCAAGGTATCACTTATTCTAAAGGAGGAAAAAGAAAGCTCGTGGGTTACAGTGATAGTGATTATGCAGGGAACATAGATGACAGCAAGAGTATGTCCGGATATATCTTCCGTCTGGGATCAGGACCCATATCTTGGCAATCAAAGAAGCAAAAGGTAGTTTCTCTATCCTCAACTGAAGCAGAATACATGGCTTTAACCTTAGCCAGTTGTAAAGCATTATGGATAAAAGGAATTCTAGATGAACTGCAAGGAAAAGAAGATTATCCTATACCTATATTTTGCGATAATAAATCCACCATTTGCTTAGCAAGAGACCCAGTGTACCATGGAAAGAGCAAGCATATAAGGGTCAAGTATCATTATATCAGAGATTTAATCAAGAAGGAAGAAGTGACAGTAATCTTCTGTACCACCAAGGATCAAGTGGCTGACATTATGACAAAGGCCCTGCAACCGAAAGACTTCACTCGTCTCAAACATCTGTTGCACATGATGCTGCAATAATCTAGCTTACGGGAGGGTGTTAGACATGAATATTTATATTTATAAGCTAGATATTATAACTTTCATTATTCATTTTATTATTATTATTATTAGATATAGGTTATAGCGGTTATCGGTATTAACATGTATGTATATATACTCTATATCATGATCTGATTAATTCATCAATTCATTTTATGAACATTTAACTCTCATTCATCGAAACCCTAAGTCAGATTGTCTTCCAAATTAAAAAACATTATATTTCATATATAAAAAGTGAGTTGAAACTAAAATATTAGGATCAACAAAGGACTTATACTGCACAAGAGGAAAACAGTTGAAAACTCATACTAATGATCCATAGATAAGTGAACTAGCTACAACCATTACGCTACATGTGAAGCACCACCACAAATCCTAGATAAAACACAAGAGCTGACATGTCACATTATATTTTCCACAAGTTGATTTTTTCGTGCATAATATGGCCCAATGGTACTGATCAAGTCCATACAACCATTACGCTATGAACATTGTTGATCGAATTCAGAATCTATTAAGCTTCGTGTGGTCATTTTCTCACATTATCACCAGTTATAAAACTCTTTTAACTTCGCAAAACCCACCTATCAAGCAGCTGCATTTGAATCCGACTCAAGTTTCCATCAAGCACGACTTTGATCCGTTTTAACTTCATTAGAAATTAAGTTACATCCAACTTATCATTTTGATCATCATCCTCAGAACATGAACCATATAACTTCTTCTCCCTTTCATAATTATACTTCCACTCCAACCTTTTCAAAATATCTCTATCTTTCGACTGCCCCACAACAGATACCCCTTCCTTTTTAGCCTTTCCCATAATAATCTCTTCCCATGAAAAGCAGCATCAGAGACCCTCTTAAGAGTCACATCATTTCTATCACCCACAACCACTGTTTTCAAGCATCTCAATCTCGCCTCCTTTATAACCTCCACAAAATCAGAATCATCCGACACAAGTATCAAACACTCCATCATATCCACTGAAGAGATAATTCTGATTTGAAGCATTATCCATAAAGTTAGTATGTGTTAAAGATAATTCAAGTTAGTTAGAGATAAAATTAGTTTGAATTATTTGTTTATTAGATAGGTTTATATTAAATTAGAGTTTGAGTAGGTTTAGGATTAGTTTATGTTTAGTAAATTAGTACAAATACAATGTTATGTTTTAGTTTTATTTTGTCGAGTTGAGCTTAATAATAAAAGAATATGAGACATGTAGTCTCAAAATCGTTTGTGTTTAGTTTTGTATGTTCATCATTAAAAGCCTGGGCCAACAATTGGTATCAGAGCTTGGTCAAGAACCGAAGAAGAGAAGCCGAACCAACGATCGATCGCATGTTCAAGATCTATTAGTCCAAACTCGACCAAAGAAGACAGAGATGAATAAAGGATCGCCGGGTAAGTTTATGCGTCTATTTATAGTGTTTTATTATCGTTGCCGGAAAAAGAAAAAGAAAAAGAAAAACGAGTAAATAGAGATCGAATGAGAAATCAATGAGTTTAGATAGAATATAAATTTGACTTGATTTTAATAGTTTATGAACGGATTAAGAAGTGGACGTCCGTGGATTTAACATGAGTTAAATTCCATGTGAAAGTGGTCTGAGGTTGTAATTGGTGAAATTTAATTGTAAAAGAAAGTGATATTTCAGCATGAAGAACAAGAGCAGCAAACCTATTGATCAAGCAGAAACAAGAATAGTTGGTGTTAATTAAAAGTTGTCTTTAGTTAGTGACCAGTAAAAAGGTAAACTAATATGACCTTATCGAATCCGTCAATAGCTAAGTCGAAAAACTTTTGTGAAGAAGAGGAGAAGTTGAATTACTAAGAAGATGAGGCAGTTTTAGGTGTGTGGAAGCAGCCAATCTCGTCAAAATTGAAGAAGTTTAATCACTCCATTTAAGTGATCAGAAGAGACGTGACAATCTTGTATCCGATGAAGATGTGATCGGATCCGTCAAGATCAGGGCCAAGAAATCGAAGGAGGCGCAAAATCTTGTAATTCGATCAAGGTGTGATTGAATTCGACAAGATCTGTGCGAGTAATAAGGATGGTGTGAAATCTTGTAATTCGATTAAGGAGTAATCGAATCCGGCAAGATTAGTTACACATTACATTAGTTGGTATTTTGTGGAAAGTTTCTACCGTTATAGAAACCTGTTGTCACCACAAATAGTTTATATCAACGTCGAGGAAGAGTTCATAGTCGACGAACAGCGAAGCAACTTGTGTAGTTTGATCATTCGACTCAGTTAAATCACAACATGGTTGTTGCGATCAGATTTTCGGACAAGACTGGATGAGAAGCGGGTCCAAATCAGAATTAAGGGGGTGAATGAAGAGATAATTCTGATTTGAAGGATTATCCATAAAGTTAGTATGTGTTAAAGATAATTCAAGTTAGTTAGAGATAAAATTAGTTTGAATTATTTGTTTATTAGGTAGGTTTATATTAAATTAGAGTTTGAGTAGGTTTAGGATTAGTTTATGTTTAGTAAATTAGTATAAATACAATGTTATGTATTTAGTTTTATTTTGTCGAGTTGAGCTTAATAATAAAAGAATATGAGACGTGTTAGTCTCAAAATCGTTTGTGTTTAGTTTTGTATGTTCGTCATTGAAAGCCTGGTGAAGATCCACAACACAACATCTGCAGCTTCTGGTTTATTTGATACGACACTAACCCAATATCCCACCTGTTTTAACTCATCTCTCAATCCATACCCAACTTTTGGAGTTTCAGTATCTCTCGCAGCATTATTATACTTTTCCATTTTCATGGGAGTATTTTCCCACTAATTTTACCCTTTGACTATCTTTAGCTGATTCAATCTGGCTCACTCGTTTCTGATGCTCACGCTCGTGGACTTGCTTAAAATGGTTAATAAGATTTTCATTCGTATAGAACTTCCTCCCACAAACACGACATATATATGGATCTAACGGGCAAACACCTAATTTTCCGGCTGGTTTAATTTTCTCCTATCTCGCATGTGTTCCCTAATCTCAGGAGGAACATAATCAAACCAATGTTGATTAGCATAAGCTATCTTGTACCGAACAACCCCAAATGATTCAGCAGCCTTTTTCAGCCTAATGTTTAGGCCATCAAATGGAGAGATACTGATCATGGAGGCTTGTTGTCTAAGTCCTAGAAAACCGCTACAATGTTTAGGCCAGTACTATGAACTAGTGTTGGCAAAGTAAGCAAGTTAGATAGGTTTTGGGTAATGGGTCAAGATTGGTTTGAGTTAGGATTGATATAGTCAGGATGGTATTTAAAAAAAGGGTCGAATGGATAATGGGTCAATATAAGTTTAGGTTAGAATGAGTTTAGATTAATATAAGTTTGGTTAAAGATGAGATAAAATATAATTAAAAACCTAAAATAAAAAAATATGAAAAATAATAAAAAATATAAAGATTCTAAAAAATCAAAAAATTGTAAAAAATAAAAAATATTCTAAAAAATTTTAAAATTTCAAAGAAAAATAAAAATACTAAAAATAAAAAAATGAAAAAAATTCAGAAAATTCTAAAAAGTGGAAAAACAATTCTAAAACTAAAAAATACTACAAAATCAAAAAAATTTAAAAATTTAAAAAGCCAAAAAAAATAAAAAATTCAAAAAAATAAAAAATAAAAAATAAAAAAATAAAAAAAACTAAAAAAATAAAAAAAATGTAAAAAATTCAAAAACTTCTAAAAAAATTTCAAAAAGAAAATCCTAAATATTCTAAAAATAAAAAAAGTTCAACAAATTTCAAAAAATAAAAAATTAATTTTAGATTTTTTGATTTTTTACAATTTTTATTTTTTTGATTTTTTGATTTTTTTACATTTTTTTTGATTTTTTAGATTTTTTCTAATTCTTTTACAGTTTTAGATTTTTTTTTAAATTTTTTTTTGATATTTTTGATATTTCTGATTTTTAATATTTTTTATCTTTTTGATTTTTAGTTAATTTTTTTTTTTTTAGATTTTTTAGATACTCTAGGTTTTTTTTAATTTTAGATTTTTTAGATTTTTTTTCAATTTTTTTGATTTTGTAAATTTTTTTTGTTAGTTTACAGTTTGTTTGAATTTTTAGGATTTTTTGATTTTTTTATTTTATTAGAATTTTTGTGATTCTTTAGAGTTTTTTAGATTTTTATAATTTTTTTGAACTTTTATTTTTTTTATTTTTTTATCTTTTTGATTTTCAATAATTTTATTTTTTAGATTTTTACAAATTTTTGATTTTTTAATAAATTTTTTTTATTTTATTAGATTTATTAATTTTATACATTTTTTTATCTTTTTATTATTTTTTTATTTTTTATTATTTTTAAACGAAGAATGACGGAAGAGGTTTTTTGTGAGAAATGTAGGAAAAAATCTACATCATTAGATATTTGATCTAATGGTTGAGATTATAATGGCAAAATTGTACTACGGTGGCGATTGGTGAAGTCACACTTGTGAAGAAATGTCTACGAGTAGTAATTAGTATAGTGATTTTATTTTTATACCCATCCTGACTCGTTTGGGTTTTATCTTATACCCATCCTAACCTACTCTTTTTTATATCCACTACTTCATAACCCATCTTAACCTAGTGACTAATTTTGTTTGGCTCATTTTAACCCATCTTAAAATTTAAAAACCTATTTTAACCCAAAATAGAATGGATGGGCTTGTTTTGACTGGTCTACTCTAACCGAAGTAAATGATTCTGGAGTTTTGGGGGTTTGGTTCTTACAGAAATGATAATGGCTAAATATTCTGTAACACCACAAAATCTTTATGTATGTGTACATATAATTAAAATTATGAACCTAGTTAGTATGTAAGTAAGGTTTAACTAAAAAGAAAGTAATAAAATATAAAATATAAACACTAAACATAAGGGGCCAAAATTGACACAAATGGAAGGTGGGATAATAAAATTGAAACATCGCCAGGAGCTATAGAAAGAAGGGGGAAAACCCCTTCTCATCATAGAATCAGCAAATTGAAGTATTTATCTTGATTAAACCCTATGCATGCCTTTGAATTCTTAATCATCTAAGCACAATGGAGCACAAGGTAAGTAGAATTTTATGTTTTGATGGTTTTGTATGAAAGGGGTTTCAAGAAATCCATGAATTTATGTGAAATTAGAATGATTATGAGTTAGAATCATCTCATGAAACAAGAATCATGCTTGCATTTCTGGTTATATTGATGTTTTGATGAAAACCTATTTGTAATAGTAATGTTGTGAAGATGATGATGTTAAATGTGCAAATTAGTGTAATGATCACGTATGAAGTTGCTTGTAGTGAATATTTGTTCCATGAAATTGATTTAGTATGAAAGTTTTATGAATTTAGTTGAAGATGATGATTTTGACATGAACTAGTAAGAGTGTGCATAAGATTCTTGTACACCATGCTTTGTTTATTGTATGCACACCAAATGTTTGATGAAATGCTTTGAATAGTAGTTTTTATGTAATGATGATGAATCCATATTAATATGATATTAAATGATTTGGATTGGAAAAATAATGAATTTGTTGGCCCTCTATGTAATGTAAGTATGGGATAGAAGCAAGTAATTGAAAATGTGAGTATGACATTGTAGGAGTGAAGGAAGAGAGCACAGGTCACAAACAAAGCAATATAAAGGTAAGTTCATATGAACTTCGTCTATTCTTAATGTAAATTAAGGTGATAGTTTCATTATATTAGTTCTAGTTGAAAGTTGTAGTATAGAATATAGTAAATAAATGAGTCGAGCTTTGAAGTAATCGTTAGGAAGGAAAAAGTAAAGGATGCGAATTGATCCGTTACGAACAGGCCAAAATGAGTAGAAGTTTACGATGATTATATCGTGTATGTTATGACTCGTTGTCAAACGAGTCAAGATGAATGAATTAGTAATAAGAATGAAATGATCGATATGTTGACTTATTATAAATGGGTCAAATAACCCAAAAATGATGAAATATGAAAATGGTTAGATTTTGACCTGAAACGAATGGATTGGATGGAATGTGTAATTTTGAAAAAAGATGGAATGATGAAGAATAAATTTGTTGTAGATGAATTGTGGTATAGATGAAATAAATACATAAAGTATGACATAGGAGTATGACCTTGCTAACGCATCAAATAAGATAAAAAAATATAATATGAATAATGTAGTTTTAGTGTTTTATGACACATACTTGTGAATATATTTTTGTGATGTGAATGATAGGAAATTGCATGCTTAGGAATGGTGAGCTTGGAACAAACACACCTCATTGCCCACTATGCGCTTCTGGTTATGTTTAATGTCAAACGGGTCCCAAACTCTTTCTGGGTTGTAAATGTTAGTTTTATACTTAATGTCTTTTGTAAGTAAGTTAAATTGGTAGTTGTGGTTTGGTAGTTTGAACTATTGTTGTAAAAAAAGAGCTTTGACGGCTGTTATCGTTATAATTAATCATAAGGGTATTTGGTAAAATTTATGTTACGGAAGGAATGGTTAAAATTTTTATGGTGTTTTAACCCTCAAGGGATTTGGGTGTTCCAAGTTGGTATCAGAGCCTAGGTTTGAGGGATTCAAGTATCAAAGCTAGAGTACTTGAACATAAACCCAGAGCTCGTGCAAATGTGTGTTCGTTCCAAGGCGCAACACAAGTAAGTATTTTGAGATTTCAATGTTATATACTAAGTTGGGAACGGGAATAAATTGTGAGTATTCCATTATAATAACATGGGTAGGAACATTACGGAAGGTTACAGGAGGTTACGGGGCTCGAAAATGGATTTTCTAAGCTGTTTGAGCTGAGACAGCGTCTGCAGACCAGAAGGGGCGTCGATGATGGTTCCTCATGGCGTCGACGACGCCACCCCTGACTCCCAACGCATTAACCTACTGCCTACGCAAAAAGTTCAGGGACGCACAATTTTAGACCTCGTCGGCGACGCAGCCCACGGCCGTTGCCGATGCCATTCCCTGAATTACTTCGTTGTTTTTGTTATTTTGTTATGCCAAGGCTCCCAAACCCGTCTCGAACCTTCGTTAAGCTTTAGAAAAGCACTATAATGCTAAAGGAACCATGGTTACAAGCTGGTTAACCTAAATATCAATAGTGAATGTATAAATAAATAGAAAGTTACGTGCATAGATGGAAGTACGTTTCGATTTGGCACATCGAGAATGTTTGTGATAAGAATTATATGAGCCCATAATTTATGGGAATGAAATGTTGAAAGCATACAAATAATAGAATGTTGAAAAGAATGAATGGTATGACAACTAACGTAAGTATGAAATTGTAGATGACTGACGAAGGAAGTCCAAGTGCTACGGAACGAAAAACTCAGGAAGAACTAAGTATGTTGATCGCGGAAGAAGTAGGGAAGGCACTTGATGCAAACATCCCTCATATAGTGCAAGAAGTAGAAAGCCAAGTGTTAAGTGTAGTAGAAACCATGATGTCAAGTAAGATGGACGAACTGAAGGAAATCATAAGTTGGGTCCAAGGCAAGAAAGAAGCATGATGATGCACATATAAGGAATTCATGGCATGAAAACCCTCATCTTATAATGGAGAAATTGACCCCAAAGAATGTCAAAGGTGGATCTCCAACATAGAAGGGGTGTTCATTCGAAGCCATTGTGAGAAGGAAGATCAAGTTATGTTCACCACATGACAACTTCAACGACAAGCTAAAGATTGGTGGGATGCATATAGTAAGGAAATTAGCGAGGATAGACTCCAAACCCTCACATGGCAAGAGTTCAAAAACCCTTTATGGAGTATCATGGGTCACAATTGGCAGTATACCGCATTCAAGAAGACTTTCTCCATCTTCGACAAAAGAATGAGACAATCGATGAAATCACAAACATTTTCCTCGATAAGATGAAGTTTTGCAAGGACTTCACAAGAACGGAAAGGATGAAAATTAATCGTTACCATGATATGTTAAAAGCCGAGTACCATGAATTCATCACCCCTTCTAAATATGTAACCTTGAATGAGCTCATTAATTGGGCAAAGTATAGAGAGATCGAATTAAAAAGGCAAGAGGAGCGGGGGGAGAAAAGGCAAATCGAAAAGGGATCAAACCAAGGCACCCCTAAAAAGCCCAAGACTCACGATTATGGTAAGAAGGAAAATACTAAAGGAGAATTTCCACGGTGCAAGACATGGGGAAACTTCATTCGGGTGAATGTTTAATGGGAAAAAGGGGATGCTATAACTGTGGTCAAGAAGGGCATCTATACTACAATTGTCCTAATCCCGAAAGAGCGTGTTATAACTATAACGAATCAGGTCATATGAAGGCCAAGTGCCCAAAACTCAAGCAAAGGATGAAGAAAGGAGGAAAGAAGGAAGAGAACCTCAAAGCCAAAGGAAGGATGTTCCAAATTTCAGCAGAAGAGGCAAGGGCTCACTTGAATGTTGTGTCAGGTATATTTATGCTAAACTTTATACCTGCATACGTATTGTTTGATATAGGAGCTAGTTGATCATTTGTTTGAAGTGAAATTATACATTCCCTTTCATTTGTAATAAAAAGAATGACTATACCCTTAGAAGTAGAAATAGCCGATTGTAAAAGTTACTTATTACATGAGGTGTGTAGAAACTGTAAGATTATTATTGAGGATGAAGAATTTGATATCGATCTCATTCCCATGGTTTTGGGGGAATTCAAAGTAGTGGTGGGCATGGATTGGCTATCCTGATATAAAGCAGAAATTTTACGTGAAAACAAGACTATTCAGGTTATATCTCCTAAAGGGAAGTGGGTAAGCATATATGGGGAAAAAAGAGTGAAGGCAAAACTATGTACTATTGTTAAGAAGTTAAGCATGCACGAAATGGAAGTAAGACCTTTTTAGCCTATGTAGTTGATACTAAGCAAGCTACTTCAAGAATAGAAGACACAAGAATTGTGAATGAATATCTGGATGTGTTTCCGGATGAATTTTCGGGTCTTGCACCTGAATGGGAAGTAGAATTTTGGATCGATTTGGAACCAAATGCCAAGTCCATAACCAAAGCTCCTTACTGATTGGCACCCGCTAAAGTATGAGAATTGATGGTTTAATTGCAAGAACTCCTAGACAAGGGCTTTATATGTCCTAGGGTATCCCCTTGTGGAGCACCTGTCCTGTTTGTGAAAAAGAAGGATGACTGATGCGCGTGTGTATCGACTATCGTGAGCTCAATAAACTCACGGTGAAGAATCGATACCCCTTACCAAGAATAGATGATCTCTTCGATAAATTACAAGGGGCAAGTTGGTTTTCAAAAATCGACTTGCGTTCGGGATATGATTAGTTACGGGTGCGGGAAGAAGATGTAGCTAAGACTGCGTTTAGAACTCATTACGGACATTATGAGTATTTCGTAATGTTTTTCGGGTTAACTAACGCTCCGGCCACATTTATGGATTTAATGAATAGAGTATGCCGAAACATGTTGGACAAATTTGTCATACTATTTATAAATGATATTTTGGTATACTCTCAAAGCGAGTCCGAACATGCTCATCATTTACACGTGGTTGCTAGAGACACTTCGTAAAGAAAAGTTATACACTAAATTTTCTAAATGTGCGTTTTGGCTTAGAGAAGTGCAATTCCTGGGCTAAGTGATAAATGCGAAGGGAATTTTAGTAGATCCATCTAAAGTAGAGGCTGTGATTAAATGGTTACCCCCGAAGAATGTTAACGAAGTATGAAGTTTTCTAGGCTTAGCTGGTTATTATAGGAGATTCATACACGACTTCTCTAAAATAGCCTTGCCTATAACTAAATTAACGAAGAAAGAAGAGAAATTTTCATGGGGTGTTGAACCAGAGAAGGCTTTCCAAATGCTAAAGGAAAAATTGTCAAGTTCTCCGGTGTTGACCTTACCGGAAGGAAACGAAGATCTAGTGGTATACACGGATGCATCACATCAAGGTTTGGGGTGTGTCTTGATGCAACGAGGCAAGGTCATTGCCTATGCTTGAAGACAACTTAAAAACACGAAGGCAATTACCCGACTCATGATTTAGAGTTGGCGGCTATAGTTTTTGCATTGAAGATTTGGAAACACTATTTGTACGGAATGAAATGCATAATTTACTCAGATCACAGGAGTCTCAAATACTTCTTCGAACAAAAAGACCTTAATATGAGACAATGAAGGTGGCTAGAATTAATCAAAGATTATGATTGCGACATTCTTTACCATCCGGGTAAAGCCAATGTCGTAGTAGACGCCTTAAGCCGGAAGGAATATCCGCCGTCTATTCGAGTAAAGTCGATGAGAATGATAGTCACACCTAAGTAATTGAATGCGGATAATCCAAAAGGTGAAAGGACGAAAGGGTTTGTCGGCAAGCTTGAAACAAATGCAAGTGGAATTAAGACAAGGTATGGCCGAATTTGGATACCATGTTTTTGTGATACAAAGACTCTATTACTAGAAGAAGCGCATAACTCCCGCTACTCGGTTCATCCGGGAGCTACCAAAATGTACCGGGATTTGAAAGGGAATTATTGGTGGCCAAGAATGAAACGCGACATTGTCAAGTATGTATCCAAATGCTTTACATGCTCACAAGTGAAGGCGGAAAATAAAAAGCTGTATGGGAAACTGCAACCATTGGAGATTCCGGTATGGAAGTGGGAAAATGTGACCATGGATTTGGTAACCAAACTTCCCAAAATGAAGAAGGGTCACGATGCTATTTGGGTTGTTGTCGATCGTCTCACGAAAAGTGCTCATTTCTTACCTATACGGGAGACTTACTCTTCAGAAAGAATGGCATGAATATATGTGAATGAAATAGTTTCTCGCCACGGAGTACCCGTGTCCATTGTTTGGGATCGTGACGCCTTATTTATTTCTTTATTGGAAAAAGTTCCACGAAAATATGGGCACCATACTACACTTAAGTACCGCATACCATCCTCAAACAGATGACTAATCAGAAAGAACTATACAAACATTGGTTGATATGCTAAGAGCATGTGTATTGGATTTTGGGGGAAACTGGGATGACCATTTACCACTACTGGAGTTCTCGTATAACAATAGCTATCAAAATAGTATTCACATGGCGCCATATGAAATGTTATATGGAAGAAAATGTAGAACTCCTGTTTGTTGGGGAGAAGTGGGACAAAGAGAATTCGCTCCCAAGGATATAGTAGCAAGAACTAATGAAAAGATTGATTTAGTACCAGCTTGATTAAAAGCGGCGCAAGATCGACAAAAGTCCTATGCGGAGAAAAGGAGGCGTCCTATTGAATTCCAAGTGGGGGACCAAGTATTGTTGAAAGTCTCCCCATGGAAAGGCGTAATTCGATTATATAAACGAGGAAAGTTGGGTCCTCGATTTATTGGGCCGTTTAAAATTTTAGCTCGTATTGGAAAAGTTGCGTATCGGTTAGAATTGCCCCCAGCCTTAGGTGGCATTCACAACACCTTTCATGTGTCACAATTACGAAAGTGCCTTGGAGATGAAATGGCTCACATACCATTTAAAGACATTGTGGTGGTCCAAAAATTACCCGAAAGTGACAGTTGTCATAAAAGGTTTGTTTTGGCCAAACGGATGTTTGAAACAAAGCAACATAAGTTATGAAAAAAAAGAGAGAGAAAATATGTGAAGCTTATGGTACTGCCCACTGGGATTGTGACTTGGTTATACCCTATAAGTTAAACTTATGCAAAAACATGTATAAGCTCATAACCATATAAGCTTGTAGCAGTAGATAATAATCTTTTAACTTTATAAGCTTGTAGCGTATTTGGTAGAGTTGTTGACTTTTGAGTATGAGACCCATAGATGAATAATTCAATTTGAACTTAATGGATCACGGATGAGGACTTGGGAATCGCGATTGGGTTTAAGTGGACATATATACCTGCAATCCTTGTTAATGTGTGATTAGATCTATTGATAAGTAACTGTATACATTGAAGGCTAGTGATTTGATTGCATGTAATTGTTTCGGGACGAAAAAGATTAGTGTGAGGATGTGATGCGTTAGCAAAAACACATTGTATTTGTATGAGTTTTGTACACGTTTTCGTAGTCTTAACGCGTCATTTTGTATCCGTTTGTTGTACCATCGCCAAATCTGAGAATCAACCTCAACCACCATTTCTCCATTTCTTTATCTAATGGCTTAACACTACCAGCATCGGTTTTCATTAACCATAATCCACCCCTGATCTCTTTCACTCGATACGAATTTGATGTGATTGCACGGGCATTAATCTCTAATCAACTTGTTGTTCTTTTCTTCTAACTCTGGGAACCTAGAATCAACTCCATTATTTCGAAAGCACCACCATTCTAGTCATTTGATTAGATGCGGTATGAGATCAGATCCAGTTAAATATCAAACCCTCTCATTTATAGTCATCGTTGTCAGCATATCAAAACCTTGCTTTCTTCTTTATCTTCCCTAAACAAAGCCCAAATTAAAAGTCACCGCCATCACCTTTTGTGGTATCAAACACCATGTGTTCCCTGACCACTTCGTCAGAAAATAACCACCACTTTGGCTGAAAATAACTACCAATTCGCCGACTATATATCTACTATGAACTTGCTGAAACATTGGGTATGGGAAGTGGGCTATAATCTATACACATCCTCCAACTCCCCTATAATTTTCTTAACCAACACCACATATGTAGCATAAATACTCTCATTGCTTTTAATAACACCAGAATCAAGGAATTACTAGCTCATTTTTCAATCCTATCCTTTTGCAAAGCTTGATATCTATGATACATTGATTTAATACGTTATCCATGTTGTTCAAAACAATTTGATGGTCATAAAGTCTTCTGGGGAGGTAAAGACGCATGAAATACATCTTTGTAAGCATTAAGCAATTGTTGTAGATCATTGTAGATTACTAGGTCAAATACTTTTGATCTAAATGTCCATTGGCCTTTTGCTTGTTCAACAGTAAGCCGAACATATGAGACTGCACTATGGTCAAATCTATTTAGGGTTCAGGGGTGTCCGGGATACCACTCAACTTTCTTGGCGAAATGCAAAATATCCCTGAGTGTAAGGTAAAAAAATTCTCCATTTTATGTATGGTAAAAAAAAGTTTTTTGAAAACCCAAATTTTCCTTCTAGATCTACCACTTAAATGCAATACCCCTAATAAACCATTAAGTAAGTTAGACATCTTTTCAGTGGAACAAAGACTCATGCTATTAGTATTAGTGCCCTTTAATGTATAAACTTTGCCATGAATCATAAAATGAGTAGTCATGTTAGCAAAGTCCCACACTATATCTCCCAAAGGTGCTAAACATTGTATGCCTAAGACCATGTCATAATCTTCGATGGGAATGACTAACACATTAGCGTTGAACCACACAAAAAAATTAACATAGATTATTGTAATACCTTAGGCAAATCCCAAATCGGTCGCGTGCAAAAGAGATTCTAGGTTCATAAGGAATTACCCGCCTCTTAAATCACCAACACATTTTTGATTGGCTGCAGCAGATGAAAACTGCACAGTTAAGTGTATTTAGGTGAGATTAGTACTAGGATGTGTGACCTCTTGGGAAGTCTCCACCAGGGCAATAAAAAAAATCCATGAGTTTCTGGAATGGCAAACCATGGGGCAAAGCGGACAATATTGGTGGTATGAGAGGTCGAATGTTACAAATGATATCAAAGCTAATCCTATGTCGTTCGGGATGGGGGGGAGGGGGGCAAACCTCATCGAGGACGGTGAGTCCCTAGGGGTGGGTGATTGTAAAAATAACGGAAAATTTTAACATGGGCCATTGTAACGCCTTGGGGAAATCCCACATCGGCCGTGACCATGAGAGATTCTATGTTAATAAAGAATGTCCCGCCTCTTAAATCACCATCGTGTTTTAGGCGTATTAGCTGCGGAGTAGTGGGAAAAAACCATAGTTTAGCACGCTCAGGTGGAAGACACTGAACTTTGGCAAACTCGTAACCTTTGGATATCTCATTTTGGGACCGCCTTTCGTTGTTTTCATGTCTTTGTTAAGTGGACAACTTTTTAAGACCTAATACTTTATTTTAAAAATAACACCTTATAATATGTTAACTAGCGTAACTTAAACTGTGTATCCAAATCTATGGTCATGATGTGTTGCTCAATAAATTAACAGTAACCAAGTTCCATTATCACCACACGTGCTTGTCCGTTGCAAAACAGGGTGTGACAATCTTCCCCGTTGAAGTTCCGAAAGTTCAATCTTAGAAAACTTTATTATTTGAAAATGATACTCTGTTATTTATTTTAGAGTAAAATATTCATAGTTAGTAGTTCATTTTGTATTTCACACCTATAATGATAAAGGATTCCTACAATACTAATAGAAAATTAATTTAGGAGAAATTAAGACTACTACAATACTAATAGAAAAATCAATTTAGGGAGAATTTAAGGGACTAAGGATGCCTTCCTCTATCTTTCTTGTGGTCTGCAATTGCCAAAAAAAAAAGGAAAAAAGAAAATCTACGAACCACAACACTACCCCACATACCTCTCTTTCTCTTATTTCTTCCCCTTTCACAAAACATCCCACAGACGTTCCACTCTCCTCTCTCCTGCACATTAGCGTTGGTGGAGGTTCACCAATCTCATTGTAGATGCTCTGCCAAGATAAGTGAACAAAGAAAAATCACAATGATTTGCACAACAACTGGTACAATTATAATGGTCATGGTAAAAATAATTAAAAAAAAACCCTCTACTTTGTTGAACTCTACATCCTTTTCTAAATAAACTACATTAAAGGAATGAAAAATTGGAGTTATTAATTGGGCTAAGATATAATCATTTTTTTTTCATAAATGAGGTAAGATATCATATTCAGTTGCTTAGGTATATATTCTTGCCACAAGGATTTACCGAGAGAAGATCTGGATTGTTGCAGCGCTGAGGAGATGAATCAACCGCACCTTGTCTTCTATGATCTTCTAGTTAGGTTGCACACATTGATGGAAACTCTTTAGATGGGGCCCATGGACGAAGTCTTGGACACATAGGATTTATGATCATAAGCATGTATATCAAAATGAGCACGCATAAAAGGTTGATAATAGAGAAGATGAGACATCATAAGTCATGTGAAGTAGTTCTTTTGGTAAGAATGGCAGGAACCAACCCCCCACGAGTGGCTTCCAGTGGCTACCACTAGCAGCCTTCCCCACAACATTGTGAATGGAAAAAAGTTTATAACGAAAGACAAATACGGAATTACTCAATAGCAATATTATATTGGAAACAGCTATCTTCAAGCCTCAACGACCCTGCATAGCACTAATGGTTGTGTTGTTTATAGAGCAATCTTCCGGTTTGATTTGGGCTAAAGTTGAATTTGACTCAACTCTACCAGTGAAAAATGCCGTTCTTTTTGGAGTAGGCAATGATATAGTGTCATTGAGAAGCATGGATATCATATCTGAAGTCGTTGGTCTATCAATTGCGCTTTCTTGTACACAAAGAAGTGCCACATGAAAAGTTCTTAGAAATTGTTGTACAATGCAAGTACTTCCAAGGGTTGGATCCTCCAACTCCATTGCACTCCCTTGTTGCCACAACTCCCATGCCTAAAAACATTAAACGTAAAATACAATCTGTGCATATGTTCATAACATCATCTCGTTGAAGAAATATAGTATATGAAAGATGTAGAAAAGTTGATGTTAACAACACTTACGTATCCAAGAAGATTGACTGTCCGATCAAGATGAACAAAGCTACTATTTCTTCTTCCACTGACGATATCCAGGATCAACACTCCAAAACTGAAGATATCAGACTTGATAGAGAAAGTTCCTTCCATTGCATACTCAGGAGACATGTAACCACTAAACACAAATTGGTTTTACATAACATTTCAGAAAACAATAAATAAGATTTTCCAAAAAGAAAAAAAATCTAACTGTTGATATATGGACCATGATTGCATATACTTCATTGTATTTTATATATATATTTTTTTATTTTGGAAAATAGTGATCTTACTATGTTCCGACCACCCTCTGAGTCATCACTTGAGTCTCGTTTTGGTTGAATATTCTTGCCATACCAAAATCCGATAACTTTGGGTTCATACTCTCATCTAACAGAATGTTATTAGATTTCATGTCTCTATGAATAAATCTCATTCTTGAGTGCTTATGCAGATATAGCAACCCCTGAGCATTTCCTTCAATGATGCTAAACCGTTTAGGCCAATCCAGCTCAACCCTTTTGTTTTCATCTGACATACAGCAAAGAGATTAAAATTAACAGATAGATAGATCTGGCATATATACATGCTTACGTTACAAACAATGCATACCGAAGAGAAAGAAATCTAAGCTTTTGTTGGGCATATACACATAAATCAACATCTTTTCTTCCCCGTGAATGCAACAACCAAGAATCCGAACAAGATTTGTATGCTGGAGTTTGGCTATGAGAATTAGTTCATTCTTGAATTCCACAAGCCCTTGCCCAGATGATCTCGATAGCCTTTTGATTGCAATTTCTCGTGCATCGTTTAGTCTGTTGGAGTAGTGTTGACCGACTCTAAAGGAAATTAACGTTGCAAAAGTGAACGTTGGGAATTGCTTTGACCAATAAAAGTGGAAGACCACTTCTGCCGTAAAGTTTGTTACTTTTGCCAGTATTTAAAGTAGCAGCAGCTTTAGTTTTTTTAATCATTCATTTTCAATTCCAATTAGTCGAAATTATTGTAATCATTCATTTGTTTTTGAAGCATTCAGCCATTGAATAAAATTGATTACATTCGACTGAATATCCCCTGTTTTTTCTTTGATTAATTTGTTGCCTTCTCTGATCCAAATCTAACATTTGGTATCAGAGCATCAAGTTCTGATCCAGTTTATATGCCAAAAATTCTTACGCCTCAACACTATGTCAATCGTCACAAACCCTAACCCCGCAAGAGAAAACTCTGTTTCATTCCAGTGCCCTCTCCTCACACCTACTAGTTACAACACCTGGTCCATAAAGATGGAGGCAATTATGGATGCCCACGGGTTGTGGGAAGCCATCGAGCCACCGACCGGTGTGGTCGTGGATGAGAAGAAATCCAAACAAGCTCGAGCATTCATCTTTCAATCCATCCCGGATGAAGTTCTCTCGCAAGCGTCGAAGAAGAAGACGGCTAAAGAGGTTTGGGATTCGCTTAAATCCCGGTACGTAGGTGCTGAACGTGTTCAGAAGGCACGGTTGCGCATTCTGAAGAGCGAGTTCGAAGGGCTCCATATGAAGGACAGTGATACTATTGATGAGTATGCAGGAAGATTGTCGGTATGGTTTCAAAGTATAACAGCGTTGGGGCAAAGTTGGAGGATGAAGAACTAGTTCGTAAATTGTTTGACTCGGTCCCGGAGAGATTTATAAATTTGGTGGCCTCAATTGAGCAGAGTTCTGATGTAGACACTATGCCATTTGAAGAGGAGATTGCACATTTGAAGGCTTATGAAGATCGAGTGAAGCTTCGTAAATACAACAAACAACCGAAACCAGTTTGTTGTTTACCAAGTCAGAAGTTAAGTCGAAATCGAAGGGGCAACCAAAAGGTCAACATGTTTCAAATCAGAAGTCAGGCGGATATGGGAAGACCGATCGGGGTGGTCGGAGTGGTTTTCGGGGACGTGACCGGGTAGAAGTAACCGTGGTGGTCACACCAGGAATCAAGATCAAAGAAATGGGTACAGGAACAAAGATAAACGGCATATTGAATGTTTCAATTGCCACGAGCTTGGGCACTACGCGTCTGAGTGTAAACAACCAAAAGAAGATGATGAAACAACCTTGTTACTTACCGTCTGTGGTGAAAAAGATCCATTGATGGTGTTGTTGAACGAGGAGAAGGTGTTCCCTAGCAGACATGATAGTCAAAGAAAAGATCTATGGTACTTGGACAATAGTGCAAGTAACCATATGACCGGTGAGAAGGAAGCCTTTGCCGAATTGAGTGAAAGTGTAACGGGTCGAATACGGTTCGGTGACGGATCAAAAGTAAACATAAAGGGTCAAGGTAGAATTTTATTCCAATGCAAAAATGGCGATCAACTTTTGATTCGTGATGTCTATTATATTCCTGCTCTTACTAGTAATATCTTAAGCCTTGGTCAAATGAGTGAGGTCGGTTATGATGTGTGGATGCATGATGAGCATCTAAGGGTATATGATGTTCGGAAAAGACTCGTAATGAAAATCCAAAGATCAAGTAACACGTTGTACAAAATCTCATTAAATTTTGCTAAACCTGTTTGTTTATCAGTTCACTTAGATGATGAGGCTTGGTTATGGCATGCGCGAATGGGGCATGCCAACTTCACAACATTAGAGTCAATGGCCCAGAATGAGTTAGTGATTGGAATGCTTCGAATTTCACACCCAAATCAAGTTTGTGAAGGATGTTTGGTGGCAAAACAAGTAAACAAACCGGTTCCAAAGGAAGCACTGTGGAGAGCAAAAGTGCCACTGGAGCTGATCCATGCAGATCTATGTGGTCCAATAACTCCACAAACAAAAGGAGGTAATCGGTATTTTATGTTGCTTGTAGATGATTTCACTAGATATATGTGGGTGTATTTGCTTGAATCCAAAGACCGAGCGTTTCAAAGATTCAAGTGGTTTAAAGCTGAGGTAGAAAAAGAGGGAAAATGCAAAATTAAGATGTTACGAACGGATGGGGGGGGGGTGAGTTCACCTCGAAAATTTTTAATGAGTTTTGCAGGAATGAAGGGATTAAAAGACAGTTGACGGTGCCATACACCCCTCAACAGAACGGGGTAGTAGAGCGTCAGAACCGGACAGTGGTGGAAAGGACTCGATCATTCTTGAAATCAACGAATGTCCCAGAAGTGCTATGGGGTGAAGCAGTGAGACACTCAGTTTATATTCTCAACAGAATTACAACAAAAGCTGTGAAGTGTACAACTCCGTATGAATTGTGGAAAGGATTTAAACCAAACCTCGAACGCCTAAAGGTGTTCGGTTGTGTAGGGTATGTGAGGGAAGCAAAGAATCATCTTACTAAACTTGATGACAGAGGTCAGGCAATGGTATACTTGGGAAGTGAGGATGAAACAAAAGGTTATCAGATGTATGATCCGAACAGAAGTAGAATTGTGATTGCCAGAACAGTAGAATGCATTGAAGATAAAAATTGGGTTTGGAGTGAGCCTACGGTAGAAAAGCCCATGTCAAGCTGGTCTAATATTCATGTCAACAGCCCATGTGAAGCTGGTCAACATGTCAACAGCTCAAATGCAGTTGGTCAATTCCATACGCCTGCTGCAGAAGATCAAAGAAGCCCTATATTACCAACTAACAGTGATCTTCAATCACCTATACCTCATGTTTCAGGTACTCATGATGGAGGAATCCAAGGGAGTAACTCAATGTCTGAATCATCTACTCCAACAAGCAATACAGTACCATTTGATGATACACCCTTCTAAGGGTTTCGATCAATTGGTGGCGTATATCGAGATACTACAGCCATGAATGAAGAAGAAGTCCGAGTACTATATGAAAATGATGCAGAACTATTGTTAATTGATGATGAACCGGTATCCTATGAAGAGGCTGCAACTAAAAGAGAATAGAAAGATGCTATGAAGATTGAACTTGACTCGATTAATCGAAACAAGACCTGGACTTTGACTCGGTTGCCACATAGCCACAGGGCAATTGGGTTGAAGTGGGTGTTCAAGATTAAAAGGGATGCAAACGGAGCAGTTACAAAACACAAGGCACACGTAGTTGCAAAAGGTTTTGTGCAGCGAAAAAGGGGTTGACTTTGAAGACGCGTTCGCACCAGTTGCTTGAATAGAAACAATTAGACTTCTTCTAGCCATAGCAGCAAAAGAAAAATGGATTGTGCATCATCTGGATGTCAAGTCCGTGTTTCTCAATGGTGAGCTTAAAGAAGAAGTATATGTGACGCAGCCGATTGGTTTCGAGGTAAAAGGAAAAGAAAAGTTGGTGTACCGGTTACACAAGGCTCTCTATGGTTTGAGACAAGCTCCGAGAGCCTAGAATGCTCGGCTAGATATGGTGCTAAAGGAGCTTGGCTTCAACAGATGTGTTCATGAACAAGCTGTTTATAAGGTACATAAACCAGATTTTATCCTAATTGTTGGGGTATATGTTGATGACTTGATAGTAACCGGGTCAAACGAGGAGAAAATTCATGAATTCAAGAAAAAAAATGAAGATGGTTTTCGACATGAGTGACATGGGAAAATTGTCATACTATCTTGGTATTGAGGTTGAACAACCAAGATGGAATTTTACTTAAACAGGAGGCGTACGCGAAGAAAATTCTCCATGTGCGGGTATGACTATCTTGGTATTGAGGTTGAACAAACCAAGACTGAATTTTACTTAAACAGGAGGCGTACGCGAAGAAAATTCTCCATGTGGCGGGTATGGCTACATGTAATCCGATAACTTTTCCCATGGTTCCCAAGCCGCAGTTAACTAAAGATGAAGATGGGGTAGATGTTGACCCAACTAAGTACAGAAAGATAATAGGGAGTCTCCGGTATTTGACTCACACGCGACCGGACCTCAGTTATTCGGTTGGAGCTGTAAGCAGGTTTATGCAAACTCCAAAACAAAGTCATTATGCAGCGGTTAAACAAATACTCAGGTATGTTCGAGGAACAATTGGGTACGGGCTGAAGTACAATAATGGTGGTGATGGAAAATTACTCGGGTACAGTGACAGCAGCCACGGTACTTACATTGAAGACCGACGAAGCACGACTGGTATGGCATTTTATTATTCAAACAATCTGATCACTTGATGTTCACAGAAACAAAATACGGTGGCTTTAAGCTCCTGTGAAGCCGAGTTTATGGCAGCAATGTCGGCGGCATGTCAAGCGTTGTGGCTAAGGAACTTAATTAGTGATCTGATGGGTAAAGAGGCTCAGGTGGTGAAACTGTTAGTTGATAATGAGTCAGCCATAGCACTGATGAGAAACCCCGTATTCCATGGGAGGAGTAAACACATCGACACAAAATATCACTTCATACGTTAGTGTGTTGAACGAGAACAAGTTAGTGTCGAACATGTGAGTGGTGATCTGCAGAAAGCAGATATATTGACAAAACCGTTGGCTCGTGTGAAGTTTGCTGAAATGAGGAGTCTTGTCGGAGTGAAAGACCTGCACAAGGATGTCAACACTACGGAGGAGAGTGTTGGAGTAGTGTTGACCGACTCTAAAGGAAATTAACGTTGCAAAAGTGAACGTTGGGAATTGCTTTGACCAATAAAAGTGGAAGATCCCTTCTGCCGTAAAGTTTGTTACTTTTGCCAGTATTTAAAGTAGCAGCAACTTTAGTTTTTTTAATCATTCATTTTCAATTCCAATTAGTCGAAATTATTGTAATCATTCATTTGTTTTTGAAGCATTCAGCCATTGAATAAAATTGATTACATTCGACTGAATATCTCCTGTTTTTTCTTTGATTAATTTGTTGCCTTCTCTGATCCAAATCTAACATAGTCTTCCCTATTATTGTATATGTCTTGTTATGATATTTTTCTGTAAATTAGACAAACACAATGCAAGAATTTAACAACAGCATGAAACTTGAAAGTAAATTCACCTTGTAAACAGGTCCAAAACCACCTTGTCCGAGCTTATTTTCAGGTGAGAAATCATTGGTGGCGGTCATGATAGAAGCAAAGCTAAACAATAACAGATCTCCATAACGGCCATCACTCTCAAACTGATGTACATCCTTGAAGCTTTCAGAAGCTGCTAGTTCAAGAAAATACTCATCTCTCTTCCTTCTCTTGTATTCTAGAATCAGTATCAATGAATAAACAAAAGAAGTAACTAGTTACAAACTTTAAGTAGATTTAAATTCACTTATACCTTTTCTTTTTTGTTTTTGCTTCTTCATATACCATAAAAGCGCAAAACCAAGGAACAATGGCACAACTGTGAGTGTCCATATCGGTTTCATGTTTTTTTTCTTTATTGTCTCCTATATAATGACCTGTAAGTTAGGTGCGAAGAGGCTACAATGGAAGCAAAACGAAGAGAGAAACATGTTAAAAGATTCTTACTTGTACTCAGGTTATTAGGACTTTCGGAACTGATCACATACTTCATTGTAGAATGGTCTCTCCCATCAACAAAAAAGTTATTGCTTCCCGTCCAAATAACACATCCGGTTCCATTGGTGTTACTGTTATTAAACCCCACACAGATGCAATCATTCTAACACTTAATAAAACAATCACTAATGCTTATGCCTGAGTTGCTATCAGTAGTATTTATCGTTGTTTGAGGAGTAAACTCTCGGTTACGCTGACTAAAATAATCATCTTCTCTCCTGCACCGGTGCAAACTTGGGTTCAGGCAACCATTAATTGAATTGTGCCCATAACACAACTCAGGGGTCCATGCATCTGAAATATTATAATTTGAAATTTGCCCTTTCGATGTCAAAATCCACATGGGAAAAGCATCAGCCATATCCTCATTTACATAGCTAAAGTATTGTTCTTCATTGTTGTACACATATGTGAGAGTGCATATCTCCGTTCAGTAAGAACATAAACTCAAATGTTTTAACATTGAGGAACCCACTAGTCCCGTACGGCTGGCCTCTTCGTCGAATCATTAATCTTTGAGATGTTTCATTAATGGGTTCCCAGCTCAAAGTAAACGCTCCCGAATCAGAGATCTTATCGCTTGGCCAAGAAGTCAACGTCCAGTTCTGTCTTTTTCTTGTGTCGTACCCAAGCTGTTAACCATGATAACTAGAGGTATGGAAGAGAACTTTGAATTACTTTTTGTATTTTGTGTGTTTTCTAACATGCCTACGTCAACAAGGTCAATGGTTTATTTTGGGAGATGATGGAGACTGATCCCACTATTTTAAATCAAATATTTCAACATTCCCCCTCAAGTTGAGTAGTGGGATTCTCAATACTCAATTTGCCAAGACAATGATTAAAAACTTTTCCACTGACCGCCTTTATTAATATATCTGCGAGTTGATTTTCTGAGCAGACATACGGAAGTTCAAGTATCCCTGTTTCTAGTTTTTCTTTGATGAATTGTCGATCTACCTCAACATGTTTTGTGCAATCATGTTGGATGGATTTTCTGAAATTTGAATAGCTGCCTTGTTATCGCACATAATTTTGCTGGATTGGGTTGGAGGATATCCAATTTCTATTAAGAGTTTCCGTATCCATAGAATCTCAGCTAAACCACGTGCTATTCCTCGAAACTCCGCTTCGGCACTTGAAAGAGCCACCACCTTTTGTTTCTTGCTTCTCCAAGTAACAAGATTCCCGCCAACGAGGGTAAAGTAACCAGATGTTGATCTCCGATTCGCTTTATCTCCTGCCCAGTCCGCATCGGTATACACTTGGGTTTCCAGGTGTCCATTTGTTTTGAATAGGACTCCATGACCAGGTGTCCCTTTGAGGTATCTGATAATTCTCCATACAACTTCCATATGAGTAACTTGAGGTTGATGCATGAATTGGCTCACAACTCTCATTGTGTAAGCAATGTAAGGTCGAGTATGTGACAGATAGATTAGTTTCCCTACTATCCGTTGATATTTTTCTTTGTCGGCCAAGTTGGCATTTTCCTCCATATAGAGCTTTTGGTTTACCATCATAGGGGTATCCACAGGTTTGCAATCAATCATCCCTGTTTCTGCCAGCAAGTCAAGAATGTATTTCTTTTGGCATATAAAGATCCCCTGTCTGGACCTCAAGACCTTGATCCCAAGGAAGTATTTAAGTCTTCCCAGATCCTTCATTTCGAATTCTTTGAATAAGTTTACCTTTAACCTTGCCATCTCTTCCTCATCATTACCTATAATTATCATATCATCCACGTAAATGATCAAGCATGTTACGAGTCCATTCCTCTGTTTGAGGAACAAAGCATAATCTGAGTTACTTTGTTTGAAGCCATATTTCTTCATGGCTAAGGTGAACTTGCCAAACCACGCACAAGGAGACTGTTGTAATCCATATAAGGATTTCTTCAAGCGGCACACTTCTCTAGGATTGGAATTTTCCATGAATCCAGGTGGGGCTTCCATATAGACTTCTTCTTTGAGTTCTCCATGTAAAAAGGCATTTTTTTACGTCAAATTGAAGTAAAGGCCAACCTTTATTTGCAGCTACAGAGAATAGGACCCTGATTGTGTCGATTTTCACCACGAGAGAGAACGTCTCGGAATAGTCAATTCCGTATGTTTGAGTGTACCCCTTTGCTACAAGCCGGGGCTTTGTATCTTTCAATGGTTCCGTCTGGCTTGTATTTTGTAGTGAACACCCAACGACATCCTACTGGTTTTTTTCCAGGAAGAAGGGTACATTTTTACCATGTGCCATTTTTATTCGGTGCATCCATTTCAATTTCCATTGCCTCTTTCCAGTCCTTAGACTCAAGAGCTTGTTCAACTGTAGTTGGAATTTCTTCAGAACATAGAGATGTGGCAAAAGCCTGGGCTTCTGGTGATAAATTTCCAGCTGCCATGTTCGCGAACGGATATCGAGAACTCCGTGCCTCTTTCTCGGGAGAGGATCTTTTTGGCGGAACTCCTCTGTTGGATCTTGGGGGTAGAGCATATCTGGCTTGTTCATCTTGTGATAACCCATTTTCTGCTGCATGGTCAGATGAGTCAGGAGTTTCAACATAACAGTTAGTAGCTGAATAAGAGATAATCGCAGAATCAACATGCTCTTGAGTTTGAGAATTACTTACCTCTGACGCCAGGTTGGGAGAATCATTGTTAGTGGTACTGTCTTCAGGACTAGTGGATTGTGACTTGGTTTGGGCTTTTTGATTAATTTCTTCTGAGGATGGCATCCATTGTATCCAACTCAATGTGTCACTGTATTCTTTTTCCCCCTGACCATTGTGTTGGGTATTGTAGAAGTATTCGGTTTCGAGAAAGTCACAGTTCATTGTGGTGTACATATGATGGTTATTTGGATTGTAACATCGATAACCTTGTTGATTGATTCCATAACCAACAAACACACATTTCTCAGCACCTGCATCAAGTTTGGAACGTTCTGTTTTTGGTATGTGAACAAACACAGAACAACCAAAGTACACGTGGTTCAAGGGTAAGGGTAGATGGGGGTTTGTGGAATTTAGATAGGGCTTCAAATGGGGTTTTTAAGGCAAGGGATCTTATTGGAAGATAGTTCGCAAGATAGGTTGCTGTGACAAGGGCTTCAGGACAAAAAGATTTTGGAACTTGGGATTCAATCATGAGTGCACGAGTTATTTCTAAAAGAAAGCGATTTTTTCTTTCAGATACCCCGTTTTGTTCGGGGTGTGAGCACACGAGGTTTGATGGATTATTCCTTTTTCTTGACAAAACTGTTTCGTGGAAGTATTCACAAATCCCCCCCCCATTATCGGACCTAAGAATTTGTATATCACTTTTGAATTGGTTTTTGACCATGGCACAAAAATTTGTGAATTTTGAAAAAACCTCAGACTTATTTTTTAAAAGATAAATCCAAGTCATGCGGGTGCAGTCATCAATGAATGTTACGAAATAATGGAAATTTTGCACCCCCCTCCAGTTTTTGCTGGCCCCACACATCTGAATGGATTAATAAAAAAGGAAAATCAACCTTAGTATCATTCGATTTGAAAGAGTGTCTATGACTCTTAGCCAAAAAACATGTCTCACAGCGCAAGACTTTATTTGTTGGAAACAATTTAGGAAATAACCAATGAAAATAACCACTGGATGGGTGTCTCAATCTTCGGTGCCATAACCAAGCTTCCCAATCTGTCGATCCATGAGCTAGCATTACAGTACCCCGTTGAGTCACTTCATCCACAGAGTATAGTCCCTGCCTCTCAGTACCACGCCCAATGATCTTTCCCGTCCTGATGTCCTGTAATATACGAAAAGTGGGATGCATTAGGACAACACAATTTAATTCTTTTGTAACATGACTGATCGATAACAATTTATGAGATAAGGATGGAACATAGAGGCAATTTGGCAATGTCATGTTTGGTGAAATTTGAATAGTTCCTACTCCTTTTACTTGGAGAACTTCTCCATTTGCGGTATGAATTCTTGATTTTTGTGGTTTTGACATTGATCACATGTTGGATATTTTAAAGGTCATTGTATCGGTAGCACCACAATCAAAAATCCATGAGTCATTATTTTTTTCATTTTTTGTTGCCATGTTAACTTCTCCAACAAAAATTTTATTGACTCTTTTTCATCCAAGTTAGAACTATGAGGGGGGGTTTTTTTTGTAGTTTCTGAAACTTGGAGTTTATTTAAAAAATCAAGGATATTAGGGGGGGTTTAAGGTATAACTCTCAAACCCTATACCTCCTGGTTCTTCTTCTTTCACTGCCACAAAACAGCAGCTTCCTCCCTGGTTCCTTTTTTCGGTGATTTCTTGTTTTTGGTGGGTTTTGAGTGGTCACCGTCGTTGCCGTCGCTGCTGGTAGTCCCTTGATTGCCCACGGCAGCAACAACCTTACCATCCTTCCCCTTTTTATGGTCGTCGACCCACCATTCCGGGTACCCCACAAGTTTGAAACACTGTTCTTTCGTATGCTTGGTCATGCCACAGTGTTCACACTTCAACCTGCTTTTATCGATCCGGGATGATGATGGATTGGATTTCTGGTCTGACCGGCGTCCTTGGGGGAAACGAGCCCTATCCCATCGGAATCACCGGTTGAGTTTAGACCCGATGCTACCCCTTGTTGTATGTTCCCAAAAATGTTTTGATGGGCGGTTTCTTTTCGGACAGCAGCATAGGCGACTTCGGCAGACGACAAGGGATCCCATCGGAGGATTTCCCTTTTAAGGGAATCATATTTTCGGTCAAGGGCATTGAGAAATTGAAAAAGCTTATTTTCTGACCTGACTTAATTGTAAGTGGCGATGTCTGTAGAACACGTCATCGGATTTGGATCTCGCCGTTCAATTTCTCCCAAATACCCTGCATCCCGATCTAGAATTCTTCTAGCGGTGAGCCGTTTTGTTTGAACTTGTTTTCCTTGACGTGGAGATCAAAAGTTTGAAGATTGTCTTTGCCGCTGCTATACGTAACTGAAAGAGCATCCCATAGCGTTTTCGCTATCGGGAATTTTGTTAAGTTACTAGCAAGAGCTGGCTCGTCATTTTGGATCAGCCAGGAAAAGACGATAAATCATCTTGTTCCCACTGTTCATCACTGGGTTATGGTGGGTCTTTGGTGAGATGGTTTAGCAAAGCTTTCGATTTCCCCCCTATGGCGACTCGTATCATCCGAGCCCATAGAGGGTAGTTCTGGCTTGTGAGGTTCAAGCTAATCTTTAGGCTATCGGAGGGGTTTGGTTTTTGGCTCTGTTGAGTTTGAACTCCATTTTTAAGGAGATTGGCTATTTGAATGGCTAGGTTATTAGTATCTTCTTTTGACATTGCTAGGTTATGGAAGATGATGAGCACGCAAAAAACAGGATCATAAACACCGCTCTAATACCATGTTAACCATGATAACTAGAGGTATGGAAGAGAACTTTGAATCACTTTTGGTATTTTGTGTGTTTTCTAACAGGCCTACATACATCACCTTATATAGCCTATACAAAATACTAAATAAGGAAAATACAATAAATGGTATTAAGAAAGAATTGCTGGAAATTAGCTAAGCGTTGCCGGAAAGAGTCAGTCTTGATTTCTTGATCAACAAGGTCAATGGTTTATTTTGGGAGATGATGGAGACTGATCCCACTATTTTAAATCAAATATTTCAACACAAGCTTCATACCCGGTAAAAGTACATTGGTTGAGTGATCAAAACTCTTCCACAAAACCCTCTTGTCGATTTCATTTATTAGATGGAAATTACCATCGTCTTCAAGTGTTGCACTCACGTCTGGGTTTGGACCAGCTTGAACATCAGTAATAATCATCAGAGTTATCCCTCCAGCAGTGATGATCAAGTTTCCTGTGTTGAGGTCTATGGAGAGAGCAATGATGCCTGAGGTGGATATGATTGGCTGGTTAGGATTGGCTACCCATACCTTCCGGCCTGCCACATCATTGGTGTACCAATTCCCAAGTATTGGTTATCATCATCGAAGAACCCTAAAGTGAAAGTTCCACTGTTGGAGACAAGCTCTTCATCGAAGAAGAGGTGATTACGAACTTTGATTGTTTCAGGTTCAACTTTTGGGATACAAAATACGACCTCATACGAAGAATCATATAATCAAGTATCAATGGATCTTGGTAATACCGACCCACCAGTAGACTTCACAGCCATCCAAAATTATAGCTATCGGTGACATTGACATCATACGAATCTTTAAAGATGTCAAACTCTGCCATTGTAACAGGTGGAGTTGCTGATCCTCCATGGCACTCCGTTTCACCGGAGCCACGGTCGCCTATTTTGCACGACCCATGACCTGACCCATTGAAGGTGCAAGTGGTCCTAGCCCACAATATACCCGTCCAGTTTGCCAGAGGTTCAAAGGTGCGTGAATTTACCTTTATGAGCTCGAATCCAGTAATATTGAGAACAGGGCTTCCAGAGATAGCAGGCCAAACCATGAAACCACATTGATTGACAACAGTGATAAATCCAATATGTGGGGTCGAGTCTAAAAAACGCACTTGCTTACTATTAGCGATGAGGAAGACCAAGAAAAGGAAGCTCTGAAAAAATGTCAGGTTCAGCTTCATTTGATTGTTAGTGGTACCAAATTTTGTTTTGCAAGAGTAGAGTATTATTATTTGATGATCGAAATATAAATTACTCCAGCTAAACGATGATGTTTTTAAACGGTGTTATCAGTAATATGTTTTGGGCAACTGACTATTAGCCATCTAAATGAAAATTTCTTTTGTTGCCAGTTTAAAAATATCAAAAAGAACTACAACTAAAATGTTGGGGTTGACCTCGTCAACTACACCCAAGTCTTTGACGGGTTTAGATTGTTAATAAGATTTGCTTTAATATACTTTAGGTGTGTTGTCGGCTTTTCACTTTTTTTTTGAATGTTTGCTTAATATAAAAGGATGCCAACTGCTCCCACTCCAGCTCATGGATTTAATCTCTTCCGGCATCCAGGAATAGACAATTTTGCCCCTGAAAAAATCACTTTTTTCCTTGTTTGTATTTAGTTTCACCCTTTCCATATTGTCCGGCCGGTTAACAGAATGATTGATCAAATCAGTTTCTTCTTTTGTCTGCTTTTCACTTTTACAGTAAAGGAAATTGCTATTTTAGTCAATTGCTATTTTAGTCTCTAAGGTTTAACTTAAAATACCACTTTAATTCAAACAGTTTTTTTTTCCTGTCGTTTTAATCAAAATAGTTTTATTTCTGACATTTTATTTCAAATACTTTTTTTTTCTGTCATTTTCATCCAACCCACTAACTTTATTAAAAATTCAGTTAACTTAGGGGCATTTTGATTGAATAACATTGTTCAACTTTGGGGCCTTTTGGTCAAACCTCACCGTTCAACACCAACATCCCATCCGTTCAAAACCACCATATCCATCGTTCAACACCACCATCATTCTCCACGTTCAACACCACCATCACTCCCCACCATTCAACAAAAACAAAAACCGAGTTAAGATACAACATAAAGAGAGAGAGAGAGAGGATGAGATGTGGTTTGTAGGTGCGATGGCATAAGGATGGTGGTGCGCTGATTTACAGCGATTCCATTGCAAATAATTTTTTTGGACGAAAAAAGATAAGTGTGGGAATGTGATGTGTTTGCAAAACACAATGTATTTTGTATGGTTTTGCGTCGATTTTAGTGTTTAAATACGTTAAATCATATTGGCATGTCGTGCTAATCAAGTGTTTGGTTTTTCAGGTTAACGGGTCTAAATGAGGTGAAAAGAACTTTCAAGCCCAAAAACAGGCTCCATGATACCTGGAATAGAAGAAAAACATGTTGTTGGAAAGCATGCCGCGTCACGCCATGCGATGGGGAAGGAATGGATGGTCGCGTGGCGCGACCATGCCAAGTCAAGAAAGTCAATTCTTTGTTTCTCGCCACGCGATAGAGAGAAAGGGCTTGGTCGCATGGCGCAAAGATGTAAGGTGGTGAAAAATTGTATTTAAGCTTCCCAAATCGCATGGAAACTCTATCTTTTGTTATTTTGCCGTTCAAAACGATCCTTGAGTTGCGTTTAGGTGATTTTATCAGTATTCTTCCTTCTTTCATCACGTTTCTTCATGTTTGATCATATGGAATTGATTGTTGAAGTTGTGATGACTAGTATGTGCGGCTAAATGCTTTGTGGCTTCCCGCGGATGAACGAATTGCTTTGTTTGTACACTTTAAACTTTGTTTGTTGATTCGTATTAATTGGTAATTTAAACTACTTGTGTTGATTTTGTGACACGTTTATTATATTTGAATTGTTCGTCATTTATCTAAGGTTGTTAGGTATAGTCAAACGGGTTGTTAGGTGTTATAATTAATTTAAAAAGGTCCCTAATAACTAATCTAAGTCATTAAATCCAAGGCCATGTCTTTGAGGTGTTTTGAATTGGTAAACGGGATTTTGTGTTAAATGGGTATTCGGGATTCCGGGTGGAAGTTACTTCTTCTCATTCTAATAACACTTTTCGTGTCAAATTGTGTTTTCTTGAAAACAAACAAACAAACCCCAATTAGATAGTTTTGGTTTTTAATTAATTTCTTTTACACTGACCACAAATTCTCTGTAGATACGACTTTAATTACCCGTACCAGTATTGGTATTTAAGTTATAATAAATAGTTTGATTGGCCCATGACACCTACATCATAATACCCCGTAATTCCCATTTCACTCATTATTTTTCATTTTTTTTCTCCCCTTTAGGTTTTATTCTAGAAATGTCCACTTTTTTCATGCCCCTATAACACCCAAGGATGACCGTGTTGAAAACGTTATCCTTTCACGCCCCTATAATGCTCACAAATAATATACTCGCTCATTTTTGTTGTGTAAAACACTAATTAAGTAACATATGAGATTAATTTAATTATATTCCTTGCGTGTAGCAATATATATATTATATATTAAATTATATATGAATTGATTTCGTTATGTTTGAATTGTTCCAATTCAAACTCCATCCTCTTTATCCTCTTATAATATAAATTTATCCCTTCAAAGTCTCTATCTCTTGAAATATTGGTGAAGTTTCTCCCCCAACTCATTCTTCCTAAACCTCACTCATCGAGTGGGATACTATGGATAGATGTCTTTGTTTGTAATATAAATTCATCCCTTTATTTCATTGTCTTTTCAATTTATCACATACAAAAGTAAATAAAAGTATTATAGTTTATAAAAATAGCAATGCACTTTTATGATAACTAATATGCATAAAAGTGCGTGTGTGTACCAGAAATAGCAATGCATTTTTAACGTAACTAATATACATAAAATTGTATGTGTGTACTAGAAAGGACGGAAGAGCCAGGTCGGATGAACGGGTAGAAGCAGTGAGAGCGGTAGACAAAGCTAAAAAAGGACTTGAGGCGGCTGTGTGATGATGCAAGAATGGGAGATGATGTGAGAACCATGCCGCTACTGGAATGATGCGGGCGGGGAGAGGTGGGAGGAAACCCACGAGTATAACACATGTTAAATATTTTCTAAAACCCAAGGAAACTGAACCATCTGTATATTTAATTTTCTGTTGAGAAATTGCTTTCATCTAAAGGGCTTAATCTTGGGTAACGTCACGCATTCAACTCTTTTACTTTGATTTGTATTCTATCAAACTTTAGGCTTATACATCTATATAATTTATGTACCAAGAATTATAAAAAGGGGCCACATGTATGGTTCCTATAGCAATGGCGGATCTAGAAAACTTTCATAGGGTTAACGTCTTAAAAGAAAGGGGTAACGAAATCGAAAAAACGTCAAATTTTTCTAAATTTACACTACTGCCGGAGCGCCAAGGCTACCACTGTCCTATAGCTTCATTACACTAATATTTGTTAATTAAGCGTTGACTATCTAATATTCTAATTTACTCCAAAAGTAATTTTCAAGGGTCTTGTACTTCTTTGATTATCATATCAAGAACCCAAGTCAAACCATAGAAATATTCAAAATTCGTTGTTGAGTATACATCAATGTTAGCAGCTAATAACTATATATAAACAGAACTCATATATAACTAACTACCAAATTTGGTTGAATTGTTGCAATATGACTACTCTCATCATCTTCACCATTCTATGCTCCAATCTAATCATCAGTTGCTTTCCTGCTTCTGCTGTTTCAACTATCAAAGTTGGTGATCAACTCAACCTCACTTCTCAACTTGTTTCCCCTTGTAGGAAATTCACGTTGGGATTCTTTACCATTCCCGACACAAACCGCACTTATTTATGAATTTGGTACACCACTGATGATGAATCCAGGAAAGTATGGCTAGCCAACCGATCTACCCCAGTCATATCAAGCTCTAGCATCCTCATGATCGATCCTGACACAGGGAAGTTAATCATTGCCAATGGAAGAACAAGAATAGTAAATATCTCAATCAATCCAGTCCTATCCCTAACTTGACTGCAACCCTTCAAGACACCGGTGATTTCCAGCTGAAGAATGAAGTTGACAACCAAATTCTCTGGAGAAGTTTTGATTATCCAACTAACGTACTTTTACCAGGTATGAAACTTGGGCAGGACACTTAGAACGGGCTGTAGCTGGAACTTAACTTCCTGGCTAGCCTATGAACTCCCTGATTTGGGTGCTTTTACTTTGAGTTGGGAACCAAATGGAGAAAATTCTCAGAGATTAATGATTCGACGACGGGGGCAGCCGTACTGGACCAATGGGGATTTGAATAATATTTTTATATTAGGTACATAATATAAACTCAGAATCCCAAGTAAATTATAAAACTATGTGTAAAATGACCAAAATACCCATACGGTGCATAGTTGGTCCTAAATGATAAATTACACATGTGATCAATATCTTACTGATATTATATCTTAAATTAAATATTTTTCCAGAATACATTATGATCATAACATCAAAATATATTTAAATTCCTTTTATACGATATATAATTAACAAAACGCCCTTATGAGGCATAATCTCATTTTAAAACCTTAACGAGCATGTAAGTTGATATTCTACTGATATTACAACTTATTTAAGGTATAAAGGCATATAGAAATTGTTCATGACTTATCCGGTTACCCGATATCGCTTATATGCGCACGGTTAAGTATATGTAACTAGTTTACGGATTTTAACCGAAACGGGTTTAACCTTATCATTTTAAATCTCAAAATCCAGAATGCTTATAGTTTACCCATATTATACAACTCATAGTACTTGTTGGGTTTATACTACATTCTATCCGGTCATCGCTTAATCTAGCGTATTATACCGTTTTGATCCTTTACGCTAGTCGGTCTAAGTCTATGACTTAAATTAAGACCCTTAGCATTTTAATTGGTTAGCTTATGCCATAATCCAAACTAGAGCCTTCCAGTAAATGCTATCTGCACTTATTTAATTTTGAATACGGCTGAGATATTAAATCTTGCATTTTAAATCAAGACTAGCTTAGGTAAATACTCTTGACTTATTTCCCCATACGGGCTTGGGTTATGGTAATGTAACGCCCGAAATGTGAAAAACAATATTAAAATAATTTACGGAAAATGGGCCTAGATTTTTTTTCTTTATCTTACTTAATAAAGATTATTATTCCATAATTATATTAATCCACATATTTGGATTAATAAAACATTTGCAAATGCTCATTTAGAAAATTTTGCCATGACCCGTTTGCAAAGCGACTATTTGTTACGAAAACAAAACCTTGTTTAATAACAAAGATTTATAAAACAAACATAACCAACTACTAAATTGACATATTAGCGCTTAACTAAAACAAACGTTAAAGTTAAACTCCAAAATGTAAATAACTAGGTCAATTGACCCGATAGAAAAACTCATATACTTAGTGAACGAAACATCACTAAATCTTTCCATAGTTGACCCGCTTCCAAGACTTGATCACTTTCGCCTTTCTACCACAAGAATTTGTGAGTTTTTTGTTCTTTCATGTTATCGGTTCAAGTCCCCTTGTTGATTCTCATGACTTATCTACCCCGTTCATAGTTCTCAAAAAATATTTCCTACATAGAAAACACCTCAATATTAGCGTTTGCTAAGTAAGGACTCATAATACTATTTAGCATTAAACATAAAGGCGTTTTTTTTATGCTTGTGAACCCCAACAAAACAATGTTGGGCCTCCACTTCATTATCTCAAGTCACGCATTACGTGACTTTCTCCATTCTAATCCGGGAGCTTTTTATCCATGTCTCATGTTTATCCCTGCTAATATAGAGTCAAGTACACTTCAAAGTAAACCATTGTTAAAGTAATTCGGTCAATATAGATAAAATAGTAAATTTCCGCATAACTATACTGAAGTTCATCAAACAACATATACGATTATGAACGATCATTTTTTTTATCTACACTTAATAATTCATGTATGTATTCATAACATGCTCAATTAGGTCACATTTTAACGACACAAGTGTCATTTGTTTATAAGCACTACTCGATAATCACGTGTATTTATACATACGGGTCACACACCAATGACTTCTTAATCTAGCATACACATCCCATATTCAAGAATTCACTCATTTCAACTCATGTAAATATATATAATTACATTAAGGTTTACAACGATAACAAAATCAAATCGATTGGTTTCTTTGTAAATCCCAAAGATTATGCAAGCATTACACAAATATATATTTTTCACTCAGCTTTGTGCAACTGTAGTAATTCAGTGTTTCCTCCCTTTTTCATTGAGTATTTTACTTCAAACTAAAATTCTTAGCAAAAGGGGACTCAGAGAGCTTTCCGTGGATATAAAATATGCCCCCAACGGACATTCGGTTGATTTACTATGAATTTTTAAAGACTAGTGAAAATCAGGAAAGAAGCTGAATTTTCAGCACTTTGGTCTCTCGACCCATTAACAATTTGCACTCTTTTTTATGGGTTTAAACCCCAAAACATCACCAAAACAATACGTTATTGTTAAATCAAATCTCATTCAATAATTTATGTTAAAACATCCACCTTAAGTATAAAATTTCAAGTCAACAAGAATACTATTTAATTCAATACGAGTCCAAACATATTCGAGTCACTCACCTTCGCCCATAGGAGCGTTGTTGCTTTATCGTCCGTTTGACCCATTGTCGTTCAAACATTATCTCGCTATCTTGACAACAAATCAAACTTGCAATTCATTAGAACATATAACATGGGCATTCATCTCATAATACCTAAGTATATATTTACCCATCATCAAACATGCATTCTAAACCATTCTTTTACTCTAAACTTGTAATTAGTTTATTATCATTCATTTGACCTGTTATCACCTATTTTGTATAACCACAAGTCCCGGGTCAATACTACCATATTAAGATCTAAAAGCATACTGAAATTCACTAATTAATAATAACACAAAAGTTATTGCTATAAAAGAAACCATATAAATTCATTTACCCAAATGACCCATTTGGTCGATTAACCCATTCTTTGACATAACGAACTCATATGTGTCATTATGATATGATATAATAAACCAATTCACTAACTAGGTTTGTCATAGACTTGCGCATACTAGTTAACTCTTGATTACTAACAAATTATTTCATGTAGTAAACATGACAAATCTTTCAAAATTTCACTATATTTTGGTTTAGGCATTTAATCAAACACCTTTCGGGCATAAACTATATTCCACCATTTTTACGCTTATATGAACTCTCATACACCCAATTCATCATCAAAGATGTATACTTTCTTTGTAATTCTCAACTAGTATCATCTTTTATGTTTTTAAACAAAATCATCATTGTTTTGGGATCTTCAGTTTCTACTTAGATTTTGGTCAGCAACTTCACATATGGTTTCCATACATCTCTACCATAATCACCAAATCATGAATTTGAACCCAAATCATAACATGCAACATGAATCCATAACTCAAAAGTCACAATCAATCAGTTTAGCATAAAGACTATAGTTGTTCAACACCAAAATCACACACAATTACCCCCAATTTCATGGGTTTCAACAAAAAGCATGAAGAACACTACTTTGAATTTCATCAAAATAACATAAGAAATCACTTACTAGAGCCTCAGAATCAAGCAAAGAAGATAGAATCGAGACTTCAACCCTCTAATTTCGTGATCCTCATGTAAAATCAATCTCCACCTTTTCCTTGGTTCTGTGTCGCAGAGGGGTGACCTCCTGGTCACGCCCTTTATCTTTTCCCTTTCTTTTTTTTGTTTTTATTTATTTAAGGTTCTAGCATATTCACTTTTGGCCCTTATATTTTGGTTAGTTATCTAGTTTGATCAAAACACTTTTTCACTAATAGATAACTAATATTTTAACTAGGTTCAATATACCTAGTTACAATACTTCATGTTAATATCAAAATGAAACATGATAACCGGAATTTAGTATTTTAGGGGTGTTATAGAAGACTCTTTCCACCAATGCAAACTTACTTGAAAGGTTATACACATTTTAATATCACGAAAAATCAGGATGTTACAAGTCTACCTCCCTTAAACAGGTTTCGTCCTCGAAACGGAATTAATCTTTACATTAGGATATTACCCTAATAGTTTAATCATCATCTCACTTGTTTGCTCCTTTAAGCTTAAGTAATAAGTTATTCTATTATTCAACTATCATAAAACTAAAGTTGTCCGTTAAATGGATTTCACATTTAGAATTTACTTACGTGTACGATCAGATAGAGCATTCATCCATGCTCGTTTGAGTCCTGTTGCACACCACTTATGCAACTTGACACACCTTCAACTTTTAGCTCTAAGCACTTCTTTGCCACCACACACACCTATTTGTAAGGTTTCTTACTACAATATTACACTAACTTAACATAATAGGCCGTAGCAATATATAAATGATCATTACTATTATTTAAATATGCATGCCCCATGATAAACACGAGTTCTAGAATGAACCCTTTCTTTATATGAGGTTACTCAACTCTAGTCCATTCTTTATTTCAATACAGGTAAAACCTCTTTAATTCTTTTATCATTAATTCTTTTTCGTTCACATTTTTGTTCCACCTTCGAGTGTTTATACATTTTGAAAGAGATTACTAATCATTTTACATTTACATTTCATGAAAGTAACTTTTCAACTTTTACCCAAATTAGTTAACATTGGTTTCACACTTTACAATTTATGGGAATTTAAATCTTACTTGACACTCATGAAGCTTAAGGCTTCAAGCTAGTCACTGATGAGGGACTTATCCTCATGTTCATTTCCCATGAAGTCCTTAGACATAAATATTATTACCCATGAAATCTGGACACTACATATTTACACCCTTGAAGTCCGTACACTTCAAGTTAACATCCGCTAATACTATTATTATAATTTATCATTCTAATTTCTCCCTTTTTTGCTAGAATTTGTGGTTGAAGGTTCTTAGGGGTTTTCTCCCATTCCCTCTCTAAATCACGACATACACACACTCTTGTGTGTGTGTGATTTGTGTTTCATCTTTTAATACTCACACCTTTTGTTCATAACCCATTTTAGCCCCTTTAGCCCGTGTAACATTCGTCGAAAAACGGGTTTTCAAAACCCGCTTCGTTTATCAATCAAATATCCAGTTATAAATTTCGTTGTGTATTTATGGTTGATATTAATTTTAAAAGATACATAATTAATAAATATATTAGAATATAAAAACCATAATTTAAAATTACTAATATATAATAAATAAAAAAAATAAATGTAGATGCCGGGTTTCGAACCCGGGTCACCCGCGAATCCAAACACACAACACACCGCTACACCACATACTCAACATCTGATACAACCAAATCAAATAACCTTTTATACTCTCGTATATGTTGGACGGGTTCAAATTGACGCCCAGTGTAACGGCACCCAGTCAACCGGAAATCACCAAGATTTCCGTTCCTCTGAAATTGATCACGAAATTTACTCTAATCATGGACCTAGACTCAATTACGAGTCAAACCATATTCAAATCATGAATAAAAGTCGATTAACCATAACCGCTTTTGACCAAAACCGAAGCACAATTCAAGCAACCTCCTTTCACTATAAATAGAGAGTTCTGAAATCATTAGAAGGCTTACACACTCCTAAAACTGCTTGCAATCTTTATTCATCAGAAACCTCGTCAGGAAAACACTTGATATTCGTCGGAATTCTCGCCGGAAAGATCAGAAACCTCTGTTCGGTATATCCTTCACTAACCCTTTTCATTATTATTTATATCATGTGTAATTAGTTGGAGATTTATGAATGAAATGCTAAAACAAATAAACCAAAATCAGGTTCAACAATCCTGATCTTCTCAATAAAGAAGATGAACTGGAGTCATCGGTTAAAAGAATTTAAAAACCGATATAAACCGGGTTAGACACACAGTCCAGTTGGTTGTACTGTGTGCATATAAAGTCCAAGGTCCCGGGTTCGAACCACGTTCATGTTCTGATCCGCTTCAATGATTCAAACCCTTTTTATAAAACTAAATTATGAATCACGGCAGTAAGTTTATAAAGTTAATTAAAAATTGTATATCCAGCGAGTTAAACACACAGCCCAATTGGTCGGGCTGTGCACACACTCGAAGCAAAGGTCAGGAGTTCGAATTGGTTCCATGCCATAGCCCCTGCAATAATCAAACCTTTTTATTTAATCAGTGTAAGAAAAGGTGTGGTAAGTGTATAAATATAATTAAAACCAGATAATTAAACCGGTTAGACACACAGTCCAGCGGTGGACTGTGTGCAAATAAAACACGCACGTCCCGAGTTCGAATCGCACACGTACCGACTTTCAGAATTAAAACCAATATTTTTACAACTGAATCAGAACAAGTCACAAAATGTTTATAAGAGTAATATAATTCATAAGTTTAACAGATTTGACACACAGCCCAACTGGTTGGGCTGTGCGCACTCGAACCGAAGGACCCGAGTTCGACTCCGGGTCCCTGCAACCGGTTCGGCCATATAAATCATTTTTAATAAAAATCAAATAAGTTTAAAATTAATTAGTATATAAATATAATTAAAACAGAGAATATTTCGGGTTAGACACGTAGCTCAGTTGGTAGAGCTGCGTGCACGCATACGAGAGGTCCCGAGTTCGAACCTCACTCAGCGCATATAAACACACAGTCCGACCGGTCAACGGTCAATGGTCATAAAAGTCAAAAATTTTTTATTTTTATTTCTTTTTATTTATTTATTTATTTAATTAGAAAATTATTTAAAATACTTAAAAATAAGATTATGAAGGTTAGAAAACTTCCTTAAACTCACAAAAATAAATCTAAAAATCCCATTAAGAACACTAATTAAAAATATTAATCTCAAATAAAATGTATTTATTTATCGAATCATTTTGTTATTATCTAGGCTAGTCTTTCCCTCATCGATTGAATCCAAATTCGTGCGCATCCAACGTCATCAAAGAACGCACCCAATGTGAGTGAATCTCTACCAATTCCCCGTTTAATCATGTTTTGGGGTGTATCATGTGTCATTAAAATTCTTTATTATATTTAAACACTTGTGCATACATCATATCCGTGATCAAATGTGTATCAATTGTTGTGTGGATTATTTGTAGTTTGGATTTATCATTTTCAGTGCACGCATTTCATTAGGCCCATCAGTTCCCCGTGGGAGACGGGTTTAGCATCAGGTGCTCAATAGATCGGCTCCGTTTGATTGAGCCTTGATCTCACATTCATCATCATTCATTCATATACTCATTCAAAGTGGTTGGTGTTTGTTTATCTATATATGTTTGCTCACATGTGATATTGCACAAATTTTCCATATTAAATAAAACAAGAAATTAATAACAATGTTTTATCAAGGTTCACTCGCCAACTTTTGTTGACCCAAAATATCCCCCGTTTTACACATGATACAGGTGATCCAGCTGATGCAAGAAACACATAGGAAGGCCTAGAAGAATAAACTAGTTTTAGCTTTGGATTGTTTACATAGTTTCATTTCCTTGTAATTGTATGAATTTTGATTTGGATATTTAAGTTGTAATTTGAATTTAATAAATATGAAACATTTTAGTAAACATCATGAGCTTTGGTGATAACCCAATTATGCCCCGACTCTTATTCCGCTGCGGGTCGGGGTGTGACAGATTGGTATCAGAGCCATGACTATAGGGATATAGGATAGGTTATTTGACCCTTAGAGCCTATACTATAGTTGATTAAAATTTTAAAATTGCTTATGCGTTACATACAAAATTCATGATGTTTATATGCTTTAGTTTATTGTTACACTCAATGTTATGCAAGCATGCTCATAAATACATAATATTATACAATGCTCATCATGAATCATATCCTCATAACATATCATAATCATGAGAGCACACACCTCACGATTATCATGATTTTTTAATGATTTTTGTATTTTTCAAATCGCATCAAAGTGAGTTCTCATGACGGGCATGTAGTAACTGGAAGGGTACGAGTACCGGTAGTTGGAACGTCCTGTCTAGGCTTGGCATTGTATAAATCCAAAATAAAGGACCAGTTTGCCTACCTGGGGACTAACGACGAGAATACAAAGGACCTATTAGGCCAAAGCATGCTATACCAAACGTCGTGTGAGCTAACCCCACTTTGAGTTGTCATTGTGTCTACACCTGGACCCCTCCTACCATACATCTCGCAATTATATTTTCCGGTTTTCATTTGGGTGGTGCGAGTGTTAATCCGCCAACACCAATGTGAATCCTACCAAGCCCAATAGTTATGGGGGCCCACATGACTACACAGGCGATGGTATGGGGGACATTGGAGGCCCAAACATGAGCAAACCCAAGACATCCTATGGATGTAGTTGCATTATTGTTAGTTATGTTATTTTTATTCTTTTAACGACACATGACACCTAGAAACTTCTTAAACTCACAATCTTCCTATGTATGTTCCTGTAGATGTCGGCTAGGCAACTACGTGGAGGTAGAAAGTCAGGAAGATCCAATGAACGCTTGGCCACACAAATTGCTAAACAAATGGCCGCGGTGCTTCCTGACATCGTAATTCAAGTTCAACAAGCTCTCACCGCAAACCCCATCAACCCTCCCAATCAAGAAGACCAGAGCGTCGCCAACCCTCCTTCCAAAAAGTGCTCCTACAAACACTTCAAATCTTGCGATCCCCCAAAGTATGAAGGGACCGAAGGTGTTACCGCCCTCCTTCACTGGTTTGAAGAAATGGAGAACACTTTCCTCAATTGCGATTGTCCCGAGGATCGCAAGGTACGTTATGCCACAGGAAGACTGTTTGGGGTAGCCCTTACCTGGTGGAACACGGAAAAGGGTAAACGAGGAGTTGAAGATGCCATGGCCTTAACATGGGAAGAGTTAAGGGAACTCATGACCAGACGCTTCTGTCCAAGAAGCGAAATCAAAAAGTTGGAAGATGAATTCCACGCGCTAAAACAAAAGGAAGGAGATCACAATTCCTATAACAAAAGATTTCTCGAGCTGAACCAAATGATCCCTAATCTGTTCACCCCCAGTGTACCGCTTGGTTGAACATTACATTCGAGGTCTTCCCTCAAAAATTCAAGACTCAGTTTTAAGCACTTCGCCTGCAACACTTGAAGCCGCGATGGAGTTAGCTACAGAACTTACTGAGAATCGCATCCGAAACGGCAAATTCAAGGTTGAAAAGAAGAAAGCACCCACAGAGACCCCAACTACCAACCACTCGGTCTCCTCCTCACGGTTTGCTGGTAAGAGGAAACGAAACAGCAAGAATTTTGTTGTCACTCAAACCAACCCTCCTATCAATGCTGCACCGATCACCCAAATTGCTCCTTCGACTGCACCATTTAAAAAGCCATACACCGGCCCACACCCAAAATGCAACCGTTGTCAATACCATCACCCTCCCGAAGCTCCTTGCCAACATTGCACTAGCTGTGGCCGTGCGGGTCACACCATCCAAACCTGTCGCACTCTTCAACGAATGAACCGCAATCAACCCCCAACCCAAACCCACCATCAAATAGTGGGTCAAGCTCAACAACCCCTATTTCTACCACCTGCACCACACGCAGCCCAAACTTACTACCAACCTAACTACCCCATGATGCAACCCATGCGAGCCTGTTACAACTGTGGAGACCCAAACCACTTCAGGAACACTTGTCCACGCTTGGTGAACATCATCCATGCTCAAGCCCAAGCGAACCCAGTAAACCAAGCTAACCAAGCTCCTCCACCTGCCAGAGGAAGAGCTTTTAACATCAATGCCAACCAAGCTAGGGCTGACAACAACGTGGTCAACGGTACGTTTCTCATCAATGGTAGTTATGCATCCATATTATTCGATACTGGTGCGGATAAGAGTTTTGTGTCCTTAGAATTTGAATCTATCCTCAACCAAACTCGTGATAATCTCATGGAATCTCTAACGGTGGAAGTTGCTGACAGAAAGCCCGTTTCATTAAAATCTATTATACGCAATTGTACCCTCACTCTAAACGATCACGATTTTCTAGTTGACCTCATTCCTATGAAGTTGGGAAGTTTCGATGTTATAATCGGTATGGACTGGCTCAGCCAGCATCACGCTGAAGTAGTGTGCCGCGAAAAGTTCATTCGCATTCCTCTTGCAGACGGTCAGACCCTACGTATTTTTGGAGAAACCCCTTTGAAAGGACTCAAATTAATGTCCTGCCTTCAAGCCCGAAAATATCTCCGCAAGAACTATGTCGCATTCCTAACTCACGTCGTCAAAAAGGGAAACAAAGAGAAGAAACTCGAAGATATCCCAGTTGTGAAAGAATTCCCACAAGTCTTTCCTGACGACATTTCAGGACTCCCTCCTGTGAGAAAAGTCGAATTCCGCATCGATCTTGTACCTGGCGCTACACCAGTCACAAAATCTCCTTATAGGTTAGCCCCATCTGAAATGCAAGTGCTGGCCAGTCACCTGCAAGAGCTGACTGACAAGGGATTCATACGTCCTAGCTCCTCGCCTTGGGGTGCACCTGTTCTTTTTGTGAAGAAGAAAGATGGAACGTTTCGCATGTGCATTGATTATAGAGACCTCAACAAGCTAACGGTTAAAAATCGCTATCCACTACCTCGCATCGATGATCTCCTAGACCAACTTCAAGGCGCCACCTGCTTTTCAAAAATCGACCTTGGTTCTGGTTATCATCAACTCAGAGTACATGAAGAAGACGTCCCAAAGACCGCCTTTCGGACTCGTTATGGTCATTACGAATTCATGGTCATGCCATTCGGTTTAACCAACGCCCCCGCTGTATTCATGGATCTAATGAATAGGGTATGCAAACCCTACCTCGACCGTTTCGTTATAATCTTCATCGACGATATCGTTATCTACTCCAAGTCTAAATCCGATCATGAGCGACACCTTCGACTCATCCTTACACTCTTAAGGACTGAAAAGCTCTACGCTAAGTTCTCATAATGCGAATTCTGGTTAGGAAAAGTACAATTCCTTGGACATGTCGTCAATGACAAGGGAATACATGTCGATCCTTCAAAAATCAAGGCAGTGCAAGAATGGCAAGCGCCACGTACCCCTACCGAAGTAAGGTCATTTCTTGGTTTGGCTGGTTACTATCGCCGCTTCATTGCCAATTTTTCCCGTATTGCTGTACCACTCACGGCTTTGACTCATAAAGTAAAACCCTTCATATGGGGACCTAAACAAGAAGAAGCCTTCCAAACTCTAAAGCAAAAACTTTGTGACGCACCTATCCTCACACTCCCTGAAGGTTGCGATGACTTTGTAGTATATTGCGACGCATCAGGGCAAGGGCTAGGCTGTGTATTAATGCAAAGAGGAAAAGTGATAGCCTATGCTTCTAGCAACTCAAAGTTCATGAGAAGAATTACACCACCCACGACTTGGAACTTGGAGCCGTTTGTTCGCTCTCAAGATATGGAGACATTACCTCTACGGTACCAAGTGTGAAATATACACTGACCACAAAAGTCTCCAACATATCTTCAACCAAAAGGAGTTGAATATGAGGCAACGAAGATGGGTCGAACTTCTTAACGACTACGACTGCGAAATTCGGTATCATCCTGGCAAGGCAAACGTGGTGGCTGATGCACTCAGTCGAAAAGGTTATGCGAACTCCATTCGTCTTCTATGTTCGCAAATCATAACCGACATCAAAGATCGAATCCGAGCAGCTCAACATGTTTCTGTAACAGAAAATGACGTACGCGATGAGCTGTCATGTGGAGCTGAGCTCAAAATCGAAGCCAAATTCGACGGTATTCTATACTATTTAAATCGCATATGGATTCCCGATCGCGATAACCTTCGTGATTTCCTTATGAATGAGGCCACAAAACACGATACTCTGTACACCCAGGAGCCGACAAGATGTATCAAGACCTACGATACACCTACTGGTGGCCTGGCATGAAAAAGGATATCGCTGTTTTTGTTTCCAGTGCCTTACCTGTTCCAAAGTAAAAGCTGAACATCAAAGACCTTCAGGACTTCTAGTCCAACCCGAAATACTGTATGGAAGTGGGAAAACATAACCATGGATTTCATTACCGGGTTACCTCGCACCTCCAGTGGGTATGACACCATATGGGTAATAATCGATCGCCTTACAAAGTCAGCTCACTTCATTCCAATTCGCGAGGACTTCAAAAACGAGAAGTTAGCTCGTATCTACATCAGCGAGATCGTAAGCCGTCATGGTGTACCTTTAAGCATCATTTCAGACCGTGATGGTCGTTTGGCGAGCCGTACAACCGCCTGGGTACACGATTAGACCTCAGTACCGCTTTTCATCCTCAAACTGATGGACAATATGAACGCACCATCCAAACTCTTAAAGACATGCTTCGAGCATGTGTCATAAATTCAAAGGGAATTGGGACGCTCAACTACCATTAGTTGAATTTTCGTACAACAATAGCTATCATTCAAGTATCGGCATGGCTCCTTTCGAAGCTTTATATGGTCGTAAGTGCCGATCTCCAGTATGTTGGCACGAAATTGGGGAATCACAAATCACCGGTCCAGAGTTAATTCAAGAAACAACCGACAAGGTCATTCAAATTCGAAACAATCTTCTAGCGGCTCAAAGTCGTCAAAAGAGTTATGCAGACAAACGACGAAAGCCCTTGGAGTTTGACATTGGGGATCAAGTACTTTTAAAAGTATCACCGTGGAAGGGAGTGGTTCGTTTTGGCCAGAAGGGCAAGCTAGCACCACGCTACGTAGGACCTTTCAAGATACTCGAAAGAGTAGGTCCTGTAGCATACAAGCTTGACCTACCAGAAGAGCTCAACAGAATTCATCCCACATTCCACGTATCAAACTTGAAGAAGTGCCTCACCGATGAAAACCTCCATATTCCGCTAAAAGACATTCAGATCAATGAATCTATGCACTTCATTGAAAGACTAGTAGAAATCATGGACTTCGGAGAGAAGGTTTAAGACGAAGTCGTATTCCAATTGTCAGGGTGCGTTGGGAGTCAAAACGAGGACCTGAGTTTACTTGGGAACGTGAAGACTCAATGCGAGAGAAATACCCGCATCTTTTTCCTGTTACCAGTACTACTTAAATTTCGGGACGAAATTTCTAAAAGTAGGGGATACTGTAACATTCGTCGAAAAACGGGTTTTCAAAACCCGCTTCGTTTATCAATCAAATATCAAGTAATAAATTTCGTTGTGTATTTATGGTTGATATTAATTTTAAAAGATACATAATTAATAAATATATTAGAATATAAAAACCATAATTTAAAATTACTAATATATAATGAATAAAAAAAATAAATGTAGACGCCGGGTTTCGAACCCGGGTCACCCGCGAATCCAAACACACAACACACCGCTACACCACATACTCAACATCTGATACAACCAAATCAAATAACCTTTTATACTCTCGTATATCTTGGACGGGTTCAAATTGCCGCCCAGTGTAACGGCACCCAGTCAACCGGAAATCACCAAGATTTCCGTTCCTCTGAAATTGATCACGAAATTTACTCTAATCATGGACCTAGACTCAATTACGAGTCAAACCATATTCAAATCGTGAATAAATGTCGATTAACCATAACCGCTTTTGACCAAAACCGAAGCACAATTCAAGCAACCTCCTTTCACTATAAATAGAGAGTTCTGAAATCATTAGAAGGCTTACACACTCCTAAAACTGCTTGCAATCTTTATTCATCAGAAACCTCGTCGGAAAACACTTGATATTCGTCGGAATTCTCGCCGGAAAGATCAGAAACCTCTGTTCGGTATATCCTTCACTAACCCTTTTCATTATTATTTATATCATGTGTAATTAGTTGGAGATTTATGAATGAAATGCTAAAACAAATCAACCAAAATCAGGTTCAACAATCCTGATCTTCTCAATAAAGAAGATGAACTGGAGTCATCGTTAAAGGAATTTAAAAACCGATATAAACCGGGTTAGACACACAGTCCAGTTGGTTGTACTGTGTGCATATAAAGTCCAAGGTCCCGGGTTCGAACCACGTTCATGTTCTGATCTGCTTCAATGATTCAAACCCTTTTTATAAAACTAAATTATGAATCACGGTAGTAAGTTTATAAAGTTAATTAAAAATTGTATATCCAGCGAGTTAAACACACAGCCCAATTGGTCGGGCTGTGCACACACTCGAAGCAAAGGTCAGGAGTCGAATTGGTTCCATGCCATAGCCCCTGCAATAATCAAACCTTTTTATTTAATCAGTGTAAGAAAAGGTGTGGTAAGTGTATAAATATAATTAAAACCAGATAATTAAACGGGTTAGACACACAGTCCAGCGGTGGACTGTGTGCAAATAAAACACGCACGTCCCGAGTTCGAATCGCACACGTACCGACTTTCAGAATTAAAACCAACATTTTTACAACTGAATCAGAACAAGTCACAAATGTTTATAAGAGTAATATAATTCATAAGTTTAACAGATTTGACACACAGCCCAACTGGTTGGGCTGTGCGCACTCGAACCGAAGGACCCGAGTTCGACTCCGGGTCCCTGCAACCGGTTCGGCCATATAAATCATTTTTAATAAAAATCAAATAAGTTTAAAATTAATTAGTATATAAATATAATTAAAACAGAGAATATTTCGGGTTAGACACGTAGCTCAGTTGGTAGAGCTGCGTGCACGCATACGAGAGGTCCCGAGTTCGAACCTCACTCAGCGCATATAAACACACAGTCCGACCGGTCAACGGTCAATGGTCATAAAAGTCAAATTTTTTTATTTTTATTTCTTTTTATTTATTTAATTAGAAAATTATTTAAAAATACTTAAAAATAAGATTATTAAGGTTAGAAAACTTCCTTAAACTCACAAAAATTAATCTAAAAATCCCATTAAAGCACTAATTAAAAATATTAATCTCAAATAAAATGTATATATTTATCGAATCATTTTGTTATTATCTAGGCTACTCTTTCCCTCATCGATTGAATCCTAAATTCGTGCGCATCCAACGTCATCAAAGAACGCACCCAATGTGAGTGAATCTCTACCAATTCCCCGTTTAATCATGTTTTGGGGTGTATCATGTGTCGTTAAATTCTTTATTATATTTAAACACTTATGCATACATCATATCCGTGATCAAATGTGTATCAATTGTTGTGTGGATTATTTGTAGTTTGGATTTATCATTTTCAGTGCACGCATTTCATTAGGCCCATCAGTTCCCCGTGGGAGACGGGTTTAGCATCAGGTGCTCATAAGATCGGCTCCGTTTGATTGAGCCTTGATCTCACATTCATCATCATTCATATCATATACTCATTCAAAGTGGTTGGTGTTTGTTTATCTATATATGTTTGCTCACATGTGATATTGCACAAAATTTCCATATTAAATAAAACAAGAAATTAATAACAATGTTTTATCAAGGTTCACTCGCCAACTTTTGTTGACCCAAAATATCCCCCGTTTTACACATGATACAGGTGATCCAGCTGAGGCAAGAAACACATAGGAAGGCCTAGAAGAATAAACCAGTTTAAGCTTTGGATTGTTTACATAGTTTCATTTCCTTGTAATTGTATGAATTTTGATTTGGATATTTAAGTTGTAATTTGAATTTAATAAATATGAAACATTTTAGTAAACATCATGAGCTTTGGAGATAACCCAATTATGCCCCGACTCTTATTCCGCTGCGGGTCGGGGTGTGACAGCCCGGGCCTTTTATAAATTTTTATCTTATAAAACATTTATTTATTTTTATTTAACATTAGGTTTATTTATTTAAGTCCTAATGTTTATCGGGTTAACTTTTACCATATACGGTATTTCACCCGTCCAACCCAATTAACTTGGTTTAATCATCAAACCTGTTTTTTTTTTAACTTGAGCACGCTCAAACTTTAATCATTCACCAATCTTATTAAGATAAGCGCAATGGCTAGGTCATAAACACTATTTGACCTTTACCGGTCTTGTCGGTTAGACTCATTAGTCTTTGGTCACTTTATACCCCATCATTCGGTATACCCACATTTTCTTTTACCTTAACCGCCTCACGTCATGCTTAAGTTTGTATTAACATTTCATTTTCGAGGATTTCCTTTTTAAAACTTGTATTGCATCTATTAGTGCCAAAACTTGTTTCTTTTAAGTACAACTATTGTCCAAATTTAATCGCTAATTCTTTACGTTCGCTAAAATTGTAGTTATTGACTAAAACCAAGTTTTAGTTCAACATTTTTTTTAGCTTGTGTCAATTACTCGCATCAAGGAATTCACGATTAATTGTTTTCTGTTTATCATTTTCATTTTATATGTGGAATTGTAATCGATTCCCACGTCTTTAACTTAGTTGACCAATATGCCCCTTTTTTTAACTTTATCCGGTAGGTTCTTTAGGCGTTCCTTTTTATTTGTGACCCGGAGGTCACATTGGTCCTGTAGACCTTTACCACTTATTTACGATCCAAAGGTCGTGATGATCCCATAGATCATTCTTTACATGTGTCATCCATTTAAATGTACTTAGTGTCAACACACCAATTTTTTTTTCATGTCATTATTTTCAAGTGTCAAGACCATTCGGGTCTCATGACCTTTTATACCATTTGTTCTCATTTTCTTTTGTCACACAAGGCCCTTTAGACCGTGAGTGTCAAAATTAATATTCTTCCTTTTGCCCGCCAATCATGGCCCTTTAGACCATGAAGACAATTTTCTATTTTATTCCAATCATAGCCCATGACTATGTTTGATCTTTATAGGCAATACCACCGTTTCTATGATTCCACGGGTCATTTATACTTTGGTTTTACATGCCCTTTTGTCAACCATGGCTCTTAATCCAAGGATTTCCTTTTCAACTATAACCCATTACCCGGGCTCATTATCCTTATGTTTCAGCTCCCGTTACCCGGTTCGCGTTTACGTTTATTTGTCCCATTATAATGTTTAAGCGCTTAAGCTTAAACCATCCACATTCTTTTCATGGGATCATTCCCTTTCCATTAACCTCGTCCTTACTACATCGGACGTATATGTGTTTATCATAAGAAGTTCATGGTATCATGTGTTTACTTGTTACTTGGCCAAAGTAAATAGTCAACACATGGTACGTTTAACCTTATTATAACTAACACAATACCTCCCATGTAAGTAAATCCTCAGTTCATGTGCGTGTCTCCGATTTTATTTGGTAAAACCTCTTTTTATTGTTATTCAACAATTATTAGTTTTATCCATTTTCGTCTCAAAACATGTAGAATGTTTTCATTTTATAAAACTTTTATACAATCACATTCATCAATGTGATCGTTACTTTTCTTCAATAAGATCTTCTTAAGAATGTCTACTTGGACGATCACCCCATCCAAGTTTTTAAATCTGAACTCTTTTTCTCTACTTTTATTATTCGCGATTGTGAATAACGTGTATTTCCCACCCAATTTCTCTTGGAAACATCATCCTGCATAGGTATTCTATCCAGATTTCCCAAGTTTTTTATTCTCGTATGCAACCGTCATTCATTACTTGAATTTTGCATAATATCGTTTATATAATAAATTAAAGTGTGCACCTGGGTGATACTCGCCCTGATGGGCTTTCATTGTAGTTCGTCCTTTGTTCGGTATCATCACTTGGTTTAGGTCCTTGATGAGCATGCCCTAATGTCATACTTCCGACCCTTCTACCATCACATCTGGTGGATCATCAGATTTCTACCATCTTCAGATGCGGGGATTATACCACTGAAATATTCAAAAATATTAGTAACATTAAAATTTAATATGAGCCCGTACTATTATACAACGCATTCTATATCACTCGTGAACAGAGCAGTTCATTATCAACACCGGTCAGTTGGTTAGGCATTAGGCCGCCTTAACCGTCTTTGGCTTCATGATCAAGTCTCGGATCAACTTTCATCTCCCTATAAGAGCACTAAGGTTGAGTTTGAATAACACTTCATATTCAATTCTCTCAACCCACGACTCTGATACCAAGTTGTAACGCCCGAAATGTGAAAAACAATATTAAAATAATTTACGGAAAATAGGCCTAGATTTTTTTTCTTTATCTTATTTAATAAAGATTATTATTCCATAATTATATTGATCCACATATTTGGATTAATAAAACATTTGCAAATGCTCATTTAGAAAATTTAGCCATGACCCGTTTGCAAAACGACTATTTGTTACGAAAACAAAACCTGTTAAATAACCAAAGATTTATAAAACAAACATAACCAACTACTAAATTGACATATTAGCGCTTAACTAAAACAAACGTTAAAGTTAAACTCCAAAATGTAAATAACTAGGTCAATTTGACCCGATAAGAAAACTATATACTTAGTGAACGAAACATCACTAAATCTTTCCATAGTTGACCCGCTTCCAAGATTTGATCACTTTCACCTTTCTACCACCAGAATTTGTGAGTTCTTTTGTTCTTTCATGTTATCGGTTCAAGTCGCCATGTTGATTCTCATGACTTATCTACCCCGTTCATAGTTCTCAAAAAATATTTCCTACATAGAAAAACACCTCAATATTAGCATTTGCTAAGTAAGGACTCATAATACTATTTAGCATTAAACATAAAGGCGTTTTTTTTATGCTCGTGACCCCCAAAAAAACAACATTGAGCCTCCACTTCATTATCTCAAGTCACACATTACGTGACTTTCTCCATTCTAATCCGGGAGCTTTTTATCCATATCTCATGTTTATCCCTGCTAATATAAAGCAATTCAGTCAATATAGATAAAATAGTAAATTTCCGCATAACTATATCAGAAGTTCATCAAACAACATATACGATTATTAATGATCATTTTTTTTATCTACGTTTAATAATTCATGTATGTATTCATAACATGCTCAATTAGGTCACATATGTTTAACGAAACAAGTGTCATTTGTTTATAAGCACTACTCGACAATCACGTGTATTTGTAATACGGGTCACAACACCAATGACTTCTTAATCTAGCATACACATCCCATATTCAAGAATTCACTCATTTCAACTCATGTAAATATATATAATTACATTAAGGTTTACAAGATAACAAAATCAAATCGATTGGTTTCTTGTAAATTCCCAAAGATTATGCAAGCACTACAAAAATATATATTTTTCACTCAGCTTTGTGTAGCTGTAGTAATTCAGTGTTTCCTCCCATTTTCATTGAGTATTTTACTTCAAACTAAAATTCTTAGCGACGGCAACTCAGAGATCTTGCCGTGGATATAAAACATGCCCCCAACGGACATTCGGTTGATTTACTATGAATTTTTAAAGACTATGAAAATCAGGAAAGAAGCTGAATTTTCAGCACTTTGGTCTCTCGACCCATTAACAATTTGCACTCTTTTTTGATGGGTTTAAACCCTAAAACATCACCAAAACAATACGTTATTGTTAAATCAAATCTCATTCAATAATTTGTGTTAAAACGTCCACCTTAAGTATAAAATTTCAAGTCAACAAGAATACTATTTAATTCAATACGAGTCCAAACATATTCGAGTCACTCACCTTCGCCCATAGGGAGCGTTGTTGCTTTATCGTCCGTTTGACCCATTGTCGTTCAAACATTATCTCGCTATCTTGACAACAAATCAAACTTGCAATTCATTAGAACATATAACATGGGCATTCATCTCATAATACCTAAGTATATATTTACCCATCATCAAACTTGCATTCTAAACCATTCTTTTACTCCAAACTTGTAATTAGTTTATTACCATTCATTTGGCCTGTTATCACCTATTTTGTATAACCACAAGTCCCAGGTCAATACTACCATATTAAGATCTAAAAGCATACTGAAATTCACTAATTAATAATAACACAAAAGTTATTGCTATAAACGAAACCATATAAATTCATTTACCCAAATGACCCATTTGGTCGATTAACCCATTCTTTGACATAACGAACTCATATGTGTCATTATGATATGATATAATAAACCAATTCACCAACTAGGTTTGTCATAGATTTACGCATACTAGTTAACTCCTGATATTAACAAATCATTTCATGTAGTAAATATGACAAATCTTTCAAAATTTCACTATATTTTGGTTTAGGCATTTAATCAAACACCTTGCGGGCATAAACTATATTCCACCATTTTTACGCTTATATGAACTCTCATACACCCAATTCATCATCAAAGATGTATACTTTCTTTGTAATTCTCAACTAGTATCATCTTTTATGTTTTTAAACAAAATCATCATTGTTTTGGGATCTTCAGTTTCTACTTAGATTTTGGTCAGCAAATTCACATATGGTTTCCATACATCTCTACCATAATCACCAAATCATGAATTTGAACCCAAATCATAACATGCAACATGAATCTATAACTCAAAAGTCACAATCAATCAGTTTAGCATAAAGACTATAGTTGTTCAACACCAAAATCACACACAATTACCCCCAATTTCATGGGGTTGAACAAAAGCATGAAGAACACTACTTTGAATTTCATCAAAATAACATAAAAAATCACTTACTAGAACCTTAGAATCAAGCAAAGAAGACAGAATCGAGACTTCAACCCTCTAATTTCGTGATCCTCATGTGAAATCAATCTCCATCCTTTTCCTTGGTTCTGTGTCGCAGAGGGGTGACCTCCTGGTCACGCCATTTATCTTTTCCCTTTCTTTTTTTTGTTTTTATTTATTTAAGGTTCTAGCATATTCACTTTTGGCCCTTATGTTTTGGTTAGTTATCTAGTTTGATCAAAACACTCTTTTCACTAATAGATAACTAATATTTTAACTAGGTTCAATATACCTAGTTACAGTACTTCATGTTAATATCAAAATGAAACATGATAACCGAAATTTAGTATTTTAGGGGTGTTATAGAAGACTATTTCCACCAATACAAACTTACTTGAAAGGTTATACACATTTTAATATCACGAAAAATTGGGATGTTACAGTAAATTATTACCGCTTGGTCGGAAATTGGACAATCGAATGCCGGATTGTGGCTAGTAAATCCGCATATTCCATTTTGATCAGTTTTGTTTGATAACTTAAACATTAGGGATTAACGACCGTGTCCTGGATATCCTTGGCTCATTACATTAGATAATGGCGACGACTAAAGCACGGGGTGTAGGCATACACCCGACAATGTGAATGCTAAATTATTTTTACCCACTAGTTGGGGATAACTCATTCGTGGGTTCATAAGTGGTGTGTACGTTAATCATGTCTCGGTCTCTATACTGGGCCCCATATGTATGGACAAACATGTAAAGCTGTTAACAAGGTTACAAGGCTGACTTTCCCAAGTTATAAAAGATTTTTCATGCCCTGTGCACTTAAATCCATTTTTGAAATGTTTTCAAAACGAGTCAGTTGGGTGTTTTAACCAGCGAAAGATGACGTATTTTCAAAAGACTAAGTTTTTAGGTACAATACGAAATAGGATGGAAGCTGCTTGGTAGTGATATAGAGGATCTTCAAATCCTTAGATCTGCCCAAAGTCTGTTACACACTTTTGTATACTTTACGATCCGCCTGTGGATCTTTCGTTACAAGCCGTTTGTATATTATTTTTCTATTTTGAACATTTGGTTTGTAATAGTAATTTAAACTCCAAGACTTCCGTTGTTCTGTGTTTAAATTGACTATGATGATATCAACTAGTCACGAGATTCCCCACCAGGGCCCACCAGTATTTTGTTAGAAATTCGGGGTGTGACAGGAAAGGAAAAACAAAAATAACATAAAAGTTTCTTTTTGTAATACTAAAAGGGTTAACAGGTCAACCTGAATCTGACGTGGTTTTTAATACATATCAACCCTAACCCGACCTGTTTTTTATATGTGTCGTGTCAGTCGACCCGAAACCTATATTTTTTTGTGTCGGATTTTGGATCGTGTCAAGAATTGCCGCCCTATGTGTCACGTTTGTCTTTGTGTCACATAGGCAATAGGTATTAACTAACCCACTTACACTCTAGCTTAATGTAAAATAAACCCCTTAACAATTAATGAGAAAAAAAAAAAGAAAAAGTAGAAAAAGAAATGTTGATTGGTGTAAAATTGTGGCCCCCGCCAATTCACACATCTTGGCGCTCGTTAGTGGGGTGGCAAAGGCCTCAATTGCTGATTCATATGTAACTTAGGGTGGGCACAAGCCCATCGTCCATCCATCCACACCAGCAGAACAAAATGGTTCACTAATAGGAGCTGTGTTTGGAAGATTGTGTAATTTGATAGGTTGACCCTCCAAAATACCACCGTTAGAACTTAAAGTCACAGTGAGGAGGGAAGAATGAAAATAACGCAACTGATTTTTTTCCAGCAAGTATGGTGGCGGTAAGCGGACGAAGGGCGCTGTAGTTTGCAAAGTTGCGAAGAACAAGTAGAATAAAGCACCTAATTATTAAAATATATGTTTTTGTTATTATGAATTCAATACATCTAAAGCACATAATCTATTAAGAGTATTCACATTGGAAACTCTTTATACATATATTCTATACAATATAAAGTAAAAAATAAAGAAAACAACAAAAACACCATTACATTAGAATCTCTATAATAGAGAAAGATTTATAGAAAGCAAAGTACAACCTCTATATTTAGCGGCTCATGTCAACCCTCTATATATTTCTTGTGGGTGTGCAGGAAAGAGAAAAAACTAATAAAATAAGTGTTTTGAGTATGGTAAGATAAGATAGAGAAGAGAGTTAGATGTGAAAGGTTTTTGAAAAGCAAACAAAATATAGAGGAAAATGTGTTTTGTTGTTAAATTATATAGGTGGAGATGGAACCTCCAATGTGAATGCCCTAAAATGCATTATTTGATTTTTTTTTACTGTTCAACTTCATTTCCCGGGTGGTAACTAAAGGGTGAGAACCAAAAGGTAATAGAAGGTGAAGACCAAATTGATTAATTATTTGAAAACAATTATCATCAACAATGATACATATGTAACACCCTGAAAATATTTTATAATGATATATATATTTTATGTTTGCCTTGATGGTAAATAATCTTGACATAATAACTAAAAATAATGTAACTTGGTTAAGTTGTTGTGTCTACTAGAAATTTTGTAATTTGAGGACTTTTATGCCTAAGCCAAAGTCTAGGGACTAAAGTGGATTAAATGCCAAAGTTAAAAATATAAATAAAGGAAAAATAAAACACACAGACAAAAAGTGTGTGTGTGTGTGTGTCGATCCAGAGAGTGAGAAAGAGGGCAAACCTAATTCTTGCTCCTTAACACCAAAATCAACAAAATTAAAAGTAAAATCAAGAAGGTTTTTGATGCATGTTTAAAGAATAAGAACCTAATCATCATCATAACACAAGGTAAGTTGTAATTTTAGTTTCTATGATATATGATGTTGGATAAAATATGAATGATTGGAGTTCTTAAACAATTGATCGATGTTATGACATGAGAAAAGGTGTAATCTAAGCGTAGGATAATAAATCCTAACTGAAATTAGATGAAGAATTTATAAAACTATGTGTTGAGATGTCAATGTGTTGTGTAAAGAAGTGGGTTTTAATCATAGTATGAAAAACCCCATGTTTGTATGAATAATATATGTAATGACATAAGTTTGTTGAAAATATGTTATATGATGTGTAATTGAACTTGATAAGTTGAGATTTTGGTTAGCCAAGGTTTAAAATGAACTAAAATGGCTAGTTAAAAAGTATGCACATAAGATGCTTGATGAAATGCCTAAGTGAATTGCCAAACTTTAATTAAAGAACCGAAAATGTTGATGGAAACATGAGGTAGAGCGTTTGGCAAATTTACATGCCTTAGTAATGGGCCGAGAAGTTCTAATGACATTTGGCTTGTATACTTTAGGCAACACAAGTGAAGCGTCGAGAAGTCAAGCCAGGGCGGACACGTGCTTGAAGGGAAAGCTTTAAGGTACGTGGCTTATTGTTTCATAGTATTTTGTTAAATTATGTGTATTCGTGTATGATTGAACAATGATGTGCTACTCATAAAGTTTGGTTTATTTAAAGGTAATGGATTTCACACAAACAACCAAATGGGTTAATATAAAGAATGATGTCGACTTTGGTTAGTTCGAAAGTGATGGATTTCACATGGACAACTAAATGGGTCGAAATAAAGAATGATGATGAGTTTGGCTTGATAAAAGTGATGGAGTTCACATGAACAACCAAACGAATCAAAATGAAGTTATAACGCACACCGAAAACGGATGCTTTGGGGAAATACTTCAGCACAAATCCGGTTAATGGATTAAGTAACAAAGATAAGCGTAAACCGGGTAACGCAAACGCGAATTATAAATCGATCAACCCGGGTAATGGGTCATAATAGGAGGATTTCGTATCCTTGAAGAGAATTCGGACTAATTGAGTACGACTTTTAAAAGGTTGAACAAGAGGAATGAGCGTAAACGCAAAGTTAATATCCCGGGTAAGGGGTGGAATCATTAATAAGTTCATTTCTAGCAAGATGATAAAATTGATATGGGTTTTAATGCTTAAACAAGAAAATGGGTCAAATAACTAAATACACAAATTGTGAAGCGATAGCATAAAACGTAAACTCATGAATCCGGGTTATAGACTTACAAGTTAAGAATGTGGGTAAATGTTTTATGGACACGTAGAAACAAGTTTCGTGCGAAACGGACGAGCATTCTGGGAGTTACGGAGCTTTCAGTAAAAAAGGGCATATTGGGCATATCTGCAGCATTGACCAGCCGTAGGCTACGACAATTGCCTTCTGTCCGGGTTTGATGAAGTGTACCATAAGCTACGGTATAACAGCCGTAGCTTACGGCGGGTCTTCTAGCTAAAATTTTATTTTGTTAATTCTTGAAACTTGGGTTATCAAACTAAGTTTCAAGTATTGTGTAACTAACGTTTAGGATGATATTGATATATAGGTGATTGCTATGATGGAATGGATGAAGGTCAAGCTAAATGACGAACCGAACACTATCAAACACTAAACTTCCGCGTTTTTTTTTTTTATTTGGAATTTTGAATCAGTCTTGTTAATATGATAAAATGTTAAATCACTTACGAGTTTTATGAACTCAATGTTTTGTATGAATGTGTTTATGCTTTATATATAATTATTTAAATGCATAATTTTATAAAACTCTATTTAAGTGAGATTGGGTCTTACAACAGAGTACAAAGACAAACTGTCATTAACAAATGATCATCAACACAACAATACACTGATCTCTCTAAAATGCAGATGAGAGATTGTAACAACTTCAACAAAACCCCAACTAACAATTGAGAGAGTGCGTAAACAAGATAAGTGAATGAATGAACAAATGCTCTGACAACAGAGCTTATATATGAGTTCAAAAATACTTTACATCCAAGCCCTTCAACAACCAGCCAAGTTGATCGTAGTCCTTGTAATATTCCACATGACCCCCTCAACATATCATGCGTAAACAAGAGAAGTGTATGAATGAACAAATGCTCAGACAACAGAGCTTATGTATGAGCTCAAAACTAGTTTACATCCAAGCCCTTCAACAACCAGCCAAGATGATTGCAGTCCTTGTAATATTCCACATGACCCCCTCAGCATATCTGATTTGTACAAACTGGTCCAGAACTATAAGCACTTGTAATAACACAATAATATGTTGTAGGACCATATGAATAAACTATAGATACACATGAACTTTTAACAATATGTAGGGTCTAAACCCCTAATATTTTGAAGATATGACTTTGATGCAATTAGTTTTGTTATTCATAGAACTGTTCTATATGGTGTCCATGGAGGTGTCTACGTGTTATGGGTGTGCACCGGGCTGTTCGGTTCGGTCCTAAGCTTCCACCGAAACTGAAATGTTCTCTCTTAGTTGTGTTATGCTTCTTCCTAATTGGGGGTTAATGGTGCCATTCTGCATGTATTGCATTCTTAAGTTTTTTATATAAACAATATTGGTTTTGTATAGCTTTGTTGTTTGATCACAAATTTCATATGTTTGTTGACAAATAATTCGTAAATGTCCTTCGACTTATTTGATGTGCTGCATTAACATAATTTGGATCACGTATCTGGGGTTGGGCATTTGGACCCTAAGTTGATCAATCTCAAACTGTTGTTCTACACTGAACTCAGTCCTTAACTACATATTTGTTTACCCGATATATTTTTTTTGATTCATTATATGATTTGCTGTCATGTTATGTTATTCTCATCACCAAACTAGCCCTATTTTTTGCTATTGATTCTTATGGTGTTCTATTGTTCTGTTGACTTCAAACACAATTCATGTTCATATGGGTATTTGGCTTCACTCGGATGGTCGTAGCCAGGGCGGTTAGCCACTTCAAGGCATATTCTTTTTTTTTTCTGATCTCCCTGTTTGGGTTACCGACACCACCGAAAGAAACAGACGTGCCAATCAAGATGCAGATTCATGCCATGGCTTATGCTTCTCAAGCTCCAAAATCTCTACGATGTTATTAACTGCAAATACTGTATTACCTATATAAAAAGTTACAACTTTTAAGTTTTACCTCCATCGTGGTGTGCTTGAGATACTATGATCACAAGGCGAAATTAGAAGAGGGTTTAATGGTGGACACATATTGAGGTACAAGTTAACGATTTGTTTATTAAATGCTTTACATGTACATTGAATTAACAGCCACATGCACTTTTAACAAATGGTTTTTGATCTCTTTGCAAACCTGTAGATGATAAAATAGAGAAGAGTACTTTGTTCAATTAGAAAGTAAGTACAATAGCTATGGATTTCATGTCACCAACTAGCATATGGTATGCACTTTAAAGTTTCAAATCGCATGTTGGTTCTTTCCATTTTACCTAACCTCGCATTGTCTTGAATGATTTTTCTTAGAGTTAAATGCCACTTTAGTATGTTGTTTTACCAATTTAGTTCAAAGGTTTTATTTTTCGCATGTGGATCCAAAAAGGTTTCACCATTGCCATTTTATTCCACTTGGTTAACTTATCAATTATTTCTATTGATGAGAAGGGCAATTCGGTCATTTTATATGGCCGAATTGCCTTCTAAACAGAATTACATATACAATGACCGAAATGTACGAAGCATAAAACGAAATGTACGTTGAACCACACACGCATGTAGGCCGTGTTAACTCGAAACGTAAAACAAAAATCTGCGAAATATGAAAAGTACGGGGGACCAAAGTTGAAAGTAAAAAAATTATGAGATTAAATTGAAAAAGATGAAAACTTTTGGATTGAAAGTAAAAAGTCAAATAGATTTGAGTCAAGAATGTAAGATCAATTTTCTTTTGAGAAACTCCTAAAGCATTTGAGTACAACACATATATATACAACTATATTGCTAATTTATAGTTTGCTAATAGCCAAATTTGTCCTTTTATGTATTTTGTGGACTTTGTATTAGAGCCTTTTGTATATATGATCTCACCTGTTGCAACTCACGGGCCGAATTACTAGTTTCAAACATATAGCAAACATCAGTTTAATTTGCATTTACATAAGTTTGAAATATTTGCTCCTAAAAGCAAAACCGTTGTCCTAGCAACTTGTTCTAAGAGCACCCATAATGGAAGTTTGTGGATGTCTGGGTGATGTGGCGGAAAAACCGAACAAGCAAGATGGTTTGCGAACATTGTGGCACTCATCCGAATGGAATGATTGGCTACCAAGTCTGAATATGCGGAGGAGTGGGCCCTAAAGTTGGGGTTTTGATATATAAAAAAAAAACACTTATAAAACTAAAATACTACGTAAACAAATATCAATTTAAAATCACATATAAGCTTAACTAAAAACTTAAAATCACATATAAGCTTAGCTAAAAAACTACGTAAACAAATATTATTAAAATTAATTTTAATTTATATATATTTTATTATTTACCTATTTATGTAATACAAAAAGAGATAATCTAAAAGTAAATTGATATATATTAAAATGATTGTAAAAGTAGGCAATGGTATAAAGTGTAAGGTGAAAATTGCCCAAATGAAAAAAAAAATAAAACTTTTGAGGAAGGTTTAAAAATGTAATGTGACGCTGAAGTAACACTTCGTGAAGTTCTTTGCACTTCCCATATTGTGATCCCATATTGTGAGTGTTCTAATACCAATTATAGAGTATAGAGGCAGAATTGGACCCACATATATCGAGGGCGGGGTCTTGGACCCTAATATTTTTTTTAAATAGTAGATTTGATATATAAAATTTTCTAAAGACCTCATAAAAATAATTAGGTGGACACCATAGTAAGAAAAAGAAAACTGTTTACTAACAAGAATTCGTAGGTTCAATTCTTCTACAGCTTGTCTTTCAGAAGCAAATATGAAATCATACACCCTGCCTCCAACACAATCCAAAGATGGTAACTTGGCCTCATTTTAGTTAATAAACACCAATTCATGCATGTTTCGAAAATAAAATATATGAAGATTAACATTAACACTTGAATAAGATCTATATGTTTTATTGATTTAACAAGGTCGGTTTAAGAATTTGGACGCAGAGTTCCACATGGACTCACGGTTGAGGCAATAACGGCGGCACTTCATGTTTCGTGCGACTACTATCGATAGGTGTTCAAATGAAGACGTGAGGAGATGAAAACGTGGAGAGCTCCCTAGAGCGATTTATGCATTTAACTTGAACAAAGGAAACTAGTCATTCGGTGGTTGTCAGAAAATTAGCCGGATTCAGGTAGAATTAGATAAAAAATAAAATTTCACCCGTTTTTATAAATACTTTTAAAATCACCTGTTATATGTTCCTTTCAAATCACCCATCTTGTTATATGTTCCTCACCAAGGCTTCAATTATTTTTTTTTGTTGTTAAAATTTAAACATCGAAAAAAATGGACTCCATTAGGAAAAACTCCTAGGTCCGCCACGGCTTAGAGTGGGCGAACATGTCCTTTTATTCTATTTTTATTTTATTTTATGGTAATTGAATAAATTTTGTTAGCACTGAATAAGAATAACTCTTTTGTTAACATTGATATTACGATGATGTTTGCAACATACTAATTTTTGGAACGTTGATATAAATGCCATATTATTTAGTATTATTATTAATGTTGTTATTATTATTATTATTCATGTTGTTGTTATTATTATTATTATTATTAGTATTATTTTTATTATTGTTACTACTATTATTATTATTATTATTACTATTATCATTACTATTATTATTATTATTATATTTACTATTTTTTTATTATTAGTCCTACTATTATTATAGTATTACTATTATTATTAGAATTACTATTATTAATAGTATTATTATTATTAGTATTAGTATTATTATTATTAATATTATTACTACTATTATTAGTATTATTATTTTATATTAGTATTAGTATTAGTATTATTATTATTAATATTATTACTACTATATATTAGTATTATTATTATTATTAGTATTATTACTACTATTATTATTAGTATTACTATTATTATTAGTATTATTATTATTATTTGTATTATTACTACCACCATCACCACCACCACCATTACCATTGTTATTATTACTATTACTATTATTAGTATTACTATTATTGTTAGTATTACTATTATTATTATTATTATTATTATTATTATTATTATTATTATTATTATTATTATTTAGAAATTCGAATTATTGCCCCTTGAACACGATACCATGGCGTTGGTATAAATGTGTAATGGGTATCTCTCGAACGTGATTCCAATTTGTAACGGTAATTATCTTTTGACGGACCGTTATTTCTGTGATTATCAAGAAGCCACGTCTATACTTATTACTAGTTTAGAAAGTATAGTTCAAACCCATGTCTAACGATAGAATTATTCAAAGTCGTTGCTCTTAAGTCATACAAAAGTCAATATATAACTAAGTATCCCTATTGATTCAACCACATAAACATGATAACACTATCCATCTTCAGTTCACTTGAATAGTTGCAAAATGGTTACTCTCATCATCTTCATAGTTGTGTGCTCCAATCTAATAACCAGTCGTTTTCCTGCAGCCTCTGCTGTTTCAACTATCAAAGTTGGTGACAGACTCAACGTCACTTCTCAGCTTGTTTCCCTGGTAGGAACTTCACGTTGGGCTTCTTAACCATTCCAGAAACAAACTTCACTTACGTAGGAATTTGGTATACGAACGATGTACAGTTCAGGAAAGTATGGGTAGCCAACCCATCTACTCCGATCATATCAAATTCTAGCGTTCTCATGATTAATCCCAACACATGCAAATTGGTCATTGCGACAGGAGGAATAACCCTCGTAAATATCTCAGATAATCAATCTGGTATACTTCTAATATGTCTGCAACCCTTCAAGACACCGGTGATTTCAGCTGAAGAATGAAGCTCACAACCGAATTCTCTGGCGAAGTTTTGATTATCCAACCAACGTACTTTTACAGGGTATGAAGCTCGGGTCAGACTTTAGAACAGGCCGTAACTGGATCATAACTTCTTGGCTAAGCGATAAAATCCCTGCTTTCAGTGATTTTACTATGAGTTTGGAATCCGATAAAGACAGCTTACTGATTCGAAGGCGAGGGAAGCCATACTGGACTAGTGGGGATTTGGATTTTCATCAACAAACATTTGACTTTATGGTTGAGACCTATCCATATACTCAACACTGGTACAATTTCAGTTATGTATATGATAGTGAAGAAAGATATATGAGCTTTCGTCGCATCAATGGTGCTACACCAATGTTAATTTTGATGGCTAACGGCCAAGTTATTGATGGTGATGGCAGTCAGAGTGTGAGCCCTGAGTTCTGTTATGGGTATGGTTGGGCAATGGGTGTGTGACAGTACAGATCCGCGCCAGTGTAGGAGTGAAGATGATCGATTTCTTCTAAAGGATTGGGAATTTACTTCTGGCACGTATGAACTTTCAGATGGTAATTCAAACCTAAGCTTCAGTGATTGTATGGTGAGATGCTGGAATGATTGTCATTGTTTGGCGTTTAACTCTCGTTATAATGGAGTTGGATGTAATATATGGAGAGAAAGCAAACCAGCCAAGTTAGGATTAACACACTAGGGACTTCTGTTGATCGAAAGTATGTGCTTGTTTCTAGGAAGAAAGGTAACATAATCGTGATTCATTCAGTGGTTTGCTGGTTATTGAATATGTATTTTTATCACTTTATTGTTCATATTGTCAACAATATAGCCATAGCGATGAAGGTTCTATGCAGAATATTAAATATTGTGAGAACACGCAGAACAAAATGGATCACTCATTTATTCAATCCTAAAGACCTAAAAAGTAAATGAAAATGTTAGAAATGTACGATTTATTGTTTCTCACACTAGAATTCAAAATAAAATATGAACAATTTTCAAGTTTTATATAACTTACACATATGTAGGTTATGTGTAGTTAAATTACCTACATGTATATATGCTATGTGTAGGTAAAAATATATGGGTTTTTTATGCATATATAATACACATATGAATGTAAGAAACATAAAATTTTAAAAATATGAACCTTAAATCCCAAAATTTAGTGATTTAGGATTGTTTTTTTTTGTTCTTGCAATAATTAGTGTTATGTAATGATCCTCATCCTATAGCCTTATTATCATTAATGATAGCTAGCTTAAATGTGGAAGTAATATGAGCTAAATTAGGATGTACACGAAGCCTGTATAGAGGATATGGCGTCAAGATCTAACACAAGACATTGTACACAGGAAGTGATGATGAAAACTCGAGTCCGGTACCCTTGTTGTGAGCATTTTTCTGCTTCTCTTGTTCTTCAGTCTGTTTGGTCTTAAGAATAGAAAGCGTGAACAAGAAGGTATAACAAATGACATTCCTTTATATTATACGGTTATTTTTACATATATCACCTTCCTAAGTGGTCTTATTACAAATTTACCCAGCCCTTTTGTTTAATTACATATTTCCTTTTGGTTATCTTTTGATGTTTGTTTTTTTGGGTCACATGGTTTTGATTGTAGAGAGACAAAAAAATGAAGATACACACTTACTTGAACTGATGGCTTCAGAAAACTCCAACAATTTAAGTGATGCTGAAAGGGGAGGCAGAAAAGGAGGTGCTATGGTAGTGTTCAGCTTTGCTGCTATAGTAACAGCCACAAATAATTTCTCGGATGAAAATAAACTTGGAAAGGGTGGTTTCGGACCTGTTTATAAGGTATTTGAATCTTTCCATTTGACATGTGTTTTTAAGACTGTCAGCTATTTATGTGGCTTACAAAGCGCAATTTAATGTCTTATGACAAAAGGGGAAACTTAGCGATGGACGGGAAGCTGCAATTAAAAGGCTTTCAAGAACATCAAGACAAGGGCTAGTGGAATTCAAGAATGAACTTATACTTATTGCCAAACTTCAACATACAAATCTTGTCCGAGTTCTAGGTTGTTGCATTCATGGTGAAGAAAAGATGTTAATTTATGAGTACATGCCCAACAAGAGTTTAGATTTCTTTCTCTTTGGTAAGAAACATACTGATCTACATGTCTACAATGGTTTGAACTTGGATACCAGTTTGATAACATATTGATAACCACTGAACAGATGAAACCAGGAAAGCACTACTAGACTGGCCAAAACGATGGAACATCGTTGAGGGAATTGCTCAAGGATTACTTTATCTACATAAATACTCCAGAATGCGAGTAATCCATAGAGATCTCAAAGCGAGTAATGTTTTGCTAGACGAAAGTATGAACCCCAAAATTTCTGATTTTGGTCTGGCAAGAATTTTCAAACAAGATGAGACTGAAGCAATAACCAAAAGGGTGGTTGGTACATAGTATGATCACACTCTAAAAAATTCTAGTCGGATTACTTATAATTGTTTTCTTACCAACCCTAATCCAGTTACATTATGTAGTGGTTACATGTCACCGGAGTATGCAATGGATGGGACTTTCTCGGTGAAGTCTGATGTCTTCAGTTTTGGAGTCTTAATGCTGGAAATTGTGACCGGAAGAAGAAATCCATGCTTCTCTCATCTTGACAAAACAGTCAATCTTATCGGATATGTAAGTCTAGTTTGCAAATTTGATTCTTCTACATCTAGTGTATAAGAACAGTAATTCTTTTGAACACAAAAGTCAAAACGTAGCATACACAATTGACTTGTAAATGATTTTAGGCATGGGAGCTGTGGCAACAAGGAGATGCAATGCAATTGCAGGATCTAACTCTTGCTGATAGTTGTGTTGAACACCAATGGTTGAAGACTATTCATGTTGCACTTCTTTGTGTCCAAGAAAACGCAGTGAACAGACCAGGGATGTCTGAGGTGATATCTATGCTTAATAACGACACTTTGTTGTTACCTGTCCCGAAACGACCTGCATTCTTCTTTGGAAGGACTGTGTCTATGTCAACGGTAGTCGTAGGGAATGCAGAGGGCGGCTCTGTGAACAACATAACCATGACACAATTGGAGGCTCGATGGCATATCATGTTGCTCATGGCCAAAAGTAATATAATTAAATTTTGTCATATATGAGAACTGATAATAATTCTGTTGTTTGAACCCTTTAGGTTTTGTTATGGCTCTCTAGCCATTGATAGCACAAAATTTCACTTTTTACCTACTTTTTTTTATGATTTGCCAAAGTTGTCTTCCAAATTACAAAACATTATATTTCATAGATAAAAAGTGAGTTGAAACTAAAATATTAGGATCAACAAAGGACTTATACTGCACAAGAGGAAAACAGTTGAAAATTCATACTAATGATCCATAGATAAGTGAACTAGCTACAACCATTACGCTACGTGTGTAGTGTTAGACATGAATATTTATATTTATAAGCTAGATATTATAACTTTCATTATTCATTTTATTTTTTATTATTAGATATAGGGTATAGCGGTTATCGGTATTAACATGTATGTATATATACTCTGTATCATGATCTGATTAATTCATTAATTCATTTTATGAACATTTAACTCTCATTCATCGAAACCCTAAGTCAGATTTCCAACAAAGTGGTATCAGAGCAACATCGATCAAATCCCTGGTGTAACACCCTGTAAAATCGTGTCCAATAATATAGTGACACGTGTTATATTTTATATAATTGTCTGTTAAAGACCAATAAGAACTAAAGGCGTCAACATGCTCAAGATTGAGCCTCTGAGTGACGAACCGATGTCAACATGCATAAATAATAGCCTCTGAGTGACTGATACGTCAACATGCTTAAATCATTAGCCTCTAAGTGACTGATATGTCAACATTCTTGAAACTTGGCCTCTGAGTGACTAATACATCAACATGCCTAGCCTCTGAGTGACATCGGAATCAACATGCTTGTGATAAGATTCTGAGTGATCCTTTGTGAAGTCCTAACTCTCATACGTACCGTTTGTTGGACGAGAGAGTTCAATTTTGTAAATATGTGAAAGTTGGATAATGGAGGGATTAAAAGTGTCAACATGTTAATTTATACCTCTGAGTGACCTTTTAACGAACCGAGAGCTCGACAATGTCCGGGCATAATCCCGGGTATGCCAAGTATTGGCTACGAAGGGCTAAAAGTGCCAAAATAGTATTTAAAATCATTTTATAAGCTTTATATAGTTTAGGGTCCAAAGTGTCAAATTTTAAAACTGAAATAGGGGCGGTCGCGGGCCGCGAGAGACCCGGCCTGTGTCTCTCGCGCCCCGCGATAACAGACCTGCAGCAGAAAGTTTGTTTTGGAGCCCAAGCAAAGCTCCAAAACCATTAAATTGAAACCATGGCCTTCCTAATCAGCTATGCCACGTTTTGGGACACTTGTAAGCTTCTTCTTACACCCCTAGACACCTGGCTTCACCTCATTTGAGCTCTCCAACTATAAATAGGTGCTTAAGTTCATCATTTCAACTTGCACATTTCTTATTCACTCTTCTCCCTCCTCTGTAAGTTCCTAACTAAAAGATGCAGTCCCACATAGTTCTTTTGCATCTAGGAATCACTAGTAAGTGTTCCTTTCTTGTGCATTTTCGTTTATAGGCTTCTATAGCCTAAAGGCCAGCGTTTTACGTAAAACGCTTTAACTTTCGGTTAAGACCATTATGGTCCAGCCATTGTTCAAAATGAACATGGCTAAGTGATCATAGTAAGGAAGGTGTTAGTCCCTAAAAAGGGCACCTCCTGAAGATCACGTTTGCTAGACCAATTGACGGGTCAAAGTTATGATATTAAAAAGTCAAACAGGCCATTTTTCGGAAAAATCATGAATTGATCTTATATATGTGATGAAACCTGTTTTGACACTTAAACAAGTTGGTAATAAATATTAGAACATGTATGAACATATTCGGCTGGTCAATTTCAGTTCTAGGTCGGTTCGCAACCGAAAGTCGTAAGGTTTGACTTCTGCTTTGACTTTCGATTCTGACCCGATTTAGATTAGTTACCCACTGATCTAAAGTTGCATTATGATCATAATATAATATAGCATAACCCTCTGAGGTTATATTACATGATCATAATCAGAATCCAAGTTTATGCGCAAATTCCATAATTATGCCATCTTTGACCAAAATGCCATTTTTGCATAAAACAAGGTTTTAAATGGTAATGAGCTTGAAAATGAATTTCTACTGATATAATATTATAAGTAGGATTATTTGGGATGTTAAACCAAGTTATAAACTGAGTTTTTAAACAAGTTCTTAAACTATGTCGATAAATGACGGTTTTAGCCCCTGTGGCTTATAAAATAGTTTTAATCAAATCTTTTAAAGGTAAATCACTTACCTACTGATATGTTATATTAAATAACATATTTTAAACATTTTAGTCTGATCCAAATGTCAGTTTTCATAAACAACGCTTAAGGACGTCATATTACGACATAAGCGCCATTTCGGCGCATAGTATAGTTTTAAACCATATTAGTGGACCAAGACTTGTCACCTACTGAATTAAAACTTATTTTAAACATATTTTCAGTAGGTACTTATTATAAACTCAGAATCCCAAATAATTTATAAACTATGTGTAAAATGACCAAAATGCCCATTCGGTGCATAGTTTGGTCATAAAAGGTAAAATACACATATAGTTGATATCCTAGTGATATTATATCATAAATAAATTATTTTTCCAGAATACTCATGATCATAAACTTAAATTTTATTTAAGTTCTTTTTATACGATACGAAATTACCGAAATGCCCCTATAAGGCATACTTTCGTTTTAAAACCTCAACAGGCATACAAGTTGATATCCTACTCATATCTTAACTTATTTAAAGTATAATGGCATATAGAACTTGTCCATAACTTATCCGGTTATCCGATATCGCTATTATGTTCACAGTTACGTATATGTGACTATTTTACGGAATTCAACCGTAATGGGTTTAATCTTATCATTTTAAGTTCAAAATCCAGAATATTTATAGTTTACCCATATTATACAAGTCAAGTACTTGTCGGGTTTAAACTACATTCTATCTGATCATCGTTTAATCAAGCGTTATACGTAATGATCATGTACACTATTCGGTTTATACAACCGTTAGTATTTAATTGGCTAGTTTATGCCATAATCCAGACTAGAGCCTTCTCGGTAAAAGCTATCTGGACTCGGTACTTTTGTATATGGCTGAGTTATTTAAAATTAAAAGAAGAAAGCAATCTCAGGTAAATACTCTCAACTTATTTCCCCTATAAGGGCTTGGGATATGGTAAATTATTATTGCATGGTCCATTACATGGTTAACCTTCCTAAGATAATAAAAGATTTTGTGCCGTTTGCACTTGAAATCATTTTAATATTTTTAAAATGAGTCAGTTGGGTGTATTTACCAGCGTAAGCTGACGTATCCTCTAAAGACTAATCTGCAGGTACAACACGAAATTAAGCCGGAAGCTGCTCGGTAGAGAATAAGAGGATTCTTGTAAATCCTTAGATCTGCCTAAAGTCTGTTTTGTATTCTTTCTTGTACATCTATGATCCACCTGTGGATCTTCTATTACAAGCTTGTATATTATTTTGTATTTTCGAACATTCGGTTTGTAATAGTAATTTTACTCCAAGACTTCCGCTGTGCCATGTTTAATTGACTATGATGTTATCAACTGTTGTCACGATACTCCCCACCCGGGCACATCGGTGTATGGATTTAAGGGTCAGAAATCCGGGGTGTGACAGGGTTGGTATCAGAGCCAACATTTGAGAGAATTAAACACTAGCCTTTTGTGTTTAGTCTCAAACTTACATGAGCACATTCCGTAGACTCTCGAGTCTAGGCATTTGACCTAGGATTACTCATTTCTTTATTAAGTTATGGTATGTTTTTGAATCGATTTTCAACAGGAAAATGCCGCCACGTGTGAGAGGACAAAGTGGACGAGGAAAAGGTCCAATGAGAGGAGGACCATCAGGGCATATTCCCCCTCAACCTCATAATTCAGATAATTATCAAGAATCAGGGGATTCGTCTCCATGGCAACCAGCGAGACGCTCCGTCTCTAAAAATCACTCGCCCTCACATTCCTAAAATTCTTACCACTCACACCATTCTTATCATTCTCACCATTCCCATTCTCATCACTCCTACCATGAAGAGTTTAAGCCCAACCATTACTTAAACACGCCTCCAGCCAATCAAAATCAGTTGGACGAGCCACATCCTATGGACGAGGACTCCGACCCGGAGATGCCACTGTCGGGATCAAATGTGCATCCCATTCGAAATTTCGAGCGATTCAAACTCGTACGCCGGATCGCCCTACCAAGGTCCTAATGAGTGGGACCAATATTGGAATCAATTTACTTTTGCCAACACTCCTTCTCACCATTCTCAACCACCACCTGTTGAAGAAGATGTCCACATGGAACCCGTGGACCAACCTCAACCACCACCTGAACCACCAAGGAGGAAGCATGGAGCACGTATGTCGGTGCGTGCCGGACAAAGGTCGGGATCGCTGCCACCTTTGCCCTGTTCTTACCCCACCATTCAAGAGGACCCACAAATGGGTGGACCATCTAATATTCCACCTATAGTGGAACCAACACCAACACCAATACCTGCTGTTCAACCACCACCATCGGGTTATACTAACCCAATTCCCACGTATCCAGACACGTCTGGATATGATCCTTTTAACCCGCCTACACCGGTAGACTATCAAGCATGGTCGCAAGACCCATATATGCAGGCAGTTATGCACAACGCACTTTTTCCGTCTCCTTTCCCACCTACAGGATATCCAACTTATGGGTACCAGTATCCGGTTATGCCACAACCACAACCCCAACCTCCGCCATCCCTTGAGGCCATTAATGAGGCCTTAGAGAGAATGAAAGAAATGCAGCAGCAAGCAGAGAAAACGGAGAAGAAGACAAATAAGTTCTTCAAGAAACTCTCCAAACTAGTCAAGGGAAAGCAAGACGACTGAAGTTTTTGTATTATATGTAGTCCCTGCGTGGACATTATTATTTCTTTAGTCCCTGCGTGGACATTATTATTTCTTTAGTCCCTGCGTGGACATTATTATTTCTTTAGTCCCTGCGTGGACATTTTGTTTCTTTAGTCCTTGCATGGACAATCAGTTTCATTTATTTGTTTCAAGTATTATAATTTCTTATGGAAATTTAATGAAGTACTTTGGAATTATATATATATGTATTCATCCTCTTGAAAACGAGCGTCTCAATTTTATTTGAAATTTATGCTCTGCGATATAATTCCAAAAAGATTTTAATGGTTTTGATTTGCCAAGTGGCTCAAACCACATATTTGGGCAAATATATAAGATAGTTAAGGGAAGTTATCCTTCTATCTAGAGGTGATGGACTAAGTTCAAGCCTCCAAGTCATTAAGGTCAATGCGACCGGGACTTATAATCAACCATTAAGATCCTCTTATGTTAACATTCAAGTAATGTGCATACTCTTGGTAGTGTGACTTGAGGAATCACGCTAGCCTTCAAGGTTATGGACTATGTCCTAACCTTATATAGCCTTTGTGACCTGTGTTGTCCCAGCTTAAAAGCCTTTGTGATCTATGTGATCCCGGCTAGTATCACCAGTGTGGTGATAAAACATCCATAGAGATGTATTAAAATATAACCTTTGTGATCTATTTGATCCCGATTATATAGCCTTTGTGACCTATGTGGTCCCGGCTTAAAAGACTTTGTGATCTGTATGATCCCGGCTAGTATCACCAGTGTGGTGATAAAACATCCATTAGAGATGTATTAAAATACAACCTTTGTGATCTATTTGATCCCGGTTGTATAGCCTTTGTGACCTATGTGGTCCCGGCTTAAAAGCCTTTGTGATCTGTATGATCCCGGCTAGTATCACCAGTGTGGTGATAAAACATCCATTAGAGATGTATTAAAATATAACCTTTGTGATCTATTTGATCCCGGTTATATAGCCTTTGTGACCTGTGTGGTCCCGCTTAAAAGCGTTTGTGATCTATGTGATCCCGGCTAGTATCACCAGTGTGGTGATAAAACATCCATTAGAGATGTATTAAAATATAACCTTTGTGATCTATTTGATCCCGGTTATATAGCCTTTGTGACCTATGTGGTCCCGGCTTAAAGCCTTTGTGATCTGTATGATCCCGGCTGTATCACCAGTGTGGTGATAAAACATCCATTAGAGATGTATTAAATATAACCTTTGTGATCTATTTGATCCCGGATATATAGCCTTTGTGACCTGTGTGGTCCCGGCTTAAAAGCCTTTGTGATCTGTATGATCCCGGCTAGTATCACCAGTGTGGTGATAAAACATCCATTAGAGATGCATTAAAAAATAACCTTTGTGATCTATTTGATCCCGGTTATATAGCCTTTGTGACCTGTGTGGTCCCGGCTTAAAAGCCTTTGTGATCTATGTGATCCCGGCTAGTATCACCAGTGTGGTGATAAAACATCCATTAGAGATGTATTAAAATATAACCTTTGTGATCTATTTGATCCTGGTTATATAGCCTTTGTGGCCTGTGTGGTCCGGCTTAAAAGCCTTTGTGATCTATGTGATCCGGCTAGTATCACCAGTGTGGTGATAAAACATCCATTAGAGATGTATTAAAATATAACCTTTGTGATATATTTGATCCTAGTTATATAGCCTTTGTGACCTGTGTGGTCCGCTTAAGCTTTGTGTGTGTCCGGTTAAAAGCCTTTGTGATCTATGTGATCCCGGCTAGTATCACCAGTGTGGTGATAAAACATCCATTAGAGATGTATTAAAATATAACCTTTGTGATCTATTTGATCCCGGTTATATAGCCTTTGTGACCTGTGTGGCCCTGGCTTAAAAGCCTTTGTGATTTGTATGATCCCGGCTAGTATCACCAGTGCGGTGATAAAACATCCATTAGAGATGTATTAAATATAACCTTTGTGATCTATTTGATCCCGGTAATATAGCCTTTGTGATCTGTGTGATCCCGGCATAAAAGCCTTTCTGATCCGTGTGATCCCGGCTAGTATCATCAGTGTGATGATAATCAAACATCCATTAGTGATGCATCACCCTTTCGGGTTAAAATCTATTCTTTAAGGCCCATGTGATCTATTCGATCCCGGCTACTATCATCAGTGTGATGATAACTATCCATTAGCGATATTGTGCCTATGTGCCCTATTATATGTCCATTAGTGACAGGCCTAGTGCCATATATTACGTCCAATGTGACCGGCCAATGTGCCCAATTAATATGTCCATTAAGGGACAGGCTTATGACCTATGTATAATTGTCTGTATGACAAATGGCAGTTGGACATTGCGATCCCCTGTCTAATAATATATGGACTTCGTCGAAATTGTAAATTGCCTATGATGGTCCTATTAAGACCTAGGCCAAATATAGATATGTTAAGCCTAAGAGTTGTGATGTTATTCACACTAGTATAGGCAATGGATTTTCTTATATCCAATGTTTAAAAGCCGATATGGTTATTATACCATGGCTAAGAGATTTTATTTGGTATATAGAACCAAAGCTTTAAGAATGGCTAATTCTATGAGGCACAAAGTAGCCATCGGAATGTCAAAGACGCCGAAAATATAGCCATAAACAACGATAATGATTTCCAAGCTCGCATTGATGCGGCTGTGGAAAGGGCCATGAGTAAGGCCATAGAAAGGCTAAGAGAGCCGAGTGCCACTCGCTCTAAACCTCTATCTATTCCACCATCCTCAGCTCATAAAGAGAGCTCGGTTCACTCGTCTAATGCAAGAAGTGAACCTAAGAGGATAGACTATGCTGATAGGTCCCGTTCTTCCAAGAACGAATGTACCTACAAATATTTTGTCTCCTGTAAACCCCGAGACTTTAATGGGGAAAAAGGAGCAGTAGAAACCTTAAAGTGGCTGGATGAGATGGAGGCCAGACATCAGCGGCTGTGCTGAAAAGGATGTGGTCAAGTATGTATCACAATCTTTTAAGGGCGATGCCCTAACATGGTGGAAGGCCATGATTCAATCAACAGGTAAGGTACACCTGTACAACTTGGGATGGTCCAAGTTTGTTAAATTAATAAAGGAAACTTACTGCCCAACCCATGAGGTGGAGAAAATAGAGACAGACTTCTTGTCTCTTTCCATGAAAAACCTAGACTGTCGGAAGTACGTTTCCGATTTTAATTCCTTATCTAGGTTAGTTTCCTATCTTATCACCCCTGAATCCAAACGCATTGCGCATTTTATAAATGGATTAGCGCCCGAGATTAAGGGCATGGTAAAGGCTGCTCAGCCTAGTACCTATAGGTCTGCTGTTGACCTATCTCTCTCCCTCACCCTTGATATAGTGAGGCAGAAGTCAGTCAAGCTTGAAACTGACTGGAAAAGGAAGAGAGAGGAAGACAACTCCCATAGATTTAATAAGAAAAATAAAGGGAGGTTCGGGTTCAAAGGGAACCAAAGAAAGTCGGCTGTGATGCCATTCTGTAAGACTTGCAACCGAAGACACTGGGGACAGTGTAACCCTGACCCACAAGCTAGACCTTGTGGTATACGTAAAAGAAGGGGGCATAAGAGCCAAGATTGTAGAGACCTTAAAGATGCTATATGCTATATCTGCCATGAAAAAGGGCACATTGCAAGTAGCTGCCCTAAGAATTCGAGGAATAATAATCCGAAGCCTGGAGAGGCCAAGAAGGGGAATGCACGCGCCTATTGGCCAACTTCTAAGGAAGCTGTTAATGACAATAACGTCATAACAGGTACTTTCCCCATTAATGATATTTTTGCTAGAGTGTTATTTGATTCGGGTGCAGATAAATCATTTGTTGATCATAAGTTAAGTAAACTATTAAATTTGCCCGTAAGAACTCTAGATAAGACTTATGAGATAGAACTTGCTGATGGAACCTTAGAAACTGCTTCTTCTATTCTTGATGGATGTTTCATATCCATTAAGAATCATTCCATCCCTATCTCTCTTTTGCCAATGAAATTGGCGGGTTTGATGTTGTCCTAGGCATGGATTGGTTATCTCATAACCAAGCCCGCATTGCCTACGATAAAAAGCTCATCGAGATCAAGACCCCATCTGGTGAAATGATCACCACTGGAGACTCACACTATGGATTGCCAACAAGGTGTCGTTATTTAAGGCATCCAAGTGTTTGAGAAGAGGCTGTGTTGTCTACATGGCACAAGTAACCATCAATGAGCCTAAACCAAGCATTGAAGACTTACCAGTTATCTCGGAGTATCCCGATGTTTTCCTGAAGAATTACCAGGCCTACCCCCAGATAGGCAAGTGGAGTTCAGAATAGATATCATACCAAGAGCAGCACCCGTAGCAAGAGCCCCATATAGGCTAGCTCTAACTAAATGAATGAGCTAAGAGTTCAACTAGATGAACTCTTAGAGAAAGGCTTTATTCAGCCTAGTTCCTCGCCATGGGAGCTCCTATCCTTTTTGTGAAGAAGAAAGACGGTTCGATGCGAATGTGCATCGACTATCGGGAGCTGAACCAGCTAACCATTAAGAATAGATATCCTCTGCCCAGGATCGATGATTTATTCGACCAACTTCAAGGGGCTAGTTATTTTCTAAGATAGATTTAAGATCAGGATATCATCAACTGAAGGTTAGAAGTGAAGCTGTTCCTAAAACAGCCTTCAGGACCCGCTATGGTCATTTTGAATTTTTGGTGATGCCTTTTGGGCTCACAAATGCACCAGCAGCATTCATGGATCTCATGAATAGAGTCTGCAAGCCATATTTGGATAAGTTTGTCATTGTCTTCATAGACGACATACTTATCTATTCTCCCAATCAAGATGATCACGAGAAACATCTTCGGTGCATCCTATAATTATTAAGGCAGGAGAAACTTTATGCGAAGTTCTCTAAATGCGAATTTTGGCTTAGAGAAGTCCAATTTCTTGGACACATGGTAAGTGAGCGTGGTATCCAAGTGAATCCCGCCAAAATTGAGGCTATAATAAATTGGAAAGTGCCCAAAACCCCAACAAAAGTTCGTAGTTTCGTAGGATTGGCTGGTTACTATAGGAGGTTCATTGAGAACTTTTCAAGGATAGCCACCCCTTTAACTTCTTTGACCCGTAAGAATATTAAGTATAATTGGGGTCCAAAGCAACAAGAATCTTTTGAGATTCGTAAACACAAGCTGAGCAACGCTCCTGTGTTATCTCTACCCGAGGGTATTGAGAACTTGTTGTCTATTGTGATGCTTCGCACATTGGTATGGGTTGTGTGCTAATGCAAAATGGTAAGGTAATTGCCTATGCATCACGACAACTAAAGGTGATGAAAGGAATTACACCACCCATGATTTGGAACTGGGTGTTGTTGTATTTGTACTAAAACTGTAGAGACATTACTTGTATGGCACAAAGTGTGTTATATACACAGACCATAAAAGTCTCCAACACCTGTTCAATCAGAAAGAATTGAACATGTGACAACGTCGGTGGATGGAAACACTTAATGATTATGATTGTGAGATTCGCTACCATCCAGGCAAGGCAAATGTAGTTGCCGATGCCTTAAGTCGCAAGGAAAAGGTGAAACCTATAAGGATTAACGCTAAGAGCATTGAGCTCAGAAATAGCTTAAGTGAGAAACTATTAGATGCGCAGAAGCAAGCCTTGTTAGAGGCTAATATCCCTAGTGAGGGATTAGGCGCAACTGTGGATCAGTTAACGCCTGGAAATGATGGAATCCTAAGATTTAATGATAGAATTTGGGTTCCGATCTTTGGAGGACTTAGAGATCTAATCCTCCAGGAAGCGCATAATTCAAGATACTCTGTTCACCCGGGTGGTGATAAGATGTATCAAGATTTGAAGAAAAATTATTGGTGGATGGGTTTGAAGAAATCCATAGCCACATATATAGCTAAGTGTCTGACGTGTTCGCAAGTTAAGGCCGAACATCAGAAACCGTCAGGACTTCGACAATAACTTGAAATTCCCACTTGGAAATGGGAAATGGTAACTATGGATTTGATTACCAAGTTACCAAAGACCAAAAGTGGTAAGGACACTATTTGGGTCATAGTGGATAGACTAACTAAGTCAGCTCACTTCTTGCCAATTAAAGAGACATATAATTCAGATAAATTGGCTAAGTTGTATGTGGACAAGATAGTGTCCCTACACGGTGTGCCAGTATCTATTGTATCCGATAGAGATACTAGATACACATATCACTTTTGGAAAAGTTTCTAACAATCGTTAGGCACACGATTAAATATTAGTACGGCTTACCATCCGAAGACTGATGGTCAGAGTGAGCGTACCATCCAAACACTGGAAGACATGCTTACGGCATGTGCGATTGATTTAGGTGGAAGTTGGGATGACCACTTACCCCTAATAGAATTCTCCTACAATAACAGTTATCATACAAGCATCAAGGCTGCTCCTTTTGAGGCCTTGTATGGGAGAAGATGTAGAACGCCCGTATGTTGGGGAGGCCCAACTGTCAGGACCTGAGATTGTCCTGGATACCACGGAAAAGATTATGCAAATCCGTGATCGTCTCAAAGCTGCCAGGGATAGGCAGAAGAGCTATGCTGACAAGAGGCGTAAACCTCTTAAGTTCCAAGTAGGGGACAAGGTCATGCTAAAAGTATCACCCTGGAAAGGTGTGATGCGTTTTGGAAACAAGGGCAAGTTAAGCCCTAGATATATAGGACCCTTCGATATAATCGAATGTGTCGGCACTGTAGCTTATAAGCTCAGGTTTCCAGAGGAGCTTAATGGAATCCATGATGTATTCCAAATATCTAATCTTAAGAAATGTCTAGCCGATGAGTCGCTAGCAATGTCGCACAATGAGGTGCAAATTGATGAAAACCTGAGGTTCATTGAGAAACCAATTTCGATCAAGGATCGACAGGTTAAGAAGCTCCGAAGAAAGATAATACCTATAGTAAAGGTTAAATGGGACACTTTTAGAGGTCCTGAATATACATGGGAGGTTGAGTTCACTATGCGACAAAAGTACCCCCATCTTTTTGAATAAAATCTCGAGGTCAAGATTTCTTTTAAGGGGGTGAGGATGTAACTCCCTGTAAAATCGTGTCCAATAATATAGTGACACATGTTGTATTTTATATAATTGTCTGTTAAAGACCAATAAGGAGTAAAGGCATCAACATGCTCAAGATTGAGCCTCTGAGTGACGAACCGATGTCAACATGCATAAATAATAGCCTCTGAGTGACTGATACGTCAACATGCTTAAATCATTAGCCTCTGAGTGACTGACATGTCAACATGCTTGAAACTTGGCCTCTGCGTGACTAATACGTCAACATGCCTAGCCTCTGAGTGACTGACATGTCAACATGCTTGAAACTTGGCCTCTGAGTGACTAATACGTCAACATGCCTAGCCACTGAGTGACATCGGAATTAACATACTTGTGATAAGCCTCTGAGTGATCCTTTGTGAAATCCTAACTCTCATACGTACCATTTGTTGGACGAGAGAGTTCAATTTTGTAAATATGTGAAAGTTGGATAATGGAGGGATTAAAGGTGTCAACATGTTAATTTATACCTCTGAGTGACCTTTTAACGAACCGAGAGCTCGACAATGTCCGGGCATAATCCCGGGTATGCCAAGTATTGGCTACGAAGTGCTAAAAGTGCCAAAATAGTATTTAAAATCATTTTTATAAGCTTTATATAGTTTAGGGTCCAAAGTGTCAAATTTTAAAACTGAAATAGGGGCGGTCGCGGGCCGCGAGAGACCCGGCCTGTGTCTCTCGCGCCCCGCGATAACAGACCTGCAGCAGAAAGTTTGTTTTGGAGCCCAAGCAAAGCTCCAAAACCATTAAATTGAAACCATGGCCTTCCTAATCAGCTATGCCACGTTTTGGGACACTTGTAAACTTCTTCTTACACCCCTAGACACCTGGCTTCACCTCCTTTGAGCTCTCCAACTATAAATAGGTGCTTAAGTTCATCATTTCAACTTGCACATTTCTTATTCACTCTTCTCCCTCCTGTGGAAGTTCCTAACTAAAAGATGCAGTCCCACATAGTTCTTTTGCATCTAGGAATCACTAGTAAGTGTTCCTTTCTTGTGCATTTTCGTTTATAGGCTTCTATAGCCTAAAGGCCAGCGTTTTACGTAAAACGCTTTGACTTTCGGTTAAGACCATTATGGTCCAGCCATTGTTCAAAATGAACATGGATAAGTGATCATAGTAAGGAAGGTGTTAGTCCCTAAAAAGGGCACCTCCTGAAGATCACGTTTGCTAGACCAATTGACGGGTCAAAGTTATGATATTAAAAAGTCAAACATGCCATTTTTCGGAAAAATCATAAATTGATCTTATATATGTGATGAAACCTTTTTTGACACTTAAACAAGTTGGTAATAAATATTAGAACATGTATGAACATGTTCGGCTCGTCAATTTCAGTTCTAGGGTCGGTTCGCAACCGAAAGTCGCAAGGTTTGACTTCTGCTTTGACTTTCGATTTTGACCCGATTTAGATTAGTTACCCACTGATCCAAAGTTGCATTATGATCATAATATAATATAGCATAACTCTCTGAGGTTATATTACATGATCATAATCAGAATTCAAGTTTATGCGCAAGTTTCATAATTATGCCATCTTTGACCAAAATGTCCTTTTTGCATAAAACAAGGTTTTAAATGGTAATGAACTTGAAAATAAATTTCTACTGATATCATATTATAATTAGGATTATTTGGGATGTTAAACCAATTTATAAACTGAGTTTTTAAACAAGTCCTTAAACTATGTCGATAAATGACGGTTTTAGCCCCTGTGGCTTATAAAATAGTTTTAATAAAATCTTTTAAAGGTAAATCACTTACCTACTGATATGTTATATTAAATAACATATTTTAAACATTTTAATCTGACCCAAATGTCAGTTTTCATAAACATCGCTTAAAGAGGTCATATTACGACATAAGAGCCATTTCGGCGCATAGTATGGTTTTAAACCATATTAGTGGACCAAGACTTGTTACCTACTGAATTTGAAACTTATTTTAAACATATTTACAGTAGGTACTTATTATAAACTCAAAATCACAAATAATTTATAAACTATGTGTAAAATGACCAAAATGCCTATTCGGTGCATAGTTTGGTCATAAAAGGTAAAATACACATATATTTAATATCATACTTATATTATATCATAAATAAGTTATTTTTCCAGAATATTGATGATCATAAACTTAAATTTTATTTAAGTTCTTTTTATACGATACGAAATTACCGAAATGCCCCTATAAGGCATAATTTCGTTTTAAAACCTCCACGGGCATACAAGTTGATATCCTACTGATATCTTAACTTATTTAAAGTATAGTGGCATATAGAACTTGTCCATAACTTATCCGGTTACCCGATATCGCTATTATGCGCACATTTACGTATATGTGACTATTTTACGAAATTCAACCGTAATGGGTTTAACCTTAACATTTTAAGTTCAAAATCCTTATAGTTTACCCATATTATACAAGTCAAGTACTTGTCGGGTTTAAACTACATTCTATCTGATCATCGTTTAATCAAGCGTTGTACGTAATGATCATGTACACTATTCGGTTTATACAACCGTTTGTATTTAATGGGCTAGTTTATGCCATAATCCAGACTAGAGCCTTCTCGGTAAAAGCTATCTGCACTCGGTACTTTTGTATATGGCTGAGTTATTTAAAAATAAAAGAAGAAAGCAATCTCAGGTAAATACTCTCAACTTATTTCCTCTATAAGGGCTTGGGATATGGTAAATTGTTATTGCATGGTCCATTGCATGGTTAACCTTCCTAAGATAATAAAAGATTTTGTGCCGTTTGCACTTGAAATCATTTTAATATTTTCAAAATGAGTCAGTTGGGTGTATTTACCAGCGTAAGCTAACGTATCCTCCAAAGACTAATCTGCAGCTACAAAACGAAATTAAGCCAGAAGCTGCTCGGTAGAGAATAAGAGGATTCTTGTAAATCCTTAGATCTGCCTAAAGTCTGTTTTGTATTCTTTCTTGTACATTCTATGATCCACCTGTGGATCTTCTATTACAAGCTTGTATATTATTTTGTATTTTCGAACATTCGGTTTGTAATAGTAATTTTACTTCAAGACTTCCGCTGTGCCACGTTTAATTGACTATGACGTTATCAACTGTTGTCACGATACTCCCCACCCGGGCCCACCGGTGTATGGATTTCAGGGTCAGAAATCCATGGTGTGACACCTGGAATCACAATTATCGACCAAAACATGAATCAGGCACAAGGAATTCAAACTCAAATTCCCAAACTCACTGGTCAAAATTATTATCACTGGCATATCAGATCAAAGTTTTATGCGAGTCGCAAGAATTATGGAACATTGTTGATGAAGGAATTCAAGATCTGGGAACGAATCCCACCGAGGAAGCGACTACAACTTATAAAGATTCAATCAAGAAAGACAAACGGCATTACACATAATTTTTCAATCAGTGAATGATACAATATTCGAAAGAATTGCTCTTGCAAAATCATCAAAAGAAGCATGGAGTATTCTTCACAAGTCGTACAGAGGAGAAAACCGGGTAAAAACAATTAATCTTCAAACTCTTCGTTGTGAATTTGACGCATTAAAAATGAAAGAGGGAGAATCTATTAAAGATTATTTCAATAGACCAATCCTTATTGTTAATCAATTACGAATGAATGAAGAGAAAATTAGCGAACATCGAATTGTAGAAAAGATTCTACAAAGTTTGTGTAACATTCGTCGAAAAACAGGTTTTCAAAACCCGCTTCATTTATTAATCAAATATTCGGTTAAAAGTTCGTTGCGTATTTAACGTGTCGGTTATTTAAAATAATACATAATTAATAAATATTTTTAAGATTAAAAAACCACAATTGATAAATAATAATAATTTATGAAAATTAAATAAGAAAACAGAATGGGGTAGCCGGGTTTCGAACCCTGGTCTCCCGGATATACACATACACAACATACCACTACACCACTTGCCCACATCTGCTACATCTCAAAACAATTATAGATTTGTAATCACATTCCTTTGATCCCGATTCAAACAAAGAAACAACCGCGCTAAGTCACCGGCTGTCATCAAGATATCTCGGATCCCTCTCAATCATCGAATGTAACCGATCACGTAATAGACTCAATCAGGGAGTCAACAATCCCCAAATCGGTTATGCAATCATCTCGGAAATTACATCTTGACCGAAATTCTTGAAACCGAAATCGGTAAGCTACTGGTTACTCTATAAATACCAATCGATTTCACCACAAACGAATTCGTTCAATCTCTCAAACTCTCTCTTATACTCTCGCTAAAACACTCTAAAGCTGTCCCTGTAAGTCGCCGGAATTCTCAGTTACTCGCCGGAAAACCGAAGAATCCATTCCATTACTGCCTTACTCTAAAATAGGACTTCTAGAGCTCCGACAGAAATCACCCACACACACCTCAAACTCCCTGTAGAGCCTCTGTCGCAAGTTAAACTTCGCTGGAATTTCTTTCAGTCACCGGAGTTTCTGCACATTACCGGAATCCAACCGGAACTTCCATAGGTATGAATTCTTAATCTTTTCTGTCAGTTCTATTCGATTCATTTGTTTAATCTAAAACAGTAGATCAGTAAAATCAAAATGTTCACAAATCTGTTTTCAGTTCTGAATTAATGAAGAAGATGAACAACGAGTCTTATATGAATATATTAAAATCAGTATTTTAAACGGGTTAGACACACAGTCCAGTGGTGGACTGTGTGCATTTCATACTATCGATACCGAGTTCGATCCTTGACACAACCCCTATCCACTGTAATAAAATGATCTTTTTAAAACCGAAACCATATTAACTCGCTGTAAGATGTTAAGTATAATAAAATTACAATATATAACGGGTTAGACACCCAGCCCAGTTGGTTGGGCTGGGTGCAGCACAACACTGGAAACGCGGGTTCGAATCCAGGCTCTCACACCGGTTCGACAGTTTAAATCCTTTTTAAAAAAATTGAATAATTTCTGAATAATCTAAATAGTATATAAATATAATTAAAATCAGAAATATTTCGGGTTAGACACGTAGCTCAGTTGGTAGAGCTGCGTGCACGTATACGAGAGGTCCCGAGTTCGAACCTCACTCAGCGCATATAAAAACACAGTCCGACCGGTCAACGGTCAACGGTCAACGGTCAAAAAGTCAACCTTTTTATTTTCTTTTTATTTATTTATTTAATTGGAAAATCATTTAAAAATACTTAAAAATAAGATTATTAAAGTTAGAAAATTTCCTTAAACTCACAAAAATAAATCTAACAATCCCATTAAGAGCACTAATTAAAAATATTAATCTCAAATAAAGTTTATTTATTTACCGAATCATTTCGTTATTATTTAGGTTAGTTTTTCCCTCGTCGGTTGAGTCATAATATTCGTGCGCATTCATCGTCATCAAGGAACGCACCCACTGTGAGTGAATCCTTACAAATTCCCCTTTTTATTCATGTTTTGGGGTGTATCACGTGTCGCTTTAATTATTTCGTTTATTCAAACTTGTGCTATTACCATTATATGACCTAAACTTGTGATGTAAATATTGTTTGTTGTGATGCGTGTTTATATTCTTGTCAAGTTGCGTGCAAATCATTCATTAGGCCCATCAGTTCCTCGTGGGAGACGAGTTGAGCATCAGGTGCCTCATTAGATCGGCTCCGTTTGATTGAGCCTTGATCTCATTGTTCATCATTTGGTGTGTGTGCTTGTTCATTGTTTGATATTATGTGTTTTGTAATTAAATTTACATTTACGTTTATTCATATTTGGTTATGCACAATTTTATTCAAATAACCAACATAACTAATCCTTTCAAATATTTAAATAAGATTCACTCGCCAACTTTTGTTGACCCAAAACCCTATTTTACACATGATACAGGTGATCCGGTCGAGAAAAGAAACACATAGGATGGCCTAGAAGAATAAACAAGTTAATGCCTTGGAATGAACGTTTAGTTTTGTTTTCCTTTGTAATTATACTTTAGTTTGTAATTTGAATGAAAATGTATTTGAACATGTTGTGTTTGTATGTTTATTGTAACTTCTTCTTTAAAGAGAAATAATATATATGAAACTTTATAGTAAATGTCTTGAGCTTTGATGAAAACCCAATCATGCCCGACTACCATTTCCGCTGCGGGTCAGGGTGTGACAGATTGGTATCAGAGCTTTTGACTATAGGGATATAGGATAGGTTATTAGACCCTTAGAGCCTATACTATAGTTGATTAGATTTTAATTGTTTATGTGGTTACATGCAAACTCATGATGTTTATTTATTTCGTATTTATTACACACACAAATGCATGCAACACTTTCACTATCATTTTGTGTGATACTTAATGAGTTATACTTATTGTCAAACATAACAAGCTTACGTATACATTCATCACGCATATTTCAATGTTCACATATTCAAATCATCCTCATATTTCCTTTATTCAAGATTTTGTCGCAGTTTTCGTTTTTCAATCTCATCAAAGTGAGTTCTACGACGGGCATGTAGTAACTGTAAGGGTATAAGTACCGGTAGTCGGAACGTCCTATCTAGGTTGGCATTCGTATAAATCCAATATAACGGACCAGTTTGCCTACCTGGGGACTAACGATGAGAGTACGAAGGACCTCTTAGGCCAAAGCATGCCACACCAAACGTCGTTCGAACTAACCCTACTTTGAGTTGTCATTGTGTCCATACCAGGACACCCTCCGACCTTATACTTTACTGTCATGTTTTACGATTTTCATTCGGGTGGCGCAAGTGTTAACATGCCAACACCAATATGAACCCTACCAAAGCCTAGTAGTCATGGGGGCCCACATGACTGCCAAGGCCAAGTAAGGGACATATGGAAGCCCAAACATCAGCAAAGCCCAAGACATCCTATGGATGTAGTAGGTTATTTTATTCATTTGTTTTTGTGAATGTTCATTTCTAAATACGACACATGACACCTAAAACGTCAAACTCATACTTTCGATACGTATTCCTTGTAGATGTCTTCTAGTCTCTCTCGTAGGAGTATGAGATCCGGAAAATCCCGCCAGCGCATGGCTGCCCAAATCGCTCAACAAATGGCTGCCGTAATCCCAACATCGTAGTTCAAGTTCAACAAGCCCTTACCACTAATCCCGTCAACCCAATCAACCAAGAAGTTCAAAATGTTGTCAATCCTCCCCCAAATGCCATTAAATGCACCTTCAAACATTTCAAATCCTGCGATCCTCCAAAATACGAAGGGACTGAAGGTGTCACCGCTCTCCTCCATTGGTTTGAGGAAATGGAAAACACTTTTCTCAATTGCGACTGCCCCGATGATCGCAAGGTGCGATATGCTATCGGTCGTTTGTTCGGAGTAGCACTTACATGGTGGAATACAGAGAAGGCCAAGCGAGGTGCTGAAAATGCTATGACTTTGACTTGGGAAGAGTTGAGGGAAATCATGACAAGACGTTTCTGTCCAAGAAGCGAAATCAAGAAACTAGAAGATGAGTTCTACTCTTTGAAACAAAAGGAGGGCGACCACGCCACATACAACAAGAGATTTCTTGAGTTGAATCAGATGATCCCCAACTTGTTTACTCCCCTCTACCGTTTGATCGAACACTCCATTCGAGGTCTTCCTTCAAAAATTCAAGACCCTGTAATAAGTACCACACCTGCAACTTTGGAAGCAGCAATGGAGTTAGCTACAGAGCTCACCGAAAACCGCATACGGAATAAAGACTTCAAAGAGGAGAAGCAGAAGGATAAAGCATCAACCGAAACCTCAAACTCCACCCAAACCGAATCCCCTCCTCAAACCACTCCTAAGAGAAAACGAGATGGGCAAAATTTCGCTATCACCCAAGGCAATCAACCAGCTTCCCAAGCCGTACCCCTCCAAGCTGTCCCAATCACTCAAGTAGCACCCAACTCTACTTACCCAAATAAGAAACCTTACATTGGACCTCACCCTCAATGCAACACCTGTTTTTATCACCATCCATCTACCGTACCTTGTCGACTGTGTGCAAATTGTGGGCGTTATGGTCATTGGAGCAAAACTTGTCGTGCCCCTCAAAACCAAGCCTCACCCCCTACTCAAAACATGATCCAAACATATCAACAACCCCAATACCCCATGTTCCCATATGTTCGAGCTTGTTTTAATTGTAGCGACCCTACCCACTTTAGAAACACGTGCCCTCGATTGGTTAACATCATAAACGCCCAAGCTCAAGCAAACCCAGTTAACCAAGCAAATCAAGCAAACCCAGCTCCACCACCAGCAAGAGGAAGAGCTTACAACATCAACGCCAATCCTGTTGAAGATAATAACGGCCCAAACGAATCACCCAACTAGCTTTCCCTCACCAAGAGTCAAGACTCAACTCCAACCATTTAGTTTTAATGTTGTCTTTATGTTATCTCAATCTTTACGTCTCCCAGTTATAAATTGGGAATTTATGTATCCAAGAATTTTAATGCGAATTGATATTACAGTTTTGTTTTATACTCTTTGATTTAACATTCATATCATCATACATCTCGACGTATCTCGACCTCATCATTTAAAGAAGTTGGGTTGTGTCTCACTTTTACATAGACTGACCCCTTCATCATAACAAACGAGAGAGGTACTGTCATCATTCAGTCATGTATCCTTGCAGATTTGAGAACTCAAGCTTTGGCTATTGTGTTTGTTTTGAAGAATTTTAGAGTCACATAGAACTAATCATAACCTACTGACAAAGCCAATGAAAATTTGACAAGAATATGGCGGATACGCCGTTGGTACTTCCTATATATAAGTATTCTTGTCAAAGGATCAACAGCATTGTCAGGCGGTTATGAGAGGTTCCGTGTAGGTTTTAGTATCATCATGGTTGAAGTTTTGTTTTATGATATAACCTTATCTTTCGAAACGTATCAATTCCCTCAAAACTCTTATGCATGAAATCATACCTAGTCAATCAACTCTGTTTATCCATGTTCCGCATTCTTATACTTTAGGCATCAAAAAGCGATTCCTGTAGCAGGGTATTCCACCCTTACTAGGAATGTTACCGCCTCAAACAAAATTTGAACTCTCACCCTCTTCTAATTATGTAATTATCAAATTAAAGCACCCCCTTCAAGTCAAACATACCACTACTACTTAAATTTCGGGACGAAATTTCTAAAAGTAGGGGATACTGTAACATTCGTCGAAAAACGGGTTTTCAAAACCCGCTTCGTTTATTAATCAAATATTCGGTTAAAAGTTCGTTGCGTATTTAACGTGTCGGTTATTTAAAATAATACATAATTAATAAATATTTTTAAGATTAAAAAACCACAATTAATAAATAATAATAATTAATGAAAATTAAATAAGAAAACAGAATGGGGTAGCCGGGTTTCGAACCCGGGTCTCCCGGATATACACATACACAACATACCACTACACCACTTGCCCACATCTGCTACATCTCAAAACAATTATAGATTTGTAATCACATTCCTTTGATCCGGATTCAAACAAAGAAACAGTCGCGCTAAGTCACCGGCTGTCATCAAGATATCTCGGATCCCTCTCAATCATCGAATGTATCCGATCACGTAATAGACTCAATCAGGGAGTCAACAATCCCCAAATCGGTTATGCAATCATCTCGGCAATTACATCTTGACCGAAATTCTTGAAACCGAAATCGGTAAGCTACTGGTTACTCTATAAATACCAATCGATTTCACCACAAACGAATTCGTTCAATCTCTCAAACTCTCTCTTAAACTCTCGCTAAAACACTCTAAAGCTGTCCCTGCAAGTCGCCAGAATTCTCAGTTACTCGCCGGAAAACCGAAGAATCCATTCCATTACTGCCTTACTCTAAAATAGGACTTCTAGAGCTCAGACAGAAATCACCCACACACACCTCAAACTCCCTGTAGAGCCTCTGTCGCAAGTTAAACTTCGCCGGAATTTCTTTCAGTCGCCGGAGTTTCTACACATTACCGGAATCCAACAGGAACTTCCATAGGTATGAATTCTTAATCTTTTCTGTCAGTTCTATTCGATTCATTTGTTTAATCTAACACAGTAGATCAGTAAAATCAAAATGTTAACAAATCAGTTTTCAGTTCTGAATTAATGAAGAAGATGAACAACGAGTCGTATATGAATATAATTAAAATCATTATTTTAAACGGGTTAGACACACAGTCCAGTGGTGGACTGTGTGGATTTCATACTATCGATACCGAGTTCGATCCTTGACACAACCCCTATCCACTGTAATAAAATGATCTTTTTAAAACCGAAACCATATTAACTCGCTGTAAGATGTTAAGTATAATAAAATTACAATATATAACGGGTTAGACACCCAACCTAGTTGGTTGGGCTGGGTGCAGCACAACACTGGAAACGCGGGTTCGAATCCAGGCTCTCACACCGGTTCGACAGTTTAAATCCTTTTTAAAAAAATTGAATAATTTCTGAATAATCTAAATAGTATATAAATATAATTAAAATCAGAAATATTTCGGGTTAGACACGTAGCTCAGTTGGTAGAGCTGCGTGCACGTATACGAGAGGTCCCGAGTTCGAACCTCACTCAGCGCATATAAAAACACAGTCCGACCGGTCAACGGTCAACGGTCAACGGTCAAAAAGTCAACCTTTTTATTTTCTTTTTATTTATTTATTTAATTGGAAAATCATTTAAAAATACTTAAAAATAAGATTATTAAAGTTAGAAAATTTCCTTAAACTCACAAAAATAAATCTAACAATCCCATTAAGAGCACTAATTAAAAATATTAATCTCAAATAAAGTTTATTTATTTACCGAATCATTTCGTTATTATTTAGGTTAGTTTTTCCCTCGTCGGTTGAGTCATAATATTCGTGCGCATTCATCGTCATCAAGGAACGCACCCACTGTGAGTGAATCCTTACAAATTCCCCTTTTTATTCATGTTTTGGGGTGTATCACGTGTCGCTTTAATTATTTCGTTTATTCAAACTTGTGCTATTACCATTATATGACCTAAACTTGTGATGTAAATATTGTTTGTTGTGATGCGTGTTTATATTCTTGTCAAGTTGCGTGCAAATCATTCATTAGGCCCATCAGTTCCTCGTGGGAGACGAGTTAAGCATCAGGTGCCTCATTAGATCGGATCCGTTTGATTGAGCCTTGATCTCATTGTTCATCATTTGGTGTGTGTGCTTGTGCATTGTTTGATATTATGTTTTGTGATTAAATTTACATTTACGTTTATTCATATTTGGTTATGCACAATTTTATTCAAATAACCAACATAACTAATCCTTTCAAATATTTAAATAAGATTCACTCGCCAACTTTTGTTGACCCAAAACCCTATTTTACATATGATACAGGTGATCCGGTCGAGAAAAGAAACACATAGGATGGCCTAGAAGAATAAACAAGTTAATGCCTTGGAATGAACGTTTAGTTTTGTTTTCCTTTGTAATTGTACTTTAGTTTGTAATTTGAACGAAAATGTATTTGAACATGTTGTGTTTGTATGTTTATTGTAACTTCTTCTTTAAAGAGAAATAATAAATATGAAACTTTATAGTAAATGTCATGAGCTTTGATGAAAACCCAATCATGCCCCGACTACCATTTCCGCTGCGGGTCAGGGTGTGACAAATTCAGCCAACTACTTGTTATTTCTCAGTAAGCAAGTTAGATATAATGACAAGATTGATTTTATAATTTATTCAATTGTTTCCCCGGTTTTATTGGCCAATTTTACCGACAACTTCCCGAATCTCTAAGAACACGAAAAGTAACATAAACCTATTCTATGGAAGACATCCACCTAAGTTTATGCAAAACAATCAAACAATCACAAAACATGCAAAATCATGCAAATACTCTAAACTAGATAATTAAAGTTGTGATCTTTACCAATTAAACATTCAAACCATAAATTAAATTAAACCAAATTAAAGTTTCATAAAATCCATCATCCAAAACCTAGGCAACTGAATTGAAGTCTAGCCAAATAACATGTTTGAAAAGCAAATTAAACAAGGTTTAAAACAAGGTAGCATAATCAAGCAAAACAAGGATCGCAAAGGTCAAGATTGGTATGATAAAACCGTGAAAAGCTCCTGCCTTGAACTCCCTTGATCACCCACACACTCCCTGCAGCCTAGATCTCCTTCACTTAGCTCCAAATATCCAGAAAATTGCTCCCAAAAGGCTCTAGCTCGTCCAAGTTTGTCCAATATGAGTTTGACTTCAATTATGAGTGTTTTAATAACAAACAAGTCCAGTTCCAATCAGGTTTTGAAACTTTCTGGATAAAAGACCCTCTCGCCGGCCGCGAGAGGGTTGGAGTCATCCGGTCGCGCCCCGCGACCGAGGAGAAGTCCGGAGATAATTATAACTCTCTCGCGGGCCGCGAGAGAGATGAGGTATACCGGTCGCGCCCCGCGACCGGGTTGTAAATCCCTATTTTGCGTTTTGTTTTCTCGTTTCCGATCCAATCATGTCCCGGCTTGGTTCTTTTCACCATTTTCGGTCGTTTTCCCCATCCTTCCAACCGTTTTCACGAACAAAGACCTGTAAAATGCATTTGGATTAAAAGTAGATAAATTCTTGACAAACAAAACGAAAACGTGCTAAAATTATACAAACGCTATAAGATAAATAGATGTATTATTCTATACATCAACCCTAGACTCTCATCTATTTCTCTTCTCTTATTTCCATTTCTCTCCAAACAAAATCTCTAGAATGTAACCAAACTTTTCCTTCCTTCCACTACCCTTCATTTCTTTCCTTAAATGAAACTTAGGAACACAGCGTGAATTTTGATGCTATGGAAAAGAAAGTTAACTTCAAAACCTTTAAAACCATAAAACACCCATTTTTCATTTGATCCCCCTCATCATCTAAACATAATCATGGGACAAGAAACTCTCGGTGGTATAAACCGGCTTGGTATACCCGGAGACCGGAAAAACGACAACGGGAAAAAAGAGAAGAAGTTTGAACCATCATTGATATCACCACCACGTGAGTCGCAGTTAAAACCACCACCATGTATTCCCCATCAATAGCGACCAACCACCACCATCTTCATTCAGACTACTATACAAAACCCAAAGAAAAGAAGAAATGAGAGGGAGTCGCTGATTCAGGCTGACCACCACCTAACGACGACGATTCAGATTGGTTAATATGGATATAACAAGGTCAGTTTGTAGATAGCGACTTGAAGGTTCATGACGGTGATACCTCTGATGGCGGCAATTGTTTTACGGTTGTTGGCTATGGTTTTAGGTAGAAATCAAGGATTTCACAAGCTGAAATCGGGGTGAAGGAGGAAAATGAAGAATGTGAGTCAAGATGTGGTGGCGGAGCTTGCCCAAAAATTCAGGAGCATCCCAATTTTTTTCGGGTTCAGGGGTATCCTTTGTATAAAACCGCATTTTTTTTATTTACACTACGAAAACGGTACGAAGACGAAGTTAAGGGGTAGCATGTGCAAACCTTTTTAATACACTAGCTCTGCTCGTGTGGTCGATTGTTGTAAATTGGTTAGAGATGGAGAGATTAGTTTCAGAGGGTGGTGGTGGGGCTTTGGTTGAGAGAGAAAAATAGAGAGCGGTGTTTCCTTGATTGACTTTCAAACACCTTAGGGGTTGTTTGTTTAGTTCTTAATGGTTCAGACCTCTTATTGGTTCAGTACTTAATGGTTCAGACTGTTTTTTCAAGAGCATATGTCTGAATGATTCTGACATTTGCCTCTGAATGGTTAAGCATTACAACAATCACAACACTAAATTATAAGATAAACAGTTTTTAACTTCCGTTATCAAAACTTGTATAGGCCTGTTCTAGGACAAAATGTAGTTGGTTTATAAATTTTTGTACAGATTTTAAAATGGTAATTTATTACATTTTTGCATTTGGAACACTTATTTTTCATTGAACACAGAGCCACTGGTTCTAGGTAGAACTTTTGAATCATTCCAACATCCGCTATGTATGACTCATTTAAAAATGGGTAAAACGGGTTGTGTTCGGGTTGACCCGTATTTAAGTTTGTGCGAGTTAGGGTTGATATTTCTGGCACGAATAATAATATGGTTGGGTTTGGATCAAACATTTCAAGCCATCATCCCAACACAATGGACACCCCCTTATGATGGTCCAATGATTTATTTGTATAATTATATAAGGTGACCAGAGTTGAGAGGAATGCAAACTTACATGGGTGTGGGGATCATCCGCATGGAAAAAACATTCCCTGCGATGTAAACAAATTTACCATCAAGGTTTTGAAAATAAAAATAAATAAAAAAGCTTAAAAACTCTCATTTCATCTGGGTATCATTATATAGGCCTGGAAAAAGGGGTATCATACTGCAAGTACTTTAACAGTATTTCAGCGATCTTATTGCCCTCATCGACCACCGCAATTCGTCACTAACCTTAAAATGAAATCAATTCTCTTTTCTAACATGAATTCAATCAAGCACACATAACCAATAATCGAAGATTTCAGCATAAGAGAAGGTAAAATTAGAAAGCAAAAGCGGTGACAAATTGTGGTGGTCGATTATTGGTTATGTGTGCTTTCTAAAAGAAATCTACAAACTTTTCTACAAAAAGAAGTTGTCATTGCCTTAATCAATCACATGTACTAAAAGCTTGGCAAAGTTAGTGATAAATTGGTTATATATAATATTCACATCAGTTATATGTTATTTGGAACTCGTGGGTTTCACATCTGATATTGCAATTGACATGTTTACTAGCTAATGAAAACCATAATTGTGAAATTGCAAGTTGAAGTAAACAGCACATTTTTCACATCTGATATTGCAATTGACATGTGTACATTATCCATGTCTTAACTTCAAGGATTGTGTTTTTGAAGGTTGACAATGGTCAATTTTGTTAGATTCTGTGTTCGCGATAAGCTATTCCATTTTTCAACAATATGTACATTAATAGCAGCTGTTAAAATAATCAGACATTATCATTTCAAGTCGAACCAAACTCTTAAAGTTCCAGACCCATTTGCTTCAGTTCAGAGTACTGGCCGAAACATTGTGGTGGTTTTCTGGGACTTGGAAACAAACCTCCAATGTCAGTACCTCCGTTTGATGCTGCTATTAGGCTGAAAAAGGCTGCTGAATCATTTGGGGCTGTTCAGTAGAAGATTGCTTATGCTAATCAACATTCCTTTTATTATGTTCTTCCTGAGATTAGGGAACATAGGCGAGATAGGAGAACATTAAACCAGCTGGAAAATAATGGTGTTGTAAAACCAGTAGATCCCTATATATGTAGTGTTTGAGGGAGGAAGTTCTATACAAATCAAAAGCTTATTAACCATTTTAAGCAAATTCACAAGCGCGAACACCAGAAACGAGTGAGACAGATTGAATTAGCTAAAGGTGGTCAAAGGGTAAAACTAGTGGGAAAATACTCGATGAAAATGGAAAAGTATAATAATGCTGCAAGATATATTTTAATTCCAAAAGTTGGGTTTGGATTGGGAGATGAGTTAAAACGGGCAGGTTATTCGGTTAGTGTGGTTTCAAATAAACCACAAGCTGCAGATGTTGCGTAGAGAAACCACATGGTGGATATGATGGATAGACGGCAGATGGAGTGTCTGATACTTGTGTCGGAAGATTCTGATTTTGTGGAGGTTTTAAAGGAGGCGAGATTGAGATGCATGAAAATAGCGGTTGTGGGTGACAGCAACGATGGGATCTTAAGAGGGTTCCGATGCTGCTTTTTCATGGGAAGAGATCATTATGGGAAAGGCTAAAAGGAAGCGGTTCCTGTTGTTGGGTGGTGGAAAAATAAAGATATATTAATAAGGTTGGAGTGGACATGTAACTATGAAAGGGAGTGGAAGTTATACGGTGATGATGATCAAAATGATGATCTGGATGTCAGTAACTTAAGTTCTGACGAAATTAAAACGGATCAAAGTCGTTCGTGCTTGGTGGAAACTTGAGTCGGATTCAAATGCTGCTTAACTGGTGGAAACTTGTTTATGTGAAGTTTTTCACTTTATTATAGGTGATCAATATATGTGGCCAATATAACCACTAGAAGCTGAATAGATGCTGAACGTTCTAAACAACGTTAATGCCAGCCAACAGACAGTTTGTTAATCATTACAGGTATTAACTTTAACATAATTTGAAGTTTATATTAAATAAATAAATGGTGCAGCCTTAGTGAAAGGGTTGGTTTTGTTGAATCGTGAAATTTCAAGGACTGAAGTCGTGAAGCAAGTGGGATAAATCAAGAAAGGAAAAGGATAAAGATCGACTTCATTCTTAGTGAATTATTTATGTTTATGTATTTGGTCAAGATAATTGTTATAGATTTGTTAAAATTTGTTTCCTTATTGTTAGGACTTCAATTATTGAGACAATTATTTATATTTGGAGTATTATATTTAGTGTGGTTTGTATTTAATAAAATACAGAAAGAGTCGTGTTCTGGAGTTGGGTCACAAAATCAATTTGTTTGCGTGTTGCTTGAACCCCTGATTTCCAACAATTGTCTCTAGAATTTAGAATGTGCCTGATCTCTGCAAAATCCAGGCATGTCTTTGCAAAATGCTGCTTTGATTTTTCTGTCGTTGCATCCATTTGAAGCAAAACAATCACATGATCTTTCATTGCCTTGTTCAACTCTTGATTCCTGTCGCCGTTGCCATTGTGCTGTGATTGCCTGGGTTGATAGTTTCCACCGGTAAAAAGAGTGACCAATGATACTCCGATACCAATTGATAACGACAGAACTAACAGAAGAAAAATAATTTGGTAAATCTCTTGATGAGGATCTGTTATTAGGTAATTGATCATTTAAGTACCACTTCGGCTTCGGTTGACGACAAACAACTAATCGTTTACCTAGAATTACAGCATAGAAGTACAATTGTACAAACTCACCCTTCAATTAATAAACTGGTAACATATAGATCCATGGAGACACGTATTCAGGTTTGAAATGAAGTAGTCATGGTTTGTGTTTCGTTGATAACATAGGATGGAGTTATATGTGAATTCATTTATATGCAACTTGTACGAGATGGAAAAGAATATTATAAACATTATAACATCTTAAAGTCAAAAGGAAGTACTAAAAATATATAGAGATTCTTGCATTAACACCTGAGTGAACCGAGTAGTAAACAGTTAAAAACATGCTACAAGCCACCAGAAGCAGCGGATCCTGAACTCAAAAAACTTTAATGATGAAAAACGGATGAACGATAACATGCTATCAAGCCTCCATTTGTGTAATGCTTATATTGTTTACAGAGCTGCGCTTTGTCTTCCCTTCAACTAAAGTTGATTTGGACACAGTTTTTCCAAAAAAGAATGCTGGCCTTTTTATGACAGGTAACAACATAGTATCATTCGTAAGCATAGATATCACCTCTGACATTTCTGGTCTATCCACTGCACTTTCTTGTACGCAAAGAAGTGCAAAGTGAATAGTCCTCAACAATTGGTGTACAACACAAGTATCAGCGAGTGTTGGATCTTGCAATTGCGGCGCATCCCCTTGTTGCCACAGTTTCCCATGCCTAAAATTATCCAAAGTTAATTAGCGTGCTGTTTTTTGACTTTTGGGATCAAACAATTACTTTTCTAATACACTAGATGTAGAATAAGTAGATTTCAAATTAGACATACATATCCGATAAGATTGACTGTGGTATCAAAAAGAGAGGGGCACACCGTTCACAATTTCCAGAATTAAGACTCCAAGACTAAAGACATCTGACTTCACCGAAAAAGTCCCATCCGCTGCATACTTAGGAGACATGTAACCACTACATAACGTAACCGAGTTTGAGTCGGTAAAATTTAATAAGATGTAAGCAGATTAAAACATTAAATTAGAAAGAGGGAGTGTTCACACAATGTACCAACCACCCTTTGGGTCATTCCTTGTGTCTCATCTTGTTTGAAAATTCTTGCCATACCAAAATCAGAAATTTTGGGGTTCATACTTTCATCCAACAAAATATTACTAGCTTTGAGATCTCTATGTATAACTCGCATTCTTGAGTATTTATGTAGGTAAAGCAATCCTTGAGAAACTCCTTCAATGATGTTCCATCGTTTTGGCCAGTCTAGTAGTGCTTTCCTGGTTTCATCTGTTCAATCCGTTTAACAGCTTAGATAAAGCAAACTAGTACTAAATTTAAAAAGTTTCAAACATGATGAACACGTAGATTGATATATGCTTTTACCAAAGAGAAAGAAATCTAAGCTCTTGTTGGGCATGTACTCATAAATTAACATCTTTTCTTCTCCACGAATACAACAACCTAGAAGTCTGACGAGATTTGTATGCTGAAGTTTAGCAATAAGTATGAGTTCATTCTTGAATTCCTCAAGCCCTTGTTCTGATTTTCTTGAAAGCCTTTTAATTGCAACTTCTCGTTCATCGCTAAGTTTCCCCTTTTGTCATAACCACAGTATACCTTTGTCAACAACAGAATGACTACTAGCAATTTTAAATATACAGCTCGTATGGAAAATTACAAATACCTTATAAACAGGTCCAAAACCACCCAGTCCAAGCTTATTTTCATCCGAGAAATTACTTGTGGCTGTTACTATAGCAGCAAAGCTGAACACGACCATATCAGTTCCTTTTCTGCCACCCCTTTTAGCATCACTTAAATCCATCAACTCAAGCAAATGTCTTTCGTCATCGTCCTTTTGTCTCTCTTAAAATCAAAACCATGCCTTAAAACATGAAATGGATATAGACTTTAAAAATAGACCAATTTCAACTGGTATACCTTCTCGTTTAAGCTCTCTGTTCTTACAATACTGCAATAGACCCAAGCATAAGAGAAGTAGAAAAATTCCAGAAACAAGGGGTCCCCAAATAAAGATTTTAGCATTTCCTGTGTGCAATGCCATGTGTTAGATCTTGAGGCTACGGTATCCTCCATTTAAGCTTAATGCGCATCCTAATGTAGCTCATATTACTTAAACTAGTTAAAAATCATAGTAACAATATGGGGAGTATCTGTATGAATCAAGAGCATGGAAAGTATGAAGGATATGTAAAACAATTAACCAACTAATCACAGAATTAGTAACGAGTAGTTTACCCATGCTCGAAGAAACAAGCACATACTTTGGAAGAGAAAGCAGTTGTGGTTTATGAATAAACTTGGTAATTTCGGTGGTTCCTGTCCATATATTACAGCCAACTCCATTGTCATGCGAGTTAAAAGCCAAACAGTCACAATCATTCCAGCATTTCACCATACAATACAATCACTAAAGCTTAAGCTTGAATTCTTATCACCTACCATGTATATCGATCCATTAGTAAAATACCCATTTAATAGAGTAAACTTATCATCTCTACTCCTACACAGAGGCAACTTAGAACCTGCCACACACCCATCACCTGAATCATACCCATAACAGAATTCAGTGCTCCATGAAAAAATATCATTCATACCATTACTCTCTAGAACTTGGCCATTTGCATTCAAAATCCACACGCTGGGACAATTAGTGCAACCTTTCTCATAATAACTAAAATATCTTTCTTCATTGTTATATGCATAACTGAGATTGTATTCGTAGTAACTAACACTATTTAATTCGTTCACAAGTTTACTCCAGTACGGCTGCCCCCGTCGTCGAATCATTAATCTCTGAGAATTCTTTCCATTGGCTTCGAAACTCATAGTAAAAGCACCCAAATCAGGGACTGTATCACTTAGCCAAGAAGTTAATTCCCAATTACGGCCTGTTCTACTGTCGGACCCGAGTTTCATTCGGGGTAAAAGTACGTTAGTTGGATAATCAAAACTTCTCCAGAGAATTCAGTCGTCTGCTTCATCCTTCAGCTGGAAATCACCGGTGTCTTGAAGCGTTGCAGTCAAATTACGGGTAGGACCGATTGATTATTTGAGATATTTACAAGAGCTTTTCCTCCAGTTGCTATGATCAATTTCCCAGTGTCGGGGTGGATCATGAGGACGCTGGATCTTGATTTGATCGGTTGGCTAACCATACTTTCGTGGATGAGCTATCACTGGTGTACCAAATTCCTAAGTGGATGTGACCTGTTTCTAATATGGTAAAGAAGGCTAATGTGAATCTTCTATCAGGGGAAGAAACAAGGTGAGAAGTGAGGTTGAGTTTTATAGTTGAAACACCAGATGCAAAAGAATTGATGATTAGGTTGGAACATAGACCAATGAAGATGATGAGAGTAATCATATTGCAACAATCCAACGGACCTAAAGATAGATAGTAATATCTAGTTGAATCCGAATCTGATACTGGCTTCTGTATGAGTTATGAGCGACGACTTCGAACACTTTCAACGTTGGAGATGGCTTTTGTGTGCAATAGACCAGGGGGTCCCGTTCGAATAATTAAAATAATAAATACAAAAACAAAAAATTATTTTATTATCAAAGATTTATTTAACATATAATAAATAATTATTATTTATAATTTATAATTAGGTTATATAATTTAAGTATGGTTTAAATAAATGAAAAATATATGGTGACGTGGTAATAAGGTGAGATTTGAAATAATGTGGCATGTTAACTAGGCTAGTTTGACCAGGCCAAAGTTGTGAATGCTCTAACACCTCATCCTAAAAAGTGTATGGCAGTTAAAGTCAATTTGTTAAATTTCAACATTTATAACTTTTTATATAATATTAATATATATATAATATATATATATATATATACCATAACATTAAATATTTTTCTATTTAACGTAAGTATCCTATTGATATACTTTTTATAATTAAGAAAAATGGTGTAACCACACGTTGCACATAACTGTATTTATACATCAAACACCGTATTAATATATAACGACACAGTTATACACACTTTTTGTGATTATATATTTTTTTACATAGTGTATCAATAGGTAATTTAATTAAAGAGAAACAATTCTCTTTTTGTTTATAAAAATCATGTCTTTTAAAAGTGTTACGATCATATAGAAATTGGGAGGGGGAAAGGAAAAGAGAATTTGAAAAGAAGGCAACAATAGTAGGGGTATATCAATTTTACCCCTACTCCTAGCATTTTTACTTGAGTATGTTACAAACATCAAAGGTAGTATCAATGTTAACACATGGGTTATTCAATTATCATATAATTAAAATAGACTTACTGTTCGATAATATTAACCGTCTTGTCAAGATGAGAGAAGCACATATTTCTTATTCACACTACGCACCAACAACTATAACAACCCGAATAATCTTGTTAAATTCTAGCGTGACACGTGTCTGGAAACTCTTCAAATAATTCAGATATGTTGGAGGAGAGGGACAAATAAATTAAAAGAATGTTGATTATAAGTTGAGGGACTGAAAATGTGAATAAAATAGCAAATTTTAAACTTTAGACGGTCGCTTACGGACCACAAGAAGTAAACCCCTTGCGGTCCGCAAGGGGGTTTGAAATTTGTTAGTGCGCCAGGTCTTTACGGACCGTAAGGACATACTCCTTGCGGTCCCCAAGGAGGTCGATGTCAGCAAGATCATTGTTGGCAGCCTCCTAGCATGTTCCCTTGCCACCTATACGCGAAATGTGCCACCATTGTTCTTCTTTGGACACTTTCTATGTCACTCATCTTGCTCTAACACCTCTGCATACATCTGTCATGAGTTGAGGACTTGAAGATTAATATAAATAGTCATCAATGTTGCACATATCATTCACACCTTTCTCAATTCACTCACTTCTGCTTTGGAGCTTGCTTCTGGTCTTTAGAAGTCTCCTTTCCTGAGTTCAAACATTCCCTCTATCACTAGTAAGTGTTCATTTTGGCTCATTTCAGTTTTATAGCTAGAATTTATCCGAAAGTCAATCAGTTTGACTTTTGCTTTGATTTTCGGCTGTGATCATTTTGGTTCTTTTGATTATGGTGAAGTATTGGGTTCTATTAACTTATATGTAAATTTAGAATGCTTATATTGCTACTATGTGGTTTCATGAACTTTTGATATGTATAATTATGAAATTAACTAGGTTTCATGATATCTATCTATAATTAAGGTTTAAAACACAGTTTGTATAATTATGCAAGCCCAGGTCATTGGTATAGATTAACATTCTTGAGGATGAGCATGATGAGTATTTGTTACGTTTAGTCTAAGTTTAGGCAAATAGTTTCACGATGTCGATTTATTCAAATTGTGCAAGTTAATACATTGGTGCAATATTGGTTCATTACATAAGTTGAGGTCACTATTGGTTCATTGTTATTAGTGTAGGATTGTAGTAAGCAAGTTCATTGTCTATTTGTTACAGTTAAGTGCATGTTTAAGAAATTGGTTTGATGTATTCAGTCCTGGTATTAAGTTTAGGTCACTATATTCAGTTTTAGTATTAAGTTAGGAAATTTGGTGTCCAGGTCATGAAACTTAATAGGATAGGTGCATTATAATTACTTATTTACATCCTAGTTTGATTGTATTGAAGCTTGATGGTAGTGCAGGTAGGTGGTAGTTAAGTTTGTGGAAGTAGGTGGAATGGTGTGCAGGTTTGTTGTTGATGATAATCAAACAATTATTAAAGAAGATGATGATGATGATCACACTTGTTGATGAGAGGTCCCTGAATAGGCTCCTCGTGTTGGGCCGTTCAATTAGGCTCCTTAGCATGCCAAATTATTATACTCTCAATAAATCACATAGCCAAATGAGCGGGAACATGAGGATCCTCACTGTCTTCATCCCTGCAGTGGCATTTAATGCCTGCAAGAGAAGAGAGGAGGAAATCACCGTACAAGACAAGGTTAGTACTAACTCCATTAATGGCAAAATCCATCTCTCCGGTAGGGATAGCCATGCGTCCCAACGCTGCAAAGATCCTCTTTGATCATCAGAGAACCATTAGATGGTCCGATAACACACCACGAATTGATAAGCAGCTTATTCTATATAAGGCTCCCTCATTCTCCCGTAAGGTAAGCATAAAAGATCCTAGCATTTACTTACATACTCACATTTACTCCAGACATTCTCTGGATCATATTCAGTACACTAAGAGATCCACACCATACATTCCGGTGACAGCAGACCGTCGGAATCACTTATCTTCTCCGGCAAATTTACTTACTCTCACGCTGGAGCTTGGTCACGGATCTCCCATCCGGGTCCTCCGTGACGAGGCTGACGGTTTATTGTTTTGTTGCTGACCAAGAAGACTCAACCAAACGCCGACGAATCTCTTGGACCTTCCAACACGAAGCTTGGGGATTCGACAACACTGATGATGATAATGATCAAGTGGTAGTGCAAGTTTAGGCACAGTTAGGTTGTTCATATTGCTAGTGTAGGTTTAGGATCAGGAGGTAGAGCAAGTTTAGGCACAATCGGTTTATTCATAGTGGTAGTGCAGGTAGGTCATTAGTATGCACAACTGGCCAACCTATTTTAATAATCAGATCACTTGATTTTGGGCTTGACTTAATAAAGTCAGCCATTTTGACATACTATACAACTAATTAAAGTCACAATATTTTGGATAACTTAATCTTTGATCATTTTTGTTTGAATTGGATTTGTTTGACATATTAAATTCAAAGCAATTTATTCTTGGGTTAAATTCATTGACTAATTAAAGTCAAACTGGTTGTATTTAAATTTCAATTTGAATAGAGTTTCAATTTGTGATAGTATAGAAACCACTGTATCGTATAATGCAATTGTAAAAGAGAGTAACATTGTCTTTTACATAGGGTTTAGACAGGTGATAACGGTGTTGTGACAAGGATGATGAAACGCTCACCTCAAGATTTCATTACGTAAAAATTGGAAAGTAGTGTGTCATTACGCATTCTGATGAATCAGGGCATCAAATTACGCTTTACTCTATTATTTATTATTTTATATATTGTTTTTTCTTTCTCGGAAATTGTTGCACCATCCTACGGACCTACCCTCCAATAGTCCATTGCTTCAAATTTATTAATTTCAGTTTTGTTTACTATTTGCTAATTTAACTTTGAATTATAATTATTACTAGATTAGGTGCGTGTATATTAAACAGGTTAATTAAACGTTTTTTTTAAATATTAATTTTAAATAAATGTCATATAGTTCTTAAAATCTATAGTTTATTAGAAGTTACACGTGACATCGAATATTTAATATGAGAAAGTGACGGAATGTACAAATAAACTGGTTATTTTTTAAGAGTTTTGAAAGTTTTACAATTATATAAAGTTCTGAAGTAAACTCAACCATTTATTAAAGTTCTGAAATAAACTCAACTCTTTATTATAAAAGATTATATATTATAGATTGTTGGAGCATTAACATAAACTATTTTTTATAGGTTACTATTTTTTGTATTTTTTTACTACTTGTATTTTCACTTATATTTTTACATTAAAAGTTTAAGACATTAGTAGAGGCCAGGAGTTATTTATGCTTATTATAATTCAATTTTATTAATCCCTATTATAAAGCAAAAATATGATAAATATAAATGAAAAAGAAAATGGTAAATGATATAAAAAAATTTATGGATTAAAATAATATTATTTTATTTAAATCTTATTAATTAACAAATATTAACTATGTTTTTATATTTAGGGTAAATGATAAAAAATAAAATTTATAAATTAAAATAATATAATCTATACTTATTTATTTCGGTAGAAAAACATAATTGAGATCATTTCATAAAATGTTATGATTTAGTTTAATATATAGTCTATAGTATAGATATATATTATAATATAATTATAATAGCCTATTACTTCCTATTTGTTATTTTGTTTATTATTTACTGATTCATTTAACTTTGAATTGTTTTATGTTATTTTATTTATATTAGTTACTACAGGGATATTTAATTAATTTGTGATATATATTCTTTTATTTGGGGCTTATTACTTTATATAATCGTTAATCATAAATTTTCAGATATTGTCTACAAATAATAATGACTACATAATATGTTTAATTATGCAAAAAAAATTCCTACTAAACATACTCTGGTAAAATAGAACAAATCAAGAACATATACACACTATATTATTACTTTATAAGTGTTTCTATTATTTTTTTCTAAAGTATATATAAGTGATGAATATTTCTATCAAGTAGGAATGCTAATACGACTTCATGCCGCCTTTGATGGCTTGTTTACTATATTCCATGGCAAAAGATCACATACAAATAGTCTTATTGTATAAAAGTACGAAAGGCATGAAAATGGCAAAAAAAACACGATGATATTTTTGTAGTTATTTACTCGTAAAGTAATTATTAAAATTTCCCTACAAATGGTCTTGTATGGTAATTTTGATCTTGTAGGGTGTCATAATTACTCTACAAATGATATTGTATGATAATTTTATCTTGTAGGGTAATTTTGATCTATTAGGGTAATTTTGATCTTATAGGGTAATTACGGGTAAAATAAATACAAAAATATCACCATGGTTTTTTTTACATTTTCATGCATTTCATACGTTTTGTACGATAAGGCTATTTGTAAAGGAACTTTACCCTATATTTGATTATGGACTAGAGTTTACTAAAATTTCATTCGACCGGACCCGAATTAGACCGGATTTTTTATATAGAATAGAAATAAACATTTCAGCCCCCATGAAAAAAATTTCTAGATTTACCATTGGTTAAGGCTGAGAGGTATGTTTTTCTAGGCTTGGACATGACACCTAAATTCTTAAGACCGACCCCGGCAAACATTTATTACCATGGCTAATCCGTCAAATTTTCTAGACTAAATTGTCATTTTAGTCCCTAAGGTTTGTCTTAAATTACCATTTTAGTCTAAATAATTTTTTTTCATTTGAGTTCTTGACTTTTCTCATTTATTACCATTTTGATCCAAACTAATGAAGAGCAAATTTAACCTTTCACTAATTCAATTATTTTCTTTTCACCATTAATTAAAAAAACAAAAACAATAATTATAAAACCTCTCCCCCACCCCCACCCACACCCCCATTCTCTCTTCTCCCTCTCTCACCCTCTACATATGATAAACACCGACCACCCCCTTCACCGGCGACCTCCCTGAACCGAACACCATACAACCTCTCCGAACATCACCCCACACCATTCATATCGTCCTCGCCATAACCAACCAGTAACCACCACAACTTCCCACTACGTCATCACCTCCTACCACCGATCTAACCTCCCCCCCGCTAATCACCACCACTCGTCCACGTTAAATCATCACCATTCGCCACGGCTACACCTCCGTATAATACCATCATCACCGGAGAAACCCCGTCACGCCTTAACGCTGCTACCGTCGTCGCTGGTGAAGGGTGTGGTCGGTTCGGAATGTTACAGCCCCTATTTCACCACTGCAACATTTCAGTGCTACATTCTCTCGACGATTAATCTACCATCACCAGACAACACCATCACCATCCAGATCAAATCAACAACCACAACCAATGAACAAAAGGACCAAATCGATAGCTTTTGAGTGCAATGTAGGATCTATAAATGATGCAATCTCGTTTGATTGCATCCTCTTCGGAGAGTTTTTGGACATCAATGTTGTTAATGGCTCCTTGTAATGCTCCGATGTAGAAGTTGCTTCTCAAAGCAAGTAGCTGATCTGGTGTTGCCGCCATTGTTGACCAGATCTAGGTCAATGATACACAATTAGCAGGAGATAATTATTGTTTATAATATGCAGAGAGTGAGAGAGTGATAGACGGAGGAGATAGAGAAAAAAATTAAAAATGAAAAGAATATAAAATAATTCGTAAAAGGTCAAATTTGCTATTTATTTAACGTTGACTTTTAGATGTAGTTAGTGGTTTGGATCAAAATGATAACAAATAAGCAAATTCAAGGACTAAAGGAGAAAAAAACTATTTGTACTAAAATGACAATCTGAGATAATTCGAACTAAAATGACAATTTATTTAAATTTCTATTTAAAAAAAAACAATTACCTATTTTTTTTTTTGAGGGTGTTTGGGTTACTTATTTGGAACAACTTTTAACTTTACAGTGTTTGAATAAAAAGTTGAAAATGAGATTTATCAGTTTGAGAAGTTAAAAAGGGGAAGTTAGTTTTTACGACTTCTTGTAAAGAAAGAATCCACAAAAGAAATCAAAAGCTACGCCATAGTAGTAAAGGACCCAAGATTCAGCTCGTGCGAAGGAGAATCAGTGAGCTTGAGAGATACGAAGAAAAACCTTAAGAACATAATTCGGGAAGCTAGGTTACGATTTATTACTCATTAAGTTTCGATTTTTGATGCAGAATTGCAATCCCTTTTGTCTCATTCACTTCTCCATGTGTAAGTCTGTAGCTCAATTTTTACTTTTTTTTTGGCTCAAAAGTTGTAGTTTCATATGACTTGATTGTGTCATGTGTGTTGGTGCCTTTATAATCCGTAAGGATTTGATTAATAATGTGGAATCTAGGGTTTATATGTGGTGGTGGTGGTGGAAAGGAATTATTGTATATCATTGATGGTGCACATAACCTGTTTGTTGAAATGCCTAAGTGAGGTTTGCGCTTTGCTCCTTTCTTGCCTGGTTTAATTAAAGTACTCGTGGCCAAAGTTTACTGTATGTTGTTTAAGTGAGTGATGTGTTCAGGTAAATTGAGTTGTACAAGCACCAATGCAGCAAAGCTTAGAAGATCACAACACTAAATTATTAGATAAACAGTTTTAACTTCAATTGTCAACACTTTTATATGACCTGCATTCTAGGACAGAAATTAGTTAGTTTAGAATTTTTTTGTAGAGAGTAAAAAAAATGGTAAATTAGTACCTTTTTGCATTTGAAACACTTATTTGTCATTAAACACAGGGCCACTGGTTCTATGCAGCAGAGCTTTTGAAGCATTCCAAGTTCCAACAACTTAATTCGTTCGCTTTTATCAAAAAGCCCGTGGTTTGATGTTATGTATTAGAGGAACTCAAATATGTATTGACATGATTCTAGTTGACCTGAGATTCATACAATGATATCATATCTGCTTCTGGGTTCCTAAATGTTAGGTGCTAATAAAAACCATAATTGTGTTATTGCAACTTGAAGTAAACAACACATTTTGTCAACATTATCCATGTCTATCTTCTAAGATTGTGTATTTGCAGGTTGACAATGGCCAGTTTCGTTAGAATATGTTTTAGTGATAGGCGGGTAGATTCCTCAACGATACAAACCTTAACAACATCTGTTAGAATATTCAGACATTATCATTTCAACACGAACCGAACTCTCAAAACTCCTGACCCATTTGCTTCGGTTCAGAGTGCTGGCCGAAACATTGTAGCGGTTTTCTGGGACTTGGACAACAAACCTCCAAGATCAGTATCTCCATTCGATGCTGCTATTAGACTGAAAAAGGCTGCTGAATCATTTGGGGCTGTTCGCTACAAGATAGCTTATGCTAATCAACATTCCTTCGATTATGTTCCTCCTGAGATTAAGGAACACAGGCGAGATAGGAGAAAATTAAACCAGCTGGAAAATAAGGGTGTTGTAAAACCGGTAGAACCTTATATATGTCGTGTTTGTGGGAGGAAGTTCTATACAAATGAAAAGCTTATTAACCATTTTAAGCAAATTCACGAGCGTGAGCACCAGAAGCGAGTGAGCCAGATTGAATCAGCGAAAGGTAGTCAAAGGGTAAAATTAGTGGGAAAATACTCAATGAAAATGGAAAAGTATAAAAACGCTGCTAGAGATATTTTAACTCCAAAAGTCGGGTATGGACTGGGAGATGAGTTAAAACGGGCAGGGTATTGTGTTAGTGTCGTTTCGAATAAACCGCAAGCTGCAGATGTTGCGTTGAGAAACCACATGGTGGATATGATGGATAGGCAGCAGATGGAGTGTTTGATACTTGTGTCGGATGATTCTGATTTTGTGGAGGTTATAAAAGAGGCAAGATTGAGATGTTTTAAAACGGTGATTGTGGATGATAGCAATGATGGAGCTCTTGAGAGGGTTTCTTATGCGGCTTTTTCATGGGAAGAGATAATTATGGGAAAGGCTAAAAAGGAAGCAGTATCTGTTGTGGGGCGGTGGAAAGATAGAGATATTTTGAAAAGGTTGGAGTGGACATATAATTATGAACGGGAGAGGAAGTTATACGGTTCATGTTCTGAGGATGATGATCAAAATGATGATTTGGATGTCAGTAACTTAATTTCTGATGAAGTTGTAACGGATCAAAGTCGTGCTTGGTGGAAACTTGAGTCGGATTCGGACGCTGCTGCATCATCCTAACTGGTGGAAACTTTTTTTTTTGAAGTTATTAGCTTTATAATCGGTGATCAATATGTGACCGATGTAACCACTTGAAGATAAATAGATACTGAATGTTCTCAAGAATGATTTCATACACTCAAAATCATAGCCTATAGGGACTTTATTAGTATCACTAGGGCATATTATGCGTAAAAAGATTTAACTTGTGGAAAATTCCATGATGACATATCAACTATTGTGTCATTTCGCGGATTTGTATTGATGTTTCGCATGTAACTGTAGCTAGTTCACTTCTTATCTATGGATAAGTGGTATGGATTCTGAACTATTCATATTGTGCAGTATATGCCCTTTTTTGTTGATACAAATATTTTAGTTTCTAGTTCACTTTTTATCTATGGAAACAAATGTTTGATGAACTGTTTTCATCTGTTTTCAGTGTTACATTTAAGCAGAAAAGACTGAAAAAGCAAGCCTTTTGTCAACTAACATGACGTGTTCACACCCGCTCTCGTTGCCTTGTTCGATGTGTGACGAAAGAGATGATAAATGATCAAGAACGAACTGATGAATGCTATTGGTGATTATGAAAGGAAAAGCAAATAGAGCCCAATTTTCTTATAGAGAAACCGGTTCTTATGTCTCCGAATCTTAAAAATCTTGCATTAGATCCTGCTTTTTGAATCCAAGTTGTATTTTGTGAGACATATCTCGTATTTTGTAGTATTGTATATACATCCGTTGATGTATATACATGCATATGCATAACTATAAGTGGCGATGTTGACCCATTCTTCAAAGAATGGGTTGATTTGAGTCATCTCAAAGTCAACGGGTTAATTCAAGTGATCTCAAATTAGTCAAACGGGTCAATTTAGGCCACCACAAATTACTCAATAGGTCAATTTAGGCCGTTTCAAATTATTCAACGAGGCATAACACACGCCACCCACCCGCGCCCCATCGCAACCTAACACCGGTTAGCGTGTAACGAAGCATCGAATGCGTAACAGGTAACGATACGTGTTTAAATGAAATCGAACAGATAACTCGGCGTCAGTACGTGTGTAACACGAAATCGGACAGCGCCGGTACGAGTGTAACACGAAATTGGACGTGTAATCAGTGCCTTTACGTGCGTAACGCGTAAACCAAAAACGGTACCCGTAACACGAAATCAGAAGCGTAACTCGAGCGCATATGTGCGAACGCAATCAACGTGTAACTCTGCGTCGGTACGAGCGAAACGTGTAATCAGATGCGTAACCCTATGTCGATACGAGCGAAACGCGTCATCAGACTCGTAACCCACTAAGTCAGCGTTGGTACGCGCGTAACACGTTATTGGACGCGTACTAGCGTTGGTTACGTGTGGAGCGCTTGGCTAAGTGCGTGTCGAGGCCGAGTAACGTAGTGTCAAACGCGTGTTTTCCGGCTTCAATATGTGTAACACTGTAACAGGCTCCGCACGCGTAATCGACATTTAAACATGCGTAAACCAACAAAATATCGTGCATAAACCAGTGCTAAAAACCAGAAAGTCAAAATAATCATTTTTTTAACCAACTCGTTCTGACCCGAAACCCGTTCCTACCCGAACCTGCTCTAGCCCGAAATGCCTTCCGACCCAAACCCGTTTCAAACCAAACCGGCTCGAACCAAAATAACCCATTTTTGAATTGACCAATTTAGACCTTAAACATTTTGGACTCGAACCTGTTCTAACCTATAACTCAAACCCACCCACCCGACCTGTTTGCCAAGTATATGCATAACCTATTTTATCATATAATAAATAAACATCTTTGTATCATGTAAACAGACACTTATTAGTATCATAAATAATTTGAACTTGAAGGGGTTAGTCCCGAATTATGCGCCGACCACACGAATCAGCCTTAGGTCACGTGCGAGACCATACCCAAGATACACCATAATGATGACTTCTTAGACCTTACGCCGACTGCATAGATGTTTCTTGAGTCGTGCGCGAGGTCAGGACTAAGACAAGGGCAATTCTTACACTTAGTCTTTCAAAAAAGAAACCTGTTTTCTTTAATCTTGCGCCGACTACACAAACGTTCCATAAGTCGCGCGAAAGGAAGAAGCGCATGGCAACACCAAACAAGTACAAGAGGTACAAGTCGTAGAGCTGTGGGCCAATAGGCGCTCAACATGATGTATTGGATCGTGTTACACGATGATCAATCGTGCAGGGGACATGAAGTACGCAAGGACACATACGTGGCACCAATCAGCTTGCACCAACCACTGCCACACGATCTCCACCCAATTGCTGATGACATACTAGACAACAAGGACACCTGTCAGGACATGTGGATCCATTCACTACGCCGACTACCCTCTCGCTTGGAATCACTAACGGTCGTGGCAGAGGAGGCAAAGTGGATATTCCTTGTTGTCGACCTCAGGCCCAAGGCCAATAAGCCAATCTCCTTCATAAATCACCTCGGCTATAAATGGAGGACTTCACTTACAAGTTTAAGCATCACCCTCTTGCTCTCTCACTTTTTAGACACACTATTATCCTCAAAGTCGATACTTATTCTCACACCGGAGGGTGGTTACAAGGAGAACCTGTAACATCCGTAAAAAAAACGGATTTACCAAACCCGCTCCGTTTATTAACCGAACAATCAGTTTAAAATTTCGTTGCGTATTTAATGCCCAAATTAATTTTAAACGGTACATAATTAATAAGTATATTGGAATATATAATTTGTTTTTGAAAATCTGTTAAAAATTGTGGTATAAAAATAAAAGGTTGCTGCCGGGTTTCGAACCCGGGTCAGCCAGAATCAAACAGCCTTAACACTTAACCATCCAACCACTTTGCCACTTATGTTCCTTGTTAAGTATTGGAAACAATTAACACATAAAATAAATCTCGAATTCAAATACCGACGCGCCCAATTGCAGTCGTCGGAAATCCCGACTATCTCGCCAAGTTTGGACGGTTTCTTCAGTTTTAACGTAAACATTAACCTCGACATCGGTTATAACCGACGCCTGAACCCGCGACGCAAGTCATAACCACCGGAAAATTTCTAACCGACGAATCAAGTCGGAAAACAGGCCAAATACGTCGATGTCCTGCCCTATAAATACCCCCTCTAACCTTTATTAGCTTTTTCGCTCATAATCACACTTTTCCCCGACGTAATTCCACTCGCCGGAGAACTTCTGCAACTCGCCGGAAAACCGAACCTTTCACCTCTGTGCCTTACTGAACCCCCAGAGCTCATACCGAAGCCACCCACACTCATCTCAAGCTCCCTGAAGACTCTCTGCCGCAGGACACACGTCGCCGGAATAATCTGCTGTCACCGGAGTTTCGCTGGAGAAACAGAGGAGTCCAGTTCGGTATACCTTACATTTAATCTCTCATTCTTTTTATTTATCTCACCTGTAATTAATCACAAAACACTAAGGAACTTGATTAAAATCGTCGAACCCGTCGGACTCCGATTCTGGTTTAGTCTAACGAAGAAGACGAAGTTTCAGATGTCTATAAGTATAATTTAAATCAAGATATAACTCGGGTTAGACACACAGTCCAGCGGTGGACTGTGTGCAAATAAACACGCTTACGTCCCGAGTTCGATACTTGTCCCACGCATGCTCGCCTTAATAAAAATGTTCCTTTTTATTACTGAACCGGATTCATTTCATATAGATGTTAAGTTTAATAAAAACCGGAATAATAACCAAGATAGACACACAGTCCAGTGGTGGACTGTGTGCGCGTTTAAAACACAGGTCACGAGTTCGAGTCTGGACTACCGCAACGATACTGATAATTTTCGAACTTTTTATATAAGACAGAAATGAAATTATTTAGTTTGTATATAAGTATAATAAAAATCAGATTATTTAACAAGTTAGACACACAGTCCAGCGGTGGACTGTGTGTTAACCCAAACCACAGGTCCCGGGTTCGAGACCTGTGGAGAACACCGGTTCGAGACATTTAAAATCGTTTTTAAAACAAATGATTTTCAGATTAATTCAGTTTGTATATAAATATAATTAAAAACAGAAATATTTCGGGTTAGACACGTAGCTCAGTTGGTAGAGCTGCGTGCACGCGAACGGAAGGTCTCGGGTTCGAGCCTCACCCGGCGCACACAAATACACAGCCTGACCGTCAACAAGTCAACGGTCAACTGTCGCTAAAAGTCAACATTTTTTTATTATTTTTATTTAATTATTTTATTTAAAAATCAATTAAAAATACTTAAAAATAACATTTTTTTAAGGTTAGAAAATAGCCTTAAACTCACAAAAATACATTCCACAATCCTACTAAAATTGATTAATAAAATCCGCTTACTTACCGAACCATAATGCTATTTATCTAGGTTAGTTTCACTCGTGGTTAAAACCAACTTCGCGTGCATTCAACATTATCAACCGAACGCACCCAAGGTGAGTGAATCTTACAACTCCCCTTTTTAATTACACGTTTTGGGGTGTGTCATGTGTCACCAAAATTAACTCGTTTATTTAAACTTGTGCCATACCATATTGTGATCTAAACTTAGATTGTATATATTGTTTGTAGTTATGTATTTAATATTGTCAAGTTATATGCAATTCATTCATTAGGCCCATCAGTTCCTCGTGGGAGACGAGTTGAGCAACGCGTGCCTCAAAACAAATCCATTATTGTTCGTGTGTGTATTATTTAGTTTATATTGTTTGTAGTTATGTATTTCATAGTGTCAAGTATATGCAAATCATTCATTAGGCCCATCAGTTCCTCGTGGGAGACGAGTTGAGCAACGCGTGCCTCAAAACGATCCATTATTGTTCATGTGTGCATTATTTAATATTAAATGATTGGTGAATAAGTTTACATCTATTTTTACTCATGTGTGGTTGTGCACTTTATTTTATAATCAATTAAATAAACTTGTTCAAATGTTTTTCATAGGATTCACTCGCCAACTTTTTGTTGATCCAAAAACCATTTTTACACATGATACAGGTGAACAGGATGAAGCAAGGAAAACCTAGGAAATGCCTTAGAAGAAAACAATAAAGTCTAGAATGATGTCTAGGACATGATGTAATTATGATTGTAAATTTCCCATTAAATTGTATTAATGAATATGAAACGTTATAATAAATGTCATGAGCTTTGATGATAACCCAATCATGCCCCGATCACCTTTTCCGCTGCGGGTCGGGGTGTGACAGAATCCCCTATTCTCCTCCTTGTAACGAGCTTATGGTGTGCTGTTGTTTTTGCAGGACCTTCATAGCAGTTCAAGCGAGACGAAAGAAGATTAACCTTTATTTGTCGAGACACAACCCACAAACTAATCACCAGATTAGTTTAGTGTTTCTTCATTGGCGCCCACTGATTTTTTACAATCACTTTTCATTTTCTTTTTGAGCTGTTATTCTGAATCAATGGTTGATCGGTGTACTCTTTTCCCAACCTACGGCAAATCTCTCGAATGGATGTGGCAGCGGATGACGCGCACATCTAAAACCAACGCATCGACGAGTATACCGACAACAATTTTACAGAAGTAGGAGCCATGCGTGCAAGTGGAACCCGTACCACCCAAACGGTTACTCCGACGAATCAAGGCCCTGGTCCTTCAGCACCTGTCATATCAGGTCTGCTAGAGTGAGAGACACCCGCCTCTTGGTTCGCCAAAAGCCAGGCAACTCTGAATCTCATTTACGCGCAACTGGGCGCACAACAAGGACCAGCACAAGCCCAAACGTAACAGACTCCAATGGTGCCTCTGATGCCAAGGCAACTAGATTATGAGACGCCACGGCAGGAGTGCACGCAAAGGCAACAATACGAAAGGTCACCGTCGCCTCATAAACAGAGTGGTCGCACCACACACGACACGTATGACGAAACAGGAAGCCACTACGACACTTATTCACAATCCCGTCGAAAAACTCCGTTGAGTAGTCGGCTCGAGCCGCGCAACATAGAAAATGAGTGGGGTCATAACATGGATGAATCTTACCCGACGTACCAACAAGAGGAGACGACGTCAGTTTTCAGTCATCTCCAGAAGAATCACGAATCATATAAGCCAAAGATGCGTGCAACGTATAACAAATCGGCAAAGCATGACTTCAACATGTTTAAAGGCCAGCGTTAGCTGCCGAACAATCCAAATTCACCAGAAACATTGCTCTAGCACCTTTTGAAAAAGCCAAACTTTCTCAAGCTGTGGGTAAGTTCAGCGGGTTGACAGACCCCGATGACCACATACAACTGTTCACAAGCGTCGAAGGGTCGGAGGGTGGACCATGCTCATGTAGTGCCATCTATTCGTACAAACCCTCACAGAGGTAGCTCGCGCATGGTACGACAACCTCCCTGCTGGTAGAATCAAGTCATGGCCCGATTTTCAAGAAAACTTACTCGCGCACTTCAGCCAGCAAAGGTGTTACAAGTGCGACACGTCAGAGGTCATGAATATCTGGAGGCGCGAGAACGAAGGTTTGGAAGACTCCATCACTCGCTTCAACAAGGAATTCCTCACTTCAAAAAAGCAATCTGTTGTGATAGTCTAATCAGGACCATCACAGGCTGAGACGGAATGCCAGAGGAACGGGATAAGCTAATGGCGGCAGCAAAGGTTGTCGTGCAAACCAAAGAATCATTGACCGGAGGAAGATAAGTCACTATCTGGAGGATCAATACTCAAGGATCAGTGTGCATGAGTCAAACAGGCGTAACAAAAAGAACAAAGGCTCCGGCTGGAAGGCAAACCAGTACGAAAGTCAAGACGAAAGGTCCCGTTGTGATGACATGCCCCGATATAGTGAAAATGCGCGTACAACAATCGATAAAACTGTGTACAAGAAAGTGATCAAGAATGAGAACAAAGAGAAACACTGGACCCTGTTGTCTAAGACACCCAAGGAGGTTCTTATAACGGAGAACCACGATTTAAGGCCCCACCTCAAATGAAAAACAAAAAGGGCCATGACCTAAACCTGTATTGCGATTTTCACAAGGACACTGGTCACTTAACCTATGACTGCATCAGTTTGCGCATCGAGATTGAGAAAGCCCTCAAAAGTGGGAAGCTCGGTCATTTGGTAAAGAATGTGCGCAAAGAAATGCGACAGATACAAAGAACTGATAAAGGGGCAAGAAGAAGGTCCGCCGTTTGGAAAGTCATATGGTTAGTGGAGGACCCTGGTGGAGCGCGAAAAGCAATGGCAAACACTCAACAGACGAGTCATGGCGCGAGAAACAGGTGATTTTTCCTGGTGGTTCGCGGTGGGCCACGCACCAAACGTCCCGTCGTGAACACAGGCACTTTTGGCCACTATGAGACAAATTACATATTAATTGATCCAGGCAGCACGACTGATATCATTTATGAATAATATTTGAATCAGTTCGATCCGGAGGATAAAGTGCGTATGGAGCCAGTCGACTACTCTCTGTCAGGTTTTTGCAACGAAACATTCTTTCCTCTCGGCCAGATCTCTTTCCTAGTCACGCTGACAGACGGGAAACATTCGAGAACAATAATGGTAAATTCATGGTCATGCCAGCCAACTCAAGGCATGGCTGATGGGTAGAAACTCAGGGTCAATTAAGCATGGTGACGTCAACCCCACACTCGGCAATTGGTTTCCCGATGGAAACTGGGGTGGCGATCATCTATGCGAAGAAGGAAGCGATGGCAGCTGAAGAAGCGCACCTGGAAAAAAGTAAGCAAACCTACTCCGCGCACAGAGCCGGAGAAATGGATTTTGTACCGAAAATACCCTGAACAGACAGTAACTCTCAGACCCGCAATGTCGGAGAACATTCGAACGTTCTTAAAGCAACTACTTTTTAGGAACATGGACATTTCTGCCTGGTCACCTGCCGACATGACCGGTGTCCCGCGCAACGTTGCTGAGCATTGCTTAAATACTTTCCCATCTGTATAACCAATCGTGCAAAGGAAGCGAAGCCCGGGTTCCGTGAAAACCAAGGCTATAAATGAACAAGTCACCGAGTTGTTGGCAGCTGGTATACTCCGCGAAGTCCAGCACCAAACGTGGGTAGTAAACCAAAAGATGGTCGAGAAGGTGAATAGAGAGTGGCGCATGTGCGTCGACTATAACCGGTGTCCCGCGCAACGTTGCTGAGCATTGCTTAAATACTTTCCCATCTGTATAAACCAATCGTGCAAAGGAAGCGAAGCCCGGGTTCCGCGAAAACCAAGGCTATAAATGAACAAGTCACCGAGTTGTTGGCAGCTGGTATACTCCGCGAAGTCCAGCACCAAACGTGGGTAGTAAACCCAATGATGGTCGAGAAGGCGAATAGAGAGTGGCGCATGTGCGTCGACTATAAGGACCTCAACAAAGCCTTCCATAAGGATTGTTTACCGGAGATAGACAAAAAAATTGACTCTCTCGCGCCATTTCGGTGGAAGTGCTTCCTAGATTGCTACAGGGTCTACCATCAAGTGAAGATGACACTGCAGGAGGAAGGTAAAACAACCTTCCGTATAGAAATGGGTATTTTTCTACACAAAGTTGCCTTTCAGTTTGCACAATGTGGGTGCCACATACCAGCGCTTGATGGATCAAACTTTTGGAGACGATGTAGGGAGACACGTTGAAGTATACATCAATGATTTGGTGATTATGAGTTTGGTACACTCTGCTAGATGTTAAAAGACATAGAGAAAACCTTCAAATGATTGCAAAGCGTCAACATGAAGCTCAACCCGAGAAAGTTTTCGTTCGGTATGGAAGAAGGTAAGTTCCTGGGATTTTGTGTAACAAAGGGTGGATTCAAAGTGAATCCGGAGAAGGTACAAGCTATTGAGCGCATGCCATCTTCTAAGAGCATAAAAGAGATGCAATAGTTAGCCGGTCGTTTGGCCGCGTTGAACCGTTTCTTATCAAATCACGCCGCGAAGTCTTTCTCGTTTATAAGCACGCTGCCCAACTGCGTCAAAAAGAGTGACTTTAAGTGGACAACCGAGGCAGAGAGCACTTTCAAAGACATGAAGGAATGTTTGATACAACTCCTAACCTTGACCGCTCTACGCGAAGGGGAACCACTCGTCTTATACTTGTCCCCTTCAGACAAGGCAGTAGGCGCAATGTTACTAGTGGAAAAGGGAGGGGTTTAAACCCCAATCTATTATGTTAGCATGATGCTCACACATCCAGAAACTCGATATTTAATTATGGAAAAGCTTGTACTGGCTTTGGTCCATGCGTCAAGAAGGTTGCGCAGAAACTTTACCGACCATGTTATCAATGTGTTAACCAACTACCATATTGGCACCATTTTGCGAAAACCAGAAATTTCAGGGAGATTGGAGAAGTGGGCTATCGAATTAGGCAGTCACAATATCATGTACCGGCCGCACCCAACAATTAAGGGGAAATCCTGGTAGACTTTGCCACAGAAGTCCCCGCCGACAAAATTCACGAGTGTGAGGTAATCGAGACTCCTACGCCGGAAACAACAGAAGAACTTTGGTTGTTATTCACTGATGGCGCATCAAACGAAGATGGCGCAGGAGCAGGGTTAAGACTAGTCAGCCTGGAGAAGCATGAGTTTACATATGTTATCTGGTTAGACTTCAAGAATACAAAAAATATAGCAGAATGTGAAGCGTTCCTAGCGGGATTGCACCTGGCCATTAAGATGGGAGCCAAGAATATACAAGAGCATGTAGATTCCTTACTCATGGCAGGGCAAATCAACGGTCTGTATGATGCGAAAGGTGAAACTATGGCGTTGTACCTTGAACAGGCAAAGGAGTTGATACAAAAAGTTCCAATCTTTCAAGGTCATCCATATTAACTGCAGTGAAAACAAGCCAGCGAACGCGCTGAGTAAGTTGGCATCGACGGCTTTCCACTAATTGGCTAAGGATGTTCGAATTAAGTCCTCAAGAACCCTTCGGTACCACTGCGCCAGGTGAACATTATGAATTAGGGCCGCAATCGTGGATGACATCCATCATTTAGTATTTGCAAGCGGGGACACTCCCCGAGAACAAAGCCGAAGCACGAAAAAATCCAACACAAAGTTTTGTTTTACCAGATGGACATGGAATCTTGTACCGAAGATCATATCTAGGTCCACTACTATGATGCGTTTACCCACAGGATGCCAACTACCTTATAAGATAAATCCACGAAGGCATCTATGGAATACACACAGGACCACACATTGTGGTCGTAAGATAATGAACGTTGGATACTATTGGCCGGGCATGCAACTGGACGCTGTCAAAGAGCTAAGAAAATGTGACTCTTGCCAGCGCCACGCGCCGAAAACGCTAAGGCCCAAGAACGACTTAATTCCAGTCTCCACTACATGGGTTTTCCAGCAGTGGGGCATCGATATGGTTGGCCTATTTCCGGAGACACCTGGCGTAGTCAGTTTATCATAGTTGCAGTTGATTACTTTATAAAAGTGGGTGGAAGTGAAACCCCTTGCATCAACCTCCACGATGATCATGTGAAAATTTATCTAGGAGCACATCATTTGCGGTTTCGTCTTACCATTGCACATCGTGACCGACAACGGCACAAACTTTGCCTCAGGATACTTTATGCAAGAACTGCAGATCGAACACACTTTCTCCTTGTCGTGCACCACAGGGCAACAACCAAGTAGAAAGTGTTAACAAAGGAATCATGGAGGGAATCAAGGCCCGACTGGGCACGAAGCGTAGAGAGTGGGTTGATGAGCTCCCAAACATACTCTGGGCTCATCGCACCATGCCCAAGACTAGTAACGACGAAACTCCCTTTAGCCTAGTCTATGGCTCGGAGGCGGTTATCCCGACCGAAATTGGTCTCCCGTCACCTCGCTTGATGGCAGTCAACGGCGTTGACAATGAAGTAGAGCGCCGAATTGACTTGGACTTACTTGAGGAACGGCGTGAGAACGCGACCATCAAAGAAGCCAAGTACAAGTCCAAGCTGGAGAAGTACTACAATGTGCGGGTGCGCATCTGTACGTTCACTCCAGGAGACTATATTTTATGTGACAACGAAGCCTCCAACGTTGAATGCCCGGGAAAACTCGCACCTAAATGGGAAGGTCCTTACCTCATCCATGAAGTTTTGGGCAAAGGCGCGTACAAGCTACGCACGTTGGACGGTCATGTTGTTCCACGTACATGGAATGCACAATAGTTAACGAAATGCTACATGTAAGACACAACATTTTGTAAGTGATGGGCACGGGCCTAACAAGTTTATCAATATAAAGTGTTGTTTACGTTGTTTTTCGTGTTGACTTCCTTGTTTAATACTAGTTATAGATGCATGTTCAACTTTTAGTACGCGCAAAAATATTACAGTAAATTACGAGCTCATGAACTAAGCCTCCAAGATTCCTGTAAACACAGCACGAAATTGGGCTACGATGTTCAAACATGAGCCACACTTACATATATTCGCGCTACCTATATAAAGTTTCTTCCACAATGCAATAATGGTAACATTATCATTTGTCAAAAGGTATAGATTAAAAAAGCGCAAACGCGCACCAGTTACATCTGTTAAAAGTCCAAACACTACATTTAAATTGCCAAGGCATAAAAGCCTGTTACAAAAGCCTGAGTACATAAAACTACAAAAAGGATCTTCACTCTACGCCAACATCACCACCATCTTCTCCTTCTAACTCGGAGAGCTCTACCGTTTTTGGGATCTCGAAGAGAGACTTTAAGCGTGCGACGTAATCATTGTGTTGCAGGGCTTCAGAAACCAAGTCCATTATCGGAAGTGTAAGAGTGTTATACGCTTCTTTCTTGGCAGCATACACGGTCTCGGCTTCTTCACTAATTGAACAGTGGCTGCTGTCCCATGCCGTCTGCATCGCGTTCTGAACATGATAGGCACATTCTTCATATCCTTCGGGGTGGCCAACCTGGCGCATCGCCACTGTGAACGCCACCACGGTTTGGTCCAGTTCTGAAGAATTAAGAACCGCATTCGCTACCTATTCAAAATATTAAAGGATCAAGGGCTATTTTTGGCCATATAAAAAGATGAGAAATGGAAAGTAACTTACATGCGCAATTTCATATTGTTGCAACCATTCAGAATTGTTGACCAACGGCTCTACAACATATTGAATCTCTGCATTATTGTCTTGAGCTACGTTCAAGGGCCGCTTGGTTAACCTTGCGCGCCTCTTCGGCAGACCCAAATTTAAACTTTTTAGCCTGGAGATCAATCTCAAGAGAATCAGTTAAACGAGCGTTTAGTTGTTGGATCTCATTTTCTTGCCAAGCACAAATATTAACGGTATGAACCTGGTTTTGTTCTGCGCGTTCACAATGCACCTTCGAAGCCTCGTACCTTTCCTCAAAATCAGGCTTTGCCTTAGAAAGTTATTCATTCTAATCAGTAAGGTCGGCAATAGTCTTCGAAGAAGTCTCTGCTTGCGCCTTCAGGTTGTTTATCTCATTGCGCGCAACATACATCTTATTATCCCTGTCACAGGCTTCACACCACTTCTTGTGCTCCTCAGCAAGCGTCTCCTCATTGGCTTGAATTTTTTCTTCAGGCCAAGAAGGCCCCATCCCTTACTATTCTTATCAGGCTCGAATTGAGCTTGTTTTGCGGCCAACTCCTACTTAGCCTTCTCAAACTTCTTGATGTCAGCAGCCAACCGACCTCTATACACTTCCACCTCAACACACTCTCTATACATAGTACACCATCCGCGCATAATTTGATTGCCAGTGGAGAGCTGATTGGCCTGCGCAACGACATGAGATTGATACACTTGGTCATGCTTACGTTGCTTTTGGTGAAGGACATCGGTAGGAGGAAAGGCACCCATAAACCATTCCCGGCAAGCTGGGAATATGGAGAATGTGTCACCTTGTTTTAAGCTCCACACTAGAGCATGTATCTGATTGGCACTACTCTCTTCATAGAACCGATAGTAGTGATCGCCCAATGTATCCTCTAGCAGGATCGGCAAAGGTTCGTTATGTCGAGCACTGAATGTGCTAATACCTTCGCCTCCCGCGCCAAAGCCTGCAACAACCTTCTCAGGGGATTTGCTAGACCCCTTTGACACCTTCTGCACAGGTTTTCCAGGGGTTTTCTAACCTCTGTGGCAATCTCCTTACAAGGTTCTTCAGCAACCTTCTCAACTTACTTCATAGCCTCATGGACATTGTCACACCCCGACCCGCAGCAGAATAAGAGTCGGGGCATAATTGGGTTATCACCAAAGCTCATGATGTTTACTAAAATGTTTCATATTTATTAAATTCAAATTACAACTTAAATATCCAAATCAAAATTCAAACAATTACAAGGAAATGAAACTATGTAAATAATCCAAAGCTTAAACTGGTTTATTCTTCTAGGCCTTCCTATGTGTTTCTTGCCTCAGCTGGATCACCCGTATCATGTGTAAAACGGGGGATATTTTGGGTCAACAAAAGTTGGCGAGTGAACCTTGATAAAACATTGTTATTAATTTCTTGTTTTAATATGGAAAATTTGTGCAATAATCACATGTGAGCAAACATATATAAGTAAACAAACACAAACCACTTTGAATGAGTATATGATATGAATGATGATGAATGTGAGATCAAGGCTCAATCAAACGGAGCCGATCTTATGAGGCACCTGATGCTCAACCTGTCTCCCACGGGGAACTGATGGGCCTAATGATATGCGTGCACTGAAAATGATAAAACCAAACTACATATAATCCACACAACAATTGATACACATTTGATACACATTTGATCACGGATGTGATGTATGCACAAGTGTTTAAATATAATAAAGAATTAAACGACACATGATACACTCCAAAACATGATTAAAACGCGGAATTGGTAGAGATTCACTCACATTGGGTGCGTTCTTTGATGACCTTGGATGCGCACGAATTTTAGGATTTGATCGACGAGGGAAAAACTAACCTAAAATAATAACGAAATAATTCGGTAAATAAATGGATTTTATTTGAGATTAATACTTTTAATTCATAATCTTAATAGGATTTTTAGATTTATTTTTGTGAGTTTAAGGAAATTTTCTAACTTTAAAAATCTTATTTTTAAGTATTTTTAAATAATTTTCTAATAAATAAATAAATAAAAAGAAATAAAAGAAATTGATTTTTTTTGACCGTTGACAGTTGACCGTTGACCGGTCGGACTGTGTTTTTATATGCGCCGAGTGAGGTTCGAACTCGGGAACTCTCGTATGCGTGCACGCAGCTCTACCAACTGAGCTACGTGTCTAACCCGAAATATTCTCTGTTTTAATTATATTTATATACTAATTAATTTTAAACTTATTTGGTCTTTTATTAAAAACGATTTATATGGCCGAACCGGTTGAAGGGACCCGGAGTCGAACTCGGGTCCTTCGGTTCGAGTGCGCACAGCCCAACCAGTTGGGCTGTGTGTCGAATCTGTTTATCTTATGGATTATAATATTCTTATAAACATTCTGTGACTTAATCTGATTAAGTTTTAAAAATGTTGGTTTTATTTCTGAAAGTCGGTAACGTGTGCGATTCGAACCCGGGACGTGTGTATTGTTTATGCACACAGTCCACCGCTGGACTGTGTGTCTAACCCGTTCGAATATCTGATTTTAATTATACTAATACTTATTTGCGACTTCATCTTCTTCGTTTAAGAACACAGAACAGTGAATTCCGATTGTTCTTGTTTAATCGTTCACGACCTAAACTTGATTGAATTGATCAGAGAAATTAAATGATATGGTATACCAGAACAACGGGTTTGCTTCGGTTTTCCAGCAAGTGTCGTCGGCTCTGATTTGCGATGTCCGGCTGTATGAACTGTTTAACAGTTTTGATTATTGATTTGAACGATTATAACATAAATTAAGAGATAGCAGAGAAGTTTAGACAGTTATACCGACTGATGAATGAATACGGTTTTCTGACGATCGATTACGGCGAAGTTCCAGCGAAATTGAAATTCTCCGGCGACGAGCTAAAGCTTTGAAAAAGTGAGCGGTTCTGAGCGAAAGGATTTCCGGAAGATTGAGTGGGTATTTATAAGGAAGAACAGGGTGTATTTGGTTCGAATTTGGGTCTTGATTCGTGGTCAAAGTTTTCCGGCGGTTATGACTGGAATTGAGGGTTAGACATCGGTTATAACCGATGTCGAAATTAGTTCAAGCGTTTCAGTCAAAGGAAACGGTCATAATTCGCGATAATCTCAGCTTTTCCGGGGCACTGCGAATTTGAGCCCGCTAATTACCGGTTTGACTTTCAGTTTTATTATAAATGTTATTTGTTTTAATGTTTATCACAAAGACAGTGTGTGGCGGAGCGGTGTGTTGTGTGTTTTGGCTTGTGGTGACCCGGGTTCGAAACCCGGCGTCTACATTTATTTTTTATTCATTATTTATTGGTAATTTTAAATTATGGTTTTTAAATTCTAATATATTTATTAATTATGTATCGTTTAAAATTAATATCAACTATAAATACGCAACGAAATTTATAACTGGATATTTGATTGATAAACGAAGCGGGTTTTGAAAACCCGTTTTTCGACGGATGTTACAGTATCCCCTACTTTTAGAAATTTCGTCCCGAAATTTAAGTAGTAGTGGTAACAGGAAAAAGATGCGGGTATTTCTCGCGCATTGAGTCTTCAAGTTCCCAAGTAAACTCAGGTCCTCGTTTCGACTCCCAACGTACCCTGACAATTGGAATACGACTTCGTCTTAAATGCTTCTCTCCGAAGTCCATAATTTCTACTGGTTTGTCAAGGAAGTGCATAGATTCATCGATCTGAATGGAGGTTTTCATTGGCGAGGCACTTCTTCAAGTTTGATACGTGGAATGTGGGATGAATTCTGTTGAGCTCTTCTGGTAGGTCAAGCTTGTATGCTACAGGACCTACTCTTTCGAGTATCTTGAAAGGTACTACGTAGCGTGGTGCTAGCTTGCCCTTCTGGCCAAAACGAACCACTCCCTTCCACGGTGATACTTTTAAAAGTACTTGATCCCCAATGTCAAACTCCAAGGGCTTTCTTCGTTTGTCTGCATTACTCTTTTGACGACTTTGAGCTGCTAGAAGATTGTTTCGAATTTGAATGACCTTGTCGGTTGTTTCTTGAATTAACTCTGGACCGGTGATTTGTGATTCCCCAATTTCGTGCCAACATACTGGAGATCGGCACTTACGACCATATAAAGCTTCGAAAGGAGCCATGCCGATACTTGAATGATAGCTATTGTTGTACGAAAATTCAACTAATGGTAGATGAGCGTCCCAATTCCCTTTGAAGTCTATGACACATGCTCGAAGCATGTCTTCAAGAGTTTGGATGGTGCGTTCAGATTGTCCATCAGTTTGAGGATGAAAAGCGGTACTGAGGTCTAATCGTGTACCCAAGGCGGTTTATACGGCTCGCCATGTTCGTGAAGTGAAACGACCATCAGGGTCTGAAATGATGCTTAAAGGTACACCATGACGGCTTACGATCTCGCTGATGTAGATACGAGCTAACTTCTCGTTTTTGAAGTCCACGCGAATCGGTATGAAGTGAGCTGATTTTGTAAGACGATCGATTATTACCCATATTGTGTCATACCCACTGGAGGTGCGAGGTAACCTGGTAATGAAATCCATGGTTTTGTTTTCCCACTTCCATACAGGTATTTCGGGTTGGACTAGAAGTCCTGAAGGTCTTTGATGTTCAGCTTTTACTTAAGGCACTTGGAAACAAAAACAGCGATATCCTTTTTCATGCCAGGCCACCAGTAGGTGTATCGTAGGTCTTGATACATCTTGTCGGCTCCTGGGTGTACAAAGTACCGTCTTTTGTGCGCCTCATTCATGAGGAAATCACGAAGGTTATCGCGATCGGGGATCCATATGTGATTTAAATAGTATAGAATACCGTCGGATTTGGTTTCGATTTTGAGTTCAGCTCCACATGACAGCTCATCGCGTACGTCATTTTCTGTTACAGAAACATGTTGAGCTGCTCGGATTCGATCTTTGATGTCGGTTATGATTTGCGAATAGAGAAGACGAATGGAGTTCGCATAACCTTTTCGACTGAGTGTATCAACCACCACGTTTGCCTTGCCAGGATGATACCGAATTTCACAGTCGTAGTCGTTAAGAAGTTCGGCCCATCTTCGTTGCCTCATATTCAACTCCTTTTGGTTGAAGATATGTTGGAGACTTTTGTGGTCAGTGTATATTTCACACTTGGTACCGTAGAGGTAATGTCTCCATATCTTGAGAGCGAACACAACGGCTCCAAGTTCCAGGTCGTGGGTGGTGTAATTCTTCTCATGAACTTTGAGTTGCCTAGAAGCATAGGCTATCACTTTTCCTCTTTGCATTAATACACAGCCTAGCCCTTGCCCTGATGCCTCGCAATATACTACAAAGTCATCGCAACCTTCAGGGAGTGTGAGGATAGGTGCGTCACAAAGTTTTTGCTTTAGAGTTTGGAAGGCTTCTTCTTGTTTAGGTCCCCATAAGAAGGGTTTTCCTTTATGAGTCAAAGCCGTGAGTGGTACAGCAATACGGGAAAAATTGGCAATGAAGTGGCGATAGTAACCATCCAAACCAAGAAATCACCTTACTTCGGTAGGGGTACGTGGTGCTTGCCATTCTTGCACTGCCTTGATTTTTGAAGGATCGACATGTATTCCCTTGTTATTGACGACATGTCCAAGGAATTGTACTTCTCTTAACCAGAATTCGCATTTTGAGAACTCAGCGTAGAGCTTTCCAGTACTTAAAAGTGTAAGGATGAGTCGAAGGTGTCGCTCATGATCGGATTTAGACTTGGAGTAGATAAGAATATCGTCGATGAAGACTATGACGAAACGGTCGAGGTAGGGTTTGCATACCCTATTCATTAGATCCATGAAGACAGCGGGGGCATTGGTTAAACCGAATGGCATGACCATGAATTCGTAATGACCATAACGAGTCCGGAAGGCGGTCTTTGTGACGTCTTCTTCATATACTCTGAGCTGATGATAACCAGAACGAAGGTCAATTTTTGAAAAGCAGGTGGCGCCTTGAAGTTGGTCTAGGAAGTCATCGATGCGAGGTAGTGGATAGCGATTTTTAACCGTTAGCTTGTTGAGTTCTTTGTAGTCTATACACATGCGAAACGTTCCATCTTTCTTCTTCACAAAAAGAACAGGTGCACCCCAAGGCGAGGAGCTAGGACGTATGAATCCTTTGTCAGTCAGCTCTTGCAGTTGACTGGCCAGCTCTTGCATTTCGGATGGGGCTAACCTATAAGGAGATTTTGCGACTGGTGTAGCGCCAGGTACAAGATCGATGCGGAATTCGACTTCTCTCACAGGAGGGAGTCCTGAAATGTCGTCGGGAAAGACTTGTGGAAATTCTTTCACAACTGGGATATCTTTGAGTTTCCTTTCCTTGTTTCCCTTTTTGACGACGTGAGTTAGGAATGCGACATAGTTCTTGCGGAGATATCTTCGGGCTTGAAGGCAGGTCATTAGTTTGAGTCCTTTCGAAGTGGTTTCTCCAAAAATACGTAAAGTCTGGCCGTCTGCAAGAGGAATGTGAATGAACTTTTCGCGGCACACTACTTCAGCGTGATGCTGGCTGAGCCAGTCCATACCGATTATAATATCGAAACTTCCCAACTTCATAGGAATGAGGTCAACTGGAAAATCGTGATCGTTTAGAGTGAGGGTACAATTTCATATAATAGAATTTAATGAAACGGGCTTTCCGTCAGCAACTTCCACCGTTAGAGATTCCATGAGACTATCACGAGTTTGGTTGAGGATAGGTTCGAATTCTAAGGACACAAAACTTTTATCCGCGCCAGTATCGAATAACGTGGATGCATAACTACCATTGATGAGAAGCGTACCGTTAACCACGTTGTTGTCAGCCCTAGCTTGGTTGGCATTGATGTTGAAAGCTCTTCCTCTGGCAGGTGGAGGAGCTTGGTTGGCTTGGTTTACCCGGTTTGCTTGAGCTTGGGCATGGATGATGTTCACCAAACGTGGACAAGTGTTCCTGAAGTGGTTTGGGTCTCCACAATTGTAACAAGCTCGCATGGGTTGCATCATGGGGTAGTTGGGTTGGTAGTAGGATTGGGCTATGTGTTGTGCAGATGGTAGAAGTAATGGTTGTTGGGCTTGACCCACTATCTGATGGTTGGTTTGGGTTGGGGGTTGATTGCGGTTCGTTCGTTGAAGAATACGGCAGGTTTGGATGGTGTGACCTGCACGGCCACAGCTTATGCAATGTTGGCAAAGAGTTTCGGGAGGGTGATGGTATTGACAACAGTTGCATTTTGGGTGTGGGCCGGTGTATGGCTTTTTAAATGGTGTAGTCGAAGGAGCAATTTGGGTGATCGGTGCAGCAGTGATAGGAGGGTTGGTTTGAGTGACAGCAAAATTCTTGCTGTTTCGTTTCCTCTTACCAGCAAACCTTGAGGAGGAGACTGAGTGGTTTGTAGTTGAGGTCTCTATGGGTGTTTTCTTCTTATCATCTTTAAATTTGCCGTTTCGGATGCGATTCTTAGTGAGTTCGGTAGCTAGTTCCATTGCAGCTTCAAGTGTTGCAGGCGAAGTGCTTAGAACCGAGTCTTGAATTTTCGAGGGAAGACCTCGAATGTAGTGTTCAACCAAGCGGTACACGGGGGTGAACAGATTAGGGATCATCTGGTTTAGTTCGAGAAATCTTTTGTTATAGGAAGTGTGATCTCCTTCCTTTTGTTTTAACGCGTGGAATTCATCTTCCAACTTTTTGATTTCGCTTCTTGGACAGAAGCGTCTGGTCATGAGTTCCCTTAACTCTTCCCATGTTAAGGCCATGGCATCTTCAACCCCTCGTTTACCCTTTTCCGTGTTCCACCAGGTAAGGGCTACCCCAAACAGTCTTCCTGTTGCATAACGTACCTTGCGATCCTCGGGACAATCGCAATTGAGGAAAGTGTTCTCCATTTCTTCAAACCAGTGAAGGAGAGCAGTAACACCTTCGGTCCCTTCATACTTTGGGGGATCACAAGATTTGAAGTGTTTGTAGGAGCACTTTTTGGAGGGAGGGTTGGCGACGCTCTGGTCTTCTTGATTGGGAGGGTTGATAGGATTCACGGTGAGAGCTTGTTGAACTTGAATTACGATGTCAGGAAGCACTGCAACCATTTGTTTAGCAATTTGCGTGGCCAAGCGTTCATTGGATCTTCCTGACTTTCTACCTCCATGTAGTTGCCTAGCCGACATCTACAGGGACATACATAGGAAGATTGTGAGTTTAAGAGGTTTCTAGGTGTCATGTGTCGTTAAAAGAATAAAAATAACATAACTAACAATAATGCAACTACATCCATAGGATGTCTTGGGTTTGCTCATGTTTGGGCCTCCAATGTCCCCCATATCATCGCCTGTATAGTCATGTGGGCCCCCATGACTATTGGGCTTGGTAGGATTCACATTGGTGTTGGCGGATTAACACTCGCATCACCCGAATGAAAACCGTAAAATATGATTGCGAGATGTATGGTAGGAGGGTGTCCAGGTGTAGACACAATGACAACTCAAAGTGGGGTTAGCTCACACGACGTTTGGTATAGCATGCTTTGGCCTAATAGGTCCTTCGTACTCTCATCGTTAGTCCCCAGGTAGGCAAACTGGTCCTTTATTTTGGATTTATACGAATGCCAAGCCTAGACAGGACGTTCCGACTATCGGTACTCGTACCCTTCCAGTTACTACATGCCCGTCATGAGAAATCACTTTGATGTGATTTGAAAACACAAAAATCATTGCAAAAATCATGGGAATTGTGAGGTGTGTGCTCTCATGGATATGATATGTTATGAGGATATGATTTATGATGAGCATTGTATAATAACATGTATTGGTGAGCATGCTTGCATAACATTGAGTGTAAAAATAAACATAAAGCACATAAACATCATGAATTTTGTATGTAACGCATAAACAATTTAAAATGTTAATCAACTATAGTATAGGCTCTAAGGGTCTAATAACCTATCCTATATCCCTATAGTCATGGCTCTGCTACCAATCTGTCACACCCCGACCCGCAGCGGAATAAGAGTCAGAGCATAATTGGGTTATCACCAAAGCTCATGATGTTTACTAAAATGTTTCATATTTATTAAATTCAAATTACAACTTAAATATCCAAATCAAAATTCATACAATTACAAGGAAATGAAACTATGTAAATAATCCAAAGCTTAAACTGGTTTATTCTTTTAGGCCTTCCTATGTGTTTCTTGCCTCAGCTGGATCACCTGTATCATGTGTAAAACGGGAGATATTTTGGGTCAACAAAAGTTGGCGAGTGAACCTTGATAAAACATTGTTATTAATTTCTTGTTTTAATATGGAAAATTTGTGCAATAATCACATGTGAGCAAACATATATAAGTAAACAAACACAAACCACTTTGAATGAGTATATGATATGAATGATGATGAATGTGAGATCAAGGCTCAATCAAACGGAGCGGATCTTATGAGGCACCTGATGCTCAACCTGTCTCCCACGGGGAACTGATGGGCCTAATGATATGCGTGCACTGAAAATGATAAAACCAAACTACATATAATCCACACAACAATTGATACACATTTGATACACATTTGATCACGGATGTGATGTATGCACAAGTGTTTAAATATAATAAAGAATTAAACGACACATGATACACCCCAAAACATGATTAAAACGCGGAATTGGTAGAGATTCACTCACATTGGGTGCGTTCTTTGATGACGTTGGATGCGCACGAATTTTAGGATTTGATCGACGAGGGAAAAACTAACCTAAAATAATAACGAAATGATTCGGTAAATAAATGGATTTTATTTGAGATTAATACTTTTAATTCATAATCTTAATAGGATTTTTAGATTTATTTTTGTGAGTTTAAGGAAATTTTCTAACTTTAAAAATCTTATTTTTAAGTATTTTTAAATAATTTTCTAATTAAATAAATAAATAAAAAGAAATAAAAAAATTGACTTTTTTTGACCGTTGACCGTTGACCGGTCGGACTGTGTTTTTATATGCGCCGAGTGAGGTTCGAACTCGGGACCTCTCGTATGCGTGCACGCAGCTCTACCAACTGAGCTACGTGTCTAACCCGAAATATTCTCTGTTTTAATTATATTTATATACTAATTAATTTCAAACTTATTTGGTCTTTTATTAAAAACGATTTATATGGCCGAACCGGTTGAAGGGACCCGGAGTCGAACTCGGGTCCTTCGGTTCGAGTGCGCACAGCCCAACCAGTTGGGCTGTGTGTCAAATCTGTTTATCTTATGGATTATATTATTCTTATAAACATTCTGTGACTTAATCTGATTAAGTTTTAAAAATGTTGGTTTTATTTCTGAAAGTCGGTAACGTGTGCGATTCGAACCCGGGACGTGTGTATTGTTTGTGCACACAGTCCACCGCTGGACTGTGTGTCTAACCCGTTCGAATATATGATTTTAATTATACTAATACTTATTTGCGACTTCATCTTCTTCGTTTAAGAACACAGAACAGTGAATTCCGACTGTTCTTGTTTAATCGTTCACGACCTAAACTTGATTGAATTGATCAGATAAATTAAATGATATGGTATACCAGAACAGCGGGTTTGCTTCGGTTTTCCGGCAAGTGTCGTCGGCTCTGATTTGCGATGTCCGGCTGTATGAACTGTTTAACAGTTTTGATTATTGATTTGAATGATTAAAACATAAAAGAGATAGCAGAGAAGTTTAGACAGTTATACCGACTGATGAATGAATACGGTTTTCTGACGATCGATTACGGCGAAGTTCCGGCGAAATTGAAATTCTCCGGCGACGAGCTAAAGCTTTGAAAAAGTGAGCGGTTCTGAGCGAAAGGATTTCCGGAAGATTGAGTGGGTATTTATAAGGAAGAACAGGGTGTATTTGGTTCGAATTTGGGTCTTGATTCGTGGTCAAAGTTTTCCGGCAATTATGACTGGAATTGAGGGTTAGACATCGGTTATAACCGATGTCGAAATTAGTTCACGCGTTTCAGTCAAAGGAAACGGTCATAATTCGCGATAATCTCGGCTTTTCCGGCGACTGCCAATTTGGGCGCGCTGATTACCGGTTTGACTTTCAGTTTTATTATAAATTTTATTTGTTTTAATGTTTATCACAAAGACAGTGTGTGGCGGAGCGGTGTGTTGTGTGTTTTGGCTTGTGGGTGACCCGGGTTCGAAACCCGGCATCTACATTTATTTTTTTATTCATTATTTATTAGTAATTTTAAATTATGGTTTTTAAATTCTAATATATTTATTAATTATGTATCGTTTAAAATTAATATCAACTATAAATACGCAACGAAATTTATAACTGGATATTTGATTGATAAACGAAGCGGATTTTGAAAACCCGTTTTTCGACGGATGTTACACACATGCTCTTCAAAGGTTTTATCAACCCCGACTTTCCTCACAACCTCCTTGATAGGCTCGTCATGTTTTCTTCAACTCTAGCCGGCTTCCCAACCTCAACTATTTTCTCCACAACTTTCTCGGCAACTTTCTCACCAACTACGTCAAGGGTCCCCTCCACCTTTCTTGACAGCCTTCTTGAACGTGGTTATGATTTTTATTATATATTTTAAGCACTTTTTACTCGTGGATCAAGCTTTAAATTTATAAAACACAATACAATACTATCACTCTACATACGTTAAGGCAAGTGCACCCATCGTAAATGTAGTATAGTGATACTAAGATATCGAGGTCGTCCGAGGACATAAGTGCTTTTAACACCGGCTTATCGTTAACGTCTAATCTAACCAAATTTTGATTAAAATTTTGAAAGTTTTAAAAGATAAAAACTATAATTAAAAACGTAAATATATAAGTAAAAACAAATAGACAAGAAAGAATCACTTGGTTCCGACTCCTCTTTTACGTATCCTTTGATGATTTCCGCACTCTGGGATTTTTAAGAGATTATCTTAGTTATAGTGGTAGGCCCCTCTTGTGAAGGCAACGTTACCCTCGGCCATATTGGTCTGAGTCAGCAGGGATACAGTCCCGCAAGCCCGGATAAAGTTTTAATAGTAGTTTATTTATAAGGGGTTCAAGCCGTTATTACTTCCCCCAATTTGATGCTACCCGCCTCAAAGGAAATCCTAATTAGCTTGAACTAAGTCATCGCAGGATCTATACACTGAATGAGGCAAGAACTTTACCCAAACACCCTTCTAACCCCCTCCAGTTAGTTAACGTGCTTTATATAGACCGTAAAGACACGTATGAGTGAATCAACGAGACATGAAGAAATGTTTAACAAAAGTTCACTTTCAATATAAAAAACTAGTTATTAAAGTCATTAATACATACCCAAATAAAAAGTTGAGAAAGATTGGAATCAAAGTAATACATAAAAGATTTGTCGTCACCAAGTGATGTAAGAGATCTAGCCAAGCATGGCCTTTGTTTGACAAGAAATCTTACGATCAATCTTGGATCCGGAGACTACTACACACTCTAAAAGATGAAATGTGGATGATGGTGGTGGGTGTTGGTGTTGTAGTGGTGGTGGACCAATGGCAAGTGTGAGAGAAGTGGTTTGCTAAGGGATGCCTTTCTCATGAACCAAGCACCTCTATTTGCAGCTGGAAATAGAGGGCAACCACGACCACGTGCCCACCAGGCATGGGCTCATGATCATCTTTTTCTCTCCCTTCATTAACTGCAGATGTCAGGTCTTATACTAACACGGCCAGTGGTGCCATAGCACGACCCCGTGGTTAGTGTACTTGTTGTACTATCTCAATTGACCACGGCCCGTGTTAGGTTAGCACAGCCCCGTGTTGATTTGTTTGTTGTTTTTGTCTTTATCTGCCGAAAATCTTGACTAGGCATGGCCCCCATGCCTAATAGACAAGGCCCCGTGTCTAAGGTTCTGTCTTCGTTATCTTATTTTTTTGGATGTGGATGGGGGGTTCGGCAGGTCGTGTCAATCCTTCTTCTTTGTATTTTGGTTTCGGCTGTTAATTTGTTCCTTGTATTCGTTTAAGCTCTTTTGATCGTGGAATTTAAAAGTAAACAAAGAAACACGCTTTATCTAACATTAGTACCAAAAAATGGTTGATTTTATGCCTTGTTTGATGTAATTTATATGTTACATTTTGCGCACATCAAATACCCCACACTTGAATCTTTGCTTGTCCTCAAGCAAGACTCAATAATGTGGCTTACACACTCAAATGGAATTGATAGAAGAGAACTTTTGGGTTTATCTTTGGAGTGTCGGGAATCCAAGTTCTAAATTTGTTTTGTTTTTATTTCATTTACAATATTATTTGTCATCATTTATTTAGAACACTTTTTAAGAAAAATTACTTATTTTGGGCATAACATGCCTTTCTAAAATTGTATTTAGTTATATACAAACTTACACACTTCACAAGTGGTCACTCAACACTTGGCCGAAGATGTTTAAGTGAAAACCCTCGGTCCCGATGGAACTTACGCCTACTATAGGCTTGACAAACAATCAAAGCTGCTCCTTTTTGACATTTAATCCTTGTAATTATCAAGAGGTCTTTAAAAAGGGTAGGTTTTGGCTAGGGGTAGGTGTTTTTGGGTAAAATGGTGAAAAGCGTAAAAAGAGTCGGTTTTCTTGAACAATTTATTTTGTGGCTTAGAAAAAAAACTTTAACCAATGTTTTTTTAGTAGCCAAAGTTGAAACTAAGCCATGCTTGTAATTTATGACCGAACTTTTACCAAAATAAAGTGTGTAAAAAGAAATGTTGTGGATGTGGGTGGTTGTTTTGCAAAAGTTTACAACTTTTGCGGGTTTAGAAACAAAAGGATTAAGGCTCAAAGGGGATTAACTAGGGGATATGAAAAGGAAAATAAAGGTTTAAAATGAAAAATGGGTTATAATCCTAATGCCTCCATCATTTACTTACTTGGATTTGTGTTGGTAAGGATTGGGAACGTATTGCTTTGGTAAGTTCTAGATTTGTAAGAAGCAAACGAGCTATTCACACAAGAAACAAAAAATTGAGCAATTAGTATAGATATATATTTGTATGCTCAGTAAAGACTCAAAACTCACTTATTTGTGGGAAAAGGGTATAGTGTAAAAGGGTATATATAATCAGATTTTACAAAGATTTGTTATGCCTGTTTTTATAATTTTCTTTAATGGGTCTTTTTATGATGACGCTGTCAGGTGTAAATTATTAAAAAAGGAAAATTTTCTAAAAACACTTGGGGTGATTAGCGGTTTTCCAATGCGAGTTTTGTGTAAGGCTTATTTTTAGGACAAAAGATTCAAGGTTTTAACACCCCCACACTTAAATTACACATTTTCCTCAATGTGTCCCAAATAGGATTTGTTTAGATTAAATGTGCAAAAGTGGGGTTAAACAACAATTTTTTAAGGTTACTGGGCACGGGGGCGTTCCTGGTGGACACGGACTCGTGGCCAAAGTGCCAAATATAAGGCATTACAGAAGACTTAGAGTATGGTAGACACGGGGGCGTGCCTGGTAGGCACGACCCGTGCCACCTCCTCTGCAGAATTTTTTTTTGCACTAGATAATCGGAACAGGGGCATGCCTGGTGGGCACGGCCCAGTGCCACAGACTCTGTTCTGCAGTTTTTGAAGTGGGAGGCTCTGGCTTATGTGCATGGGGCTCCTTTTCCTTAGTTTTTCACAACATTCCACCATTTAAAGTGTCACAAACACCACCCTTTTATTTATACCATCCATTCATTACAACCTAAAAGAAAAGCGGAAAAGTACATAATTTTGAAAGTCCTAAGATAGATTATCCTCCTAATGATAAGAAATAAAAACCAGAAAAAAACTCTCCCTAGAACAGTTGAGAATGCAACAAAAACATGGAGGTGGTTTCCGGATGTTAGAGGCTATTGAGCTTCTCCGGGTGGGATGCACCCTCTCAAATGTCATTGAGTATCTCCTTGATCTCCCTAGGGGAAAAAGAAGGGAGGCTCATCATCCACAACTTCTTGTGGGAGAGGGTTGATGGTCAGTGGAACCTTATAAAGTGTGTCTAGAGGTGGTTCCGGTGGAAGTTCATCCCACCCGGTGGGGTGGATGACTTGTGATAGATTCCAATCTTCTTGTGGGAAGATTGGTTCCATGGGAGGCATAGCAAGAATATTCAACCTTTGGTGCAAAAGGTTGATTTATTGGAAGCTAGTCTTAAGTCCCATTGTTAAGTAGTTGACCCGTCCTATTAGGATCTCTTCCACCGATGTCATCTCCTCCATGGCCTTCCTTAGCGCATTTACATAACGGACAAGAGTAGCCTCAATGGAGGGCCTCCTTCCCCTCCTGCTATTCCCATTTTTCGTTAACGAGGTTCCACTATTTCTGCTTGACATTATAAGAAAACAAGGAAGTTTTCATTTACGCAGAACATCACCATAGCCCCGTGCCCATTAGGCACTACCCCGTGCTTCCACTTCAATTGGGATTTCGAACCCAGAACTCTTTGTTTTAAGATATTATTTCTTTGGTTTTTGAAAGTTTTGCACTTAAATAACTTAAAAAATAGTTCAAAAATATTATTCTAAGAGAGTTTGGGTTTAAAATCACTTATTTATGTTGATGAAGCTTTAAGATTTGAAGCTTCAAGCTTCCATGGAAGTTGAATGTTTGGAGAAGAAGGAAAGTGATAAAAGTGGCAAAGATAAGAAGGTTTGAAGAAACTTTTTTAAGAATATACCTTTTCTGGGTATATGTGTAGATTCAGACTACTTTTTTGTCTTTGGAATCAGTCCAAGACATGCTGCCCCATGCTGACTTTATAGAAAGTGACAGCACAATGGCCACGACCCCGTGGTCTGCAACGGATCAGAACAACTTTTGGCAGTTAGTGACTATGGAGGTGAGTTGGCTAGGCACGACCCTGTGGTGCCTTAACAAATGGGCACGAGGGCATGTTAGCTAGGCACGACCCCGTGTTGTTTTTGAGATTTATGAAGTTTTGTCTTTTTAAGGCATTTTATATTATTGGGTAGTTCTTTACTGGTGGGGACAACATAAAAGTGCCGGACATACCTAAGGTACTTGTGATTTATACGAAAACGCAAGAGGTTGTCGGAAAGGAAGAATCCTAAACTAAACGGTGGGCGAAACCAACCTTTATTTACCTTATCCTGGATCTTGTTAAAGAAGGTACGCGCCGAATCGCTTTGGTCTATGTATACACCGGTTGTAGCCGGTGGTGAGTCCGTCATGACACAATCGAAACAGGGACGACTATCACATTCGTCCTCACAAGCTGTTGAGATACCCGTAGTGGCATTGGTGTCGTTTATTTCTAAATAGGTCCCCATCAAGTCTTCTTAATTATTAGTGTTTTGTGATGAACACCTCATATCATCTAAACTCTATTTCTTTTAAGTTTTGGAGAATTCTCTTTTCTATTTGGCATACATCATCTAAGATTATGTCTTTTTGAAAAGAGTTTTGATGGCCTTCAGATGGATGATAGTTATCGTTTTTACTTTCGCCCCTCTTAAGGTGACTTTCACAGGAAAACAATGGGTCTCTCAGGTAGGGGGGTTGAAATTTAGAAAGTAGCGTTCTAAATCTTGATGAAACCCACCACATAATTGGCACCATTCATCGTAAGAGTTGCGGAAGTAAAAATAATCAATACCGTCCATGTTTTCATTAGATGTTGTTACCGTTGGGATCGGACGGTCATGTTTTATAGTTACTGATAGGGTGACATGGCCTTGTGTGCAGTTAACACGACCCTGTTTCACATCTACTATCTGAAATAAAACAGTTTTGCCAGCTGCAGTTAAGGGCACGACCCCATGTTTAACTAGCACGACCCCGTGCTGCAGTCTTCAAAAAATGCAAAAATTGCAGAAACTGCAAAAAAAAAGAAAAAAAATCCTAAAAATTGAAAGAAAATGATAAAATTGATCAAGCTGTTAATTTTAAACTTTCTTAATATCCTTGTGTCCCAACAACAGCGCCAAAAACTTGACGTGTTTGAGCGTGGTTATAATTTTTGTTATATTTTAAGCACTTTTTACTCGTGGATCAAGCTTTAAATTTATAAAACACGATACAATACTATCATTCTACACACGTTAGGGTAAGTGCACCCATCGTAGATGTAGTATAGTGATGGTAAGCTATCGAGTCCGTCCAAGGACATAAGAGGTTTTAATACCGGCTTATCGTTAACGTCTAATCTAACCAAATTTTGGTAAAAGTTTTGAAAGTTTTAAAAGATAAAAACTATAATTAAAAACGTAAAGAAATAAGTAAAAACAAATAGACAACAAAGAATCACTTGGTTCCGACTCTTCTTTAACGTATCTTTTGATGATTTCCGCACTTTGGGCTTTTTAAAAGATTATCTTAGTTATAGTGGTAGGCCCCTCTTGTGAAGGCGACGTTACTCTCAGCCATATTGGTTTGTGTCAACAGGGATACAATCCCGCAAGGCCGGAATATTGGAAGATAATTAAATAAGTTATTAATGCGAAAAGTGGTAGGCCCCTCTTGTGAAGGCGACGTTACCCTCGGCCATATTGGTCTGAGTTAGCAGGGATACAGTCCCGCAAGCCTGGATAAAGTTTTAATAGTAATTTATTTATAAGGGGTTCAAGCCGTTATTACTTTCCCCAATTTGATGCTACCTGCCTCAAGGGAAGTCCTAATTAGCTTGAACTAAGTCCTCGCATGATCTACACACTGAATGAGGCACGAACTTTACCCAAACACCCTTCTAACCCCCTTCCAGTTAGTTAACGTGCTTTATATTGACCGTAAAGACACGAATGAGTGAATCAACGAGACATGAAGAAATGTTTAACCAAGTTCACTTTCAATATGAAAAACTAGTTATTAAAGTCATTAATACATACCCAAATAAAGAGTTGACAGAGATTGGAAATCAAAAGTAATACATAAAAGATTTGTCGTCACCAAGTGATGTAAGAGATCGAGCCAAGCATGGCCTTTGTTTGACAAGAAATCTTACGATCAATCTTGAATCCGGAGACTATTACACACTCTAAAAGATGAAATGTGGATGATGGTGTTGGGTGTTGGTGTTGTAGTGGTGGTGGTGGACTATTGGCATGTGTGAGAGAAGTGGTTTGCTAAGGGATGCCTTTTCTCATGAATCAAGCACCTCTATTTATAGCTGGAAATAGAGGGCAACCACGGCCCCGTGCCCACCTGGCATGGCCTTGTGGTCATCTTTTTCTCTCCATTCATTAACTGCAGATGTCAGGTCTTGTATTGACACGGCCCCGTGGTCAATGTACTTGCTGTACTATCTCAAATTCTGCGAATCTTATTGTCAACAGCCGTGTCGGGTTAGCACGTCCCCGTGTTGATTTGTCTGTTGATGTTGTCTTTATCTGCAGAGAATCTTGACTGGGCATGACCCCATGCCTAGTGGACACGACCCTGTGCATAAGCTTCTATCTTCGTTATTTTGGATGCGGATGGGGGTTCGGCAGGTCGTGCAAATCCTTCTTCTTTGTATTTGTGTTGGTTTCGGTTGTTAATTTGTTCTTTTTATTCGTTTAAGCTCTTTTGATCCTAGAATTTAAAAATAAACAAAGAAGCATGCTTTTTCCAACATTCGTTGTTTGATGTAATTTATATGTTATATTTTGTGCACATCACCCGCCAGAACCAACACTGACTTGCCAAACGCCTGGTTTGGCAGCGATTGCAACCTAACGTACCATGTCGCGCCCTTAGAAATTCTCTATCCTCCTTGGGGATCGGTGCAGAGTCGCGAAAATCTATAGCAATCGGAATCACTTCCTCGCAAATATAAAAGAATTTCCCTTTCCAGTCATGGAATCTCTTGGGAGGGTTGATGAGCAACTGCTTCGACCCACGAGTGGCAAAGAATAGAATCCAAGATTGGATTGCAACTGGTAGAAGGCACGAAACCTCTCCACCATAGGTGCCTCCCCTTACGAGCGCATACATAGCTCAAAGTGTCGTATTCGAACCATACCCAACGGGCTAAGTTGAGAAATATGGAAATGATAGTGCGATAGAAAGGCAGCGAAAAACTAAGTGACGGGCAACCGGAAGTTATCCTCACCGAAGAAGTCTGCAAATAAGCTAATGAACCCCAATGGTGCATCAGCAGTAGTCTGGCCTTGCACCGGAAAACGAGCATCCCACTCGGCGGCGAACTGGTGGCCTCGAACCACTTGTTAGAACGAGGCCTCCTCCCACTTCAGTGGTGGCATACCACCACGATCTCCTCGACTTCAACATCATCGGCACGATCACACATGTTAGAGTACGAGGGTAATGAAGAAATTTTGGAATAGGATGAAGAATTCTTGATTTCTGGAAATCTTAATGAACACTCGAAGTCTTCATGAACAGCTTGAAGATTTGAAGGTATAAAGGAAGAAAATGAGAGAATTCAAGGAGAAAATGTTTTCCTTTTTGCCTCTTCGCCTATTTATACCCATCGCATTTTGCGATGGATAACCGTGCCAAGCAACTTGCAGCGCGTTTCCAATGGGAGAATGACACGTTAGGCGGCAAAACCGGAGTGACAGTTTTCATGCGCGCGTTGGCCTCACTCGCCTGACACAAGACGAAACGGCGTGACTGACGCAGTGACGACATGTCGCCTCATGTGTCAGCAGTCACATAAAACATCGCTTTCGCCACCAACCTGTCAGCAGTTTGTTCTTTTCAAATTTCAAAAACTTTCCCGCGCAAAGACAAGGAATGACTTCACAAGTAAGCTAAATAGCTGCGCCGCTCAAGTCTCACTCCAATTCGCGTGCACCAGCTTTTCTAGCACACTTGTTGATTTTTAGAACATAGGATTAAAGTGTAGAAACTTAACTTTTATTTCTAGTCCAGAGATCCAACCACTCGCTTTGCGATTGGAAGCATCATTGAACTTGGGGGACTTGAAGGGGTATGGTCCTGAATTCTGTGCCAACCACATGAACCAGCCTTAGGTCGCACGCGAGACCATACCCAAGATATACCATAATGATGACTTCTCAGAGCCGACTGCATAGATGTTTCTTGAGTCATGCGCGAGGTTAGGACTAAGATAATGGCAATTCTTACACTTAGTCTTTTAGAAAAGAAACTTGTTTCCTTTGATCTTGTGCCGACTACACAGATGTTCCGTAAGTCGCGCAAAAGGAAGAAGTGAAGGGCAAACCAAACAAGTACAAGAGGTATAAGTGGCAGAGTTGTGGGCCAATAGGTGCTCAACAGGCTATATTGGATCATGTGACACGCTGATCAATCGTGCAGGGGACAAGAAGTACGCAAGGACACATACGTTGCATCAATCAGCTTGCGCCGACCACTGCCACACGATCTCCACCCAATTGCTGATGACAAATCAGACAACAAGGTCAACTGTCAAGAGACGTGGATCCATTCACCACGCGCCAACTACCCTCTCACCTGGAATCACTAACGATCGTGACAGAGGAGGAAAAATGGATATTCCTTGTTGTCGATCTCAGGCTCAAGGCCCTCAACCCATCTCCTTCATAAATCACCCTGGCTATAAATAGAGAACTTCACCTACACGTTTAAGCATCTCCCTCTTGCTCTCTCACTTTATACACATACTATTATCCTCAAAGCCGGAGGGTGGTTACAAGGAGAACCTCCTATTCTTCTCATTGTAACGAGCTTACGGTGTGTTGTTGGTTTTGCCGGACCTTCATAGCGGTTCAAACGAATGAAAGAAGATTAATCTTTATTTGTCGAGACACAATCCATAAACTAATCATCGGATTGTGTTTCTTCATACCTTATTTTGAATAGATATAAAGTGTAATCCATAAAGGCAAAATCATGTCGACAATTTAGTAAATTCCTCACATCGGTCAGACACAAGGCAACAAACCACCCATGATTCCAGATTAATCAACTCACCAACTGACAATACAACTTGTACAAGTGGATATAATTACATCCGAAATTTGGATATTTCCAATTTTAGAATCAAAGTAGTATATCATTGGAAGCCATCTAACAAAAACAAGATAAAATTGGATAGTATGCTGTATAAGTTTTAAACGTATTATTTTATAGTTAGGCGTAAACAAGTTGTTTAAATAGCTCGAAACTTGTTCGAAAAAAGCTTGAAAAACCCCACTTGTTAGCTCGTAAACAAAAGAGCCAGGATGAGTGGGCTCGTTTAAACGTTGAGTCAAGCTCGAAGCTAGGTGAGCTCGCTTATTGGCTCGCTCAAGGTTATGTATTCCATTAAAAACATTACATATAGAAGAGTAAATTGCCAAAATAGTCCCTGAGTTTTGATCACTTTTGCCATTTTAATCCAAAATTCAAACCTTTTGAATCCGGTTCCTGTGTTTTCAATTTTGTTACCATTTTAATACAAAAGCAAAATATGGTTGGATTTTTCAGTTGACATCCAACTTTTTTTGTCTTTTTCCTCCCTTTTATGAAAGACAAAATAATCATATTTATTAAATTTTTATAATAAAATGTTAAAACTACTATTTTACCCTTCATTAAAATAGAGAAAAAAAGACAAGAAAAAGCTGGATGTTACTAAAAAACTGACCAAATTTAATTTAGATGAAAATATAACAAAATTAAAATTACAAGACCCATATTCAAAAGGTTTCAGTTTTATATCAAAATGATAAAAATAATCAATCCTTAGCGACTATTTTGTTACTTTTTATATATGACCCGCCTTTTTTGTTACCTTTTTTTTATCTCTATGTACAAGAAATATTATTTTTATCATATCAATCATAAGAAGTCTTTTTCATTTATCTTCTCCATCTTTCCACTACTTTCTTTTCCCATACTTTCAACTTTCTTTTCCATGGCAAGTCTTCAAGATATTGGTGTTTCAGCTCTGATCAACATAACCAGTGCCTTTGCATTCTTGTTAGCCTTTGCTCTTCTCAGAATTCAACCCATCAATGACAGAGTTTACTTCCCCAAATGGTACATTAATGGCACCAGAAGCAGTCCTAAAAACAGTCGCAATTTCGTCGGTAAATATGTCAATCTCAATTTCAATACTTACCTTACTTTCCTTAACTGGATGCCTCAAGCTTTGAAGATGAAGGAGCCTGAGATCATTGAACATGCGGGCCTTGATTCTGCTGTCTTCTTGAGAATTTACATTCTTGGGTACCTTAATTTTGTTCTTTTTCTCATGGGTTTTTGTTTATTTGGAGAATGGATCACAATTTGACATTTACTTTAGAGGATCTTATGGAAAGTTTAGTTTTTTAATGTTAATGTTTTAACAAGTTTTACATTCTTGGGCAACTAAATTTTCATCTTTTTTTACATGGGTTTTTGTTTATTTAGTAGAATATATCACAATTTGACATTTAGTTTAGAGAATCTTATGAAAAGTTGGGACTTTGATGTTAGTGGGGGTTTTTTTTTTTTTTTTGAAAAGTTACACTCTTGAATGGTTGCATATCATTTTCTCTACATGGGTTATTGTTAATTTTAGTAGAATAAATAATAATTTGATATTGACTATAAAGAATATTGTGAAAAGTTGGGATTTTAATGTTAGTTTTTGGACAATTTACATTCTTGAATGATTCTTTATCGTCTTCTCTACATGGGTTTTTCTTAATTTAGTAGAATAAATCACAATTTGACATTTAATGTGGAGAATCTTATGAACAGTTTGGTTTGTTAGTGTTAATCTTTTGACAATTTACATTCTTGATAGTTCTATACTTCTATTTGACTTTATCCTTCTGTCTACATGGGTTACTTATTGTTCATTTGGTGGAATTGTTCATGATTTGATCTTAGTGAGTCAAACACTGTTGATCTTACTGAGCTTGCTTGATTGGGTTTTTTTAGGATTTTTTTTTTACCTGGGTTTTTGTTTATTTACTAGAACTAGAGTAATTCACAATTTGACATTCATTGTATAGAATTTCATAACATTGGGTTGCTTATCTATTTATTTATTTATTTTTTTTGACGCTTTACATTCTTGAATAATTCTATGTTCTTTTGTTTAGATGGGTTATTGTTAATTTGATCTTAGTGAGTCATATAGTCTTTTTTAATTGTTAACTTATTGAGAAAGCTTGTTCCTGATTTTATAGTAAATATACATGGGTTTTTGTTAATTTGATAGAAGTTTTCATAATTTGAGCTTAATTAGCTATTGATTTCCGTCGGTGCCTGGCTTTCTTCTAGATACAGTTTGACTTTGTTACTAGTTATTGCTTTTTGACCTGCAATTAGGGGTGTGAATTTCTGTTGACAATAACCTAACATGAAATTGACAAGTTTGGGCTTCCTCTAAACGGATTCAGTCACTTTCGGGTCAAACCCACGAGCACGTTTACCTAAAAGGGTCGTGTTTGAGTCGACTTGGCTGGTAGACCTGTTTTTCTTAAAATAATGTTTTATGTTATAACTTAAACCGTTTGGGTATTTATGGGAAATTTTCAAAGATAAAAGAGAAGCAAAATCAAGTTTATAGTTTAAATGTAATTACTTTGTAAAATTATGAACTTTTGGTTGTAAATTTGTTAATTTTAAGAAATATGCTAAAAAATAAATCTAAATTATATTTCCTAACGGCTCATGTCTTTGCAATACTGCAAAGTGTCTGTCGTGTTCGAGTTGATGTATCTGACATGATTTTCGGGTTCGCGTCGTGTTCAGGTTCGACTAGCCAACCCATAAACATGGTGTTTAACTTCCCTACCCGCAATATTATCATCTTTTATCATTATTGAAGGGTTAATAAGGCATTTGATTAGTAGTCAAACAAATTACTTTGAGTCCACCTGTAATATTCAACACTTGATCTTTAACATACTCCTATTACATTTGCAGCTTAAAGATATTTGTACCAATCACAGTTGTTGCACTCGTGTTTCTTATTCCAGTCAACGTATCGGGTGGGACTTTGTTTTTCCTCAGCAAAGAATTGGTGGTCAGTGACATCGATAAGCTTTCAATATCAAATGTTCAACCAAAATCTCTGAAGTATGTTTATGTTCTTCATGATAAAAATGAAAATTAGCACATATGCCTGCATTTGACTTTTAAAAGTCAAACAGCCCACTGATTGTAGGTTACATCTACTAATTTCAGATTTTTTGCACACATCTCAATGATGTATACATTCACATTTTGGATCTGCTACATGCTTTATAAGGAGTATGATATGGTATCATCAATGAGACTGAGCTTTATGGCTTCAAAACATAGGCGAGCAGAGCAATTTACAGTAAGTGGCAACTCATTTGATTCCTGTCGTGTTACAAAATATAAACCGGTTGTCATATCAAATAGGTTGAAGTGATAAGTAAGATAAGATACGATATTTTAGTCAGGTAAAAAGTAACCAGACAAGGAAATATATAAGAGGAAACCATAAAAATAAATTGCATTAATTTATTGAACAGATAAATAATTAAAAAGAAAAACTTAAAGGATTTATATTATGTTTTTATAAATTAAAAAATAATGCAATACTATAATATATAATGTATTTATCTGTTGCAAAAAATAGTATATAAATTCGGATATTAATATAATATATTAAAATAATAATAATATAATAGTAATAATAATAATAATAATAACTAGCTTAAAAGCAAATATACAATTATAATAAATGCATACACTTGTTTCTAAATAATAGTATATAAATAAATTAGCATAAAAAACCACTAAAGTAACTGTACAACTTATAAATGCACACACTTGTTGCAAATAATAGTTTATAAATAATAATAATAATAATAATAATAATAATAATAATAATAATAATAATAATAATAATAATAATAATAATAATAATAAAGTAGAGAGTGCCACATGGCATTAATTGGAATCATTATTAGAAGTAAGATAAGATTATATAGTTCTAGGAATCTTATTTAACACACAAGTTATTTATAAAACGGTTTAGAAAATTGACAAAAAGCGTTTTTGGTCACCCAACTGATCAGACCATACACAAACGACACGTGTTGACTTTACAAGGACTACGTTTTTTACCTGTTAAGCAACTTGCCTGACCCGCCATTTTGCCACCTCAAACTATGTATCTTATAGGTTCTCGTCCAGAACGTTCCTCATGTTCAAGCCACTCTATATCAGATAATGTGGACAGATTCTTTAAAAAGAACCACCCCGATCACTACCTGTGCCACCAGGTAATATAGTCGCCAACTTTCTCATACTAGAATTTTTTTCATTTCATTTTTCTTGAACAGTATGATTAGGAATTTTCATGTAACCATCATACTGTGTTATTGTAATTTAGGCTGTCTACATGCAAACAAGTTTGGTAGGTTAGTTAGAAGAAGAAATCGACTGCAAAATTGGTTAGACTACTACCAGCTTAAGTTTGAAAGAAATCCCAAAGCGGCCAACATTAAAGGTATCCGTTTTCAAACCAAAAATGTAACTTTTAACTCTCTTTTATATGCTTTATAAGTTATAATACTAAGTTTTATAATCTTCTTGACCCTTAGACAGGCTTCCTTGGACTTTGGGGAAAAAATGTCGATTCAATTGACTACTACAAGCAACAAGTTCAAGAGTTTGACCAACGGGTGAGTTGATTTTTATTCGTAAAATCATCTAGTTCTTCTGTTAAAAGATAAAACTCTTTGACTTTTACAGTCAAACATATTGGATTACAACTACAAACTTTGATGATATCATGGAAATGTTATATTGTTTCTTGTAAACGTGTCAAAAGATGAGTGGGTTGTAGGGGTGAGTAGAAAACCGAAAAAACTGAAAAAACAGGTTTAACTGAACCGAAAAAACCGAACCGCACAAAAAACCGATTTAACCAAACCGAACCAATGCTAAAACCAAATCGGAACAGTTTTCAAAAACCGAACATTTCGGTTGCAATTTCAGTTTTACTATAAAACCGAACCGAACCGTGCACACCCCTAGTGGGTTGGGCAGTTTAAGTAACATGTCAAAATAGGTTCGGGCTGAGATGGATCATTATCAGTACGCGCCGATTTCGCCAACATTTTTTTGTCATTAAAAAATATGTAAACTATAAATATGTTGATTATGATTGTAAAATCAATTTTGTTCCTCTAATATTCTAATTTGTTGAATAAGAACAATTTAAGAGGTTCTTTGCATTAAATATGAACTTTAGGCAGCATTTGACCCTTTGACCCATTTCCCTTTAGCTATATTATTTTATTTAACTGTACACAACCCAAATTGAATCATTCATAAGTACACGCACATTTTCATCTCATTATTTATTTGTTTGTTTTTCTTGTGTTACATTCTTGAACCAACAGTTGACAATGGAGCGCCAGAAAGTCCTAAAAGATCCAAAATATATCATGCCAGCCGCATTCGTATCGTTCAACTCTCGATGGGGGGCTACTGTGTGCGCACAAACACAACAAAGCAAAAACCCGACTCTTTGGTTAACAAAGTGGGCCCCAGAACCTCAGGATGTTTACTGGAGAAATCTAGCTATACCCTTTGTTTCTTTAAGCATCAGAAAACTGATCATACCACTATCGGTTTTTGCATTAGTATTCTTCTACATGATACCTATCGCATTCGTTCAATCGCTTGCCAATCTCGATGGTCTTGAACGAGTAGCTCCTTTTCTCAGGCCTGTAATTGAATTGTAAGTAAAGTTCAAATCTTTTTTGTTTAAAATAGAGTAAAGTATAGGGGTCCTGTGGCTTACCAAAGTTTTGGATTTGGTTTCTATCTTTCCATAAGTACACGGGTGGTCCCTGTAGTTTACAAAAAAATTGGAATTAGTCCCTAGCTTTCCAAAAGTACACTGATGGTCCCTGTGGTTTGCACTTTGTAGCGCATTTAGTTCCCAGCAAACAAATCTAAACGCTTTAGCATGTTCAAGTTAGGGACTAAATACGTTACAAAGTGCAAACTACAAGGACCATCCATGTACTTTTTAGAAAAAGCTGGGGACTAAATGTGTTATATACTGCAAACCACAAGGACCATTTGTGTACTTTTGGAAACCTAGGGACCAAATCCAAAATTTTGGTAAAACACAGGGACCATCCATGTACTTTTCAAAAAAGTTGGGGACTAAATGCGTTACAAAGTGCAAACCACAGGGACCATCTGTGTACTTTTGAAACCTAGGGACCAAATCCAAAATTTTGGTAAAACACAACAACCATCCGTGTACTTTACTCTTTAAAATATTTGCGCGTAGCTGCATTGTAAGTGAAGTCTCAATCTTTTTGTCATGCGGGTTAAAATTGGTTTATGTAAGTGGATCTTATTGATTGATTGCAGGGGTTTTATCAAGTCTTTCCTACAGGGTTTTCTTCCGGGTTTTGCTTTGAAGTTTTTTCTGTATATTCTTCCAACGGTTCTTATGCTTATGTCAAAAATTGAAGGGCATGTGGCGTTTTCGGTTTTGGAAAGGAGGACAGCTGCAAAATATTATTATTTCATGCTGGTGAATGTGTTTTTAGGAAGTATTGTAACGGGAACCGCGTTTGAACAACTTCATTCTTTCCTTCATGAATCCCCTGCACAGTAATGTTTCCAAACACTTTGATTTATCTTGACCAAAAGGTAGCTAGACGTTTGACTAATAGTCAAAGATAGAGGTGACAAAATGGGCTGGTTGGGTTTACGGGTCAAAACGGGGGCGGGTTCGGTTGACCAATAAACAGTTTTTGTCCCGTTTCTATTTATTAAAGTACACGGATGGTCGTTGTGGTTTACTAAAATTTTGGATTTGGTCCCTAGGTTTTTAAAAGTACATGAATGATCCCTATAGTTTGCACTTTGTAACGCATTTAGTCCCTAGACATGCTAAAGGTTTTCGCATGTCCAAGTTAGGGTCTAAATGCGTTACAAAGTGCAAACCACTAGGACCATGTGTTTACTTTTGGAAAGTTAGGTACCAAATCCAAAATTTAAGTAAACCACAGGGACCAACCGTGTACGTTACTCTATTTTTTTTGTTATTACAACATAATTTTTTTGTTATTACAACCCTTTTCTCATGTTATTTTTATTTGACCCATTTTTAAGATTAAAACACAACCCAAATCGACCCTTTGAACAAGTCAACCAATTGATACTAATGCAGGATTCCAAGGACCATTGGTGTATCCATCCCATGAAGGCTACATTCTTTATTACATATGTAATGGTTGACGGGTGGGCTGGAATTGCTGCCGAAATACTTCGGTTAAAGCCCTTGGTAATATTTCACCTAAAGAATATGTTTATTGTAAAAACGGAACGCGATAGAGAAAAGGCGATGGACCCCGGGAGTGTAGATTTCCTGAAACTATCCCGTCTCTCCAGTTATACTTCTTGATGGGCATCGTTTATGCTGTTGTTACTCCAATACTTCTTCCGTTTATTCTCGTCTTCTTTGCTTTTGCATACTTCGTTTACCGCCACCAGGTACATTTTGTTTTTACCACCTCCTTGTCTTAACTTTTACAATCACACAATTTTGTTGTTACGGTTTCTAAATGTGGCAGAACGGGTCGGTCAAAGTGGGTAATTTTTGATTCAGGTCAATGAGGTTGACCGATAATCAATTAGTTTCCTTAATATTGTTGGATATAGTTAACATGTACAATTAACAATATGGTTTCTAGATGGGTCATAACGGGTCAGTCAGGTGGGTTGGGCAGCAGGTCAAATTTGGTACTTTCTTGTTACGGGTCGGTCAGGTTGACCCTTAAAACAATTAGTTCTCTTTATATTGTTGCGTATCGTTAACGTGTACAATCAATAATACAGTTTTTAGATGGGTCAAAACAGGTCGGTCAGGGGGGCCGGGGCTGCAGGTCAAAGTTGGTACTTTTTGGTATGGGTCGGTCAGGTTGACCCTTAAAACAGTTATTTTTCTTTATATTGTTGCATACAAGTATCATGTACAATCAACAATACGTTTTTTTCTCGATGGGGAAAAACAGGTCGGTTAAGTGGGTTGGGCAGCAGGTCAAAGTGGGTACTTTTTTTTGTTACGGGCCAGTCAGGTTGACCCTTAAAGAAGTTAGTTTTCTTTATATTATTGCTGATAATTAACGTGTACGATCAACAATACGGTTTCTAGATGTGGCAAAACGGGTCGAACAGCAGGTCAAAGTGTGTACTTTTTGGTGCGGGTCGGTCAGGTTGACCTTTAAAAAAATTGGTGACCTTATATTGTTGCAGATAGTTAACTTGCATAATCAACAATACGGTATCTAGATGTCGAAAACGGGTCGGGCAGCAGGTCAAAGCAGGTCCTTTTTTGTATGGGTCGGTCAGGTTGACCCTAAAAAAGTAAACATGTACAATCAACAATACGGTTTTTAGTTGCGACAAGATGGGTCGGTCAGGTGGGTTGGGCAGCAGGTCAAAGCATGTACTTTTTGTACGGGTGGGTCAGGTTGACAGTTGAAACAGTTAGCTTTCCTTATACTGTTGCAGATAATTAACGTGTACAATCAACAATACGAGAGTGCTGCTGCATTTTGGCCACATGTTCATAGTCGCATAATCGCAAGCTTGTTAATATCTCAGTTACTTTTACTGGGACTTCTTAGCACAAAAAAAGCTGCAAATTCAACTCCTTTGCTTGTTGCATTACCTATTTTGACCCTAACGTTCCACAAATATTGCAAGAACCGGTTTGAACCAGCTTTCCGAGAATACCCTCTCGAGGTAAGAAACGGGCGGGACTGGTGGATTCATAACGGGTCAAAACACATGATTTTTTTTTTTCTAAAACACAGTTTTCTCAGGAAGCTATGGAAAAGGATGCACAAGACAAAGCTTCTGAACCCGAAATCAACCTCAAGTCTTATTTGTCCGACGCGTATTTGCACCCGATTTTTCATTCATTTGAAGAAGTTGAGTTGGTAGAGGTCAGGGTTGACAAGAGCCCGGATCACAGCACGAGTCAACCGTCAACCCCGGATCACGTCCTGAGTCAACCGGCAGCCCCGGATAACATTCCGGGTCAAACGGAAAACGAACCCGTTTCTCCTTCTCATGACTTACATGAACAGGAAGACGAAGAATCTGTAACGGTTCAGCATTACGAATATGGACCCCCGGCTAATGTTTATCACTACGGATACGAATACCATGAAAACGTATTTCACTATAACATGGACCGTCACGAAGAGACACAACACTATTGGCAGGAGTCACCGCCACGTGGTTATTATCGTTATTGATGGTCCTGTGATTAGAACTCAATGTTTTGGGTTCGTACATATGAAATCAAGACAATGGTAAAAAAATTGTAAACAAAAATTAAATTATACTATTAAGAACTTTAAACAAAACTAAATAATCATTCAGTTAGACGAGTCTCTAAATAATCATTCAGTTAGATGAGTCTCAAATCAATAATGTTATCAAGTAATTTTAGTTAACTGAATTTGCTTTAAAGTTAAAACCAATGCGAAATAATAAACATGGATATGGGTTAGGTAATGTGGAGTACATGCTCGTTTAAGATTATTCTGATTTCCGGTATCAATGAGCCTTGCAGGGGGCTTCCAAGGGGTTGTGCCCCTTCGGGTAAGGTCTAATGGGCAGCGCCCCTGGCAGCCAACGGGTAGAGCCACTGGTTGAAAGCCTTCTAAAGTTGTTTCGTATCATCGGTGGTGTAATTAATTATTGGTAGTAACCGATCATTAGTAGTAGTAACTAATCATTAGTACAAAGTAGGAACTATGGAACTATGATCGTTGTTAATCAACATCAATTAAGAGTAACTAAGTTATTTGTGTTAAACTGCCGAACACAGACACACAGGTTAGGACAAAGACCAACCAAGAAAGGCGGGTAATATGTAGGAACCCATGCGTTAATTACGTATGTCAACAATTAGTATTCATGTGTGCATCAATAGCGATAATAACTACGTTGTACGTCCTGCTTGTGTTGTGTCTCCTCAGAGAGATCCATGTTATAGTGAAATATGTTCCGTGGTGTTCATATCGTAGTGATAAAAATTAGTTGGGAAAGGTTAATCGTGTTTCAATTATAAACATTTCTCAGCTAATGTTTATCACTACGCATAAGAAAACAACGAGAACGTATGTCGCTATAACATAGACCGCTATGTAAAGACACAACACGACGTGCTACCACGTGTTTATAATCACACTGATAGTCATATGAACACCAGTGTTGCCAAATGTAATTGACGCTTGGGTTCGTACATTTAACTCGGTTTTCTTAGTTGGTCTTGGTACTACCTTTGTGTTGGTGTTGGGCAGTTGAGCACGAAATCAAGATGACAATGTAGAAATATAATGCAAACAAAATTAAATTAAATATAAAGAAATTTTGAACAAAAGGTACACAATATTCAATTATAGTCTCAATAATTAAGATAGCATGATATTTGTTGATAATTTTAGTGTTATCAAATCATTTTAGTTAGTAAGTATTAGGTCCCGTTTGGTTCACAGAGTTTTTAAGAATTGGAATTAATTCCCCTAAAAAATATGTTTGGTTTATTAATAAAGGAATTAGATTTGGAATTCATTCCAACTAGGTGGATTTGCCCGCGCGACGCTGTGGGAACTCGGTCGGTATCGGTTCGGATCGTTATACAAGGGAATTCAATGGGGACGGGATTCGATTCACTACGGTATCGTTATGGTATTAATACTAAATTTAAAGTCATGATATGTCCAAAAGAATGTGTTTTACATTAAAAACCATCAAAACAAATACCAACGCCAGTTCTAATAATAACTATACTGGTACCGATGTCGGTATTGGTTTGCTTTATCTCGGTACTAATAAGAAAAATATCTTTTTCAACAAAGTTAATAAAGGAAGCTGGAAAAAATATTAAACGAACTCGTGTATTCAATTTTATAAAAAAGCTAATGAACGTGAGTTATGGAAGGAAAATACAATTATATACAAACTAAATGAATTAAAAGCGTATATATTTTTATGCATATACTGATACCAGTACAACGTTGTTCGGTCGGTATTCGTGTTCGTCACGACACTACTATGACGTCGGCACTTGATCTAGCCTACTAAACAAAGAAAAGACCTATTTCAATTACAACTCCGTTTTCAATAAATTTTATATATGAACGTCAAGAAACTAAATAAAACACAACTACGTATTTAAGTTTTTTTAAGCTAATAGATTAATAAATTAAAAAATTAGCAGTTTGAAGCATATATTGTATAGGATAAAAAATAATATAATTTTAATAGTATGATAAAATAATAAATTAAATTTAAATATATATTAACTGTTGATCGACACTTGTAACCATGGAATCAATTATTAATATATTATTTGTCTATTTATAATAAAAAAATAATAATATAATATAATATAATATGATATAATATAATATAATATAATATAATATAATATAATATAATATAATATAATATAATATAATATAATATAATATAATATAATATAATATAATATAATATAATATAATATAATATAATATAATATAATATAATATATATAATATAATATAATATAATATAATATAATATAATATAATATAATATAATATAATATAGAGTTAAATGCTTGGTTGGTCCCTGTGGTTTGAGAAAGTTACAGATTTGGTTCTAAGGGTTTACTAATTATACACTTGGTCCTGGTGGTTGTAATTTTTAAACTCGGGTGGTCCTTAACACTAACCTATATTAAATATCTTAGTTAAGTGTGTGTGAAATGTCTATTTTACCCCTGAGATTAAAAAAAAACAAATAGAAATAAGTAAGCCCCACCTTATCTCACCTTCTTCTTCCCCACTTCACCCATTTTTGTTAAGAGCCACCCACCACCACTATCTCTCCAAACCAGTGAACCACCACCACCACCATTACAAACCACCACCTGCAACCAACTCGTTTCTGATATGCTGCTCACCGACCAGGTTATATTCACACACACTTAACTAAGATATTTTTCTATTCACATCTTATTCAGAACATCACAGCTGAGTGTCTGCAATTTCACAAAATAACCGTTAGCCCACGAAACTCTAGAACTACGAATTCATGCCCTAACGACTAAAACACCAATCAGTGCGATTAAATCCGTCACAATTCGATTCAAAAATGAGCAACGGAGGCAACAACAGTGGAAGCGGTAGCAACAGTACCACCGATTCCACCAATCGGCCTGAGTGGTTGCAACAGTACGATTTGATCGGTAAAATCAGTGAAGAAACTTACGGACTCGTGTCTTAGCGAAGATCAAATCAAATCGGAGCAAGTGTATTGCGATTAAGAAGTTTAAACAGTCTAAAGACGATGATGGTGTTTCCCCACTGCTATTCGTGAAATTATGGTCTGTTTCTATCTTGTTTTTTTCTCCTGTTGTGAAATTTGTGGTGTGGTTTTAGGTTTGGTTGAATTAGGGTGAGAAGGAGAACGTAGAAAATCCATCTGATCCAAATGAAGACTGAGACGGCAGAGTTGGTTGCAGGTGGTGGTTTGTAACGGTGGTGGTGGTGGTTCACTGGTTTGGAAAGATGGTTGTGGTGAGTGGGTTTTAACAAAAAGGGGTGAAGTGGGGAAGAAGAAGGATGGGATAAGGTGGGGATCACTTATTTCTGTTTTTTTTAATCTCAGGGGTAAAATAGACATTTCACACACACTTAACTAAGATATTTAACATAGGTTAGTGTTAAGGACCACCCGAGTTTAAAAATTACAACCACCGGGACCAAGTGTGTAATTAGTAAACCCTTAGGACCAAATCTGCAATTTACGCAAACCACAGGGACCAACCAAGCATTTAACTCTATAATATAATATAATATAATATAATATAATAAATTTCTTCAATTGAGATTCCTTTACATAGGTGATGAAATTTATAATATTCCCATATGGAATGTAAAACGTTACCAATATGTCCTTCCCATTCTTAAACTTGAGCAACCATGAAATAAAATATCTACACCCACAATCTCCAAACCATTGAAATCAAATAACCACAATTTGCATAAACCTATAACGATACTTGAAACTTGTGCCAGATGAAGTGGAAATCATGAATCAGGTGATGAATAATTAAATGGTTTTGATTGAATTTTGGAAATCATGAACTTGGTTACTCGTCGTCAACAATAAATAAACCAGATTCTTAAATAACAGTTGAAATTTGACCAAGTTATTCATCTTCTCAAAGACCTATCAAATAAAAGTTGAAACTTGACATCTGTGTACTAGTTTCTAACGAATCAACGGGAAGAGTAGCGTTAGGCTATGCAGCGATGACAATAAATTTGGGAGCTTAATTTTTAACTTTACAAACCAAACACAATGCAAATTTTTATTGAAATTAATTCCAATTTCATCACTTTCCGATTACTTTCAAAAATTCCAGTTATTTCATAAACATTCTATGAACCAAACCACCTCTTAATAAACATGTATGCGAGTTAGTGGGTGGGGTTACAAGGGATTGTTCCCCCTTGGTAGCGTCTAATGGGCATCATGAATGAATCCTTTGGAAGTTGTTTTGGATTTGCATGGTTGATAGAGAGTTGCATGAGAACTTATCATTGGTAGTATTTAATCATTAGTAGTAACTGTGATCAGTTGGTCAACATCAACTATTGGATAATTGTAAATGGGAGATCTACGCTAGCTATGCGTAAAGCAGATGTCAGAAGGCAATCCTTAGCGGTAACTAAGGAATTCGAAGAAGGACTGCTAACACAGTTGCTACTAATGGTACACGAGTTAATTGTTAACCGTTTTAACCGTCAATTGACATGCTATTTAACAAAGCATTGTGTATTTTCAACCATACATTGTTATGGTTCTCCAACTACAAATTACAGGCAATTTTCTTTGTTTCTTGTACAGGTTTTCACATCAGTAAACACATTCGTTTGTGTTTCTCTTTAAATTATGCCATTAAGTTTTCAAAAATACCATAGGAATACTTTATACTGATAATGATAATACATAATTCAGAAAGATATCCAAAATATTTTCAAGCTACAAAACACCCAGAAGATTTTTGGTGATTTCCTTCAAATACTGAAAGATTTTTGGTGTGCATTGAATGGAATCCCTTAGTGCTTCTGATGTTTGTAAGGCTTAGTGGAATTCCCTCAAATGATGTAGTAGAAACATGTATTACAAATTATAAAAAAGAGTACACTACAATTTGAGTCTGTGTGGTTAACAACGAATGGCACTGTTAGTCCCTATTTGACAAAACCGGACACTCTAGTCCGTGTGGTTGTCGATTTGAATTAATAATGTCCTTTTTGTTAAATGAAAGTTTAAATTTCTGTGAAAAAATCAAAATACCCCCACAATTTATTTACCATATTAGTCCCTCATGTAAAAATATGATATATTCCCTCCAAAGTTAAATCTTTTAACTAATCTAGTAATTAACCATCAAAATCAACAAATTAACCACCAAAATCATCTAACTAACACCTCCAAATTGGCATGTGCAGTTGACTGTTATCATCATGTATTAACAGATTAACACATTGTGCAGTTAACTAATGTTTAGTCAAACATCAAACTTCCAAACTTCAAGCATCAAACAGGCCAAACATCAAACTTTTAAACATCAGACGCCCTGCAATTGAAAACGCCCTGCAATTGATGTTTATCTATGACTTCTTACATCCTATGGCTTGTAATTTGGTTGTGTAGTTGACCTCAAACATCTTATATGCAATTTGAATTTTACATGAACCTGGAACACTATGTGTAGTTGACCTAAAAAATAGACTATGCAACATGATTCTTCATATTGAACCTAAATCATAACAGTCCTACAACTATGCAACATGATCCTACACTATGTAACATGATCATGTAATGGAACAATTTGATGTTTGATCCTGCAAATGGAACGCTATGTAACATGATCCTGCACTATGTAAAATGATCCTACAACTAATCATAACAGTCCTGCATATTGAACCTAAATCCTAATGTGCAGTTGGACTATGATCATAACAATCCTGCATATTGATGATCCTATAACTAACATCAAACATCAAAACAGTCCTACATTGTTTTCCTAGTAACTAACATCAAACTTTTAATGTGTAGTTGATCCTACAACTAATGTACAATTGATCCTGCAACTAATGTGCAACATGATTTAATGTCTAGTTGATCCTAAACATCTGCAAATGAACATAAATCCTAATGTGCAGTTGATGCTACAAACCAGTCAAACAAATTATGCAAATGAACCTAAATCCTAATGTGCACTATGATTCTAACTATATGCATATGCAATTGATCCTATAACTAACTTCAAAGTCAATCAATCTTGCACTATATGCATCTGCAAGTCCTAATCCCACAATGTACATCAAACATGAACTATCATTCAATCATCATTCAAAAGGTCAGTTAAATACCCACTATTTTACCACATTCAAACATACTTCATCAAGATAATACCATCATTGTTCACACTATCTTAACACCATTCACAGTTAAGAGTTACACACCAAAAAATGGGTAACCTTGATCATTAACGTTATAATTATCTGAATAAACCGAAATTGGATCGTTGGTGGGATAAGTTTATCCGTATTTGTATTTTATCACGCTTCCACATATGATTAATAATAAAGAGTTGTTATTATAATCATTTTAATATAAAATTAGATTTTATAAATTGATGTTGTGAAAAGTGTATATATTAATTTCGAAACAAGTTTTAAAATGGAATCGATTAACTAAACCACACACAATCGGCAAGTACATCGGTCATAGTGTAGTAGAGAAGGCACGACCGGATATCAATCCGTGGACACCATGCATAAATAAACTCTTGATACTTGACCTCTATCAACTTCTAGCCTTATTTGATTGAGATTTTGGGTTTTTTTTTACTAAAACTACGAGAATAAATAAATACGAAAATAGAGCGAGGAAGTAGAATGATGAACTGACTAAAGAACAGACAATAAATGAGAAAGAACTACCCAGGCTTCGAATCCCTATGACTATACAATGACCTCTAATCCTGACCAATGACTAAAACTTCGAATCACCGAGAAAACGTTCCGCTAAGGATGATAAACCAAAATAGAAGAAGGAACAGAGTGGGTAAGTGCTAGATTAGAAATGACTCGACCTATTGACACCGAATCCCACAAATGTCAGATGTAAGGCAACTCGGGTGCCAAAATCTGCCAATCGTGAAGCTAAACCTGATAAGATAACGGAAAAACCAGGAAACTCTTAACGCAAATAAACAGTCGAATCTGAGCTATGGGTCACCCAAACTGCCAAACAACACCTGGCTAATATCCTATCAATCATGACTCATCTCTCGAGTTGCCAGAAAAGGATGCACACAATACCTAGTTGATTTTAGTCAAGTTAGTTAAACCTGAATTATCTCGAATCTCAAGCTCTAGACCGAAAACCTAACAGATTAACGAACCTAGAATGATCTAAATAGTTCTAGACCAGACTAACAAGATCACCTAACCAACCAATCAATCACAACCAAGACAAGCATACAAATTCATAAACAGAAATCTAGCAGGAATGCGTAAATCATCACAATTTAGTCATTAAATCAAAAAAACAGTCAAAGCATTAAATCATAGTTCATCTACGCCTAGGTAGCATGAAAAGTTTAGCTACTCATGTTCAAAGTAATAAAAACCCAACCAAATTCAATCTCAGACATTGCAAAGATAAGTTTTAAACTCGTTAAAAGCATAAAACAAACCCGAGTTGCCTCCAATCTTCAATCCAACGCTTCCAAACCTTCAAATCTTCAAAACAGTAGCTTATGGCTGTCCTCCCACGATTTTGAACCCTATCTCAAGATACAGTCGTTTGAAGTTTAAACTCTTTTCTGCTGCACTACTTCACTCTGTTTTTTCCTCGTGTGCTCGTTTCTTCATGATTTATACTCGATTTCCGCTCCTTCTGCGCACGGATACCTACAAAACATCAATCTACCGAGTACAAGCTAACATGACCAAAAACAACTAGAAAACTATCGAAAACATATGCAAATTACAAGGAAAAACAGTGCGTTTTGCAACACATCATAAATTAAAACGGATACTCAGAATTCCCAACAGTTAAAACCCATTTCCAATTTCGGATCATATATAAAGGCTACCAATCTTCATTTTAATCTAAATCTATATCATTTTATTATTAGTTTTCTCTTAGATCATATGTACAATATCGATATTGATTCATCCACCACCGATAAAGATTATCAATTTCAAATCTTTAAGTATCTAGGTATGATGTTTGTTATCAGATTCGTTTAAAATTTTGGTTATCAATTTGTTGTTCTTTTCGTTAACACCATTGTTTTACTATTTTATGTATTTTAGGATTCAAACCTTCAACATATTAGTTAGTTGATTTGTCACACCTTCAATTTCCACATGCGGGGTTTTACCGTGAGGCACATAACAAACCAAGATCATTGCCATTAGTTACATTAAACAACCTCTAAATGACCTTTAGAAAACGTCGTTACTCAATTAAATGAGAAAACGCATGTTTTGGTATGTTTAAGTAAAATTCGAAAGCGCTAAAGTTTAACCAAATGCAAAAACAAACGTGCCCAAAAAGTCATCTAATAATATATAAAAATAAGTTCAAAGGTTTAGTGATGCGACTCCATGAATGTCCCTAATTGCGTGCATTACCTAGCGACCTACTTTTAGGCCCTAAAAGTGTGACACTGATGCATCAAATATTCGCAACAGACTATGGTTACGGTTTGGGCTTTTTTGGTTAGTTTATATTAGAATAGCACATAGGTGATTTGGACCATGCCCAAGGCCATGTGGGCAAGGTAGGCAGACCTATAGGGAGCCCATGTGAGGCATGGGCTTACATATGGTATATAAACAGTTTATTTCATAAACTAGGGTTTAAGCCTCCATGTTACAAAATTCTTAGAGAGCTAGAGAGAGGCGATTTGGATTGTAGAGATCTTGTACCAGACAGGCTTGATAATTGATAGTAATAGAATCGTGTGCAAGTTAAAAGTGATTTTGGTGTGTTCTTCGTTTTTGTTTTTGAATCACCTATTGATTGGATTATGCACAATCAATAGGTTGTTTGATATAATTGTTAGATCTGGGACTTTCAAGTGGTATCAAAGCCTCTAGAACATACTTCTAGGCTCGGTTATGATATCAAGATTCAAGACTACAAAGATCTGAATTTTTTTGCTTGGTTTTTGTTTTTTCAATCTTTGTTTTAAAGGATTTTTAGGTGTTTTGTGGTATTGTTCGGCTGGAAAATCATCGCAACATTCATCGAGTTCATCGGATTTCTATAGAAAATCATTATATCTTGCTGCATAGATCCATTTGAAAAGTGTTTGTATAGATAAAGTTAAATTTAAAAAAAAAATCCTAGTTTTTTTTTTGGCATTATCTCTAAAGTTGTGAAAGATTTAGTAAATCTTGTTTTTAAGAAACTTAGTTAACAAAGTTGTTAACTGTTTATTAAATAATTATTATCAAAGGACTTTTCGAGAAATCTATTAAAAAAGAGTTGGTGTTTTCGAGATCTCACAAAAGTGTGTTTTTGAGATCGCAACTTTCAAGTTTTCGAGAGATCAGAACATATGGTTCTTGAGTTTTCAAGTTGTTCACATGTTCTCTAGTTTCGTATAAAGAGTTTTCGAGATCTTTCATGAAAAACAAACTTTCGAACTCGAGCACCACTCCACCGTGAACCATCTCCATCTCCATCTTGCAACCATCAACCACCTTTATACGTTCAAAGAGAACTCCACCATCACATGTTCACCATACCACTGTTACATCGCATAACCATCAGCACTATTGTTTTCGAGATTTCGAGTCTTTGAGATTTTGGGTTTTCGAGAAGCTTATTATTTTCGAGAAACTTAGAGTTTTCGAGATATAGATTGAGATAGTTTTTGACCTCTTGAGTTTTCGAGTTGGAGAAGTGTCTTCGAGTTTGAGTTTGAGTTAAAGCATCGCATCAATCATTGTCGAACCTTTGACATCATCATTCCCTACCACCGTTCGACCTTCGTTCATCACCTACAACATCCGATTACCATCCCCATTACACACTCCATCACACGTCAAACATACAACTTCTTTGATACTCATTAATATTCCAGCTTAAGTTCAGAGCATCGAGCATCGTTCTTCTTCAATAGTCTAAGTTTAGTCACCATTTCAACCTCAACATTCATCACCACCATATAGAACAAGCAAATAACCTCTTTCACGACACCACTAGTCACCACCTTCAACATCGTCCATCGTTGTTCATCATCGTCAACCACCATCTCTTTCCTTCATCATTATCAGATCACCTCATCATCATAACCACCACTCACTCCACTGTTACTGTCACACCCAACCCTCAGCAATATGATATGGGGCATGATGGATTGACCATAGCTTTTAATAGTATTTAAAGTTTAAGTAACTAATTCAACCATATTAAATGTCACACATAGCCATATAACTTCAAATAAAATTTAATACAATATCCAAGGAAAATATGAAACAAAAGTCTTGATTATTTATTCCAAGTCACAATCCTATGTGTCTTCTCATCGTGCAATCAACCTTGTGTACCTATATCATGTGTAAAATAAATTTATGTCAATAATAGTTTGTGAATAGATCTTTGATTTTAATTAAGATAAAATAATTTAGTTAATTAATTTTATAAAAAAATATTAACATGCAATTTTAAGTGTATATGTGACATCTATCAACAATTCAACACAACCAGAAACACAAGGAAACAAAACATAATGAAACATAAGCAATGAAACAATGATGCGATTAAAGCCCGAAAGGTGAAAAGCGACACTATGAAACAATGATGCGATTCAAGCCCTAAAAAGCGAAACTATGAAACAATGTGGCGATACCGAGTTCGACCCATGGTCGTGGGAACCGGTCGCTAGGTCGATCCACTCGAAACCAATGACACAAAGCGATAAACAAGTAAGTTCACGTATATGAAACAAGTACGAAACATATGATACAATTCATGAGCACATAAAGACACTTTGATTTGCATGTTGAAATAAACAAGAAACATTAAGAAATTTTCACATATGATACACCCCAAAAGATTAAAGTGACAAAAAGGGGAAAAAAGTAAGATCTACTCACTATTTGCGTTCCGTTAATCCCTAGTAAAAACCGCACCAGAATAAGGAGAAAAATCCAAATGACAAACGTGATTTAACTTAGACAAATGAATGCAATAAGGAAAGGGTAAACATTATGCTAGGCACAACTAAATGAACGAACATGATATGTTGGACTCATTGGGCCAAACAACCCTCTACAAGGCTATACTAAGCCTAAGGCAAGCCTAAACAAGGCTACCTAAACGAGGCTAATGCTCCTTAACTAAGAACCTAAACTAAACGAATTAAACTAAGAAAGCAATAAATAAAGGAATAATGAAAAGGAAAGAAAAATTACCTCAAAGAAAACTTTACAAAATGAAAAGAGCATGAAGGGCAACACCTCTTTGTTGAGAGCGGAAATAAAAACTACTACGCACAACACCCAAAGGAGTATTGCACTTGTGGAACCACCAAATTTAGTTATTCCACTTGTTCATACTCAAACTAGGTGTTGCAAACTATAAGGAACCAAGCAAGGGTATTTATAGGTGTGAAAGGAGCAAAAAATGGTATTTGGAGCGATGTATTTCATAAGGGGTTCACGCGTCTTGCAAATCAGCAACAAACATCAAACTTGTTCTCACGATTCATGCTTCGTTGTAACTCCGTTTCTCCCACGATTTTCTCCTACTGCACGATTTTCTCGTACATTCACTATTTTCGAAGTACTATGATATGGAAGAAAGTAATCCAACACCCGTGGTATCAGTGTTTTGAAATGCTGGAATAAGGATGCTCTAGAAAACCTTATTCCAAAACTATTGAATTGAATGCTTTGAAAGAAAATTTTCAAAAAAATGAAATACACATCGAAAACTTTGAAACCTCCAAACAGAGTTGTTCAAAATATATGTGATGTGCAACTCAAGTACAAAGAAAAGAAGGGCATGGGTTTAGGCTATGAGAAGGTTCCTCCACCATACAATCATAACTATACAAGTATGCCTTGGACGATAGGAACTTGAAAGGGAGGGACAAATGGTGTATGGAAAACCTATTGAAGCAACACCTGTAAAAGAAGAATTTGTCACACCTGTTCAGATAACACCCATTCGAATAACATCTCCTAAGTCTGCCAAAATGATACCCATCAAGGCAGTCTTTGTTAAAACCACTGAAGCACCACTCAAAGAAGAGTTTGTTCAACCAGCTGATGTTGAACCAGTTGCTGTTATGCCCGATAATTCTAAACAAAATTGTGTGAAGAATACTGACTCTTATAGTTTATGTGTAGATAAAGTGGCAGTTGAGAACCGGATAAAGGAGGATGATGAATCGTCCTACATTAATTCTTCTTTGAACTATTCTAAAGACAATTTTTCTATGTTTGGCATTATGAAACAGGCACTTTAAAATGCACGCAAAAAATTTTGATGTGTGTGGTGATTTTAAATCTTTGGATTCTAATTCCACTTCTGTCGTGAAAGATAACCTATATGAGGTTTCTAGTGCATTACCTGATCAACCTGAACCCCCTGATTCATGTTTTGAATAATGATTTACCTAAGGTGTCTAGTGCATCAGCTAAAACATCTGAATCTTCTTTTTGTAACGAAAATATTTGCAACACACAAAAATGTTTAGAGAACTGATGTTCACAAATTATCCTAATTCTAGACTCAAATTATACTTTAGACTCCTAAATTAAACTAAACTACTAACCGGCAAGTGAAACGATCAATTGTAGAATAGTATTAAGTAAGTCCGGATTATCGAACCCACAGGACCCTCTAATTGCTAAGACTACTACTTTAGACTCAATTACACACTAGATATATTTAAAAAGGGGGGTTACTAATAATTCTAAATTATCAATTTAAATAAAACTACTAAAGATAAATGACCAGACTATGAACGTCTAGGGACTTATTAGAACTTTTAACAAGAGATGATAAACTAGTTACCCAGGTTGAATTTTTAGAATACTATTCCCTCAATTTAACAATAATTAGTCTGGTTGAATATTTTCCGGGATCTTAACATATCAAAGTTTAGGTTTATTAAAAAGGACTCCCGACCCTTCTCAGGAATACACCTACAATAACCTAGCCTTTTTATTCGTTTACCAGTTTTAAAGATTCTTTTTCAATTATCTTTTCAATATAGTAAAGTGCCTAATTATTAATTACTTCTCAATAATTAACCTAGACCAACTTAAATTTTCTAGTTTAGATTTACTGATTTAAATATAACAAGGAAATTAGACTCGTGAATTTCTCAAAACCCTAACCTAACAATTTACCAAATTAATTCAGCCAACTAATTGCAATTTCTAATTAACAAATTAGGTATAATGACAAAGTCAATTTAGTGGTTAATTTAATTGTTTCCTTGGTTTTATTGGCCAATTTTACCGACAACTTCACGAATTCCTAAGAACACGAAAAGTAACATAAACCTATTACATGAAAGACATTCACCAAAGTTTATGTAAAACAACTAAACAATCATCAAACAACCAAGATCATGCAAATACCCTAAACTAGATTATTAAAGTTGCAAAATTTACCAATTTAAATATTCAAACCATAAACTAAATTAAAGTAAATCAAAGTTTCATAATTCCATAATCCAAAACCTAGATAACCAAAAGAAAATCTAGCCTAACAACATGTTTAAAAACTGAATAAAACCAAGTTGATAACAAGAAAGCATGATTGACCAAAAACAATAAATCAAAGACGAGAATGGTATGATAAACCGTGCAAAACTCCTGCCTTTAACTTCCGTGATCACCAACACCGTTCCTGCAGCTTAGATCTGCCTTGTGTTGCTTCAAACCTCTAGAAAATAGCTCCAAAGTTGCTCTAGATCGTCCACAATTGCCCAAGATGTGTTTTACTATGATCATGAGTCTAATATAACCAAAACCAATCCCAAAACAACTCTGATTTCGAAACTTTCTGGATAGAGTCCTCTCTCGCGGCCGCAAGAGAGTTTGGGGAATTTGTCGCGCCCCGCGACCGACTATTTCATCCGAAGATAATTACCCTCTCTCGCGGGCCGCGAGAGAGGATGCTTGTACCGGTCGCGCCCCGCGACCGGTGGAATTCCTTGATTTTGCGTTTCGTTTTCCATTTTCGATCCATTCACGTCCCGGCTCGGTTCTTTTCACCATTTTTGCTCGTTTTCCCCATCCTTCCAACCGTTTCACGAACCAAGACCTGCAAAACCTGCTTGGATTAAAAGTAGATAAATTCTTGACAAATCGAAACGAAAACGCGTAGAACTGTACAAACTCTACAAGATAAATAGATGTATTATTCAATACATCAAATATCCCCACACTTGCTCTTTTTTCGCCCTCGAAAAAAATTGTGCATAAACGGAATCATAACTCAACAATTACTCGATTTCAAAAATTACTATTACTTTCATTAGGGACAAAATTCATGTTAATCGCGATTGCAAGTATTGGATCCACTTAAACTCAAAATTCGGCTCAAACCTCTTATCATGTGAATTTAATTTGAGTGCGGTCAATCCACCTAGGGTCTCACACTAAAGTCCACAGTATCCCTAATCCCACCTCAAGCTTATGAAACACAAGGAACGAATTGTCTAACCCCTTCCTAACCGTTTTATACCAAAATACAAAGAATTTAGAATCAAGCACATCTCTTTTTCTCTTTATTTTCATTTTTTTCATTTGAGCATTTTGATTTCCTTTTGCATATCTAACCTAGAGGCTGTCTCAACCAGAGTCACCATCCCCGAGAGCGACAACATGGGCTTCGATACTTAAAATTTCAACTAATCATAGAGGGATTCTCGATCAGAGTCACCATCCCCAAGGGAGATTCCATAGGCCTCAGTTTACTTTTCAATTAAGCTCACTTTTTTTTTTTTTAATTCTAAATATTTTGGCTTATAACGGTATTTCTTATACTATTTTTGGTGGTTTCAGTTTGCCACATCTCCTAGATGAGTACCCTCTGGTAGACCGACTATTAAGGTGTATTAAGCTCAAAGAAAATAAGAACCGAATCAAGCCTACTTGCGCATCCCAAATTAGACATAAACTCACCCCTTTTTATTCTCATATTATTATTATTTGAAACTGAATAAAAGTTAAATTTTGTTCATCATTTTCCGTTTAATTTTCATGCAAACATCCTTTTCAAAAGACATTTTCGGATTTTTATTTTTATTTTATTTTATTTATTTTTATTTTTTTCTTTTTAAAGCAAATAAATACTACTACTCTACTACTACTCTACTATCCCATCCCCACACTTAAAGTTTGGCATTGTCCCAATGCGATGACGAGACAATTACGACTCAAAATAACTAAAACCTAGGAAACCAAAAAAGAAGAAAAAATAAAATACAGAAAAGGAAGCGACTTAGCTGGTAGTGCAAGCCTGTCGACGTGCCAGGCAAACCACTTGTGCCCTCCAAACCGAACACTCTTAATGTGCAACTCTTAACGCTCTCGTGCGAACGGAACAACATATACATCAACCTAGCATCACACACTTACAAAACATGATAAAAATAAAGCCAAATAAAGCCATAATTTTGCAATATTGTTCATCACACATACCCAACCAAACCAACCAACCCAAAAATAAATTGTCATAAAACATACAAACCATAATGACTGAAAAACAGCAGGAAAGAAAAATATAAAGGTAAAGATCTTCAGCTGCTTCAATCGTCCTCTACGGATTCTTCGGACGCCTCGAACACTTGGTAAGGCTGCACATCCTCCATCCCTGTGAACTGGCTGGAACCTGCCTGACCGCCTAGCTATTGGAAGTAAGAGGGGACTCCCATGTTTAGATTCTGCATCATATAGCGCATGCCATCCTCCAACCTCCTCTGACTAGTCTCGTGCATCCTCCTACTCTCTAACATAGTTTGGCGCACCCCACCAAAATGCTGGTCCACATAACCTCTCAAATCTCCAAACCCGGTCTCCATCCTGTCATAAAGTGAGTCTAAGGTCAGTGGGTCCGAACGAGGTTCCCGAAGCGGGTACTGCCTTCCTAGCAGTTCCTAGCGGGTGACTGGCCGCTGGTATCGAGTAGGTATGGCCGCCTGCATAGAAGATGCGGCTTCAGAACCAGGAGGTGGTTGCACTTGAGGCCCTTGGCGGGCTGGTATCTAACTGATCGGCTCTTAGGTGGTAAGGATTCCTGCAGCCTGGAGATCTCGTATGCTCATGACACAGGGGCCGGGGCCTTCTCCTCATCCTATCCTGGGGGTATCTGTCAAATACCCCTAGGCTCTCAGCCAAGCATGTAACAAAAGGCTCGCAATAAACCCTTGCCTGGGCCCCCCTCCATAGTCTCTTCATTGACCAAGCAAATATTGTGGCCAGGTTTGTCGGCCGTCCTTCAACCATACACATCAAACAAAATAAACTCACTTGGTTAAATTTATTATCCCCTTGTCCTCTCCCGACCAACGTAGCAGCAAGAATCTTGTGAAGGAAGCGGTGAATGGGATCGGTGATATCGCTTGCCACCATGTTGTTCGAGTACGGGGCAGAAGAGATGGTGCCCCAAAACTTGGTGAGTTCATCCGTCTGTACACTGTGGGGGTGCCTTCTTTTGAAGACACCCTGCAAGATTGTGGCGAAATCTGGCGACTGAACCTCCTCATCTGAATATATTTGCGTCGCCACCGCAAACTGTGGAATGGTCATTTCAAATACTTGCCTCCCCAAGGCAAAAGACATCGCGTCATTTTTGTTAAACTTTCCTTGTTAGTACTCAAAAGTGGAATGGAACTCGTAAGTAATTTCCTTGTACTGCCTTGCCCACAATCTAATACCCTTCTGAATTTATCCCCCAGTAGCTGCTCGATCCGACCCCGTTGTCCCAAATTATCGATCAACTCCCAATCAATCCATCTATAAGGTAGTAACTCACATGTAACCAAGTTTAAGAGCCTTTCCCATTCATGGGAATCTAAATCAAACTGCAAGAGAGGGCTATCCACAATTCGCGTGCTCTGCCCATGGGGAATACCTTCTCCCCGATACCTGATCCTGCGCCTTCCGAAATAAGCGGGTTGTTGTGGCATGTCTGCGGGATCACCTCTCTGCCGAGGTACTGGTCCCCTTCTCTTTCTACCGGCCCTGCTTGAGCTACCTTCTCCTGACATCTGCATAAAGCACGAGTAAGACAAGTATGACCTTAGAAAGAAAGCAACCACATCAAATAAACGACCGTATAGCATTTCATTCGCGGTCGTGATTTGCTACCGGAAAACAATTTACTTTATGATTAAGATACCTTTGAAGCGAGTGTAACATTATAGTTCGATAAAAACCTAATCTCGCCCGAATGGAGATTGAGTACGGGCGAGATTTAATTTTTTTGCATGATTAATCAAATGATACTAACCCCATGAAAAATATCCGAAGCAAACACTACCCCCCTCGCGGCACTTTAATTGTCCTCGATTAAACCGATGTGCCGAGAGACAAGCCCGCATTGAGTGTTAAATCATGGCAAAACTAACGGGTGACTAGCTTCTTTTTAAAAAATGTCAAATTTATGTTTAGAACGGAGTTAGCCAACCCTCATCCCCACACTCAATGTTGGATTGTACCAAAACCGCAAAAGGTTCCCCCTGCATGTACCTAATCTATCCACACTTTCTAACCAATATTAGTATCAAAACTCATGTGCAACCCAGTTCACCCCAACCCGCTCTCTACCGACCCGACAACAAGTGCAGTAGCAAACATCAAAATAACCGCAAAACAACTATAGCATAAAGAAATGAAGCATAAAAGTTGCGAAAAACCGTACCTTGTTGTAGATCTGTAAGATAAGTGCAAAAAATGGAAAGTTTAAAGCCCCGGGTGGAATACCGAGAAGGCTTATGCCTCTCGCGTCCCGCGAGAGGCTTGTTTTCACAAAAAGTTTCTTTCTTTTGGTCAAAAATTTATGCCTTAGAAAAAATTTGAAGTTACTGAAACTCTCATGTTAGCTTAGTTAGTTCACTGAATCACACTCGTTCTACCGGATTGATCAAACGTACCTGCAATCGCCCGTGCTCCATGACTGATGCGTGATGTGACCTGCAAAAATAACTAAACCGACCGATAAACAAACAAACAAACAAAATACGAAGCATGAATTAAATAAAAACATAAAATGCAACTAACTACCAAACCCTACAAACTCTACACTCGAGCCGAAACCCGAGAATCTACGCAGTTTGAGGCGGAACTTCGAGAGGAGTCTCCTCCGTCTCGGTGGGATCTAGCGGTCCTCCTAAATAGTGTTTCAAACGATGCCCGTTGACCTTCCATGTCCCTCCGTCTGCTTCGTCTTTCAGCTCGATAATTCCGTATGGGAAAACCTCATTTACCACGTACGGGCCGGACCATTTGGATTTCAGCTTGCCCGCAAACAGTTTCAATCGAGAATTATACAGAAGCACTTTGTCACCAGTTTGAAACTCCTTTACATTCTTCAACCGTCGATCGTGCAACGCCTTAGTTTTCTCTTTCAGACTCCATGACCGCTCATATGCCACATCCCGAAGTGCCTCTAACTCGTGAATTTGAAAGAATCGTCGCTTAGCTGCTTCGGTGAGGTCCAGATTTACGGTCTTCAACGCCCACAGTGCCCTATGCTCTAATTCTACCGGAAGATGGCAGGCTTTACAGTATACGATCATTAAAGGCGTGGTGCCTAATGGTGTCTTGTAGCAGTTCGAAATGCCCACAAAGCATCATCCAGTTTGTCGGACCAGTCCTTTCGACTCTTTCCTACCATCTTCTCTAGGATCCATTTTACCCCCTATTTGCGTTCTCCAACTGACCGCTAGTCTGTGGGTGATAGGCGGTGGAGAGGCGGTGAGTGACACCGTAGCACGCCAATGCCTTTTCCATGAAGGCATTGCAGAAGTGCGTGCCACGGTCACTGATGATGGCTTGTGTGGTACCAAAACAGGTGAACAGTTCTCACCACCACTCGGGCATCATTTGTGGGTAAAGCTTGAGCTTCAACCCATTTAGAAACATAATCAATAGCCACGAGGATGTACCGGTTTCCGCTAGAGACGGGAAACAGTCCCATGAAGTCAATCCCCCAAACATCAAAGACTTCAAGAATCTGGATGGGATGTTGGGGCATCTCGTCCTTGGATGAGATATTGCCGGTACGCTGGCAACGATCACACATCTTCACAAACTCTAGGCGTCCTTCACAACTGAAGGCCAATAAAAACCGCAATCAAAAACCTTATGTGGAGTGACGTGCGGACCATGGTGACCTCCTGTCAGTCCCTCATGCACGTGCCTTAATATCTCTGCCCCCTCATCTCGACTCACGCAACGCCTCAGAATTCGGTCTCCCCCTACCCGAAACAGAAATGGGTCGTCCCAGATATAACGCCTGACGTCGCGGAAGAATTTCTTCTTCTGTTGCGTAGTCATCCCCTTCAGTACCACTCCATTCGCCAGATAATTCGCGAAGTCAGAAAACCACGGCATCCCCTCCTTCTTAGCTGTCACAAACTCTACCGACTCGTGGGGAAATCTATCACCGATCTCTTCTTCCCTGATTTCTTCTCTACTGGGATCCTCTAATCAGGATAGATGGTCAGCAGCTACATTCTCCGCTCCTTTCTTATCTCTAATCTCAATGTCGAACTCAGAGAGTAGGAGAATCCATCGAATGAGACGAGGCTTCGCGTCCTTCTTTTGGAAAAGGAAACGCAGAGCCGCGTGGTCCGTAAAGACGATGGTCTTAGACAGGACGAAGTAAGAGCGAAATTTATCAAACGCGAACACTACTGCTAAAAGCTCCTTCTCTGTAGTGGTGTAGTTCTCCTGTGCGTCATTGAGGGTTTTACTAGCGTAGTAAATCGGATGGAAATGTTTGTCCCGAAGTTGACCCAAAACGGCGCCCACAGCATAATCGCTCGCATCGCACATGAGCTCGAAAGGCAAGCTCCAGTCTGGTGAGACGAGGATCGGAGCACTCACTAGTTTCTCCTTAAGGATCGTGAAAGCTTTTAAGCAGTCGTCATCGAAGATGAAAGGTACATCTTTCTCGAGAAGTAGAGTCATGGGGCGGGTGATCTTTGAAAAATCTCGAATAAACCGCCGGTAGAAGCCCGCATGACCGAGAAAGCTGCGGATGGATTTGACGCTAGTCGGTGGGGGAAGTCTGTTGATAGTATTGATTTTCGCCAGATCGACCTCTATCCCGGCTCGCGAAATTTTGTGCCCTAACACGATGCCCTCTGTCACCATAAAGTGACATTTCTTCCAATTTAGCATCAATCGCGTCTCGACACACCATTTCATCATCGCATCTAAGTGAGTGAGACATTGATCGAAGGTGTTTCCATAGACAGAGAAGTCGTCCATGAAAACCTCCATGGAGGTTTCGATCATGTCCTGAAAGATGGCTACCATGCAGCGCTAGAAAGTAGCCGGAGCGTTACATAACCCGAACGGCATGCGGCGATACGCATAAGTCCCATACGGGCATGTGAAGGTTGTCTTTTCTTGATCTTTGGGAGCAATCGGGATCTGACAGTAACCTGAGAAGCCGTCAAGAAAGCAATAGAATTGCTGTCCTGCGAGACGCTCCAGCATCTGATCGATGAACGAGAGTGGGACGTGATCCTTGCGGGTGACGTCGTTTAATTTTCTATAATCTATGCACACCCTCCAGCCCGTGACGGTTCGCGATGGGATAAACTCCTTCTTTTCAATCATAACCACTATCTTTCCCCCCTTCTTGGGAACGACCTGAGTGGGACTTACCCATGCAGAATCAAAGATGGGATAAATGAAACCAGCCTCTATCAACTTTAGCACCTCTTTCTTTACAACTTCTTGCATATTCGGGTTCAGACGGCGCTGTGGCTGCACTACGGGCTTAAAGACGTCCTCCATGAGGATCCTATGAGTACAGAAGGTAGGGCTAATTCCCTTGATATCGGGCAATTTCCATGCGATGGCCTCCTTATTTGACTTCAGGACCTCGATTAAACGCTCCTTCTCCTCCGTTGACAATTTCGAAGAAATGATCAGGGGTAAGCTTGAATTGTCACCTAGGAACGCGTATTCTAAATGAGACGGGAGGACCTTAAGCTCTACGGCTGCTGGTGTCGACAAAGGTGTACTCCCAGTAGCGGCACTCACCTCACAGACATCTAGAGTCTCGGGAATCTCGAAGATATCGTCCCTTATATCCTCACTATCACTCTCTTCGGATACTACATCCTCACTAACTAGGTCGGCTCCACTGATGTATTCGATACACTGATCAACGCACGACATGAAAGAGTTAAGAAAATATACGGAGTGACAAGGGCCACTATCGCTGTCGCCACCCATTGGGTGTTGCATCGACCTTGCGTACTCGAATGTGACGTTCTCTTCTCCGACTCGAAGGGTGATTTTTCCATCATGAACGTCTATGAGTGCTTTCACGGTGCGCAAGAATGGCGACCTAATATGATGGGTACCTTCTCGTCGGCCTCCATATCGAGGATGACGAAGTCTACGAGAAAAACAAATCTATCGACTTTAACCAATAGGTTTTCTACGATTCCTCTCGGGTATTTGACCGACCAATCAGCTAAAGACAGAGACATGCGTGTAGGGTGGAACTCCCCTAAACCTAACCGCTCGTATAGCGAGAAAGGCATCAGATTTATGCTCGCCCCTAGATCGGCTAAAGCATGGGCCGGAGAGATGGATCCACCGAATAAGCATGGTATAGTGAAAATACCCGGATCAGTAAGCTTCTCGGGTAACTTGTGCAAAACGACGGCAGAACATCCCCCGGTCAGCGGGACATTCGAGAGCTCCCCCAGCTTATCTTTACGTTTCAGAAGGTCCTTCAGAAACTTAGCATATTTAGGGATATGCTGGAGGGCCTCGATGAACAGGAGATTTATCTTTAATTGAGTAAACATGTCAAGGAAATTCCCGTATTCCTTGACATATTTCTGTTGCTTCAGACGTGCTGGGTAGGGTAGGCGTGAAGTGTCTACAAGCGGTGATGGCCTAACCTCTACCGGTCTTCTCTCTCCCCTACTCTCGGCTGAAGGTCCACTGGCTGGTGCGGTACTTGCTGGATCTCGCCTGGTGTGCACCTTGGGTGGAGTCTCCATCTCGATTTCTTCATCTACCTCGTCCTCTCGCTCCTCTACCTCTACCTCTACACCCTCTCTACCTACCTCCTTCAGAGTCTTACCACTACGAGTAGTGATCGCTTTCGCGTGTTGGTTCTCGGGGTTGGGTAGGGTATTACCCGCGAACTGGCCATATGGCTACTTTTGCAGCTGCTTAGCGATACTACCGACCGACCTCTGCAGATCTAATGCGGACTGTTGATTTTTCAGAAGCAGATCATATTCTGCGAGAGTTTTCTGAGTAGCCTAATCTTTGACAACTAATTGGGATAACAACTCTTTGATCCTATCTAGACTACCTCCTGACCCTCCACTCCTAGTCTGACCCTCCTGATTTGAACCCCTTCCACTAAACTGACTGGTGTGACCTGACCCTCCACTATTGTAATGACCCTGCCCCCTGTTCTGATAAGAGCCTGATTGGAAGCCAGGGGTTACCGGAAGATCGATAGTTATTAGTGTTATTATTACGCCAGTTTTGATTATAATTGGAAGTAATATTATTGAAAGGGTTTGTAGGACCGCGGTTTTGACAGGTGATAAACTCGACTTGCTCAACGGTGAGCATGGGACACTCTAACGTGTCGTGACCCCCTCTACAAACTTCACACCTGTCTACCTTTTTCTTCAACTCCTGTATCTCCTTTGTGACCTCTCTCTCGAAGCTATCTAGAGCAGCAGCTACCGTCGTTTCCAAGCTAACTTGGTGTAGACCCCGGGTAACCTGAGGTGTACGTGAAACAGGAATTGAATTCCTGGCGGCAGCGCTGTAATCGACATCAGAATGGGCAAGGCTCTCGAAAAGGTCATTGCAGTCAGCTACTGATTTCTTTCCCATCAGATGGCCACCCACAGAGGTTTCGAATCGAGCACGGGTCTCATGGGTGAGACCGTTGTAGAATTTCTCTACAAGTGCCCAGTCTGATACCATGCTGGGAGCAACGGGATACTAAAGTTTGGAACCGCTCCCAAGCTAGATGGTAGGGCTCGCAGGCTCCATTCGGAACGAATGGATCTGATCGCGAAGGCGGGATGCTTTGGCAGGTGGAAAGTATTTCTTAAGGAAAGCATCCCATAAAGAGGCCCAAGTAGAAAAGGTGCCGGGTGGTTGGGAATCAAACTAGATGGCGGCCCGACCCCCGAGAGAAAACGGAAAGACTTGGAGAAAACGGGCATCATGACCCGCACCCTCCATATTGAACGTATAACATAGACGGGTAAGGCGGTTGATATGTGCGGGCGCATCCTCATCGTCACGACCATGGAATTGACAAGAATTAGTGATGGTGGTCATGATGTAGGAAGAGATTTGCTAAGCTCGGTCATTGTTCATGGGGGGGTAAGGTAATGGGTGACTTTACACCGGTGAAACCAGTGGTGGCTTGTTGGTAAACAGTCTAGTTGTTATTATCGGCCATGTGGAAGTTGGGTGGTGGCTGTGGTGGATTTATGTTTCTATGGATTACACGGGGTGATGGAGAATCGGGTGGTGAAGGTTTAGGTGTAAAATCGAAATCGGGTGGTACGTATCACACCCCGACCCGCAGCGGAATAAGAGTCGGGGCATAATTGGGTTATCACCAAAGCTCATGACATTTACTAATATGTTTCATATTTATTAAAGTCAAAGTTACATTCCAAATAATCCAAACATGTCCATACAATACAAAGAAATAACCAAACAAAATAGTTCCAAGCTCTAAATCATTTTATTCTTCTAGTCCAATCCTATGTGTTTCTGGCTGCAGCTGGTTCACCTGTATCATGTGTAAAAATGGGGGTTTTTGGGTCAACATAAGTTGGCGAGTGAACCTTGTTAGATAAACATTTATTATTGTTTTACTTGTTAGTTTATCAATGAAAAATTGTGCATAATCATAAATGAGCAAATGTAAATAATCAAGCAGTAGCAATAGCAATCACAACTATAACATACAATAACATATGATAGCATACTTTAACATACCAACATCATACGATAAATAACATGAATGAAACTGTGCGATTAAGGCTCAATCAAACGGAGCCGATCGTATTGCATGTACTGAAAATGAAAAATGTCTGTGCGATCAAGGCTCAATCAAACGGAGCCGATCGTATGTTGGCACGCCAGGTTCACGCTTATAATGTAATGGGGAACATGCTCAACGCTCATAATGTAATGGGGAGCGGCGGCCTATGAAATTGCATGTACTGAAATAATAAATTGAATCTAACAATAACCACACAAACAATTGAAACAAACTGAATACACATGTTCATGATATGATGTATGCACAATGATTTAAATATAATATATAGCAAGACACATGATACACCCCAAAACGTGATTAAAACGGGGAATTTGTAAAGATTCACTCACATTGGGTGCGTTTGATTGGAGATGGTGAGATGCGCACGAGTCGGGAGAGTTGAACAACGAGAATTACTAACCTAAATAATAACAGAAAAAATATAATAAATGAGTGGATTTTATTAAGGATTTTAATGGAATTTTTAGATATATTTTTGTGAGTTTAAGGCTATTTTCTATCTTTAAAAATATTATTTTGAAGTATTTTTAATTGATTTTTAAATATAATTAAATAAATAAAAATATAAAAAAAATTGTTTATTTTAGCGTTGACTGTTGACCGTTGACTTGTTGACCTGTTGACCGGTTCGGTCAGTGTGCATGTATGCGCTGGGTGAGACTCGAACCCGAGACCTCCCGTATGCGTGCACGCAGCTCTACCAACTGAGCTACGGGTCTAACCCGAAATAATCTTGTTTTTAATTATATTTATATGCTAATTCGATTTATTCAAAATTCATTTGTTTTTAAAAAAGATTTTAAATCATCGAACCGGTGCCGTTAACCAGACTCGAACGCGTGACGTGCGACTTAGTGTTGCACACAGTCCACCGCTGGACTGTGTGTCTAACCTGGTTAATATTTCGATTTTTATTATACTTAACAACTAACGGAGTTAACCCGGTTCGGTTAGAAAAATAAAACATTTTTATAATAGAGAGGGTAAGGTTGGGACAGGATTCGAACTCGCGTCGTATGTGTGATTGTTGCACACAGTCCACCGCTGGACTGTGTGTCTAACCCGTTCATTAAACTGATTTTTATTAGTCTTATAATATACCCCATCTTCGTCTTCTTTGTTAGACTTTACCCAGAAAAACATATTCCGACTGTTTTGACCGATTCATGTCATTTTCGATTTTCAAACATTATAAGTAATTTAAAGGTAAAGAATGGAGAGAGTTTGGGGAAAAGGATGTACCGATCAGTGTTGTTCACAGAATTCCGGCAGAGGTCCGTCGGTTCTGAAAGTGAACTTCGGCTGTTAAAATCAATTAACAGTTTTGTTCGATTATTTATGAAGTTGAGGCACTTAAACAAAGTTTAACAGAAGTTTGAAAGGTCATACCAGTTCTCGGTGTGTTTCCGGAAGTTTCAGAAATTTTCCGGCGAAGGTAGGAATTTGGACAAACGTTGACTAGGATTAATTCTGATGGTGGAGTTGTGTTAGTGACCGATTAATCACATGATCGAAACAGAAAGAGTCGAAAGAATTACCGTGTGGATGTGAGTCTCGGTTTTCCGGCGAACTTGAAGAATTTTCCGGCGAGTTGATTTAAGCTTTCTGATGGACTGTAAAGTGTGCGGAAATGTAATTGAAGGTCTTGCAGAGTATTTTGAGTCGCAGGAGAGGTCTAAGATTGAAGTAATCCGAGAATTGAAAGTTTTCGGTTATTAAACCGATTCACTTCCAAATTCAAGTTTCATTCACGGTAGAATTGATTGGATTTATCAGTTTGTCGGTTATACTCATTGAATCGCGAGTATCCAGATCGTCTTTGAGTGTTTGATAACCGATTTCAGTTACAATTGGCGTAACCGATTGATTTACATTTATCTATAAGATCTATTTGTTTCCTAAAGATGACAGAAAACAAACAAGTAGCGGAGTGGTGATGTGTGTGTGTGTTAAGTCTTTGGATCTCACTTTCCGGCTGACCCGGGTTCGAGCCCCGGCAGCAACATTTTATTTTTATTTGTTTTGTTTTCACTTTTTATCAAATATAATTTTTATAGTTTAGTTTGTTTATTAATTATGTATCATTAAAAATCAAAATAACCATAAATATACAACGTGACATTTAGAACTTGATATTCGATTACAAAACGGAGCGGGTTTTGGAAACCCGTTTTTGACAAATGTTACAGTATCCCCTATTTTTAGGAATTTCGTCCCGAAATTTAAGTAGTTGATGTAGTAGGAAAAAGATGCGGGTATTTTTCACGCATTGAGTCTTCACGTTCCCAAGTAAACTCAGGTCCCCGTTTCGACTCCCAGGTACCCTAACAATTGGAATGCGACTCCGTCGTAGACGTTTCTCTCCGAAGTCCATGATCTCTACTGGTCTTTCAATAAAATGCATAGATTCATCAATCTGAATATCTTCCAGAGGAATGTGGAGGTTTTCATCAGCGAGGCACTTCTTCAAGTTTGATACGTGGAATGTGGGATGAATCCTGTTGAGTTCTTCTGGTAGGTCAAGCTTGTATGCTACAGGTCCTACTCTTTCGAGTATCTTGAAAGGTCCTACGTAGCGTGGTGCTAGCTTGCCCTTTTGACCAAAACGAACTACTCCCTTCCACGGTGATACTTTAAAAGTACATAATCACCAATGTTAAACTCTAAAGGCTTCCGTCGTTTATCTGCATAACTCTTTCGACGACTTTGGGCCGCTAGAAGATTGTTTCGGATTTGATGGATCTTGTCTGTGGTTTCGATCAATTCTGGACTAGTGATTTGAGCTTCCCCAATTTCGTGCCAACATACTGGAGATCGGCACTTACGACCATATAAGGCTTCAAAAGGTGCCATGCCAATGCTTGAATGATAGCTGTTGTTGTACGAAAATTCGACTAATGGTAGATGAGCGTCCCAATTTCCCTTGAAGTCTATGACACATGCTCGAAGCATATCTTCAAGAGTTTGAATGGTGCGTTCAGATTGACCATCAGTTTGAGGATGATAGGCGGTACTGAGATCTAATCGCGTACCCATAGCGGCTTGTACTGCTTGCCATGTTCGTGAAGTGAAACGACCATCACGATCAGAAATAATACTTAACGGTACACCATGTCGGCTTACGATTTCGCTGATATAAATACGAGTTAGCTTTTCGTTCTTGAAATCTTCGCGGATAGGAATAGAGTGAGCTGATTTTGTAAGTCAATCAATTATTACCCATATAGTGTCATACCCACCAGAAGTGCGAGGTAACCTGGTAATGACGTCCATGGTTATATTTTCCCACTTCCATATAGGTATTTCAGGTTGGACCAGAAGTCCTGAGGGTCTTTGGTGTTCAGCTTTTATTTTGGAACATGAAAGGCACTTGGAAACAAACTCAGCAATATCCTTTTTCATTCCAGGACACCAGTAGGTGTATCAAAGGTCTTGATACATCTTGTCGGCTCCTGGGTGTATAGAATATCGTGTTTTGTGCGCCCCATTCATAAAAAAAATATCACGAAGGTTATTGTGGTCAGGAATCCATATGCGATCTAGACAGTATAGAATACCGTTGGATTTAGTTTTAAATTTTAAGTTCAGCTCCACAAGACAGCTCCTTGCGTACGTCTCCTTTCTGTTACTGAAACATGCTGGGCTTCTCGGATTTTGATCTTTGATGTCGCTTACGATTTTATTTATAACAGTTTTGAGGGAACCGATACATTTGTAATGACAGGGTATGTATCATAAAACAAAAACTTCAACCATGACGATATTTAAACCTACACGAAACTTTTCATAACCTCCTGGTAATGCTTTTGATCCTTTGCCAAGAATACTTATATATAGGAAGTACCAGCGGCGTTTCCACCATATTCTTGTCAAATTTTCGTTGGCTTTATCAGTAAATCATGATCAGTTCTATGTGACTCTAAAATATAAACAACACAATGAACAAAACTTGAGTCTCAATTCTGAGATGATACATGACTAAATGATGATAGTACCTCTCTCGTTGGTTATGATGAAGGGGTCAGTCTATGTAAAAGTGTGACACAACCCAACTTCTTTAAATGATGAGATTGAGATACGTCGAGATGTATGATGATATAAATGTTAAATCAATGAGTATAGAACAAAACTGTAATATCAAATCGCATTAAAATTCTTGGATACATAAATTTCCAAATTTTACAACTGGAATACGGAAAAATTGAGATAACACAAAGAAAACATTAAAACTAGACGATTGGAGTTGAGTCTTGATTCTTGGCGAGGAAAAATTAATTGGGTGATTCGTTTGGGCCGTTATTATTTTCAACAGTATTGGCGTTGATGTTATAAGCTCTTCCTCTTGCAGGTGGTGGAGCTTGGTTAGCTTGATTCACCGGATTTGCTTGAGCTTGGGCATGAATGATGTTCGCCAAACGTGGACAAGTGTTTCTAAAATGGCTTGGGTCTCCACAATTGTAGCAAGCCCGCATAGGTTGTACCATGGGATAGTTGGGTTGATAGTATGTTTGGGCTAAATGTTGGGTAGGTGGTAGTAGTAGGGGTTGTTGGGCTTGACCCATTATTTGTTGGTGGGTTTGGGTTGAAGGCTGGTGGCGGTTCGTTCGCTGAGGTATGCGACAGGTTTGAAAAGTATGACCTGCGCGACCACAGCCGGTGCAATATTGGCAAGGATGATCAGGAGAATGGTGGTATTGGCAACGGTTGCATTTTGGTAACGGGCCAGAGTATGGTCTGTTGTGTGGTGCAGGTGAAGGGGCGACTTGGGTAATGGGTGCAGCAGGAATAGGGTAATTGGTTTGTGTGACGGCGAAGTTTCTTGTGCTTCGATTCCTTTTACCAGTAAACTTCGAGGAGGAACCAGAAGGGTTTGAAGTTTGAGCCTCAATGGGGGCTTTCTTTTTCTCCTCTTTGAATTTACCGTTTCGAATGCGATTTTCGGTCAGTTCAGTGGCTAGTTCCATAGCAGCTTCAAGTGTTGCTGGTGAAGTGCTGAGAACTGAATCTTGAATTTTTGAGGGAAGACCTCGAATATAATGCTCGATCAAGCGATAAGTTGGGGTGAACAAGTTAGGGACCATTTGGTTCAACTCTAAGAACCTTTTGTTGTAGATGGTATGATCTCCCTCCCTTTGCTTTAAAGAATGAAATTCGTCCTCCAACTTTTTAATCTCACTCCTAGGACAGAAACGCCTAGTCATGATTTCCCTTAACTCCTCCCATGTTAAGGCCATTGCATCATCAATTCCCCTCTTCCCCTTCAGTATTCCACCAGGTGAGAGCTACCCCAAATAGTCTCCCGGTGGCGTATCGAACCTTGCGATCCTCAGGACAATCGCAGTTGAGAAAAGTGTTTTCCATCTCCTCAAACCAGTGGAGGAGACCAGTGACACCTTCAGTCCCTTCAAATTTAGGAGGATCACAAGACTTGAAATGTTTATATGAGCATTGGCTGGTAGGAGGGTTGCCGACGTTCTGATCGTCTTGTTGGGGAGGGTTAGTAGGATTTGTAGCGAGGGCTTGTTGTACTTGAACCACAATGTCAGGAAGCATCGTGGCCATTTGTTTCGCGATTTGTGCGGCCAAGCGTTCGTGAGATCTTCCTGATCTTTTATCCCCTCGTTGTTGTCTAGCCGACATCTACAGGAACGTACATAAGAAGATTGTGAGTTTATGGAGTCTTTTTAGGTGTCATGTGTCTTTAGAAAAAATGAAAATAACATAAATATCAATAATGCAACTACATCCATAGGATGTCTTGGGTTTGCTTATGTTGGGCCTCAAATGTCCCCCATACCTTCACCTGTATAGTCATGTGGGCCCCCATGGCTATTGGCTTGGTAGGATTCACATTAGTATTGGCAATTTAACACTCGCATCACCCGAATGCAAACCACAAAATATGCTTACGAGATGTATGGTCGGAATGTGTCCAGGTGTAGACACAATGACAACTCAAAGTGTGGTTAGCTCACACGACGTTTGGTATAGCATGCTTTGGCCTAATAGGTACTTCGTACTCTCATCGTTAGTCCACAGGTAGGCAAACTGGTCCTTTATTTTGGATTTATACAAATGCCAGCCTAGACAGGACGTTCCGACTACCGGTACTGGTACCCTTCCAGTTACTACATGCCCGTCATGAAAACTCACTTTGATGAGATTTGAAAACACAAAAATCATTGTAAAAGCAATCATGATGTGGTGTGTGCTTTCATGGATGTGATATGTTATGAGAATATGATAGGCATTATATGATAATATATACTTATGAACATGCTTGCATAACATTGAATGTAACATTTAACATAAAACATATAAACATCATGAAATTTGGCATGTAACACACAAAAATCTTAAAAATTTCTAATCAACTATAGTATAGGCTCTAAGGGTCTAATAACCTATCCTATATCCCTTTAGTCATGGCTCTGATACCAATCTGTCACACCCCGACCCGCAGCGGAATAAGAGTCGGGGACCAAAGCTCATGACATTTACTAATATGTTTCATATTTATTAAAGTCAAAGTTACATTCCAAATAATCCAAACATGTCCATACAATAAAAAGAAATAACCAAACAAAATAGTTCCAAGCTCTAAATAATTTTATTCTTCTAGTCCAATCCTATGTGTTTCTGGCTACAGCTGGTTCACCTGTATCATGTGTAAAAATGGGGGTTTTTGGGTCAACATAAGTTGGCGAGTGAACCTTGTTAGATAAACATTTATTATTGTTTTACTTGTTAGTTTATCAATGAAAAATTGTGCATAATCATAAATGAGCAAATGTAAATAATCAAGCAGTAGCAATAGCAATCACAATTATAACATACAATAACATATGATAGCATACTTTAACATACCAACATCATACGATAAATAACATGAATGAAACTGTGCGATTAAGGCTCAATCAAACGGAGCCGATCGTATTGCATGTACTGAAAATGAAAAATGTCTGTGCGATCAAGGCTCAATCAAACGGAGTTCACGCTCATAATGTAATGGGGAACATGCTCAACGCTCATAATGTAATGGGGAGCGGCGGCCTATGAAATTGCATGTACTGAAATAATAAATTGAATCTAACAATAACCACACAAACAATTGAAACAAACTGAATACACATGTTCATGATATGATGTATGCACAATGATTTAAATATAATATATAGCAAGACACATGATACACCCCAAAACGTGATTAAAACGGGGAATTTGTAAAGATTCACTCACATTGGGTGCGTTTGATTGGAGATGGTGAGATGCGCACGAGTCGGGAGAGTTGAACAACGAGAATTACTAACCTAAATAATAACGGAAAAATATAATAAATGAGTGGATTTTATTAAGGATTTTAATGGAATTTTTAGATATATTTTTGTGAGTTTAAGGCTATTTTCTATCTTTAAAAATATTATTTTGAAGTATTTTTAATTGATTTTTAAATATAATTAAATAAATAAAAATATAAAAAAAATTGTTTATTTTAGCGTTGACCGTTGACTTGTTGACCTGTTGACCGGTTCGGTCAGTGTGCATGTATGCGCTGGGTGAGACTCGAACCCGAGACCTCCCGTATGCGTGCACGCAGCTCTACCAACTGAGCTACGGGTCTAACCCGAAATAATCTTGTTTTTAATTATATTTATATGCTAATTCGATTTATTCAAAATTCATTTGTTTTTAAAAAAGATTTTAAATCATCGAACCGGTGCCGTTAACCAGACTCGAACGCGTGACGTGCGACTTAGTGTTGCACACAGTCCACCGCTGGACTGTGTGTCTAACCTGGTTAATATTTCGGTTTTTATTATACTTAACAACTAACGGAGTTAACCCGGTTCGGTTAGAAAAATAAAACATTTTTATAATAGAGAGGGTAAGGTTGGGACAGGATTCGAACTCGCGTCGTATGTGTGATTGTTGCACACAGTCCACCGCTGGACTGTGTGTCTAACCCGTTCATTAAACTGATTTTTATTAGTCTTATAATATACCCCATCTTCGTCTTCTTCGTTAGACTTTACCCAGAAAAACATATTCCGAGTGTTTTGACCGATTCATGTCATTTTCGATTTTCAAACATTATACGTAATTTAAAGGTAAAGAATGGAGAGAGTTTGGGGAAAAGGATGTACCGATCAGTGTTGTTCACAGAATTCCGGCAGAGGTCCGTCGGTTCTGAAAGTGAACTCCGGCTGTTAAAATCAATTAACAGTTTTGTTCGATTATTTATGAAGTTGAGGCACTTAAACAAAGTTTAACAGAAGTTTGAAAGGTCATACCAGTTCTCGGTGTATTTCCGGAAGTTTCAGAAATTTTCCGGCGAAGGTAGGAATTTGGACAAACGTTGACTAGGATTAATTCTGATGGTGGAGTTGTGTTAGTGACCGATTAATCACATGATCGAAACAGAAAGAGTCGAAAGAATTACCGTGTGGATGTGAGTCTCGGTTTTCTGGCGAACTTGCAGAATTTTCCGGCGAGTTGATTTAAGCTTTCTGATGGACTGTAAAGTGTGCGGAAATGTAATTGAAGGTCTTGCAGAGTATTTTGAGTCGCAGGAGAGGTCTAAGATTGAAGTAATCCGAGAATTGAAAGTTTTCGGTTATTAAACCGATTCACTTCCGAATTCAAGTTTCATTCACGGTAGAATTGATTGGATTTATCAGTTTGTCGGTTATACTCATTGAATCGCGAGTATCCAGATCGTCTTTGAGTGTTTGATAACCGATTTCAGTTACAATTGGCGTAACCGATTGATTTACATTTGTCTATAAGATCTATTTGTTTCCTAAAGATGACAGAAAACAAACAAGTGGCGGAGTGGTGATGTGTGTGTGTGTTAAGTCTTTGGATCTCACTTTCCGGCTGACCCGGGTTCGAGCCCCGGCAGCAACATTTTATTTTTATTTGTTTTGTTTTCACTTTTTATCAAATATAATTTTTATAGTTTAGTTTGTTTATTAATTATGTATCATTAAAAATCAAAATAACCATAATATATACAACGTGACATTTAGAACTTGATATTCGATTACAAAACGGAGCGGGTTTTGGAAACCCGTTTTTGAAAAATGTTACAGTACGAATGAATGAGATGAACTTGAAAAAGTTAAAGAAGAAGCACTTACCTTTGGTGCGGGGGAAAATGGCATGTCCATAGGCGGCTTAGGCGGAGGTCCTTGCGAGCGCGTATGGGGCATCCACTAAACCGGAAACACGACAAACAAGAGAAGTTAGCACAAATAATTCAATTGCAATAAAAAAAAATATTAAACAATTAATTAGACTCCCACGACACAAACGAATGCGAATAAACCACGTGTACAATAAAATCCTAAATCGAGTAATCAACGCAATTGCCAATGAGCGAATCCCCGGCAACGGCGCCAAAAACTTGATGTTCTAAAAGTAGTTAATTAATTTAAAAAAAATTATCCTAATTCTCGACTCTAATTATACTTTAGACTCCTAAATTAAACTAAACTACTAAACGGAAAGTGAACCGATCAATTGTAGAATAGTATTAAGTAAGTCCGGATTATCGAACCCACAAGACCCTCTAATTGCTAAGACTACTACTTTAGACTCAATTACACACTAGGTATATTTAAAAAGGGGGTGTTACTAATAATTCTAAATTAGCAATTTAAATAAAACTACTAAAGATAAATGACCAAACTATGAACTTCTAGGGACTTATTAGAACTTTTAACAAGAGATGATAAACTAGTTACCCAGGTTGAATTTTTAGAATGCTATTCCCTCAATTTAACAATAATTAGTCTGGTTGAATATTTTACCGGGATCTTAACATATCAAAGTTTAGGTTTATTAAAAAGGACTCCCGACCCTTCTCAGGAAGACACCTACAATAACCTAGCCTTTTTATTCGTTTACCAGTTTTAAAGATTCTTTTTCAATTATCTTTTCAATATAGTAAAGTGCCTAATTATTAATTACTTCTCAATAATTAACCTAGACCAACTTAAATTTTCTAGTTTAGATTTACTGATTTAAATATGACAAGGAAATTAGACTCGGGAATTTCTCAAAACCCTAACCTAAAAATTTACCAAATTAATTCAGCCAACTACTTGCAATTTCTCAATTAACAAATTAGGTATAATGACAAAGTTAATTTAATGGTTAATCTAATTGTTTCCTCGGTTTTATTAGCCAATTTTACCGACAACTTCATGTATTCCTAAGAACACAAAAAGTAACATAAACCTATTACATGAAAGACATTCACCAAAGTTTATATAAAACAACTAAGCAATCATCAAACAACCAAGATCATGCAAATACCCTAAAGTAGATTATTAAAGTTGCAAACTTTACCAATTTAAATATTCAAACCATAAACTAAATTAAAGAAAATCAAAGTTTCATAATTCCATAATCCAAAACCTAGGTAACCAAAAGAAAATCTAGCCTAACAACATGTTTAAAAACTGAATAAAACCAAGTTGATAACAAGAAAGCATGATTGACCAAAAACAATAAATCAAAGACGAGAATGGTATGATAAACCGTGCAAAGCTCCTGCCTTAAACTTCCGTGACCAACACCGTTCCTGCAGCTTAGATCTGCCTTGTGTTGCCTCAAACCTCTAGAAAATAGCTCCAAAGTTGCTCTAGATCGTCCACAATTACCCAAGATGTGTTTTACTATGATCATGAGTCTAATAACCAAAACCAATCCCAAAACAACTCTGATTTCGAAACTTTCTGGATAGAGTCCTCTCTCGCAGGCCGCGAGAGAGTTTGGGGAGTCCGGTCGCGCCCCGCGAACGACTGTTTCATCTGGAAGATAATTACCCTCTCTCGCGGGCCACGAGAGAGGATGCTTGTATCGGTCGTGTCCCGCGACCGGGTGGAATTCCTTGATTTTGCGTTTCGTTTTCCGTTTTTGATCCATTCACTTCCCGGCTCGGTTCTTTTCACCATTTCGCTCGTTTTCCCCATCCTTCCAACCGTTTTCACGAACCAAGACCTGCAAAACGTGTTTGGATTAAAAGTAGATAATTTCTTGACAAATCGAAACGAAAACGCGCTAGAACTGTGCAAACTCTACAAGATAAATAGATGTATTATTCAATATCAAGAACAAACATGAAAGGGAAGTGAAACCAAATGTTAAAAATTCCAATACTCACTTTTATGCTGATGTTTGTAAGCAGGTTCATAGAAAGCAAAAAGAGCCAAACGAGGGAATGAGAAGTCTATACATTAAAGACAATCACGCTCTACCAGATTATCAGCAGGCAACAATAGTTCTCAAAAGGCTCGTGATTTGAAAAATGCTTTTGTTAAGCCTAACAATAATGGCATCTGAGAAATATGCATTTGATTGTGCTAACAAAGCTTTTGGGAAGATAGATGAGATTTCTAAACAAGACATGCAATCTAAGCAAGACAAAAAGAATCAAAAGAAATCTCCACAACAAAAGACTTCTACAAATGACAAGTATAGGCATCCAAATGCATCCTCGTTTGCAAGAAACATGTAAGAAAGTCAAGCAAAGAAAGGACCAGCTTGTCCTTCAGGGCCTGCAAGAGCTTCACAAACTACTCAGAATGCCATTTACATGAAGACAAACGTGCTTTAATTGCGGCATTCCAAGCCACATTGTTCGAAATTGCACTCATTGTCCTTACGTACCTTATTATGCTCAAAATCAGAAGGTTACACCAAAGGATAACTACCATTCTAAGCCAATGAAGTATCTTCACCTAAGGGTATGAAGAATGTGAATCCCAAAGTTAAACCATCTGATGAGGATTGGAATGCGGTGAAAGCAAAAAAGAATACAAGCTTTGAAACCTAAACAAGTTTTGAAAATAACAAGGTCGAAAAGCAAACTGTTTTGCCAAAGGCACCTAAGAAACTAGAAAAGCCTATACAAGTTTGGAAAGCAAAACAAAAGGCAACGATATCACAAATCCTAGAAACGAAAGGGGGCATGTGTTTAAAGAAAGTGTCTTATTTTGATGCTTTAAGAAAGCCCAACACACAATTGCCTGGGTCCCAACGTCTAACTAATCTCCTTATCTATTCAGGGGCAACCAAGGAGGAGTTCTTGAAATCTCTGGTATGTTGATAGCGGTTGTTCCAAGGATATGATGGGTGATATCTCACTGTTGCGAAAACTTCAAAAAAATTTTTACAGATGATATGTTTCCTTTGAATGAGATAAGGGAGGTAAGATAAGATCAGCAAGAAAGGTACAATTTAAATTCGTGCTTTGAGTTTGAAATTGATTAGTTTTCAATATGACGAAATGATTAAGGAAAAAAATAAATTTTTATGGTTTATATCTTTGTACATAGCGCATGACGTGTGATGCACAAAATAAGGAGGAAGAGTGTGATATATGTATATATGCATTGCTTTAAGGGGGAGAAAAAGAGAAAAAGAAAAAAATTGAAAACGAAAAAAATTCAAAAACATTTGAAAAACTGAAAAATCCAAAAAGATTATATTGCTTCATATGGGAAATGAAATGAATTTTCGTGTTAAAGGGCTTGACTGACACATGTAAGGTGGTATAGCTGAAAAGATTAGGATCGACTATGATATGTCGATAGGCTTGACGCTCAAAGTGATAAAAGATACTAAGTGATATAAACATAACAAACTATGTATCATGTGGGTAACATGTCATGGCGTATGATTTATGGTCTTAAATCTTGCGTTGATAGATTGCCAACGTCTGAGGTTTTAGGTCTTTATGTTGTTGATTCATCCAGGGATATCTTGACTGTCCTTTTGTTGCATCCCGATATATGCAGACCTCGACACAGTCAAGATATCTTAAAAGAGCCAAAGAGGTCAAAAACCCAAAGGAAAAAAGTCTCAAAATGAGAGAAATTTTGTACGCTTATAAAGCAAAATCCGTACCAATATGGTATTGTCTAACCCTCGTTGGACATAAACATTGGTCACATTGAGATGAACGAGTATGGTATCGAGATTGCAGATTTGTTACCCTCAGAGTGGGATGATTTTGTGTTCATATTGAAGAAACATTCTAATTTGTCTGAAGTTGGTGTATTTGAGTTTCTTAGAAGCGTAAAAAATGAAGCGATAGCAAAATGGAAGAAGAAGATGGAGAGAGATAAAATAATGGTGAAAAATATTGAAGTCAAAGAGTCAATCACATCTACAACTAAGGCTTCATGTTCTGAAGCAGTCTGCCCAAATTGTAATGAAAAATTAAAAGGTTATTGGACTGAAAATGCCAAACTCCTGATTAATTTGGAGAGTTTGACATTAGAAAACAAAAAATTAAAAGAAAATGAAAAAAAATTAGAAATCTGATAAAATTTTAGAAAATGAAAAGTTAGTTTTAAATGAAAATATTTTCAAAAAACAAAAAGAACTAAATTCACTTCTTGAAAAAATAACTTAACTTGAAAATTATATTTAAAATGCTAGTAATAAAGTTGAGGATTTAGAAAATAAATTGAAAGGTTTTGTTGCCTCGTCCTAATGCTAAATCATATGGTTCCAAAATCGATTAAGAAAAATGAAGAGACTGGGAAGGACGAGTATGAATTTTGTAATGGTGGTATTGGGTATAAACCGTCAGGAAAAGGTAATAAAAAACGGTTGTACCTGATAATACCAAAAATAAAACTCGCTTAGTTGAAATTCCAATAAATGACAATATCACAAATTATGACGATGTCATGATTAAAGGTTGTGATAATGATAAAAATGATAAAAAAGAAATATTTATAAAAGTAAAAGAAAATTTTCAAGAAACTATTCCGCCATCTGCTGAAAAAGGTGAGTGTTCAACACAAAAGCCTTCTAAGCAAAATGGGGATCAAAAACAAAATGTTAAATATTCTAAAAATTTTCAAAATAACAATAAAAGATTATCATATCAATCATCAAATCATTATAAAAATTCACAAAAATATCAAATTCAAAACTCACAAAATTTTGAAAATAAGTGGTGCAGGTTTGGCTACAATGGTCCAAAGAAAGATCATTATAATTAGAGAAGATAGAATGATGATTACTACACGTCAAATCAGTGTTATGATTTAGAAGTGTGGATTGATCGAGAAGAATGGTGTGATAACAGAACGTGTTACAACTGTGGATTAACCAGGCAGATTGTTGTGTATTGCATGAGACCAAGAAAAGAACGTAGACTAAGAAACGACATGCAAAAATGCTTTAAATGTCAAACAAAAGGCCATCTCGTCAAAGATTGCCCGATAATCTTGAGGAGAGATCGTCGAAAGGATTTAAGGGGGATTAAAAGAAAGTTGTAAAGAAGACAGTGAAGACAGAAGAAAAGCCTAAAGAAAGAGAAGTAAAATTATCACAAGGGCAAAAAGATAAACTAAGAAAGAAAAGAAAGAAAGCGAGAGAATATTTGAAAAAGATTTTGTCTTCGGATACGCTGATTAAGTCTGATAAAAATTCTGGAGAATCGTTTCATAGTGCTCAAAGTTGCAAAACTTCTAGTGAAACGTGTTCATCAGAAGAGAAAACGGTAGAAAAGCAAATTGTTCATCAAACAGTTGCAAAACCGAAGCAAGTTTGGAAAGCTAAGGTTTTGGACGATTCAGAAGTAATATTGAAACTGTTTGATGACAAACGAGAATGTGAATGAACTAATGTTTCTTATGTTGATGAATCTGGTCAACCCAAATCCAATATGGATTGGGTCCCAATTAAATTGATTAAGTTTATTTACGTGTATAGGATGACCAAAGCAATCATATTTTCGGAAGAAGTGGTTGTTCGTGCAGTGGAAATGAGTTGAAAGGATTGGTGTTCCACACAAACAAAATGGTGGTCTCGCGTTCACATTCGTAGAAAGCCGTTAAACAGTTAAAACGAAAGATTTTTATTTTCAATTTCGAAAAGATGTTTTCAATTTTAGGGGGTGAAAATTTTTAAAATTTTATCACAAATTTCTGTAAAATTGAAAATCATTTCAGATAGATAAAAATTTTCAAAAAACAATAGAAAATCTCAAAAACTATCAAAAACATTGAAAAATGAAAAATGAGTTTACTTGTGCGAAAAGAGGAAATGATAGTAAATCAATGGACTATTAGTGCATTCTAGAGATATGTATTTTTTAAAATGGTTAAAAAATCTCACTAAAGATGTATCGGTAGGTTCAGCTCGACTAGTAGTTTTGCGAAAACGCTACAAACCAAATAGAAAAGTCTAGTTCTAGTGGGAAAATGATTGAAAGCATAGTACTTAGTTTTGTCCTTCGTGACTGTGTACTTACTCGGTAATCGCGAATGCTACAAAGCATAAAAAACCGGTTAGTTTGTGAACTTTCACAACCAACTGAAAGTTCTGTGATTGTGTTTTCTTTTTGCAAAATATTTAAACTTTTTTTTATTTGTTTATTTTGTTTAAGCATTGGAGATCCTCTGCGCATACGAAAGTATCGAACTGGATGTTAGTGCCTGAACGTTTCTGCTTTTGTTTACTTGGTGTTTCGTTTAAATCTTAGATTTACCTCTGCGTATATGAGAATATCGAACTGGTAGTTAAGTTCTAAACAATTTCAACTTGTTTTTATTTGTTATTTTGTTTAAACATTGGACTTTCTCTGCGTATCGAAAGATCGACCTGATTGTTAATGTTTAAACATTCTGTGGTATTTTTGCACAAATCACTGTTGATGAAAGTTTAAAGGCATTACTTGAGTTAGTGTATTAAATGATGACGGGATATGCTAGATTGTGGGGTCAATAAGAACTTAGTGCTAATTAATGTACCTTAATGTATCGGTAAGCATTACGGAAGTTTTTACATTGAGTTTAAGTGGACAAAATACCGATAATCCACGTGAATTGTTTAAACTAAGTGTTTCTTCTAGATCAACGGTGCAGCTGATATGTCTCGGTAAAATTGATATGATCCTCTGGCACATTTTCTCACAAAAATATAAACTGTAAATATTACATTTCAGCTTGTTTACATTTTTGCATTCAATATTAAAAAACCAAAAAAATGTCTTTCAAAATCTTCCATTGAAACCTAACAATGTTGAAAGTGAGCCGGACCAACAAGCCTGTTGAGAAAATGTTTGTGTGTGGATACGTGTGAGTGTTTGTTAATGTCAAATCTTAGAGATACGAAGTATCATTCAAGGGGGAGACTGTAGTTTCACTTGAAGATGTTATCCAAAGCAGTTCAAGACTAAACATCACAGATTTCTAGCTATGTCCAAGGGGGAGACTATTAGTGAACTATACGTGTGGCCATAGTAGAAATCTAATCGTACATGTAATGTCAAGTGTCTTAAGTCTGTAACATATTGGACAGAGTTTTCGCTAGAGAGTGTTAGGATTGGATAGAATGGGTTAGGATTCGTATGATACGTTGAAAGCGGATATGTATTAGACATGATGTCGTCATTATACATGATGACACATGATGACATCATGTCTAATACATCATCATGGGCATTTATTAAGAGAAGTCAACTTACATACGCACGAAGGAAAGAAACCAACACCATCTTCGTAACAACATAGAACATAATCTTCATACGGAATTCACCATCATCATCATCGTCTATATAAAGCATTGTTTAAGTCCGTTAAGAAAACACTTCCGCACAAGATCATCTTCGAGAACATGCATACGGATCAAGCATAAGATATGTGTTTTTGTATCATGTACGTCAAAACTCTGTACGGTTATCATCAAATTGTAATAAAACATTTGTTATTTACATTCATGTCTCGATAACGGTTAGGTTTAACGGATTTCGCACGTTAAACCGGATTAAATGCAGATCTTGTGTTCGTTTCGAACCATCCTGAACTCACAGAAGTAAATGAATTACAATGATCTAATAAGTCGCTCAAGTGTTTCCTCCCTGGAAAGCATATCGTTTTTTAATCTAAAAAGTTGCTCAAGTGTTTCCTCCCATGAAAGGGAAGAATTTTAGTTTCCTACCAGGAAAGTGTATGAACAAGAAGTAGTGAACTCACCTTAGGGTGCGTATGATATATCCCATCAAGAAAATAGAATAGAAAACTACTTACGGTAACCTATGACATTATGATATTCTATTAGTGTGTGTTTCATGTGTTTATCATAAGACCTTCAATTTAAGAATCCCATTGTTCAAGTTTTTCAAATAAGACTCACACAAAGACCAAGTTGACCCAATGACCCGTTAGTGACTAATTAAGACTTCATGTTAATTCATGTTCATGAAAATCAAGTAAAGCTATAGTACAATCATACATAACATGTATGATGGTATTTATTTCAATTTCACCTCCTAAAGACACCTTGCATAGCCAAATAGATGTAAACTCTAGTGTTAACAAAAAGTTTCAGCAATCACAGTTCAACTTTAGTTTTTGAGTCGTTTGTGTATTTTATTAAAATACTAAACCATATAGAAAAAAATATGAATAGTTTATGAGATAAGCCAATAGTCTATTTGAGCTTTTCTAATTTTCATGAGGTCTGAATGTTGATAGAAAATTCATGAAAAATCCTATATCATAGAAAGGTCAAAAACGTCAATTTCTGGTGAGAGTTACCATTAAATTTATAAAAAAAATACTACGTTCCTCCAATTGATGCAAGGCTAATTGGAGTGTCTCAGCAGCTCTTAGGAGTACCTACTATAAAACTTCATGTCCTAACTCCAAAAATTGATCAAGTTACAATCCTCATAATGGACCCTATTTTCTGATCAGAAAACTCAGATTGACACCCCGTCATAAAAAAAGTTACGAAAACATATTAAAATTTTATTTTTGTGGATCTTCTACACATCTAGTAGATGATCCTAGACTTAAGAATGGTCTTATTTGGCATTAGTATGTCAGGTTATGACTAAAACAAATTTGGAGAAATTCTGCAGTACATTCATATGAGTTCGTGCAATATCTAACTTTCAAGTTTTCATCATACGAATAAAGTTTCCCTTTGGGAAACCCTATAAGGTCTAACATAAATAACCTAATTTGATCATGACAGATTGTTCCATGCATCCTAACTAACTCACAAGAACCAAGTTTGATCATCAACTAGTCTAACATGCAATCCTACTACAATCTTGTTTAACAAAAGTTTCTATTATAAGCAAGTTGTGAACACAACGATCTAGCATCAATTTTGTTGTTTTTTCATGTAAACATGTTTAATTACATTTATATACATTATGGAAATCAGCACAATCATCAAACATGACAAGAATCATCTAAACCAAAATCATCATCAATAAGTTTCTATTCTAGGCAGGGTATGAAAAAACGGATCAAAGCAGTTTCCTATCATGATGATTTATTTTACTCAACAAACAAACACAATACTAAAACCTAGACACTAGATTTAAATCATCAAAATCAAGATTGAAGGAATTAGGGTTTCATTCAAATTACCAGGAACTGCATAATCTAGAGATAAGACTTATTAGTTTGCATTGTAGAGTGTAAGAACAATCAAGAACGCGTTTGATTCCAAGATCTAAGCTCCAAAGATGAACTATGGTTTGCAAGATTGGTGTGTGGGGATGAATTCATAAAGGAGCGAGAGAGGGGACGTGGGGATGAGAATGGGACGTAAGGGTGGGTTTAGGTTGGGTTTTATGTCTTTTTTAAACAATTAAGGGGCTTCATGGACTTCGTATTTAGGCTTTTTACTAAACAAAGCCCCTTTTCTAATAAAATATATAATTACAAGAATTCCCCATAATTAAGTTTTTTTTTATAAAATCTCCACAAAGTAGTAAAACACACAATTCATGTAATTTACACACAATACACGTAATTACCCGAAAGCATATAATGTCACACAATAATTCCATTTAATTTATCCGAACTTATTATTTCACTTAATCACCAACGCCCAAGGACAGACTCGTGTGCGGTTCGCTAATTCGGTTAACTCATCGAATTTCCATTATGTGGGTGTTCGTGTACAGACTGATACACATAATTAACCCTAATCAAGTGTAACCAATAATGAATGTTCGTGATAGCGTTAAAGATAACGGAGTTAACCTGAAAATGCCGAATCTCACATGATGTTTTTTTCGATTTATATTTTTGTTTTATTTCGGAACTTTTAAACCATAATTCATGTTTATGTTGACTTAATTATGATTATCATTATGTTCCAGATCATTAATTTATTTTTCTAATTGTCTGTAGGTTTCTTAAACCATTAAACCATAAAAGAATGGAAGCAAGTTGTGACGGATCTCTACGTTGTTTATCAAGATTTTCTTTGGGTTAGGTTTCTGGAAAACCTTTTAGTTTGTACAACTTTTTGTTTTACAAATTTTCTAGAATGAGTTTTATTTTTCTGTTTGTATTGGATATTATACAGGTTATTGAGCTACAACCATCAGTCATCAAGATCATCATCATCATCTATCCGAATTCTAATATTTTCGTTAAAGGTTAGCTTACATTTTTTTAAATGGTTGCTAAAATTTGTTGATATCATACATTTTGATGTATTTTGGCATTTTCCAAAACAAACTTAACATAATTTTAGGAACTTATTATCCAATATTTTGTGACCTAAAAGTAAAATTATGGATTATCGTTAACCTAATCTTCCTCATTTGAAGCCTATATAATTATCTGAAATTTATTTAGAGTGAGTTATGTTGTTCCCTATTATAATATAATATTTGACTAACTCAATTTAAATATTATTTAATTTAATGACTGTGTAGTAACAAATGTAACTTAAATTTTAAACGTGTATTTCAAAATTTCAAAATCTTTTTCATAATTAAGACATATTTAGTTTGACTTTTTCTTTTTGATTTTTAAGGGAAATATAATTGTAGAAATGAACTCCAATGAATTTTTAAAATATGTTTAACATGTTAAATACATGTGTTATTTAGTTTCTTCCCTTTTTAGTGTTATTCATTGAAGCTCACATTGGAATGCAAAGTTATAGGGATATTACTAATTGACTTTATAATATATCTTAACATTTTTTTAATGATAGATTAATCTTTAAATTTGGTTTTTTTAACAGCCAACAGAATCAATTCCGAGCACTATGGGCACCTACTGGACCAAACGGAGTTGATGATGAAATTACCATAAAACCGTTTGGCTCAAGGATCTAACCCAGGATTCACTAGGTCTTCTATCATTGCTCACCAATGCTTCGTTCTGCACCAAATAAGAGTTGAACTTGCATCTCTCAAGAGAAATACAAGTCTTCCACTACTTGATCTAGAGATCATTGGCCTTTTTAATAATATTATTCTACTTTAAAATATTTTGCTCACTTTAAATATGTGACAATCATAACTATTTAGGAATAACTTAAAAATATATGTCTTGCTTTTATTTAATTACAAAAATTATGACAAGTTAACATTTACTAACCATGCATTTTACCTAACCTTATTGTTTAGTACTAAAATATTTGTTAAATTCTATTGAAATTTATTTAATGAATTTATAATAACACATGTCAAATTATTTGAATTAATGCTCATGTATTTTTTTCAATTAACAATCATATCTAACTTATAATAAAAAACTGTTAATGTTGCATAGTATTCTCTTCGTTTCTTTAGTAATAAATTAATATTATTTAATTTAATTAATAGAATAATTTGATAATATCTAATATATATATATATATATATATATATATATAAACATGTAAATGCCTAACCGTGACATCATATATACAATCACGTATATAAAAACCAAAAGCTTTCGTTTTATCTATTTAGAAGTTTTTTTATATAATTAATTCTATTTTTCATATTCTTTTCGATATAACTAATCTGTTTTTCATATTCTACATAAATATTTGAGAAAACCAACTTTAATATCATTGGCAATGATATTATTTTAAATATTACTCAATTACAATTATTATGTATTTTTTAGGGTGTTACAACTATACCACCGTAAAAGAAAATTTTGTATTTGAAATTACTAAATAAAGAAAGAACTTAAAGGATAAGTGAGTAAGGGATTAAGGGTGACACAAAACCTAAGTGAATGAGGACTGGTACATAGTTCAAAATATCATACGTCTATAATGGATGAATATAAATACTATTCAAAGCTATAACCTAACTTGTATACATATCCTAGCCTGACATTTACCATTTACCTCACATCTTTTGTTTTACAAAAAGAAAAATCGATAGGAAAGAAAATGAGCTCTTATACCATGATTGTAATATTTCAACTCAGCTAGGGCTCATATTATTTGTGGTATATTTCATCTTATATTTTTTTCCCATCCAAATTTCTTTATGACTATAAATAAACAACTGTTTTTTAACAAGAAAAAGTAGCTTGATTGACCTAATAAAGAAATTTTATTATTAATTTTTACTACAAAATTGTGATATAACAAATTAACCATAATATTATATGAATGTAATACTTAATTTCATATTTATATGAATATATATTATATATATATATATATATTGTGTGTGTTGTTGTTATTACATATTTTTCAGTATTCAACTCGTACAATACACGAGTTATTATGGTATTTCAGTGTTAATAATTAACATAGGCTGGTTTTTGTAATAAGTTCAAGTTGATTGTTTGAATTGTCGTATGGTAATAAAAAAAACTTGAGTTATATGTTTTTTTTACGGATTACATAATTAAACCGTTTTTATTGTATAATACCGTGTGATATACGGGTCTATAAACTAGCTTATAATAAAAGACTACAAATAATAACACATGACATTCTCTCTTTCAAACTCATAAATTTTATTTATATTTGTTTAATACATTTCGTTTAACATTAAAACTAATATATAAATATTACTTATCTTTATCTAAGATTAATAAATATCTTGAACTAATGCTATATGTTATTTTCTCTTTCAATCTTTTAATTATACTATTAGAATCTAAATCTAATATCTAATAAATTATTAATATATCTTGAACTAGTATGAAAAGAATTAATTCACTACATTTTTTCGTATATTTTTTTCCGTTTGACTGGCCAGTCGTAAAACATCTATTTTTTTTGTTCGACAGGTTCATTGAATCGTGCGGGTCCTGGACTGACTTAGTTATTTTTTCTATGTTTTACGTTTCATTAATTTGTCTGCAACGAACGTGTGTGATTTAAAGATTTTATGTCTGTTTTTCGCTTGGCGTTATTTTTCCGTTTTTATTTATTTTTATTTACAAACTTTTTCAGTGTTGATGGTTGCAGACAGTCTTAAAACATTAGTACTATTTAACACAATTTACAACAACCACCGCAACGCAATAGCTTAAAAGTATCATATTACACATGTATAAGCGCATTTCCATTCAATTGCTTTCATGTGTGATTTTTATGATTTACACTTTCTATGCATCATGATGGCCCATATTTTATAATTTCAAGTTACCGTTTCCAACCCACATCAAATGTAGTTTACGAAATTATAAATTATAACTTCTATCGTCTTTTAGATTAAAAGTAAAATAGTTGAATCACAAGTCTCATTAATAAGTATAAATTAATATATATTTTTGTAAAGGTAAAAACTGTTTAAATAAAGCTTGAATAAACCAATAGGTTAGTGGTCTGTTGACAAGGTTAAGTCTGTAAACACCTTGGAAGACGGAGTTCTTGGATTCAAGTGACACAGACGACGCTAATAAAAGAAATTTACCGTTAAAAAAATAAATAAATAAAGCTTGAATAAATTACATCCTATTCTCTTTTAATATTGATTTAATCCTCATATTTAATAACATTCACTGTTAATAGTAAAATTAACTTTTAACAATTACATAAACAAATTTCAATAGACGTTAAATACATATAATCTTAATTATTACATAATGCATATGTGATGAACTTTTTACAAATATTAAAATTTAAAAGATTCAGTTTAAGACAAAAAAATGCTAATAACATATTTGAGTGATCTTAATGTTAAAGTGCATGACTTTACGAGCAAAGTTCGTATAATCCGAATATGGAGGCAGGCCAAGAAGAAAATTACAAACATGTCTTTTCTATTGAAATGATTGTTATTATTTATAATGGTTGTGTTATTGGTTTTTTCAATATGTTAACAGGGTACCAAATGGTTTAGCCGTTATGAAAAGCTTTTTGAAAAAGGAGCATGTTTGGTAAATGACCAACCTTCTCTTGTTGGAAACTTTGTTGAATTTAAATATGTTGACACAAGCACAAAATTTGCATCTTTCACAAATCAAAAATTTTTAATGCGATGATCTGTTTGATTCCTTTTACGTGTTATCCTTTACGACTTTCCGATCGATTTTGTATAAAATTGCTTCGCATAATGAGACAATAGGTTGGTTTATGTTCCTTTATTATTGCTTATAAATCTATAGGTCGCTTCACATAAGAACACTTTTTTAAATTGTTTAAGAATTGAAATACCACAAAACCCTATAATCTTCCAAACTAAATAATTACTGTTGTAAAACAATGGTCTATTAGCAACTAATATACATGATATACATGAGAACATAGATCATGTAGAGAAAGAAATATGAAGAATGAGATAATTCTTATTGATATTGAGTAGATCTTATCAAATACAAAGGGCTTCTATATATAGGTCATATTATTAATACAATAGTAAATAAGACACAAGAGTTAAGAACGTGGAAAGTCACCATACATAATTTGTTCATAACACTCCTCTTGACTATCCACGTGATAAATAAAGATAATATATAAACTTTTAATACGCTTGGTTATCAACTTGATACGCTTGGACATGATGACTCATTAAAAACATTACGAGTAAAACCTAGTGGGACAAAACCTTAGCTGGGGGAAAATCAATGCAGCATGTGTCGTCTCCCCCTGATACTTCCAGATCATGTACGTTGGCTCGTTAAAAACCTTACGAAGAAAACCCAATGGGATAAAACTTAATGAAGGGAAAAAGAGTGCAATTTGTGTAAAACTCTCCCTCATTATGATATGTATCATTTACGTAACAGGTGCCAATCTTCTATGAAAGTTGCTGAAACTTTTGTAGTAAGTAATTTGTCGCTAGATCTCTTGATATACAATCCTTTAATGAATATTGATGTATGATCTTCATGTGAAACTTTAATTGCATCCTCTTGTAAGCAGATACCATAAGATCCACGAATGTGTTTTGTTATAATCCTTACATTTACAAAACTAACCAAACTTGTTGATGGGTCAGTAAAATATGAACCTATATCTTTCGTACCTTAAGGATATAGAATATATATGAATTGCCCATTACACTATCTCCTCGTTGTACACGAGTTAAATCTTGCCAATGAATTTAATGATTTGTGTATAACTAGTAAGATATATTAAACAATTTGTAATGAACTATGGTACTTCAGAACCAAGTATCTTTGCTTCTTTGATAGAATATGATAAAAGTCATTTTTTCTATATCAAATATTTGGACGTCATTAAATGTACTTACACCATAAGCTTTGTCCATATGAAAATGTCCACCATTTTCTAGATGTATTATGATTGATAGATTATAATATAAATGTATCTTCGACGTATCGAGCTATAAATTTGCGATACCATATTTCATTTGCAAATTCTTAATTTAATATTTGAGCGCATTTTTTTTCTCTTCAGGAGATTCAATACATCTCAACATATATCGTAATACTTGTAAACCTCGTATTGTTTTTTAATAAAAACAAATTGACCAACTTCACCATATGTATTTCTCGTTTCTGAGCTCACTAGTGCGTCAATTATACCACATTCGACTCGACTATTTTAGTAAATACGTATTTTGTCAATTTCATATAGTACGTTCTTGAGGTTTTGATATCAATGCTTTTGGCATTATCAATCCATGCGGGAATTAGTTCCATCTTATCCAAATATGCATGTGCGTTCACTCTTCAAGAGTTTTGCAACTAAATTTGCTTATTTAACACATAGATTTCTATATCATATGCAAAAATGGCATCAACACTTGTTTTTATCTTCAAAATCCATATTGTACCATGCGTGTACACTATTTATCGAGATCACAATCACTAGGTATAAGTTTTCTATGTATATTTATTGGTGCACAAGAATTACATCTTTAAGATGTTTCGATTCACCTTTAGGGAACCCAATTGCTTTAGGAAACTGATCAGGAGTTCAATCCTATTAAAAAAACGAATACGTATACAACGATCATATTATTCTCGAGAACTTAACTTACAATGATTTTGATCATTCAAATCCTTTAGAAAATTTCATGTATACTTTTTGTATCAAGTGATCCATGACATTCATAGACGCACATCAATTCTCTATTTATTTTACCAGACAAATAAAATATTGGAAAGTCATTGCATCAACCACTAGAGAATGTGTCTCTTTATAATCAATCATGGGTTTTTGCGAAAATCCTCATGCCACCAATTTTTCCTTATCTCATTTAATTTGATTTTTACATGATTCGCATAAAAAACCCATTTGTATCCAACAAGTTGTATGGACTGTTGGTCCGAAAAAATCCATTTCATTAGATAATTCAACTCTGCCTTATTTGCGTTTTTTTTTTTTGCTTTTGGCCGATCATTTATATGTATTAGTTCATAGCATATCTTAAATTTTGATCCTTGTCATTTAACCATTTCAAACGCTACATTATATACAAAAGTATAACGATGTCGATTTTAATTTCGATTCCATACATTTCTAGACATGATAAACTTATTGAGATCTTTTAATTTTCAGGTACATGTGATTCTTCTAGAACATCATGTCTAATATCTCTTCAGGAGACCTTTTATTACACCTCGACTTGACCATCTTAATTACTTGCTCTAATTTTCAAGGAATTTTATTATTGGAATCGACTAGTCTACCACGCTTAGACATGCAATAGACTCATTACAAGCATGTGGTTGCCCTTCTGAACAGTCATCTTAATTGGAGCATTAGCAGTCGGTATATGTGACATAGTCACCTTTTTAAGGTCAGTGAATGTGTCTGGTAATACATTCACTAATCTTTGTAAATGAGTTATCCTTTGAACTTCTAGTTCACACTTTTAGTCTTTTTGAGAATCAATGATAATTCATACAACTCATTTCTTTTCCAACTGCTTTTTATCTCCTCCGGTATTGGGAATGTTAATCCATTGAGATGGATATCAATTAATTGAGTCGTTAATAAATATTTCGTGAAAGGCCCTATTAATTATCATATTTTCTCAACCACTTTTTAAGGTCCCATCTTTGTGCGTCATGGTGGATCAATTTCAATATATACCACACAACCAAAATCTTAGAAGAGCTATCTTTGGTTCCTGACCAAAAACTAACTATAATGGGGAGAAACTACTACAACATGTTGGCTTGATGTGAATTAATGTTATTACAAGTACTCATATATAAACATAAACTTGCTCTTGTCTTAAAAAAAGCAATTTGTGTATGAACGTAATCCACAGGAAGTTCAACACTTATTCCGCCAATCATTAATAATTAGAGAAATAAACTTTTTGTCACTACTAATAAATACATGCAATCTGGAATATTGTGCTTGCTATCTTATTAGCTAAGCCATAAATTACACAAACAACAAGTTGTGAATTTGATAACCATTTAGACGATGCATCAATTTAAAACACTAAATGGTATTACGTTGGGATATGCATATCCTTTAATCACTTCCAGAATATTTAGGGATACACACCCTTAATTGGCAAATAAATAATTTCCCTTAAGAGCAAACATAATATGCTATCAACTAGAAGAATCTTCAAGATCTTCATTGTGTTTCACATCATCATTGACCCGATGTGATCTAACCGGTCAATGCAATAAAGTAAATAATCATGATCCATAAACTTCTGGTTTATAATCGTATATGTATTACTTGCACGTATACTAGTACAAGACATAAGACACGAGATAACGTATAATCTATCATGTTATATCACCGTCATTATTTCCACATATCATTCTCATATTTTCACTCCCTTATTTTATCACTTGTGGTGTTCAATATCATTATTAACTTGGCTATCATTATAATTTCTAATGGTTGATCTCATTATTACAATGACCATCATTGCAATTTTCTCAATTATGTCCATGATCAAGACATTTTCAATGATCGTTATGTAATCACATTCACTTCAGGGGGAACGGAGTAAAACCAACCAAGTTTCATGGTTTTCCGTTAGTTTACAAACATAGGGATATAAAGTTACTATAAAACATTGCATACTCTTATTATGATATTGCTACTTCAGGAGCATATCCTGAGATGTGACATTTGAAAATTGTTAAATCCAATTTTGAATGTAAATAATCTTCTCTTTACATGATATAAATTGAGAAGTAATTACATGATTAAATCATGTATGATTTATTGGCCTTAAATCTTACGGCCTTCTATAAATCAATAATGAGATGTTAGGAGTATGATACTTTGGCCTTTTATAGATCAATAATGAGATGTTGTGAGCATGACACTTTGTATGGCGTGTCTAAGGATATTCATACTCTTTTATGATCTAGATTTTTTATTTAAAATATCATCTAAATAAATTAAAGTATATAAAAGACACATAAAATTGCAATAGTGATAAGTCTATTATTATAGGTCATTCTATTTTATTGACATTATGTGCATTAGTTTTCAAATTAGTATTGTTCCATAAAGGACAAAATTGATATATGATAAAAGCCACACTAAAATCGTACATGATTAAAAGCAAGATGACCTTTATAAAGAAAGATGAGTAAATAATATATGATTTTTACTACTAAAAATATAGCTATAATTTATCATCAGTGGGATTTAAAATTATATGATAACATGTCATGTATGCAAACTAAGATAATGCCATATAGGCACCATATTTCTTATTTTTATATATAAAATAAGAACAATATAAATATACATCATATTGTATTTCTCGTTAAATTGTTACAAACACTCACATTAAAATTTGTATGGACATATTAAATACTAACCAGACTTTTTCATAGTATAATAATTTGTCAACTATCGTATACAACAAAATCTTATTAGAAAGAGTATAATGCATGCATGATGTACCAAATCATGAGATTAAAATACATTCCTCCAAATATGAAGAATAGTCAACATCAAAAAGGTTAAATTTAAGTATGATTTTTTGACTAAATACTAATAAGAATATTTATACAATTAATATAAGTATAATTCTAAAATGATGCAATAGTTCGACACATAATCTTGCAAACAAATTAGTTTATAGTAAACCTTGCGTGTGTATATATATATATATATATATATATATATATATATATATATATATATATATATATATATATATATTATAATGACCGTGCATATAATAGTAATAAACATTTGTTTCAAACACAATGGAATGAGATATGTATTTTCTTATAACAATTGTGGGGTTTAAGCGGTTCAGCAATTTTAGTCACATGCATCATAATCCATTGATTATAAAATTGTAAACCTCATTAGTTGTGATTCCAAATTGCCATAGAAGTTTCATATGAAAAATCGTGATCAAAAAGTGAATCAATCAAATTACTCCTAAAATACATTTTTTTTTCAATAATACTAATGAATAGTCAAACTGAAAAACCAAGTGAAAACTGAATTCATAACAATATTATTGATAAATTCCACTTACGTTATTTTGTTATTTTCTTTGGTTTTACCGAAATATTCTAATTACAAAAGAAAGAACTTTATGTATGATAATACCACCACTTTAAGACCAAATCAGTTTTAACTAATACATACACTATCTTCTAATATCATTACTATTAATCAGCAACTTTTGTGATATCAAATAAAAAAACATAACACGATGTTCCCCAAGTAAAAAATGATAAATCACATTTCAAATAACCTTGTATTTTGGATGTTATTATTATTAAAAATAAGCATCAAATATAAATAAGTCACAATTAACACAACCATTGTAAGAGAATAAATTACCATAATCAATATTTGTACAAAACAATTGAAATTCATAATGTTAAGGTGTGATGTTAAATCAAACTTATAGAAAACTCATTACCACAATTAATGTTTGTACAAAACAATTGAAATTAATAATGTTGTGGTGTGGTGTTAAATTAAACTTACGACAAAACTGACATTTACGAAAGTAATAAAAAGATAAATTATAATAAGAAAAACTCTACTCTTTTGTGTAGTAGTAATCTCACGTAACCCAAAGTTATAGGAGTTATGATATTGTGAATGTTTTGAGAGAATTAAGACAAAACTAATGTATATGAATGTCAATGCAGCCTAAAATCGTATGAATTACAATATAGGTTTTCTTTGAGGGAATGAACATGAATGTTCCGGATCCGGTTTAGACGGAACTTTGGATAAGATAGTGCTAATTCTGTAGAAATCTCGTAAGAATAGTCAAAAGTAGAAGGTTTCGTTCATACCGAAAGAGCATACATCATTTTACAAGCTGGATGCAATTTCTCCAACATTTCCTTTCGAGTCCAAACCTTAACGACTTCTAACACATGAACCAATTTATAGTCATGACTCATCCGTGCAGATGAGTCTTGTCCATGCGGAGGAGCTTCATCTGTGTGGATGAGTCTCCTCCGTACGGACCACTCCTAAGCTCCAAATTTCATGTGTTCGAATCTAACTCTCATCTATACGATACTCAACACATGCTCTATCTAACCTATTCGCTAGTGGCCGTCACTGTGAAACCTTAATCTTTAAATATGAAAGCCATGTTTGAATATTCTGCAACTCCAATCAATTAACTGATGATACGATAATTCCCCTTTGATTGATGATTCGGGTTTGCATTATCACCAATAAGTTCCCCCTAAATTGAATCTTTATTTCTTTGTTTGCACGGTTCCCGACCTCCTCTGATTTGCTTAACTGTAATATTCATGAATAATCACCAACTTGAAACTATTCAATGTAGCTTCTCCATTTCAACGTTAATCACATCCTCGTTTGGGTTTTGATTTACCACTTTAGCTCAATCTAAGAATCTTCAAAAACCCAACCGGCAATTGATAGAAATTTTGAACACCACACTTTTAAACTTCAAGTCTGTGAATACCCTCGTGTAACACCCTGTAAAATCGTGTCCAATAGTATAGTGACACGTGTTGTATTTTTAAATATAGTCTACTAAAGACCAATAAGGACTAAAGGCGTCAACATGCTCAAATCTGAGCCTCTAAATGACGGTCTGATGTCAACATGCATAAGTTTTCAGCCTCTGGAGTGACTGATATGTCAACATGCTAAAAACTTGGCCTCTGAGTGACTGATATGTCAACATGCCCAGCCTCTGAGTGACATCGGAATCAACATGCTTATAATAAGCCTCTGAGTGATCCTTTACGAAGTCCTAACTCTCATATGTGCCATTTGTTGGACGTGAGGGTTCAATTTTGTAAATATGTGAAAGTTGGATAATGGAGGGATTAAAAGTGTAACATGTTAATTTATACCTCTGAGTGACCTTTTAACAAACCGAGAGCTCGACAATGTCCGGGCATAATCCTAGATATGCCAAGTATTGGCTACGGAGGGCTAAAAGTGCCAAAAAGGTGTTTTAAAAGGTTTTTAGAAGCTTTTTAAAGTTAAGGGGCTAAAGTGTCAAACTTTGAAACTGGCCAAGGGGCGGTCGCGGGCCGCGAGAGACCAGGCCTGGGTCTCTCGCGGGGCGCGAGAAGGCCTCTGCTGTAGAAAGTTTTGCTTGGCTCCCAAACAAAACTCCAAAACCATTAAATCGAAACCATGGCTTCCCAAACTACTATGCCACGTTTTGGGACACTTGTAAGCTTCCTCTTACACCCCTAAACATCTGGCTCCACCTCCTTTGAGTTCTCCAACTATAAATAGGTGATCAAGTTCACCATTCCAACTTACACCTTCTCATTTATTCACTCTTCTCCCTCCTCTGGAAGTTCCTAGCTGAAAGAAGCATCCAACATAGTTCTTTTGCACCTTAGGAATCACTGGTAAGTGTTCCTTTCTTGTGCATTTTCGTTTATAGGCTTTTATAGCCAAAAGTCAAGCCTTTTACGGAAAACGCTTTGACTTTTGGTTAAGACCATTATGGTCCAGCCATTGTTCAAAATGAACATGGCTAAGTGATCATAATAAGTAGGTGTTAGTCCCTTTAAAGGGCACCTCCTGAAGATCACGTTTGCTAGACCAATTGACGGGTCAAAGTTATGATATTAAAAAGTCAAACAAGCCATTTTTTGTAAAAAACCATAAATTGATTTTATATATGTTATGAAACTTGTTTTGACACTTAAACAAGTTGTGAAAAAATACCCCCATCTTTTTGAATAAAATCTCGAGATCGAGATTTCTTTTAAGGGGGTGAGGATGTAACACTCTGTAAAATCGTGTCCAATAGTATAGTGACACGTGTTGGATTTTTAAATATAGTCTATTAAAGATCAATAAGGACTAAAGGCGTCAACATGCTCAAATCTGAGCCTCTAAATGACGGTCCGACGTCAACATGCATAAGTAACAGCCTCTGAGTGACTGATATGTCAAGGTGCTAAAAACTTGGCCTCTGAGTGATGATATGTCAACATGCCTAGCCTCTGAGTGACAGCGGAATCAATATGCTTATAATAATCCTCTAAGTGATCCTTTACGAAGTCCTAATTTTCATTAAACATCGCATAAAACGTCATTTTACGACATAAGCGCCGCTTCGGCGCATAGTATGGTTTTAACCATATTAATTGACCTAGACTTATCACCTACTGATTTTAAAACTTATTTTAAATATATTTACAGTAGGTACATGTTATAAACTTAGAATCCCAAATAATTTATAAACTATGTGTAAGATTACCAAAATGCCCTTCCGGTGCATAGTTTGGTCATAAAAGATAAATTACACAAATAATTGGTATCCTACTGATATTATATCATAAATAAAGTATTTTTTTCAGAATACTTATAACTATAACATTAAATTATATTCAAGTTCCTTTTATACGGTATAAAATTACCGAAATGCCCTTATGAGGCATAGTTTCGTTTTAAAACCTTAACAGGCATATAAGTTAATATCCTACTGATATTTTAACTTATTTAAAAGTATAATGGCATATAGAACTTGTCCATGACTTATCCGGTTACCCGGTATCGCTAATATGCGCACGGTTACGTGTATGTAACTATTTTACGGAAATTAAGCGAAACGGGTTTAACCTTGTCATTTAAGTTTCAAAATCCAGAATGTTTATAGTTTATCCATATTATAAAAGTCAAGGTACTTGTTAGGGTTAAATTACATTCTATCCAATCATCGTTTAATCTAGCATCATACGTTTTGATCAAGCACGCTAGTATGTCAGTCTATAACTTAAATAAGACAGTTAGCATTTAATTGGTTAGTTTATGTCATAATCCAGACTAGAGAATTGCCGGTAAATGCTATCTGCACTTAGTCCTTTTGTGTACGGCTGACTTATTAAAAAATTAAAGAAGACTAGCTCAGGTAAATACTCTCGACTTATTTTCCCTATACGGGCTTGGGTTACGGTAAATTATTACCGCTTGGTCGGGAATGGGATCAATCGAATGCCGGATTATGGCTAGTAAATCCGCATATTCTGTTTTAATTAGTTTTGTTTGATAACTTAAACATCGGGGTTTACTACCGTGTCCTGGATATCCTCGTCTCGTTACAACAGAAATGGCCACGACCTTAGCGCCAGTGTAGGCATATACCCGATAGACGCTCAATTATGCATTCCCACAAGGTTGGGAAGAATTGACTCCTTCGTGAGTCCAAAGTGGTGTGTACGTTAATCATGTCTCGGTATCCGTACCGGGCCCTGTATGTATGGACAAACATGTAAATCTGTTAACAAGGTTGGACGGTCAATTAACCCAAGTTATAAAAAGATTTTGTGCTGATACGCACTTAAAACATTTTTGAAATGTTTTCAAAATGAGCCAGTTGGGTGTATTTACCAGCGAAAGCTGATGTATTTTCAAAAAAAAAAGACTAAACTGCAGGTACAATACGAAAATAGGCCGGAGGTGCTCGGTAGTGATAGAGGATCTTGCAAAATCCTAGATCTGCCCAAAGTCTGTTTTATATTCTTTCCATGTACAATTTATGATCCGCCTGTGGATCTTCTATTACGAGCTTGTATATTATTTTGTATACTCGAACATTTGGTTTGTAATAGTAATTTTACTCCAAGACTTCCGCTGTGCCGTGTTTAATTGACTATGATTATTATCAACTGACGTCACGATACTCCCCACCCGGGCCCACCGGCGTATGGATTTGGGTTGGAAATCCGGTGTGACAGGTTGGTATCAGAGCCAACGTTTGAGAGAATTAAACACTAGCCTTTTGTGTTTAATCTGGCGTGTGACAGGTTGGTATCTGAGCCAACGTTTGACCTAGGATTTACTCATTTCATTATTAAGTGATTAGTATTGTTTTTTAATTAATTTTTAAACAGAATATGCCACCACGTGTACGAGGACAAAGTGGGAGAGGAAATGGTCCAATGAGGGGAGGACCATCGGGGCGCATTCCCCCTCAACCTCACAACTCAGATGCTTACCAAGAATCAGGAGATTCATCTCCTTGGCAATCAGCGAGACGCTCTGTCTCTCATAGACACTCGCCCCCACATTCCCAAAATTCTTACCACTCTCACCACTCCTATCATTCACACCATACTCACCAAATGTTTTCAAAATGAGCCAGTTGGGTGTATTTACCAGCGAAAGCTGATGTATTTTCAAAAAAAAAGACTAAACTGCAGGTACAATACGAAAATAGGCCGGAGGTGCTCGGTAGTGATAGAGGATCTTGCAAAATCCTAGATCTGCCCAAAGTCTGTTTTATATTCTTTCCATGTACAATTTATGATCCGCATGTGGATCTTCTATTACGAGCTTGTATATTATTTTGTATACTCGAACATTTGGTTTGTAATAGTAATTTTACTCCAAGACTTCCGCTGTGCCGTGTTTAATTGACTATGATTATTATCAACTGACGTCACGATACTCCCCACCCGGGCCCACCGGCGTATGGATTTGGGTTGGAAATCCGGTGTGACAGGTTGGTATCAGAGCCAACGTTTGAGAGAATTAAACACTAGCCTTTTGTGTTTAATCTGGCGTGTGACAGGTTGGTATCTGAGCCAACGTTTGACCTAGGATTTACTCATTTCATTATTAAGTGATTAGTATTGTTTTTTAATTAATTTTTAAACAGAATATGCCACCACGTGTACGAGGACAAAGTGGGAGAGGAAATGGACCAATGAGGGGAGGACCATCGGGGCGCATTCCCCCTCAACCTCACAACTCAGATGCTTACCAAGAATCAGGAGATTCATCTCCTTGGCAATCAGCGAGACGCTCTGTCTCTCATAGACACTCGCCCCCACATTCCCAAAATTCTTACCACTCTCACCACTCCTATCATTCACACCATACTCACCATTCTCATCATTCCCATTCACACTCTTACCATGAAGAATTTAACCCTAACCACTACTTTAACATGCCTCCAGCCAATCAAAATCAGTTGGACCAGCCAAACCCTATGGACGAGGACCCGACCCGGAGATGCCGTCGTCGGGATCAAATACGCATCCCATTGAAATTTCAAGCGATTCAAACTCTTATGCCGGATCTCCCTACCAAGGTCCTAATGAGTGGGACCAATATTGGAATCAATTCACTTTCACCCACACTCCTTCTCATCACTCTCAACCACCCCCTGTTCAAGAAGATGTCCACATGGAACCCGTGGACCAAACTCAACCACCACCTGAACAACCAAGGAGAAAGCATGGAGCACGTATGTGGGTACGTTCCGGACAAAGGTCGGGATCGCTGCCACCTTTGCCCAACTCCTACACCACAATTCAAGAGGACCCACAAATGGGTGGACCCTCTAATGTTTCACCTATAGTGGAACCAACACCAAAACCTATGGTTCAACCATCACCATCGGGTTATACTAACCCAATTCCCACATATCCAGACACGTCTGGATTAATCCTTTTAACCCGTCTACACTGGTAGACTATCAAGCATGGTCGCAAGACCCCTACATGCAGGCGGTTATGCACAACGCACTTTACCCGTCTCCTTTCCCACCTATTTATCCACCGATTGGATATCCAACTTATGGGTACCAGTATCCGGTTATGCCACAACCTCAACCACAACCTCCGCCACCACTTGAGGCCATTAACGAAGCCTTAGAAAGAAGGAAAGAAATGCAGCAGCAAGCAGAGAAAATGGAGAAGAAAACGAACAAATTCTTCAAGAAACTCTCCAAGTTGGTCAAGGGAAAGAAGGATGAGTGAAGTTTCATCTAATAATATTGTTGTTTCTTTAGTCCCTGCATGGACATTTTTATTTCTTTAAAGTCCTTGCATGGACAGTTTATTTCATTTTCTAATATTGTAATTTCTAATTTGGAATTTAATGAAGTACTTTTGGAATTATATATATGTATTCATCTCTTCAAACAAGCATCTCGATTTTACTCGAAATTATGTTCTACTATATAATTCCAAAAGACCTTAATAGATTTGATTATGCCAAGTGGCGTAGACCACATATTGGCCAAGAAATGATAGTTAAGTACGAAGGGGTCTTCTATCAGGATAGTTAAGGGAAGTTATCCTTCTATCCAGAGGTAAGGGACTAGGTCCAAACCTCCAAGGTCGTTAAGGTCGAAGGTGACCGGGACCACTAATCAATCATTAAGGTACTCTTATGTTAACATTAAGAAATGTTCATACTCCTGGTAGTGTGACTTGAGGAACCACACTAGCCATCAATGGGACAAGCTGATATGCCATATACATCTGTTATGATGTAGGCCAATGTGCCCAATTTATGTCCAATAGGATAGGCTGATATGTCATATACATCCGTTATGATGTAGGCCAATGTACCCAATTTATGTCCAATGGGACATGCTGATATGCCATATACATCTGTTATGATGTAGGCCAATGTGCCCAATTTATGTCCAATAGGACAAGCTGATATGCCATATACATCTATTATGATGTAGGCCAATGTGCCCAATTTATGTCCAATGAGACAGGCTGATATGCCATATACATCTGTTATGATGTAGGCCAATGTGCCCAATTTATGTCCAATGGGACAGACTGATATGCCATATACATCTGTTATGATGCAGGCCAATGTGCCCAATTTTATGTCCAATAGGACAGGTTGATATGCCATATACATCTGTTATGATGTAGGCCAATATGCCCAATTTATGTCCAATGGGAAAAGGCTGATATGCCATATACATCTGTTATGATGTAGGCCAATGTGCCCAATTATTATGTCCATTAGGGACAAGCTTATGAGCTATATAATTGTCAATGATGACAATGACAGTTGTGACATTGCGATCCACTGTCCAATAATATATGGACTACGTCCAAATTGTAATTTGCCTATAATGGTCCTATTAGGACCTAGGCCAAATACAGTTATGTTAAGCCTAAGAGTTGTGATGTTATTCACACTAGTATAGGCAATGGATTATTGTATCCAATGTTGAAAGCCGATATGGTTGATATACCATGACTAAATGAAGTTTTATTGGTATATAGAACCCAAGACTTAAAATGGCTAACTCAAATGAAGCACAAAGTAGCCACATAAATGTTGAATCTAACAAAGTTGAAACAAAGATATTGATGATGATAATTTTCAAGCTCGCATTGATGCGGCTGTTGAAAAGGCCATGGGAAAAGCCATAGAAAGACTAAGAGAGTCTAGTGCCACTCGCTCTAGACCCTTATCTATTCCACCATCTTCAGCTTATAAGGAGAGCTCCATTCACTCTTCAAATGCGAAGAATGAACCAGAGAAAATAGATTTTGCTGAAAAGTCCCGTTCATATTAAAGACGGATGTACCTATAAGTACTTTGTCTCCTGTAAGCCCCGAGACTTTAACGGGGAGAAAGGAGTTGTAGAAGCCCTAAAGTGGCTAGATGAAATGGAAACGATTGTAGATATCAGCAACTATATGATAAGGATGTGGTCAAGTACGTATCACAATCCTTCAAGGGCGATGCCCTAATATGGTGGAAAGCCTTGATCCAGTCTACAGGTAAGGTACACCTGTATAATTTGGGATGGTCTAAATTTGTGGACCTTGTTAAGGAAACTTACTGCCCACCCCACGAGGTGGAGAAATTAGAGACAGACTTTTTATATCTTTCAATAAAAATCTAGATTGTCGGAAGTACGTTTCTGACTTTAACTCCCTATCTAGGTTAGTTTCCTATTTGATCACCCCCGAATCCAAACGCATTGCGCGTTTTATAAATGGGTTGGCACCCGAGATAAAGGGCATGGTAAAGGCTGCACAGCCTAATACCTATAGGTCCGCTGTAGACCTATCTCTTTCCCTCACCCTTGATTTGGTAAGACAAAGGTCAGTTAGGACTGAAACTGACGGAAAGAGGAAATGGGAGGATAATAACTCCCAAAAATTTAAAAAGGAAGGAAATTTCAGGTTCAAGAAAAACCAGCACGCGTCTAATGACAAACCTCTATGCAAGAACTGTAAATATAGGCATTGGAGACAGTGTAGCATGAATCCATAGACCAAACCCTGTGGCATCTGCAAAAGAAAAGGGCATAAGACCTTAGATTGCAAGGATCTTAATGATGCAATTTGCTATAACTGCAATGAAAAAGGGGAAATAACATACAATTGCCCCAAGAAAACCAAAAGTAGTGATGCAAAGCCTGGAGAGGCCAAGAAAGGGAAATGCCCGTGCCTTTCAAATAACTGCCAGGGAGGCCGTTAATGACAACAACGTCATAACATGTACATTCCTCATTAACAATATTTACGCTAGAGTTCTTTTCGATTCAGGTGCGGATAAATCATTTGTTGACCATAAGTTTAGTAAACTACTAAACTTACCCATAAGAACTCTAGATAAAACTTATGAGGTAGAACTCGCTGACGAAACATTAGAGATAGCATCTTCCATTCTTGATGGATGTTCTATATCCATTAAGAATCATTTCATTCCTATCTTTTTGCTGCCAATGAAATTGGCGGGGTTCGATGTAGTTTTAGGCATGGATTGGTTATCTCATAACCAAGCCCGCATTGCCTGCGATAAGAAATTCATCAAAATCAAAACCCCATCTGGAGAAATAATCACCATCCCTGGATACTCACACTATGGATTGCCGGACAAGGTGTCCGTTATTTAAGGCATCCAAGTGTTTGAGAAGATGATGTGTCATTTACATGGCACAAGTTACCATAAATGAGCCTAAGCCAACCATGGAGGACCTACCAGACATCTTAGAATATCCCGATGTATTCCTAGAAGAATTACCAGGCCTACCTCCAGACAGACAAGTGGAGTTCAAGATTGATATCCTGCTAGGGTCAGCACCCGTAGCTAGAGCTCCATATAGGCTAGCACCAACGGAGATGAAGGAATTGAGGACGCAGCTAGACGAACTCTTGGAAAAAGGCTTTATATAGCCTAGTTCCTCACCTTGGGGAGCTCCTATCATTTTCGTTAAAAAGAAAGACGGTTCAATGCGGATGTGCATTGACTACCGAGAGCTAAACAAGTTAACAATCGAGAATAGATATCCTCTTCCCAGGATCGATGATTTATTCGACCAACTTCAAGGGGCTAGTTACTTCTCCAAGATTGATCTGAGATCTGGGTATCACCAGCTGAAGGTTAGAAGTGAAGATGTTCCTAAAAAGCCTTCAATGGTCACTTTGAATTCTTAGTGATGCATTTTGGACTCACAAATGCACCTACAACATTCATGGATCACATGAATAGAGTCTGCAAGCCATATCTGGATAAGTTTGTCATTGTCTTTATAGACGACATACTTATCTACTCTCGTGATCGATCACGAGAAACATCTTCGGTGCATCTTAGAACTGCTAAGGCAAGAGAAGCTTTATGCTAAATTCTCTAAGTGTGAATTTTGTCTTAGAGAGGTCCAATTTCTTGGACACATGGTAAGTGAGCGGGGTATCCAAGTGGATCCCGCCAAATTAAAGCCATCATGAATTGGGAAGTACCCAAGACCCCATCGGAGATTCGTAGCTTCCTAGGATTGGCTGGATACTACAGGAGGTTCATTGAGAACTTTTCAAGGATAGCCACTCCTTTAACTACCTTAACCCGTAAGAATGTTAAGTATAATTGGGGTCCAAAACAACAAGAATCTTTTGAGGTTCTTAAACATAAGTTGAGCAATGCTCCTGTGTTATCTCTACCTGAGGGTATTGAAGACTTTGTTGTTTATTTTGATGCATCGCACACTGGCATGGGCTGTGTGCTAATGCAAAAAGGCAAAGTAATCGCCTATGCATCACGACAGTTAAAGGTGCACGAAAGGAATTACACCACCCACGATTTGGAATTGGGTGCCGTTGTATTTGCACTAAAGTTATGGAGACATTACTTGTATGGCACAAAGTGTATTATATACACAGATCATAAAAGTCTCCAGCATATGTTCAATCAGAAGGAATTGAACATGCGGCAACGCCGATGGATGGAAACGCTTAATGACTATGATTGCAAGATTCGCTACCATCCAGGCAAGGCAAATGTAGTTGCTGATGCCTTAAGTCGCAAGGAACAAGTTAAACCTATAAGGATTAACGCTAAGAGCATTGAGCTCAAAAACAGCTTAAGTGAGAAGCTACTAGATGCGCAGAAGGAAGCTCTATTAGAGGCTAATATCCCTAATGAGGGATTAGGCGGAATTGTGAATCAGTTAGCGCCTGGAAAAGATGGAATCCTTCGATTTAATAATAGGATCTGGGTTCCAGTCTTTGGAGGGCTTAGATATCTAATCCTCCAAGAAGCGCATAGTTCGAGATACTCAGTTCACCCGGGAGGTGACAAGATGTATCAAGATCTAAAGAAGAATTATTGGTGGATGGGTTTGAAGAAATCCATAGCCACTTATGTAGCTAAGTGTCTGACGTGTTCACAGGTTAAAGCCGAACATCAGAAGCCGTCAGGACTTCTACAACAATTGGAAATTCCCACATGGAAATGGGAAATGGTAACTATGGACTTAATTACCAAGTTACCTAAGACCAAAAGTGGTAATGACACTATTTGGGTCATAGTAGATAGGCTGACCAAGTCAGCATATTTCTTGCCAAATAAAGAAACGTATAACTCAGACAGATTGGCTAAGTTATATGTGGACAAAATTGTGTCTCTACACAGTGTGCCGGTATCTATTGTATCTGATAGAGATACTAGATACACATCTCACTTTTGGAAAAGTTTCCAACAATCTTTAGGCACACGACTAAACTTTAGTACGGCTTACCATCCACATACTGATGGTCAAAGTGAGCGTACTATTCAAACTCTAGAAGACATGGTCCGGGCATGTGTGATTGATTTAGGTGGAAGTTGGGATGACCACTTATCCTAATAGAATTCTCCTACATTGACAGCTATCATACTAGCATCAAGGCTGCTCCTTTTGAGGCCTTGTATGGGAGAAAATGTAGAACGCCCGTATGCTTGGCAGAAGTTGGGGAAGCCCAACTATCAGGACCAGAGATTGTCCTGGAGACCACGGAAAAGATTGTGCAAATCCGTGATCGTCTCAAAGCTGCCAGGGATAGGCAGAAGAGCTATGCGGACAAGAGGTGTAAACCTCTTAAGTTCCAAGTAGGGGACAAAGTCATGCTGAAGGTATCACCTTGGAAGGGTGTGATGCGCTTCGGAAAGAAGGGCAAGTTGAGCCCAAGATATATAGGACCATTCGAGATAATCGAATGTGTCGGCACTGTGGCTTATAAGCTCAGATTGCCAGAGGAGCTTAGTGGAATCCATGACGTATTCCACATATCTAACCTTAAGAAATGTCTAGCCGATGAGTCGCTAGCAATATCGCACAAAGAAGTGCAGATAGACAAAAACCTGAGATTTGTTGAGAAGCCAATTTCGATCAAGGATCCACAGGTTAAGAAGCTCCGAAGGAAAATGATACCTATAGTAAAGGTTAAGTGGGACGCTTTTAGAGGTCCCGAGTATACATGGGAGGTTGAGTCCACTATGCGACAAAAATACCCCCATCTTTTTTAATAAAATCTCGAGGTCGAGATTTCTCTTAAGGGGGTGAGGATGTAACACCTGTAAAATCGTGTCCAATAGTATAGTGACACGTGTTGTATTTTTAAATATATTCTATTAAAGACCAATAAGGACAAAAGGCGTCAACATGCTCAAATCTGAGCCTCTAAATCACGGTCCGATGTCAACGTGCATAAGTAACAGCCTCTGAGTGACTGATATGTCAAGATGCTAAAAACTTGGCCTATGAGTGACTGATATGTCAACATGCCCGAGCCTCTGAGTGACAACGGAATCAACATGCTTATAATAATCCTCTGAGTGATCCTTTACGAAGTCCTAATTTTCATTAAACATCGCATAAAACGCATTTTACGATATAAGCGCCTCTCGGCGCATAGTATGGTTTTAAACAATATTAATTGACCTAGACTTATCACCTACTGATATTAAAACTTATTTTAAACATATTTACAGTAAGTACATGTTATAAACTTAGAGTCCCAAATAATTTATAAACTATGTGTAAGATTACCAAAATGCCCTTTTGGTGCATAGTTTGGTCATAAAAGATAAATTACACAAATAATTGGTATCCTACTGATATTATATCATAAATAAAGTATTTTTCCAGAATACTTATAACTATAACATTAAATTATATTCAAGTTCCTTTTATACGGTATAAAATTACCGAAATGCCCTTATGAGGCATAGTTTCGTTTTAAAACATTAACGGGCATATAAGTTAATACCCTACTGATATTTTAACTTATTTAAAAGTATAATGGCATATAGAACTTGTCCATGACTTATCCGGTTACCCGGTATCGCTAATATGCGCACGGTTACGTATATGTAACTATTTTACGGAAATTAAGCGAAACGGGTTTAACCTTGTCATTTAAGTTTCAAAATCCAGAATGTTTATAGTTTATCCATATTATACAAGTCAAGGTACTTGTTAGGGTTAAATTACATTCAATCCAATGATCGTTTAATCTAGCGTCATACGTGTTGATCAAGCACGCTAGTCTGTTTAAGTCTATAACTTAAATAAGACAGTTAGCATTTAATTGGTTAGTTTATGCCATAATCCAGACTAGAGACTTGCCGGTAAATGCTATCTGCACTTAGTCCTTTTGTGTACGGCTGACTTATTAAAAAATTAAAGAAGACTAGCTCAGGTAATACTCTCGACTTATTTCCCTATACGGACTTGGGTTACGGTAAATTATTACCGCTTGGTCGGAAATGGGATCAATCGAATGCCGGATTATGGCTAGTAAATCCGCATATTCTGTTTTAATCAGTTTTGTTTGATAACTTAAACATCGGGAGTTAACTACCATGTCCTGGATATCCTCGGCACATTACAATAGAAATGGCCACGACCTTAGCGCGGGTGTAGGCATACACCCGATAAACGCTCAAATATGCATTTCCACAAGGTTGGGAGGAATTGACTCCTTCATGAGTCCAAAGTGGTGTGTACGTTAATCATGTCTCGGTATCCGTACCGGGCCCTGTATGTATGGACAAACATGTAAATCTATTAACAAGGTTGGACGGTCAATTAACTCAAGTTATAAAAAGATTTTGTGCTGATACGCACTTAAAACATTTTTGAAATGTTTTCAAAATGAGCCAGTTGGGTGTATTTACCAGCGAAAGCTGATGTATTTTCAAAAAAAAAAAAGACTAAACTGCAGGTACAATACGAAAATAGGCTGGAGGTGCTCGGTAGTGATAGAGGATCTTGCAAAATCCTAGATCTGCCCAAAGTCTGTTTTATATTCTTTCCATATACAATTTATGATCCGCCTGTGGATCTTCTATTACGAGCCTGTATATTATATTGTATTTTCGAACATTTGGTTTGTAATAGTAATTTTACTCCAAGACTTCCGCTGTGCCGTGTTTAATTGTCTATGATGATTATCAACTGACGTCACGATACTCCCCACCCGGGCCCACCGGCGTATGGATTTGGGTTGGAAATCCGGGGTGTGACACCTCGAAAATCTAAAATCCCGTCTTTCGTAATCACCTTTATGCATACTCCTGAACGATTGATCAATGTGAACGATAATCTCCATAATCAGCAAATCTTCATCGGATAACAAAGCATCTAGTAACACATTCAGATCTGTGAATCAATCTTCCACGATCAAACTCACATTCTTCCTCTTCAGTCACGATAACAGATGTATAGTCTTCTCCGTTAGTCCAGACAGCAACTTAATCAACAAACATCATCATTCCCCAGCCATTTGTCCAAAAAACAGTTCATTTTCTTGAAGATTAACCATTCTAACACTTTAGATTATCACTGAACTGTCGTGTATCTAATATCATGAAAGATCTCTGATATCTTATAAGTAACGATAGTACTGATGCATCCTCAGACGCTAATCCTGCTAACTGGCTTGTACAAAGACTCGGGACTCAAACCCTAAGACATCAATATGATCACAATCTGAAGAATCCGAACTATCACACCCAGTCGAGCAGAAGCGCGCGGTGTGATCAGAGCGGTAATCATTGCATTCAATCAAGTAAACAACTAAATATATAGATGTTCATCCATACACTTAAACAAGTTTACACACCATACATATTGTTTTAAAAGAAAATACAATCCAAAAGATACATTGTTTGATAATAACATAAGTTTATATGACAAAGTTTTTAAAACAACTAAGGCTTTGCATTCCATATTTCATACGAAGACGAAACATATGAATCAAACCCTTGCAAAATAGATGACATCTATGCATGACTTCTTAACATCACGGACTCATTTTCCAATACTGCTAACTAATTACCTGAAATACATGTTAAGTTTGAAAACGTCAACAAAAGTTGGTGAATTCATGCATTTGTTTTGAATCAAATGAATCTTTCAAAAACATTTGAAGTATTGTAATGAAAACCCGATATGTAAAGCGTTAATGAAACTTGAAAGATCATTAGTATTTTGTAAGGACATCAATATATGTGCCAACATAGGTAGTAACCAAGCCAAAACGAATTTCAACGTATACTTCAAGATAGGACACAAAAGCATTCTAATGAACTGAACAGGTTGCCATTTAGAGTGGAGCTTGTCATACTCCATAGATCTATCCTTTTCGTTCCCCTTTTTAATTGATAATTAATGGTTACCTGCATCCTATTCACACGTCATCTATAATATTTTCATTATCTAGCTTAACCGTACAAGTTGTAACATGTATCCTTTCCCGAGAGTTTAAAACTGTAAAACGTTTAAAGAAAATGGGGAAACATGAACACACATATTTGCGCTCCATGCAAATCTCTAAATGATATTTGGTTCCGTGTCTGTGATGTAACCTACAAGTATTCTAATCTCGTTAGATACTTAGGCCTACGTTCGTTTTTTTATAAGTCGTTCATCTTGAATTTTAGTTAGACTTGTATTTGCTTGATTGTTTTAAACCTTTGTTTGTTAATATATATTTGTATTCTTTTAGTATGAATGGGCCTAGCCCAAATTATAAGTGTAAGTGGGCTTAGTCAAATTGAAAACTATAAATGGGCCTAGCCCATATGATTTGTATAAATGGGCCTAGCCCAGTTAAAATGTATAAGTGGGCTAGGCCCATATGATTTGTACAAGTGGGTCTAGCCAAATTGAAATGTATAAGTGGGCCTAGCTCATATAATTTGTATATATGGGCCAAACCCAATTGAAATGTATAAGTGGGCCTAGCCCATATGATTTGTATAGATGGGCCTAGCCCAAATTTGAATGTTCTTATACATTTATTTGTAAATTTGTATACTTTTACTAAGTGTTCAGGATGTACGTTTCACACGTGTAAGTATATTCGTATACTTATATGTTTTCACTTAGTAACATATTTTACTTTCCGAAATTTATTTTATATAACCATACATATATTATGTTCTTAAAAATATTATATATTTTTAAGATTAATCAATATGTATATAAAAGCTAAGTTTATAAAAACTATTAGTAATATTATATAACATATTTTTGTTGGCTTAATATATATAAACTCTAATGTGTGTGTATATATATATTTATATTTATATTTCGCATGTCGGTCTATATATTCGGTTTTGTTTGTTTTGTCAATTTCGTTTGTTTCGCCGGTTTCGTTCGTTTCGTCCAAAATATTTGTTCTGTCTAAGTTACCCATGTATGGGTATGTGTGTATATATAAAGATATATTTTTATATACTTTGTTATTTTTAATGTATTTTTGTGTAAATATGTATTTTAGTATGTATTTCCAACATTAACTAAATAATATAATTTATAGAAAATATATACAAACAAGTTTGGTGATCTAAAAAATATATTTTTTAATTCTAAAAATATATATGTTTTTCATCTTTTGTTTAAGAAAAAACTAAGTTAATTTTAACGTAAACTTTTCACCCCTTTGTATAATCATGATTAAGGTTTCTAATGTTTTTAATCAAAATAATCCTTAGTTAATCACACCTTGATCATGATTAAATTTCATAAAAATTTTGCCATAATTTTTCATAAACTATGGACCTTTCTCATGTTTATAACATGATCTTTATACACTTTTCAACATCCACAATCTCTATTTTCTCATATTTAACATAAACTATATTTTAACATAACATTATAAACTTGTTTAGTAAACTTGTTTCTTTGTAAAAATAACTTTCATGCATGTTCATTCTTAGTTTATATAAAAATTTATGTAAACTTTCTTTACACATTTTCAAGACAATATTTTGTAACAAGACTTTTATATAAATCTATACTTTACATGCTTCATAAAGATATTTTTAAAGATGAAAACAAGTTCATAATATTCATGTTAGTAGATATTGCTAGATCTAAACATGCATGTGTTTAGATTTTATTTTTAAACATGAATATGTAAGATCAAGATTTCTTCATCAAACTACTAACAAAACTACATCAACAATCATCATACAATAGAATATATGTTAGATTTTTATTTGTTTTTGTTAAGGTTTAAATAGTTTTTATGTGAGCTTTAAGATGAACACTTGTATTTTATAAGACTATAATGAAAAATACAAGGGTTTGAGGCTTACTATTTGCACCAATTTAAGATGAAATGATGAAGAAAAAGTGAAGATTATAAGCTTCCACATCAATATTTTTAAGCTCCAAGATGCTTTCTTCCTTGCAAATGTCTTAGATCTTTAATCCATAGTCATGCATATAAGAATTTACGTGACTGAAGTTTGAAAAATGAAATATGTTGAAGGGGTGTTTGGACCGAAAATATGAAGGAGGAAGGTAGATGTGTTGTAGATTTTTGTTGAAAGATGAAAGTGAAATGGTGTTGGTGGTTTATATTAATAAATTGCATATACTTAGTCATTCATATGTTAACACTAATCATGCCTAATAATCTTAATACATCAAACTAATGGTTAGTGGGGAGGGCTCACATAACCGATTTGGGGGGTGTAGCTTAGTTGAAATCGAACTATTAGTTAGTAACTAGTTAGGATTTAGTGGTATTAAATTTATAAACTTGTTATATGTTTTGGTTATTTTTCTATAAAAACTAACAATCCAAACATTATTTTTGGTGGTTTACTAATTCACTAGACTAGTAAATTTGTTGTTGTGACAAGTTTAGCCCTAGTTTCGTTATAGGACCGTTACGGATTAATTCGTGAATCTTATTTGGAAATGTTAATATATGTATCATTGAGGTATTTTTGATGTCCAAAACTTATTAATTAGTTCTCTAGACTAGTATAAGTTTGGCTTTGGATAATGGAATCAACACTTGGTTTGCTACCGGATCATTTTTTCGGCAATTTATATAAATAGTTGGAAGGATCTATAATTACATATGTTTGTGGTAAATAATTATCCTTATGATATTTGAAGACCATTATTATCTTTTGTTGGTCTTATAATGTCCAAACATTATATTTTTTTTACAATTGCCGGTTTGTATACGTTGTGGCGTTTTGGTTGGATCAGACAACTAAGTGTTTATGTGTTTTTTCCGAAAGGTGAAGTTTATAAGTTATCACTACGGATAGGAATACCATGAGAACGTGTTTCACTATAACATGGATGGCTACGAAGGGACACAACACTATGTGCATATTATCATTATTGATGGTCCTGTGATTAGAACTCAATGTTTTGGGTTCGTACATATGGTATGACCCATTTGTCTTGGATGTCTTTGTCCTATCTTTGTGTTGGTGTTGAGCAGTTAAACATGAAATCACGACAATGAGAAAAAATATTGTAAATATAAATTAAAATTACAATATAAAGAATTTTATACAAACTAAATAAACATCATTTAGATCAGTCAATAAATAATATACCATGAGATTTGTTGGTGATTTGAATTTTGTCAATTCATTTTAGTAGTTTACTAGATTTACTTGAAACTAATCATAAGTGAGCAGTTTAATCAACATCAGCTAATAGTAACTAAGTTATTCGTGTTTAAATGCCCAACACCACCACAAATGTTAGGACAAAGATCAACCAAGCAAGTCGGGTCATATGTTGGAACCCATGCGTCAATTACATATGCCAACAATTAGTATTCACATGTGCATCAATAGCGATAATAACCACGATGATGTACGTCATGCAGGTCGTGTTGTCCCCTCATAGTGGTCCATGTTATAGTGATATGTTCTCATCGTGTTCATATCATAGTAATAAATATTAGATGGGAAATGTTTGTTATTAGATTAAAGTGTTGCAATGGTATTTTTGAATCTTAATCAATAATTCAATCAGAAACATAAACAATGTTCTTTTTCATTTATTAGAGTGTTATATTTTGGTTCAAGATAGGTAATGCAACAAGCGAAGGAGCGAAGTTCCATGGCCTGTTATATTCCGTTCTATCACCAAGTAGTTAAAAAGGTTGTCTATTTGATTCCGGAAGCAATTTGTAAACCACACTTGGCTTTGGTTGATCAGTTATGATCTCACAATGATTATATCACCAAGTGTTGGTAAATGTATGTACATAGCTACTTGTGGTTACTCTTCTTGTATGACTTTAATGTAGATGAAACTGGTACGATAATTTATAATATTTAATTTTTTTTAAGTGGTGTGTTTATTCTTTTTGAATTTTTATATATGATTATTCTATTATAATATGAGCAACTTAGACTTGATTGACTTGAACTTTTAGCTTGTGTATGTATATGTTCGCTCAACAATGTGGTCTTTGCATGCATTTCTAGATTTGATGGTCTATATGCAAAAGCACGGTCGTCAAACTATAGATGGTACCAATGATGCAAAATTACTGGATAATAGCAAAACCGACTCGATATGAAATAGTTACTTTTTATGCTTTGCAAATTGTTAATTGTTATATATACATTATAACATATATGTCTGAGGCTTATTATATATATAATATCATATCATATACGCATGTGGTTGATTATATTGTTGCCCTTCTAAATAAACAATTAAAAAAAGAAGATTCTTGTCTACGATATCCCTCAAAGCTATTATACATTAGTTAATATCACTAGATAAAGTAAAAACATATAAAAATCATTCCAATTTTATTCACTGGTTGTAAAAGTGCTAGGTACCCCCTAGTCAGTCGATCGGGAAATTGAGAGTAGTCGGCTTAGGTAAAGAGTACTTGGGGAGTACTCGGACATGTTAAATTATAAATAAATTAGTTTTCGGAAATTAAATGTGTCAAATAACATAAATTTACTAATATTTATAACAAATATGTGAAATAATAATCGTTCTTTAATATGAAAGCCAAAGAAATTATGTTTGATTTTTTAAGTAAAACTCGTCCCGAGTTAACCTACCAGATCCGATTCTAACTAAGGTTGATTGCGTTTGATCGATTCCAAGTAATTAGGCGGAGTTGAAAAAATCGCCTCAGTTGGCTACCTTGTAGCACTTGCGTGGGGAGTACTCGGCCTCTTGGAGACCTTGTTTTACAACAATGTCACTTAGGTATTGATATAATTTGAGGATGGTAATTGGACAACCCCCCCCCCCCCCCCCCCCAATTGTTTGGACGCCCTTTATACAATGTGTATAGGGCTATATGTGCCGTATAGGGTTTAACCTCTATTTAGTGAGCACCCTATACGATGTGTAGCACTATGCATGCCCTATAAGTACAAGGTAACTTTTTCCGAAGGCCAGACAACTGGTCTTGGAAAATGATTACACCGTACCTTATACGACATGTATAGTGTTATGCGCATCGTACAACTATTCTTAGGAAATGATTACATGATGCGTGTTTTGGTTAAAAACCGACAAGATCAATTTAGTAACCAAACTTAGAAAATCAAGTAGGGAGCTCTTGAATACGGTAAGGTTGTTATTGAGGATCCCGGGAAAACCTCAGGATCCTTGGTTTAGGAAATAGGTTTCCGGTTTGTTACGTTTGATAAAAGAGTAAAAATACGATAAACAATGGATGAATGTTGTAAATAAAGGTGAACACAAGCGATTTGTTGCCGGGAAAACTCTTGATATCTACGAGATGATCGCTGACACAAAACCCCGGGAGCTGAAAACTATCTAGCTCTGGTATGATTAATAACTTAAAAAATTACAAGTATGGAGCTTGATCGATCGAATGCTAAGTGTTTACATAGTGTTTTGTGAGTATTGTGTGTGTTTGAATGTGTAAAAGTGAGTCCTATGTCGATCGGATTGCTCTATTTATAGTACAACAGCCAAAACAAATCCTAACTAACTTTCCACTATTCATTGGATCCTGAGAATATGCTCTTTTGAATGTTATGGATTGGTTCAGCTTGTTTTCCACATGCAAATTAACCACAAGTCCAAGTCTTCCGCTCATATATCCATAACAACATCAACAACATTAACTAGGATCCCGAAGTTCACGCTGAATAGGCCACCTTCAATTTTGACCGTTATAAGACCCACTCCGTGTATTCTTTAATGTGTCTCTATTAAATTAGCATATATTAAGTCATTAGTTGTTATGATTTACCTGCAAAAACAAGCTAAAAGAAAAGAACATTATTCGTTAGTATTCAGGATACAGACTAACTCAGGATCCTTAGACGTTTATACAACAATTGTCCCCAAAATTTGACAGTTGTTATCACCATATTACAGTTGTTAAATTTTCTAATCTTGATATGGCGTGACACGTGTCTTGAAGTTGTGCAGCATCCAAGATTTTTGAGGTAGATACTGTCTTAATTTCCTACACCTTAGCAATTAACAAATATACAGCCTTTTCCTATGTGTCATGGCTTGTATGTTTTTTTTTTTTTTTTGTGAATGGGGATCCTTGGTAAAATGCCTCTCAACATTTAAAAACTCATTCTAGGATCCATTCAAGATAATTAAGTATTCTAAAATAGACCTTAATTATTTTGTTTTAACTAAACTATTTGTTTATAAAAAAACTATCACCACGACTTAGTCATTTTTATCCAATAATTTTGATAGCTATAAAATATTTAATAAGACCTAAACTTAGGAAAAAAATTATCAAATAAGTTTAAATTACACCTGATTCTCTTGGTCTCGTGAATTGTCCCCTGAGATATCAATCTTAATGTCCAAGATTCTTAATAGTGTTACACTTGGAATTCCTAGGCGCTTCCTCGATTTAGTAAATATCCTGAAGATAACATGAAATTGTTATATCCTTGTGATAGCATGAAATGCTATAAGAGAACAAAACCCACGGAACGTGTGTTTTCTACGAGACGTACACAAAGCAAAAGAACATTAAACACAAAATGCCCGGGGGTCAAACTCCAATGCAGATACTAGAAAGAATGTTGCTTAACAAGTACATTTATTACACCTAGGAGAATCCCTCCGCAAATGCGTTCGAGGAGGTTTTCTTTGTTCAACGTCACTCGTAAAATTTGTGCCGGACATTCCCACATGTGTTGATGATTGACACAACCTACAAAACAAACTCGTATAAACTTCTGTTTGTTTAACTTGTGGATGTGACAACACACAAGTCATTTTGTGTTGCTAATGCATTTTTGTATCTAAAGAACGACAGGATAACTTCTTCTAGGTCATAAAGAGGATTAAAGACTTGTTGCAAAAGTGTAGGGACACGTGTATGCTAATAATTGATAACGATCAAGCTCTGATGAATATGCTTGTGATAGAGTATTCCCAGAAGTTTCTAAGTATCTATGCATGTGGCACATTACACGAAATATTCCAAAACGTTACAATGCTAAATTTACACATAAAAATATGACTTGCCAATTCAAGATTGACAAGTTTAGTATGTCAGCCATAACTTAACTTGATATATAGAGAATTAAAATTAAATCTCAGGGTCTTTTTGGTTTTGGGTTATCGAATATACCAGGAAATGAAATGGATGGCGGCGGGGGTGGTCGATGGGTGGAGGTGATTTTGGGTGGTGATAGGTGACGGTGGCGGTTGTGGTGGGTAGCAGCGGGGGTGGTTAGTGGGTGGCGGCGTCGGTGGTACGGCGACGATGGGTGGTGGCGACAGGTTGGTGGCGGATGTTGGTCGATGGGTGGCGGCCAGTGGAGGCTGGCAGTGGTGGTGGGTGGTGGCCGGCAGCGGTGATGGTGGCAGCAGTGATGAGCGTCGATGGTGGTATGAAGTGTCAGTGGGTGGCAACTGTGGCGGGTAGGTGGCGGCGACAGTGGTGGTGGCCATCAGGGTGGTGACATAGGTGGTAGCAAGGGCGGTTGTGGCGAGTTTCTGGTGGCGATGGTGGTGGGCGTTCGTTATGGGTGGTGGTGACGGTGTTGGTTGTGGTATTGTTATTGAAGGGTGCAAGAGTGGATGGAATGAAAAAAAAAACATGTGAGGCGGGGGATTGAATGACTTTGAGGGAACGGAATGTCTTATGTAATGTGTGATTCCATTACGTTGACCAACCAAACACCCTTTTGCTTCATTCCCTCGTAATGGTCCATTCTGCCCCGCCTTTTATTCCTGCATACCAAACACTACCTTAATGTTATATATGGTATCTACTTTTTAAGTGGTTAATCTGTTAGGCCTCAAACCTAGAAAGCCTTACAGATAGATTATTACATCAAAACATAGTTTTAAATCAATAAGGTAGTGTTTGATATGTAAAATTAGAAATGGAATGGAATAAATCATTAGGAGGGAATGAAGAAAATGGTGTTTGGTTGGTCAATGGAATGGAAAAAACCCATTACATAAGGCATTCCATTCCCTCAAAACCATTCAATCCGCCCCTATGTTTTTTTTTCATTCAATCCCCTCTTGAACCCTTCTTTATCAACACCACAGCCCACCAACGTCACCATCACCCACCACCACCACCAACGCCACCCACCAGTTGCCGACACCCGCCACCCACCATCCCAACGACCACCACCACCACCACGTAACTGTCACCAACGGTCGCCTCTATCGCCACCAACCACCACTTACGCCCACTATCGTCGACGCCACCACCACCGCCACTACTGTCACCCGTCACCATTGCCACCCGCCACGTCACGACCACCCACCATCGACGCCCACCGCCACCGCAACCCACTACCACCTCCGTCGCTACCCACCCGCCACCGCCTCCGCCTCCACCACCGTCGCCAGCCACCCATCGTCGCTGCCATCCCCTGCCGCTACTAACCACCATCAACGGCCACCGCCGCCACTTGTCGCCGCCACCATCCAGCACCACTACCCACAATCACCGCCACCGACCACTACCCACGACCACTGCTCATTGTCAATTCATTTCATTCCCACATGGTAACCAAACAAGACATGGAATGGTAATGATCAATAGCATTCCCTCTTCCATTCCATTACCTTGTCCATTCTATTCCCTCATCCAGTTCATTATCTCGTCCATTCCATTACCCCATACCTAACAGACCCTTAAGTGTCATAAATAGCAGTGGAAAACATCAAGTAGCAAGTACATCAATTCATCAAGTTTAAACAAAACATTCTATTTATAAATAGCAAGGGAGCCTTCTATCCATGTCGTGGACTTATTATCAAAGCATCAACATGTCCACCTAGCATACATGTTAAAAAGTCATCTACCGGAGTGAATTCTAGTTTTATTAAAATAAGGAGTTATCATTTAATATAAAGCGTTTAGTAATTTTCATCAAAACATATTCTAACATCAAATATGCACATCAACTTCAATCTTAAATTTAACATCAATGTGTGAAGCGATTTTCATCAACAAATGCACATACAATGTTAGATATGCTTACACCAGTATAAGACTGCATGCCTATTAAACAGTCACACTCACAAGACTATCAATAAGGCTAGCATTAACTTTAAATCATCAATCATTTAGACTTACACACTTAATTAATAATAATAACAATAATAATAATAATAATAATAATAATAATAATAATAATAATAATAATATAATATATCCCATTTATAGCTAGTTAGTTATAAAACCGGACCCGTCCCAAGAGTCATCCCCGGGCCCCGTGCGGCCTGAATCAATAACAACTTGTACGAGGAACAAGCATATCTGTAATCTGTTCCCACATAAAAAAAAGACTCTCTTCAACCACCATTCAAACTCTTTGCATTTATCACACACCCAATGGCTACTTTCTCTGAAACACCATCAAACGACTCTCATTCTCCATCAAAACAATCCAATAACCAACCGTTAGAGTTACAGTTAAAAAACCAATTATCATCCCATATGTTATACTCCAACAACACTGGAGTATACACCAGCACACACCCACCAATCACCCTCCCTTCAGACCCGTTTCTCGACGTCGTTTCGCACATATTCTCGAACAAACACGAAGGAGAAACCGCACTCATTGATGCTGCATCCGGTGTTTCAATATTGTACTCACAACTCCAACCGTTGATAAGATCTGTTGCAAGTGGACTCCACCACATGGGCGTTGCTCAAGGTGATGTCATTTTGATTCTATTACCAAATTCAATCTATTATCCTGTAATTGTTTTGGGTGTGTTGTATCTTGGTGCTGTTGTGACTACAATGAATCCTTTAAGTAGTTTTTCTGAAGTTAAAAAACAAGCAGTTGCTTGTCATGTGAGAATGGCATTTACTGTTATAGATAAAGCTGATAAGTTAAACTCAATGGGGATTCAATCCGTTGTCGTGCCTGAAAACGCTCAGTTTGATTCAAACCAAGTCGAATTTGCATCTTTTTACAAGCTTTTATCGGGTGATGGAGATTTCGTTGCTAGTAGAACGGTTTGGCAGGATGACACTGCTGCTATTTTGTATTCATCTGGAACTACTGGTGCTAGTAAAGGTGTTGTGTTGAGTCATAGGAATTTGATATGTGGGGTGGAGCTTTTTGTTCGGTTTGAAGCTTCGCAGTATGATTTTCGACCAGAAGAGAATGTTTATCTGGCTTTTGTCCCATGTTTCATATCTATGGGCTTATGCTTTTTATTATGGGGATTTTGTCATTGGGGACTAAAATTGTGATTATGAAGAAGTTTAGCGTTGTTGAGATGGTTAGGTGTGTTGAGAGATATGGGGTGACTCATTTTCCTGGGGTGCCGCCGTTGGTGATCGCGTTGATCAGGATGGGAAAAGGTGGTGTTGCTGAAAAGTTGAGGAGCTTGAAGCAAGTTTCTTGTGGTGCTGCACCTTTGAGCACAAGGACTATTGAGGAGTTCGTGCATTGTTTTCCTCAAGTTGACTTCATTCAGGTAAGAAAAATACTATTCTATCCTAACGTTCACACGTGAGCTGGGTCATAAGGAATGCACCGCCTCAAATATTTCCAACCCATTTTTGGATTTGTTCGGGTGGGAGCAGTACTAGGATGGGTAATGGGTGACCTCTTGGGAAGTCTCCACCTGGGTAACAAAAAAAACAAATTTGTGAGCTTCTAGTGGGCAAAACGGACAATATCGGTTGGTATAAGAGGCCAGAAAAGTGTCATCAAAATGGTCATTTTGCATTAATTATATCATTTAAGTGCATGTTTTCAGGGTTATGGCATGAGTGAATCAACAGCTGTGGGCACTCGTGGATTCAACACTCGAGATGCGCATAATTATGCATCGGCTGGACTATTGGCTCCAAATATGCAAGCCAAAGTGGTAGACTAGGTTACCGGTTCACATCTACCTCCTGGGAAGACCGGTGAACTTTGGCTACGCGGGCCTGCTATAATGAAAGGTTATTAAATCAGAGATCTTTCTTTCTGATATATATAATGGGAGAATTGTTTGTACATATTATTCATAGAATACAAGCCTATAAATAGAGGCTATACAACAAAGGAAGGAGAGGAATACAAGGAGAAGATGATTAAACTAAATATAGAAAATATATAAATATAAAAGCATAGGCTAGGATAAAAGAGACTGATGAGAGAGGCTTGACTTTAGGCATTTGATTAGGTATTCCTTATACGCCCCGCAAGATGGAGGATCCGTCGGAGGTTCCAATCTTGGAGCGGTTTCGAAGGAAGGGTGCCCGTGATAATGGTTTTGTAAGCAGATCTGCAAGTTGGTCTTGTGAGCTGATGTGAAGAACCCGTAAGCTGCCTGCTGAAACTTGTTCTCGAACAAAATGATAGTCAAGTGCTACACGTTTCATTCGAGAGTGATAAACGGGGTTAGCATAGAGGTATGTTGCACCGGAGTTGTCACAAAATAGTAATGGCGGTTTGGTAGTGGTAATGCCAAGTTCAAGTAGTAAATTTTTTGTCCATGTAAGTTCAGCTGAGGCATTTGCTTTGTATTCGGCTTCTGTAGATGAGCGAGAGACCGACTTTTGGCGAGTAGACTTCCACGAGATAATATTATTGCCAAGATAAATGATATATGCAGTGGTAGAGTGACCAGCATCATGTACACCACCCCAATCCGAATCGGAGAAGGCTGAGAGATCAAGGGAGGAGTTTTCGGTTGAGGAAAAGACCGTGGTGAATGGTACCCTTTAGGTAGCGAAGAACTCTCTTTAGAGATTGCCAGTGTGTTTGTCGAGGGTTCTGCATGAATTGAGATAGTTTCTTGATAGCAAAGGAGATGTCCGGCCTGGTGAAGGAGAGATATTGAAGTGACCCGACTAGTTTGCGATATGGGGTAGCATCAACTTCGGGTGAGGTGTCGGTCATTGACAGGGCCTCGGTGGTACCGAGAGGAGTAGAAACATCTTTCGCACCATCTATGTTGAACTGTTGGAGAATATCCTGGATGTATCGGTGCTGAGATAGAAATAGACCGGTTGGTGTGGGAATAACTTCAACTCCAAGAAAGTGATGAAGCATGCCGAGGTCTTTGATGGAAAATTTTTGGCTTAAGGCATGAACGAAACGATCAAGAAATGAGGTGTTGTTACCGGTGAGAACAATGTCGTCAACATAAAGCATGAAATAGCAAGTGACACATTGGTTTCGATAGATGAAAAGTGAGGCATCGGCTAAAGATTTTTGAAAACCAAAGTCAACGAGGAACTTGGTGAGCTCATTATACCAAGCCCGAGGGCTTGTTTTAAGTCGTAGAGCGACTTTTTGAGCTTGCATATGTGATTGGGAAACTGAGAATTAATGTATCCCGGTGGTTGGGTCATGTAGATATCCTCGTGGAGAGTGCCATGCAAGAATGCGTTGTTAACATCAAGTTGCCTTAGCGGCCAAGTTTTTGAGAGAGCAATGGAAAGGATGGTACGAATGGTAATGGGTTTGGTAAAGGGGCTGAAGGTATCGAAGTTGTCCTTCCCATGTTGTTAGTGAAAGCCTTTGGCCACGAGTCGGGCTTTGTATTTGTCAATAGAGCCATCGGGTTTGCGTTTGATACGAAAAACCCATTTACACCCGATCGGAGTTTGGGAGTTAGAGGGGACAAGTTCCCATGTTTGGTTTTGGAGAAGGGCATTAAACTCCAAATCCATAGCATGACGCCACTGTGGATCTTTAGAGGCTTGAGTGTGAGTGGTGGGTTCAAGTGCGGGTGGTAATGGATGAAGGGTAGTGTGATTCACAAGATTTTGGTTGTAATATTTTGGGTTGGGTTTGCGAGGCCTATGTGGGCGAGCGGAGACAGGAGGAGGAGAATTGGAGGGTTCGGTTGTGGTAGTAGATGGTGACGAGCTGGCGAGGAGGAGAGAGAGTTATCGGGTGAAGGAGGTTGAAAGGAGGAATGATCGGTTGAGTTGGGTGTGGGTGACGAGGTGGTGGTGGGTGGAGTGGAGTGAACAGACATAGAAGGGAAGTCCGTTTGGATGGGAGAGGATGGCGCGTGGTTTGGTTGGGTCATAGGGTGAGAGGAGTGGGTCGTGGGAGGTGGATTGGTTGAAGAGAGGTGTTGCGCCATGGGAGATGGATTGGGCGGAGGAGAGGGTTGTGGAATGATGGAAGATGTAGGTGGTCCAAGAAAGGTATTGGGTGTAGGTAATGGGTCGGGTGAGGAACCGTGAGAGGAGAAGGGAAAAATATGGTCGATAAATTCCACATGGCGGGAGTGATAGAGGCGATGGGTTAAAGGATCGTAGCATTTGTAGGCGGATTTAGACGAAGAATACCCAAGGAAGATGCACTTCGTTGAGCGAGGATGAATCTTGGATTTAGCATACGGACGAAGCCAAGGAAAGCATAGACACCCGAAGGATTTTAGTTTGGTGTATGTAGGTGGAGTGTTGTATAGTTTTTCGAATGGTGATTTGAAGTCTAAAATTTTGGTTGGTAATCGGTTGATAAGGTGAACTGCCGTTTGGAAGGCATGAGACCAAAAAGGGAGTGGTAAGTTGGCATGATGCAATAGTGACAACCCGGTTTCAACAATGTGTCGATGTCGACGTTCCGCTACTCCGTTTTGCTCCGGAGTGTGTGGAGGAGTGGTGAAGTGAGAAATACTATTTGTTTGAGATAAGAGAGGAGCCCAATGTATTCTCCCCCATTGTCTGAGAAAAGATAGATGAGAGGAGTTTGAAAAAATTTCTCAACAAGTGTTTTGAAAATTGGAAATAATGTGGAGACATCCGATTTTCTTTTAATGGGTAAAACCATGTGTATTTGGTGTAAAAATCAACAAATATGACATAGTATTGATATCCGTCGTTAGAAATTTTTACCGGTCCCCATACATCGGAGTAGACAAGTTCAAGTGGTTTAGAGACTTTAAATGAATTTTCGCCAAAAGGGAGTTTATGACTTTTATTCAAGGAACAAGCATCACAATGAAAAAAATTATTCGACACATATTGAATCAAGTCCGAGACTATTTAGTAAACGTCTTAGAACTTTGATAGATGGGTGTCCAAGTTTATGATGCCATGAGAGAAGAGAGTCCGAGTTCTTGGTGCTTGAATTGAGTTGCAAAGGAGGAGGAGTGGGAGATGCATAGTAGACATCGTTAATGTTCACCCCGCGCATGAGACGCGCCCCCGTGTGAAGATCCTTAACAAAAAATGAAAAGGAAAAAATTCAACAGAAACTTGGTTAGTCTTGCAAAGTTTAGCAACAGAAATAAGATGATTACGCACACGCGGAACAAGTAGGACATTAGATAACTTTAAAGGGCGTGATGTAGTGGGAATCGATGCATGACTGATATGAGAAATGGAAAGGGTGTTACCATTGCCGAGGACGATCTCATCAGGTCCTCCATATTCGGATAGGCTGTGCAAAAATGCTTGGTCGGATGTGGCATGGTCAGAGGCGCCACTGTCAAACATTTTCAATGATGTATGTTGTGGAGAGTTTGCCATGGACACGTTAACAGTTGGGTTCGTTGGAGCTTGAGCCAAAGCAAGATTATTTTGTTGTAAGAACCGTGCAAACTTTCGACAATCCTTGGTTTCATGACCGGAATGTTGCAAAATTGACAGAAAAAATTGTTACGATTAGTTCTAAAATGTGAAGATTGACCATTATTCCCATTATTAGTGTTTCGTGGGCCAAAGGTGTACCTGGTTTGGTTTCTGGTAGTTGTATATGGCCTTTGTGTGTTTCGGCCTGCTTGAGATTGTGTTTGGCTGCTCCTTTGGGTGAAGTTAACAGTAGTGAGCTGCTCAATAGGTTTGGCCTCCAACAAGGACCTCTCATGATCAACCAACTTTTCATAGGGATCAGAGAATGCAATGGTGGTGTCTCGAGTCTGTAGGGCCGAGCAATCTCCTTATAGTCTCACCGAGGTGAGCGAGAATGTGAACGGTGAGGTCGTCATCATCGATTGGTTTCTGCGCCAAGGCCAATTCATCCGCAATAGCCTTCATTTCATGGAAATAATCAGCAACGGGTCGGCTTCCTTTGTTGGTTGTGGCGAGTTTGGTCCGCAGGGATATGATCCTGGACCGAGAGACGCTCGCATAGCTTTCTGTTAGACGGGTAAAGAGTTGGCGAGACGTTTGGGCAGAGGAAACGAGTGGCTGGATAGTGTCGGAGCAGCTACCAAGCAGTGCACCAAGGAGCATTGATCCTGGCGGTACCAGGTACGGTATTTTGGGTTGGGTTTACCCTCCAGGTCCTTCGGTGGTGGTTCGGTTGAGCCGTCGACGAACTGTTCAAGTTCGAGTCCGGTGAGAGTGGAGAGTACCTGCTTTCGCCAGGATGGGAAGTTGTTTGCGGTTAGCCGGATGGGAAAATTGGTGGTGGTGGAGAGTTGAATGATGGTGGTGGAGGTGGCCATGTGTGGCGGCAGTAGGGTGATGGATCGAAAAGAACTATGGAGAGTTTGGTATGCTCTGATACCATATAATAGGAGAATTGTTTGTACATATTATTCACAGAATACAAGCCTATAAATAGAGGCTATACAACAAAGGAAGAAGAGGAATACAAGGAGAAGATGATTAAACTAAATATAGAAAATATATAAATATAAAAGCATAGGCTAGGATAAAGGAGACTGATGAGAGAGGCTTGACTTTAGACATTTGATTAGGTATTCCTTATAATATAAATATCCCACATATAGTATTTATAAAAGATTCTTTTGTATAGACTTGTAGAGTTGATGTATTCATCAATACCTGTTAGATATCATGTATTTTGAAAGGTTTCTTGTTTCATCAATGAATGTTGATAGACAACATGTTTTTTGGTTCTGAATCTGCTAGAATATTTGAACAATATGGAGGCAACGTCATCGACCATCGATAAGGACGGTTGGCTTCATACAGGAGACATTGTTTATTTTGACCAAGATGGGTATTTGTATATAGTTGATCACGTTAAAGAGATGATAAAGTACAAAGGGTTTCAGGTAATCAAATAAATGAAAGGCTTTACTACAAAAGAGAGTAAAATTGGTTACTTTATATGAATAATATATTGAGCCTGCAGATTGCTCCGGCTGATTTAGAGGATGTGCTAGCATCTCATCCAGCCATTCTTGATGCTGCAGTAACAGGGTGAGTGTGACCAATTTCTTTCGGATTTTATTGTTTGATATGATTAAAAAAAGATGTGGATGATACATAAACTTTAGCAATCTGAAAATAGAACTGCCTACTGTTAATTTTTGCAGAAAAACTCATAATATGTCAAATCCAATATAAACAAAGATTTTCATGCAAATATAAGGCCAATTTTTTTAGTTTTTGTGGTTATCAAACATTTTCTTGGAAAGTGTACTGAATTATTTAAATTTGGAAGTCAAAACATATACTTTTGGACAAGTCAACGGAAATAATCTAATCACATCACAAGAATTTAAAGTTATTTCATTTTCGAGTTGGATTTGTGATATTCTTTTCGGTCTGCGTACTAAACAGAATCAGAGATGAGGAAGCAGGAGAGATTCCAGTGGCTTTTGTGGTGCTGAAGCCCGGAGCTGAAGCGTCTGAGTCTAGCATCATTGACTTTGTAGCCAAAGAGGTCCGAATCAGTATTTGCAATCCAAACAATCTTTATAGTGTTGGCTGTGTGGGTCGGTTCGTTGGTCACGGTGGGTGAATGGGTCATAGCAGGTGTTTTGATGCGGTCAAGTCGACCCACAATCACTTTCTTTATCACCTTTTGATATTTTTGTGTTACTTATGTGCAAAATATGACTGTAAAAACTATATATTCACATAAATAAACAAATTTTTTCTAATATATTGTCAAAATCATTATTTGCATTCTGAACAATCTCATAATGCTGGCTGCAAGTCATATGGGTGGCAAAATGGGCGTGCGGGTGGGTAAATGGGTCAAAGAAGGTATATTTCGGGTCAAGCCAACCCACAATCACTTTTTATCCAATTCTATATATATTTAACGCTATTAAAAACTATGATTGTAAAAAGTATATTTTCACAAAACCTTTTCTTAAAAAAACTAAAGCTATATAAAAGAGGTTTCTTGGTATTTGAATGTCTTTCAACCCGTTTGACCCATCTAATCTATTTCATTTTCAGTATAAATTCTTTACCTTAGCCCATTTATACACTTCATCATCTAAATCACTAATGTTTTTTGAGTCATTCGATGCTTATTATCGGCAATGTGACAGGTGGCACCCTACAAGAAGGTGCGAAGAGTGATGTTCACTAACATGATACCAAGGTCTGCAGCAGGAAAGATTTTGAGGAGGCAATTGAAGGACCCGTTAGATTCAAGACTTTAATATGTTCTTATCATTCTCGGTTCAACAACCCGACGCCAGTTTTAAGTAGCAATAAACACTTGGAAAGATTACATTATTAACTGGTAACTTGTTCTAGCTTGTGCAGCATATTTTATTTAACATAATACATTCTTTTAAGAGCTCACTCGAGGCATGGGTTTGAGTCATGACAGTTTTAAAATTCATTGAATTGTTAATCGTTACACGTTTACATTTATCTTATTTTGACGATGTTAATTATAAAATGTAATATTATACACTGTCATCTAAATATACATTATGCATATTAATCACCATGGAACAGCCTCTCTCGTCATACAGTAAATGAGATGATCGATAAAGCCTTGTGATAAGATCGATTTAGTTAAAATATAAACTCCACAAATCAAATACAATATCACCAAAACAAAGACATAAAATCGGCAAGCGTAATTAATAAACCGATAAAATAAATACAAACAAACTAGAAAAAGCGTCAACAACAAGATTGACAAATTCAAATACAAATCCTGTTACATTATCAACAAAGTCGAATGCAAAAATACGTAATCAGTAAGTCTACTACAAGATCATTGAACACAAATGAAATATGTTGAAGAAAAAGAATGGACACCACCCAAGTTTTGTAAAATTAAAAAAAATAAGAGTTTCTATAAAAATGAAACTTTTTTTAGAACAAAATAAATTCATTAAAGGTTTTTGTAAAACTAATTCAAAGTTTATAAATATTTTAACAAAATACTTTCAAGTATTCAAATTAATTGGTTAATGATTTTTCTGTTAGGGGGTAGGGGCGCTCCACTAGTGATGGAGTTCTATCACTCACAACATCCAATCAAGTTCCGCCACCTCATCGAGCTTTATTCCATCACTAGTAATGGATTTTAGTAGAAATGTCATCACTCACCACACCCAACAATTTCCCTCACAACCCAACAATTTCACGCGTGATAGTGGCCACACGTTGTGGGAATGAGCGGTGGTGGTGTATCACGTGGTTCCACGCGTGATACTTCCTTCACAATGGAGCGCCTTAGAGTAAGTCTTCTATGTTTATTACAAACACTTTTTTCTCATTTTCAGAATTTGTCACAGCAGCTACAACAAGAAAAATGCACACAGAAAAAATACAATACAAAGTGACAACCACCCTTTGATTCCTTTTTCGATTATGTATGTTAAATTGTTAATACCAAATATCGGTTATATCAGTTGCACACAATTCTACCAAATTCAAGTGACAGTTCAAAACTGCATCACATTTAAACCTCTTAGATCAATCATGCTTGACTAGAACTACTAATATTTAACTGGTATCAAGTGGAAGGAACTTTTGATGATCCTGTGCAGGATTTCATTTATGAATATATATCTTATATTACATATTTCCATGGAATACACAAATGGAATGGATTACATGCATATGGATTACAACACTCTTAATTAACTCTTGACTAAAAATCAAGCTTTTGTAGCTTCAAGTGGAGCTGAGGCCTTACTGGCTGCAATTTGTTCAAACAAATCTCGGATCTTCAACCCGACGATGGTTTGAAACAAACCAGTGCCATTGTTGCTACCAGGGAAGTCAGCATGTTTCAACATTTGTTGGGTGATTTCACCGTAAAATTTCGTTGAAATGTTGCTCAAATGGCTTTCAACATAGATGAGTTCATCTAATCTGTCAAACTGTCCATCCATCTCCAACACAGAAACCTGCAAAGAAGTGAATCTTCATGTCAAAACTTGCTTATTTTAGAAATGTATTTTTGGTTGCATGTATGGTGCAGATTGAGTTACCTCATGGCCGAAATAAGTGTCTGGACCATAGGCAAATTTGATGCCAGGATAGGAGCAAGTGAGCTTTCTTCCACATGGGATCCATGAAACGGTGGAACCTTCATCGAATAAGTAAACCGGGTTGAAGTATTTAACGCCTTCCTTCATGATTAGCTTCACTCTCAACACTTTCCCCTCGTTGTCATCGGGGATTAGACGAGTAGGCAACACTTCAATAACTGCATCTGCATATTGCTTTTGTGGATCTGCATTTGTTATCATCATGTCATCCATTGGCGTAGCTTAGTGGGGGGCCGGGGGGGCGCCCAACCCCCCCGAAATTTTCGCTCAGTAGTGTCCGGCATGTAGTTTTCATATAGAATTTTTTAGGTATATACGTTTTCGACCCCCCGGTTTTATAATTTTTATGGTATAATTTTAGGTTCGGTGACTTCCGACCCCGGTCGGAAATCTCAAGCTTCGCCACTTATGTCAGCATTACATAGTATAAACATTAAACAAGTCAAACGGGTTAAACATGTTAATTTTACCATCTCTAGCTAGTCACATAGCTTGCAAGAAGTAATATAATCTGGTTAGATGTTAATTCTGAATTGGGATTTTTAGAAAATTACCAATGTAAGCATCAAAATCTGGTTTTCTGGCCTCAATGCTAGCTTTAATGCTTTCAAGACTGTGTCCTCTCTCTGCCATATCTCTCTACAGTTCAGAGATAAGAGTCATTTCGGTCAAGACATTTTTCGTTCTTGTAGATTTAATGCTTTAAGTTATGTATATATGTGTTTGTATTTATGTATCTATTGATTCATGTATATATATCGACCATGTTCAATATAAAGTAATTTAACTAGAAAACTACAAGAACACATAAACATTACATGTCTTAAATAGCCGGTTTGCACTTGATACCTGAATTTTCCATGCAAATTTAACCTCATTACTTATGTCCAAGTAAATACTGAAGTCCAGGAGGTCTCTTACTCTCTGATCATACCTACATTATATATTCAAAAACGTACGATCATCGTAAGCTAAGCATCGACCATAACCATGTCAAATACTCAAATCGATCTTATGCATCTTCGGTTAAATTGCATGAGGATAAGCATGAAATATGGGACTAGAATAATTATTTATACCTAGTGATATCCAGCCACCAGCCAGATCTTTGCATCTTCTAAGTATGAATTTGAATCTTTTCAAACATATGTATATGATTGAATTTATTTTGTTTTTACCATGTTTTTAGCCCAACTAGTAGCTTCCTTAGGGGCCTAAAGCAGAATCTAAAGTCGGGACCCTTGGAACATGATAATCCACATATTTTGTATACGATTTGTAAAAGATATGGACAAATACTTTATACGATTTGTAAAAGACAATCAAAAGAATGAAAGTTGAGGGAGTTGTGATCAAACAGGAAGATTCAAATGCAAATCACACACCTAGCAAATTGTGGTCTGGCTGAAATTTTTTTAATGATAGATTTAAACAAGTCACAAGCCAGTGAACTTGGGGGACCAAATTTGACAAGTTGGTTAAGTTTCTTAATTATGTTATTTTAGTATGGTAATGTTTTGGCTAGCAAATATGTTAGGGTAGTCTATAATGTTGTGAGTATTGGTTCTCAAGTTTTGATTTATTTTCCATAATTATAATAAAGTTGTGAGTTGGCCAAATTACCGTGTGCTTATATTGATCCTGGTCACTTTTGCGACTTGAATTAGTATCAAAGCTTGGTGTCAACGGTTTTGAGAGTCATTTTCCAAGATAGGAGATAAACCCTTTTAGCTAAGGGGTGGCAACAGTCATTATAGGTTTCTTGGTGATCGAGTAGCAACATAAGCCGGTGATCAAGAAGTCGTTGAGAAGCCACAAGATCGATCAAAGTTTGTGTCACCATTGTTGGTTTTGATTTCAAGATGGAAATCAACCTCGAGTAGAGGTTCAAAGGACTGCATCCCGAACACGCAACATCAATATATGTATATCGAGTTATGGTGTACCTAAGTTGAAGACAAAGATGGCGAGCTTGGAATTGAAGACCTACCTGCATGTTTCGAGTCGGAAATTAGGGGGTGATTTTGGGCGTAGTTCCCGACTAAAATCAAGCCAGTTTGGGTTGGGTTGTATGGATCCACAAAGCGACGGATAATGATAGGTTTAACAAGTCACAAGTTGGTGAGCTTGGGGGACCAAATTGGACAAGTTGGTTAAATTTTATTGGTTAAATTTCCTAGTACGGTTAGTATATATTATGTAATAATTAGTATATATGGTAATGTCTGTACTAGCAAGTTACGGCTAGTATATATTGGATGTATGAGTTTACGATGTACGTGAGTATTGGTTTTTAAGTTTTAAGTTATTTTCCTTGATTATAATAAAGTTGGAAGTTAGAAAAAAAAATTTGTGTTTATACCTATTCTGGTCGATTCGGGACTTGATAGATCAGCCGCGCCACCAGATGTAAAGAAATTTTGAAAACGAGACACAAAATAAAACCAGGTGACAAATTTTCTGCAAAATATATATGTTGTGTTGCATTGGCATTTGGTCGGGTTTATTTATGCACACATGACATCAAAATATAATGTTTTTCTCAGCGGACATTATTCAAACTACAATTTATGGCGTCACTATGATGATGATCTTCAAGAAAACTGTTCATGTTACCACAATTAAACCAACTAGACTTATCATAGAGTGATTAATATTTACTCAACAAAGATGAAAGAATAAAAAAAAACGAACACAATTTGTATCATAGACCACTTGTTTAAGTTTTTTTTCTTTCTCAAAGATAGTCAAGATTCAATTATTTAGTAAGGTTAGAAATGTAAAGTAAAAGCCAAATAAATATAATAATTAAAAAATTATCTTCAACATGGCCCATTAATACCAAAAAGATATCACAAAATTCTCAGCCATACAAATGTGCATCCACATGAGCCACCTTTTAGATATCTTCTTCCTATCCTCCAAAAACAAACACACATCACACACTTCCTATACATTCAATATTCAACAATGAAACACCATCAAACTTACTGAAATCTAACTAACATTATCACTAATGCACCAAAACTCATCAAACATTTTAGGGTTATGCATGGGTCGGTTTTATCAGTTATTTCAGTTAACTGGTTCGGTTTATTAGCTGGCTCTTGCTATGCAAACTACTAACCAAAATCCTAACTATAACAAATGAAAAAGATGCTTACATTGGATGCAAACCTTCAATAACAAGAATCTTGGGAGGTTTAATGAGCTCAGGAGGGTCCAAAAGCCCAGAAACATGATTATAAATAGGCTTATCAACAGCCACACCATCTTTAAGAGCCTTAACCTGTTCATACATAAGATCAAAGTCATTGGCTCTTGGGTCAAGTGCAGTCACACCCTTTTCTTTCCTTCCAGTTCTATCCAATGAATGATAATCATCTAAACATATCACAGTGGTTGTGTCACTTATGAGTGTGTTTGAGTCAGGGTTACCACCCTTTGGTGGTGAAGCTGCACCACCAAACACACTGGTTAACCTTCTCATGAAGGTGCTTTTTCCACACCCAGAATCTGCTGCAAGTCCAATCACTATTGTGTCACCTGAGCATGTGATTTTGCTGCCTCTAAACCTGCTGTTATTGGTGTTTTTGCTACTGTTGTTGAAGAGGAAAACTTGTTTTTGTTGAATCCCATGTGGGTTTTTGTGGGCGTTGAGATTGAGCATGATGTGTTGAGAGGTTGGACTGTGTACACTGTGCACACTGCCATTGTTTCTCTCTCTTGGTTTTGAAGTTTTAGAGAGAGAAAGAGGGAGAAAGGTCGGAACTTTTTGGTTTGCAATTCAAGAAATTTTGTGTGGTTATTTTCTTTAAAGGATCAAGGGGTAGCATATCCGTATTCTAAAGACGCAAAACGGAACCAAAAGGTTCATGAGGTCCGCTCACCCGTTATTAGAATTTTTGGATTTTTATATATTAATTCTTGATGAGTTGAATCTTAGTTATAATCAAAAGAAAGAGAATCTTATAATGACCCTGACTAACTTATCACTAGCCTATTTGTATTCTAAAGACGCAAAGCGTAACCAAAAGGGTTTAAGAGGTCCGTTAACCTAGCCATCAGAATTTTTGGATTTTTTTATATAAATTCTTGATGAGTTGGAGTCTTAGTTGTTACTACAAAGCTTTAGGAGTATTTCAGTAATTTGTCACTCTAGAATTAAGTTATGGAAGATAATGAAGTAGATTGAGATTATAGAACATGGGCATGGATGGTTATTTGGCGTGCAACGTGACATCATCTTATTGGCTGGTTAAAGATGAGGGTGTGGAGGGGATTATTTTCTTCAATATATTAAACTTCTGTTTAGCTTACATATTTAAGTATTAATAAAATAAATAAGACATCAATACTTAAAATTGTGTTTGAAATGGAAAGTTATGAGTTACAATTGTTGAGTTACTGCTTATTAGTTATCATGCTTCAGGCCAGTTCAGAGCAAATGCCGGGTACACGGACGCTTTAGGCCCAAATTTAAATAGGGCTCGAAAAATATATATATATATTTAAAAAATCTGTATGTTTCTAAAAAAACTTAAAGGGCTGGATTTATGAACCAAAAACGTTAAAGCCTAACAATTTTTGCCAATAAATTCAGAAGCTCAATTGTTTTAGTGTGTTATGGATAAATGACTTGGCCGTTGATGAGTAACCGCTAATGGTGGGTTACCACTGACTTGTTATTGTTGTTCGGTTAATGTTGAACGGTTACAAACCAATGTCATGGTATGTATATGACAGTTTTGATTAAACTGATAAATCCATTTTAATGAACTAAGAGGTCTAATTTATAACTAACTTGAAGTAAAGAGGGTTATTATGGAAATGACTTTTGATATTGGATTACCATTTACCAACCCACATAATTCACATCCTATGAAAAAATTCATACTCAGAAGTCAGAACTAAGTTGACGTCGATGGCACTTGATTCCACACTAGGCCCTTCAAAAATAGAATCGTGTTGGACACTTGGGCCACCATTCAAACTTTGGGTTGTATTAAGCAGACAGTGGCACAGGCCCACCATATCTTAATCACGCATCCACCACTGTTGATGAATTAGTTTTGTTAGAATAACTAGGGTCATAGTTATCTGTGTGTTGTGCAGATACATGGTTGGAATTCAGAACGTATAGCCTATGATGCACGGGGACGCCGATTGAGAGGGAGTACCCGTCCCGGGACGCTTTGGATACGGAAACATTATGCGGACGCCATGGGGACGAATCCAAAATGTTTACGCGTTAATAGGGACGGCTCCAAATCATTTCGGGGACGTTTCTATTTATTTTTAGGGGTTTAACCCTTTCAAATTCCAAAAACAACTGTCGGCCTTTCATGCGTCAATATAACATCGCGATCAACAGTCTTCGCTTCTCAATTCATCAATCATCATCTCTTTCATCAATCATCATCGATTATAGCTTCTTAAAAAACACAAGGATCATCATCTACATCAATAGAAAAACCTCCATTATGGGACTATGTGACTAAATTTGAAAAGTAAGGTGCAGGAGGAGTAACTTGGAAATTTAAGTGCAACATTTGAAGTGAAACAGACAAGGATCATATTCAAGGATTAATTAATTACCTAAATGGTTATGCTATTTGTTTCGTAACTTGGCTCTTAACATTAAAATAATCAGAAAAAGTAAAACTATATAGTAAATAACAAAGGTAAAAAAGGTAAATATATATACATAACAAAGGTAAACGAAAGAGAAAACGATAGAAACTCGGTCACTTTCAGTGCACTCGTTATACCAAAGAAAAAGAAAATTTAAAAACTATGTTCAAAAGGATATCGACGCGTTCCTTAAAAAACTAAACTAAAAATAAAACCTTCAGCACACTCGTAATAGCACGAAAAATAAAGGTTAAAAATTATGTCTAAACGGTATTAACGTATTCGTAAAAAAGCTATTTAGGGTAGAAAAGAAATATTGTTAAAGTAAAAAAAGAATACAATTGTAACACCTCTAAAACAGGTTGGTAGTTAAAGCAAACAAATTGTTATGAACGGCCAAAATACCGTTAGTGGTAAAAGTGAACCAGATAAACATTAGGATTTAATTCAATAAACCTAGTGTTAAATAAAGAGAAAATAAATGCTCTTAGCAATCATAGTCTTAAAAGGCTCAGGCTACCGAGACTTCAAATTTAAAACGAGTAAGCCGTACCCGGTAACACTCAAAACACAACTTTATTAACTAGTACATTTTTATGTATGCCGTGAGATAAAAATAACTAAGTTATCTAACTTAGTTAGACGTGGAGTTAAATACTAAGAGATAAATGAGTTTTAAGGGAACAAAATACAAACCAAACCTAAGGGACTAATATTGGTTAAGTGTAAAGGTGAAAATATAAAATGGAAAAGAAATAAAAACCCACACACATGTGTGTGAGTCGCACATAGAGAAAGGGAAAAGAAATCTCAAGAAAATGCCAAAATCAATGTATGTTCCGAATAATCCGGATCCAACACGATATCAAACATTCACCAAGGATGGGCGTAATCCAAACTTGATGATATTCAAGAAAAACCGAAAATAAGAGAAACGAGATAAACGATAATAACACGAGAATCACTTTCAAACTTGCATACGATTTTATTACTACGAATAGCAAAACCGTCTAATACAAGTTTTTCACACCTCTCGGTCTCTCTCTCTAAAATGGTGGAGGCTACCAAAGTTCTCTATAAAAGCTTCACCCTAATTATAACATAATGTTCCTTATATACCTAGGGTTTCCCTATGCCCCTCATGGGCTTTTCTGGCCCACATGGCCTATGGCATGCCCAAGTGACCTAAAAAGGTCCAAACCTAATACAAACTAACCCAGTTAATTCCAGTTAGCTACCATAGACCGTTGCGTATATTTGATGCGTCAGTCTCACACTTCTAGGACCTAACAATATCCCCCTAGATTGATGCATCAAATTGTCTTCATAGCATAAATTCAGCAACGTCTTCAACAGAGTCTATGGTTGTCGCTATGTTGTAAGTGTTGTGGAAGTCAGCCTCACACTTCTAGGACCTCACACTTTAACAAACTCTGAGCACCGGGTCTCTTTCTTCTGCTCTTGTGGTTAGCTTCATATTAGGATCTTGATCAGCTTTGCTTGAAACATCTTTGTCAAAAAGAACATGAGAGGAGGAATCTCAGCAACTCTTTTCTTCTTCAATCCTTCTCTTTCAAGCAAGCAGGTTCACAAGTACTTCAAATGTACTATCAGTGTCAGACGATGACTGGTATCTGGTTCTTCTGACTCAGGTACACTTTGTTGTTGTGATGCTTCATGCTTTGTCGACAACTAACAGCATCTCAATTTTCAGCAACCCCTGTTTCTAGATCTAAATAAAGATCTGCACAATTCTCATAAATTTATAAGCAAACATGCTTATGCAACAGAGATAGTACCGTATGAACACTTGGTACATCCAAGTACTTATACTTGGATCAAAATTCAAATTTCTTTCATCTTTTAATGATTAGTCAAATTTTCAAGAACAGTTAATAATTTTTAATAAAGCAAAGAAACGACTCTATTTATTATTATTTTTTTTTTGAATTTTTTTTAATTCATAAAAACAAGACACTATTTTTGGATTTTTGAATTTTCTATTATTTTTTTATTTTTAAATATAAGAATATAAACAGGAACACAAATAAACAAGAAACTAACTCATTAGTTACAAGTATACAATTGCAAGGATCAAGATCGTTTTCAGGCAGACCAATAAACACTTTTCAGTGTGAACTTATTCAGACTGGTCTAAGTGATTGCCAATATGTTTGTCCACTTAACTTTAACGCTCAACTTTCATTTTTCAACTTCGTGATATGCTTAAGGTATTATTATACTATAATACCCGAGCGTCCCATACCATGACATACCCCCGCGATCAAGGTAAGCACAACGATTCATCGTAGCAGGTGAGTATACTGAGATCATCCTTTATCTTTTACAACGTCACACTATTGGTGAACAGATTAGTAAGCAGAGTGACCAATAATATCTGATGAGGGTTAGGCAAATACCTTATATGGTATGTTTGACTTTTCAAGCACATGGAATTTTCTCGTGATGAGATTTCCTTTCTTTTATGATTTTGGCCCTTCTGTTTTGGCTCTTTTAAGGATATCCTTACTGTACCTAGGTCTGCATATATCTAGATGCAACAGAAGCGCAACCCTGATATCCCGGATGACTCATCAGCATAAAGACCCGAAACTTCAAACGTTGGCTATCTATCAACGCAGGATTTAAGACCATGAAATCATACGCCGATGGTATTTTACCCACAAGATACATAGTTCGTTATGTTTATATCACTTAGTATCTTTTAATCACTTTGAGCGTTAAGCCTACCGACATATCACATTAGATCCTAGTTTTTTCAGCTACGACAACTTACATGTGTCAGTCACGTCCTTTATCACTAATATTCATTTCATATCCCATTTGATGCAAAAAGTCTTTTTGGATTTTTCTGTTTTTCAAATGTTTTTTGTATTTTTCCCATTTTTCTCCCCTCAAACAATGCAATATATATAATATATATCTCCCTCTTCCCCTCTAAATTTGTGCGTCACACTTTATGCACAAATTTACCTAATAAATAAAACGTATGTACAAAGTTTTAAACGAAAGAAAAGGAAAATATTTTGTTGTTTTTACTTAACCGTTCCGTCATTAGATTAAAGACTAATCAATTTCAAAATTAAAGCACGAAATTTAAATTTGTATCTTTTCACTGATCTTTTCTTACCTCATCTCCTCCAAAGGAAACATCGCACTCATAAAAAAATTTGAACTTTTTGCAACAGTGAGATGTTATCCGGTATGTCCTTGGAACAACCGCTATCAACATTCCAAAGATTGTCAACAGCTCCTCCTTGGTTGTTCCTAAAAAATAAGGAGATTAGTAAGACAGTGGGACCTAGGCCACCGTGGTCCTGGGTTTCCCTGAAGCATCAAAATAAGACACTTCTTTCAGACATAAGTCCCCTTTTGTTTCGAGGATTAGTGATGTTGCTGCCGCTTTGGATTTGGGTTTCCAAATCTATTTCATTTTAACAAATGCGTTTGTTACCTTCGATTGAGCAACTTTGGCTATTTCAGGTTTATTCGTTTTAGAAACAAATTTTGTTTCTGAACAGCCTTGCGTTTGTTTTTTGCAACGTTCCAATCCCCATCAGATGGTTTAACCTTGGGATTCACATTCTTCATTGCCTTAGGTGATGAACTTTCATCGGCTTGGAATGATTGTTATTCTTTGTGTAATCCTCTGACTTTGAGCATGATCGGAAACATTGGGACTATGTGTGCAGTTTCGAGCAATGTGACCAGGAATGCCGCAATTGAAGCATGTTGGTCTCTTCACGTATAAGGCATTCTGATCAGCATGTGTAGCTCTTGCAGGCCCTGAAGGATGAACTGATCCCTTCTGTGCTTGATTTCCTTGCACGTTTCTTGCAGACGAAGATGAATTTGGATGTTTGTACTTGTCGTTTGCAAGGGCCTTTTGTGGTGGAGATTTCTTTTGATCCTTCTTATTTGGCTTAGACTGCAAGTTTTGTTCGGAAATCTCACCAGACTTTCCAAAGCTTTGTTAGCACAGTCAAATATATATTTCTCACATTTGCCATTACTGACTGGCTTAACAAAGGCATTCTTTACATCATGAGCCTTTTTAGGACAATTGCTGCCGTTGATGATCCCGGAGAGCGATATTGTCTTTGACGTTTAGACCTTTTCTTTCCTTGTCTCTGATCTGCTTGTCTCGGCTTTTGTTGCATGATCTAAACCTTTTCTTCACAAGCAGAAGGTTCAGATTGTTCAGTTTGCACACACTTGGAGCCTTGTTCACATCAGCTCTCTCTTCATCAGCTTTGATAGAATCGAAGAGTCCTGGTTTATCAGATGAAAGACAAGACACTCCAGCTGAATCATTAGAAAAGTCAACAGCACCAGATGGTTCTCGTGTGTCTGACGTATAATCACTGGGTTTGTCGTACACCACATGTTGTGCTCTCTTAATTTCTTTGTCGGTTTCAGGAACTGTCGTTTAGTTGTGATTATACGGTGGGGCAACCTGATTGAATCCCAACCCCTTCCCCTTGTACTCCTTATATGCCAGTTGCACATTGCACACGTCTTGAACGAGCTTGCTGGATGTATCAAACTTCTTTATATTAACTTCGTTTTGTTGATATTTTCCAGCAAGAAGTCATGGCTCAACTCTTACCAAGTCGCATTCCATGGTTTTTGAATGTAATTTGGTTTTGTAATCATGGACCCAACATTTCTGTTGATTTAAGTCCAGGTGAAGCTAAGCTATGTCTTTATTTTGTGCTTCAACCTTTTCTGTGAGTAACATGTTACTTTGTCAAAGGCCGAGGCACTGAGCATTGCATTATTGTAATCATTAGCCATTTTGGAATTAAGTGCCCTGAGTTAAGCAACCTTATTCCTGCAAGGTTCAGTGCACAAAGGTAGTTGACTGTGTCAATGAGCGATCTTGGTTTGTCAGCTTGAGTTTGGGCTTGAGGTAGAGTTGGGGTGTTGGGCTGCTGATTGTTGCTTGCTGGGCTTGAGGTTTCTGTTCGGCCACTTCTTCAGGATGAGATTCCTTTGATTATGCGTATAACTCTTGGTTTAAGTGTAAATGTTCCCACAACCAAGATACAAAGGAGTCTTTGTTATCACCCAAAAAGGAATTCATCTCATTCCTTACTTCCTCTTTTCGGCACCCATGTTCAAGCAAGCGCATCACTATTCCACGACAGGATCAACATTATAGTTTCCATAAACTCATTCAGCTTTTCCTTCACTTGATCCCACAAGTTTGGGTTTTGATTATGTGCCTGGGGTGCAGTGCTGTTAAAGGATGCTTTGATCAGTGGGCTAAAGACAATGTTCGGATTTGCATTCGGTTTTGGATTACATATTGGGCTGAAAACTATGTTCGAGTACTGAGCTTGGGCTGTAAACATCTTCGGATAATCGAAAGCGTACCGGTAAAAACGTTAAAAATGTCTGAAAACTGTTTTTTACCAAAATAGATCGTTAGACTCGTCTCGAAATTACGAATCCAATGATATATAAAGTCAAAGATCTTTTCCAGAATTTTCTATGCACGAAAACGTTTACTACCGAGTACGTCAGCTGTTAAAATTCCACCTCAGCAATTCGGAACAGTAACTCGAATTGGAATAGTATCTCGAACTCGGAACACTACTTTATCCGAGATGGTATTCGAATTGGCAGATGATGATCCGAGATGCAACAGTATTGATTCGAGATGGAATCCGAGATACAAGTAACGATTCGAGATGGAATATGAGATGCAAGCAATGATCTGAGATGGTATCCGAGTTGATTCGATTTTTCAACAGATGGTATCCGAGATGATTCAAGTCTTCAACAGATGATCCGAGATGGTATCCGTGATGATTCGAGTCTTTAGCAGATGATCCAAGATATTCAAGCAGATGATCCGAGTTCGTTCGAGATGATCTGAAATGCAACAGAAAAATAGCAGAAACTCCAAAACAGCAGCATGTGCAATCCGAAACAGTGTGATATCAGATCTGAGCTTGGAAACAGGTTCAAACAGGCTCTGATACCCATTGTAAGTCCCGATTAATCTTAATCCAACAACGATATCAAACAATCACCAAGGATGGGCGGGATCCAAACTTGATGATAATCAAGAAAAACCGAAAATAAGAGAAACGAGATGAATGAGAATAACACGAGAATCACTATAAACTTGCATACTATTCTATGACTACGAATAGCAAAACCATCTGATACAAGTTCTTCACACCTCTCGGTCTCCCTCTAGAATGGTGGAGGCTACCAAAGTTCTCTCTAAAAGCTACACCCTAATTATGACATAATGTTCCTTATATACCTAGGGTTTGCCTATGCCTCTCATGGGCTTGCCTGGCCCACATGGCCTATGGCATGCCCAAGTGACCTAAAAAGGTCCAAACCTAATACAAACTCAGTTAATCCCGGTTAGCTACCATAGACCGTTGCATATATTTGATGCGTTAGTCTCACACTTCTAGGACCTAACAATCAAAAAATGATTCAACATATAATCGATGCAAGATCTTAAATTCGCGATCTTCTACACTTACCAAGCATAAGGTATGTTGTATAACTTGATTTGGTGAATTTCATATGAAGAAGAACTTGAAGCTGACAACCTTGAGTTCAATATTATTGTTAGTATGACGAAATTGATGATGTTTTGATGTTCTAACCAACATACTTGCTTGTATGAGTAATATACTTGAACAATTTAATGATTGATTAAGTGTTCATATATGACTTGAAATGGATTTTGATGATATGATGAAATTAAGGTAGTAATCGTTGTTATCAACACCATGTTTAATAGTTTGTGTGAAGAACTTGAATAGTTTAGATGCTGGGATGAATGAACTTATTGAGATTGAAAGAAACATGGCAATGTTTGTTAGTAAATTTGGCTAAAATGGTGGACTAAAAATGACACCAAGCGTTTGATAAAATGCTTAAATGAGTTCTACTAAATTTGTTAGTGCATAAATATGTCAATTTGCGGTTTGACCTTTTTGAAGTCAAACTGATCTATAATAGAATTGAAGGTGAAATATGGTATAAAAAGTCCATAAGGGTGATAGTCATAGCATCGATAACTAATCTAACCATCTTGTGGGTATTGTATTATAGTTTGCTCTTGACAAGCTAGGTGAGAGCTTGGAAAGGAATTGGTCAACCGGGTCAAAGACGCGGAAAGCATGATCAGATGCAAAGTAAGTAAAACTTCGACCTCCTGATTAGGATCTTTGTTTCTAAATGAGAAGTAGACGGTTAAAGTCAATGATTTGTTAAAGCTGATACCCTATGGTGTAAACCATAACGGGTCAAATGGGTAAAATAACAAGTAATCACATTTAGGTGATTAACGTAAGGAATTTAAAAAAAACACTTGCTGACGCGATCCAAATGGGCCGAGCAAGTTAAAAAATGAGTTTTTGGTGATAAACCAATAAACTTTCAAAATATAACTTTCTGACGCGAACCAAATGGGTTGAACAAGTAAAAATGTCTTTTTGATCATAAACCAATAAACTTTCAAAATATGACTTCTGACCCGAATCGATCGGTCGAACATGTAAAAATGAATTTTTGGTGATAAACCGACTTTCTGATGTGAACCGAATGGGTTGAACAAGTAAATATGAGTTTTTGGTAATAAACCAATAAACTTTCAAAATATCACTTTTTGACGTGAACCGAATTGGTCGAATAAGTAAAAATGAGTTTTTTTGTGATAAACCAATAAACTTTCAAAATAAGACTTGCTGACGTGAACCAAACGGGTCAAACAAGTAAAAAAGTGAATTTTTGTAATAAACACTTGCTGATGTGAACCAAACGGCTCAAACAAGGAAAAAAGTGAATTTTGGTGATAAACACTTGCTGACGCAAACCAAATGGGTGAAAGTAAAAATGAGTTTGATGATAAACCATATAAAGATTAATTTAGATGTAAAAAAAGGCGAACCAAGAATGGTTAAAAGGACAAATGGGTCATGCGGTCAAATGGTGATCGTCATTTGAACCCGGTATTTAATGTTTAATTTTATTAAGTTTCATGGTTATATGTAAGCATAATGTATGGGCATGCATTGCCACGAATTGGAAAGAAATAACCATCGCAAGGTATGGATAACGAGTTAATGGTTTTGGCTCGTGCCAGGTATGTATAAAAGGTTATGCTTTCGGTAGGAGCTTATGACTCGACTAGAGAGAGGTGGGTCAAATTTGGCTAATAGGTTAACACAAGTGAAATGCCTTTAGCATTTTGTGTAAAACAGTCATTCGAGCCAAAGCATGTCCATTATGCGGAAATGGATTAAATTAATTTATGTCACTTAAGGGTCAATGTGGTAAATGTCTTATCGGAGGGTAAAATTGGAATATAAAGGTTTTCCTAAATAACCCACTACAAACGAAGCTGTGGTGGAAAATATAATGAAAATCTTAATAAGAAAGTAGAAGGCATGACCTAGAATGCAAATGCCTCCTAACGAGTCGGTTGGATAATTAACTTCAAACCGTAAGAGTGATTAGAAGAGAAAACACGTTTTCAGCTGACACTGCTGGGTGAAAACCTGACATGGCCGGATGAAGGTGCTAAAAAAAGACATGTTTCAGTTGACACGGCCGGGTTGAAACCTGATTCGGCCAGGTAAGGAGGTTGATACAAAGAAAAAATTGCGCTTAATGTTTTCGTTCAAATGATTCGATTACTAGCTGTTTGACCGTATAACTTAAACACTAATTGTTTTTGGTGTTTATGACAGACTTTCACTAAGGCGGGGAACCGGACGGACGAACGACCAAACACTCCTAAACCACCATTTTCTCGGGAACATCCATTCGGGATAATTAAAACATGATCATGCGTGCCAAAAGCTTTCGGGTTTAAAAGCTTCAGTGTCGTATAATCCAGATGAAGTCTAATAATTCGTTTTGTCGGTTCGTCTGGGTTATTGGTTAACCCAGGCGAGTAAGTTAGTTATAAAAAAATAAAAAATCTGGAACTTATTATCCATATTTATTAACATAATTACTTAAACGGGTTAAAGTGTTACAACAATGATTAAACTACATGGGTGGAAACGAAAATTTACACTAAACGACGAAATATATTAAAGGATAAAAAAGTCACTATTGAATTGTCTAAGTAAATTACGATTTTGGTCCATGTGATTATGTCACTTCTACTCTTTTAGCCTAAAAATGAATCTTTTAACATCTGTATTCCCAATGTTATTTTATTTAACTATTTTGACACTTGCCACTAACCCCTCCATTTATTTCATTTCATCAAACCATATATAAGCTCTTTAACCAAAAAAAAAAACCCTCGTATGTGATCCATCTTCATCTTCTTCATTTCAGCTTCCCCAAACCCTAATGCCACCATTGTTATGCAATGTCTACCATCCATAATTCAACCTAAAAGAATATGTTAATAGCAGTTAACAATCAAAAAGAGGAATAAAAAAAACAACTAAATACATATACTAATTGAACAATCATCAATTACAGGATTTAGAAACTAATCAACAGTGTGAAATTTACAACAATCAAATACAAACTCCATTATACATGTAATCAGTAAATCTCACAATCCTTCGGAAATTAAAACCTAGAAAGTACAATAGCATTAGACATTCATGAATAAGCGGGAATTAGTACTTACAGCTTAGAAAAATGAAGCTCATTCTGTGGATTAATTAGCAATGGTGATCCAGAGATTTTTTATTCCGTTCCATCCTTTATGATTCTGTTCTTTACCCATTGCTCTTACCATCACTGACATTATGGTGTCTAACCCTGATGGTGGCGGTGCGGCATTCGCGACTCTATTGGCGGTAAGTGCGGTGGTGATGACTTTAGGGTTTGTGAATGCTCAATGAAGAAGATGAAGATGAGAATGATGTAGATGGATTTTTTTTTGTTAAAGAGTTCATTACAAGTGGTTTGGTGAATTGATATAAATGTCTCTCGTGTGAGAGGCATATGATTAGTTTTTAAGCAAATAAATGAACAGGTTAGTGACAAAGACCAAAATAGTTAGATAAAATAACATTTCGAAATACATGTCAAAAGATTCCATTTTATACTAACAATGTAAAAGTGACATAAACACAAACACTAAAATCATAATGAACTTTATTTATCTTCTTAAACATCTAACATTATCTGATTCTAGAAAATCAAAATCATAAAAGAAAAATTAGATTTCTATAATATATAATATTGAAATACTAATTCTCTATTTCTAATCTCTTTCAGTTTGGTATTAGCCACCATAAATTATTCGTATCGAAACTCATCATATACACTCCCGATTCTCCATTTATAAGTATGGTTGATGAATGTATTTTTTATCTTAATTTTTTTAATCTGAAATAAATCATTTATTTGTTTTGAAATAAAATATGTGATCAGTGTCTTCTGTATATCAACAGTGACGGATCTAGAAAATCTTTATAGGGGCAACATTTCCTATAAAATGGGTAACGAAATCGAAAAAATGTCAAAATTTTTCGAAAATTTACACTACCGCCGAAGCGTCAAGGGGCAGCAGGGGCTACCCCTAGTAACATGCTAGGTCGCCCCTGTATATCAAACGCATTGATTGTATTAATATATATATATATATATATATATATATATATATATTACTTTGGTGAAACGATGATTCTTTGAAAGGAAAATCAATGTTACACATGGAAGATTGCGAAAAGATTAAAGGTAACACTCCTATTTTTAATAAGGGGAGTTTAAATTGGATGGAATGGTCCCCATGATATAGATTTGATGTAATTTGTAAACCATAAACGTTGGTGTGTTTGTGGTATGAGTTCTAGCTTTTGGCTCCGATTGATTTTTAACTTACTTTCGCTGTCAAAAAGAACTAAAAGATAACTATCTCGTTATAAATATACGTGGATATGATAAATTACGCTTGGAATTAATTGGTGGATTTTGTGACATAGCAAAAGCAACAAGCAAAAATAATATACATAAATTGGGCTATAATTACCAATTTAGTAATTTGCCATGACTTAACTTTCTGCTCAAATCATTTATTATGCATTTTAGTTAAATGTGCTTCTGTTATACTTGGATGATTCTCCTAAACCAGTAAATCTAAGTGGCATGGCCGGCCCCGTAGGGTGTGCGGGATGGACGACGACTCATGCTTAAACCCATCAGAGGCTTAAGTTTTTTTTGTTTTTGTATTAGTTATACACTGTAAAGTTAGAATATATATGTAATATATCAAAAAAATAAATCCTAAAGCACTTTGGTTTGGTGGTCTGAAATCCACTTCAATAATAAGAAGACATGGGTTCTAATCTTGGTGTCCTTAGTTTTGTTTTTCTTTTTGTTTTTATCTATATATATTAAATGCAAATTACATTAATTGACTAATTTTGTCAAGTTACATTAAATGACTAGTGTTGATTCAAATGACATTAATTCATTTTCATATATTTAATTTTTTTATATATAGTTTTTTTAAGAATTTATATTTAAGGGGCCCGTATTTTCTGTTCGCACAGGGCTTAAAGATTTTCGAATATTTTTTAAGACGGCCCTGCTAAGTAGGGCAAGTCTTGGGCTAAGAGAACGAGAACAAAATCTTTTATGAAATTGTTTGGTTGTATTAGTTGTTGGATGGATTATTGTTAAAATTTTTTAAGTGTTATTTCACTCTAGAGGCTCTATGTGTAATATATGTCTCCTTGATGTTGTATAAATGATTTGTGGACGGTGTCTAAAACTATAATACAATACATGTTCGTGTCAATCTGATCAATATGATGAATTATTGTTAAAAAGTTGATGGATTATAATTTTAACTATTTTTTATAAACATTGATGTTATAAATTTCTTAGTTATTTATAAAAACTTATATTAATTTGGTTTTATAAAAGTATTCATGAGTGCTTATAACCAGGTGATGTTTTTTTATTCAACATATCTTCATTTTGCATGTGTTCTGTTGTGTTGTTGAAGCAAGTTTTTCCATTGCTGTTCAAGTTTGATCTTGAAATTGGTGTAAAGGATGGACTATTGAGTATTCATCATTGATTAGAACATGTGTTACAACGGGTTGTTTTTCTTAGGGGTACAAACAAGTCGAGCTACTCGAGTTTGGCTCGAAAAAAAGCTAGAACAAGCGAGCTTAAATGAGCTCGAGCTCAAGCCCGAGCCTAAAAACAAGCTCGTTTAGTAAACGAACCCGGTCCGAGCTTCGCTTATCGAGCTCAAGCTTGCTCGCAAGCCTTAACGAGCTTTATGTTTATATATTTTTTTAATATATTAAACATATATTTAAATAATAATATTTGCCATTTATATAAATATAAAAAATAACTAAATTATATGTATAATAATAATTATAAATAATATAAATTATTAATAAATACTAAAAAATTTCGAGCCCAAGCCAAGCTCGAGCTTTAGAAAAAAAAAGCTCGAATCGAGCCGAGCTCGAGCTTTCATATGTTAAACGACCTCATTATTTGTATAAAATACATATAATTAACGAGAAAAAAAAGCTATGCTAAAATATAAAGATGTATTGCCAAGTTCAATTTGAGAAGTTTTTAAATTATGCAACGAAGTATAACTTAATTATTACAACCAATGTAGTCTAATGCTCAGCTTCGAAGCATTAATAGAAGGTAAACATGTTTCGCTTTATATTACGTGTTTGAGGGTGATACTACTTAGCATGGTTTTTGTAAAATTTATATGAACAAAGTAAAAAAGAACAATAACACCTGATGTAGTGAGTAGTGCAAAACGGCGACAGAAACTTTTGAACCAACCCAGAAATCTCCCAAACCAAACCCTAGATCTCAAGATTATGAGATCTGCAACGTACAACAACAAGACACATCAGATCAGTTAGATCTGTTACAAACTACACACAGAGATTCAAGATCTCTGCAATACTAATGTGATTTCTATAGTGAAATCACTGAAACAACAGAGAAATAACAGAGAGATGACTGAAAAAGAAATCCTAAGAAATATCTCGAAGACTGACTGCTCTTCTCTCTCTTCTTCCTTTTATACACAGGAAAAACACAATATCACATAAGCCCTTGAGATTCTTTCAATGTTACACCTCACACCCTTTACTTTCACCTGCATATTAAATTGACCCTTACCAGCCCAACAAACCAATAACAAATATAACAACTTAATCCAGTAACAAACTGAACAACTAATCAGCGGCCCATGTTTGTAGAATAAAACCACATATATCTAAATGGATTATATCACCAACAGCTTTTGTTTTATGTTCACTTATCGGAAAAGGGACTCTAACCTGCTTGGCCCTATGACATACCTCACAAGGTCCATGTTCAATATTTTTAACATCAACATATTCTTTTAACACAGCTAAGACTTGATCAAACGGATGTCCTAGTCTTACAATGCCACAAATTTGATTTAACACAAGTATTGAAACAAACATTCCATTATTACCATTATCACCCACAAAATATAACCCACTTTCTTGTCTACCAATCACCAGGATTTTCTTTGACTTGGAATCCCGTAATATACAGTTTTCCATATTAAACACTAAATGTATTTGATTATCTCTTGCTAATCTATAAAAGACAACAAGTTTACATTATCCCAGGAACATAGAAAACATCTTTCAAGACAATATCATTTAGTAGTTTTAAGCTACCAATTTTAATAACCTTAACACTAGTTGACCAACCTAAGGATACATCAATGACATCAAACATATCTCTATCATTATTTATCATATGTTGACTAGCACCAGAATCGATTATCCAATTAAAACGACCATCAAAAACCACAGAACTAGAACAACTAACAAAGCTACTAATGTAACAAACTCACCATCCCATATTAGTGTTTTGAGTATCCACAACATTCTTTTCACCCACAAGTTTCAACACTTTGTTATCTGTTCGGACGTAAAAGGCATACCAGAGGTGGACAAATTTGGTTTATTAACAACATTGCTTTTACCTGTTGAATTATTAACTCGCTTCTTGAAACCAGGAGGATACCAACGATTTCAAAACATTTATCTATAGTATGACCTAACATGTTACAGTGGGTACATTTCAGATTAGGGTTTGGTCCCCTGGGTATAAGTTTTTTTGCACTCAAAAACTTGATTGGACTTAGATATGAAAGACACACTTTGTGTTTTTGAACTACTAGAACTAGATAGTCTATGTGACTCATCTCTAGAAACAACAGAATATGCCACTTTGACTGTAGGTAATGGTTCTCTTGTCAAAAGATTAGTTCTCATAGGTTGATAAACATCATCAAGACCCATGAGAAATTGCATTAATTTTATCAAAGTAGAAAAATCATTAAAGTCCTTAGCAGCTTGACAAGAACAAGAGGCAGATGAAGCATAGCATCAAACTGCTTCCACATAGTTGTCAACCTATTATAATATTCAGCAACAGAGCTGCCATTTTGAGAGATGTTATTAGTTTTCTTATATAAATCATAGACAACAAAACCATCCACCTTGTAAAAAGACTCTTTAAGATCATTCCAAACTTCTGAAGCTAATTTAGAAAATACTTGACCAAGAAAAAGTTCTTCAGAAATCGAATTTAACAACCATGTTAACACAACAGAATTACATCTATCCCACTGATTAGCTAAGACCTCATTATCCTTAGACTTCTCAACTTTACCATCAACAAAACCATATTTATTTTTAGCTTCTATGCTAACTTCATAGCACTTGACCAAACAACGTAGTTTTCTGTACCTTTTAGTTTAATACTAACTATTGTTAAACTACTTGAGTCACTTGGATTTATAACGGGTCTCCTATATCCAATTTACTAATCAAGGTCTGTGAGGTGCCTTCACTGTCAGTCATGATAACCACACCAAACAAAAATACCACACAAGAAGAAACAATCAATATATGAGCGGATAACAACAATAATCCTAAGGCAAAGCTGAGTCAGGGGCAAGATTCCAGGTTCATCACTCAAGGTGCCTGGACAAGTCTTTACTCAGGAGCCACAACTGGACACAGATTTAACAAAAAATAAGACAAAACACAGATGTAACAGAGAGACTAACAGACAACTAATATCACTTAATCAAAAAAGACCAGCAACAGATATATACAACAAGACAAGTAAAACCAAACACACAGACAAGTAAATCTCAGCAACAAATATATACAACAGAAAAAAAACAACTAAACAATCAAACCGGTCCTCATTACCCCGGCATCAACTAGATCAACAACAGAAGCAACTAAAGATAAAGTAAGAACGATCTTACAAATTTGCGTTAATCTTCTTTCAAGAAGTTGTGACAACCGTAACCTTCTAGGGTTACAGATCACTAGCAAAGAGCGCACAAACCAAGATGAACACTGGTTAGTTTGCTCCGAAACCTTCTAGGGTTTCAGAGACCAACACAACCTTCAACAATCCAAGATCAAGACGATCTATATCCACAGACAACAGATCAAAAGCCGATTCACTTCCCTAACCCTCCAGGAGTGAACCTAAACACAAATCAACAAACAAATCAAAGATACAGCGGAAAATATCACAGATCAGGAGCGATTTCGCTCTGATACCATGTAAAATTTATATGAACAAAGTAAAAAAGAACAATAACACCTGATGTAGTGGCAAAACGGCGACGGAAAACTTTTATTACTTTGAACCAACCCAGAAATCTCCCAAACCAAACCCTAGATCTCAAGATTATAAGATCTGCAACGTACAACAACAAGACGCATCAGATCAGTTAGATCTGTTACAAACTACACACAGAGATTCAAGATCTCTGCAATACTAATGTGATTTCTATAGTGAAATCACTGAAACAACAGAGAAATACACAGAGAGATGACTGAAGAAGAAACCCTAAGAAATATCTCGAAGACTGACTGTTCTTCTCTCTCTTCTTCCTTTTATACACTGGAAAAACACAATATCACATAAGCCCTTGAGATTCTTTCAATGTTACACCTCGCACCTTTACTTTCACCTGCATATTAAACTGTCCCTTACCGCCCAACAAACCAATAACAAATATAACAACTTGATCCAGTTACAAACTGAATAACTAATCAGCGCCCATGTTTGTAGAATAAAACCACATTATTTCAACAGTTTTATGACCCCGGCGTCTGCAACGCGGGGGTCAACATCAGTATATGTATTGTATTTGTTTTTATGGTTTTCCTCAACGTGTCAGTATAATATTTCGTTGAATATGAAGTTGTGTTTGCAATATATTTTTTTGGTATTGTAATCTATATAGAGTGCAAGTACCGTATCGAATCGAATCAATACCAACCGAACAACAATAGTACTAGTACACATATTCGTTATTATGGTTTTCAATCGATGAAAAACAGGTGTCGATTGGTATGCCGAGGGTCAGTATCATGTAGGTACTACCATGAACAGAGCCAATATTGACCGAAATCTCACCACAAAATGCAGACGTATCCCACTAGTTTAAAATATACATCGGAGTCTCATAACAAAACTAACATAAATGTGAATATTTGTAAATATAAAAAATAATGAGGAAAACAAATTGTGTATATTTTTAAAAAATATTTTTTTTTTGCAAAATGGGGTATATTGGGTAGGTCGAGTAATGATCGACACAAATTGTGAACGGCGCCTGATGTTATGAAAATGACACCCATTCAATATATTGTTAAAGTTAGTTGATGATATGTGGATGAAAAACGTGTATTACCGGATACGTTAATCGGTCCACACTATTGCCTCGATGATAGTGGAGACGTCCCCTCCGTTTGATCCCCCTGGTCAGAGACTAAGGTAAGGGCGAAAGGGCAAAAGACTAACTTAGAGGGACAAGACACAGTAGCCTGGAATTAAAGTCGCACTTGTGGATGCAACTTACCCATACCTTGATCAACTAAGCTACACATTGAGAGCATGATTGACATGTAATTAATCTAGAGTTTGATTTGATATTAAAATATTATATTATCATTATATACTTATTAAAATAGAAAACTAAGCTACACATTTGAGAGCAGATGAGTTGACATGTAATATATATTATCTAGAGTTTAGATTTGATAATTAAAATATTATATTTCATTATTATACTTATTAAAAAATAAGAAAACTAAGTACACATTGAGAGCAGTGAGTTGACATGTAATAGATATTATCTAGAGGTTAGATTGATAATTAAAATATTATATTATCATTATTTACTTTAAAAAATAAGAAAACTCTCATATAAAAATCACAAGGCTCCTAGGCTAGTTTCAAATTAATAATAAAATTGTTAATTTTGTTTCCGGTTTTTCTAACAAAATTGTTTTTTTTTTTCATAATCATATACAAATGATAGCAGCGTCTGATGTGAATACGTGAGTATGATCCCGTTTTAGACTACAAGATATCCATCTTTTTATATCAGTTATTCAATAATTCTATCAGCACCTTGTCTATGTATTTCAATTTTATATTTTCTATCTCAAAAGAAGGACACCCATCTTTTTCTTTCCACCCATCCCATAACCAATTCAAACTGTATCATTAGTGAAGTAATCATCACTCATCTCAATCGCAGTTAAAAAATCACTCATCTCAATTTTGTAACAAAAACACAAGGGTGGTGTTGATTTTGGTAACAAAGTGACACCTAGGCATCTCTTTCGACGCTGATTTCATTTTTCTTCCTGTACCGTGTAGCCTAATAAACCCTAGGAATAGAGTCGCATAGCCCGCAAGTAGCAGCAAGGACCGAGCTTGTGCAAAAATATCCGAAGTTTAATGAAATCAAAATAGAATGTGACCAAGAGACTTTCAAAATAAGCTTAATTTATAATAAAGTATTGAAAACACCTTAAAGGACCAAATTAATGAAATCAAAATAGAATATGACAAAAAGACTTTCAAGATAAGCTCAATTTATAATAAAATATTGAAAACACCTTAAAGGACCAAATAAATTTCGTTAGGGAAAAAGGTTATTTTGCATCATCCATTTCATGGCGAAGGTATAGTATAAGGAAGATATCATAGGCTATGACTTAATCTTGTATTCGTAATGTAATTTGTATTTTTTTTTTATATAAAAGATATATTGAATAAATACAGGAATAATCCTACAAAAATAAGTTATTTTAATTCAAACTTTTGTATGCTTAAACCTTTTACAACACCAAGTTTGTATAATAATTAGTCCCGAATAATAGAGTTAACCAAAATTAAGTATAATATAACTGAAAGAGTCCCAATTAACAAACATAGCTCAAGCCCCAAAACAATAAAATATCCTTTTGCTTTGTGTGTGGACGGCATCGTAAGAAACCGAACGTCACAAAATTGCGATCATCCCAGACTCCCAACGCCCCTGGTGCTATTCCGTTGATCGGTAAAAAAAATTTGACATACCCCTAAATTAATAGGATAACTCCGCCGCTGATCCATTTTCTAATTCTTTAGTCTATCACGCAATTTGTTTCTCAACACCATTATGAAGCTACGTCTACGTAAGATTCCATACGCATGAACCTCATGGTAGCGATGGAAGTGTTGTTTATTGTGCTACAATATTCCAACAGCAGTATAATATTCGGTTCACCCCATCCTGATATCAATTCCATTAAATCCGACCTCTACGATTAGCAATAGACGAACATGAATAGGCAATCGTCTAAAGCATTCATTAAATATGGTAATAAGGAATAACTTTTTAGACCCCTCATACCAAAAAACAATCCATCTCTAGATTGTGTAAACATTATTGGGTTTGTAAAATAAAGCAAACATCGTATGTATATCGGGTGTTCATTAATCCCCTTCTTTTGTTCTTGACTCCTACCTGAGCTAAGCCAAACAAGTAGGCTTCAAAGCCAGATCTTCGTTTTTCATATAGAAAGGAGACCTCTCCTTCTCACGTTAACCCATTTTTTGCTTGATTTCGGATGTCAACTTCTTCAACTGTTGATGCCGCTGACCTACATGGTGATATGCACCAAATGTAACATATAAATTATATTAAATAATTTATTAAAATCAACCCTTTTTAGTATTAATATTGGAAAAAGTGCGTTTCTTTGTATACTTTTGATTTTCATGATTAAAAGAGCTTAAATGTACAAAAGAAACAAATTAACGACAAAAACCAACACAAATACGAAAGAAGAGAAGTTGACACTTCACACCGACCCTCCGAGCTTCACCCCAAGACCAAAACAACGAATCACAAGACAAGCACGGTCCGTGCAACCAATGCATGGGGTCGTGCCTCACTCAAGATTTAAGAAAGAAAAAGACAAAAAGAAGAAGGCAAGAGAGACGGGGCCGTGTCCCATGGACACGGACCATAGTCAACTCCCAGATATGCAAATTTTGGATAGTACAGCAAGTATAAGGGCCACGGGGCCTGTGTCGTTGACACATGAGGCCGTGTAAGCATACGGACTGACACAACTCATTAAATGAACACAGAGAAGAAGGGGCACGAGGCAGTGTAAATTGTTTGTTTCCAACTATAAATAGGGATGCTTGGTTCAATTGCAATTCATACCTTCCAAACCACTTCTCTCACACCTGCCACCACCATCATCCACCACATTCATCCATCGTCCATCTTTAAAGTGTAGTAATCTCGGGATTAAAGATTGACAGTAAGAGTTTTTGTCAAACAAAGGCCATGATTGGCTAATATCTTACATCACTTGGTGAAGACAAATCTTTTATGTATTACTTTTGATTTCCAAGCTTTGGTTAACTTTTTAATTGGGTTTGTATTAATGACTTTAATATCTAGTTTTTTTATATTGAAATTGAACTTTATTCTATCATCTCTTCATGTTTTGTTGATTCACTCATTCGTGTCTTTACGATTTATATAAAGCGTGCCTAATTGCCTGGAAGGGGGTTAGAAGGGTGGTTTGGGTAAAGTTCTTGCCTCGTTCAGTATATAGATCCTGCGAGAACTTGATTCAAGCTTATTAAAACTTCTTTGAGGCAGATAGCATCAAATCGGGGATAGTAAGAACGGCTTGAATCCCTGAAATAAACTAATATTAAAACTTTAAACCAGCTTTGCGGGACTGTATCCATGCTGACTCAGATCAATATGGCAGATGGTAGCGTTGCCTCCAAAAGAGGGACATGACACATTTTGCATTAATAACTTACTTAATTATCTTTCAATATTCCGGCCTTGCGGGACTTATCCCTGCTGACTTAGACCAACATGGCCGAGGATAGCGTTGCCTTCAAAAGATGGACATGCCACTATAACTAAGACAATTTCTTAAAAAATACACAGTGTGAAATTATCAAAGAATACGTAAAAGATAAATCGAAACTAAGTTATTCTGTCTTGTCTATTTATTTGTTTTATTACTTTAGCTTCTTTCTTTATTTTTACTTATTAAAAATCTTTTATCAAAATTTGGTTAGATTAGACGTTGACAATATTCCGGTATTAAAAACTCTTGTGTCCTCGGACGACCTCGTTATCTTACATCACTTACTACGCCAACAATAGGTGTATTTGCACTAACATGTTATAGAGAGTGATACTGTTATATCGTGTTTTACAAATTTAAACCTTGATAAACGAGTAAAAAGTGCTTAAAATATATTAAAAATCATACACCCTCACCTCACTCACATGGTGTGCTTTTCTTTCCTTTTGCTTCCAACGTTCTTTGCACTCAAGTTGCTGTCTTTCATATGGCTTGGAAATTTTTCGTGGCTTTGAGGAAAAATTCTCGTTACTCAAGAAATTGAGTAAGTAAGATCTTCTTTTAGCTTAAAAAGGCTTTCTCAAGTCGACCACTCTAGGTTAAGTGATGTGTAGCTTAATCTAGCTGGTTTTCAGATCGGGGACAACTTTGTCTCTGAATCTGCTCTCATAATATGTACGTAAAAGGATAATCTAGTTTGGTTAATCCTCAATACAACCAATATATGACTATATCGTACAATGAATGTCCAGAGGATACGAAAATTTATAAGATCAAAAGTTGGGGGTGCAAACATCCATTACTTCAATTTGTCTATGGTAAATACGATGGTGTACTTTGTCTATTCATCGGGGCGCAACGCATGTGAGGTAGGGTTGTTCATAAGCTGAGTTGAGTCGAATCGAACGAACCTTTGCTCATGCTTGTCTTGTTTACAAACCTAGCCGAGCTGAGCCGATTGACTCATTTACACCCAAGCCAAATACTGAACGAGCATGTTCTTTATGTGTTTCTTATTGTGTTTAGTCATGTTGCTCCCAGGTTGTTGTAATTTATTTTTAAGACAATATCTTTGTAAGTTATGAAATGAAATGAAATTTGAAATCTTAATATATTGTCATAAATAGTATGTTATGACGTTTTGAACACTCTCGTTCGTCCCACCTCAATGTTTCCGACATTGGTTGAGGTGTGACAACCGATAGCGATAACATCGAGGCGAGGCGTAATAGATTGCTAAAAGACTTCATAACACTAAATTGTGAAAATTAAAAATTCAAATTTTTATGTCATTTCATCAATCCAAGGATACATTGTTTCAAAAAGAAATATAACATCTTGAAAGTAATCATAACTAAACATCGAAATACATAAATAAATTTGGGTGAGTTTCTAATTCCACCCTAAGTAGTTTTCTTGTGGGATCATCATACATTTCCTGCAACATGTAATAAGTATCCGTCAACACAAATAATGTTGGTGAGCATACTAGTTTTGTCTGCGTAGCATATAAAATATTGGTTCTCAAATCTACATGTTAAAGTATACTAATCATGTTACATACTAGCATACATAACTAGACATCAATCCAATGTTTTCACTAGCGTTATCTTATCACCGAAGTGAATAAGACCATAAAGATTGAATACTTAACAATGACCCAACAAACAGGGCGGTGTGATAATCCCATAGCGCAATACATGTTAAGGGAGACTTGCAAGGTTAATGATGTAATAGGAAACATGAAATGTCAAGCATGGAATCACAATAAGTATATCAATTAAGCATGTATACGAATTGAGTGTTCGCATAAGATTGTTTGTATGTGAATTTAGTATGTTTATATGTTACAACCCAAGTAGTGATTAAAACGGAAAATAGGTCAAGTGTACTCACGGTTTGCAAAGATTTCCACAACAAGCGAGTGTGCGGTTTGAGAAGGTGGAATCACTAAGTTACCCTAAAAAGGATAAACGAAGGTGTATAAGTATGATGAGTTGAAGGTTGGGAAATGAACGCGAATTAGGGTGGAAGGGGTACTCCCCACATGAGGAGTGGTAAACTCTCCACCTAGCCAATCACGTCATGCCATGCTAACTCCCTGCTCCACTCCCCTTATTTTGCACTAAACACTAGGGGTGTTTCACCCAAACAATTTTTTTTAAAGTTAAATGTGTGATTGGTTGGAAGAGGGTGGGTCCACCATTAACCATCTATATCTCATCTTCCCCACCTCGGTGACTCTTCCCCACTTCAAGGTCAATCACCACACACTGATGGGGATGGCGGCGTTGTGCCCGCGCGGTGACCCTCATCCCCGCACCAAGTCACTGAACCCACCCCTTCCACCCTTATATGCGTATATAAGTACATAAAATCATACCTTGTTTTAGACACTTAAGTTGGACACTATTGTTAATTGTGTTTTCCATGGGTACTAAGTCACCCATTAAAGTCTAACCTAAGAAATTCGAAACTAAGATATTTTCCACCTTATTACATAATATCCAACCATGAGTTGGTTGATATCATGGTTAGATTTTGAAGATATGTGTATTATATATATTATGTATAATGAAACGCCCGTTTCGTCAAAATGTTAAAATTTCATATAACTTGAACTTTTGAACCATAATATAAAATTTTGACAAAAATGCCCCTTGTAATTATACAAGGGAATCGTAAACATCCATTTATAAAAGAGCATTTGACTAGTCTACCATACCAAAATTTAAACTACAAAGCTACACATGGAACATATAGATGTAAAAAGGAAACAAAGTTTACATTCCAAAAGTACTTATTTTGACCCACTAACGACAAACTTGAACCGGAAGCGTGTAAAAAGGCGTTACGGTATGTTCGTTCCAAGCGAGGCACAACATTAAGTGGAAGTTTTATCTAAACATCACCAAAAGTTCGGTTAACATTTCATGTAATAATTTATAACAAATTCAATGAGTTATTATATCATCACATTCTTTAACCTTTTTAAATTCTTTTGCTTGACATTAACAACATGAACTTATAGACCCATTCGCATTGGCTCAACTCAAAATCATCATTTAACTTTCACATTCTTATTCGGTTGATCGTTCAATACGAGTCAACGCATGGTCATACTTTTACATTCACATTCTAATTCTTGTCTAGTTGACCCGTTCAACAAGAGTCAACGCGAAACCATTCTTTTACTTTCTAAATTCTTGTCTGGTTGACCCGTTCACACGAGTCAACACAAAACCATTCTTTTACTTTCTAAGTTCTTGTCCAGTTGACCCGTTCACACGAGTCAACGCAAAACCATACTTTTTCATTCTTATTATTCTTGTCCGGTTGACCCGTTTAACACGAGTCAACGCGAAACCATTTTTTTACTTTCTAGATTCTTGTCTGGTTGACCCGTTCACACGAGTCAACGCAAAACCATTCTTTTTCATTCTCATTCTTATTCGGTTGACCCATACTACATGAGTCAACGCGTGGTCATTCTTTTTACTTTCTATTTAGTTACCGGTCCTTTGACAAATCTTTAGTTGTAGCAATTGTATGAAACTAGTTGATTTGATGAATCCAGACAAGAATCTAGAAAGTAAAAAAAATGGTTTCGCGTTGACTCGTGTTAAACGGGTCGACCGGACAAGAATAATGAGAATGAAAAAGTATGGTTTTGCGTTGACTCGTGTGAACGGGTCAACTGGACAAGAACTTAGAAAGTAAAAGAATGGTTTTGCGTTGACTCGTGTGAACGGGTCAACCAGACAAGAATTTAGAAAGTAAAAGAATGGTTTCGCGTTGACTCTTGTTGAACGGGTCAACTAGACAAGAATTAGAATGTGAATGTAAAAGTATGACCATGCGTTGACAAGAACATATAAAGTAAAAGAATGGTTTTGCGTTGACTCGTGTGAACTGTTAACCCGTTCACACGAGTCAACGCAAAACCATTCTTTTACTTTATATGTTCTTGTCCGGTTGACCCGTTCACACGAGTCAACGCAAAACAATACTTTTTCATTCTCATTCTTATTCGGTTGACCCATACTACATGAAGATACGAGATGGTTCGTTTACAACTAAACATTATCTACAAGTGAGAATACAACGTACCCTGGTCTTGTGCTTTTAGTCGTTTCTCTGAGCTTGTTCTTTCTTCTTTCAATCCTACACATGATCCATTCATACTTAGATTACTTGTTCGCTTTTACATAATCCATATTACTCATAGCTCGCTTTTACAACTTAACCCATATCTAGCTCAATTTCCATCATAACTATAAGTTAATAACTTTCAATTCATATAAAGCCATAATAATCGTCTCTTAGACATTTTGTCGAACACTTGGTACGCGTACAACACTTTAAGCACCATGTAATAGTGTTCTCATGCATAATCTACCCAATCGTATCAATATTCATCAAATCAACTAGTTTCATACAATTTCTTCTTTAATACTAATCCTATCTAACAATTACACATTTCATACATCAAACATCAACCTATTACACCTTAGTGATCATCATGTTTCATCAACATTTTACTTCAAATGAGTTTCATTCAAATCATCAAAACAATCAAATTTAGACACAGTTCATCTTCTACATGTTGTTATTAACTAGTACTCATGATCAATTTCATCAAACATTCATGGATTACACATAACCCACTTTATCAAATCACTAAAACATAAAATTCAACTTACTTGATGATAAGAACACCTAGATGGTCACCAATTTTAGTTCATGCATAAGCTTAGGCTTCAATTCTCCTCTTAATTTGTTGATTTTGATGAGCAAGGGTTTTCCCCTGCTTCTTGTTCTTCTCTATCGACACACACACACACACACACCAGAAGTGTGTGTTTTAGTTTTTATAATACATCTTTCTATTTTATTCAATTTTGGCCCCTCTAGTTTGATGTTTATGTTATTATGGCTAAAACTATTCTTTAATTTAAAACTTTATTTACATTCTAACTAGAGTCTTAATCTTAGTCACATTAAGCAATATTTATGTTTGCATATAACTTATTTTAACATACTAACATATAAAAGAATTTTTGGGATGTTACATATATGTCAGGTATTAGTCAAGTCATGTGTTGTCAAGCATAGATTGGATAAATCAATTAACCTTATGAATTCACCAATGCACAAATCATCACATGGATGATTCAGATGGCCATGAATACAATATGAAGAACATAAATAAATCATCCAATTCACCAAGTAGTCAAGTGAGTTTAAATAGGTGAGTGCTTCTAAACATGGTTATGGTTGGAGACTTGGTGTAGTTTGTTCACTTTGTTTGCTTGGAAGCTACTTGGTGACATAGGTTGTATGAAATGTAAACATATAATCATACTATTTCTGGGACAAAACTTCAATCCATACCCATCCAACATAGGGATTTGTTGGCAACTTGATGATGTTCCAAAGATGAAGCAAAATGAATAGGTTTAAAAGTTCTTAACAAAACTAAAAAAAAAGAATCTAACTTTGGACCTCAAAATGGTGATGTAAGATCTTTGTTTACCTTGTTAAACATGTGATAACACTCCTAAAGGTTATCCAAGGAGCGAGAAGCAAGAAAACAAGAAGAAAAGTTGCATAAACAAGCTCAAAACTCAGTGTTTTGAACTTGGATGAATCTGTCTAAGCTTGAGAATTTGATGATTTGAGAGGGTTTGGAAATGATTAGAGAGTGTTGAAAGTGTTTAGGAGGTGTGAAAGTGTTGTATTAATAGTTGGGATTAGGGTTTAGGGTATTAAAGAAGGTGGTTGGGGAGATAGGAGGAAGGAAAGTTCGGAATATTACAAAATTTCACGTGTTCTGCTGCAAAGTGACGTTCCACACGGACTGCAAGGGGTCCATATGGTCCACATGGACCGTAAAAGAATCAAAATTTTTAATTTTGGCCTTTTGAGTTATTTGGTTGGTTATTAGGTGCTATAAACGTATAGTTAAGCATGTTTTGAACATTTTAAGGTGGGGTTAGGTTCATTAGTGAACAACCCCTTTGTTTGTGAACCTGGTGAGCTAATCTTAGTCATTCATTTATTTTTTAGATTAAAAGGATAAGATTGTAATTTAATATTTAATTATTTATTCATTCATTATTCTTTATTAATCCATAATTAGTTACATGTTGCTATAATTAAGCTAATTTAAATTATCTTTTAATTTATTCCAAGATTCTAATTCTCCACACTGAAACAATATTTTTTATAAATCAGTTAAAAATCAATTCATAGCAACATAACGTGATCGACCATTTTTTTATATTTCCTTCATTCCAAAATAGTTTCGTAATCGTATCACAAGCGTATAAATTGATTTGTTTCATAAATATTGTTGTTTTATGTCTTCCACCTGTTTTACACAAATGTATAGTGCATGTATGTTTGGGTAGACACGTAGCTTTGTGTTAATCGTTGATACGCATGTATACACTTGTTTGATTTTAATTAATATCATAATTAATTTTATAAAACATATATTCGTGTGCATGCATAATATACTATATGTTGTTTATATACACATGTGTAACCATTTATGAATATAATACACAGATGTATAAAAGCCTGTACACATGTGTATAAACTAACATCTGTGTATTGTGTATAAACTGATAGTTTGCGAGACTGTACACATGTGTATAAACTAACAACTGTATATCTTGTATAAACTAATAGTAGCGATACTGTACACATGTGTATAAACTAACAGCTACGTATCTTGTATAAACTGAAACTAGCGAGATTTTAGGGATTTTTGATTATATTGTTTAAACATATTGCTTAAACAATGCAATTTACAAATGACAAAAATACCCTCATGTCATTTATTTTAAAGGGAAATTATAACATTATAATTACAATCTTGCCATTGATAAAAAAATCTAGATCTTCTAAATGAATGGCTAGGATTTGTTCACTTAGTTCACAAATAAACTAGTGTTCACTCTAGAACCCCACCCTTTTAAGGTGTATGTAAGCATGTGAATGATAATAATACGTATGAATAACTTTTTAGAGAAATTATAATCTCGTTGTATGGCTTGGTTTTGTATAAATGTGTATTTGTGATTGTTTACGTATTATGCAAGCATGATTTAAACAAAGATGATATAAAATATAGTTTCCATTGTGATTAGGTCTCGGAGTTACACATGTGTATAAACTAACATCTATGTATCTTGTATAAACTGAAACTAGCGAGATTTAGGGATTTTTTATTATATTGTTTAAACAATGCAATTTACAAATGACAAAAATACCCTTATGTCATTTATTTAAAGGAAATTATAACATTATAATTACAATCTTGCCATTTATAAAAAATTCTAGATCTTCTAAATGAATGGCTAGGATTTGTTCACTTGGTTCACAAATAAACTAGTGTTCACTCTACAACCCCACCCTTTTAAGGTGTATGTAAGCATGTGAATGATAATAATACGTATGAATAACTTTTTAGAAAAATTATAATCTCGTTGTACGGCTTGGTTTTGTATAAATGTGTATTTGTGATTGTTTACGTGTTATGCAAGCATGAAATAAACAAAGATGATATAAAATATAGTTTCCATTGTGATTAGGTCTCAGAATTACAAGGATTGAAATTAAAATACGAATTACAAATAAATGAAAAAGAATTGGAAAATACGAAACATTAGAAGTGTTTAGTGTGCTATTCGATTTAAATTTGTAGTGGGAGACAATGACATTTTGGGGTCTCAAGTTTTTAGTGTCTTAAAAAGTAGCCACATTTCATAGCATAGTATTTCCGTGAATGACAATGTTGTGGCCGATGATGAGGTTGATGTTGTAGCCGTTGATGAGGTTGAGGTCGTGGCAGATTATGGTTTTGAGGTAGTGGCGGATTATGATTTTGAGGTTGTGATCGATGAGGCGATGAACAGACTGTAAAGAACGATGACAATGAGAGTTGGAGATGATCGACTTAGAGTGAGAGCGATAGGATGAGGCGATGAACAAACATTTGAGCATAATATTTGTTGAAAACGTAGTTCTACTCAAAATAGAGTTAATTTTTTCTAACGTAAGCTTATACGAGTGTCGATACAATTATGACCGAAGAACATTGGTACTAGTATCGTTTTTAGGGATTTTGACGATATAAAACACGTATTGATATCCTTTTGAGTATATCACGGCTTTATTTTTTCGAATTTTCTTTTTCGGTTACTGTAACGAGTGCAGTACCGTAACCATAAAATCATTACAAAAAAAATCATCCTATATCACAAGAAAATCCCACTAGTATAAATGATATTGCCTTGAAAAGCCTTGATTGGATGTTGATATTTTCTTCTTTATGAATATGATGTTAATTAACTTATCACTTAATAAAGTAGTGATATTAGAAGTGTCATGCAACGACAATTTAGTAGGTATCAGTTCATTTTGTGACGGTATTAGCAACAATCAAAAGATAAAGCCAAAAAAATAAGTCATGAAACACCTAAAAAATATACATAAAAATACGCATGTACTTGTTATGATAATATCAGCACCAGTACCAATGTCGGTATAGGTTAGATTCGTCATCATACTGACCCTAATTACAACTTATAATAAAAAAATGTTGTGAATACAATTTAGTTTTCAACAAAACGTACATTTGAATGTTGAGAGAAATGCAAAGCTAAACACAATAATGAATTCGAAATTTAAAAATACCGAACACAAGGTAAATAAAAGTTAAATGAGTTGTATAGATGTTAAAAAAATACACATATACAATATATAAATAAATAAAAACATACACCGACTTTGCCTTTAAAATGTATAAAAAATAAAATAATGGGTCTTATTTCTTTTATCGTTTACTAAATTAATATATGTTGCATTATCAGGCTATGTCATCAACTAACTTTTAACAATATATCGAACGGACATCGTTTTCATCAATTTAGTATCAGGCGCCGTTCACAATTTGTGTTTATCGTTACTTCCATACATCTACTAAAAGTAATGAGTATTTCTTTTCATTAAAATATAATTTATAAGGAAAAACACTCATAAATTGACCTTATCATTAAAAAATAATTTATATGGAAAAACACTCATAAATTGACCTTAATTTTGTTATAAGAGTCCAATATATGGCTAAATTAAATGAAATTTGACTTCATATAATTATTTATTAAATTAATGATGCTCTAGTAATAAGATAGCAGTCTTAATTCTTATCAATTTAAAATTTTGATATCTACCATTTGGTTTGAAAGAAAATATTGATTTGCGATCAATTTTGGTATACTTATAAGAATTAAAAAATTATGAGTGATTATATTTATGAACCATCTTTACAAATTATAAACATTTAACACGACCTATCAATTTAGTTTTTTAGGAAAGAAATCAGTTCAATATGTTAAATTGATCCATTCTAGCCGGTATGAACAGTTTAATTATAAAATGATATTTAAAGTCAAAGAGATGGTACTCTAGCGGTATTCGGCGACTTTTTATGAATGGTCACCAGTTGGAGTCTTGACCTGACTATGGGTGTACTCGAGTGGTTATGCTTTGTTGAACGTTTAAAATGTCGTGCACGAGCCAAGGGTTTTAGCATAGTGGATCTTCAGACGATGACTTTCTCCTAGAATTAGTGACGGACCAGATCACCAGTGCTATCTGCAATCACAGACGTAAATGGACTTTTGTCTGGTCAATATACCCAAATGACCAGGCTTCGTTTTATATTCAAAACAAACTAGTAATTCTACCCTGCGCTTCGCTGCGGATGAAGCGTGTCGGCTAAGCAAATAGTGACTATAGGCATCATGAACATTAAGGAATAGAAAATTTGGCTGCCTAAACACGTAACGACAGTAGACATAATCAACACTAACGATAGTAGACATAATCAATGTTGAGGAGTCCGACATTCTCACTTTTGAGTTTCATTAAGAAAAAGAAAATATAAACCGAATAAAACTTGATCACTTACCGCTAGGGTGTTAGTCACTTGAGTTTCATCAAGACAATATAAACTGAATTACATTTCTAACAAACTTTACTCATAAAACTTGATCACTTACCGCTAGGATGTTATTTATAAAACGTTGTTATTCGACTTTTATTAATAAAATGTTGAGTACATATGGTCGAATCGATGTTGAGTATGTATGGCGTTTAGACGTCTAGATACAAATCTTACTAAAACCTATACTTAAACTTAGTTCGTTCTTGTATATTTGTATTTAAAAGGTTTCGAATGACTTTAAAAGGCTTAGTATATTTACTCCTAATAATCATAATATTTATTACTTTTCAAAATAAAATAAGTTAGGCATCATGCCTTAAGGTGTAGGTGAATCAAGAGACACAGAATAAACAAAAGAGTTCTACCACATGCATAACCTGCTATGGTAGTAACAAATCAAGTGGGGATATAATATATATATATATATATATCTAACAAAATCACTTTTAGAAATCACCAAATCCAATAGAACAAATCGATCACAATGTTAATACGCAGCTCAAAACCCCAAAATGGAATGAAATAAACGAAAAACTCTAAACATTTTTCACCTTCAAATTATAACAATAATATTATAAAACACAAGTATGATTGATTTCACTATTCGCACCCTTGAGTTCCTCAAGACTGCTACTGCCGAGTCCCACCGTCACCGGAGTCCATCAAGTGGCCGCAACCCTCAGTCTGGTTCAATCGCTTTGTTACATCTATTCGCTTTTTCCGATCCGGACACCGTCATCCTCATCTCGCCTCTGCTCGTTCTTTACTCCTTGACAAAACCCTAACGCCTCTGACCTCCGTATAGATCCACCGGTACTACCGCTCCATTTCTGTAACAACAGATTGTACCATCAAACTTTCTTCGATTAAATAGCTTTAAGGGTTACACTTGCCGCCGTGGTCGGCAGTCTTCCACCGCCGGAACCATTTTCCTTTTTCCGTCAACTCTCTCTCTCGAAGCATATGAAAGTACCAAATGATGAGTAGTGAGAATGCAGGTAACTTTTTAACTTTTTATAGTCAAACCCTTACATAGTGAGGTGTAAAGAAAATAGGAACGTGTCAAAGCAAGAAGCAAAGCAATAGCTATAGTAATTTATAGAAACAAACATAAGCTTGCAATTTAATATAAGAGTAAACTTCCTGTTTTAATCCTTATGGTTTGGTCATTTAATGGTTTTGCTCAAATCCTTTAAAAATAGCCAGTTTACTCCCTGATCTATGAAGCCATCACGATTTTGCTCACCGCCTCTAACTCCATCCAAATTGCTTGTTAACTGAAAGGGTATTTCGGTAACTTGCCACATAAAAGTAATGATATTTTGGTATTTTACTTATAAAGATATTTTTAATTTATATACAATATAATACATCATCTCTCACCCTCAACATATAAGGCCAGTCACACCTCCCATAATTGCGCGCGCACACTCCGATGAATCGCCGGCGCCGTCACACCTCCGGCGCTGCCACACCTCCACTTCTTTCTCTCCACCATCCACCACCACTAACACCTGTCACAACCACCAGCAGTCTACGACAACCAACACAACCCTAATCCAGCCACTTACCTGAAAAACGAACTCCCTGATGTATCACCAGATCTCCGGCAGCATTATCCCCACCATCTGCCCCACAACCTCTCTTCCCCTGAACCTGCCACCATCACCACTCTTTAAAGCTCAGACGGCGACAAGATCTGAGAATAGCGAAATCACCGGCAATATCTGAAAACCGTCAAACCTCCGCCACCATCTCTGTCTCTTTGTCTTTGAAACCATGACCTCCATCTCCGATTTCAGATCTTGTTTTGAGTTTTAAACCATGACCTGCATCTCCGATTTCAGATCTTGTTTTGGTGGTGGGATTCGGGTGGTGGTTTTTTGGGGAAGATGCGGCGGTAGATGTGGTTGGTGGATGTTGGTGTGAAGTGCGGTTGTTGGTGGTTAGTGGTGTGTGGGGCTGGTGGCGGCAGGTTGTTGGTGGCTGATCGTTGGTGTTGGTGGCTGGTTGTAGTGGTTATCGGTGCAGGTAACAGTGGTGGTGGCTGTTAGGGTTGATCGTGAGTGGTGGTGGTGAGGTGGTGACGTTGTTGATGGAAGAGATAAGAGTGTAGAAAGAGAGAGAGAAGAGAGAGAGGGTAGAAAGCAGATTAGTTTATGGGTTTTAGTTTTATATAATATAATATAATCTTTATACTTGAAGTTACCAAAATACCATTTCAGTTAACAAGCAATTTGGATGGAGTTGGAGGCGGGGAGCAAAATCATGATGGGCTTCATAGATTAGGGAGTAAACTGGCTATTTTTAAAGGAATGGAGCAAAACCATTAAAGTGAACAACCAAAAAAACAAAACAGAAGTTTACTCTTAATATAATTAATAATGACATTTAAACCTTAAATCACAATTTTTGAATTTAAATCAAGAGCATATAATAAAGCAATAATTTTAAAATGAGGAGAGGGGAAATGAAGAGATCGAATCCAACAAAACCACCAAACCAAGCTACCATCTCTCTCTATCTTCCCCTCTTTTATCATTGAGTCAATCTAACAATATCCCACATCACCTTTCTTGTATCCATTTCATTTCTTAAATCCTCCAAAAAACAACCACAAGATTCTATCATCATGGTTGGCCTTTTTTCAAGGTTTTCTGTCAGCAGAAACGGCCTTCATCGTCGTTCACAGAGTACACTTGTAAGAACACACATCTTTTTTAATCTTTATGTTTGTTATGATCCAATAGCTTTGACTTTTTGTTTGGGGTTGACTTTTGTTTTTTGAGGTTGAAGATTATGTCTGTTCTGGGAGTTAAAGTTTTGATTTGCTATATGATGATGTGTTGATATGCTTGTTTTGTTGTGTACAGTAATTGATGCTGATTAACTTGAAATTAAAGTTGATGGCAATTCTGTCTTTTCACAGAAAATGATGAATAGCTGTGTTTGATGTTTATGTTCCGGTTCGACCGGTTTTGACGGGATTTCCGACCGAACCGATAAGTTTTATTTTTAAATTAAACGGAACCGGCCGGATTGGGTCGGGCGGACCCGCAATACGGTTTAGATTTACTCGGTTTAGGCTTGGTTTTTTTAACTTCGAATCGTGGCATAAATCTTCGAAAGTTGTGAATGATAGGTGTAACTAGCCGAAATATTGGAACTAAGTAATAAAGAGTAAACTTCCTTTTTACTCCTTGTGGTTTGGTCACTTTAACTGTTTTGCCCCAATTATTTAAAATAATCATTTTGCTCCAATAGTTTACTATGTTTTTTATATTTTGCTCCCCGCATCTAACTCCATCCAAATTGTTTGTTAACTGGAAGAGTATTTTGGTAACTTTAAATATAAAAAAAGGTATTTTAGTAAAACTAGGATAAAGATTATAAATTATATAATAATATATATAACAAAACCCATATTATCTCTTCTCTCTAAACAAATCAGATTCAGAATTCAAACAAATTCACATAAAAAATCAGATTCAAAATTTCATTTTCATGGCTTCTTGGAAGAAACTTGGAAGAAAGAACACCCGTTATAAGAATCGTTATCAACAAAATGCCACGACAATTTGTTCTAGTGTTCATCCTGCCAAAATTTCGACATCAGCTTCCAAATATTATATATATTTGATTGATTGATTACAAATTCCATACGTTGAATATAATATGTGGGTTGCATATAATATGTGGGTTACAAATACAAATACTATAATCACCTCCTGTTCTTGGCCTTGAAAGGAGAGAGACTGCGAATTTTAGAGAGAGATTAGAGGGGAGATCGGCGGCCGATTTGGGGGGTTTTAGGACGGAGGTTTGGGGCAGCAATTTGGGGGTTTTGGATGGAGGTTTGGTGCGACGTTTTAGGTTAAGTAGGGCAGTTGAGTGGTGGTTTGGTGTAGCCGTCAGGGTTCCGGCGAATCTCGCTGCTGGCGGCGTTAGATTCGGCGAATCTCGCTTTGGCGGCGTTAGGGTTCCGACGAACTTTGCAGACCGGAAATCACAACTAACCTTGGCCGATTATAAGATCCTTAATGGAAGTGGCGGCGGCGCTAGTTGGTGAGGTCCGACGACGATGATGAATCTTCAATAGTGAGGTCCGGCGGCGATGGTCGTTGTATTGCAGCAATCTTCAATGGTGAGAGTTGCTGAATATTATTGGTGATGATGATATATATCAGTAAATGACAAATACAAATTTAAGGATTTAATGAAATTGAATAAATGATTTTTGTAATTTGATTATTAATATCATTAAAAACAATAACATATTTAAAAAATTGAATAAATGATTTTTATACTTGAAATTACCAAAATACCCTTTCAGTTAACAAATAATTTGGATGGAGTTAGATGCGAGGAGCAAAATGGAAAAAACATAGTAAACTATTGGAGCAAAATGGCTATTTTTAAATGATTGGGGCAAAACCATTAAAGTGACCAAACCAAATGGAGCAAAATGGAAGTTTACTCAAGTAATAAAAAAAATTAATCTATATAATTTTAATAAATATAAAAAAAGGATTTTTTGTTAGAAAAAAAAATTAATCTATATAAATTTAATAAATATAAAAAAAGGAATTCTTGATTAAAAAAATCAAACAATTATAGTACATGTTACGTATACTTTTTTTTATTATGGTATGTATATATTATTATCATGATACGTATACTTTTTTTAATCATAACACGTATATATTATTATTATTTTAACTGATTTTGTTAATAATTTTCTGTTTCACTTTTTACTTCGCATTCCTAAATCAGACCGAATTAGCTTAGTTTGGACGGTTCAACGGTTTTTAACACCACTACATGTGAATATATAAAAGTGCAACAGTATAACGTTTTGAGGTAAAAGAAAAGCTTTAAAATTTCATCTCAAAGTTGAATTTTGACTTTAGAAAGCGTTGACCCTGAATGATCACACTAAATTTCTAACTGAACTCTGTTTTAAAGGCAAGGAAGTCTTTGAATTAGAACAAGTTTATAATGTTTGAATAAATAAATAAATAAATAAATTCGGGTTTTGATCATCTTGGATTCTTGGGATTAAGTTGTTTGTTGACTTTGTTTGTGGCTGTGTGTTTGTTTGATTCTGTTATCGCGTGAAGGACGAAAGGGAAGCTGTTCCTGTGGATGTTGTTACTACAGAATCGACAAGTGTCACAGGAGTTATGTCTTCTTCTCATCATGGAATCGAAGCAGCAGTCGAGTTTAAACCGGTTGAGCATCCTACTGAGCCTCTTGACATTGATCCTCCCATTCCGTACCCGTTGCCCGAACCCTCAATTCTTAATGTAAGTGTAGTTTTTTTTTTTACATCTGATCACACAAGCATTTAGTTTTCTTGAGTTGAGAAAGATTATGGACCAATATGACTAGTAGTAGTTGTTTGTGTTTTTTGTTTTTCTTGATATCATTTGGTTGGAATGATTTAAGTGGTTAATCGAGTCGTCTTCCCGTAAAAATAGCTACACGTTGACTTTTAAAAGTTAAAAGACGAACTCGATATAGATTTAGGTTTCAGGGTTTAGAGTTTATCTGTGACTCTCTAGCACTGTTTTCAAAACTGGAATCTGGCTACCTAACCGGTCTTGTTAGGTCTATTTTAACTGTCTTCGTTTGGACCAGCAGGTATGCGGTTGGACCTGATTTCAAAATTTATTCTTATATATATTTTTCTTTTAAAAATCGCATTCGCTACTTCAGGCTTCATACTTTATTAACATTGCAAATCCACACCAAAGATAAAGTTTTCGTATTATAATAATTCTTATTTATGACATCATCCAGGTAATAAATTAATTCAACCGCTCTAACGAGTCGGGTGGTCCGGTTTTAAAACACAGTCCTTAGTCATTTAATGCTAAAATCTTCATGCTAATTGGCGCATTATACTTCATTTCTGGATTGTGTTTGCTGATATATTTGCTTTGTTGCATAACAGGATGGAAGAATATGGAAAGAGCGCGTATCTGCAGGGGTGCAAAGGAGGACCGACTTGCCCATAATGCGGGAAGAAGCGGGGGGGCCGCCTGCACCCGAGACGCCTAGAACAAAATCACGACCTCGAACCAATCGGATGATATTACCATCAATCAGTGCACCTGAACATAACATTCTTAAACTCCTAGAAGAGTCCGGGATGTAATTTTATGCCACCAGTAGTTCAAATTCCTAAAGCATTTACTGTATATAAGATTTCCTACATCATGGTACATTTTTCCGGCATCATCTCTATATTTATAATACGATGAACACAAAGACGAACAGGCGGTATTGTATGTAGTCATGTACATACTCTTAAGTAATCTTTACTGTTATTTAGTTTCTCATACTAGTTATTGATACGTAAGTGTTTAACGAGTTTAAACTATGTGTAGTGGGGGTGGTGCTCCGCTCCACATGGGGTGATTGCATTGGTTGTTACATGGGGTCCACAAATTCCTACTTACGCCGAGCCGTTAACATCCCTATAGGCTATAGCGTCACTATTGGGCGGTGTGTAGCGCCCCAATTGCTGATTAGGCCATAAACGCTAGCCCACTACACAGTCTTATTGCTCTCAGTTTTCGTTTGGTGCTCTACGTTATGAAGTATCCCGATCTCGGTAGATGTGGCCATTGGCCAACGAAACCGAAATACCAAACCAGAATACATATTTTTATCATGTGCAATGAAAATGATACATTAGTAATTGAGAATGTTTAGGTGACACGAGAACTAGTAAAAAGAATATATTGAGCATAACACCTTAATTTTATTTGTTTATATCTGTTTTCCAAAAAATTAAATTTCAAGTAAAAAATATAAAAAGTTGATTACTGATTTATTAGGAGTAACAGTTTTGTTTTCTTAAACAATTAAAAAGGGACAAAAAAATAAAACAAATGACACGTTATCGTTTATTAAAGTAACATACATAAAAAAAAGAAGAAATTTTACAGGATTAATACGTTTGAAAATATAACAAATGACCCGTTATCTAATCTATGTATGACCTTGTAAAATATCATCAGTTTTATTATTTTGTCAATATATACTTCAGGTGAAATATTGTATATACTCAGGTGAAATATTTCCTAAGCAACCTCTTCTTTAACAAGATAAAAACCAACTTTCACATGACCATAAGATATATGAGGAAGTTGATTTTGTAGGTGCTTTGTGATGGTTGTGCGAAGAGGCGTGCGTGCATTGATTATCGTGTGATCTTATGAACTTTGGTTCATCTGTCCAAGGTGAACCTAACAGTGATACTGTCGTCGCTAGAATTGGCATATGGCAGTGGCCGGACATGCAACCATTGTTGTAAACATATCGTAGACGATTTTGTTAACATTTTGTATAAAAAGAGTTTTAAACCTATTGTTCGAGTCGATTTATCATTGTTGACAGTAGGTTTTAGTATCAAATTGACTATGATAGGAGCTTTGTACATAAGCTTTGATATTATACATAAAAACCTTCTAGACTATGGAACTTACAGTTAAGTACATAATAACTAGTTTAATAGGAGACAATGCCAAACTCACCATCGACTTTTAAAGATCTCTGAGATCCACCCTAAATGTCACATTCCAAACCATTGCTACATTCTAACCAAATTATTGATATAACATCCAACGGTCTTTACATTTTACGAGTTTTCTTAAATGTAACGATCACGTATATGGTATAGTCAAAATATGTGTTCTTCGCATTGATTCACTGCATTCGTCGCCTGCTGTTACATGGATTAATGTTCAGCATTGGCGGGTGGGACGTGAGGTGAAAAGGTTGCTGGATAGGGGAATGAGTGACATTGATGGTGGGTTGGGGTGACAGGGCTTTACGAATGATAAAATAAATCTCAATGGAAACTCGAGAAGGGTAATCAAGCATATCATACATTAGGGAATAACCCCTTTGGTATTTTAAGTATACTCTTACCTTCACGTGAACCCTTTTTCGGTATAGCTTTTGCCATATCTTTTTCAATTGGGAGAGATGGTTGAGTGGACGAAAGCGGCGGATTGCTGATCCGTTGTACGAGTTATTCGTACTGAGGGATCGGATCTCTCTCTTTCCGTCTCTGTTGATGACTTTCTATTTTTTTCTTTCAAATTCAGTAGATCCCTGCTTATTTGTATTTGCTAGCAACAACAAACTGGAGGCAGTCAATCAATATAGATTAATCCGAAATCTAATTCAAATCCAACATAGCACTCATTGGTACATAAGAAATGTATTGAATTGATTCTTTTAATGAAGAGATCCGATCACAACTTCGAAAATATTTCTTGGAATTAATATCATCAAGAAAATTCCATACTCGAATTTCAAACATTTAATGGTGATGATATGTATGCAATTTATCATATTTTAATTTGTTGTAGTTATTAAATATATAAGAATTAGAATTAGAATGTTGATAAAAAGAAGTATACTCGGAAATCCCAACATGTATTAATTAACAGACTAACGAATATACCCATACATGATGAGTAATTACCCAGTATATATCTCGACACATATTAGGCTTAGTATGGAACACAGTTTTAATATTAGGTATAAAACAATATCCGACGTGCATTGTTCCACTGCTATCCCTACAGAGCTTGCATGTGTTTTCGAGCTTATTGCAACCTGATGTGTATTTGATGAATGTTATATTGTAATGTTAACAACTAAGATTCATCTATAGGCATCATCTCAACACAATGATTCAAAAGAAATGTCACACATATATGATGTGTGTAGAAGTAACCGTTAACATGATTTTATATCAATGATCTAGTGGTATGGTGATTGTCTCTCACAAATACACTAAAATTGTGTAAATATTGTAAGGTTGTTGGCCTGATAGGCTAACTCCCGATCTCGAGCACATGGGAAGGGATGTATGGGTAAGGTTCCGAGCACTGGATTTTGGTCTTCACTAATTTGTTAAACACTTAGAGGTAAATCAAAGAGTTATATATGATGTATAATAGCTAGTTAGATAATCATGAAAAATATAATTGTTTGATTAGGAGTGTATATCATACTCTATTTGTAACCGAGTTATGGTAACTATATAACCCAATCAAGCTCCTAATTAGAGTTTTGAGAGTTTAATCTAGTTTTGAGTATTTTTCTAGATCAATAATTATGGAGCTTATTTCAAACGCTTTGTGTGTGATTATCGGTTTTGGATTTATTCGATTGGACTTGAAAAGTTAGAAAGTTAGATACTATTTAGTATGGGTGAGCAGAAAACCGGAAAAAGATTTTACCGAATCGGAAAAAAAAAACCTAACCGCACAAAAAACCCAAAAAAACCAAACTGAACCAAATAACTTAAAAATCATTTTTTAATGTTTGTTATATATAGATTTGGGAATTATTAATTTTATTCTTATTTGTTAAGAAATCATAATAAGAAAATTAACATGTTTATTTATCTTTGAAATGATCGATCCATTGGCCACAAGAAATTACAAAATTTAACATCAAGATTAAATGATTTTTAAAGTATGATATAAGAAAATGTATTAAAAAACTTTGGAGAAATAAAAAAAATTATAATGTTAGGTTTATGTGAACAATATTTATTAAATAGGTTAAATATATTAACTTAAATGTAAAAATCTAAGAAATATTTTTAAATCTTGGATTATACTTTTCATTTTTGAATCTAACATAATTTTATTCCAAAAACCGAAACAAACCATTTCTAAAAGCGAATTAACGAAACCCAAATATTTAAATTATCATACTCACCCCAAATCAAATCACTCAATTCGTTTCTTCTCTAGAAAGAAAACTCAACCAAGGGCTTGCTTATACACACACACAAATCCCCCAATCTTTTCTCCGGCAACACTTCCGATATCACCGTCGGAAAATCAGTCGGCGATGGCAGCTCTTCAGTACCTAGATTCTCTTCGCAATACTCATCCGGAGCTCTCCGATTGGTACAATACGCTTGCAGATCTGTACCAGAGGAAGCTGTGGCATCAACTCACGTTAAAGCTTGAACAATTCGTCGCACTCGCTGTTTTCCAGGTCGTTTGTTAGATATTTATTGTGTATTTGTGTTCGTTTGATTGTTAATTGAGGTTATTGAGGCTGTCTATGGTTTGGATTGAACAATTCGTTGCACTCGCTGTAGTTTAGGTCGTTTATTTGGGATATTTGATGTGTATCTATGTTTGTTTGATTGTTAATTGAGGTTATTGACAGTTTATATTACAATTCGTTGCACTTGCTGTATTTCAGGTCGTTATTTTAGATGTTTGTTTGTGTATTTATGTTCGTTTGATTGTTAATTAGGTTATTGACGGTTTGGATTACGAATTTACGATATCTAGGGTTTAGTTGTTATTGATTTAGGAGAACTTCGGTGCAGTGATGAAAAGCTGTGATAGAGATCTGAGAACGCTGTGTTTCAGGAAGTTCTTTAGATATTTGTTGTGTATTCATACTCGTTTGTTTGTTAATTGAGGTTTATGACAGTTTGGATTAAACAATTCGTTGCACTCGCTGTTTCTTAGGTCTTTTTGTTAGATATATGTTGTGTATATATGTTCGTTTGATTGTTAAATGAGTTATCGACAGTCTGGATTACGAATTTACGATATCCAGGGTTTAGTTTTGGTTTAGTTGTTATTGATTTCAAAAACTTAGGTGTAGGGATGAAAAAATTGTGATAGAGATCTGAGAACGCTGTTTTTCATGTCGCTTTCTTGACATTTCATATTTGTTGTGTATTTATGTTTGTTTAGTTGTTAAGTGAGGTTATTGACAATTTGGATTACAATTCGTTGCACTCACTGTTTTTCAGGTCGTTTCTTAGATGTTTGTTGTGTATTTATGTTTGTTTGGTTGTTAAGTGAGGTTATTGACACTTTGGATTAATATTTGTTGCATTCACTGTTTTTCAGGTCGTTTTTTAGAAGTTTGTTGTGTATTTATGTTTGATTGTTAGTTGAGGCTTATTGACGGTTTGGACTACGAATGTGCGATATCTAGGGTTTAGTCGGTTTAGGTGTTATTGATTTTGGAGAACTTAGGTGTAGTGATGAAAAACTCTGATAGAGGTCTTAAATGCTGTTTTTTAGGTTGGTTTTTTAAATATTTAATATTTGTTGTGTATTCATGTTTGTTTGATTATTAATTGAGGTTGTTGACAGTCTGGATTACACTTCGTAGCACTCTACAGGTAGTTTTTTGATATTTGTTACGTGTTTATGTTCATTTGATTGTTAATTGTGCTTATTGACAGTTTGGATTACGAATTTGCAATATCTAGGGTTTAATTTTGGTTTAGTTGTTGATTTAGGTAAAGTTTGTTTCAGTGATAGAAAACCAAGTTAGAGATCTGAGTTAGTGGTTCGTGTATAAAATTGGGTCTTTTGGTGTGTTTATGCGTTATACGTGTACCTTGATTTTAATGTGTTGTGGTTTAAATTTTGGGATTTTTACATATTTCCTCCTAAGCTGGCTCATTACGTATTTCCCCAAATAAAAAAACAATTACATATTTCCCCTCCCTAACCCATATATATTACATATTTCCCCCTTTCATTAAAAACTCTTATTAAATGGCTATTTTACCCTTAGTGAACTATTAAATGAATATTTACATATTTCCCATTTCTAATATCATCAATCAATTACATATCTCCCCAATTCATGTGGAGAGTTGCATAACGGTGAGGCTGCGTTTGGATATTGTTAGAGAACTTTTGTAAGATAATCTAATACTATTTTTATCCAAGAGGGTCTTGTAGACTAATAAAACCTAGGTTTTTATTTTTTTTACTAGCAATTAGATACTATCCCGGAACTTTTTGTAAAATTAGGTAATATTATTAAAAAAATGTTAGGAAATAGGAATTAAGCTAATATAACATCTACATAGAAATACTTGGTTACAAATTATAGAATTTTTTTTTACTTATAACTTTTGGCTATATTTTTTCTTTTCTCATAATTTCGTACAGAAGAAGTATTATTACAATACCATTATTTGCAGATGAATCTTTTATTTTAAGGATACCATACGCTCTACTATATAAGACTTGTAATAAGCAATATATAAAACACAGCACACCAATGTTTGAATATAAACGTATGCAAAGAAGTACACGTATTAAAAAAATGTCAAAAATATAAGAGTCGAAGTAACTACATCAGAGTCTGCTTTTTACTGAACATGATTCTATTATGTTTTTACCATATTGCTAATTGTATTCCGTGATAATAAATATGTATGAACTTCAATGCATTTTTAACATATTGCTAATTGTATTCCGTGATAATTTTGATTATGAAGAAGTAAGGATTACATTTTTGAAAGATTGTATTTTTTTAATATGATTATTATGGTATTGTTTGAGAAGAGTAGCAAGTAGAAGAATTGGTAAAATACTACATGAATTGGGGAGATATTTAATTGATTGATGATATTAGAAATGGGAAATATGTAAATATTCATTTACTAGTTCATTAAGGGTAAAATAGTCATTTAATAAGAGTTTTAATGAAAAGAGGAAATATGTAATATATATGGGTTAGGGAGGGGGAAAATGTAATTGTTTTTTTTATTTGGGGAAATACGTAATAAGCCAGCTTAGGAGGGGGAAATATGTAAAAGTCCCCTAAATTTTTGGCACTGTAATTGCTACGACTGTGAGTTTTGTGAGTGTTAGATGTGAAATTGATAACTTGATCATGCTTTTGAGATATACTACTGAAAGAAGAATGCACAAATTAACTCATGTATTCATGTTCGTTTGATTGTTAATATGAGCTTATTGGCAGTTTGGATTACGATATTTAGGGTTTAATTTTGGTTTAGTTATTGATTTAGGAGAACTACGGTTTAGTGATGGAAAACTGCGATAGAGATCTGAGTTAGTGTGTATAAATTTAGGGCTTCTGGTGTGTTAATGTGTATGTGTCGTGTTCTAGGTTTTTGGCACTGTAATTGCTATGAGTTTTGCGAGTGTTAGATGTGAAATCGTGACTTGATCATGCTTAGAAGATATGCTACTAACAGAAGAATGCTCAAATTAACTCCTGAATGCCATGAATTGATGATATTATGATTTAATTATAGAAGGTAAGATTATGTATTGTAATTTGTAAGTGTATGCTGTAAATAAATTGAAAGCCAAGCCAACAAGTTATAATCCAATAAGAGAAAAAAGTATCTTGTTCATGTATTAGATAATCTATATAGAAAACTGCAACTCTGCAAGAACTTTATGAAAAGTTAGGAATATATCTGTGAAATGATCCGTCTTCTGTAGTTCAAGAGTTGTAACAATCTTTCGTCTAAAGCTTCAACAAGTTGCTTAAAATGTAGACTCTAGATATTATAGATGAGAAAAGTGAATATGGGGCTGTCAATCGTCTAAGCGTCGATGCAAAACATGTCAAAACAATGTAGTTTGATTAAATATCTAAATGTCATCAAAATTATGGGATTTAAATTAAGTTCTGGAAACTAACTTGCTTAATTCACTTGTGACTGATTGCAATCTATGTTGCTGATATTTTTTAGAGACGTTTTATAACCTGCAAATGTCATCATACTTTTTCATAGCACTCAAAAATGTTATATTTTAATAACCATCTTTATGAACGAAAATGTACAAAACGTTTGCACAAGATACTAAGAAAATATGCTTATGAACTCCTTTTTTGTTTGTATTCCAGGCTGGGGATGCTCTCATACAACTATACAACAATTTCATCACCGACTTTGAGACGAAGATCAATCTTCTCAAGCTTGCACATTTTGCTGTTATAGTGTCTCGCCAATATTCTTCAAAAGAAGATGCCATCAGCTATCTTGAAGGAGTGATCGAGAAGCTCAGAGCTACAAAGGAGACCGTATAGAGGAACCAATCCTTTATATCAAGATGCAAATAGCCGCTTTTAATCTTGAAAAAGGAGATCAAAAGGAGTGCAAGAATCTTCTAGAGGATGGGAAGAGTACACTTGATAGCATGACTGACATTGACCCGTCTGTATATGCTAATTACTACTGGGTGTCGTCTCAGTACCATAAATCCCGTCAAGAGTTTGCTGAATTCTACAAGAATTCTCTACTTTATTTGGCTTACACCTCGGTGGAGTCTCTTTCAGATTCGTTTAAGCTGGTACATTTTAAGTTTTTAACTTTTAACGCAACGTGGGACAACAAAATTAGTCGTTTAAATCACTTAATGTTCGTGTGTAATCGAGCCGAGTCAAGCTGAGCCAGGTTGAGCTCGAGCTCGAACTTAAACGAGCCGGCTCGGCTCGTTTACTTTATCAAGCTGAAAAGTCAAGCGCAAGGTCGGCTCGAGCCAAAATAAGCCGGCTCATTAATTTTCATTTATTTTTAAAATTTTTACAGATATTGGTAACATAAAAAATAAAAGTTACACATATATCTTTATGTATTATTTTTAATTTTCTAATATTTTAAAAATCGAAAGGCATATTAATTAAAAGTATTATATGTAAAATTTTGTTTATTTTTTCATATTTTATTGATTAGTTTAACTTAACATATTAACACTTTAACCCCTTCTTACATATTTTTTATTTTATTTCGTTTAAAAATAAATTATATAAATGAAATAACTCAGCTGGCTCGCGAGCTCATAAGCCGAGTCAGGCCTAGCTCGAGCTTGGCTCGTTTACAAATCCAGCCGAGCCGAGCCGGCTCGTTTATAACCTAGCTCTGTCCGAGCCGAGCTTTTTCCGAGCGAGCCGTGAGTTGCAAGCTTTTTGAACACCAATGCATTGTGGAGATTTGATTCTTAATTTGTCTTTTGTTGGTTTATGTTTGCGGTTTCAGGATCTTGCATTTGATCTATCTTTATCTGCTTTACTGGGAGATAACATCTATAACTTTGGAGAATTGTTAGCGCATCCAATAGTGAGTATATCTCATTACATTTTTACATGATATTGAGCTTTTATTCCATGCCCCACAGTATGGTTTTCTTCAATAAAATAGTTATGTTTTGATTTTTTTGTGCTGACCTAGTTAAAGTTTGTGTACATGCTATCCAAATAGTTTACATATTATATTTATAACTAGCGGGTTAAAGTCGTAGATAAAAATAAGCAAATCGCGAGAGTTAAAGTTGTTTCATGTTAAGGGGCCAAACATGTCATAATTGAAGTTGAGGGGCTAAAGTTGTTTGTTATTAAAGTTGAGAGGGTAAGTTGTTTATTTTAAAGTTGAGGGGCTAAGGTTGGTTAATGCCAAAGTTGAGGGGCTAAAGTTGGTTAATGCCAAAGTTGAGAGGCCAAAGTTAGGTTGATGTGACAAAATAGCATGTTTATAGCTATTTAATTACATCATTTTGAACCCGTGCAGATTAAAAGTCTACTAGGGACTAAGGTGGAATGGCTCTACTACATTCTCGAAGCATTCAACGCTGGAGATCTTGTTCGCTATCAAGAACTATGTCGCGTTCATGCTGCTTCACTGAATGCACAGCCTGCTTTGGTGGAGAATGAGAAGAAGCTTCTAGAAAAGATCAACATTCTCTGCCTGATGGAAATTATCTTCAGGTTTCTAATTCCTTTGCAAAATCTTCACATCTTTTGACTGCAGAAGTAGTTTCTATTTTCTAATATATATTTATTGTGTGATTGCAGTCGGCCATCAGGAGACAGAACTATTCCATTGAGCATCATTGCGGAACGGACAAAACTTACGGTTGAAGATGTTGAATATCTTCTCATGAAGAGTTCATCCGTAAGTCTACTTATTTTTAACTTAAAAATGGTCATGAATAGAAGCGTGAGTTTTGACTTTCGACCGTTTACTTCTAAGTAGGCGTTGAAAAGCTTAAATCGAGTCGAGTTGGAGTTTTTAATAAACGAACCCAAGCCTGAGCTTCATATACCGAGCTGTTAGTCTCATGGATTTAAACAAGCCTATTGATGTATTTATCTAATATTTTCTATTCACTATAATATAATATATATCTAATATTTTCTATTCAATAAAATATAATATATAGTTACGTAAAGTATTATTGTTATAAATGATTATGATGAAAAATCACCAAGTTTATTGTTTTATTGAATAAATTTGAAACTATATATATACATAAAACATGTATCTATTTAGAGTAAAATGCCATTTTCATCCTGAGGTTTGGCTACTTCTGCGACTTTCGTCTAGAGGTTTGTTTTTCCGCATTTGGATCCAAAAGGTTTGAAATCTTGCCATTTTCATCGGCTCATTAAGTGTATCCATTTTGCTCCGTTAAGTCAGGGGTATTTCCGTCTTTTATGTTAACTTAAAGGGCAATTGGGTCTTTTTCACTTCATGTAGAAAGACTGAATACCCCTGAAAAAGGCTGAACTGCCCTTTAAGTTAACAAAAAGACGGAAATACTCCTGAATTAACTGAGAAAAATGGATAAGAGTTAACAAGCCGGATGAAACTGACAAGATTTCAAACCTTTTGGATCCAGATGCGGAAAAACAAACCTTTGGACGAAAGTCGCTAAGCTGGCCAAACCTCGGGGACGAAGATGGCATTTTACTCATCTATTTATATAAAAATGAAAAATTAATTAATTATATAATGAACGATCCTTGCCGAGTTGGAGCTTGTAAAATTACTCAAGAGCCGAACCTGAGCTAACTGAAGTTAAACATGTCGTGTAAATTCTAAAAAGCTATAATATTATTAATTACTGATATTGCAGGTGCATCTTATCGAGGGGATAATTGATCAAGTTGAAGGAACAGTTTACGTGTCGTGGGTGCAACCGAGAGTCTTGGGGATAAGTCAAATAAAATCTTTGCGTGATCGGTTGGACAACTGGGTTGGGAAGGTGCACACTGCTTGGTATCTGTTGAAGCAGAAACACCAGATTTAGTTGCGTCTTAAGTTTTGTATTTTGACGATATTGTTTCTTGTTTTGTAACACTCATGAGGATAGTTTGTTACTGTGACGTTGAAGACGAAGTAATTTGTGTTGTGGGATAACTCTGTGTAAGATATTTATTTTCGTCTTTTCAAAGACTGTTTTTATGCTGACTGCAAGCACAAAAAGTAGTTGCTGAACTTTTGTTGGACGTTAAGTCTTTGACAGTCCATTTTGTGTTGATTTGTTGTTGCACGTAGTATGCCCATATGCATTGTTGTGTTATGATATAGAGGTGCATAAATTTAGTTCATGGCCAAAACCGGTTCGAATCGGGTTGTGAACAAAAGTCAGTTTTGACCAAGTCTGGTTGGTCGGAACCTGTTTTAGAGGAAGAGAAGATCAAGTTTGAAACCAGTTTTCATTGGTTCGAGTTGGATTTTGAGCGTGTTTAAACCGATTTGAAGTATAGAGTTGCAACTTGATTTCAATCCTTTTTTTTATGGTCACTTCTGTTTGATATACTACACCTTATGTTATCTCGTCTAAACTCAAGCGGACGTTGTTAAACTCGAGCTATGTGAGCTCTATAATGTAAAGTATGTGTTACGCTCGTTTACAATTTATATTTATTATATATTATATAATTATATGTTATATATTATATAATTATATAATTATATAATTTCTAACATTTCTATGCATCAATGGTTGTAAATTATGCCTTGCATATAATTACATATAATATATGTTGTACAAGTTATCTTGCTATTGTTCTCTTATTGGCTAATTAAGAGACGCGACATTGATGACAGATATTATAATAATATATATATATATTATATGCATGTATAGGGTTAGATTTATTAAAAAATACTAAAAAACTTAATAACTAGGAAAACTACTACCAATCAATCAAAACTTTTTATTTTTATTTTTCATTTTCTTTAATTATATGGTTATTATTGTAGAAATAAAATTGAAACTTAAAGTATATGTAGATTGATGAGCTACACATACAAAACTTGCGTATTTAGTTCACGAATATTCCACAAACAATAGACATTAGTATAATGTATAAAAAATTAAAATGAAAATCTTGGGTTCTGTCCAAATTTTCTAATATTTTTATTTTATATCCGTTTCATGTATGTATAAAACATGAAACATTGACCTATTAACAACACCCTACAAAAAGCATTCTCCGTTTCATGTGGATGATCCCACGTTTATAACTTAAAAGCATTATCCTATCCATTATCTGCATACTTTCTTTGGCTGAAACTTCCTCTAAAATCTCACAGATCAGATTCCTTCCTTCCTCGCCCACAAGAGGAAAAAAAAAAAAAATCACCATCAATTCCTAAATAATATACTTTTCATCATCAACAAATAAGTCTCTTCCTCTCCCCACACCATAAACACACACACACACACACACACAAAAGCAGAGCCATTAACAGATGCACAGCTAGACACAATGGCTGGGACATCACTCCACCACAATCTACTCTTACCACACCCACAACATCACCATCACACAAAACCAATTGAATTCACTTCAACAGAGCAACAATGCATTTCCCTCTTAAAAAACTGCAAAAACATTCAACAACTGAAGCAAACTCATTGCTTAATCCTCAAACATGGTTTACATTCCAGGTCTTTCTGCACAGGCAATCTGTTGTTAACCTGTGCTTTATCCACTTGGGGCAGCATGGACTATGCCTCCTTAATTTTCCAACAAATCGACGGTCCGGATTCGTTCGACTTCAACACAATGATCAGAGGGTATATCATGGATATGAATTTACATGAAGCTGTTTCCTTGTATAACCGAATGGTTGAGAAGTAACTTTACATATCCATCAATTCTCAAAGGGTGTGCTTGTTTGCATAGACTTGGAGAGGGTATGCAGTTTCATGGGCATGTTGTGAAAAATGGAGTTGAAGATGAGTGTTTGTGCAGAATACTTTGATTAGTATGCATGGAAAGTGCGGTAATATAATCGAAGCTTGTTCACTTTTTAAACGAATGGATGGTTTGGATAGAAGTTTGGCTAGTTGGAGCGCGATTATTGCTGCGCATGCTAGTAAGGAAATGTGGAGTGAGTGCATTAGTTTGTTTCAACAGTTGACTAGTCAAAGTTGTTGGAGGGCAGAGGAGAGTGTGTTAGTAAGTGTGTTATCTTCATGTACTAATTTGGGTGCATTAGATTTGGGACGGTCTACACACGCGCTTTTGATAAGGAACTTAAACGGAATGAATGTGATCATCGAGACTTGTTTACTAGATATGTATCTAAAATGTGGATCTTTGGTTAAAAGGTTGGCCGTGTTCGAAAGAATGAAGGTGAAAAACCAATGGTCTTATAGTGTCGTGATTTCAGGGGTGGGCGTTTCATGGTTATGGCACCGAAGCGTTAAGAGTGTTTTCGGAAATGCGTGAAAAAGGATTGAACCGGATGAAGTTGTTTATGTCGGTGTATTGACTGCCTGTAGTCAAACGGGTCAAGTTGAAAGAGGTCTTGAGTTTTTCCAGAAAATGACCGTTGACCACAAAATCGAGCCTACGATACAACACTACGGGTGCTTGGTGGATCTCATGGGAAAAGCAGGAAAAGTCAAAGAAGCATTTGACCTCGTTAAGAACATGCCAATGGAAGCAAATGATGCATTGTGGTACAGTTTACTTGATGCTTGTAGAATTCACCAAGATATAGAATTAGGCGAAAAAGTTGCCGAAAAGCTACTAAACATGAGCTCACAAACTCCTAGCCCGTACGTGATACTATCAAATATGTATGCGAAAGCCGGGAAATGGGAGAATGTAGCTTCGGCCCGAAGAGAAATGGGTCAAAAGGGGTTAACAAAAACGCCTGGTTTTAGCTTAATTCAGGTGAAGCGAAAGGTTTACAAGTTTGTATCGAATGACGTAAAGTGGGCCCACTGTAAAGAGTTATCGGATATGATTTACCAGATGGAATGGCAGCTTAAGTTTGACGGGTATTCTCCAGACACATCAGAAGTATTACTTGATGTAGACGAAGACGAAAAGAGGGAGAGATTGAGTAGACATAGTCAGAAACTGGCACTTGCGTTCCGGCTCATAAATACATCACACGGTTCGTCGGTTAGGATAGTTAGAAACATGAGAATGTGTAAGGATTGTCACACTTATACCAAATACATTTCATCAATCTTTGAAAGAAGAATTATGATTAGGGATAGAAATAGGTTCCATCATTTTGAGGATGGATATTGCTCTTGTAAAGATTACTGGTAATTGTTAAATTCAGTGTTTCTTTTTTTATATATTTATTATTTTTTTTTTATCTCTTGAACATATTGGTAAAATAGTGTTTTATATTTTTTTTTTTGTTTGGCATGAATTAAAGCTCCAAATTACAGTTCAGGCGATCGTAACTGAAGACATACAGAAGTGATTCGATTGGTTCTCGGATCAATACTCTATAGAAACACCACGTGGATCATGGGCGGAGCTTAATGTCGGACAGACGTGAGAGTTGAAATGGTCTTGGACATAAAAAAATTTAGAAAGTCGTTACATTTTTATTTGACCGTTAGAAAATTAAAACATATCCTATTCATGATTAAACGGATATAGTTTAGCTCCTCTCAACAAACATGAATACACCAACAGAATGATTGCTTGTCAACTTCAAACAAAAGGAATGTGCAAATTCATGAAGGTCAAACTGTCAGTTTCCGGTCTATTTTACAAGCACATGAGCATAAATGATAACCATTTAACACCCAACAGACTGTTAAGCCTGTTTAACAATACTCAAGCAGGTTAGGTTTGACAGCATACACATGATGATAATGTATAAAACACTTGCAGTCACTCATATAAACGTTTGGCGCAAGATAAAGTGGTCAATCTCCGCTTGCACAACCCTTGCAACCACAATGCACACACTCAATCACCTTTTCCTCACGCAGGTGCTTGGGGACTCTACAAACGCATGTCGTCTGGAAGTTGTGATCACGTGGCTGAATGCATCTTAAACAGCATAGTCGTTCGTACCCAGGCTGAAACTCAAAAGCAAAACATAAGAACGCTTTAAATGCCACTTAAAAATAAGAATTTACAAGACCAATGTTAAAGAGAAGAATAAGTTTACTACAAATGAAGTATGCTCAAACTAGGGGTGTTCAAAATCGTTAAAACTGACCAAACCAAAGCAAGTCGGCCGGTTTGGCCGATTCGGTTCACGTTTGGTTTTCACGGTCTGACAGTTTGAAACTTGGAACCAGCCGTTTGACCTTAATTATTTATAGATTTCTTTTCAATTTGGAATATATAGTTATGCATATGTATTAATTATTATGAGAAGTTTTAAATACAAAAGACTCTTAACGTGCGAAGGTACGCAGCCACCAAATTGTGCTGCGTGGAATTTCATATTTTCAGAGGGAAGGGTAAATTAGGCAAATAAGATAAAGTGTAATAACATGCGTTTTTTTAACAATAACATGCGTTCTAAAGCATAACATGCAGCTTTTCGTTATGTGTAGTTATACAGAACATGCGTTGCTGAAATCATAACATGCGTTTTTAAAACAACCTCCATTGTCTTCAACACTTTACACTGTAACTCATACATTATTAGGGGATCTTGTCAATTGCAATCATAAACAGATTATTTAGATTGTTCTTGTCAATCATTCGGTTAATCGATTATAGATTATGCATCAATCGATCAAATTGGTTGATGATTAGAGATTATGCATCTAATAGATCTAATTGGTTGAATTTGTCTCGGTTGTTCAATCGTAAGATTCAATTGCATTGTAATTGACGCTTATGCCCTTCCCACTTGATTTTGTAATTGAATTCAAAGTTAATTATGTATCATGCCACCGCGTTAAATTGAGCCCTAGAATTGAATCAGGTGTGGTTCAGATGATCGCGTACGCATCGCACGTTAAGAGGCTATTGTACGTTAACCCACCCCTAATTATCATAATCATGATTTATGAACCATCTTTATCATTTTAAAATTTTTAATACAAACTAATGATGTTAAAAATAAAATTAAAGTCAGCCCAAACCGCCCAAACCGAACCGTTAAACCGCCAAAGCGGTATAACCGGCTGGTCCAGCTGATCAACCCAACAAACAGGTTTGGTTTGTCATTTCCTGAAACCATAGTTAACCATTCAGCCCAGAATTTTCACCAAAGCCAGTGAATGGACTGTGAACACCATTAGCTCAAACATGTGACTTAACTGTGGACAGTGAAAGCAATTTAAGTAGAATAGAACAAGAATACAAGACACTCACCTTCTTCCACTTGGCAATGATATTACGGTCAGCATACCCTTGATCCAAGCAAAACTCAAACAACTCCTTTGAAATTTCTTTCCTGCGATAGTAAAGGTCGTAGATGTAGCGACTCTTCTGGTGTGCGATTTTGAAGATAGGCCACAGTGCCTCGCATTTCCTCTTCCCATCGTGTGGATCATTCTCAGCTATGATTTATATATAAATGAATCGTTAGCACATATAAGAACTAAACTTCAAAATTAAAAAAGAAAAGAAAGGAAAGAAACAAACCTTCTCGCATCTTTCCCTGTAACTCGCGAAGAGTAGGTTCGATAAGTTCCCACCCCTCTGGGTATTTAACACGGTTTGTCTTCACCTTAGGCATTCTTCTAGCTGCAATGATTAATCCACGTAAGATAAATCAAAAAGTAAAATTATGTGACCTTAATAAACCAAAAGCAACTGGGCGATCTTAACTTACAATGCTACAACTATGTGATCTGTATTTTATATACAAATGTATAAATGTAGAAACATATACACTTGTTTCACAGAGTAATTTTACATCAATTAACAGGAAAAAAAAAAAGAATCGTAACCAAAATTTTTTAAAAATTATTGACAAAAAGATATGAGCAAGATACCAGACAACGCCAAAAAGCAAGGATATTACTTCCACTACTGATGTAGCCAATCATTTAAACAAAATCAAGGATACACAAACACGAGTTCACGACCATCTTGTTTATACACTCATCAAATTGGTTCCTTTCTGTTAGAGAGTCTAAAGTTATTATTAATGTTACTCCAAGAATACTATATTTATTAGTCTAGAGGGTCTAAATTGTATCTTCTTGCCCTATATAATGGGCTGCTTTGTATCCTCTTATCATCAACAAATAAACACAACAATTACAGAACCTTACGGTTCATTGTGGTATCAGAGCCAGCACAATCCACAGCAGCACATCTCCCTTTTTTTCAGCCAACCATGGCGCAACTTGCCACCTTCACTTTAGCTGAGAAAGCTGGTCACAACAGTCACAAGTTCCCCTTCACCCTTACCCCCACAAATTATGGGTACTGGAAAGCAATGCTTGAACCTTTTTTAATCACTAATAACTTGTATGATTATGTTACTGGAACCATCCCCTGCCCAGATCCTAAAATCCCAATCGAACCATCCAAAGAAGGTGAAACCTCCACCACTGATAACCCCAATTACCTCCGGTGGATTGCCAATGATGCGCATGTTCGCATGCTTATTCTGTCCACCATCTCTGAGGCTTCCTTTCAACATGTGCAGGGCACTACTTCCAGGGACCTTTGGCTTTCCCTGGAACGTGCATATGCACCCAACACCGCCTCACGAGAATTCCAATTAAAAACTCAATTATTTCGGATCATGATGAAGGGAGACGAAACACCTATTATCTACTTATCCCGCGCTATGGAATGCGCCTCAGCCTTGGCAAATATAGGTGAGCCGATGAAAGATAAAGATTTGGTCATGCTTACAATTTCTGGTTTACGTGATGAATATAGCGGGCTGAAGTCTAATCTTTTGGCACGTCACCCGCCAATCACCTTCAATGAACTACATGGATTGCTTTCTGATCATGACTTCATGTTGCACAAGTCACTGTCTGATGCTTCTGGTACATCTCAGGCTTTTACTGCCACCACGGGTAACTCTTTTACTACTCCTACTTCTTCACTTACACAATTGCAACAACTAGCATCCCAATTGGGCTATCAGTTAAACCCTATCAGCCCACCACAGGCCCTCTATGCCTCACGACCCTCGCCAAACCGTAACAACCGTAGGGGTGCTAATCGCGGACAATACCGTGGCACCAATAGGGGCGTGACAATACTAGGGCTGCTCCCACACGACAGTTTGCGTGGGCCTCAACACATAATATGGTGTACGGTCATTGTAATCGTTGTGGCATTGGTCACCTACCATCCCAGTGCCCAAACCAATCTGCTGCCTCTTCTCAGTCTGCTCCTGAGGCCAATTTTGCCTGCTTCTCAGAGACTAGATCAACCTCTGGTACTACTTGGCTCCCAGACACGGGTGATAATGGCCATGTTACTCCGGACTTGACGAATATTGACAACTCTGAGGTCTATTCAGGTATTGACTCACTCCATGTTGGTGATGGTAAGCCTTTACCCATTTTACACATTGGATCTTCCAAATTTTCTCACCTAATAAAACATTTAAACTATCTGATATTCTTCACGTACCTGCCATTCAAAATAACTTACTATCTGTTAAACAATTTTGCTCAGATAATGATGTTTATTTTGAGTTTCACTCTTCTTTTTTTGTTGTGAAGGACGAGTCTTCACACACTACCCTTCTAATGGGTCCAACTGATAATGGTCTCTACTCGCTTCGCCTTCCACAACTTAAGCCAATTCCTAAACAGGTCTTTACAGCAACTAAAGCTTCCACTACCATTTGGCATCAACGTCTTGGCCACCTTCATGAACGTGTTTTTCATATGCTTATTTCAAATAATTCGTTACCTGTTTCTACAAAATTATGTTCTTTATGTACTGCTTTTCAATTGGGAAAATCCTCCAAACTTACCTTGCATCATTCTACTTTTCAAAGTCGTAATGTTTTGGATTTAATATACTGTGATGTTTGGGGACCTCCTACTGTGTCTCTTGACGGACATCGCTTCTTTTTATTGTGTTGACCATCACTCACGTTTCATGTGGTATTATCCGCTTGTTAAGAAATCAGATGTTTTCACCACATTTACCAACTTTGTCACCATGGTTGAACGTCAGTTCAACCCCAAACTAAAAAGTGTACAAACTGATTGGGGAGGGAGTTTCGTAACCTTTCTCCCTTCTTCAACAAGCTTGGTATAATTCATCGTCGTTCTTGTCCATACACTAGTGAACAAAATGGAATTGTTGAACGCCGTAATCGTCATGTTGTGGAAACCGGGCTGGCCCTCCTTGCCCATTCTTACCTACCACAACGTTTCTGGCACTTTGCATTCGAAACTGCTGTGTACCTCATTAATCGCCTTCCATCCAGAACCTCTTCCAATAAATCTCCCTTCTATCAAATTTTTAATCGTAAACCGAATTACTCCTTCCTCCGTGTTTTTAGATGTCAATGTTTTCCCTATCTACGTCCGTATAACCGTCACAAAATGGATTTTAGATCCACGCCTTGTATTTTCCTTGGTTACAGCCCTCATCATCACGGTTATCATTGTTTTGACCCCACAACAAAAAAAATATGTATATAGTCAGACATTTGCGTTTCAATGAAACAGTCTTCCCTTTCCAAATTCCCGTTTCCCCACCATCCCCATCATCCACCACACCTATATCTCCTTATGTGTTCATTTTTCCTGAACCCATTCCACATCACACACCTAATCCACTAAACACCACTGACCACATTGATCCGCCAGTTACCACCACTATCCCTTCTATCTCTGAACCATCATCACCACAACCCTCTACTCCCTCACAATCCACATTTTCACCTTCACCTGACCCACCTTCCTCGGTCCCTAGTTCCTCTACCCTTCAGCAGGATACTCCCATTTCGCCTCCACCACCTCTACGGCCTCGTCCAGCTCACCTACGCTAAAATCCTAAACGCACCACTCCCTATAATCCCTCTGCCTACACAGCCGCTACTACCTCACCCCCTATTGAACCTACCTCTTTTACCATTGCCAACAAATCCCCGGAGTGGCGTCTGGCCATGACTGAGGAGTTTGAAGCACTTCGCAAGAACGGAACATGGTCCTTAGTTCCCTATGTCCATAATACTAATGTTGTTGACTGTAAGTGGGTTTACAGGTTGAAGACAGATCCCCACGGCGTGGTTACTAGGCATAAAGCACGCCGTGTTGCCAAAGGGTTTACACAACAACCCGGTGTTGATTATCATGAAACTTTCAGTCCAGTCATCAAAGCTACCACAATTCGGGTTCTTTTATCTCTTGCTGTGACAAATGAGTGGTCTCTCCGTCAATTAGATGTACAAAATGCCTTCTTACATGGTGATTTAGCCGAGACCATTTACATGAAGCAACCACCAGGCTTTGCTGACCCAGGAAAACCAAATCATGTGTGCCTTCTTCATAAGTCCCTTTATGGGCTCAAACAAGCCCCCGGGGCATGGTTCCATCGGCTATCTACTGTTCTTCACCAATTTGGTTTCCGTGGGTCGAAGACGGATCCTTCATTATTCATTATGAACAACCGTGCAACTCTTGCTTATGTTCTTGTATATGTCGACGACATTATCATCACTGGCAACAAGCAAACAGTCATTGATAACATCATCAATCAGCTAAGCTCCACCTTTGCCATTAAAGATCTGGGTAAACTCCATTATTTTTTGGGGATTGAGGTTGTCCATCATAACAAAGGCCTTATCTTATCACAACGGAAGTATTTATTAGACATTCTTCAACGATCCGGTCTCTCAGATTGCAAACCAGTGTCTTCCCCTATGCGTCCTTCCCAGGTGCTTACCACTGATGACAGTCCGCCACTTTCCGACCCTGTGCGGTATCGCCAAGTTGTCGGGGCTTTACAGTATGCCACTCTCTCTCACCCAAATATTGCTTTCGCTGTGAACCGTGTATGTCAGTTCATGAATGCCCCCACAGAGAACCATTGGTCGGCAGTTAAACGCATTCTACGCTACTTAAAAGGGACTAAAAATTTGGGTCTTGTTATTCGTCACACATCGTGCTCCTCCTTGCAGGCCTTTACTGATGTCCATTGGCAAAACCAACCCTCCACGGTCCAGGCCTTCTCTGACTCTGATTGGGCGGGATGCCCCGTCGACCGTCGATCCACCGGGGGGTTTGCCATTTATCTTGGATCAAACCTCATCTCTTGGTCTGCTCGTAAACAACGGACAGTTTCACGATCTTCAACCGAGTCTGAGTACAAGGCACTTGCTGATACCGTTGCTGAATTAATTTGGTTAAAGTCGCTTCTACATGAACTCGGGTTTTCAGTCAAAAAGCCCCCGATCCTTTGGTGTGACAATCTGGGAGCCACCTACCTTTCTGCCAATCCTGTTTTCCATGCTCGAACAAAACACATTGAGGTTAATTTTCACTTCGTTCGTGAACAAGCGGCTCAAAGAACACTAAATGTTCAGTATATTTGTACAAGTGATCAAATTGCAGATGTCTTCATCAAGCCATTTCCTTCTCAGCGCTTCCTGTTTTTAAGGTCCAAGTTGCAGGTCGTTCCCCGGCCTCAACTTGCGGGGGAATGTTAGACTAAGAGTCTTAAGTTATTATTAATGTTACTCCAAGAGTCCTATATTTATTAGTCTAGAGGGTCTAAATTGTATCTTCTTGCGCTATATAATGGCTGCTTTGTATCCTCTTATCATCAACAAATAAACACAACAATTACAGAACCTTACGGTTCATTGCTTTCCATGTTTTTTAAGGGATTGATTTTACTAAGATCTATGTATAAAATGATGTTTACATATATCTTACAAGATGCATTTTACATGCAGGTAGACCTTTGCAATTGAATATAATGTATCAAGCGCAAAAACCGAGCATGCAGAAAAATCAGGGGAAATAGGAAAAAAAACAATGTGCTAAAGATCCATCTGGATACGCTCAGTGTGACTGTGCATGCCAAAGTATATAAATGTCTAGCCGGCCTTGGGCGTATTAACCTGTTCATAAAGATGATCGAGCTATTATAGTATCACATGTAGGAGTGTTCATCGAATCGAATTGAATTTTTTTACCTGAAGTCGTATTCGATTCGATTAATATTAACTCGAATTCAAATAAATTCGATTTAATTCAAATTCACCCTAAATAATAAATTATTTTATTTTCATTTTCTAAAACTACTACAAACTAAATATACTCAACATAAAATATAACAATCTGCAAAATTAATTAACTATCAATATGTCAAAACACCAAAATTTAGAAGATAGGTTGGTTACTTGCAGTGTTGTAAAAGTCGGATTCCAAGGCCGAGTACTTGGCGACTACTCGGTACTCGGAACCTTACCTTGGAGAGTTACTACAAGTCGGCCTTTATAAGTCGGAGGCGGTCAAACTCGGCCTACTCGGAATACTCGGCCAACTACTCGGAATACTCGGTCAAATTCTTGGTGGGAACCTTGGAAAACTCAATGACTACTCGGATTACTCGGTCAACTACTCGGGGTTATGCTAATTTTGACATTTACGCTTATTTTGACTCATAAAATTTTAGACTATGGGCCACAGCCCAGTTAGATTTCTAGGGTTACTCGTAATCCCTATATATTGTAACCTACCCTTCAATAATAAGCAATCAGTTTTACTATTTAACATGGTATCAGAGCTAGTCTAAGCTCTATATCGTTTCAGCCACGCCACACACAAATAACCAAACCCCAGCCGCCACCACTTGAGAAAAACCCTAGACAGGGCGGTGTGCCGTCGTTGCCGCCGCCGCCCTGTCCAGCCGTTGTTCCTTTTCTGTTTCTTCCTTTTTTTTTCCTAGTTTCATGTTCAAATAAAGCTTCGTCTTCGCTTCTAGATTCACCAATGTTCTTACGGTCTCTTACCACACAGATGATGCTACGGCTCATCTTGTTGATTTCGCGTCTCCGTCAAGTCGCCCCTTGCCGCCATGCCGCCGCCGCTCATTAGACTACGGTCTCCCGCCGTGCCGCCTGCAGGATTACGATCCGCCGCTGCGCCACTACCGTCGTCGCCGCACTGCCGTATTGGATGCCTCTTGTAGGATTACTGAATCACTTAAAATTGTGGAATGTCATCGAAGATTATGGAATTTTGACCGAAATTGAAGACAGTTTTTAGGGTTTATTATTGTTTTTGTTTTCAGTCTAAGCTTTAATTTCTCCGCTACGACTGCGAGGGAGTATTAGACTATGGGCCCACAACCCCAGTTAGATTTCTAGGGTTACTCGTAATCCCTATATATTGTAACCTACCCCTTCAATAATAAGCAATCAGTTTTACTATTTAACAAAATATCCAATAATTAATTTCTTTATATTTAACATGTCCGAGTACTCCGAGACAAAAATGCGGGCAAAAATGTCAATAAGGGTACCCACTGACAAATCTAATTAGGATATAGTAAATAAATGCAACAATATCTAATATTTTTATAGATTTTTCAAAAGTAAAAAGTATAATTAATGATATATTTGTTACAACATATTTTGAAACTAGTTAGTGGCAGTCGCTCGTTACGATAATGATATTGACGTGATCAATGACGGTAAGAGAAATGTACAAACTTGATCTTAGGGTTTTAAGGATGATTTGGGAATAAGGGTTTCAATTTGGGATTTGTGGTTTTAGACAATACTAATACCTGGTGTTTGCCAATTTGGGATTTCAATTTGGGATTCGAAATTCGAATTCAATTTATATATGATTTCAATTTGGGATTTTCCTTTGTCTACTCATCAGTGGTGTTTGCCAACTGCAAGGCCTTGAGGGTAAATATGTATTAAAGTCACAAAATATGTTCTCTAGATAATCAATCCCAAACCAACTACAAGAAAAGGAAATATAAATCGGAAAAGAAAACTAATTCAGATTCAATGTGAACAACAAAAAACCCCCCAAAAAACTCTCAACTTGATCAAAACAATCCCCAGTTAATCAACAAAGTACTACACTACAAGTAAGAAGAAATCTAACCGGAAGCAAAACAATTTGATGAAGAATACTGTAATAGCAGAAGGAGAAATAAGAAGATTTAGCGTCGGATGGAGTGAAGGGAATTTTGGAACGGTCGAGTGAATGGGATGTTTTGATTTGATTTGAGAAAGAGGAAAGGGTAATTTGAATTTGACGGAGATGGGGTTCTCCCGTCAACCTTGATTTAAGAAAGAGGGAAGGGTAGCCTAATCACCCTTAATTTTTTTTAACGGCGCCTTAATGATTATGTGCTAGAATTTAGGAATAAAAACGTAATATATTAAAGATAAAATCTAAGGGATAATAATAAAAATATAAAAATAACATACCAGGTACTATATCGGGTAAACAGGTAATATATATCGGGTAATCGAGTCGGGTTTTTACTAATCCCATACCCGAACCCGAGTTTTTTATTTTTAAACCCATGCCCGAACCCGAAAACCTGGCGCGTATGCTTCGGGTTTCAGGTTTTCCCATCAGGTTAGGGTTTTTCTGCCATCCCGACACGTATCAAGTGTTCAAGTCATTTTATAGTTAAATCATTTATTGTCTAAAACCACAAATCCCAAATTGAAACCCTGATTCCCAAATCATCCTTAGAACCCTAAGATCAAGTTTGTACGTTTCTCTTACCGTCATTGATCACGTCAATATCATTATCGTAAGGAGCAACTGCCACTAACTAGTTTCAAAATATGTTGTAAAAAATATATTATTAATTATACTTTTTTACTTTGGAAAAATCTATAAAAATATTAGATATTGTTTGCACTTATTTACTATATCCTAATTAGATTTGTCGGTGGGTACCTTTATTGACATTTTTACCCCTATTTTTTTTCTTTTTCTATTGGCATTTTCTGGGCAATAAAGTTATAACATAAAATAAACTTATCAAACAAGTAGGGCTATAAACGAACCATACTAAAAAAAGTAGGACTGCCCCGAGTACTACCAACTCCCCACTCGGCCGACTAGGGAGTGCCTAGCGACTTCTGCAACACTGTTTACCGGTAGCGATTTAAGTTAGGTAAATATTTAGGAATAAGTAGTATGAGCTATTTGTCAGTAGGTCTGGTTATGTTATGAATAATAAACTTATCACTTAAGGTGGTAGTTCATACTTTGGCCAAGTTTAGAAGTTATATGTGTGTGTATATATATATATCAAATATTATATATAAATTGAATTCAAATTTCGACTCGAATCGAATCGAAAATCACAAAATTCGTATTCGATTTTAATTCGATTACTGGACTCGAATACGAATCAACTCGAATTCGAACATTTTTAATCGAATTCGAATCGAGCCGAATTTCAAATTTTTCGAATCCGAATCGAATTCTGAACACTCACATGCCATAAATGATTAAGATAATCCACTTGTTGCTATTAAGTAGCAATAGGCTGCTACTAGTCTTCTACAGGTACATTAAAAGAGATTAAAAGATAACATTTTGGAGATGTGAAACTATTATAGCTAAAATCAATGCTGAAATTAAAAGGTGTTTTGCTGATAAAGCCTAAAGGTGCACTGTTTTGTAATACGGAGTCACCATGTTTATGAACAGGAAACACTAAACTCATGCGCCCAGAGTATCGCGTGTTACAAAAATCAAAAACCAGGATAAGATATCCGCACATAGTGTTTAGACCATCGGTATAGAATAAGAAACTAGTTTCCTCTAAATGAAAGATTGAAATCAGAATCAATGTCTACGTAGCGTATAGGTCTAGGCTAGTTATTAGGGTTGTAGCGACAGATAGCGATAATAGCGACAGTTTATTTTTTTAATATAAATAGCAATTAAATACAGCTATAAAATAGCTGGATTTTAGGTTTTTGTTAAATATACATGTAAAATAGCATATATATACCAGCGTATTTTGATATAATACACATATAATTTTTTTTTAAAATTATTTCTAGTGTATCACTAATTATAAAATAGTTGCCCGCTATTTATCGCTATTCGCTATGTAGCATATAGGTACCTTTGTCGCTATTCGCCGTTAACAACTATGGTCACACAGATATTTCCACAACCAAAAAGATATTAATTAAGATCAACAAATAAACTTCTATAAAAGTACCATCATAATTCAAAAAATATAGCATTCCAATCTTTTATTCCTAATCACAATTCACAACTATTCAAGTGTTAGTATCGGCAATCAACGGCTGAGTAATATCTCAACAATTTGAAGAGTTATAGAATGATAAACAGCTCTAGAGACTATCAGGTCAAACAAAAACAGAGCGCGCACACACACACACACATACATACATACATACATACATATATACACACACACAGAGACAGACTCTGTACATCGTAAATTAGAGGATTCACATCGAGAACTGTCATCATAATTGAAATTCCTAACGCTTTAACATGATTTAAACATCCAATCGATACAAATCTTTACAGAATCCTGAATAAGTGAATCAAAACCCTAAAAAAGTGAAACAGATTACCTTGATTATGCTCCGAATGTTGATCAAACGCAGTAAATACTTGCGTATAATGATCACCGATCAATCACAAATGATTTAGTGTAAAATACTTTCGAATACTGCTATAAACGATTAACGATAAAACGCCACTTTTTCTCTACGCCTTGTGAGGAACCAAACAATTGGGGAGAATATGTTTCTTAAGCCTCTTTTATATCTTCAAAAGTTTTCTTTATCAAAAGTTAAACCCCCTAACTTACAAAATTGACACTTCTAACCCTGTAAAATTAGAAGTTTAGAATCCAAACGAAAATAAATATGAACAACTTTTTTTTTCTTTGCACCACCCAAAGTTCATTTAAAAGTTACCTAAATAACCATATGAATTTAACCATAAAGGCCTACATTTAATAAATTCTTGATATTTTATACAAATACATTTATCAAAAGAGGAATACTGCCATAGAGCTGACACTTGGCATTTTATTTTATATAAATACATTTATCAAATAGAGGAATATGTCATGGAGCTGACACTTGGTAATTTTTCATTGATCCAGCCAAATTATGATTTTGTTTCGTTAAATTTACAGTTTTGTCATTATTTTTCTTTCTCCTAGTCAAATTACGATTTTGTCTTCAGCTCAAATTTATAGTTTTACTATTGTTTTTGTTTTTTTTCCCAATCAAATTACGATTTTGCCCCCAATGTAAAATTACATACATGCCATCGATTTAGTTTTTTTTACAAAACTATGGTAGTGTTTTGTTTTAATTGATTGGCTCGGTGTAATTTTTATTCGTGTCAAACGGCTGCCTGGCACACACTTATTATCCTGAAAATTTACAATTTTGCCCCGGTTTAAATTTATAGTTTTTACATCGTTTTAGTTTTTTAGTAAAAGTATGGTAGTGTTTTGTTTTAATTGGTCGACTCAATGTAAATTCTTTTGAGATCGTGTTATGAGTAGTATGTACAAGTAATCGAAAAATAGACGTAAATGTTACGAGAGAGAAATATTGAACTTAGTGTCCCGCAACGCAGACGGGGCAAAAACTAGTTATTTTACATTCACGACTTGAATGCTAAGTGTTGTTCTAAAAAATTGAATGTTAAAGTGTTTTATGTTCATATAGATGTGAATGATTATCATTTAATTTTCATGAATGATTATCATATGCAACTCATGAATGTACGATTGAATCTATTTATGGTTATCATATGCAATTTATTCATGAGGTTGGATATTAGATGTAAGAAAACGTTGACTAATTAAAGTATTGGATGAGAGTGATACTCTAACAAGACAAATACTGACATGTCACTTGTAAAGTAAATCAGAATTTGAAACATTTAATTATTCACTGATTTAAAACATCTCACAATTACATTAAGCACAAAAAGTTATTTATTTTTATCAAAATCCATGTGTCTTTAATCACTCGAGCCATCCATTTAAAGGGCTGATTGCCAATTTCTGAATGGTTAAGCCAAGGTTTGAACCATTAAATGTTAAATCAGTAAGAGGTCTGAATCATTAAGAGCCAGTATAATACTTAACTGTTCAGAAGCAAATGTCTGACCAATTCAGATAAGATGTCTTAACCATTCAGACTCCGTATAATGCTTAACCATTCAGAGGCAAATGCCTGAACCATTCAGACATCTGCTCACGAAACAAACAGTCTGAACCATTAAAAGCTGAACCAGTAAGAGGTTTGAACCATTAAGAGCTTCATTAAAAGGTAAACAAATAGCCCATAAGTCTTCCAAATAGTGAAAACCTAACCTATATAAGAAGGAAAATGTACACCTTAGTACATTTACTCAGTGTACAACATCTATGCAATACACAATTTCTTAACAATATCTATATACCTATCAAGAGTGGGGTTCCTATAAAAAGGACTTTTTTCGTAAAAAGTGTGAGAAGGCATAGGAATTGACATGTAGACATCATGTTTTTGACTTAGGCATGATATTATGGGTTGTTTTGGCAAGAAAAAAACACCTAAAAACGTAACAATTTAAAACACAATGTAATTTATAGGCATGGAATTTAAAACACACTACTTAACGTTCTTGACATGGTGATTTAAGTTTTAAGCATCGAATTCATTGCATTGTGTCTTAAATTGTTATGTTTGGTTTTTTTTCTTGCCAAAACAACTCAATACGTCATGCCTAAGTCCAAAACATGATGCCTATATGTCAATTCCTTTGTCTTCTTACACTTCTCATGAAAAATATCATTTTCATAGCAACCTAAACCTATTAAACAATATATATAGCATATATTCAGTTAGTCACCTTCTTTGCTCACGTTCGGTAGTTCATATTCAATTTTCCAATGCGTCACAATCAAGACTAGAGTGCGTCATATTAATATTTGCTAAAAATAATATAATTATATACAGATAATAGCACCAAATCTTGAAGATCACAAAAGCGTACAATAACGAATGTAAATCTCTAACTACGAAGGTAGTGGAAACCCAAATTCGTGCACATAAGTTGTTCTCGAGTCCGTGCTTTATATGTTGCCCAAAAATGAATTTTATTCGGTTAATTGTGCGTCTTATCCTTAGGTAGGAAGGGTGTTTCTGGTTACAACTGTTTTGCCGGAAAAACGTGAAGGATGTCTGAGCTTCAGGAAAATGGTTCCTTTGGTAGCTCGGGTTCGCGTCTAAAGCTTCGGGTACGTCAACAAAAGAGTAAAAGGGCTGGTTCGGGTGGTCATGGATGGTACACCGCGGTTGGTTTACGCCGTTACAGTGGTGGTCAATATGGTGTTCGGTTTTGCCAGAGCTCCTCGATATGAACAAAGAAACATAATAAAGAAAGAAGGGAACAAAGCAAACGAGGAAGATCAAGCAGATGAGAGGGATGCGGCGAAGAGAGATTGGAAGTCCAATTTATAGAAGAGAAATAAAGACACTCATGGGTGCAAGTTGGCAAGTGATTCTGAGACCTTAGTTGGTTTTTTGTCTAAAATCTACCAAACATAAATATATATCATATGTATTGGTTAATATGGGTAATTCTTAGCCATACAAATGTGTATATATAAGAGACAAAACCAAACAAGTTGTAAGAAAAAGAAAGATTCTAAGTTTGTTTGATGGATTTATCCATTTTTTTATTATATACTTATTTTCTAATTTATTTTTAAAGGTTAGATATTTGAATTATCACAATTACTGCTAGACTGGCTAGATAAGCTTGTCGGAATGGTCCGATGGGACCCAAAATTTTTAGTCAATATCTCAAGAGGGGAGAGTGTTCTAAAATAATTAATTGAAATATGCGAGAACTGTACAGTCCATGGTGAATAAAACACAACTAAAAAGTGAAATATGTGAGAACTGTTAGTTTCTTTTGGATGTCACATGACACTTTTTAAATGGTTTTTACAGTTTGTATGCGAAATATGGTTTGTATTTGATCCTACTGTTGTATATGGATAATTGTTTTCCCAGAACAACTTATGGATGATTATCACATTTACTAACAAAACCTCTAAACAAGAGGTTGCAAGCTTTTTTCACCCACAAGACATAGTTTTAAACTTGACTTTTGTCCAGTCTGATTCTTTACCAATACGACATCGTGTTACACTAGGCCAATCCAGAAACAAACATTTGCATACTAGTGTTGCCAAGCCATCATTGCACATTTGAGCTTATATCACATGTTATTGGATTATCCAGTTCAACAATACAAGCTATAGGCGATGAAGAAGATCAGCATAGCAAATTAGGTTTAGCTCAATGAACACGTGGAAGGTTTAGTTACCAACACATTATTAAGTAGAGAACCGCATAAACATTTATACATAGTTTATACCTGATTTTGAGAGGAAAAAACTGCTATATGGTTACGTAATTGTCTTACGTATCACAATTATAGCAATAAGTACAAGCATGCATATGGTTTTTACGGTCATTACTTGAAGTTTAAAATTGATTACGTATTGAACTTCTATATTAGGGGTGTTCAGAACTCGATTCGGATTCAAAAAATTCGATCTGATTATCAACAATTCGATTATCAAGAATTTGAATTCGAGTCCAGTAAATTGAATACGAATTTATAATTTTAAATCCGAATTCAAATTATACATATTTATTTATATATTTATAGATAAACAGACATATAACTTTAATTTGAGATGTAATATGAATTTGAGACATAATATGAATTTCTCTATAAATTTAATCTAACTCATAAAATAGTCCATTACCAAGGCCAAATACCCCCATAACGAATGTACATAATTTAAATAGTAAACTACCAAAATGCTCCGTAACATTTGGTCACTCTAGTCCAAAACTCAAAGCTTTTGAATCTGGGTTCCTGTGGTTTCAATTTTGTTGCCATCTTCATTCAAAAACAAAATCTGGTCAGATTTTTCAGTTAACAACTAGTTCTTTTTTGTCATTTACTCCCTTTTAATAAAGGCAAAATGGTCAGATTTTTTTAATTTGTTATAATAAAACATCAAAAGACCATTTTTGCCTTTATTAAAAAGGAGAAAAAAGACAAAAAAGCTAAATGTTAACTGAAAAATCTAACCAGATTTTGATTTTGGATAAAAATGACAACAAAATTAAAACCATAGAAACCCATATTCAAAAGCTTTGATTTGTATTCAAATTTTAATCAAAGTCAAATTGGTATTTTAATTGGAATACCAATTTGAATCAACTAGATTTTAATCTAATCGGAATACAAGATTAAAATTGAATTCGTCTTCAAGCAAAAAACAATAATTATTCAAGAAAAATTCGAAGAGTTGTTATTTGATGAACACCCTAAATTCTATATGCACACCCACACTATGAATTCCATAAGCAAAGATCACAAGTTTGCTTGGTATATGAACTTGATCTTCTAACTTTCAACCGTCCCACAGCTATGTACCGAATGAGGAATAAAAATAAATACAAATTTTGTGTTGCTTATTATGTTCAACTAAAAACAGATAAAAAAAATTCTATATTTTGGTTTCACAAACAAGTATGTCTTGAAAGTAATCGAATGAATTTGGTCAATGTAGCAGCAAGTCACATTCCAGCTTCTGATCTTCAAAGTAACCCCTTTACATTGTCCCCTTGGTTTGCTGCCAGTTGAATAAAAAACAGGTTATAAAAAGGACATGAAAATTATTTTTTTTCTAAAATATAATCAACCGCCGATTCTACCTGCTGGCCGGCTAGTAACTAACTTGCTGCTAGATTTCAAGACAATCTATATGTACCTAACAGTTGGGATAGATATGAACAGTAAATTAACTCTTGGAACAAAAATCCAATCGATAAACAAAATTATTATGGAAACAAACCATGCCCAAGTAAACGAATTTATGGTTCTGGATCCGGTTCCAATTTGGGAACAATTGCAGACTTTAACTCTAGATGGGAAACCCTAACCGCACCTATAAGCCGCTCTGGCAACTCATCGGTTGTGTTTGCCTGACAAAGAAAAAGGGAAAACATGTTGAGCCCATAAGGGTAGCCACGTAAACGTGTGGCGGGCCATCGCCAACCCAAAACTACTTGCAAGAAGTACATATATAATATAGGATTAATTTTGTGTATACACTTACAAACTTGAAAAATTCCATATATACCCAACCAAAACTAAAAACATCATATATGTCCTTACAAGTAGGTAAAATATCAAATATACTCAATTTATTAAAAACAATCTAATAAATAGTCATTTTAGCCTTATTTTTAACTTTAAGTTTTCATATATACTCATCTTTTAACTACATATTTTTAGCTTAAATTTGTTTTTACCCATAAACAATAGTATACTCCATATATAATATTTAATTTAAATTATGCTAGAAATGAGTAAAAACAATATTTGAAGTTAAAGGTCATATATGAGATTTCCAAGTTTTAGAAAAATTAGGGTAAAATTGTCATTTATTAAATTGTTTTTAATTTAATGAATTGGGTATATATGATATTTCAACTACTTTGTAAGGGTATATATGATATTTATAATTTTGCATGGGTATATATGATATTTTGCAAGTTTGTAGGGGTATATATGAGATTGCCCATATATATATGGGGCATGTTCAATACAGAACCAATAAAATGTATATTTGATAACCATACCTGTAAAAGGAAAGCCATGTCAACCACAAGGCTAGTTATAACACCAACTACAAGACCCAAGACACCATTGGCCACAGTAGAAGAGCCAATGTCAACATCAACCTGCCAAGTGAAAAAAAAAAAAACTAACTAAAAGTAAGAAATTTTCAACCAATCGTTTGGCGTATCGCGGATTTCTCAAATTCGCGTATAAAATTTAACAAAGAGATAAAGAAGAAGATTACTTCTAAGTAATTGGCACCACGGATATAGTTGCAATCAACCGCTTTTCCCAAAAGACAAGGGGTGCTTCCAACACTCTGTCTCACTATCCATGAACCCTAACGTATTAATTAGTCACACGTCAGATAATGATTACACATTAGTAGAGGTTGCAAGACGGGTAGGTTGGTCAACGGGTCAAGAAAGGATTCAGGTTTTTCCCAAAAGACAAGGGGTGCTTCCAACACTCTGCCTCACTATCCATGAACCCTAACGTATTAATTAGTCACACGTCAGATAATGATTACACATTAGTAGAGGTTGCAAGACGGGTAGGTTGGTCAACGGGTCAAGAAAGGATTCAGGTTTTTCCCAAAAGACAAGGGGTGCTTCCAACACTCTGCCTCACTATCCATGAACCCTAACGTATTAATTAGTCACACGTCAGATAATGATTACACATTAGTAGAGGTTGCAAGACGGGTAGGTTGGTCAACGGGTCAAGAAAGGATTCAGGTTGAAACATGTCAATTTTTAGAGTGGGTCAAAACAGGTTGACCAGGAAACACTTCTATGTCAAATTATCAATAACTAGTAAACTTCTCCCGCGTGTTGCGGCGGCGTCGAAACGTAATGTAACGTGAATTTATATTGTCTAATGAAAACGTATTATATTTGACCCGATTCATTTCCAAACAAAGTTTACATCAATATGTACACCAACTGAAAAAACGTACATAAAAATAAGCATGAAAACATTTTATATTTGACCTGAATTATTTCCTAAATAATTATGTAGAAACGTAAAAAATAGTGTTTTTGTAACATTAAAAGATGGTACCCGCATTGCGACGGCGTTGAAACGCAAAGTAACTCGAATTTATACGGTCTAATGAAAATGTTATAATTGACCTGACTCGTTTCCGAATAGCATTTACGTCAAAACGTAGACCAACTGAAAACATACATAAAAATATGTATGAAAACGTATTATATTTGACCCGACAAAATTTACGTCGAAACGTAAACCAACTTGAATTTATACCAACACGTACATATATAAAAATAAGCACTTAAAACTCAAGGGGTCAAAATGACATTTCATAAAGTTTTTAGAAAGTTAAGGGGGTGTAAGTGTAAAAACTGAAACTTAAGAGGTTAAAGTAAAAAACACTAAAATCAACAAAAAAAAATGTTACTGTAGCGCCAATGTGACAGACGCTACAGTAGCCCCAACTTGTGTTTTAATAACATTTATTATAACTAATGAGTTAACTATGATTACAGAAACAATATTGTTGCGGTAATTATCAAGATCTTTTAATAAAACGATTTGCAAAATTGATTAAACCATATGAGACGGATATACCTTGGGGACTGACGGTATGAGTTTCATTCTACTATTGCGAAACTCATCATCACCGTCAACAAACCTTTGCAATAGAGAGCCGGCTGCTAATTCTTTGGTCACAAAATAGAAAACCATGCTGTAGTTGGTCGAACCAGGTACCTTCAGTAGCAAATTGTTATTGTTTTACCAAAAATAGTATTATTAAAATATTTAAATTATATTTGACATTTTGTGACAAGCTTACTTGAAGGTTGAACACCAAGCAAAAATGTCCCTTTTGAGAAGCAACCTACACAATAATGACAATAGATATCATAATCAATAATCCATACAATGATACAACTGCATTACTGTCAAAACAAACATTACAATTTCTATGTGCTTATAAATTTTCGATACCTAAATTATAGAGTAAAGTACACGGATGGTCCCTGAGGTTTACCAAAATTTTGGATTTAGTCTCTAGCTTTCCAAAAGTACACGGATGGTCCCTCTGGTTTGCACTTTGTAACGCATTTAGTCCTCAACCAACAAATCTAAAGGTTTTAGCATGTTCAAGTTAGGGACTAAATCTGTTACAAAGTGCTAACCACAGAGACCATCCATGTACTTTTGGAAAAAGTTAGGAGCTAAATGTGTTACAAAGTGCAAACCACAAGGACCCTCTGTGTACTTTCCCCAAAGCTAGGGACCAAATCCAAAAATTTGGTAAACCACAAGGACCATCCATGTACTTTACTCTAAAGTTTATTAAATTAAGTAAATAATCTAGAATAAGTACAAAGATTGTCAGTTTTCTTAAAAATATAACAATCAGAAAGTACCTCTGTTTCTGATAGTAAAACGAAACTAAAAGTGATGACTATGACACAAGTCTTCCTTTTTGCTATATAAAGAAATAAACGTTCATTTTGGCGTTGAAATAGGAGCATATTGCAACTAAATTCAAAAGTGAACAAATTATACAAGAATAAAGCATATGAGCCATACAGATATATAATATATATATATGGAAGTTAAATTAGTCTAAAAACCTACTTGTGCAGCACAACCGAGGCGTCTAGCAACATGGTCCATACGTTTAGTGTCTTTAAACCAGTCAACAGCAACAAGATCCATAAGAGGCTTGCCTCCAGGCATCTTTAGTCACAAACAACAACAAAAATAAATAAAAGAATAATGAGATATTAGATCAAACATTTTAAATCCTAAAATAACAATAATATGATGGGATGAAAATGGTAACAGACCTTTGATTTATCATAGCAAAAATGCTTACTACGAAGTTTAAAGTTGTTTCCATCATATATTTTCCAACAGTCACGACTGTTTTCATTATCATCTCGTCGAAGATTACCCAAAAAGCAAGACAAATCAATTTCAACAACAGGTTCTTCTTCAAAGGCTTCTGTATGCAAATCGGATCGTAAGTAAAATTCAAAAAGTAATAATTAGAAAATAAACGTATTGATAACCTATTAACCTACCAATCCGTCTGGTCTCCTGCTCAATGGCATATGCCTGGATGTTCAAATATAAAAAAAATATACATAATATGGTAAAAAAATAAAGAGTAAAATGCCATTTTCATCCCTGAGGTTTGGTCAGTTTTGCGACTTTCGTCCAAAGGTTTGTTTTTTCGCATCTGGATCCAAACGGTTTTAAATCTTGCGATTTTCATTCGGCTAGTTAACTCCACCAATTTTCTCCGTTAAGTCAGGGGTATTTTCATCTTTTTGTTAACTTGTAGGAAATTCAGTCTTTTTCAGGGGTATTCGTTCTTTTTACATAAAGTGAAAAAGACCGTATTGCCCTTTAAGTTAACAAAAAAAACAGAAATACCCTTGACTTAACGAAGAAAAATGGATGGAGTTAACGAGTAAGATGAAAATGGCAAGATTTCAAACCTTTTGGATCTAGCTGCGGAAAAACAAACCTTTGGATGAAAGTCGAAACACTAACCAAACCTCAGGGACGAAAATGGTATTTTACTCATTAAAAAATAATAACCTATAACCCGTTCCCAACCTCTTCTTCAGGGATTTGGAAATCTTCATCTTCATCTGAGTATTCATCCATCATTTTCGCCGCATTTTCAAGAGACTGGCTTCGATTATGAACAGAAGTCACGTTTATCTTTTGCGACTTCTTAGTAGAAACAGAACACGATGTCATATTAACCATAACAGGAATTCTCGGGGGAGCAATCCTTTCGTCAGATTGTGCAAAATATTCCCGCAGTCCTGTTATCAAAAATCAAACTAAGCACTAATTCATATTAGAGTAGAATGCCATTTTCGTCCCTGAGGTTTGGCCACTTTTGCGACTTTCGTCTACAGGTTTGTTTTTCTGCATCTGGATCTAAAAGGTTTGAAATCTTGCCATTTTCATCCACCCAACTAACTCCGTTCGTTTATTCAGTTAACTGGAAGGGTATTTAGTATTTTTTTTAACTAAAGTACAAGTTCATAAATGCATAAGTTTATAATGCATAAGGTACAAAGATGTACCTTATGCATTATAAACTTGTACCTTAAGTTGAAAATACTAAAATACCCTTCAAGTTAACAGGATAAAGAAACGGAGTTAGTTGGGTGGATGAAAATGGAAAGATTTCAGACTTTTTGAATCCAGGTGCGGAAAAACAAACCTTTGGACGAAAGTCGCAAAACTGGCCAAACCTCAGGGATGAAAATGGTATCTTACTCTTCATATTATGTATGCAATTAAGTTATTTATATAATATATTACGACCCATTACTCACCAGCAACACTATTTAACATTTGTAGCAGGCAATGTTGCTGAAATGAAGAAACATAACCCACTCCCCATCCCTTTAGATCAATTTGCATAAGATGCTGGACCTGTGATCTGGGCCGTCCATGTCGGGGTTTTAAAGGGGAGATATTAAAACCCTCCACCTAAATTAAAGCATTACGATTGTAAGTATGATGTGGATCTGAAAACATTAAAGTTAGTTACAATAATAAAGGGGAAGGAGTTTACTCTTGATATGAGCGCGCACGTATCCTGGTTGTGGACTGCAGTTCTCATGCTCCCTAGAGCGAAAGAGTACAACTGCAGATAACAGATGAATGTTAACACTTAAATATAAATAAACTGGAAATATTAAGCGAGGATTGTTTAGTATGTGCATGCACTCACCATAACTCCCATCATCATTTCGGCGCCAATACCGCACATAACAAAGGTCACGTGGCCATACAAATCTGTAACAGAAACCAAAATATAAATTGTTATTTTGGACTTTAAGTAGTTTGTGATTGACCTTTGACTTTTAGTGTTACTGGATTAAATAGCTTTACTGATATATTTATTATTTATAGACTAAGCAGTTAATGCGGTAAAAAATCGGATATTTGGGATATAGGTTATCGTGGTGGGATATCGGTAATTTTAATATCATGTAGAATTGATATATATATATATAGCAATTTAACACTTACAATTCAGTGTACTCTCCTACCATTAACAAATTAACCTTTTGCAACTTGCAAAACACTAAAAATTGTAGCAACTAGGAACTGATTAAGACTTGAAACACCAACAATTAACAGTTAAGACTTAAAACACTAATAGCAGCAATAAGAAGAAAGACGAATGGTAGAACTAAGAAGAAAGGTACTGTATCGGGAAAATCGGTCATATATTGGCCAAATATCGGTCAATATCGCCGATATCGGTACCGATATTTTACATGGGGACCGATAACCGATATATTTGTGATATATCACCAATATTAACTGCATAGCCCATATCTAGAACACGTGTATTTACGCTAGAAACACACACACTAAAAAGAAGAAGAATGTATTACGTGGGGAACCAATCCAACTGAAGCCTGTGATATAGAATTGCTGTATGTCCATCCACCTCCTCAACCAAGCTACCATCCTGAAAACTACAATCCCACCTTCACATGTGACCAATGCAATGTAGCATGTTATAGAAACATGAGACCAGCAATAAGATGTAAAACTTAGATACATAAAAAAAGTAAAGAAAATAGAAAAAAAACATATGGAGCTAGGAATAAGAAGCAAAAAATGAATGCTTACTCAGATCGTGTTCCATCCATGCTCATTACAAGTTCAAATATTTCTTCACAGCTGGCTTCCACAATACCTTCAGCCTTCATAGCCCTACTACAGCTCTTTGGCTTCAATGACAAACAGAAAACATATAAATGTCGATACGGATAATTGTGTAAACACAAGATTATGCCACAAAGTGGTGGAATAAATTTAAAAAAAAACTCATACAAGGAAGTCGACTTCAAGAAGCTCTTCGAAGATACGAAGTCCTGCATCAATATTTTTAAATTAATTGAATAAGTAATGATTTAGATTTCCCACTATAGCCAATACTTACGTTCCTAATTCCTTCTAAAATAGAAAAAAGTACCATTTTGACATTGAAGAAGCCGCCAATGTTTCCTTGAAAATGCTTGATTGTTTGTATTCTGGCATGCCAATGTCGAATTTTCTTGGGTCCAATCCAATATAGATTCAGGAGGGCCTACCAATATAAATTGATTAGACTAGTAAAGGTGGTATAAACAGGTTCATATTTACATAACCAGCATAGAGATAACGGATGAAGAAAACTCATTTACCATTCCCAAAGGTTGTTCTTCGCATCAAATTTGGCCGTGAATCTTCTTCATCTTCGGCTGCACTGTACCTACAAATCAAGATGTTATTTCATATAATAAATAAAATAGCCACAAAATATGAAAATAATAATAATAAGAGTAAAATGCCATTCTCGTCCCTGAGGTTTGGCTAGTTTTGCCACTTTCGTCCAAAGGTTTGTTTTTCCGCATCTGGATCCAAAAGGTTTGAAATCTTGCCATTTTCATCCGACTCGCTAACTCCATCCTTTTTCTCCGTTCAGTTGGGGTATTTCTATCTTTTTTGTAACTTAAAGGGCAATTCAGTCTTTTTCAGAGGTATCCGGTCTTTTTACATAAAGTGAAAAAGACCAAATTGCCCTTTAAGTTAACAAAAAAGACGGAAATACCCTTGACTTAATGGAGAAAAATGGATGGAGTTAACGAGCCGGATGAGAATGGCAAGATTTCAAACCTTTTGGATCCAGATGCGAAAAACCAAACCTTTAGACGAAAGTTGCATAACTGGCAAAACCTCAAGGACGAAAATGGCATATTACTTTAATTATTATTATAAGAGCAAGCTACAAATGAATTTTTTTACTAGCTTTCTTGATCTGATGAAGAAGCATTCCTTCCACTATCCATCCCAGACTTGTATTCAAAATAATGGTATTTATTCCCATTGGCAACTAGTGACTCCTGATGCTGTTAATTATTCGTCAGTTGTTAGCTTTCACAAGAACATACATAGAAGATTACCGATATTTGACAGAGATAAGCAAAGATCGTGTGCAACCAATAATATTAGTTTGTAAAAAAAATACCTGATCAATAACAGACTCGATTTTTTCTTTCCAAATAAGTGCCTCTTGGATGTTGAAAGCAGCCATCTAAAATAGCAAGATAATTTTTTACATAAAAACAAAAAGAAGATATATAAAGTATTTCTTAGCCGATAATTATGTGTATATTATTAGATAAATATTGTATAGAATTGTGTTTATCTTTTCCTAAAATACAGCTAGGGTTGTTATGTATCTGCTCTATATAAGGAGCCTTTGTTGATCAATAACATTCATTCACAATTCATACCATAAACACTTTTATGGTATCAGAGCTTCGGTTCTGTTCCAGCCGCTACGATGACAAAAACAGCCGATTCCGATCCCCCTAAATCTTCACAAAAAGCCGTGAACCCCCTTCACCCTGCCTATTCGGTTACAAATATCCAACAGAAAATTCGTACACTCAATGGCACGAAGGTTCCCTATTCGTCCTGGACAAGCTTTTTAAGCTTCATGCAGTCGCTTACAAGGTTCTTGATCATATAGATAACACCCCACCACCACCTGATACGGCTCCTGAGTACCCTGTCTGGAAAGAAATCGATGCCCTCGTTCTGCAATGGATATACGGCACGATACCAGACGATCTTCTTGGCAAAATTATTGACACGGAAACTACTGCACGAGCAGCATGGTTAAAGATTGAAAAGTTCTATCTCAGTAATAAACGGGCACGTGCAGCAGCCTTAGAAACCAGGTTCTGCAACCTTACTCTTGCCGCCTGTTCGTCTCTTGATGATTATTGCCAGCGTCTTAAGGAACTGGCGAATCAATTGGGAGACGTGGACCAGTATCACTGAGTCTCGACTTGTTCTCCGGTTGGTCCGTGGGTTACCTGCTGAGTTTGACATCACTGCTGCCCTCATTAACAGCCAAGACGCCAATTGGGACTTGGCTAGGAACATGTTGCATGACGAACAGATTCGCCTTGAGGCGCGTCAGCAGTCCGCCTCCTCTGTTCTGGTTACAACCCAGCAGCCCAACCACTCTTCTCAGCAGCCCGAATACAGTCAGTCTTCTCAGCAGCAAACCGGGTACCGAGGACGTGGTCGTGGGGGTCGTGGACAGAATGCTCGTGGTCGTGGAGGTGGCCGAGGCCGTGGTAGTTCTCGACAGCAGCAGCAACAACAGTGGACCTCTTCAAATCAGTCTCCACAGCCTCCAACTCCCTGGCCCTTTACCAATACGGGCTACCCACAATGAGCCTGGTGGAACACTCCACCTTGTCCCTACCCAACCCAATCTCCTTGGCCCATAAACTGGCCCAACAGTGCAGCTTCGGCCCAACAACAGCAGCCCACTGATCAGTCCTCTCAAGCCCACTTCACAGGTTACCAGCCTATGGCTCCCTCTGCTGGACCACCGCAGCCACCTGGCTACAATGCCTTGTGCCCCTCTGATCTTCAGGCAGCCTTCACCTCGATGCAACTTCAGCAACCTGACCCAACTCTTAATATGGACACCGGGGCAGAAAGACATGTCTCCTTTGACCAAGGTATGATTTCTATCCCATCATCTTCTCCTTTTTGTAGTAAATTACTGGTTGGCAATGGTGAATGTTTACCCATCCTTGGATCTGGCACAGGTTTTAAAACCATGAACAACCGAACCTATATCCTACCCAATATCCTTTAAAGCCCAAAAGTTATCAAAAATTTAATTTTTGTACGCCGTTTTACTCGCGATAATAATTTATCTATTGAATTTGACCCTTTTGGTTTTACTTTGAAGGACCTTCCAACTGGACAAATTCTTTCGCGCCACAATAGCACAGGAGACCTTTACCCGCTCACTGCTCCTCAACTTCCTCCACAAGCCTGCTTTCTTGCTTCCGCCTCTCACCCTTGGCATGATCGTCTTGGCCATCCTGGTGTTCAAGTATTAGATATTCTTAGTCGTAATTTCAAATTTCAATGTAATAAGACAAAGTCTACTTTTTGTCATTCTTGTCAGTTATCTAATAGTAAACGATTGCCTTTTTACACTTCCAATTCTTTTACTTTTGCCCCATTTGATATTATTCACTGTGATTTGTGGACATCTCCTGTGCTTAGTAAAACTGGCTATAAATATTACATGGTACTCATTGATAACTTCTCACATTTTATATGGGTTTATCCCTTAAAATATAAATCTGAAACTTTCCCAACCTTTGTCAAATTTCACCGTTTAATTGCCACACAGTTTAATCATCCCATTAAAACCTTTCAATGTGACTTAGGGGGTGAATTTGATAACACTGCCTTCAAAACCTTTGCTCACCAACACGGACTCCTTTTCCGTTTTGCGTGTCCCCAAACCTCATCTCAAAACGGCCGGGCGGAACGGATGATTCGGCGTCTGAATGATATCATTCGTTCTTTGCTCATTCATGCCTCACTTCCTCCTAATTTTTGGGTGGAAGCTCTTCATACTGCAGCCTATCTACACAACATTCTCCCCACAAAACGCCTCAACTATTTCACTCCCACCTATGCCCTTTATTTACGCCATCCCACGTATGATCATCTACGTGTTTTTGGATGTGCCTGTTACCCCAACACCTCTGCCACTCAACCTCATAAGTTTCATAGCCGTTCTGTGAGGTGTATCTTTCTTGGTTACCCTCCAGACTTTCGCGGGTATCGTTGTTTTGATCCTAGCACCGGTCGAGTCCATATCTCCCGACACGTCACCTTTGACGAACATACATTTCCTTACACGATCCCTACCCCACTCACCTCATATCATTTTCTTGATGAACCCCTGCCACCTCTCTATCAGTTTCATCAGCCCAGCAACTCATTGCCTAAACAGCCTCACCCGGCCACCATACCCTTCCCGCTTACATACACTCGCCGGAACCGTCCAACATCAGCTGTTCAAGGCACTTTTGTACCATCCACAGACCACCCACCTGCTGCCCAACAACAGCCAGCTCAGTCCGCTGCTACTCCGCCGCCTGCCCCTTCTAACCTTCACCCGATGACCACCAGGTCTAAATCTGGTTCACTTCCACCAGCCCTTCACAGCCTTGTTTCGACCACTATTTCCCCTATCCCTACCTCCTACACTAAAGCTTTTGCCGATCCAAATTGGGTACATGCTATGCAATCTGAGTTTACTGCTTTACAGGAGAATGACACATGGGAATTGGTGCCTCGTCCTTCTGACAGGCCTATTGTCAGGTGCATGTGGCTCTTTCAACACAAGTTTAAGTCAGACGGTTCGTTGGAAAGTTAATGGTAAATCTCAGACAGTTAGGGTGGATTATGATGAAACTTTTAGCCCGGTTGTTAAACTGGCCACTATTAGGACAGTGCTCTCTTTGGCTATCTCACGAGACTGGCCTATCCACCAATTGGACGTTAAGAATACTTTTTTGCATGGTACTCTAAATGAGGTTGTTTTCATGCATCAACCTACAGGTTTTGTTGACAAACGGCATCCAGAATTTGTGTGTCGCCTGAAGAAATCATTGTATGGTCTTAAACAAGCACCACAGGCATGGTACACCCGTTTTGCTAATTATATCCTTTCTCATGGATTTCGTAGCAGTGCTTGTGATAATTCATTGTTTATCTATCATCGTGGGTCAGATATTGCTTATTTATTGTTGTATGTTGATGATATTGTTGTCACAGCCTCTACTACCACTTTGTTACAGGAGATCATCCATACTCTGTCTCGAGAATTTGCTAATTGTAAGCCGTGCACTACTCCGGTTGACTTATCAGCTAAACTTAGTGCCACAGATGGTGCACCCTTTTCTGACCCGACTTTGTATCGGAGTTTAGCCGGTGCTTTACAGTACCTGACATTTACACACCCAGTTATCTCTTATGCGGTCCAACAAGTATGTTTGTTTATGCATGATCCTCGTGACCCACATTTTGCATTCTTGAAGCGTATTATTCGTTATCTTCAGGGGACTCTGGCCTATGGATTGCGTATAATGAAGTCTGGTACAGATTCATTGATTGCTTATTCTGATGCTGACTGGGGTGGTTGCCCTGATTCGCGCAGGTCTACAAGTGGGTATTGCGTTTTTCTCGGTGATAATCTTATCTCATGGTCTTCGAAACGACAACCCACCATCTCTCGTTCGAGTGCTGAAGCAGAATATTGGGGCGTTGCAAATGCTGTTGCTGAAGCTACATGGATTCGGAACTTGTTACTTGAGCTCCGTACACCGTTGCAGAAGGCTACTATCGTTTACTGTGATAATGTTTCAGCTGTGTATCTCTCTGACAGCCCGGTCCAACATCAGCGAACTAAGCACATTGAGAATGACATCCATTTTGTTCGTGAAAAGGTTCGAGTTGGACATATTAGAGTTTTGCACGTTCCTTCATCTCTACAGTATGCAGACATTTTTACCAAAGGCATCTCCAAGCAGTTGTTCCAGTCTTTTCGTACCAGTTTGAACGTCTGTCCTACGCCCGTTCAAACTGCGAGGGTGTCTTAGCCGATAATTATGAAGATAACTATGTGTATTATTATTAGATAAATATTGTATAGAATTGTGTTTATCTTTTCCTAAAATACAGCTAGGGTTGTTATGTATCTGCTCTATATAAGGAGCCTTTGTTGATCAATAACATTCATTCACAATTCATACCATAAACACTTTTAGTATTCAGGATTGATAAAAGCAAAACAGAATTGCAAGAAGATAAAGAGAACCATTTTGCTACATCATCTCTCCGACACGTATTAACAGTAAACTGAGTCACGTCAACACATACCCTTTGACTTAATTGAAAATGAAAGTAAAGATCATGTACCGTAATCCGATTGTATTTGTCCTTCTTGTTATAAATTGATAAGACATACACCATCTGTTGCAAAGAGAATACGTGAAGTAACATCAGCGCAATATGCCAACAGCAGAAAGGAAAGCTTTTCAGGTTCCAACAATTAAAGATTGTGCGAAACTTAGATTGTAATCTCATTATGCTAGGAATAGAAACAAACTTTAGACGAGAATATATACTAACAATTGTAAGATGGTGAAATACTGATTATTATTGAATGAGTAGGTTACAATATATAGGGATTACAAGTAACCCTAGAAACCTGACTGAGCCCGTGGGCCCATAGTCTAATACTCCCCCGCAGTTGTAGCGGATGAAATTAGAAGCTTAGACTGAAAACAAAAACAATAATAAACCCTAAAAAACTATCTTCGATTTTGGTCAAAATTTCATAATCTTGCAATCTTCAATCAATAATATTTGATCCACAGTTTTGAAATGATCACGTAATCCTATAAGAGGCAACCAATACCGGTAGTGCAGCGGCAGCTGGTAGCAGCGCGGCGACAGATCGTAATCCTGCAGGCGGCACGGCGGAAGACCGTAGTCTAATGAGCGGCGGCGGCACGACGGCAAAAAGCGGCTTGACGGAGATGCGAAATCAACAAGATGAAACATAGCATCATCTGTGTGGTAATAGACCGTAAGAAGACCAGTGAATCTAGAACCAAAGACGAAGCTTTATTTGAATACGAAACTGAAATCTGCTGCTGCTGGGTTGTGGAAAGACTATTTCGCCCAGGAAGGATTGATTGCGAAACCTACCAAGAATTCATTTTCATTGCAGGATGGATAAACGGAAAACAAACAGAGACCGGACAGGGCAGCAGTGGCGGCACGCCGCCCTGTCTAGGGTTTTGCTCAAGTGGTTACGACTAGGGTTTTGTTATTTGTGTGTGATGCAGCGGAGAGGGTATAGAGGCTAGGTTGGCTCTGATATCATGTTAGATGGTAGAATGGATTGATTATTATTGAATGAGTAGGTTACAATATATATAGGGATTACAAGTAACCCTAGAAACCTAACTGAGCCCGTGGGCCCATAGTCTAATAACAATACCCTATGGACTTAAGGAGAGGGCAACAGCGATGCATACATATTTGGTTGTGTATATGCATCCACAATGTTTAAACTTCAATTTACGAACCATAAGGTTTAAACTATGAGTGGGAGTTTATTGGGTATGTTTGTTTGTTTACTTGTGAAGGTTAAACTACAATCCACAAGGCTTAAATTATGATCAAAACTCTGCATACTGAAATTAACTATAAGGAAACGGAAACCCTGATCATAAGATGTATAATTTTGGCTTTTTAGAACATGTAGATTTTAAGTCAGAATTTGCAAAAACCATTGTGACAAAATAAAACTAAAAGAAGGCATATGATATCAGCAAAACCAAATTCACATATTCAGTAGTTGACTTCATATTGTTAGTTTGATTTTGAAATCAATATGAACCAAGTCGTATATGAACCCGAGAAGTAATTACTAACAAGTGCATTATTAGAGCTTAGATCATACACTTTCAAGTTCCAAACAAAGCACGGATCATAAAGCAAGCAATAAAATTAAGTAATAGAGACTCACGTGTCCATGTTGTGTTTTCAAACCTCGGTCCTCAACTCTACAATTGCCATCAATAACCAGAGTTTTGATTGGAACCTGATGAAAACAAAGGATACATAAATACACACCTACCAAAGCTATCACAGATTCAAAAATCCAAAAAATAAAAACTAAAATCCATCGAATTTGATCACTAAACTAATTCAGAGTTGCTGATATCTATAACAGATGGCAATATCAATCAAAATTATAAAAGCAATCAATAACCCAATCCAAAACTGAAGTTAATAATTAACAGTTACCACATTATGCTGAGGCTTCCTCTTGTAATAAGCAAGCAACCTTGATTCGAGAACAAAAAACCGCATATGCATAAAAGATCTCCCAATCTTCCTCCTCCCATACCGCACCATCCACCCCTCATATACTACTTTCAAATTCGACATCTCAATATCCTCTCTCTGCTTCTTCCGATCCCCAAATTTAAAAAAAAAAACTAACCACTCATCACTCTTTAACCCCCAAAAATCAACCAATTAACCAAAAACCACAAACCTAAACCCTAAAACCTCAAAAACTCACACTCAATCCTTCACAAATTTCACTTCCACAAATCAAATCCACAATAGCTATCGAAACTTCACACCAGTTTACAAAAAAACTAACCACTCATCACCCTAAAAACCCCCCCAAAATCATCCAATCAATCAAAAAACACAAACCTAAACCCAAAACCTCAAAAAATCACATTCAATCCCTCAATCCTTCACAAATCAAATCAAACGATCAAAAACCACAAACCTAAACCCTAAAACTTCAAAATTTTCAAACTCAATCTGTCAATCCTTCGTAAATTCACTTCCAGAAATCAAATCCACAAACCTAAACCCTAACACTTCATAAATTCAAACTCAATCCGTAAAAATTCACTTCAATAAATCAAATTCACGATTCCGATCTGACGAATCTAAACTTCACGGATTCGATTGACGAATTTGAGCATAAGAAATTCAATTCAACTCTACCTGCAGAATTGAAAGTAAACTCGAAATGAACAAAATACATGTATGTATGTATATGTATATATTAGTTACACAGTAGGTTTAACATACTGTAACGGTGTAAATGAAGAAGATGAAGTTACGATCTGTTGAGATTCCGGTGACAGTTGCCGGGCGAGTGGTTGTGATTCCGGTGAAGGTGTAGGGAGAGAGAGAGGGTATTATTAGAAGACGGTGGGATCATCAACGGACGGAGAATTCTGACTAAATTGGAATTTTTAATTACCAAAATTTGAAAGATTTGGGGTGGGAGGAATTAGGCCAAATTTTGGTTAGTGAGTAATCATAATAATGGTGGAGGTTCTACTTAAAAACAAAAGGTAAGTATAGAATTATGATATAATTATGTAAGCCTTATTGTTTTAGAGTATGTCTATCTCTACTTTTAGAGATCGTTTGACTTGTTATAAACGAACATGAACAGGGGCCGTGTTCGTTTGTTTATGTTCGTGAACATTCGCTAACGTATTCGTTTGTGTTCGATAGTTCATTAGTGTTTTAAGTTTTTATATTTTATTTAAATACTTCAAAATTCCGACAAACTAAATATCTAATAAGTGTAAGTGTATTATATATTCTGTTCATGAACGTTTATTTGTGTTCGTTTGTTTCCATTTGTGTTCATGAACATTGTTTATGCTCATCAACATTCGTTTTTGTTCGTTGCCTTAATTGACAAACAAACAAGAACATAAAATCTTGTTCGATAAGTGTTCATGAACGGTTCACGAATACATATATTTCTTAACAAACAAACATGAATAAGGTCTTATTCGTGTTCATTCGATTCATTTACAACCCAAATAACATCAAGTCATATCTTCTTGCATCAAAAAGTACTTCTTGAACATCTCACCCCTCTAGTTTTCTACACCCTATATTTTTTCACTTTCTTTTACTTTTTTTTGTGTCTTGATAAAATTTTAACACTTAGCTTGCTTATATCTTTTTTTTGTTTTTCATAACTTTTAAAATATGATATTTTGTAGAATTTCGATTATATCGTAGCGACGTCCATGTTTTTATAAAAGTTTTGGTGTTAACTTATTTTCAAAACTGAGTTGTGCGTGATAATGTTCAAGTTATCGAAGCACAAACGTACAACTCGTTAAAGTTGCTTCAAGGGTTCTTATTTTTACTTTTTATATTCTTCTTTTACTATCTTTAAAATATGGTTTTTATAAACTCTGGATTTGCCATTGCGTCATAGATAGTTTAATGTGATTCTTTTTTTTCTTGGGGTTATTATTAATGTACAAATTATTAAAGAGTCTTTCAAATTTTAAAACCCTCATCGTAACGTGAGTTTCGTCTACCATTTACCACTATGATACACAATTTTCATTATACCTACAAAATTTGAATTTAAAAACGTCACACACACTATATGTGTATGTCGTAAGGAGCGTACCCCTTAAATTTTATATCTCGTTGCAAGAGCCAAGCAAGATGTGTGTCAAATATTTTTAAAAAATCAATAAGAAATATCTTAAAAAAACAAACATACTCTAATCTATACATTTTAATAAATAAAAACAAACTTTGGCCACTTAGCATTCACTTAGACTATTAAGTGCCGTATGACAACCTCTTAATCCATTGTTATTGTGTTTAGGAGTGAAAACACAAAGATTTGATCACAACATATGGTTTAAAGTTTGCTCATGAAAATATTGAATATATATTTAAATCTTTCCTTAATTATGAACTAAAATTTGATGTTAAAAACATAATAATCTCATTAACATTAAAAGCAAACATAATAACTAATTTCTTCCTTATTATCAATTGGATTGAATTTAAAATTTTGAAGTAATAAATGGTTTCGAATCTAATTCAAATTCCGTATTTAATCATTAAAATTTTATTTAAAATATGTAAGTGTGTGATTAAGATTAAAAACAAATATAATATTTATATCTTTCTAACTAAGATTAAAGACAAATATAACATTTATATATTTCTTGACTTATCAAATAACTATATTTTTTTATCAAATTGTACATAGTTGAAAATCACTTTCAAGTTTAATTTAAATTTTAATTCCGTTAACTAATAATAAGTTTAAACCAAATATGATTTAACTAAATAAGTTTAAACCAATTTTGATTTAATAAGCATAATCGTCTAATTAACATTAATATCAAAATTTGTAATAGAACACTTCTTTCATAAAAAATTTTATGTAAACATTTCTTTCAACACTATGAAATAATATAATTTATTATGAGAACATCCGTGTAATATACGAGACTTAAACTACTTGATTAATTAAACCAAAATAAAATTTATGTTTTATTAATAATATCACTATATTAGTTATAGCTAACATATGTCTCTAGAAGATTATTAAGTATTTATTAAAAGAAATTATTAGTTGATGTAGGTCCTGATAATTTTCAAATGAAAAAAATTAATTACATATTTTCTTAGAGGGGGATTCGAGAACAATTGCCAATAACATTAAAAGAGATAGGATGATTCAACAAAGTTAATTTCATATATCGAACAAATCAAAAGAAATGAATAATAATGTTACAAACGATAGCGAAGAAACCATAATTATACATTTATACAATTAGCAATTTGGGTACTGTCTCATTTGTTTAAAAGTCACATCCTTTAATTCATTTTATTTACACTCTTATAAAAAGTAACTTATGATACAATGGTTTAACTCACATCACTTTAAAAAGTCGCAACCCTTCATTAAATATAAATACTTTAAAAAGTCACTAACACCCTTTCGTATAAAAGTCGCGTCATTTAGAAATATCTTTCCTCTATGCTCTCACCAAATCGTATTTCCCTCCCATAACATATTATCATATTTGTAGTAACCGCCATCGCCAATCCTTCCATCCCTCAAATTTTGTTTCAATCGTTCTAAACTGATGTTTCAGTAAAAGCACACTCATCAGTAGCGTTGACATCAAAGTTCATATATACAAACTCTCTTCCAATTTTTTTTTCTTTTTCCCATTTTTGAATAGCATTTGGGTTTATAATTTCAATATAGGTCCGATTTTGATGTTTAATTATGTTTTTTTTATGTTTACTAAGTGTCTGTGCAATATGTGTTCACGATTATGTATGTTCCAACGATTTGTTGTGTGTTGTTTACTATGTGCCGGTTTATAGTTCCGATTAGAGTCCGATTTCGATGCTTAATTGTGTAAACTATAGACGCATACCATGTGTAGCATCTTGGTGATGCAATTTCACCAAATGTCTAGAAAATTGGGCAACTGTTGGACCATGTCAATTATCTCTGCCTATGCCTAAACTCATCAAATTTGTTGGTGATACCACTCTTGATGCCATTGTATCCCATCGTTTTTTTGTTTCTAAAATAAAATATGAATGACAAAATTTGGCATTAAACAAGGGCCGTCACATTATTTTTTTATATCATATTGAATTTCAAGTGTCATTGCCTAAAAGCATCATGTTAATTATATAAGGAAGAGATAAATTCATTTACCAAACACTCAATACATATAAACATATGATAATGACCATAATTTATTTATGTAATTTATCACATGTTTTGTTGATTCAATATTAATGTCTTCACTATTGATTTGTGATATATTATGCATTAGAAGTTGTGCACTTGTCTGATTGTTCATAGGGTCAAATAAATGCTTTAGTGTGAAGACGTAGAAAAATGATATAGTAAAAAAAATTGCATAAATTTAACAATTTTCAATCTCATAATCAACATCTTGTAGCAACGTACAGATTGACGTGAATTTGTTGTCAACAAAATACAAACCATAATTGTCGACAAAACCAAATCCTTAAACCAATTGGGATTTGATTCTTGATTAGAGACTCGATCGATCTTGATTTTTATAATATTCAATGGAACTTGATTATTAATTACAAACTTCGGATCTCTAAAATATTCAACTTAACGCATGGGACTCTCTTCACATAATCTATGGAAAAGAGAATTTCTTTTATACAAAACACCATATCCTATCTTCTTCCACCAAAAATATATCTTTAATATCCATTTAATCTATTACAAGACGAGTCTATGTGAAATGGTAATTGAGTTTTAACAGTTTTTGGCAAATTCGAGTAAGTGTTAACCAGTAAAAGGTCTGAAGCATTAAGTGCAGAACAAGTAAGAGGTCTGAACTATTAAGAACCAGAATAATGTTTAACCATTAAAAGGCAAATGTCTGACCAATTCAGATAAGAGGTCTTAACCATTCAGATTCAGTATAATGTTTAACCATTCGGAGCAAATGTCTTAACCATTTAGACATCTACTCACGAAACAAATGGTTTGAACCATTAAGTGTTGAACCAGTAAGAATTCTAACCATCAAAAACCTATTAAAAGCTGAAACAAGCAGCCCCATACTCAATCTTTCATTAATAAATGTTTGGTTTAATTCTTTATATCGTAAGACATATGTTAGATCACGCGTCGCACACATGTTTACTAGCTAGCATGAGAAATCATTAATCTTTGATTTTGAATGGATTGTTAAGTCTTTTTAAGGCCTACATCAACAATTCGTATTAGGCTTGGAAGATTTTTTTAATGCAAATTTCTCGGTTAAACTATACCAAATTATTCTCATGAAAATTGCCACAAACGACCACTAATGATGGATTTAATGTATTCAATCAATCATCGATCTTGTATAGAAATGAATATGTATTATAGGTGTTTTGAGCTTACTTTAAACTTTTTCTATTATTTTCTTACTCGTTAAAGTATTATATAAATATAATATAAGTATTTTAATTGTATCTCAATTTACAATGTTATCTATGCTGTATTACAAACGCCTTTTTTACATTTAATAATCAAAACGTGTTTATTTAAATACACATCAAATGAAACGTTTTCAAAAGATTAAGCAACAAAAGAATCTTAAATTTCGTTTATATTACAAATAATCGACAGGTATTACATAGATTAAATCATTAAATAGTTAATTTATATGTAGAATAAAAAAAATCAAAGAATTCTATAATGAATCAATTCCATTGTTGAAGCTCAAACAAAATCCAATTCGTTTCATCTGAGCAACGTATGAGAATGCCTTAGAAGATTATTCAATGGTGTGTTTCGTGCATCTCGCAACATGTTTTTCACCTTTTCCGTCATCTGTTTCAATGAAAAGTGAGAAGAGATTATGATGGTGAATATCGTACTTTTTAGGGTTGAAATTGGTGAAATCCAGTTACGCGTTGGAAGGGAAAACTAAATGTGGTTTGTAATAACTATTGAAACTGTCCAAGGCTTGCGGTTGGATAGGGGACCACTCGACGACGATTGAGTACAGAAGTTGTTTTACGGCTTGTTTCGTCGTTGTTTGGTTTGCTCCTACTTCTTGTTGTCATCATCGATATCGGTGGTGCCTCTTGATGCAATTTTTTGTTCATTGTACTTGATATGCTCGGTTCCTTGTATTACCACATACAAACCAATCATTAATAGATAAAATATATTAGTTAGGGTTTATTGTAATTATATATGTCATACTCGGAAAATATGCTTTCATTAGTTTCCTTTGTAGTTTATTTCATTATCCTTTGTAATTATTTATTATCGTATAATTATTGATATTTTATCCACATATATAATTGATTAATAATATATAACACGTCACGAATTTTCTTTATTCTATACATACCATTACATTGCCTCTACTTCTGGTTGTGATGCTTGGTGACATATCCTGCTGCCATTGATCCTTAAGTACGCTAGGAAGTGCGGACTCCTAGATTTATTCATGTGAAAAACATCAAACAAGGTTAAAATTCGACATTCCAAGACATAATTAAGTTAAAAACACATATTTTGATTCGTTACCAGAAACAACGCCGTCGCACAATGCTTGACAACTTCAAGATTCATTCGAACATCCTCAAGACTCCTAAATATCAACAAAGCATTCATCTTTGTTAACTCTTTCATTTCTTTTTAATGTCACAATAAAAATAAAAATATAATATGATATGATATAATATAATATACTACCTGTGTTTTTGTTTACCAAGGCCAAAATAGTTAGCCAACGAGGCCATCTTCATATCACCAGCCCGTCTCCCAAATTTATCCGACAAAACTGGTAAAGAATCAATCAACGCTACAGGCTCAGGCGCAGCCCGCCCTATCCCCTTAAACGCTTCTCGAATCCTAACACAATCGAACCGTCGAATATTATGTCCAGCCCATATTCTACCATCCAAAATCTTGAATATTTTATCAGCAACTTCTTCAAAAGAAGGTGCTTCTAAAACTGTCCCTCTTGATATCCCATGACACCTTGCGGGATTCACCCCGACCACGGATAAGTCACCCGGCCTGATCAACGTGCAATAGCTCTCAAGCTCGACTAGCTTTCGCGGGCACACCACCATCGCTCCAAACTCCAGGATCCAGAATTTTTGTGTAGGATTTTTTGGAACATTTGTTTCTAAATCAAAGAATACGATCTCGTTCGACATTTCAGATTTCATCTAATGAATCTAACTTATTAACTTTGTTTGATATTGATATTGATATTGAAAGATGAACAGTATGTATTGGGTATATGGTGTATATGTATACATCACGTGGGTGTATATATATATACATGAAGAGATAGAAATGCATGAATGGATGATTGATTGGCTTGTAGTTCAAGTTAAACAACAGTTTGAAACAATTGAGGTTTTCCAGGTAAGAAGGAACAGGAAACCTCCGATTGTGTATTCAAGAATTAAGATGACGAGGCGATTTTTTTTTTTTTGTCTTTTTTTTTTACTGTTTTGTTTTCTTACTAGTAAGTTCCAAATTGAGATGCCATGAGAAAAATGTATAATTATATAATTACACGTATGATAATGTGTAACTTAAAAATATAGCTGTCATATGTCCAAAAGAATATTATCATGTGTTTTATATTGATCGAAACCAAAAAACAAGAATATCAATACTGGTTCTGATAATAACGATATATTTACTCATTTAATTACGCAAGTTATTAGATAGAAATAATAAAATGAAAATTCAATAACTTAGAGGTGCATAAGGCGAAACTAAAACTAAAAAAAAAACAAAAAGGTTACAAATTCTTTAGGCGGTTTTGATTTGCCCAAACCAGTAGGGGCGGACCTACCTTATACGAAGGGGTAGCGAGTGTAAATTTTGGAAAATTTAACCTTTTTTATAAAACGTTGCCTCTACGAATATTTTCTAGATCCGCCACTGCAAACCAGGTGTTGTATTTATGATAATTCCAATATGTTTACTCATTTAATCACACAAGTTATTAGAGATAACTAAAATAATTAAAACCATTAAATTGTTTAAAACTAAAATAATTAAAACCATTCAATTGTTTAAAATGTATATATATTTTGCGGTTTAATTAAAACTTAAAAAAATAAATAAAAAGTAAAAGGTTACGAATTCTTTTTGAATGTTTTTAATTATTTTTATGTGAAAAGTAGCCCTAAAAGGAAGCAAAGTGTCTTCATGCAAGAAACTGGTTTAACTCTTGTCTTACGTAAGTTTGAACCCTATTGGTTTACCCAAAGGAGCGGCTCACGTTTTTTATGTTGCTTTGAAACATTCTTTAACCCATATATTCTTTGTTCAGAACGTTTCAAATAAAAGTAACCTTTTTATTAAATTGTAACATATACAATAAGGATGACAACGAACGAACATGTTTATGAAGATTCTTGGTATTTCAAACAATCAAACCAGCTTGATTATTAAACCTATTTCCAAACCCAGTTTCATCCTCTCGGATCCTAGATTTGTAAAATTAAAAAACAAAACTAAAAAGTACAAAATCCTGAGAACTTGTAATTGTCGTGTATATAAAATATTTTTCAAATATATTATGATTATTTACTTTATATATATATATAGGGTGAGGTTATTATAAAAAAAATAAAAGTGTGAGAAAGATAAGAAAGAATCTAAATCATTAGATATTTAATCTAATGATCGAGATCATAGTGCCAATTATGTAAATAGTGTTGACTATTAAACTAATTAATTTTCTAGATTAAGGGCATAAATGTAAATATAACATTTTTAAATTAAGAAACTAACATTAATGCACATGCAAAGTTCCCTCATTCTTTTTTTAAACGTTAATAATTTTTTATACGTAACTCTTTTTAAAAAAAATTACACCATAATAACAAGTTTTTTTTATCTTTAATATGAATACTATATTGATATACTTATATAGATAAAAAAAATTACGTCTCGCTTGAATGTTTTAGTCCATGGAGTTTTTTCTATGTTCATACAATGGTGTTTTAATTGTAGGGTGTTATTTCTGTTATATTTCAGTTCTGCGTAAGATGTATGCCTTCAATATACATGTTGTGGGGTTTTTATGAGTTAGGGTGTTATTCATGTCATATTTAATTTGAGGACAAATGTCCTTGCATTGCTGTGGTTTCTGGTGTCTTAAGTAGGTTTCTGTTGTCTTTAAAGAGTTAGAGTGTTATTTATGTTTTTATATATTTAGGGTGTTATTTCTGTTTCGATTCTGATTAAAGTGTTGACTGGTGTTATATTTAGGGTGTTGTTCATGTTTTGATTCTGATTAAAGTATTGTGTTTTGAAATTGATTTATTAGAGTGTTATTTCTGTAATATTCAATGTTAGGGTATTCTTTATAAGATGTGTACCTTCAATATAATTGTTGTGGTGTTTTTATGAGTTATGGTGTTATTTCTGTTATATTTCTGTTCTTTATAAGATGTATGCCTTTAATATACATGCTGTGGTGTTTTTATGAGTTAATGTGTTATTTATGTTTTTATAAAATAACACCATAATTCGAAAATCCCTACAATAACTGCCAAAAATCGGTTACATATATTTATTCCATAATTAGATTTTATTAGTTAAATTACACTTATACCCTTAAACTACCAAAATAAAAAGGGACACGTGTCACCTCCAAGATCTTCTTATCCTTCTCACACTTTTATATTATATATATATATATATATATATAGGGTGATGTTATTGTGAGAAAATTTAAAAGTGTGAGAAGGATAAGAAAGAATCTAAACCATTAGATATTTAATCTAATGGTTGAGATCATATTAGCAATTCTATAAATAATGTTGACTATTAAACTAACTAATTTCTAAATTAAGGGTATAAAGGTAAATTTAATATTTTTAAATTAAGAAACTAACATTAATACACATGCAAAGTTCCTCCCTTCTTTTTTAAACATCAATAACTTTTTATACGTAACTCTTTTTTAAAAAAAATTACACCATAATAACGAGTGTTTTTTATCTTTAATACGAGTACCATATTGATATACTTATCTAGAGAAAAAAATTACGTCTCGCTTGGATGTTTTTGTCCATAATGTTTTTTCTATGTTCATACAATTGTGTTTTAGTTGTAGGGTGTTCTTTCTGTTATATTTCTGTTCTTCTTAAGATTTATGCCTTCAATATACATGTTGTGGTGTTTTTTATAAGTTATGGTGTTATTCATGTTATATTTAATGTGAGGACAAAGGTCCTCGCATTGCTGTGGTTTCTGGTGTCTTCGGTAGATTTCTGTTGCCTTCAAAGAATTAGGGTGTTATTTCTGTTTTTATATATTTAGGATGTTATTTCTGTTTTGATTTTGATTAAAGTGTTGACTGGTGTTATATTAGGGTGTTATTTATGTTATATTCAATGTTAGGGTGTTCTTTATAAGATGTGTGCCTTCAATATAACTTAATTGTTGTGGTGTTTTATGAGTTATGGTATTATTTTGTTATATTTATGTTCTTTATAAGATTTATGCCTTCAATATACATGTTGTGGTGTTTTTATGAGTTAGGGTGTTTTTATGAGTTATAAATTTCTGTTCTTTATAAGATGTATGCCTTCAATATACATGTAGTGGTGTTTTTATGAGTTAGGGTGTTACTTCAAATTCGAAAATCCCTACAATAACTTCCAAAAATCGGTTGCGTATATTCATTCCATAATTAGATTTTATTAGTTAAATTACACTTATACCCTTAGACTACCAAAATAAAAAGGGACACACACACACACATATATATATATATATAGGATTAGGATCATTTGTGAACAAATTTTTGAGAGTGAACTAATCTTGGCGTTTGATCATTTTTTAGATTAAAAGGGTAAGATTGATATTAGTCTAAGTATTTTTAATTAAAATCTCTTAATTTTCTCATCTCTTAACTCTCTCTCTCATATTTTTAATTATTTATCTATTATATTAATTATAAGAGATTAAAGGGCTAATGTTTATTTTTAAATAAACTCTTATGTCTTTTTAAAATTAAATATTAAACCTAATTAAATTATGTTTTTTTTACATATGTGTATATAGGTCAGTATATACAAGACTTATACACTTGTATATAATTACATTTTGTTCCCATAGGTCTGTATAAACCAGATTTATACACATGTGTATTATTCAAGTACATATGTGTATAAACTAACAGCTGTGTATCTTGTATCAATTGATAGTTAGCGAGACTGTACACATGTGTATAAACTAACATCTGTGTATCTTGTATAAACTAATACTATCGAGACTGTACACATGTGTATACACTAACAACTGTGTATATTGTATACACGGAAACTAATAAGATTTTAGGAATTTTGTTTATATTGTTTAATAAATGCAATTTATAAAAAACGCAAATACCCTTCTGTCAATTAATTTAAAGGGAAGTTACAACATTATAATTACAATCTTGACATGTTTAAAAATCTCTAGATGATATAATCCAATGACTCAGATTAGTTCACACAATTCACTCTCAACCTAGTGTTCACTTTAGAACCCTACCCTATATATATATATATATATATATATATATAAGATGATAAGATTGTTATCTAACAAGATAAACTATTATGTTTCTCTCTCCAATTATACGGAGCTATATTAACATAGATAATCTACAAATGGTGAAAGATCATATATGTTCTTGAACTAGTAAGAAACTCCCGTGGTTTCGTAAGTAATACGAACAATTGTTATTCTTGTGTAATTTTTAAACCAAATTGCTAATAGAAATAACAGACCACGTCACAGTGACTAATCGAGTACATACGATATCAACAAAAAAGTTAATATGAAATAGTTTTATGAAGTTTATGGGAACAAAAAAAATTAATACGAAATACTATTGTAAAAATTGTAGAAAATTATAATACAACTATAATATTTTTCAAAGTGTTTCTTACTTTTATATTTGTGTGCTTTTATAAAAGATAAATAACACTTGAATGTAGTTATAATTAATAAAGTCTAGCAAATTAAAAGTGGTAGTGTTTGCCAGGGCTGGCAGCAAACAAAGTCCAATTCTTTTGATGAGATAACAAAGTAAAAAAACCAAAGAACAGAAAACATAGGACATGGATGAATAAGGATACTCGGTGTGGGGCCGTCCTAGGTCTGGCTTCGGCCGACGACGCCCCCAACACCGTGTCGGGTGGCTTGTCAGCGTCACATGCATCGGCCTGCAGCCGATGGAGACGATGCTGTCTCTCTCCTTCTCTACACACACCTACACATACATATATATATATACATGTATATATATATATATATACATGTATATATATATATATACATGTATATATATAGCACCGTCCTCCATTTTCTAGGTTCATCCCCTTTAGGCTCGTCCTCACACCCATTCTACGTGGCGCTAACGTGACGGGTCATTCTCCAGAGAGGCCCGTCACCCACACCAAATAGCCTAAAGTGAAGCCACATGGACCAATGTATTGAAAGGACTTCGCTACAGTAAAAATCTATCCACGAATTGTTATTTATAATAATTTTTAATATCAAAAATAATAATACTAATTATATTATATTAATATTATAAATGTTATACCACATCTAATTCATGTTTTACGAGTTTATCAACTTTTTTGTCCTTTATTTTATTTCGTCATTTAGTGTAAACTTTTTCATTTACAACCCATTTGTTTAACTATTGTATTTTTTTCTTTTACTTTAACCAAATTACTTTTTCACCCTTAAATAGTTTTTTCAACGAACACGTTAATACCGTTTTAAACAAATTTTTAAAATTTTCTTTTCCTTTGCTATAACGAGTGTGCCAAAGGATTTTTTTGGTTTAATATTTTTTAACGAACACGCTGATACTCTTTTAAACATACTTTTTAACATTTTTTTCTTTGCTATAATGACCGTGCCGAAACCGACGGAGTTTCTATCGTTTTCTTTTTCGTTTGCCTTATTTTTACCTCTGTTATTTACTATATCGTTTTACCTTTTGTTATTATTTTGATGTTCAGAGCCGAGTTACGGCGCAAATAACATAATCCATTAATATATTATTTTGATTAATTTTACAATTTCTTAATCGGTGGTCATGTTGTGCTATACGTTCTGAATTCTAAACGCGTTTGTCGGGTTTGGTAATCAAACCACGTTAATATTATAGAGCGGGTAAAAATACCGTTAGTGGTAAAAGTGAACCCGTGAACAAAATAATTATGAATAATTAACCTAATTAGTAACATGTAAATAGATAATAAAACAATGAGTTGTAACATATTATAATCAAAACTAAACTTTAGGGACCAAAGTTATAAAAAGGGAAACTTGGGTTTTTTAAACAAAAAATTAACACACAACACACATAGTGTGTGTGTACGGCGATTACCAGGATAGCAAAACAAGGGGAAACCCTTGTTCAACCTTGATTCATTAAATTGGAGGGTGAATTAGGGCTAAATCACATGCATGAACATAAATTCGTGATCATCTAAGTTTGGAGATCATGAGGTATGTTGTAAATTATGTCTTGGTAATGATAAGTATGTGGATGAACTTGAAGGTGATAACCTTGAGTTCAACATTTTATTAGTATGGTGAAATTGATAATGAAATTATGTGTGTGATCATCATACTTGCAAGTATATGTGAAATACTTGAACAATTTTGTGATTTGAATAAGTGTTCATGTATGACATGAAGTGGGTTTTTATTATATGACGAAATTGATGTTATGTTAATGCTAATAAGTGTATAAGATTATGTTGTCTACTAGTTTATATGTAGAACTTGATTATATTAGGTATTTGGATGAATGTCTAGTAATATGATGAAATGGGTTTTATATAGAAATGAAAGCCCTTAGTTTTAGCATAATGAATGGATAAATTAGCATTGATAATGAAAGCTAAGTTAACTTGATGTTAATAATCGCTCAGGCTTGTCAAAGTGAAAGAAATGATATGAATTTGGTTTGGGAATTTAGTTAAAATGGTGGCCTAAAAATAATGTCTACCGGGTACTTGATGAAATGCCTAAGTGAGTTCGTTGAACTAGTTGTGCATTTGCATACGTTAATAGACAGTTGACTTTTAAAGTCAAACTGACCTATAATAAGATCAAATGGTAATTTTGATATAAAATGCGTAAGGTGGGATAATCGTGTTAAACAATGACTAATCTAACCACCTTGCGAATAACAAATGATAGTTCTACGCTTGACAAACTAGGTGGAATCTTGGGAAGAAGCGGATCAAATGGATCAAGTACGGGGGAAAAATCATAATTGGATGTAAGGTAAGTAAAACTTACATCTTTTAAGTAGAACATCTACTTATGTATTGATTAAGAACAAGGTTAACTAGTATTTGAAATGAGTCTTTGAAATACGACGTTTCGACACAAATCGATACGGGTCGGAACAAGTGAAAATGGTAAGAAACCATATTTGATAGTAAAAAGGGTAAAAACAGTAATTTGATCAAGTATTGACAAATAAACAAGGATTTTTGAAAACACACTTTATGGTGTAAACCACAATGGGTCAAATGAATAAAGAAATGATTTTTTAAGTAATATGACCCTATGGTGCGAACCATAACGGGTCGAACGAAATAAATGGTAAGTAAATATCCTTTTTACAATAATCAGTGTTTGTTTATATCGATATGTAAAAAGGGCAAGCCATGAAATAAGTCAAACGGACAAACGGGTCAAATCATCACCATTTGAAAATGATGTTTAGTATTTCGTTTGTTAAGTTTCATGCTTACAGGTAAGCATGATTTGTGGGCATGCATTGCCATAAATTAGTATATAGAATTGCAAAGCATCACTAACGGGTCAATTAGACTCGCGTCAGATACATGTAGTGGTCATGCTCACGATGAGGGTTTACGGTACGACTAAAGTTAGTCGAGTTAGGGATGGACGCTAGATCACCTCAAGTGAGGTATATCTAGCGTGTAGGTAAAACGCCCATTGGAATCGAAGACACGTTTATAGCGAAAGTGCATTTGAGTGAGTTTATAACACTAAACAATGGAAAACTTTTATGTTTTTAAGAACATAATAATTTTTAAATAGGATATGGATTAAAGGTGCTCACTTGGTCAAAATATGTTTTTAAAAGTCCTTCGACGTAGAAAGGACTAAAGTTGACCAAAATGCTCTCTAATTTGCAAGCCGGGCAAACGACCCTTAAGGGTAGTCTGAAAATGAGTTTTTATAATTGAGTAAATCCTTTCAGTAGTGTAAAAGTGAAAGGTATAAGCCTTTTTGGTCTAATGACTCGTAATGGATCTTTCTTATAAATTCTCAAATCGAAGGTTAGAGTTCGGAATATATGATTTTACTATAACAAATCCACCATAAATATAGTTGTGGTGGAAGATAAAAAGAATTCTTAGTATGGAAATAGGAGGCAAGGAAAGAAGAAGCGAGATTTAAGCTCAAGTGCTTAAATCCCTTAATGGGTCAAAATGAATATGCGCATAAACCGGGTAATGGTTGCGTAATTCATAAAGATTATGAATCTGGGTTAAGGATTTCTGGTTAAATATGTAGGTAAACCTTTTACGGGCATTTAGAAACAAGTTTCAAGTGAAACAAATGAAAATTAAACAAGTTACGAAAGTTTTTGTAACAAAAACGGCAAGATGAGGAAACCTGCAGCAGCCCACCGTAAGCTACAGTGGCCAGCCGTAGCTTACAGCTGGTAACTGTTGATCTAAACAGAATATACGTGCCGTAAGCTACGACACAGAGCCGTAGCTTACAACGGGGTACTTGTGTAACATGTTATTTTCGTTGTTTTGAGCTTTCAGGCTTAACTAGATTATTTATAAACTCCATATCACTAACGTATTTCATGAATTATGAAATATAGGTAATGGTTTGAAGCGCCGGATGACGATCAAGCTTAATTAAGAACTGAACACGATCAAGTTAAAGCTTCCGCATTATATCTAGGCGTTTAAGAAATTATTCATCTTTAATATGTTAAAATGTTTTTAATTTATGAAGTTTTATAAAACTCGTAATTTTAATGGATGTGTATTTGTATAAATGCATTTATATGCGAAATTTTTATGAAATTTCAACTTATTAAGCAAGGGTCTTACAAGTTGGTAATCATAGCTAAAGGTTAAAGATCAAATGTGTTCGGTTCGAGACTTGATCCTGAAACAAACTTAACGTACTAAGCGAGGCAAATCCTATAAACCTAACTTCAAACTTGGTCACCTAAAACATATGAAAAATAAAGGGTCAACTTTAAAGAAGTTGGTGAACAACATAAGTGTAATTATGAATATTAGTTAACATAGTTAAACAATTCACATGTCATGGTATTATCTAATGCAATCTTGTAATAACAAGATTGTAAATACTTAGGGCGTTAATCACTCAACAAACTTGATAGCATAGGTTGCACCAATCACCCTACAAACATGACAGTAAAGAGTGCCCTAATCACTCTGTAAACATTGAAAACATGGTGCACTAATCACCCAACAAGTGCTAGTACGCTATTTCAATCATCCCTAGGTAATTATGGGGATGAGCTTGTCAATCTATAACACTATAATCTACTAAAGTTAGAATTAGATAGATAAGAGTGCATAAATCACTTTTGCAAATATTGATAGAACAACAAACTTGATAAGCATGTTAAAACAAGTAGTACTAAGAATATTACACACACATGGTTATGAATTGCATAGTTTAATAGTAGTAAACCAAATAGTGATAGTGAATATTGACACATGTTTCACCTCAAAAGTTTAGAACAGAAAAAGGGTTACGTATACTTATCTTAGGATACAAGCAAGCGAACACTCCAAAAAGTATGATGTTTGGGAGAAAAAAATCCCCAAAATGCTACCTTATTATAGGAATTACACAATAAGGCTAAACTATAACAGCTAAAGCTAGGGTTTAAGGCATTAGAGTTTCCATAGTCTGATTTGGACAATCTAGGATTTGATGTTGAAATTTGTTTATTTTGATAATAATTACTTGTTTAAAATTATTGATAATTGATGTCAAAAACATACAATTAAGCGTGACACGAGGGACTTGATAAATTTTTATCAATTTAATTAATGAGGAAAAATAATTAATTAGCTTATAAATTTATTTACATGACCTTTAGTTTTATTATTACAAGGTGCGTGTCTTGTTTCACCATATGTTCCGAGATCTAAAAGATCCGGATGGGATCAGATATCATCATCTCTTAGAAGGTTAGGAACTTTCCTGACCATATATCTATGTGAAGTTGAATTAAATAAATAATTTAAATTGAAAATATAAGTGTGGAAATTCATAAGTATTTATTAGAGTATGGCATTTATTTATCAAAAAAATAAGATTTATTATGATCAATAAATATTTGTAAATTTTTCGTAAAATTTTTTGTTCGATTTTATTTTATAAAATTTATTTTCTGAAAATATTGTATAATAGAGTAAGTAATTTACTTAAAAGCAATATTAATAGTTTTAGTTTTATAAATCTAAATAAAAATTTTTTTATATAACTTATAAATAAAAATTTCAGAAATTTTATAACAGATCTAAAAAATAAATTGGATCAACAAACAAATTTTATTCATATAATATGAAGATTTAAAAAGTAAATTAAACAAAAACAATTAAAATCAAACAAAAGCGAAAAATTATAGGGGAGCCCGGATCGAACCAGATCCCCTCGGGGTTCTGGTTTTTATCGTATACCCGCAAACCACTAGGCCAACACCTCTTGGTGAACAAGTCAATCCCTTAAAGCTTTTAAACTCCCCCATCTTCCCACATCAGTGCCCATAACGAAACCCTAAACCTTCGATCATGAAACTCGAACAACACAATAACAAATCAACAGAATTATCATGGGGCTTTTGATCTCCATACTAGAATGAACAATAAGGTGTATCAAGGAATTACAGTTTACGGGTGTTGAGATATTACGACATATATGTTTTTAAACTATTTTTTTTTATAATTTTGATTTTCCTATAATAACGTGCGTTCGTTACCTCTAAGAAAACTAAAACATACATGTGCATTTGATTTTTCTAGCCATAACTTTTTTATTTAATATGAGGTTGTGTCTTATCTTTTCATGTATCGTAGACTATATTATTGCCTATTTCGTACTGGTATCATGATAAATGAAATCGATAACGGCCACACAATGTCGGTAATTACCGGAACCAGTGTTGGTAATTTTTAAGGTTTTTCATTTTTTGGATTACATCAAACAACTTTTGCGAAATGAAATCATAATAAATATTTCTTGTATCATTAACGATCCGGTTTGTGTTTATGATAATGTGTTTTTTATTTGTCTGTACAAGTAATGAAACAAATTGGGCCGATACCTACTTAACAACGTTGGTATTGCTATTGGTGTTATCGCACCGGTGTCAGTAGTCGTTTTTATGGTTTTCTATTAATATAATTGATATGCGTCAAATGCAACATATAAATTGTATCAAATACGAATCAACACTTTTTAGTACTAATGTTGGAAAAAGTGTGTTTCTTTGTATACTTTTGATTTTCAGGATTAAAAGAGCTTAAATATACAAAAGGAACAAATTAGCGACAAAAACCAGCATAAGTATAGAAGACAGGAAGACGACACACTATACCAACCCTCCGAACTTCACCCCAATACTAAAAACAATCAATCAGAAGTCAAGCACGGAGCCGTGCCTGCTTGGCATGGGTCCTTGCCCCTTCAAGATTCCAGAACAGAAGAAGACATACAGAAGTAGACAAGAGACACGGGGCCGTGTCCTATGGACACAGGCCGTGGTCGACTTCCAGATTTGCGAATCTTGAATGGTATAGCAGGTACAATGGCCACGGGGCTGTGCCGTTGACACATGGGGCCGTGTAAGCATCTGATATGATATACTCATTAAATGAAGACAGAGAAGAAGGAAGACACGGGGCTGTGCCCGCAGGGCACGGGGCCGTGTGAAGGGCTTGTTTACAGCTATAAATAGGGGTGATTGGTTTCATTTCAACTCATCGCTCGGCAAACCACTTCTCTCACATCTGCCACCACTCCACCACCATAATAACCCCTTCATCCAACATCCATCCTTAGAGTGTGTAGTAGTCTCGGGTTCCAAGATCGATTTAGGAGTTTTTGTCAAATAAAGACCATGCTTGGCTAATCTCTTACGTCACTTGGTGAAAACAAGTTATTTATGTATTACTTTTGATTTATAAGCTTTGGTAAACTTTTTAATTGGGTATGTATTGATGTTTTTAATAACTAGTTTTTTATATTGAAAGTGAACTTTATTCTATCAATACTTCATGTTTGTTGATTCACTCATTCGTGCCTTTACGATCTATATAAAGCGCGTTAACTGCCTGGACATGGGGTTTAAATGGTGGTATGGGTAAAGTTCTTGCCTCATTCAGTGTATAGATCCTGCCAGGACTTGATTCAAGCTTATTAGGACTTCCTTTAATGCAGATAACATCAAATTGGGGGAAGTTAAAACGGCTTGAATCTCGTATAAATAAATTACTATTAAAATATTAAACCGGCCTTACGGGACTATATCCCTGCTGACTCAGACCAATATGACCGAGGGTAGCGTTGCCTCCAAAAGAGGGACATGCCACATTTTGCATTAATAACTTACTTAATTATCTTTCAATATTCGGGACTTGCAGGACTGTATCCCTGCTGACTCAGACCAATATGGCTGAGGGTAGCGTTGCCTCCAAAAGAGGGACATGCCACTTAACTAAGATAATCTCTTAAAAACCCAAAGCGCGGAAATCATCAAAGGATACATAAATGACGAGTCGGAACCAAGTGATTCTATATTGTCTATTTGTTTCTTTTATTACTTCTATTTCTTTACTTATTTAGTTTATTAAAAATCTTTTCTAAAAATTTGACTAGATTAGACGTCAACGATATTCCGGTATTAGAAGCTCTTGTGTCCTTGGACGACCTTGGTATCTTACCATCACTATGTTATGCCAATGATGGGTGCACTTGTCCTAACGTATTGTAGAGAGTGATAGTGTTATATCGTGTTTTTATAAATTTAAAACTTGAATAAACGAGTAAAAAGTACCAAAATAGTCCAAAAAATATACTCACATTCTATCACGTCAATAACATATTTTGTTCTTTTCAAATGTAATGTTTTATAAAATTACGAGTATATCGTAACGTAGTATTTATTATTTCTACGTATTAATGTTGATTTTTATTTAAAATCGAACTGACACAACATGCGAACATCAACCCACTCGTTAATAACAAAAGGAAATGACAATGAACAACAAAAGTTATTTTAATTGATATTTCAGTCACGATTTAGTTTACTTTTTCTTTAAGAATTTACGTTTATCAACTTTAAAAAAAATCTAAATATGTAATTATATATTTATTTTTGCCGGATTCCGTAATATACATTTCTTAAAAACGAAGTTGTATTTTAAATTAAGTAGTTTTTGGTATCGACAATCACCAATCAAACAATATTGGTATGAATGATCATTTAAACAATATTGGTATTGATGATCATTCTTATTATTTTCTGGTTTTAATGATATTTCATTTCTCAATGAATTTGATTTTGTTATTATAAATTATGTTCGATAAACCTCTCAATTCTTAAGAATCTAAATATACAATTATATTTTGTTTTTTAAACATCACTCCGACATAGATTTTTTACTGATAACAAAGTTATATTTTAGAATAAAGTAGTTATTTACTGAACCGATACTGGCGGAACAAAACTCGGTTTCGGTACCAATATTCAATTTTATCGTTTTTGGTTTTGATACAAGTCGGTTTCGGTATTTTCTGGTATTTTTGCATTACATGTACTGTACAGCCATAACCAATAGAATGTTTCGTTTGTGTTTTTTACTCATTTTAGGTTTTTGTATTTTCGGTATTGGTACCTAAACTTCTTTTTTAACATTTCGATATAAATTTTATTGAAAACGAAGTTGTATTCAAAATAAATTATATTTTAGTATCGTTAACTATAATGAGTAGCGGTATATCGATAAGATTTGTGAGATTTTTTATATAGTTTAATTTCTTTTAAGTAATTAAATAAAATTTCTTACTGGATTTCCTTGATGTTTCCTCCTATTGTTCACACATAAGCTTCACGTGTAGACACAGACGCACATGTTGTGGTGCATAAAAGTACTATACGCGTATGTTGTACCAACCGCATTTATGTCGAACGACCAAATGCAGGAACTTTCGCAGAACCTTAACTTGGATCCTACACGGTTGACCCTTTTGCTTGACCGGTTGACTCCTCTCTATATAACGAAATCTATTACATGTATTTTTCTAACTCTTAACAAAGTTTAAATATAACATTCTACAAGTTACAAATCTTATACAGATCATTTTATAAGTATATAAGTTCGGGAAGAAGATGACGACGGGGGATCATATGACTCAGTTTGGGTCTGTGATGGCTGGTGCTATGTTCATTTGGGCAATGTTCAAGCAATGGTTTCCAGAAGATCTTGGTAACCACATAGAAAAATACTTCCAAAGACTTGTAACCTATTTCTACCCTTATATCACCATCACTTTCCATGAATACCAAGGAGACGAGTTCGAGCAAAGCCAGGCCTATATGGCCATCGAGCGGTACCTCAGCACCAACTCATCGAACCGCGCTAAACGGCTCAAGGCCAACGTGATCAAGGACTGCAAGTCGTTGTTCTAAGCATGGATGACTATGAAGAGGTCATAGATGACTTCAAAGGCATCAAGATCTGGTGGACGTCGACCAAAAGCATCCCTCAACAACGGGCCATCTTTTCGTATTATGCTGATGACTAGAAGCGGTATTATAAGCTAACTTCGCATCGAAAGCACCGCGATGTTGTTGTTGGAGATTATGTTCAGCATGTGCTTGATGAAGGTAATGCCATTGCTACAAAAACTAGACAACGTAAGCTTTATACCAATAGCAAAAGTGAGAATTGGTATGGGAACAAGAGGACCATGTGGAGTCACATTATGTTCGAGCACCCGTCTACCTTTGACACGCTTGCGATGGATCGGAACAAGAAGAAGGAGATTTTGAACGATCTATTAACGTTCAACAAGTCCAAAGACTACTATAAGAAGGTGTGTTAGCCACGTTTATTATCTACGATAGTTATTATTATTTTACATATATATTATCTTTAAGTTTGTTTATTAGTTATTATTTATTTATGATTTGAATATTATAGTCTTGTCATTTTATTATAGATCTGGTTTAGTTTTCGGTCATTCGCTACATAAAAAATATTATTCACAATATTGTTTCGTTGTCTCTTTTTAACTCTTTCAAGGTGGGGAAGTCGTGGAAACGAGGATATCTTCTTTATGGACCCCCGGGAACTTGGAAGTCTAGTATGATCGCGGCCATGGCTAACCTTCTTGATTACGATATCTACGATCTTGAACTAACTTCAGTGAACGATAACACGGATTTGAGAAAGCTACTCATCAACACATCGAGTAAGTCCATAATTGTGATCGAGGACATCGATAGTTCGCTAGATATCATGGGTCAGAGAAAGAAGAAAAAGGAAGATAACAAACCGGATCAAAAGGACCCGATTCCGAAAAAGAAAAAGGACAAAAACAAAAAGACAACTGAAGTGACTTTGTCTGGGCTTTTAAACTTCATTGATGGATTATGGTCAGCTTGTGGAAGTGAGAGATTGATCATATTCACCACGAATCATGTGGAAAAGCTTGATCCGGCTCTCATTCGAAGAGGAAGGATGGATAAACATATCGAGATGTCATACTGTTGTTTTGAAGCGTTTAAGGTTCTTGCAAAGAACTATTTGGATCTTGAATCACATGACTTGTTTGCAACCAACAAGCGGATGTTGGGGGAGACGAAGATGACCCCGACTGATGTTGCAGAATGTTTGATGCCAAAGTCGGCTGAAGAAGATGCTGAGAGTTGCTTGAACGAGTTGATCAAGACTCTAGAAAATGCAAAAGAAGAAGCAAGACTTAAAGTTGTGGAAAGCGAAGACAATGGTGGTCAAACGGTACAAGAATGTGGCGAATCAAGCGATTCAGAGGACGACTAACTGGTATTGGTGGGACCTTTCATTTTTTCGATCACAACCACTAGTTTAACGAATTTTCATTAGTATTATCATATGATATTATCATGAAATGATGTTTTGTTACATATTTATTGTTAGTAAGTTAGTATCCATTTGTAACATTGATGTATTGGGATTGGGTTCGTCTTGTAACAGAGAATAAAGGACCTAGTATTTGACTTCTTACCTTTTTGTATAAATTAAAAAAAAAGTACTTTGTTGATTAACATAAAACTTTTGTGTCACACATCTCATAACAAATTTCGTCTCGTTATAACAAGGCGAAACTGGATCACCCTGCGTAACGCTCTTTTGAGAGTCACTCCTTTGTTAGGGTGCTGAAGAAACAATGGACCAAACTATATCCGGAGATATCTAGATTCTGGTATAAGGTCTCTGCATATAAAGGTTATCTCTCGTTTGCTCGTTGATATGGTCTTGGTCCAAGCTCACTACAAAACTGAAAACACCGTTAGTCTCGTCACGGGAGAAAAAGGGGAGGGTTTTCTCCGTGACCACACTCTGGCGTGAGAATAAGTATCTAGGTTTGCAAAGGATAATGTAAGTAATTAGAGAGTGAGCACGAAAACCATGTCCCTTACCTCGAGGTGCGATCCTTACTTTATAGCCGTAGATATGTGTGCAGGAGATGGGCTGATGGGCCTAGAACCGACAACCAGGAATATCCATTCTGTCTCTCTGCTACGACCGTTAATGGTCTCTGGTAGGAGAAGCGTTTGGCGCACGATGGATGGGGCCACATGTCCTGGCAGTTGTTCTTGTTATCGGGTCTGTTATCAGCCATTAGTGGAGATCGTGTGACAGTTGGCGTGAGCTGGTTGGTGCCACGTGTACGTCCTTGCGTACTCCCCCCCCCCCCCCCCCCGCACAATTGCTCCTCATGCAATGTGGTCTGGCACAATCTGCCGAGAGGTTATTGGGTTACAGCTCTGCCCTTTGTACTTTTGTACTTAATCATTGGCTCTTTGCGCTTCTCCTTGCCGCGTGGCCTTATTAGTGCTTTTTAGCCAGCGTAAACTTGTAGGGATCAGGTTTCTTTTCAAGACTAAATATGAATTGCTCTCATCTTAGTCTTGGCCTTGTGCAACTCCCAAAAGGGGTGGGGAGTCGATGCAAGGTTTTAAGAATTCGCAGCTAGAAGCTTGTTTAATTAGCTCAGGGTTTGGGACCTGCGCTTTCAGGTTTAACTTGTCGTTGCGCAAGGTACGCAAGGTTTGTTAAGCAACCTGCTGTTTTTTAAGGGTGGCATACCGTTGAACGTAGCGCGTAAGGTTATTCAAGTGACATGTTATCATTATGAGGGTATCGTATCTTGCGCAAGCGCAAGATTTTTAGGACCATACCCCTCCAGCTGCCGTTAACAAGCATTTGAGAACTAATTGATTTTAGACAACCGTTAATCGGTTTTCTCATCCTAGTTAATGCAATAAGAGAGAAGAAATCAACTAGTTCCATTCATCAATTCTCTATTATTTATAGTTTTTATTTGTTATTTACATAATAATAATAATAATAATAATAATAATAATAATAAATTATTATTATTATTATTATTAGTATTAGTATTTCAATTTTTTTCACAAAATTATATAAAATAAATTAATCGACTAACAAATGCTCAACTAATTGGCCAAATCTCTTCCAAATTAACCAACCACGAATTTTTCCATAAATTAAATAAAAATCTATAGACCACTTGTTTTGCGAGGATAAATGATTTGGATGCATATTCATTTGTTGTGAGTTCGATTAGTGCAAAATCATTTTTGTCAACTGTAACAGCTGTATGGTTATTCATCCACTTACATTTGAACATAGGTATCTCAATGGAATGGTAATTCAGTTCCTAAATTTTTTGTATGACACCATAATAAGAATCCTTGACGATTCTTATCCTTGTAGAATCATTATTCTTGTCAAACTCCGTCCTTGTGCTATCACTCTAACTCCACTCTTTGTTATGCTTCTTTTCATACCACATTTCGCTGTACGTTGACCGTAATGTTCCCTTGTATTCGGTAATGTGTGGAGCAATACAAGCCATGTGTTTTAGGACTTCAAAATGTGCAAGTTGTAAATCATCCTTGTTTGGGGGGATTGTTTTCATACCAACACTTCATTTTCAGTGGCGGGCCTGGGGTCATGGCCCGAAATTCTGAAGAGCACATTTTACCAAAGATGCTCGGAGTGATGCTGTTGGAGGTTTGGTCGTAGTATGGCTTTTTAGGGTTATCGGATTGAGCATGATTATCATCTTTTTATGGGATTAAAATCAAATGTTAGTTAAGATAAAAACAGAGATAAGTGTTGTCATAAAAAAATGGATTAAAATAAGTGGATTAAAGCCTCCGAGGTTGCCGTAATTCCAACGAAACCACCGAAGAAGACAAACATAAAAATGTTTTTTTTTTATTTTGCAAGTTTTGGTGATTCACACAAATGGTCCCTATGGTTGAAGTTACTTACAAAACAGATTTGGAATTTAACTTATGTCTTATTTAACTTTACGAAAAGTCAGGTTTACTCCTTTAGTTTTTTTCTTCTTCAGAAACTTCTATATTAAACTTTTATAAACTATATAAAACTTCACTTCTTTTATAAATTTTAAATAAAAACTTTAAAGATTAAAAACTGGATGTTTTCTATTAGATACCAATTTATTAATTTTAATTATTTAGGTGTTACCTTAATTTGTTACAAACTTTGTCGATTATTTAGGCTTTAATGGTTGTATAAAAAACTAGTTTATATTATATATTTCGTTAAAGCCTAAAGCCACATTTTTTCAGATCGATCAGGGCACACGAATTCTTAGGGCCGACTCTGCTCATTTCCCTTCAAGTCTACTCGAGTGATGAGATTGAGGAACATCAACACCATCCAAATAACCAGTGAATAAACTAGTTATTACATTGTAAGTTTAAAAAAAAAAAACTTATATATGTTACTATAAATATTATAAACCTTATGATATCACTACCTGTGCAGAACTCAGTCACCTCTTCAAAAGTATATCCTTAAACAATACTACCTTCAGGTCGATTAGGGTTTCTTACATAACCTTTTAAGAAATCCATATATCTTTCAAAAGTGCACATGTTGCGTAGACATACAAGACCACATGCATGAATTTCTCCTAAGATATGGATTATAAGGTGAACCATCAAATAAAAAAATGGAGGGAAGTACATATCAAGTTCACAAAGCATGATGATAATTTCTTTTTGTCACTTTTGTCACTCATCCAGTGACTCAGGCTCAATAAATTTTGTGTATATCTTGTTATAAAACAAACTGTGATTGTATGTCGGATGTTATCCAGTGTAACATCCATCGAAAAACGGGTTTTCCAAACCCGCTTCGGTTATTAATCGAATACCCAGTTAAAAATTTTCGTTGCTTATTTAATGCTCAAATTAATTTTAAACGATACATAATTAATAAATAAATTAGTATTTAAAATCTATAATTGAAAATTTATAATAAATAAGGAATAAAAAAATAAAAGGAGACGCCGGGTTTCGAACCCGGGTCACCCGGATGAAACAAACGCACAACAAACCACTACACCACCTCTCCATATCTGAAATGATTTAATCAAATAATCATTTATGTATTCCTAAACTTCTTGATCTGAATTCAAAAGTTCCGCCCAGCAACGGCTGCAAACAATCCGGCAATCATCAAGATTGCCATTTCTACGCAATTGAATAAAGAAACCGCTCTCAATCATGAACCTAGACACAAAGCTGTTCAAACGCGACTGCAGACAACTCGCCTTACCCGAATTAAAATAAAAAATTTCCTTAAACCAAAACTTAATCTCTGCGATCTTCTTCTAGTGCAAATAGGGGCTCTAAGAACCCATTGGAATTCACACACGCTCTCGCTAACCTCTCTACAAATCTCTATTCATCAAGAACACTTCGCCGGAATTCACAGTTACTCGCCGGAAAGCCGAACCCATTTCATTTCTGCTGCTCTACTAAAAAAAAAAGACTTCAAGAGCTCAGACAGAAAGCACCGCACTCACCTCAAACTTCTGGTAGAGCCTCTGTTGCAAGTTGAACTTCGCCGGAATTTCTTTCAGTCGCCGGAGTTAGTCACCGGAAAACCGAGCCCCTGTGTTCGGTATGAATTCTTAATCTTTCTGTCAGTTCTATTCGATTTATTTGTTTAAACTCTAAAACAACAGCGCAGTGAAATCAAATATTTAGCGAATCTGTTTCAATTCCGAATTTAGGAAGAAGACGAACCTCGAGTCGTTTATGAATATAATTAAAATTGGTATTTTAAACGGGTTAGACACACAGTCCAGCGGTGGATTGTGTGCATTTCATGCTATTGATACCGGGTTCGATTCGTGCACTAAATCGATTTTCAGTGATAAATCTCAAATCTTTTTAAGGCTCCAGAACATCTTCCAATTAGTATTTAAGTTTAATAAAAAAACATAATATAAACGGGTTAGTCACCCAGCCCAGTTGGTAGGGCTGGGTGCGTTGCAAGACCAAGGTCGCGGGTTCGAGACCTGTTATGTGCACCGGTTCGACATAATTAAAATTCTTTTTAAAATAAATGATTTCTGAATAATCTAAATAGTATATAAATATAATTAAAATCAGAAATATTTCGGGTTAGACACGTAGCTCAGTTGGTAGAGCTGCGTGCACGTATACGGGAGGTCACGAGTTCGAACCTCACTCAGCGCACAGAATAAACGCAGTCCGACCGGTCAACGGTCCGGTCAACGGTCTGGTCAACGGTCAAAAAGTCAAAATTTTTATTTTCTTTTTATTTATATATTTTTTTTAAAAATCAATTAAAAACACTTAAAAATAATATTTTTGAAGTTAGAAAATTTCCTTAAACTCACAAAAATAAATCTAACAACCCATTAAGAACACTAATTAAAAATATTAATATCAAATAAAAGTTTATTTATTTATCGAATTATTATGTTATTATTTAGGTTAGTTTCTCTCGTGATTAAATCCAAATTCGTGCGCATTCATCCAAGAAACGCAACCACTGTGAGTGAATTCTTATAAATTCCCCTTTTTATTCATGTTTTGGGGTGTATCATGTGTCGCTTAAATTAATTCGCTTAATCAAACTCGTGCTATACCATTATATGATCTAAACTTAGAATGTAAATATTGTTTGTTGTGATGTGTTACATATTGTCAAGTTGTGTGCAAATTATTCATTAGGCCCATCAGTTCCTCGTGGGAGACGAGTTGAACAACGCGTGCCTAAAAAACATTCATTAGGCCCATCAGTTCGTAGAACAACGCGTGCCTTAAAATCATTCATTAGGCCCATCAGTTCGTTGAACAACGCGTGCCTAAAAAACAATCATTTGGTGTATGTGTGTGCAATATTTAATATTATGTGTTTTGTGAATAAATTTACATCTACGTTTTCTCATGTGTGGTTATGCACTTTATCTTATAATTGATTCAATAAACATGTTTAAATGTTTTCATAGGATTCACTCGTCAACTTTTTGTTGATCCAAAAACCATTTTTACACATGATACAGGTGGACAGGTTGAAGCAAGGAACACATAGGAAATTGCCTTAGAAGAAAAATAATGAAGTCTTGAAAAATGTATAGAACATGTTGTACTAGTAAGATTGATTGTAATGATTCTCCTTTAAAAAGAAATAATAAATATGAAACTTTATAATAATGTCATGAGCTTTGATGAAAACCCAATCATGCCCCGATCACCTTTTTCCGCTGTGGGTCGGGTGTGTGACAGATTGGTATCAGAGCCATGACTATAGGGATATAGGATAGGTTATTAGACCCTTAGAGCCTATACTATAGTTGATTAGATTTTAATTGTTTATGTGGTTACATGCAAACTCATGATGTTTATTTGTTTCATATTTATTACATACACAAATGCATGCAAACACTTCCACTATCATATTGTGTGATATTTAATAAGTTATACTTATTGTCAAACATAACATGCTTACATATACATTCATCACGCATATATCTATGTTCACATATTCAAGTCATCCTCACATTCTTTTAATCAAGATTTTGTCACATTTTTTTCATTTTTCAATCCCATCAAAGTGAGTTCTACGACGGGGATGTAGTAACCGTAAGGGTACAAGTACCGGTAGTCGGAACGTCCTGTCTAGGTTGGCCTTCGTATAAATCCATATAACGGACCAGTTTGCCTACCTGGGGACTAACGACGAGAGTACGAAGGATCTATTAGGCCAAAGCATGCCACACCAAACGTCGTTCGAACTAACCCCACTTTGAGGTGTCACCGTGTCCACACATGGATACATTCCGAATATCATACGTTACATACATATTTCTCGATTTTCTCCGGGTTTTAGTGTACGTTACCAGGCTAACACATGCGAACCATATGAAAGACCCGGTAATCATGGGGGCCCACATGATTACGAAGGTGAAGTATGGCGGCATGCAAGGCCCAATTACGAGCAAAACCCAAGACATCCTATGGATGTAGTAAATTTATTATTCTTCATTTATTTTATGAATGTTCATTCCTAAATACGACACATGACCCCTAAAACGTCCAACTCATACTCTTGATACGTATTTCTTGTAGATGTCTTCTAGTCTCGCTCGTAGAAAAATGAAAGCAGGAAAATCCCGCGAGCGCATGGCTGCCCAAATCGCTCAACAAATGGCGACCGTAATACCCAACATCGTAGTTCAAGTTCAACAAGCCCTTACCGCTAATCCCGTCAACCCAATCCACCAAGAAGATCAAAACATTGTCAATCCTTCCCCAAAAGTCACTAAATGCACCTACAAAATTTCAAATCCTGCGATCCTCCAAAATACGAAGGGACTGAAGGTGTCACCGCTCTCCTCCATTGGTTTGAGGAGATGGAAAACACCTTTCTCAATTGCGACTGCCCCGATGATCGCAAGGTGCGATATGCTACCGGTCGTTTGTTTGGAGTAGCACTTACATAGTGGAATACAGAGAAGGCCAAGCGAGGTACTGAGAATGCTATGACTTTGACTTCGGAAGAATTGAGGGAGATCATGAAAGGACGTTTCTGTCCAAGAAGCGAAATCAAGAAATTAGAGGATGAGTTCTATTCTTTGAAACAAAAGGAAGGCGACCACACCACATACAACAAGAGATTCCTTGAGTTAAATCAGATGGTCCCCAACTTGTTCACTCCTCTCTACCGTTTGATCGAGCACTACATTCGAGGTCTTCCTTCAAAAATTCAAGACCCTGTAATAAGTACCACACCTGCAACTTTGGAAGCAGCAATGGAGTTAGCTACAGAGCTCACCGAAAACCGCATACAAAATAAGGACTTCAAGGAGGAGAAGAAGAAGGATAAAGCATCAACCGAAACCTCAAACTCCACCCGAACCGAATCCTCTTCACAACCCATTTCTAAGAGAAAACGAGATGGGAAAATTTTCGCTGTCACTCAACACAATCAACCAGCTTCACAAGCCGTACCCCTCCAAGCTATCCCAATCACTCAAATAGCACCCAACTCAACTTACCCAAATAAGAAACCTTACTTTGGACCTCACCCTCAATGCAACACCTGTTTTTATCACCATCCATCTACCTTACCTTGTCGACTATGTGCGAATTGTGGACGCTATGGTCATTTGAGCAAGGTTTGCCGCACCCCTCAAAATCAAACCTCACCCCCTACTCAAAACATGATCCAAACATATCAACAACCCCAATACCCCATGTTTCCATATGTTCGAGCTTGTTTTAATTGTGGCGACCCTACCCACTTTTGTGACATCCCGGTTTTTCAGGCATCTTAAACGCACTACTTCACGGTTATTCATTCCTACGCTAAATTGATTCAGAGATTTAATTTACACGCTCGAAATAACTACGCTAACTTTGTGAACTTATCAAGTGAATTAGGTGATATGTGTATTAGACGTTTATAAGTTTGGTGAGTTATTATGTCATGTTTTGATTTCGTGATTTTTAGTTATAAATATATATATATAAATATATAGACGAACCGAACCGAGCCGCGAAACGAGTCGACCTCATTTCCTTGCGACTCAAGGAATTAATCAAAACTTGAGGCTCAAGTTAAAGACCCAAACCGCCCCACCCAAACCCTTTGCGGCCGCAAGCACCAAACCGCAAACCCTTTGATCTTTTTCTTTCCTTCCTTACACTATATATAGATATGTATGCATGAGGGTTGTTTTAACAAAAAAAATAAGGAACCCTAGCTCTAAGAATCAGCCGACGGCAGCCCTTCCTACTCCTCCTCTCGATCGCAACCCTCCCCAAAACCCGAAGTGATTCCAATCTTGTTCCCGGCTCGTTAATCTTCATTGTTAAAGGTTAGGGTTTTCTATTGTTTCGCAAATCATGTTAGGGTTTATGAACTATTGATCATGCTTGTATGTAATGGTAGAATCATGGTATTGAAAGAGTTATGATGTTTAGTTCGATTATTTGTGCAAGAATTGCGATTAAGATGATTAGTTGAATACAAGAATCATAGGCTGCGTTTTGTGATAAAAGTCATATAATATGATTAGGGTTTGCATGAGTATGATTTACATGATGATATATGACTGATAAATCTGTTCTTGATCGTTTATATTTAACGTCTCGATTGTTTAAGCGTGTTATATTGCGATAAAAAGTCGAAAACAGGATGCTGAATGGTGTTTACAGCCAACTTCAATTGGCTGTAACTTGGTTATTATTTATCGAAAAACGGATTTTCTGAAGCCTAAAACGTATATTTTGAAAAACGCTTCTAATGGCGCTGGATTCATATTTTTCTGAGGTCGTTTGATATTTTTAAGTGATCAATTAAGTGCAGTAACTGAAGCTGTGTAAATTCTGAAAATTTGTTAGTTGTTTATCGAGTCGGATCTCATAATCTGTAGAGAGTTGAATCACGAAATTTGTACAGCAACTGGAGATGGAAATTTCTGGGAAACTCCCGCTGAAATTTTGTTAATTGGATGAAAGATGATTTTTAAATAAATTCTCCCGTGGACTGCAGTCAGAAAGCGACGAATCTGACTGCAGCCTAGTATATTAATATTTATGAATAATTAGTGAAGTGTTAGGACTTGAAAAATTTAGATAAAATTCTACTGTTTAGTTGACACCTTCTGTAAAAAAATTGGAATTTTTGGAACGTTGGAACTATTTTATAAAAATCCTCTAAAACAGCCTAATTATGAGTAAACAAGCTGAAATTTGATAACTTGCGCATATGTGTACCAAAGTGTTGTATGAGTTGATTTGTGTTCATGATAGGTTGGTTTGATCACTATTTTGGTATGATAATACTTTGCATGCATGATTGTGTTTTCAGATTTGTTATTGTGTGTGCCGCATTGTGTGTTAGTTATGTGTAGGGTTTGTATCGGTGTGTTCACACACTAACTTTAAATCAATTGACTTGTTAGGACGCAATTAGCGGTCCCATCATTTGCTACTTCTGTGTTACACTAACCGAACAATTAAAGGTGAGTTCACGGCCCGTATTTTATCCGGTTTTAAACAACAGGGGAGAAACATGTATACACTCTACAACTCTATATCTCTTTACGTTATACGAAATTAACGTCATTAAACTATTCGGTAACTAAGTTAATGTTAATGTACGTTATGGTCACTAAGCAGCTATATCACACAAGTCCTCGACAAACTCTCGGATCGTTAGTATTGGGTTAGATAGCGGGGAAATTATAAGTAGTACTACTGGGCCCGACAAGCCCCACCCGAGCTAGTCGCGCTAGCCGACCGGGTATGGTCAACGGGTGAATAATTTGGCCTAACTTTCGCCATGGTCAGTGATAGGCCTGGCAACACGGAGGCACAACAGTCAGCTTCGATCGCGAACACTTACGTGACATAACTTTAGGCTCGCTACCTACATGTTAACATTGAACTTAATTACGAATCAACACTATTATTCCGGGTTAGGGATAATGGAACCAACAACATTATTATTCCGGGTTAGGAATAATGGAACATCATTATTATTCCGGGTAAGGAATAATGGAACCATCAGTATTATTCCGGGTTGGGAATAATGGAACTAAATCGTTATCCCGGGTTAGGGACAACGGGGGAAACAAACTTATAACCGAACTAATGAACTTATAAAAACCTGTGAACTCACTCTTCTTTAATGTTGACACTTGTTTCTTTACATGTTTCTCAGGACGCTAGGAGCTCTAGGTGCACTCACTTGCATTGATCAAAACATCTTTTTATCGAGTCTCATTTACGAATATTGTTTGGGTTTTTCTTTAGTTTTGGCGTTTGTGTTGGCGCCCGTTCCTTTACTTTACTTTAATGCTTCCGCTCAACTTTAAAACTAATGCTTCCGCAAAACATTGAAACCAAACTAAAACAATTTAAAAATAACTATGAATGGTTAAACAAATGATTTTGGAAAACGTATAAACAAATCATATAGAGTCGTTCGATGTTACTAGTGTCTCGGATTCTGGTTTGTTCACACGCTTCGCGGTAAAACTCCGCAAGTGGAAATTGAGGGTGTGACAACTTTAGAAACACATGCCCTCGATTGGTTAACATCATAAACGCCCAAGCTCAAGCAAACCCAGTTAACCAAGCAAATCAAGAAAACCTAACCACTAGGCCACCAGCAAGAGGAAGAGCTTACAACATCAACGCCAATCCTGTTGAAGAGAATAACGGCCCAAACGAACCACCCAACTAGTTTTCTTCACCAAAAATCAAGATTCAACTCCAACCGCTTAGTTTTTATGTTTTCTTTATGTTATCTCAATCTTCACGTATCTCAATTATAAATTGGAAATTTATCCAAGAATCTTAATGCGAATACTATTTCAGTTTTGTTTTATACTCATTGATTTAATATTCATATCATCATACATCTCGACGTATCTCAATCTCATCATTTAAAGAAGTTGGGTTGTGTCTCACTTTTACCTAGACTAACCCCTTCATCATAACAAACGAGAGAGGTACTGTCATCATTCAATCATGTATACCTTCAGTTTGAGACTCAAGTTTTGGTTGTTGTGTTTGTTTATGTTTTAGAGTCACATAGAACTAATCATAATTTACTGATAAATCCAATGAAAATTTGACAAGAATATGGTGGATACGCCGCTGGTACTTCCTATATATAAGTATTCTTGCCAAAGGATCAGAGGCATTGTCAGGCGGCTATGAGAAGTTCCATATAGGATTTAGTAATGTCATGGTTGAAGTTTGTTTTATACTCACTGATTTAGCATTCATATCATCATACATCTCATCGTATCTCAATCTCATCATTCAAAGAAGTTGGGTTGTGTCTCACTACTACATAGACTAACCTCTTCATAATAACAAACGAGAGAGGTACTGTCATCATTCAAACATGTATACTTTCAGAATTAAGACTCAAGCTTTGGTAGTTGTGTTTGTTTATGTTCTAGAGTCACATAGAACTAATCATAACTTACTGATAAAGCCAATGAAAATTTGACAAGAATATGGTGGGTACGCCGCTGGTACTTCCTATATATAAGTATTCTTGCCAAAGGATCAGAGGCATTGTCAGGCGGCTATGAGAAGTTCCATATAGGATTTAGTAATGTCATGGTTGAAGTTTGTTTTATACTCACTGATTTAGCATTCATATTATCATACATCTCATCGTATCTCAATCTCATCATTCAAAGAAGTTGGGTTGTGTCTCACTCCTACATAGACTAACCTCTTCATAATAACAAACGAGAGAGGTACTGTCATCATTCAAACATGTATACTTTCAGAATTAAGACTCAAGCTTTGGTTGTTGTGTTTGTTTATGTTCCAGAGTCACATAGAACTAATCATAACTTACTGATAAAGACAATGAAAATTTGACAAGAATATGGTGGATACGCCGCTGGTACTTCCTATATATAAGTATTCTTGCCAAAGGATCAGAGGCATTGTCAGGCGGTTATGAGAGGTTACTGCAGGTTTTAGTGGTAGAAGTTTTGTTTTAGGATATAACCTTATCTTTCCAAACGTATCGATTCTCTCAAAACTCTTGTGCATGAGATCATACCTAGTCAATCAACTCTGTTTATCAATATTCCTTATCTTCGGCATCAAAAAGCGATTCCTGTAGCAGGATATTCAACCCTTACTGGGAACGTTACCGCCTCAAATACAATTTAAACTCTTACCCCTTCGGAGTATGTCATTGTTAAAACCACCCTCCTTTCGAGTCAAACATACCACTACTTAAATTTCGGGACGAAATTTCTAAAAGTAGGGGATACTGTAACATCCGTCGAAAAAACGGGTTTTCCAAACCCGCTTCGGTTATTAATCGAATACCCAGTTAAAAATTTTTGTTGCTTATTTAATGCTCAAATTAATTTTAAACGATACATAATTAATAAATAAATTAGTATTTAAAATCTATAATTGAAAATTTATAATAAATAAGGAATAAAAAAATAAAAGGAGACGCCGGGTTTCGAACCCGGGTCACCCGGATGAAACAAACGCACAATAAACCACTACATCACCTCTCCATATCTGAAATGATTTAATCAAATAATCATTTATGTATTCCTAAACTTCTTGATCTGAATTCAAAAGTTCCGCCCAGCAACGACTGCAAATAATCCGGCAATCATCAAGATTGCCATTTCTACGCAATTGAATAAAGAAACCACTCTCAATCATGAACCTAGACACAAAGCTGTTCAAACGCGACTGCAGACAACTCGCCTTACCCGAATTAAAATAAAAAATTTCCTTAAACCAAAACTTAATCTCTGCGATCTTCTTCTAGTGCAAATAGGGGCTCTGAGAACCCATTGGAATTCACACACGCTCTCGCTAACCTCTCTACGAATCTCTATTCATCAAGAACACTTCGCCGGAATTCACAGTTACTCGCCGGAAAACCGAACCCATTTCATTTCTGCTGCTCTACTCTAAAAAAAAAGACTTCAAGAGCTCAGACAGAAAGCACCGCACTCACCTCAAACTTCTGGTAGAACCTCTGTTGCAAGTTGAACTTCTCCGGAATTTCTTTCAGTCGCAGGAGTTAGTCACCGGAAAACCGAGCCCCTGTGTTCGGTATGAATTCTTAATCTTTCTGTCAGTTCTATTCGATTTATTTGTTTAAACTCTAAAACAACAGCGCAGTGAAATCAAATATTTAGCGAATCTGTTTCAATTCCGAATTTAGGAAGAAGACGAACCTCGAGTCGTTTATGAATATAATTAAAATTGGTATTTTAAACGGGTTAGACACACAGTCCAGCGGTGGACTGTGTGCATTTCATGCTATTGATACCGGGTTCGATTCGTGCACTAAATCGATTTTCAGTGATAAATCTCAAATCTTTTTAAGGCTCCAGAACACCTTCCAATTAGTATTTAAGTTTAATAAAAAAACATAATATAAACGGGTTAGTCACCCAGCCCAGTTGGTAGGGCTGGGTGCGTTGCAAGACCAAGGTCGCGGGTTCGAGACCTGTTATGTGCACCGGTTCGACATAATTAAAATTCTTTTTAAAATAAATGATTTCTGAATAATCTAAATAGTATATAAATATAATTAAAATCAGAAATATTTCGGGTTAGACACGTAGCTCAGTTGGTAGAGCTGCGTGCACGTATACGGGAGGTCACGAGTTCGAACCTCACTCAGCGCACAGAATAAACGCAGTCCGACCGGTTAACGCTCCGGTCAACGGTCAACGGTCTAGTCAACGGTCAAAAAGTCAAAAATTTTATTTTCTTTTTATTTATATATTTTATTTAAAAATCAATTAAAAACACGTAAAAATAATATTTTTGAAGTTAGAAAATTTCCTTAAACTCACAAAAATAAATCTAACAACCCCATTAAGAACACTAATAAAAAATATTAATGTAAAATAAAAGTTTATTTATTTATCGAATTATTATGTTATTATTTAGGTTAGTTTCTCTCGTGGTTAAATCCAAATTCGTGCGCATTCATCCAAGAAACGCAACCACTGTGAGTGAATTCTTACAAATTCCCCTTTTTATTAATGTTTTGGGGTGTATCATGTGTCGCTTAAATTAATTCGCTTAATCAAACTCGTGCTATACCATTATATGATCTAAACTTAGAATGTAAATATTGTTTGTTGTGATGTGTTACATATTGTCAAGTTGTGTGGAAATTATTCATTAGGCCCATCAGTTCCTCGTGGGAGACGAGTTGAATAATGCGTGCCTCAAAAACATTCATTAGGCCCATCAGTTCGTAGAACAACGCGTGCCTCAAAATCATTCATTAGGCCCATCAGTTCGTTGAACAACGCGTGCCTCAAAAACAATCATTTGGTGTATGTGTGTGCAATATTTAATATTATGTGTTTTGTGAATAAATTTACATCTACGTTTTCTCATACGTGGTTATGCACTTTATCTTATAATTGATTCAATAAACATGTTTAAATGTTTTCATAGGGTTCACTCCCCAACTTTTTGTTGATCCAAAAACCATTTTTACACATGATACAGGTGGACAGGTTGAAGCAAGGAACACATAGGAAATTGCCTTAGAAGAAAAATAATGAAGTCTTGAAAAATGTATAGAACATGTTGTACTAGTAAGATTGATTGTAATGATTCTCCTTTAAAAAGAAATAATAAATATGAAACTTTATAATAAATGTCATGAGTTTTGATGAAAACCCAATCATGCCCCGATCACCTTTTTCCGCTGCAGGTCGGGGTGTGACATCCAGTAACAATTTATGAACTGCAATAGAAATCATATTTGTTACTAAAACATGACAATCATGAGACTTCAAACCAAGCAATTTTAAGTCTTTCACCAACACCAGCCTTTTAATGTTTGTCGAATAGCTGGATAGAACTTTAATATCTTGTAAACATTTACAAACTTTGTTTTTTCATCTTTTGACATAGCATAGCACGCATGTGGCAGATAAAAGTTACCTCCGGGTGTCGCGACAAGAGCAAGCTTTTTATGTATTCTTATTTCTTTCACGTCTTTATGGACCTTAATCCATATATAGTTGTCCAGGGTATGTTTAACAAAATGCCTATTAAGTTCTCACAGACATTTTTCCCAATATGCATCACATCAAGACAATGTCGAACTTGTAAATTCTCCCCATAACGTAAATCCCAAAATATTAACCTTTTTTTCCGAATGGCTACACATTTTTTTTTCCAACACAACATTTAGTTTTTCAACTAATGAAAATGCATTAAATCGTTTCCTTACTGGTCGGTCCTCAATAGTTCTATCAAACTCCTCTTTTTGTCTTTCGTTAATTATGACCTTGGGGAAGGAATGTGACATCCCGGCTTTTCAGGTATCTTAAACGCGCTACTTCACGGTTATTCATTCCTACGCTGATTTAGTTCGGAGAATTAAATTACACGCTCGCAATAACTACGCTAACTTTGTGAATTTATTGGGTGAATTACGTGCTATGTGTTATTAAACGTTTGTATATTTTGTAGATTATTGTATCACACCTTGATTTCGCGATTATTAGTTAAAAAAATAATAATAAATAAATAGCCGAACCGAACCGAGCCGCAAAACGTGTCGACCTCACCTCCTTGCGGCCCAAGGAACTAACCTAAACTTGAGGCCCAAGCCACTTACTCAAATCGCCCCCCCCCTTTGCGGTCGCACCCCCACCCCCTCCCCTTCTTTTCCCTTGTGCTATATAATTGTATGTATGCATGTTGTAGTTAAAAAAAAAAGGAGAAACCCTAACCCCTAGGAGAACCGACGGCAGCACCCCCTCTCTCACGATCACAAGTCTCCAACTTCCGGATTGATTCCAATCTTGTCCCGGTTCGCTAATCATCATCGTTTCAAGGTTAGGGTTTAATTGTTTTGCGATTCACATTAGGGTTTGTATAATCTTGATCATGATTGTGTGTAATGGTAGGATTATTAGTATGAAAAGTGTTGTGATTTATGATTAGTTCGGATGATTGTGCGAATCTTTGCGATTTTGATGTTATGTTGAATACTAAAATCATAAGCTGCGTTTTGGCGATAAAGATCATGTTATATAATTAGAGTTTGCATGAATATTGATATACATGATGATATTTGACAAATAAACCTGTTGTTAATCATTGTTATTAAGAGTCATGATCGTTTAAGCATGTTCTAATGCGATAAAAGTCGAAAACTGTTTGCTGAATGACATTTACAGCCAACTTCAATTGGCTGTAACTTGATCATTATTTATCGAAAAGTGGATTTTCTGAAGCCTAAAACGTGTATTTTTGAAAAACGCTTCTAATGGCACCAGATTCATATTTTTCTGAGGTCGTTTGCTATTTTTAAGTGGTCATTTAGTGCAGCAGCTGAAGCTGCGTAAATTCTGCAAAATTTGCTAGTTGTTTATCGAGTCGGATCTCATAGTCTGTAGGGGTTGGGTCACGAAATTTGTATAATAACTGGAGACGGGAATTTCCGGAAAATCCCACTAGAATTTTGTTAATTGGATGAACGATGATTTTTAAATAATTTTTCCCGTGGACTGCAGTCAGAAAGCGACGAATCTGACTGCAGCCTAGTATATAAATGTTTATAAATAATTGGTAAGGCGTTAGGACTTGAAAAGTTTACATAAAATTTTACAGTTTAGTTGACACCTCCTGTAAAAAAATTGGAATTTTTGGAATGTTGGAACTATTTGATAAAAATCCTCGAAAACAGCCCAGTTATGAGCGTACAAGCTGAAACATGATAACTTGTGTTTGTGTGTACCAAAGTGTTGTATGAGTTAATCTGTGTTTATGACAAGTTGGTTTGATCATTATTTTGGTATGATGATACTTTGCATGCATGATTGTGTTTTCGAATTGGTTATTACGTGTGCGGCACTGTGTGTTAGTTATGCGTAGGGTTTTGTATCAGTGTGTTCACACACTAACTTTAAATCGGTTGACATGTTAGGACGCGATTAGCGGTCCCATCATTTGCTACTTTTGTGTTACTCTAACCGAGCAATTTAAGGTGAATTCACGGCCCCTATTTTATCCGGTTTTAAACAACAGGGGGAGAAACATGTATACACTCTATAACTCTATCTTTTACGTTATGCGAAATTAACGTCGTTAAACTACTCGGTAACTAAGTTAATGTTAATGTACGTTATGGTCACTAAGTAGCTATATCACGGAAGTCCTCAACAAACTCTCGGATCGTTAGTATTGGGTTAGATAGCGGGGAAATTATAAGTAGTACTACTGGGTCCGACAAGCCCCACCCGAGCTAGTCGCGCTAGCCGACCGGGTATGGTCAACGGGTGATTAATTTGGCCTAACTTTCGCCATGGTCAGTGATAGGCCTGGCAACACTGAGGCAACAACAGTCAGCTTCGATCGCGAACTCTTATGTGACGTAACTTTAGGCTCGCTACCTACATGTTAACATTGAACTTAATTACGAACCAACATTATTATTCCGGGTTAGGAATAATGGAACTATATCGTTATCCCAGGTTAGGGATAACGGGGGAAAACAAACTTTTAACCGAACTTGTGAACTTATAAAAACCTGTGAACTCACTCTTCTTTAATGTTGACACTTGTTTCTTTACATGTTTCTCAGGACGCTAGGAGCGCTAGGTGCACTCACTTGCATTTGATTAAGACATTTTTATCGAGTCTTATTTACGAATACTGTTTGGGATTTTTGGTTTTGGCGTTTATGTTGGCGCCCGTTACTAAACTTTGAAACTAATGCTTCCGCCAAACTTTGAAACTAAGACAATTTGAAAATAACTATGAATGGTTAAACAAATGTTTTTGGAAAACGTTTAAATAAATCATATAGAGTCGTTCGATATTACTAGTGTCTCAGATTATGGTTTGATCACACGCCTCGCGGTAAAACTCCGCAAGTGAAATTGAGGGTGTGACAAGGAAACTTTGATGTCCCATGTATATGGTTTTTTTTTTGCAATTATTTAACCATATCGAACGTGTATCATCTTCATAAACAGGACAAGCTGACTTACCTTTCATCTTGTATCCTGACAAATTACCGTATAGAAAATCACTTATGGCGCAAAAAAATCATGGCCTGCAATGGAAAATATTCTTTCTTATAAGCATGATATACTTCTACACTTGTATTCCATAGAGTTTATTAAAGGGCACAAATAAACATCAATGTTATTACCAAGTTGTTTCGAACCCTAAATCAACAAAGACATCATTATGTATTTTCGTTTCATGCATAACAATGACAGAAGATTGTAGATACATAGAAGAACCAACCATGTACTATGACGACTACTCATGTTTCCAAAAGGGTTGAATCCGTCTGAATTAGGTTCAAATCGTATGTTTTTAATCTCGTTACCAAACTCAGGAAACATATTATCAATATTTCTCCACTGGTGAATCCGCCACATGTCTTAATTTTCCATTCTTTACATGGCTATCTGAATGCCAATACAATAACTTTGTTTCTTTCTCATTCAAAATAATTGTTTCCGTCTAGGTATAATTAGGTGGGTGGGTGGGGGGGGGGGGGGTACCACAATAATTAAGCCCGTGGTACATTTTTTTGTTACATCATCATTAACTTCATTCGTTTCAGATTTACGCTTATACCTTGATACTCCACATAAAAAATTATGATCTTGCTTGAAATCCTTTGTATACAACATACAATCATTTTGACATACATGTATTCTTTGAACTTCTAATCCCATCGAACACGTCATTTTTTTTACTTGGTATAACGAAATTGGTAATTCATTACCTTTTAGAAGAATGTCATGTAAAAGCACTAACAGATCTGTGAAACTTTTATTACTCCATTCGTGTTTTGACTTTCTGTTAAACAACTTCAACACAATATCTAGTTTCTTAATCTTAGAACCAGTATATAATGGTTTTTCTGAATCATCAATTAGCAACTTTAACTTTTCTTAATCGTTATCATCAACATTAGTCTCTAAATCATTAAACATGTCACTTAAATTGTTATTGGGGACATTTAAAGTGTCAATGTCGTGACTGCCTAAATTAATCGACAACGTGCCACGTTCAACATATGATTCCCCATGCATTGACCAACATGTGTATTTAGGCACAAAACCATATTTCATTAAGTGTAACCCTATATCTTTGACATCATCATTTTTTGGAAATTCTTACAATTTATACAAAAAACCAAATCTGTTGACATCCAACATTCAATCTATTAGCTTTTGCAACTTTAAGAAAACTTGCTACTCCATTCATATATGCTGAGCTAGTATGTGCACTATCGTACATCTAGTCTTTTCGATCCATATGAAAATTATAATAAACAAACAATTGATATAAATGTAAGTATATGATGTAGAAAGGTGTTTCAAGGCGATGGATTCTAACTCACTATTTGCATATTCTATCTAATATGTATACATTTTAACAAGTTAACTATTTAAGAAAAAAATCGACAACATTTTCCTTTAACTCCCCAAGTATGCGTATAAACCGCAAATTTGAAAGAGTGGGAGAAATAGCGACATTTTTTTCTTAAATAGTCAACCAGTTAAAACGTATACATTTCCTAAATGGGATAGAATATTCTAAAAGCAGTCCTATAAAAGAAACCATCCAAAATTTATCTCTTTTAGATAAACTTTAGACGTTATATCCTAAAAGGTTATACTATATGAATAAAATAGATATAAATGTGTGTGTATATATATATATATTTGTGTATAATTCCTTAACCTCCCTATCTCTGACCTCATTGCTTTTCTGAATCTCCTTCATAGTTTTTATTATTCTATATATTATTTGTTCTTAAATCTATTCTACATATTATTTGTTTTTTTTTTGCTTAATAGTTTAATCGACAATTATAAGACTATAATATTAATGTTTCTTTTATAATTAATTTACGTTTCTAACCCTAAACTTTTATAGATTTATCACACAACCCCGGAACTCTAATATTTTTTGTATAAATGATTACGCATACCTCTGAACTTTAATAGATTTGTCACAAGAAAATTCAATAACAATTCTGTTTTCGATAAACAATTTACATTTTGATCCCCCGAACTTTAATAGAGTTATCATACGACGTTTCAAGCTTAAAGTTATTATTTTTTTTCTTTTTTTTAACAAATATTTGTTCTGTCAAATTTTTCATTGATGAAGTTATCATCCAACTCATGCTGACACGTTTGCCTATTCCCTTGAGTTTGCCAGTTGCTTTTATAGTTATCTTGATCTCCTTGATAGGTCCAATATTTCCTTGCTGGTGATTTTGATTTGACCTCGAAAGATCTTCCATAACTATTCTGTTGGGCATCATTTTACCTTTGTTGACCCAAACTGACTCGATTATGACCTCTTTGAGTAAATTATCGTGGTGGAGGCACAAAATCATTAAACTCATCAGATCCAAACTGGTCATGATACCCATCCTTTCCATCTACATTATAGCTGGCATATTGGTTTTAAGGCGGTAATTGTCTGTTTTGAAAAGTTGTTTGTTGTTGCATTGCTTGGTTGTGTCGTGAGAATTCAGCATCCTCAATTCATCAAACTCAGGCTGATGAGCTCTATCCATGACTCGAAGAAATCACCTGTACAAGCACAAACAAGACACCGGAGCGTTAGAATTAACAAAAATAAATAAAATATAAACAAAAATACTTTTGGAGGTTTTATATTTTTTAGAAAGCAAGAACAACTAACTAACTAATACTAACCACACTAAAACATGATAAATCAATAATAGAAAGTTCTAATGGTGGTTTATGATCACTTTGATCAAACTTGATTAATTTTGGCCGGTCCCTAAAAATGCAAACAAACGACACTAGTACATAAATAAATCAACAAATAACAACTATAATAACTATGTATACAGTCTAAATATACAATCAAAATAAATTCTAGAACCCGTTCAAGAGATGGAGACCTTTTGTTATGAGGTTGAAGACGATCGATAATTATAGGATTTGTTTTAATATATATGAGTGTCCATAGAAGTCCTTTTTGGGGCTATATAAATAATTTTCATTGTTTACTACTTTTCTTGAAACGTCAATTAAAAATTCTAGGTTGCTTCGACTAATGGCTTTTGTACTACGATATGTTAATATAAAACATTATAATTAACAAAAATATCCGAACATATATTCATCTTCTAAGATATTGATCTTCTTCCCTAAAATAAACCAATATAATCTTGGTCATGATCTACATCAAGATTCAAGACCCCTGTTAACCGTCTCTATAAATAGCATATACACCTTCGATTCGTTCCAAACCATTCACCACCCTTCTCTATATTACGCTCAAACGTTTACATTAAACATGTGCTCGTGAAGGTAACGCTATTGCTTTAAGGACCAGGCAACGAAAGCTTTATACGAACAACAAGAGTGATGACTATCGTAGTTACCACCATCAGAGGACTAGGAGCCACATCATATTCGAACACCCGTCTACCTTTGATACGCTTGCGATGGATCCAAAGAAGAAGGAGGAGATTTTGAATGATCTTTTGACGTTTAGCAAGTCTAAAGACTACTACAAAAAGGTACGATCCGTTACCTGAGTCTATATCTATTGTCTTAGTGTGATTGAGCCTTCGCACTGTAGCGGGTGAGAATTTGATCGATTTTGATGCACCCGCTATAGCAAGTGAAAGAAAAACCTAAAAATATAGTCGTAACACGAGTTCGTTTCGTAAATAAATACTCTACACCGTGGCCCAATTTCAAAGAATTAATGTTAACCAAAGTTTCTAGATGTATGCTATATGTAATTTGTTTGTCTGTTGTCATCAGATTTTTATTTATATGTAATTTGTTTGTCTGTTGTCATTATTTTTTTATTAATTGATTTTCAGTTATTTAATATAAAAAATATTATTCACCAATATCGTTTGGTTTTGTGTTCTTAATTCTTTCAAGGTGGGCAAGTCATGGAAACGAGGATATCTTCTATATGGTCCACCACGAACCGGGAAGTCTAGCATGATCGTGGCCATGACTAACCTTCTGGAGTACGATATCTTTGATCTTGAACTGGCGTCGGTGAAAGATAACACGGATTTGAGGAAGCTGCTCATCGAGACATCAAGCAAGTCCATGATTGTGATCGAGGATATCGATTGTTCTCTTGATCTCACCGGTAAGAGTAAGGAGAAACATGAAGATGATTAAAGGAGAAGGATCCGGTTAAGAAAATTGAGGAGGAGAAGAAAAAGGATAAGGAGAGCGAGGTGACTTTGTCTGGGCAGCTCAACTTCATTGACGGGCTATGGTCGGCTTGTGGTAGCGAGAGATTGGTCGTGCTTACGACGAACCACATAGAAAAGCTTGATCCTGCTCTCATTAGGAGAGACGGATGGATAAACATATTCAGATGTCGTATTGTTGTTTTGAAACGTTGAAGGTTCTTGCGAAGAACTATTTGGATGTTGAATCGCATCAGATGTTTGCAACTATTGGTTGACTTTCGGGGGTGACGAATATGACTCCACCTGATGTGGCCGAGAGTTTGATGCCGAAGTCGGATGAAGAGGGTGTTGAGGTTTGCTTGAACAAGTTGATCAAATTTCTAGAAAGTGCAAAGGAAGAAACAAGTTATGGAGGATGACATGAACAAATGTAAGGTGGAAGCAGTTGATGAAAAAAGTGAAGACAATAATGATCAAAAGGTAGAAGAGAGTGACGAATCAAGAGAATCGGAATCAACCGATTCAAAGGACTAAATTTAAATACAACGTGAGTTTTGTAATAGGGAATATATATAATGGCCCTTTTATTTTATTTTTAGTGCAAACCCAATAAAGGGGAATGTTTATTTAGAAAGAAATTTAATGTGAGAAGAAAAAGAAGAAATGACATAATGGTAAAATATTAAATAATTTTTAAATCCTCTCATTAATTATGTTATCTCTTATTAATAAAGAAAAAACATTTTATTCTACACATTTCAAAATTTATCCTACATATGTCTTACATTTACCAGAATTTACCCTACACACATGTAAATTTACCCTACACATTTCAAAATTTATCCTACACATATTTAAAATTTATTGTACACATGTCCAAAATTGTCTCACACCATAAATTATTTTATCTTAAAATAGTATATGAAAAAAATGAGTTACAAGTTTAATTAATTAGCTAATTAATGACAATTATAGATTTACTTATATGCCCTTTTTCATAACATTAAATACATACATTAATGAAGTAAATGAATAATTTCTATTGGTTTAAAAGTTATTCTAACAAAATTTTCTTCTCTTTTGAACTTTCCAAACCTACTAAAAGTCCTTAAAATATTATAAATTACTTAATTGTAACTATTGTGATAACCCTTGCGTTGTTGGGAGATCACATGTGACCCGTTGGTCTGCCTCATATCCGTCATTAGACGGCCATGAGTAACATTCAACAATCTATGATCACAACACGTAACAGTTATTATTATTATTATACCAATTATATAATAACTCCAAAAATAGGGATTGTGAGTTGTGATATACAGTTCAGGTTTAGCATGTTTGATTTACTTCTAAGGGTAACTTAAACATCATTGGAGATGCTGTTATTGGAAGTTCGTATTCGATTTCTTAAATTGTGTCCAGGTGTGAATGAAGCTCCACTTCCTGCAAAAAGTGTCAAATTATCATGGGCATTACTTTTTTAACAATCTACTAAGTACTAACTACTCGCCAATGTTTTAAAAACCGGTTTTTAAATCGTATTGGGTCAGGCTCAGAAATGGTTTAACCGGTTGAACCGTGTTGTACCGTGCGGTTCAACGGGTTGATGAATTAACTCTATAAATCCATAAAATACAAATTTTACTCAAAAAGTAATATAAAACTACATCAGTTCATAAATAAAATATATTTCAAAAGTTAATCCATAATAATAAATAATCTAAAAATTCACTACTGGTGCCTTTCTGGGCGCTAGGTTTTACTAAGAAGGTAAATTATTACTCTTTGGGCCCATAAAAGATTAAAAGTCCAAATTTTAACCTTTGACCAGGTATCGTTATACCGGTTTAAACCGGTAAAACCCAATTTACCGGCTGTACAACTTCTTTGTCGTTCCCTCAATTTAACAGTATGATTCGTGCCGGCCAAGCATCCGGCATCCGGTTTAACCGGCCGGTATAAACCGGTTTTTAAAACATTGCTACTAGCAGCTTTCAAATGTGTATTCATGTGTTTTAGTTTTGTCCTCTTTATCACTCTAGAATAAAGAATTTCGTCATTATAATAAACTCATCATAAATATGAATTCTAATCCTATATGTGTTTATTATGAAGAATCTAAAAGCAGAGGCAACCTATCACCGACATATATATACAAAGTAAGTGAAAACCGAATTCAAATTGAGCATAAAAAATCTAACATAGGCAATTAAAGCAGGAACCAAGCAACGACAAACCAAAATCTAACAGAAAAGTGGGACAACGTAGGCCCAAGAAGAATCGAACCCAGGGCAACGTGTTAAAGCAATAACTATAGCAATCATCAATAGCCAAATATGCAATGAAGCCTAGAAAAATGGGATCATAGGCTAAACGGAGACAAGGGTGTTTAACCACAGCATGACAAATGTCCAAAAATTTGATCTACCTGATTTTTCCTGAAACAAAAAAGTGGGTGCTTAGGACATGTCATGTAAATAACGGTGTTTAAAACATGTCATGTGATGAATTATTTTTATTTATTTGGTAGGAGATATGCTTCAACTCACGTTTTCACTTGATGTGTATACAATATACAATTCTAACATTCAATTATAATAAAAATGATGAACGAGATATAGCTTTATTTTTCATGTTTTCACCAAACATGCCTTCTATAGAGGTAATCAGACACAAATTCAAGCAACATAGTTGCATTCCCTAAACGTTTTTGGAGTGTCACGCCTATTTAATGACAATTCCAAGCAATACTCGAACTTATTTCGCGTATCATACATTTGCTATTTAAGGGCGTGCATTTCATTCAATGAGTATTCAACAACTATAGAAATCTCCAAGAATATATTGAAATATATGTTATGTTGATAAGTTCTGTTTAAACTTGATGGAAAACATGAATAAAATACCTGTGACGGCAGACATGCCAGCAGAGAATTCAGTCAGAGACGCAGCCATGGAGTTTGACATCTTTGTCAGTGTGATCTCGTTCCTCCTTAGGGTGTAAGATTATGATGGTGATAATCGAACTAGGGATGAATAGGGATGAATTCGGTTTTAGGTTATGGAGAGAGAGATTGGTGATAATAATGATGATGTTATGAGTAAAAGTGGCTAACCCTAAATCTCTCTAATTATCTCCTTATATACACACCCAGAAGGAAACCCTAATTAGTTAATAAGGGTAATATGGTCAATCAACAATTACCAACTAATATATAATAGGATTAATATTATTTTGATCTAATATAATATAAATGATTATAATGACTACATGATTAAATATTATAAATATAATATATTTAATCTTACATTCTCCCACTTAGCCGAGTAATCATTTATCATGAGTATTAGATTAGTCTGATCAGAGTTAATACTCATTTTAGCTTTAAACCAAGAACCGTAGCAGAGAAATACAGCCGTGGAATCATTATTCGACTCAGGACCCCATTAGTCTTACTACAGCCTCAATTTAAAACCTAACAGTTATGATCAAAACACGCAAGTAAGCCCTTTTTTGTCTATATGTCATTATACCGGCAGAACATATGTTGGAGATATACAAAATCAAACTGATAAGGAAAATTAATAATTAATCACTCATAGTACGATATGCAGTTGTACATAGTCATCAATAAGCCCGTCATTATTATAAGCGCTTGCATAATAGTTATGGGTGATAGACTTTCAGTTATAGGATCCTTAAGCATATTATGAATGCATTCGATATAAAGATTTAGTTTCCTCAATTCGTTCATAAACGAACAATTAATTTTGTATCGAAATTTAATGCAACACCTCTCGAACTGTTACTGTTCAAGGAGACATGGTAGCTGTCTTTATCACAATAAGTCTTCAATATATAATTTATATGGAGTTAATAAACTTACGAGTCCATTGATAAATTTTCAACAACATTTAGTGACTATTGTTTCATGATCACCAAGATATTATGTCACTATATCTTAGGTTGTTGTTATCAGTTCATTATGACTCCTCCATGAAATAGGTTTTGTCTGATGACATAAGGATATGCCCCGAAATTACATTTTGTCATCTTTGAATATTACAAAGTTAGAGTAATCAACCGGTTTGAGTTCTCACTTCTTCTTTAAATTATAGCCTCTCGTTTCCTATATAGATATTTTTAATACTCCATAAGATGCTTCACATTAATCTAGACATATCTATGTGTTGCAATGTGAGTAATATCTAAACGAGTATACACTTAAACTACATAAGGCTTCTAATTAATGAAGCATAAGGAAATAATCTCATTTACTCTATCATCCTCTAAAGGAGAGCAGTATTTGTATGTTACATACGTAAGGACCCACTTAAAGTTAAACTTATGGAATGAAAATAATGTTTCATTGGGTCTATCTCAGTATGTTATGATATCTATTACATAAGAGATATCTCTGAGATCTATTATATCAAAGTTTGTTTTTAACAATGCTTTGACTTATGTAACATATACTTGTCAAAAGAATGTTATCTATATATAGACAAATTTATTTTAGTTGCTCTCACTCATCTTGAGGTAGGTATATTAATCCACTTGGTTCTTGATGAAAATAATTGTGTTAAGATTTCATCGCATTATGATGTTTGCATTAACCCATACATGGATTTTATCGGCTTATAGACAAACTGTTCTTTAACCTTAAGTTTAGAACTTTCAGGTTGTTTTATGAACATGTAAATATGTCAGCCAGTTGTTAGGAAAGTTGTTTTAATGTTCAGCTAATGTAGCTCTAAATTGTTATAAGCTACCAGAACAGTGATGATCCTCAAAGAACCTTTTGTAATATAGGTAATAAGATTCTTTGATAATTTATCTCTTCCTGAGTATAACCTTTGACAATCAATTATGCATCTTGGTGTCTTAACATTTATATTAGGATTTGGTTTGATTATGAACACTTTTAGGTAATTCAATCAAATCCCGTACATTATTAGAACATATAAAATCAGTTTTACTAGAAAATAGTTTTATTCCATTTAGAAAATTGATTGCCGCTAATGGTTTAATTAGAAGAGACAAGATCAGTAAACTTTTCCAAAATCCACTTCAACATTAGTTAGGGAGGTTGTGTAATCATCAAAGTTAGTAGGTTTTTAAACCTAGATGACATCCTGAGTTGATTATTGGGTTTATTAGAAGTTTCAATTTTGTAGATTAGCTCTTGGTTAGGTTACTATCATTTTTAAGATTCTAAGTGTCTAAGAGTTGGTGCAGTATGATGTACAAGAGGTGTAAACGGAGTTAAATTCAAAGTAAAATTTAATGACTCTCTTCCCCCCGCCTCTTGTATTCCTTGCAAGTCATGATAAACACTTTACTGCTCATACTGACCTTAAAAGTCTTTAGGAACTCAACATGCTTAGGGTCAATATTTAACGACCAACATATTCTAATAGAGAAACGAAGTAATAAGATTTGTCTTTGTACTTTCTCTTGTTGAGGATTATATTAGTTTATGTAAGAAATCTAAGTGTGCCCACAATTAAGCAACAATGAAACTTTTGTAAGAGTAGCATTATATTTAAGAAGACAAGTTTTGATGAAACAGTGCCGAAATGGAGCAGTGTCTTGTACAAGAGGTGTAGATTGAAGTAATGTGAAGTTTTCACTCCCCCACCTCTAGCAACTTTTGCAAGTTATAATTAAGACACTGAATTCTCCCACTGATCTTTGATATCTCTAAAATTGCTACAAGAGAAATTTCAATGAGGTACGTGACGTGGGGACCTATCATATATATGTTAGACTTTACTTGATTTCCTTAATGTCTAGATGTTATAAGAAGCTTAAGGACATAGTTAATAGAAATCATATTCAGTATATATATGAGTAGATTTCTTTAAGACTATGGGCCATATGAAACAAATTTAGATACAAGTGGATAGTATTTAAATGATAAATGAATTGTGTCTGAATATTCCATTTTGAATAAGTTTCACAAATGTTAATGAAATAGAACTTATAGTGGACCCATACATATTTCTTTAGCCAAATAATATTTTAAGGCTTTTAACATCATGATTTAAAATCACTTAGAATGAGATTAGATGAAAAAATTATCCTCACTAACCATGTCATGATTTCTCATGAATTACGGTTACAATGGATGAAAATTATAGATCTCATTTCCTTTTGTCAAATTCTCATTTGCATGATAACAAAAGTTGTGAAAGTGTAAGGTATCATCTAGTTTCATCTTATTAATGTTTCTATTCAGATATTGAGAACAAATAATATGAGAGTTTAAAGGAAGTGTGACTTTATCTTGACTATGCAAACCTCACAACTGTCGTAATATAGCTTTAGCATTGATACTAAATTCTGATTAATTTCCAGAATATGTAATGTATCATAAAGCGTAACTAGAAGACAACTTTTCATGGTTCTTATAGCCATAACATTTAATTTTGTCACTAACTCTCACATTATTTATTTGTTAAATTCTAGTAAGGAAACATTTAGAACTAGAGTCAACTTATCAGGTATTAATTGGAATATTAAAATTATTAGACTTAAAGATCACTAAAAGGCGACTACCTATTTTATCCAACTATTCTTTTGAATTATGGATAATCTCTTTGCTTATGCCTAATGGCATAATTAGGCAGTGAGTTTCTCCCTTGAAGAACCTTAGAGTTGGAATTACTACTTGTATTTTGTCTTAGAAGTATCCTCTTTTAGGTTTTAGTGGTAGATGGTGAATTGCATCTTAATTTCCAGTTTTAAGCATTTCTTTTCCTGTACGTATGTTGCTGATCAACACACTCATTTTCCTTTGGTACTTTTGAGTGTTACAATTGATTTATAAGGCATCAAATTGTACTAGTGGAAAAGTTAGTAGTAATGCACTGGAAAAAATGTACTTATTTCCATGTGTAAGCCCTTTATTTTATGAGTCATGGTATTGTACATTATGATTTATTCACGCATACCATTTAACCATTATAGTTTAGAATTTGAAATGAAGACATGCACCTTAGGAGTTCTTCTGATTATTCCATAAAATTAGATTAGACTTAGGAAAAACATAATCTGGAATAACTTTAGTGATAGCAGTTATGTTAAATGAGTTCTTAATTATCATAAGAGACATCGTATTCGACTTATCCTATACATCATACTCTATTTTGCTTCTGTAGCACTTTTATCAGAAGAGAGCAATAGGATTATCGCGTCGTAAGGGATAATCAAGGATTTAATTCAAGAGCTAATCTTATAGAAACTTTAAATAAAGCAAAACATATTAGGTTTAGGAATTAGAGTGGATGAGATACTGTTTATAGAAGAAAGTTACAGTGAGTAATCTTATAGGGTGTTAAAGATAAGACAGACAAAATATGATCATAAGATTAATGAAGGATCATTAACGTGAGCATCATTATTTGAAGAAGTTGTGATATGTCTATTGCTAACATCAAAATAATAGACTTATTTGAAAATTCTACTTAAATGAAGACAAATCAGCTTTGGCCAGAAGTGTAATCATCTAAGTATGTGTGCAAAGTAATTGTGACAAATCACCTTTGGCCAGAAATGAGACAATCACTTTAATTATGTACTTGTTAAGTATGCTAGACATGAATGAGTTAGATCAGCTTTGGCCAAAAATAAGACATCCACGTTTATAATGCATAATTAACATAGCTTTTGTAATACTTGAACAATAAATAGATGCATCAAATCACCTTTGGGCAGAAGTGATACATCAGAAGCTCACTCAAGTTAAGCTATTTGGTTTTGTAAAAAGTTATATGATTATGACTAATTAAGTATTTACAAAACTATTTATTTAATAACAAACCCCTGTTAGCATGGAGCCCCGAGTTGAAATTTAGTTCACAATAATAGCCTAATGTAGAAATGAGATTCGGATAAAATCTTGCATCTCGGATGAATCTCGGATTAGTTCGAGATGAGCATCTCGGATGAGACTCCAATTAGTCCGAGATGGACATTTCGGACGAGTTTCTGATTAGTCCGAGATGGTCATTTCGGATGAGTTTCAAGTTAGTCCGAGATATGCATTTCGGATGAGACTCAGGTTAGTCCGAGATATGCATCTTGGATGAGACTCAGGTTAGTCCGAGATATGCATTTCGGATAAGACTCTGATTAGTCCGAGATATGCATCTCGGATGAGATTCAGGTTAGTCCGAGATATGCATTTCGGATAAGACTCAAAATTAGTCCGATATGGGCATTTCGGATGAGTCTCTGATGAGTCCGAGATGGGTATTTCAGATAAGGCTCTGTTTAGTCTGTAACGCCCTAAACGCATTATGACCCAAAATGACACAGCAGAAATATGAACCATAAAATTCTTTCTTTATTAACTATATAACATACTTAAAGGGTTCGTTTTAAAATATTTGGACATTTCCTTAAAAGATTTACTATGTTCAATTTGGCTTGACTTGTCGTATATAATGCATAATGCAAGCTATGAAATCGCTCTTCCCGTATAATCCTTGCTTTTTGACTCGATCTTTATCCACACATCTCACTTGATGAGAGTGGTAATCTGACTAATCTGCGGTCACCACATACACAACCAACACATTAGTAGAGGGTGACATCTTACATAATTAAATGGATATATAATAAATCAATAACCACATAGTATTCTTTCTATATATACTTCTCCATAATTATATCCTTCTAAATTTGTTCTGTATACCAGACTTCGCACTTTCAAAGCCCAACACTTACATACTTGCATTCCTGTTTCATTCTCATTAGCAGTACAGTTAGTAAAACATAATATCAACGTATTACAAACCTCCAAATTCGCGTAAGCACATACCAATGATCTACATTCAATAAGTTATACTTCCTGTTTACACTCGCACGCATCAATATACATACATACATGCAAGTTACGTTTGCTTGTTTACATGCAATCACCGTACTTAAATCGTATACTCTCTATTCATCAATGTCCGTACGTGTTAATAAGTTGATTCTTTCTTGCCTATAATAACACTTCTACTGAATCCGAGTTTTAATCATACAACTACATAACTTGGTGTTGGCACCCACACATGAAACCACATTCACTATACCTATATCAAGACTCGTACTTTCACTCTTACTTTATTTTTACAAGTCTAGCATCAATTAATCGCCTTAAAAACATCTTACGAGATACTGGGTTGGAGCCGGAATTAGTCGTGTTACAAGAACAAAAAAATAATTAGAAAGTTGACTAATTCCACCGTAAGCTACGGCCTGCCTACTGTAGCTTACGGTAGGCATGTTCTGCCAACAATTAAATCTTCTACCGTAAGCTACGGCTAGCTACCGTAGCTTACGGTAACCACGTTCTGCCAAAAATAAAATCCTCTACCGTAAGCTACGGTTAGCTACCGTAGCTTACGGTCAGCTGCTGCAGATTTGGGGCTGCAGCTTATTTGACCCGTTTCGAGTCCCGTTCGTTCATGCATGTTCCGATTAATTTCAAATTAAACATATAACATCTAAACGGGGTCCCGTTCCTCTTAATACTACCGTCATCTCACTTTAACAATAAATTCTACATGTGCACAAGCCCATTTGTGCTTTAATTATGTCGTTTAACGATAGCTTACCACTTGGATTTACTCCATTCGGATTATATCATACAACTTCCATTTAGTTGACTATTATCAACCCAATATTATCTAACTCATCTTAGTACCTCCATTGTTCTTACATTCCCACAAGCTTCTTCAACAATTAGAATAAAACATTTCCATTAAAGTATCTAAAGAGTGATTCCGGAAATCACTTACCTTAGCGTCCGAATTCACATCCGTTACCTTGCCTCCCTTTTGACCCGTTAGCCTTCCATGCTTCCATCCATCTTGACATGATCCCTATACTTTCATGTCATCGCAATCACATTCTTGTTAGCATACACGATTGTACATATTAATGATCGTACCAAATGCATAACTCACATTTGACTTTCATAAGTCAATCCTAACAAGCATAAGGCATATACTCAAGATCACATCTTTACAAACTCATATTATTCATTATGTCATCACATATAACACATATTAATATATCACATACCATATGAATTTCTATAATCTTACAATTGTGACAACAAGTCTAACCATGCTTCTTATGCGCAGTTGACTTTCAGAAGTCAACGTTTATCATATGAACGTTCGACATAACCTCATATATTCGTGTCATCATATTAGGCCATATTAATGACACTATGTACATTTCATACACATCCGTTTCTAATTATCGTTAAGTCACAAATTCAACTTATGGTGTACACCACCATTCAAACATAGGGTACTAGTTCCTTAAAGCACTCTTTTACCGAATCACATCATCAATTACGTTTTGCATATACTTATCAAATACACTCCTAAACTTGTTTACTAACAAGTGTACCATTATCACTTTCTATACACGTTCAATCGTTACTTGCATATAATTTCACATATTATTGTCATTTAGACATTTCATCAAACATTTGGTGTACGTACTACCTTCTAAGCATAATGTACAAGTATTTTAAGCATGTTCTTCCCAATTCATCTCATGAACCATTACATTCAAGCAAAATCACATAATCATCATTTCTACATCAAGTTTATCTATCATAATCTATCATATAACACCTTGTGCATCACAAAATCACAATATTACATCTACATGTTCATCATCTTCACTCTCATGCAATGGGTTTCCATCTAAATCATCCCATAACTAAAATTTAACCATGATTCAACTTCCACATGATAGCATTAACAAGTATTCATTCTAATTTCAACCAATTTCACGGATTTATCCTAACCCACTTCATGAATAGTCACCAAATCAGAAATTTCAACTTACCATATATTCATTAGGATGAGATGGTAAGGATTCTTCATTCATGCATTTATTTGGCTTCATATCCTTGTTCAATTTCATCAATTTGTGGGGTTGTGGGGAAGAACCCTAATCCTTCTTCATGTGTGTCGACACACACACAAAACACACACACACAAGATCCCTGCTCACTCTTTTAGATGCAAACTTCAATCCAATTTCCCACCTTTAGTCCCTCTAGTTTGCCATTTATCACATTTACCACAAATCCTTATATTTTATCATAAGACTTATAATTCTAACTAAGTTAAATAACTTAGTTATCACCTTGCATTCCATATCTTATGAAACCATATTAGTGAGTTAAACATTCGGGTTTTGGGACGTTACATAGTCCGAAATGGTCATCTCGGTAAGACTCAAAATTAGTCCGAGATGGGCATTTCGGATAAGACTCTGATTAATCCGAATTGGTCATCTCGGATTAGACTCTGATGAGTCTGAAAGGATTAGACTTAGATGAGTCCGAAACTTATCCTGCAAGATTTCAAAATCTCTAATGATGGTAGTTAGTTGTGATAAGTTTTGAAGTTCGGAAACTAAGGGATTATGGGATCAGTTTCCAATTTTAATGCTGATCTAAATATATCAAAATATTTCGAAAATAATATCCGTTTATTTTATAACAGATTTTGAAAATTTAATTAAATAAAAATAGATCAAAACTGGGAAAACACTTAATAATCCGCATTTAACTCCAAAATATAGGATTTTTTCGAATTTCATAAGAACATAATGATAAACCCTAAAAAAAACCAAATTCTGGAACCCGAAATCTGTATATTTTAGCATATCAATGAGGATTTCGGAACAATAGTTATCTCGGATGTGATTAAACATCCATTAAAAGGAAAATCCGAATTTTAATTCACAATTTATGTGATTTCGGATTATAATTAGGTTTTCAATGTTCTGTTTTCCAGATTTAGGTCCCAAAATAATGGATTCAAAACAGAACTGATTTATCAACATATGCTCTGATACCACATGTTGATCAGTTCTGTTTAAACATAATGGAAAACATGAATAAAATACCTATGACGGTAGACAGGCAAGCAGAGAATCCAGTCAGAGACGCAGCCATGGAGTTTGACATCTTTGTCAGTTTGAACTCGTTCCTCCTTAAGGTGTAAGATTACGATGGTGATAACCGAACTAGGGATGAATTCGGTTTTAGGTAATGAAGAGAGAGATGGGCGATAATAATTATGATGTTATGAGTAAAAGTGGCTAACCCTAAATCTCTCTAATCATCTCCTTATATATACACCCAGAAGGAAACTCTAATTAGTTAATAAGGGTAATATGGTCAATCAACAATTACCAAATAATATATAATAGGATTAATATTATTTTGATCTAATATAATATAAATGGTTATAATGGCTACATGATTAAATATTATAAATATAATATATTTAATCTAACATGTTAAGAATTGAAAGATATGATTGTATTTAAACAAAGGATTCAAGAATCAAATGGTTCATTACAAGATCAACCAGAATTGAACACAATCGGTTGTAAAAGATAGACGTAGAAGACATAATCAAAGATCAGTATTAGACCCTCCGTACTCGCACGTAGCATAGCGCCAGACCCCTAGAGCGCCAGGGAACACCACCCTGGGCGGCGCTATGTGACAGAATGAGGTTCGCGAAAAATATAACGGGACAATTTGTATTGATTTGTGTGTTAAAAGTTTGAAAACCGTAACTTTATTTTTATTTTATTTTTAAACAAAAATAAACAATATAAATACATCCCAATCTTTACATTTTTTAAAAACCACACCTTCTACAACCATTCTCTTACTTTAGATTTTTATACCACTCTCTTACTTCCATCATGTATCCCTACAACCATGGTTTTGTTCCTACTCGTTCTAGCGGCGACCCGAACCAACCGAACGCTCCTAGCCAACCCATTGCTCCGGTTTCCACTCGACCCACCGCCTATGTAACCGGATTTGTCGAGTACAATCAACACCCAACCGGCTTCATGAACATATTGAACAAACCCCTCTCATGGCACCCAGACCTATACGGTTGGAACCTGAACCAAAACATCAGAGATTTCGCAAATGCTTCACAACCATTCGCGCCGACACAAAGCGAGCCCGACTTCATCCCGGAGACACAAATGGAGACTCAACCAGAAATAGAGGAGATACAACTGACAACACCAAATGTGACAAACGGACCTCACACAAAAAGAAAGATGGAACCAAGACCCGACCGAAAAAAAAGATGCAACCTTGGGATGATGAAGAGGAGTACGCGTTAGCTAGATCTTGGATCGACGTATCAGAGGTTCCCGAAATAGGTAAGATTTTAATTTATACATATAATTTATTTTGTAGAAAATTGTATTTATTTTTATATCTTTTTTTAGCAAACAATAAAAAAATTTATTTTTTAGAAGAATTCGAGAAGGTTTTTTCGGTCTCATGGGTTGGGGGACGCTTACCGACTACCAGATTCAATGTCGGGCAAATGGACCGACATTAACAACAAGTCCACAACTTTTCAATCAACTTATCAACGTCAAAGAAACTTTTCGAAAAGCGGTGGAAAAGCGGTTCGAGCGACGAGGATATAATGCGGTCCGCTTTAGTTGAATATCAAACGGCCCAAGGGAATTTTCCATACTTGAAGGTTTGGCAAATGTAAGGCCGTAAAAAAGGTCGAAAACCAACGATTCGGCTGAACCCGAAATGCCACGTCCGACGCTCGAAACGTCGACCTAGACGATGTAAATCCGTTATTTGCGGGTGAGGAGAGGGCAGAAGAGCAAGTACCGGAGTTACAAAGATCGCCCGGTCGGAGAAACGGTGCAAGATCGAGGAGCCCAGAGTCATCATCAGGAGGATCCGACTTGACTGGAGCGTTTACAGAGATGAACCAACACCTTCGAGACATACACGAGCTTGGGGCTCAATGCATAGAAAAGATCTGGGAGGTGGTTGGATTTATGAAGGATAAACAATTTGAAAGAGACTTTTAGTTTTACTCGAAGCCGCATGACCACCTAACCGGAAAGGCGTTGGCTTTGGCTCTACAAAGAAAGGTGATCATCGAAAAAAAATATAATCTTTTGAGATTTAGATTTAGATAGTTTATTAATTCTATTGTAATGTCTTTTTTAATTATTGTAATGTTTTTTAATTTAACGAAATGTAATTTGTTTTTTAAATTTTATAAATTCAGAGATTAATTGAAAAATAATTAAAAAAATTAATAATTGAATAATGATTATAATTGGTGATATGTGGTGCTATCATTACACATTTTAGTGATATAACTCTATAACCCCTCTCTGGCCATTTGTTATATAACTCTCACCAAAGAGGATTATGTGGTGTTACCACTACACATGGTCTTTTTTTAAACGGCCAACTTAATCACCGGATACATCCCGGGATGCCCTCAATCGAGCAAATGCACCCCTCCTCCATAACGGTGAGAGTTATATGCATACCTGAGCCATCAGTTTCGGGGGAAAACCCGCCCGCAGGCCCAAGGCGGTAGAACCTAGTTCGACTCGGTTTTGAATTGGCGATCTCAAGAGAGGTCGTTCTAAACTTCATTACCACCACCAACGTCCTTCAAAGTGATGCTAATAGGAGTTGAACTTGAAACCTCAAAAAAAAAACCCAAATGACTAACCATTAGACCAACTTTTCAGAACCAATGCACATGATGTTAAACACTTAAGATGGAGACTCCTTTCAAACATCTAAACAACCAATTGTTGGAGAGGCGGAGAGAATTGCGTGATCTTTTTATCTTTGAATTAATCTTGATTACCAATAAGATACCAACCTTTTTGGTATACATAAGTTTTTCCATCTCTAGTCCCACATGGTTTGGAACCTTCAATATCATTACAAAATAATAATAACTAGAATTTAGCGAGACCGTTAATGCGAAAAAATGTAAAAATTAAATCACGCATACAAATGACAATGTGTTAAGTAGTCAAATTTACACCAAAATGTAAAACATTATGTTAGCAATATTATATTTATTTGATTGTTGTTCATAAATATGATTTACAAGTTATTGTAGTTATAATCATACTTCAAGGTCTTTGATTATGGTAACAACTATTTTTATTAAAACACATTATGAAATTTGTTAATATATTCTTTTATGATGTATATTTAAAATTTTATGCTTATAAATCTCAAAAAGTATAGAAATAGGGGTGAGTTTGACTCAAGAATAAGGCAGTAGCAGAGATAATGATGGTAATAAGTGATGAGGTTGGAATTTTAGTAGAGAGAGAAATTGTTTAGACCAATTAAATCTTTATACTTTAAATTATGCCCAACATATATTTTTTTTTCTCTAATGAAATGAATATTTATATCAAAGTGATTAGTTCTATCATGACAAAATGGGTTTGCAGCAATGGGCACAGCAGAGTCATTATCACAAAACATTTTTACTGGAATGTTGAAATTCAGGGCCTTAACCAAACAGAAAAAACAAAATTGAACAACTCAACTTTTTTTATTGTCAATCAAAATACACCAATTACAATAACTCTATTCATATGTTTATAATAAATTAGTTCTAATCCTAACCTAGCCACTATTTTAATATTAAAATAAACAACTAAAAAACCTATATAATAAATAGATAATTCAAACTATTTAAATAAATAAATCAAACTATATATATCTTAAACCTACTTGAATTTTCTTTAACCAATTTAAATTTGCTGGATAATCCTTAACTCAGAATTATCTCCTCATTCACCCCAAAATCTTAAAAGTGATTAAACCCTTATTTCATCGTTGTTTTACCTTCATGTCACACTCCTTCTTGATATGCCATCGCTAATATCAACCACCAACAAAGACAACAACCCACTAGTTGATCCGTCCCTCGATCGCCAAATGAATCCTAAGGCCCTCACTCTTTCGTTCTTTTCGCGACACACCCATTGGTTTTCTGCCAAAATATCGAACTCCCCGCAACGATTTTCCTCCTGATGAGAAAGAGTCATCGACAAAACTAAAAAAAACGATCAAACTTGGGTTAAATTTCCCCACCAAATAAAACTCAATCGCCACGAAACCAAACTGAACTAATAACCGATCACCATTGCATTCCCTACGATACTCGTCGTGACATCCGCTAACCCGAACCACTGTTCATCGTCTTTTTCCCTTGTGAACAACAGAAACAAAAGTAACCTTGATCGGATTTTTACACGAAAAACTTCCCTGGTTGATATGTACCCGTTATTGTCGACCTCCAACACGACGGGCCACCGTTATTCTATCTTCTTTGGTTGCTAAACGAACCCCCTTCAGCCCCCATTAATCTTGTTTTGATGCACCAAAATACGTTGGTTACCTGCCATAGAAAAAGAACACTCGTTTTTTTCCTACACGGCTAAGAAGCTTTCGAAACTCGACCTTGGTTTAACTCTTCTTTTACTTCTTTGGTTATTATTGGCGTATCAACACCTCACAAACCGTAATGTTGGTTCGTTTATGGGAAAGTAAAAAAAACACCTTTTCCTCTTTTTTTCTTTACGTGGCCATCAAATTTTACTCCCACAAATTATTATTTTCCACAGAAAAATGTTTTTATCTAATTGCTTTTTCACAATTCCTTGTAATGCAAACCAGCTCCTTTCGTTGTGAAATTGATTTTTGTTCCAAAGACTTATTACCATACAACCATAACATGTGTAATGATCGACGTAGGTATATCTAGGGTGTAAAAAAATCAGTTTTAGAACTGAAACTGGAAAATAAATCGAAACTGGTTTTACCATTTTTTTTAAAACCGGTTTTAGAACCGAAACAAACCGGCAATTGTAGACCGGTTAAGGATCTTGAGCTTCGAAACCGGTTTCGGTTTTAAAAACCGGTAAAAAACCGGTTTGTTTAAATAAACTGGTTAAAAACGACCCTAACTGGTTGGACCGGTTATTGTTTTGACTTAAAAAAACCGGTTAGTAACCGAAACTGGTTATAAGAAAATGGTTTTTGTTTTTGATGTAAAAAAGCGGTTCGGTTAAAAACCGAAACCAGGTTATTAAAAAGAATCGGTTTGTACACCTCTAGGTACATCTATGCTTCTTATGTGGCCCAATCGAAAACAGTGACAGACCTACCCACAGGCGTGGGTGGGCAGCTGCACCCTTTGGAAAAAAATTAGTGTATATTTTAGGCAAAAAACCCGACTGCACCCCTTGAAAATATGGTTTAACGCCTCATCCGCACCCCAACAAATAATTTCTGGGTCCGTCACTGATCGAAAATCTACAAACATCTGAACTTCTCTCACGACAGTCCACACCACCTTCAACGAAGAAATTTCGCGGGCATGAATTCCCGACTCCTATGTCATCACCTTTAATCAACCGACTTTAATCAAATGTCGGCAAGTGCCGTTGGGGCCCGTGAGGGGCTCCTCCCCATTCTCGGGAAACGACTCTTAAAACTACTCTAATACTAATTGATGGAAAATCAGTCTCTTAATCAAACCAAAAAAACACGAGATTGAACGACTTATTCAAGTCTTATACTATCAACTAAACACACCAATTACAATGACACTAACCATCTATTCATACTAAACTCATTCTAATCCTTACCTAACTCAAACACTATTTTTAATATTAAAATAAACTTATTTAATAAACAAATAATTCAATGAGTTTAGATAAGGGTATTTTAGTCATTTTACACTGAGTTAACAGAAAAAATAACAACAGTTAGCCTTAATACTCAAAGGTGTTACAAATTTAAAACCTTTGAACCTGTTAATAAAATAAGTTAGTACTCTAAGGTGTCACCTTGAAAAACCACAAGGACTATCTGTGTGATTAACTCTTTAAATAAATAACGAAACTATATTTATCTTGAACCCACTTGAATTATCTATAACCCATTTAAACTTTCTGGACAGTCCTCGACTCAGAAGTACCTCTTGATGGAAACGATGATATCTTCTTTTGGTCCACCTGAGTTGGGACATCTAGCATGATCGTGGCCATGGCTAACCTTCTCGAGTACGATATCTATGATTTTGAACTTGCATCTGTAAAGTATATCACATTTTTGAGGAAGCTACTCATCGTGAAATCGATTGATGATAACGATTGTTCGCTTGATTTCACCTGTCAGAGAAAGAAAGATAAGGATAAGGATTTGATTAAGCAATTAGAGAAGACGAAGAAAAAGAAGAATGAGAGTGAGGTGTCTTTGTCTGGGTTGATGGACTTCATTGATGGGCTATGGTCGACTTGTGGTAGTGAGAGGTTGGTCGTGTTCATGATGAACCGTATATAAAAGCTTGATCCTGCTCTCATTAGGAGAGGCAGGATGGATAAACATATCGAGCTGCCGTATTGTTGTTTTGAGACATTTAAGGTTCTTGCAAAGAATTAATTGGATGTTGAATTGCATGAGTTTTTTGAAATAGTCGCCGGTTGTTGCGAGAAACACAAATGACTCCCACGGATGTTGCAAAGAGTTTGAAGCGATGAAGAAGATGTTGAGATTTGCTTGAAGAAGTTGATAAGTTTTTGGAGGATGCAAAAGAAGCAGCTGAGGAGCAAGCGAGTAAAAAGAAAGAAGAAAATATATGATCTAAAGCTCTTGGAAATCAGCAATCTTAGATAAGTTATATTTTTCCTGAATTTAGTTCATATATATTTATAAGGAGATACATTATGCTATTTAACAATACAAGTATACATACTTTTACATTCGTGTCCCACATGTCTTGTCTCTCTCTTCCATCTAAGCATTCTTGGGCTTAAAGTGTGCTCATATAGGTATATTGTAACTTAATAAGTATAAGTCTTCTTCCCATTGACAATGGGTGATAGATATTTGATTCAGGGCATTTCTTATGTCTACATATATCTCTCCTGTTAATGATACAATACAGCATCCTATAGAATATAGAACCAAATAATATGGCATAACAAAATTTTCATTTAGTCAGCTTTATATCGATGCACACTAACAAAATCTTCATTTACATTAGTACTGTTTTTTTTTTAAAGGCAGACAACTTTTCGTTCCAAACCAATATTTACAGAAGTTCCCAGCAAAGCTGTTGGAAACATTAAAGAAAGCAAAAAAATATTACACCCTAATTACATGTTCACCCAACTAAGCTTTCAATACATACACATTAAAAGAAACCCACCTTTCCCAGTCACCTAACATGAGTACTAACATAACCTGCATAGCTTTCTCAAGCATTGTCCCAAAAAGTTGCACCTAAACTAAGCAAGCTGACCATAATACCCAAGAAAACTTTATCTATGCCTAATCATCGGAACTAGTTACCTTATGCATGTCATATACAGTTTGAAAGTTGAGGTCTTGTCAATTTCAAAATTCAAACTCTTACGTAAGTTTATAAATAGCAACTCATTCAATAGAAAATTGTCATATGTTTATTTTATTAAGTTTCAATTTCACCCAAATATTACAAATGTTAAATCAACCATTTAGTTTATCATTTTTTTTTCACTAATAACTTCTCTTCATTATATTTTCAAAAAATGCTAAACACACAATTATGTCTATTTTTTTTTCTCAACGTCCCGATATAAAGTTTATTGAGTTGCTTCTAAAAGAAAGTTCTTTTGGTATCATAAACGCTTTCACATGTGCTTTGATATCGGTAAATGGATTCATTTTAATAATATTTTCATTTCAATATGAGTTGGTTTTGGTATTTTCTAGCATTCGTGCACCAGCGGTACTAAAACCGATACATATCTATGTAAAACACGTTATAATATTTTTTTAAGATATTAGTATATTATCGCTTTATCTTTTGATTACATATAAGTTTTTTTTGTTTATTCATGTCATATCGGCTAAGGAAAATAACTAGTTTCCAAACTCCCTTTTCCCTTTGTCTAAAAGCATATCCAAATACAGAAGAAGAAGAAGAAGAATAAGGTGTGGCCCTCACTCGTCGGTGGAGGAAGATTCTAATCATCTTGTAGCCCTAGCCGCAAGGATTCCTGGAAGAGGTCCTGGAAGAGGAAAAGAAGACCAAAGATGGCAGGATGTTCTTACTCGCCGGGGAAACACCAATAACACAACTGGAATCGAGAAGATTGATCAAGAGAGAAGGACGTTACTAAGTATTATGTAACCAACCTCTTATACGGTTGCACTCCATGGGAGGTCTCAAGCTTCATGGGGGATTTCGGTACAGTGGTTTGGGTCTATATAGCAAGAAGAAGGATAGAGAAGGTAATAGATTCGGTTTCATCTCTTTAAAAGATGTAAGAGATGTGAAAGATTTGGAAAAAGAGATTAAACGGAATCAAGATGGGGAGTAAAACACTAATAGTAAACATTACAAAGTTCGTAGCGGAGAATGTCGGATTGATGGAACAGGCAGCCATGTAAACTAGAAACCAAAAAAACAATTTGTGCAACATCAACACAAGAACAAGTCACCTTAGCAACCCTTTAATTTGGTGATTCTTTGTTAGGGAGTGTCTTATGCTAATCTTTTTGAAGGTAATTCAAGCCCCGAGGCTGGTTCAAGTGGGGCAGGAGGAGTGCCGAACCCGAAGACGATTGACATTCCAGTGGAAGTTAAGGCTTTCAGAGAGTTGCATAACATAGCCTTAGTGGGGAGAAAAGTTGATTTGCAAACTCTTACTAGAATAGACAGAATCCTTGGCGAGGAAGGATACGCGGATGTGGAGATTCACGACATAGGAATGTTATCCTTATTCTTCAGGTTCAACGACGAAGAGGCGGCGAACTCTTTATTAGTTGTAACACCCTGCAAAATCGTGTCCAATAGTATAGTGACACGTGTTGTATTTTAAATATAGTCTGTTAAAGACCAATAAGGACTAAAGGCGTCAACATGCTCAAACTGAGCCTCTGAGTGACGGTCCGATGTCAACATGCATAAATAACAACCTCTGAGTGACTGATATGTCAACATGCTTGAAATTTGGCCTCTGAGTGACTGATATGTCAACATGCTTGAAATTTGGCCTCTGAGTGACTGATATGTCAACATGCCCAGCCTCTGAGTGACATCGGAATTAACATGGTTATAATAAGCCTCCGAGTGATCCTTTGTAAAGTCCTAACTCTCATATGTGCCAAATGTTAGACGAGAGGGTTCAATTTTGTAAATATGTGAAAGTTGGATGATGGAGGGATTAAAAGTGTCAACATGTTAATTTATACCTCTGAGTGACCTTTTAACGAACCGAGAGCTCGACAATGTCCGGGCAGGTATGCCAAGTATTGGCTACGGAGGGCTAAAAATGCCAAAAAGATGTTTAAAAAGGCTTTTAGAAGCTTTATAAAGATAAGGGGTTAAAAGTGTCAAACTTTGAAACTGGCCAAGGGGCGGTCGCGGGCCGCGAGAGACCAGGCCTGGGTCTCTCGCGGGGCGCGAGAATGCCTCTGCTGCAGAAAGTTTTGCTTGGCTCCCAAACAAAACTCCAAAACCATTAAATCGAAACTATGGACTTGTAATCAGTTATGCCACATTTTGGACACTTGTAAGCTCCCTCTTACACCCCTAAACACCTGGCTTCACCTCCTTTGAGCTCTCCAACTATAAATAGGTGCTTAAGTTCACCATTCCAACTTGCACCTTCTCATTTATTCACTCTTCTCCCCCCTCTGGAAGTTCTAGCTGAAAGGAGCATCCAACTTAGTTCTCTTGCATTCTAGGAACCTCTTGTAAGTGCTCCTTGCTCTTGCATTTTCGTTTATAGGCGTTTATAGCCAAAAGTCAAGCGTTTTACGGAAAACACTTTGACTTTCGATTAAGACCATTATGGTCCAGCCATTGTTCGAAATGAACATGGCTAAGTAATCGTAATAAGGTAGGTGTTAATCCCTATAAAGGGCACCTCCTGAAGATCAAATTTGCTATACCAATTGACGGGTCAAAGTTAAGTTATTAAAAAGTCAAACAGTCAATTTTTCAGAAAAATCATAAATTGATATTATATATGTTATGAAACCTGTTTTGACACTTAAACAAGTTGGTAATAATTATTAGAACATGTAAGAACATGTTCGGCTCGTCAATTTCAGTTCTAGGATCGGTTCGCAACCGAAAATCGCGAAGTTCGACTTCTGCTTTGACTTTTGATTCTGACCCGATTTAGATTAGTTACCTACTGATCTAAAGTTGCATTATGATCATATATAATGTAGCATAACCCTCTAAGGTTATATTACATGATCATAATCAGAATCCAAGTTTATGCGCAAGTTCCATAATTATGCCATCTTTGACCAAAATGTCTTTTTGCATAAAACAAGGTTTTAAATGACAATGAACTTGAAAATAAGTTTTCTATTGATGTAATATTATAAGTAGGATTATTTGGGATATTAAACCAAGTTATAAACTGAGTTTTCAAACAGGTCCTTAAACTATGTCAATAAATGACGATTTTAGCCCTTGTGGCCAATAAAATGGTTTTAATCGAATCTTTTCAAGGTAAAACATTTACCTACTGATATGTTATATTAAATAACATATTTAAAACATTTTCATCTGACCTTAACATCAGTTTTCGTAAACATCGCATAAAGACGTCATTTTACGACCTAAGCGCCATATCGGCGCATAGTATGGTTTTAAACCATATTATTGACCAAGACTTGATACCTACTAATTTTAAAAGTTATTTTAAACATATTTACAGTAGGTACATGTTATACACTCATAATCCCAAATAATTTATAAACTTTGTGTAAAATGACCAAAATACCCCTTTGGTGCATAATTTGGTCATTAAAGATAAATTACACATATAATTGGTATCCTACTGATATTATATCATAAATAAATTATTTTTCCAGAATACTCATGATTATAAACTTAAATTATATTCAAGTTCCTTTTATACGGTATGAAATTATCAAAATGCCCTTATGAGGCATAGTTTCGTTTTAAAACTTTAACGGGCATATAAGTTGATATCCTACTGATATTTTAACTTATTTAAAATATAATGGCATATAGAACTTGTCCATGACTTATCCGGTTACCCATTATCATACGGTTGATTATACGTAACTAGTTTATGGAATTTAACCAAAACGGGTTTAACCTTATCATTTTAATCTCAAAATCCAAAATGTTAATTGTTTACCCATATTATGCAAGTCAAAGTACTTGTTGGGTTTAAACTACATTCTATACGATCATTGTTTAATCAAGCGCTATACGTTTTGATCACGTACACTACTCGGTCTAAGTCTATGACTTAAATAAAGACCGATAGTATTTAATTGGTTAGCTTATGCCATAATCCAGATTAGAGCCTTGCCGGTAAATGCTATCTTCACGTTAGTACTTTTGTATACGGCTGAGTTATTGAAATAAAAAGAAGACTAGCTCAAGTAAATACTCTCGACTTATTTTCCCTATACGGGCTTGGGATACGGTAAACTATTACCGCTTGGTCATAAATGGGATCAATCGAATGCTGGATTGTGGCTAGTAAATCCTCATATTCTGTTTTAATCAGTTTTGTTTGATAACTTAAACATCGGGGGTTAAATTACCGTGTCCTGGATATTCTCGGCTCATTAGATTAGTTAATGGCCATGACCTTAGCGCGAGGTGTAGGCATACACCTGACAGACGCTCAAATGCAAATTACCCAAGACGTTAGGGATAACTCCTCTGTGAGTTCTAAGTGGTGTGTGTATTTAATCATGTCTCGGTCTCTGTACTGGGCCTTGTATGTATGGACAAACATGTGAATCTGTTAACAAGGTTACAAAGTAACTTTCCCAAGTTATAAAAGATTTTGTGCCCTGTGCACTTAAAATCATTTTAAAATGTTTTCAAAATGTGTCAGTTGGGTGTATTTACCAGCGAAAGCTGACGTATCGTCCACAGACCTACTGCAGGTACAATACGAAATGGGTTGGAAGCTGCTCGGTAGTGAATAAGAGGATCTTGCAAATCCTTAGATCTGCCCTAAAGTCTGTTTTATATTCTTTCTTGTACATTTTATGATCCGCCTGTGGATCTTCTATTACGAGCCTGTATATTATTTTATTTCGAACATTTTGGTTTGTAGTAGTAATTTTACTCCAAGACTTCTGTTGTGCCGTGTTTAATTGACTATGATGTTATCAACTGACGTCACAATACTCCCCACCTGGGCCCACCGGTGTATGGATTTGGGTTGGAAATCCGGGGTGTGACTGGTTGGTATTAGAGCCAATGTTTGAGAGAATTAAACACTAGCCTTTTGTGTTTATTCTCAAACTTACACGAGCACATTCCTTAGACTTCCGAGTCTAGGCATTGACCTAGGATTATTCATTTCATTATTAAGTTATTAGTATTGTTTTTGAATTGATTTTTAACAGAAAAATGCCGCCACATGTACGAGAACAAAGTGGGAGAGGAAAAGGTCCAATGAGGGGAGGACCATCGGGGCGCATCCCTCCTCAACCTCACAACTCAGATTCCTACCAAGAATAAGGAGATTCATCTCCTTGGCAACCAGCGAGATACCCTGTCTCTCATAGACACTCGCCCCCACATTCCCAAAATTATTACCACTCTCACTACTCCTATCATTCACACCATTCTCACAATTCCCATCATTCTTACCATGAAGAATTTAACCCTAACTATTATTTTAACACGCCTCCAGCCGATCAAAATCAGCTGGATCAACCAAACCCTATGGACGAGGACTCCGACCCGGAGATGCCACCTTCGGGATCGAATACGCATCCCATAGAAATTTCAAGTGATTCGAACTCTTACGCCAGATCGCCCTACCAAGGTCCTAATGAGTGGGACCAATATTGGAACCAATTCACCTTCGCCCACACTCCCTCTCATCACTCTCAACCACCCCTAGTTCAAGAAGATGTCCTCATGGAACCCGTGGACCAACCTCAACCACCACCTGAATCACCAAGGAGAAAGCGTGGAGCACGTATGTCGGTACGTTCCGGACAAAGGTAGGGATTGCTGCCACCTTTGCCCAAATCCTACCCCACTATTAAGAGGACCCACAAATGGGTGGACCCTCTAATGTTTCACTTATAGTAGAACCAACACCAGCACCTGCTGTTCAACCACCACCATCGGGTTATACTAACCCAATCCCCACATATCCAGACACGTCTGGATATGATCCTTTTAACCCGTCTACACCGGTAGACTATCAGGCATGGTCGCAAGACCCTTATATGCAAGCAGTTATGCACAATGCACTTTACCCGTCTCCTTTCCCACCTACTTATCCACCGACTGGATATCCAACTTATGGGTACCAGTATCCGGTTATGCCACAACCACAACCACAACCACAACCTCCGCCACCACTTGAGGCCATCAATGAGGCCTTAGAAAGGATGAAAGAAATGCAGCAGCAAGCGGAGAAAACGGAAAAAAGACAAACAAGTTCTTCAAGAAACTCTCCAAGTTGGTCAAGGGAAAGAAGGACGAGGGAAGTCTCTTCTAATAAACATGTAGTCCCTGCGAGGACATTGTTATTCCTTTAGTCCCTGCGTGGACATCTTATTTATCTGTAGTCCTTGCATGGACAATTATTTCATTTTGTTTCTAGTATTATAATTTCTAAATTAGAATTTAATGAAGTATTTTGGAATTATATATATATGTATTCATCCTCTTCAAACGAACGTCTCGATTTTACTCGAAATTTATGCTCTGCGATATAATTCCAAAAAGATCTTAATGGTTTTGATTAGCCAAGTGGCACAGACCACACATTTGGCCAAATTATAAATGATAGTTAAGTACGAAGGGGTCTTCTATCAGGATAGTTAAGGGAAGTTATCCTTCTATCCAGAGGCGGTGGACTTAAAGTTCAAGCCTCCAAGTCATTAAGGTCAGTGCGACTGGGACTATTAATCAACCATTAAGGTACTCTTATGTTAACATTCAAGAATGTTCATACTCTTGGTAGTCCATTAGTGACAGGCCTATATGCCATATTTTATGTCCATTAGTGACAGACCTATGTGCCATAAAATTTTATGTCCTTCGAGACAAGCCTATGAGCTAAATAAAAATTGTCAAAATTATGACAATGACAGTTGTGACAATGTGATCCACTGTCCAATAATATATTGACTATGTCTAAATTGTAATTTACCTTTGATGGTCCTATTAAGACCTAGGCCAAATATAGTTATGTTAAGTCTAAAAGTTGTGATGTTATTCACACGGCAATTGATTATTATATCCAATGTTTTAAACCCAATATGGTTGACATACCATGGCTAAGTGAAGCTTTATTGGTGTATAGAACCAAATCTTAAGGATGGCTAACTCAAATGAAGCACAAAGTAGCCACCAAAATGTGGAATCTAACAAAGCTGAAAACAGAGATGTTGATAATGATAATTTTCAAGCTCGCATTGACGTGGCAGTTGAAAAGGCCATAGAAAATCTTAGAGAGTCGAGTGCTACTCGCTCTAGACCCTTATCTATTCCACCATCTTCAGCTCATTAGGAGAGCTCCGTTCACTCTTCAAATGCGAAGAGTGAACCGAAGAAGATAGATTTTGCTGAAAGGTTTCGTTCTGTTAAAGACAGATGTACCTATAAGTACTTTGTCTCCTGTAAGTCCCGAGACTTTAACGGGGAGAAGGGAGCTGTGGAAGCCCTAAAGTGGCTAGAAGAGATGGAAACGATTGTAGATATCAGCAACTGTGCTGATAAGGATGTGGTCAAGTATGTATCACAGTCCTTTAAGGGCGACGCCCTAATCTGGTGGAAAGCCATGATTCAGTCTACAGGTAAAGTACACCTGCATAATTTGGGATGGTTCAAATTTGTGGACCTTGTTAAGGAAACATACTGCCCTCCTCATGAGGTGGAGAAATTAGAGACAAACTTTTTGTCTCTTTCGATGAAAAACCTAGACTGTCAGAAGTATGTTTCCGATTTCAATTCCCTATATAGGTTAGTTTCCTATTTGATTACCCTGGAGCCCAAACGCATTGCTCGTTTTATTAATGGGTTAGCGCCCGAGATAAAGGGCATGGTAAAGGCTGCTCAGCCTACTACCTATAGGTCTGCTGTTGACCTATCTCTCTCCCTCACCTTGGATTTGGTGAGGCAAAAGTCAGTTAGGTCTGAAAGTGATGGGAAAAGAAAAAGGGAAGATGACAACTCCCATAAATTTAATAAGAAAAATAAAGGGAGATTTGGGTTCAAAGGGAACCAAGGCAAAACGGTTGTGATGCCAACATGCAAAACTTGCAATCGCAGACACTGGGGACAGTGTAATTTTGGTTCACAGGACAAACCCTGTGGCATCTGTAAGAGAAAGGGGCATAAGACCCTAGAATGTAAGGATCTTAAGGATGCTGTCTGCTACGTCTGCAATGAAAAGGGGCATATTAAGACTAACTGCCCATAATGCAAAGGCTGGAGAGGCCAAGAAGGGGAATGCTCGAGCCTTTCAATTAACTGCAAGAGGGGTTGTTAATGACGATAATGTCATAACAGGTACATTCCTCATTAACAATATTTATGCTAGAGTTCTTTTTTATTCGGGTGCAGATAGATCTTTTGTTGACCATAAGTTTAGTAAACTATTAAACCTGCCAATAAGAACTCTAGATAAAACTTATGAGATAGAACTTGCTGATGGAATGATAGAAACAACATCTTCCATTTTTTATGGATGCTCTATATCCATTAAGAATCATTCCATCTCTATCTCTCTTATGCCAATGAAATTGGCGGGGTTCGATGTAGTTTTAGGCATGGATTGGTTATCACATAATCAAGCCCGCATTACCTGTGATAAGAAGCTCATCGAGATTAGAACCCCATCTGGTGAATTGATCACCATCATTGGAGACTCACACTATGGACTGCCAGACAAGGTGTCATTAATTAAGGTATCCAAGTGTTTGAGAAAAGGTTGTGTCATCTACATGGCACAAGTCACTATAAACGAGCCTAAGCCAAATATGGAAGACCTCCCAGTCATCTTAGAGTATCCCGATGTATTCCCAGAAGAATTACCAGGTCTACCTCCAGACAGACAAGTGGAGTTCAGGATCAATATCATACCAGGATCAACACCCGTAGCTAGAGCTCCATATAGGCTGGCACCAACGGAAATGAAGGAATTGAGGACACAACTAGACGAACTTTTGGAGAAAGGCTTTATACAATCTAGTTCCTCACCTTGGGAGCTCCTATCCTCTTTGTAAAGAAGAAAGACGGTTCGATGCGGATGTGCATCGACTACCGGGAGTTAAACAAGTTAACAATCAAGAATAGGAATCCTCTGCCCAGGATCGACGATTTATTCGACCAACTACATGGGGCTAGTTACTTCTCCAAGATCGATTTGAGATCTGGATATCATCAGCTGAAGGTTAGGAGCGAGGATGTTCCTAAGACCGGCTTCAGGACCCGTTACGGTCATTTTGAATTCTTGGTGATGCCTTTTAGGCTCACAAATGCACCTGCAGCATTCATGGATCTCATGAATAGAGTCTGCAAGCCATATCTGGATAAGTTTATCATTGTCTTCATAGACAATATACTTATTTATTCTCGTAATTAAGCTGATCACGAGAAATATCTTAGGGACATCTTAGAACTGCTAAGGGAAAAGAAGCTTTATGCTAAATCCTCTAAGTGTGAGTTTTGGCTTAGGGAAGTCCAATTTCTTGGACACATGGTAAGTGAGCATGGTATCCAAGTGGATCCCGCCAAAATTGAGGCCATAATAAATTAGGAAGTGCCCAAAATGCCCTTATGAGGCATAGTTTCGTTTTAAAACCTTAACGGGCATATAAGTTGATATCCTACTGATATTTTAACTTATTTAAACTATAATGGCATATAGAACTTGTCCATGACTTATCCGGTTACCCATTATCATACGGTTGATTATACGTAACTAGTTTATGGAATTTAACCAAAACGGGTTTAACCTTATCATTTTAATCTCAAAATCCAAAATGTTAATTGTTTACCCATATTATGCAAGTCAAAGTACTTGTCGGGTTTAAACTACATTCTATACGATCATCGTTTAATCAAGCGCTATACGTTTTGATCACGTACACTACTCGGTCTAAGTCTATGACTTAAATAAAGACCGATAGTATTTAATTGGTTAGCTTATGCCATAATCCAGATTAGAGCCTTGCCGGTAAATGCTATCTTCACGTTAGTACTTTTGTATACGGCTGAGTTATTGAAATAAAAAGAAGACTAGCTCAGGTAAATACTATCGACTTATTTTCCCTATACGGGCTTGGGATACGGTAAACTATTACCGCTTGGTCATAAATGGGATAAATCGAATGCTGGATTGTGGCTAGTAAATCCTCATATTCTGTTTTAATCAGTTTTGTTTGATAACTTAAACATCGGGGGTTAAATTACCGTGTCCTGGATATTCTCGGCTCATTAGATTAGTTAATGGCCATGACCTTAGCGCGAGGTGTAGGCATACACCTGACCGACGCTCAAATGCAAATTACCCAAGACGTTGGGGATAACTCCTCTGTGAGTTCTAAGTGGTGTGTGTATTTAATCATGTCTCGGTCTCTGTACTGGGCCCTGTATGTATGGACAAACATGTGAATCTGTTAACAAGGTTACAAAGTAACTTTCCCAAGTTATAAAAGATTTTGTGCCCTGTGCACTTAAAATCATTTTAAAATGTTTTTAAAATGAGTCGATTGGGTGTATTTACCAGCGAAAGCTGACGTATCATCCAAAGACTAACTGCATGTACAATACGAAATGGGCCGGAAGCTGCTCGGTAGTGAATAAGAGGATCTTGCAAATCCTTAGATCTGACCTAAAGTCTGTTTTATATTCTTTCTTGTACACTTTATGATCCGCCTGTGGATCTTCTATTACGAGCCTGTATATTATTTTACTTTGAACATTTTGGGTTGTAATAGTAATTTTACTCCAAGACTTTCGCTATGCCGTGTTTAATTGTCTATGATGTTATCAGCTGATGTCACAATACTCCCCACCCGGGCCCACCGGTGAATGGACTTTGATTGGAAATCCGGGGTGTGACATTAGCGAGTAGGGAGATTTGAAGCCGGCGATTTTCTGTCCTGGATACTTGGAAGGGTCAATCTCTTCCATTTGAAAGAGTAGCTTGGCTAAAGATTATGAGAGTCCCTGTTCACCTAGCAGAAAACTTCGTGTTCAACAAGGTGGCAAGCCAATTCGGGATAGTGGTGCATCATTCGCAATTAAGCGGTGATGGTGATTTGTCAGTTGATTGTGTTAGAGTTCTGGTAGGTGAAGGAGATAAGATAAACAAAGCGATAACCCTGAGATGGAAGGACAAAAAATATAGAATTTGGATCATGGATGATGTTGGTCCTAGATGGACAAAGCTCGTTTAACATAATATGGCAAGTGATTTCAACATATGTGAAAATAGTGTGCAGAAATAGAAACGAATACTTGTGTAATTCTGTGGTGAAAGGGCAATGGAGTATTGTAGTATGTACTAAATGCTAGGCTTAACTCATTATCCTTCAATGGTTTAACTCTCTATTTATAGAGAGACTTTAGCAGGAATAAATACTAGTTTATTCGTGCACTTGCTCTTCATAAAATAGCTTTTTGGCATATTCATTGAATCCACTATGATCAACTTGCTACCCTTCAATTGTGGCAGAGCCTAAATTTGCAGACAAGTTGGCCCATCAGAAACTTTGAGAGCTATCTTACCAGAAAATATGATGAACAGATCACCAGAATTTCTGATAACCAAATACTGATGATATACAGCTCCATCAGAATAGTCTTTTCTGGTTGTCTTCGTTCATTTCTTGATCCTTTTCTGATGAATGTTGAGGATATGTAGTCTTTTTCTTTTTGTCCTGTCTTGTTTCTTCTATCTATTTGATCTTCATAACTTCATCTTCAATAGTTGATCAGATAGACCATATTTTTTTTCAATACTTACATAGAAATTTCCTAACAGTTTCCCACTAAGTATTGTAAGAAAAATATCATCTCAAAGCAAAGAATATACTTTAATGAAACTTCAAAACATCAAAATCTAGATAACATAAACATTGTTCAAAGAAATAAAGTAGACAAAAAGTTCTTAAACAATCTTCAGTCCACTTTGTAGAGATATCTCTTCTTCAGTTGATTCTTGTATTCAATTAGCTCGTGACAGACCTTGTACAAGTCTTTGTACCATCCTCTGGCTGTGATCCATTCATTTATAATGTCTTCAATTTCTTTCCTCAGCTTTTTCCTTGTTTCTCCCATTAGCCTTGAGTTGCTCCTACTTCTTATTAATGTAGTCTTTGATGTAGTTGAGTGTTTGATTTGAGTACCTGCATATTTCATTTACTTTGAATAGAGCCTTTCTAAAAAATGACTCCTGTTCTGGCTTCATGTTCAAGTTCAGCTGGAACAGATGTGTCCGGAGGTGGTATTTGCACTTTCTTGTTGTATTCAAAAGCAATGCAAAGGTTAAAGTCTGTTAGAGCCACTCTGGAGTACAATTTTTGTCCTGCTTCTATTAGGTTGTGAATAGCCCTTCTTTTAATCTTTGTGTATCCCTTTTCTTTATCAAAAATTTATTTCAATTTTGTTAGGTCCAAGGGATGAAGTTCTTCTCCAAGGTCAGCATCCACAACTGTTGTTATTCTGCTATCTGATCTGACAAGAGCATATTTGTTTTGCTCATGGGTTCCCATTATCTCTCCTGTAATGAACTGGGTGTCCACCTTATGTACTCTAACCACTGGATTTGTAAGAGGTGGGTGAAGACTGGCCTTTCCTTTTTTCAACTTTTTTTCTCTTATTCTTGAGCTCATAGGGCTTAGAGGCCTGTTAAGCTTATCTTCTTCATTATTCCAATAGTAACTTCTCAAATGATATTTAGGGAACATCATACTATCTTGATTAGTCTGTAGTACCAGAAATTCCTTTTCCTTTCCTAGTGGATCCTTTCTGATTTCAACTCTTTGTTTCTTTGAAGAAGTAGCAGAATCTTCCAACTTTCTCTTTTTGTCTGGTTCAGCTGTTCACTGAAGACAGTTTCTCCAGATAAGATTATTTTGGGTTGTTCTTATTGAGTACCTTTTGAAGAAGTACTGCACTACTGTTCAGTTTGGAGATTATCATGGGAGTGGCTTCGAGTCCTTATCATTTTTGACTTTGGCACAGTAGGTGGAGCCCGATTGGTGTTGGCTTAGATTGACTAAGAGGTTTTGCTTGCTTTGTTTGGGTAGGTTAAATGGATTTTGATTCTTTCTAGTGTGAGGTTTCTTTGAGAATCGGAGTTTTGAGTTTATGAACATCAATGTTTGCAAGTTTGGCAACATTTAATTGCAGCCTCTTTACAAGTGATTGTATATCACTTAGCAATTGAGCATTCCTTCTTTCTGATGCATGTATCTTGTTGAACTCCTCTGTATTCTGATCCTGATGAGTAGTCCATTCTCTTACAATTCATCAAGAACATCAGTCAGGCTATTGTTACTAGCTCTTAAGCTGTGAATTTCCTCCTGAATTTTACTAGAGCTCATGGCATCTCTTGTTTCCACAGCTTCAGTTATCTTTGTTTTGATGTCTTTATTTCTTCAAACACTTTCTCAAAATCTGCTACAAGTTTACTGTTGTCTGGTGCCTTTTCTACTTGTTGAAGGTTCTTTAGAGTTTCAGTATTCTTTTCTGTTTATTTTCTGATGACTTCCATTGTATCTGACAAAACCTTCATATCAGATCTCTGGCCTCTGATTTCTTCTATCAATGCATCCAGCTTTGTTTCTACAGGAGACTTGTCTGCACAAACCTTGATAACATTGTCTAGCATATGATCAAGTTGTTCTTGTGAGATGACTGGTTAATTGGGTAAAGGTGGAACTACAGATGTTCCTTCTCTCATGCTAGTAGAAGACACACTTGCTGCTGTTGTAAAGGGGTTACGTTGGTCAAAAGACCAATCCTGCACACCTTTACTAGAACTGTGAAACTTATTCACATCCTGGATTTCTTCACTTCCTTGAATCATCCCTGAGAATGAGTCTCTGTGAACTATTAAGAAACCCTCATTTTTCTCAACCATATTTCCTTGATCAGCAAGCTGATCGCTACCTGTTGATGTCTCAATCTCCTAATCATTAACGGATTTAGAGAATAGACCAATGGAACCACTAACCTGTTCACTTACTGTTTTTGTTTTTCTAGGTTGTATTACATAATCTCCTCTAACAGATTCATCTGAATCAGAATTTGTTGAGGTTGCAACAGTAAATAAATCAGGATTAGTTTGAGCACCTGATTCTGCCACGTGTGAAGCCTCTGCATGATGTTGTTCTTCTTCTGGATTCTGCTGCATCTGTTGATCAACCTCCATTAGGTCTAGTGAGAATCTGTTGTCTTGATGCCGAATATCCTCTGTTGTTTGTAGAGCCACTGATCCTTGATCATCATGATCTGGTGAAGAGTTGCTTTCATAGACTTCAGTATGCTCCAATTTTCTGTTCATAAATGCCACATGTTGTATCCTGTAAGGTGAGTCTTCAGCTATCAGACTCATCATGCTTTCTAGTAAATTGGGCACATCTTTACTTGATTTCCAGGCTAGTGCTGCACACAAAGGTTTCATGACAGATGACTTCAAGGTATCTTCTAATATAGGAAGTTCAATATTTCTCTCTGGAAATGTCTCTGCAATTATGATTGACCAGAATCTTGGAAAGCGTAGATGAGAACTAATTCTACCAGATTTGGTCAACACAGATCTCTTCACTAGATTGAAGATCTCTGTCCCATAATCAAGGTTGTTCCTAGTGATGAGTCTATACATAATTGTCAGAACAGTTATGTTAATTTGATCAGTTCCCCCTATTTTTGATGTTAGGTACTTGGTTAGAATCTCCATCATTACTTGCTAGAAGGCGCGTAGCTCATTCCTTTTGAATTCCCCAATCACTGAAATCTTCCTAGCATATGCCATCAGATCATCAAGTTGTCCCAACAGTTCCTCTTTCTTAGGTGCTTCTATGTAGTTGTTATTGAAGCTCCAGACGTTCTCTGGTTCTTTAAGGAGTAATAGTAACCGAGATGTTACCCCGGAGATGAGTTGTGACTTCGTTCACACTAGTTTCACTAAGTGTATGGACAAACTGCTGCATATTATTCTCTGGTACTTCTTTGGTTTTGATCAGAGGTTGTGCAATAGGGCATCTTGGCAAGAATTAGACCAAAATTTGGCATCTTTTTGTCGTATTCCCCATGGTTGGTGTTCATCAATATGTTGTTTTCCTTCATTGGTAAGAAGTCATCATTCCTGATGAATGGGACAGAGTGTTCTACGGTAGGGATGTTGAGATTGATGAGGTTGGATGCGGCTATGGTGAGTTGAATTTTGCTAATAAATGGTGGTGATTTTTGGGTTTTGTGAGGTTGAAGATTGCAGGTAAGTTTCTCATCCTTTTGAATTGGGTATATAAAGGATTTGTGGGAAAGAGATCATGGGTGGTTAATATTTAAGATGGTTAATGACAAGTTAGTGAAGTTTTAACTTTATCCAAACTGTTTTAGGAACTTTGGTATATCCCCAGTTTTTTTTCTTTATATATCTCTAGGTTTTGATATATCTTAAAGGTTTTGAAGATATTTTTTGATTGGTGAATACTAACGGCCAAGTTGTACCTTTTACCTCTAGTGGGACCCTTTTCAGAGAGAAGGTCCAGTTCTAGAATCTGACAATTCTTCCCCCTTTCTAAGAGCAAAATTCAATCTGATGACATCATCAGAAATAAGTCTGCACATCTACATCTGATGTAGATATTCAAAGTATTCTTATCACTATTTTAATGAGAAGATCATCAGAAATAAGAGTTCCCCCTTGATAGACTGGCGATTTTTTAGATGAGGGGAAATGAGTAGAGTAAGAGAAATATACTTACAGTGTTAGTCTTTGTGGAGCTCCTTGTCTTTTTGTTCAAAGATTGTGTTTTGTTTATTAGAAAAGACTGTTTTAACTGTAACATCCCGATTTTTCATGATATTAAAATATGTATAACCTTTCAAGTAAGTTTGTGTTGGTGGAAATAGTATTCTATAACACCCCTAAAATACTAAATTTCAGTTATCATGTTTCATTTTGATATTAACATGAAGTATTGTAACTAGGTATATTGAACCTAGTTAAAATATTAGTTATCTATTAGTGAAAAGAGTGTTTCGATCAAGCTAGATAACTAACCAAAACATAAGGGCAAAAAGTGAATATGCTAGAACCTTAAATAAATAAATAAACAAGAAAGGGAAAAAAATAAAGGGCATGAATAGGAGGTCACCCCTCTGCGACGCAGAACCAAGGAAAAAGGAGGAGATTGATTTCACATGAGGATCACGAAATTGGAGGGTTGAAGTCTCGATTCTGTCTTCTTTGCTTGATTCTAAGGCTCTAGTAAGTGATTTCTTATGTTATTTTGATGAAATTCAAAGGAGTGTTCTTCATGCTTTTTGTTCAAACCCATGAAATTGGGGGTAATTGTGTGTGATTTTGGTGTTGAAAAACCATAGTCTTTATGCTAAATTGATTGATTGTAACGTTTGAGTTATGGATTCATGTTGCATGTTATGATTTGGGTTCGAATTCATGATTTGGTGATTAGGGTAGAGATGTATGGAAACCATGCGCGAAGTTGTTGACCAAAATCTGAGTAGAAACTGAAGATCCCAAAACAATGATGATTTTGTTTAAAAACATAAAAGATGATACTAGTTGAGAATTACAAAGAAAGTATACATCTTTGATGATGAATTGGGTGTATGTGTGACAATCGGCATTTTCTGGTTGTAATTAAGCGCATAACAAAGAGTAATACCATTATAATTAGCGTAATTAGACGTAAATTAACTCGATCAGGCTTTTGGAAAGCCTAGGAACGTCTACTTGCTTCACGTTATGCGATATGGCGACAATCGAGAACTTTAACGGGAATTTGAACGATAAGCGAACTGATGCCAAACAAATACTGACAACGCCTAAATACGAATTTTGTACTTGTATTTGTCATACAGTTATAATTATGCGAAAAATTTGGATCGTTGAACGTCGCAAAGCACAACGCGGAGGTTACGCGAAAATCGAGACGCGCCGACAACGGAACGGAAGCCACGAACTAGAGATACGTCTAAATATTAATATATTATGATATATTTGGCTTCGTTTTTGAATTTTAATGCCCACGGAAGAAACCAGAACGAAAAACAGATCAGAAACGACAAACAAGGAAATTACGCGAATCTTTAATGCGACGAACGGATTACGCATCATAACCTGACCCCCGATATAATTTAAAACGTTTTCAAGTCTAGACGAATAAATTTTGATAAATAACAATGCTTGGATAAAAAAACGGACTATAAACAGTAACCGTAGCGAGATACGCAATTTTAACGCAACCAACGGATTTACGCGTCGTAACCGACTCGCGACTTTAATTTCACACGTGTAGGCTCCAAATAAACAATTTATGATGTTCGGGTTTTCAATAACGGGCTACAGAAAACATATTGGGCTTGAAACGTGTTAACGGGCATTGGGCCCGGCCCATTTATAACCCTAATATATAAACAACCAAACCCTAAATCCCTCATTTGAGACTCAAATCCTAGCACACCATGAGCAACCTCCTGCCTCTCCGAAAATCCGGTCACCAGAATTCTGGTGACCACCGGTCTTCTTCCCCGGTAGCCACACACCCCTCTTCTCCCTCGGTCACCCACAACCAATCACCTCTTTCCCTCGTCTCTTATACACACACTCACACGCGTACAGTCAGAGAGAGAGACTGTAGAGAGAGAGCGATGAGAGAGAGAGAGAACAGTGAGGGAGATAGAAAGGCGGCACAGTGGTGCGGGTTTTGAAGATTGATTGGTGGTTTCTACTGGCGGCAACATCAATGGTGGTGGTTCTCGGGTTTGGGTCGGGTTGGGTGTTACCGAATCCGATTCAAAGATGGTGGTGACGGCGGTGGTGTAAATCAGCGGCAGCCGCCGCACGGTGGGAACCGCCGGCTGCAGTATCGACAGCGGCGGTGGTGTTTCGGGTCTCGGCTCACGCAGCTCAAACTCGGTTCGAGTGTTTCAGTTCAAATCGGTTCAGTTTAAGATCGGCTCAGGTTCGAGTCGAATCAGTCTTGGTTTCAAGTCAGGCCAGTTAATGATGTTCAGTTCAATTGCGGCTCGGGTTCGGTTCACTCGGGTCTACACAGTTCAGTTCGGTTCAGATCTCGGTTCAGGTTTCGGTTTGGGGTTCGATTCAAACATTTGTTTTTATTTGGATCACCTTTGTTTCAGTTTTGATATAGGTCTCATTTCAGGTTCGGTGTTCGGTTCAGTGCGGTCAAAAGTCAATGGGTCAAACCCGGTCAAACACGAGTCAAACCTGGTCAACTGTCGGTCAATGAGTCAACCCGAGACTCGGTAAAAATTAATTACGACGTGAAAATTTAAATTATATTAGTTGATATATTAATATATATCTCGCGAAACCGAGCTCGACCCGACCCGTAAACAATTATATATCGCCAAAGAAAAATAAATAATATGTAATAAATCGAATCGACTACGTATTCGCGTTAAACTATTCGTTAAAAATCAAACCGACATCGTTAAATATATAAATCGGAAATATTAATCGGCGAAAACTTAATATTGGGAAACGACGAAAAATTATATATATTGTTTGATTTTGTGCATTGCAGGTTGCGTTTTGATAAATAAACCGACAAATAATATTGTCGGGATCGTCCAAAAACATAGGAAACTCTGTCCGATTTTCGTAAAATCCGTAAAACGAAAACGCGACATATTTCAAAGATTTAACGTCCGATTTCAAACGATTGTTATAAAATAAATATTAACATATATATTTATTTTAACGACGCCTACAAATCGATCCGATAACATTTCAACACGCGCGACTATAAGGCAACAAGTTTCGGCAATCTGTTACAATCGAAAGTAATTACTCATGCTTAATTCAAACGCCGAATTCGAAAACTATATTTCAAATGTCGATAAATTATTCGAACGATGTATAAAAATAAGTATATTGATTATATTTATTTCGAAACGCTTTTATAAGACGAATACAAGGCGCGTATTATTTCAAACGAACGAATTCGGAAATCGTATAACACGATATATATATATATATATATATATATATATATATACTCACACACACACACGAATGGCAACACGTTGAATACTTTTATAAATAAATATAGTTATATTTATTTCGAACGTCGACGATTCGGGAACTTCAAATGCTGCTTGTTATATCGAATCAAACGCCTAAACGAAGAGCGACACGATACCGCCCGACTATTGCGCGAATACGCAATGTATTATTTATACGGATATATAGACAAGTATATATATACAACATGTCTTACTAAAAATACGAAGTAGTTATGATTTCATGAAATATAGTTATGTTTTATATAAACATACATTTCAAGTCGTTCGAAAACAGAATCAATTCTAAGAAAACCATAGGTTGGTTAACCGAGTTAAGTCAATAATAATTTCATAGAATCGTATGAGTAACGATTCGGTAGAGCTCGGTATCACGTAGTATAACTACGTCATTCTTAGAAACTTACAAGTTATTCCGTTTTAGGAATACACCAGATTGCATGCTAGCGAGTCAAGTTGTGGAGACAACACTATGGAAATAACATTTAAGCTAGCTTTGCACTGGATTATCCAGGTGAGTTCATAACCCCCACTTTTTACCGTTTTACATTTTTATAAATGTTTTCGGGGGTGGAAAGACATGCAAGTTTTGCGAAAGCATAAAATGTTTTGATGAACGAAATTCATATAATTCTAAACCATCTTACAAATAGATTTCAATGAACTCAAATGGTTTAAGAACAGTTTATGCTAAACTTACCGGTTTTCACAGCTGTACAAAGCTTTTCGAAACATGCATGAGTTTTATGACTAATGACGGGACTGTCATAGTCACAACTAGGGGGCGAGGCCCTAATTTTATTTATAACATGGGCTAGGCCCAATGACAAGAAAACATGGTCTAGGCCCAAGAAAACATGGGCTAGGCCCAATAACAAGAAAACATGGGCTAGGCCCAATAACAAGAAAACATGGGCTAGGCCTAATAACAAGAAACCATGGGCTAGGTCCAAGAGCACTGATTTATAACAATTAGTATGTAGCTATGGGATTAGATTATAACAGATCACTGTGCGTAAGTAGGATGATGACAATAGTAACCATTAATCATGTAGTGACCAAGGTGCAAAAGGTATAGATCTATCGAGTTTGAGACACGCTCCACTCCTGGTATGCTAACTGGTTAAAGAGTGCTTTTGTGATCCCAATGATGTCAAAGTTGTCCCGGGTTGGTTACTTACTTATGGCACATAGGCCAGTGTATTAGCTACACACTAACTGATCCTTAGATTCCATACATACTACGATTTCAATACCGGTTTACAATTATGACAGAAAACATTTCAAGGCCGGTTTATTTACAGATACGATTGAAAACATTTTATCACCGGTTTATAAACATAACAGTTATATGCATGGATTTGCAAACAACATGGAAAACATTTCAATACTGTTATACAGACATGACATTTCAAATGCTTTGGGATACTATGATTCCACAAACCGGTTTTCGACCGCAAAATGCGCAAATGTTTTATGACTCGTTTGAAACAAAACAAACAAACTATGAACTCGCCAACTTTATGTTGATTTTTTGCATGTTCTTTCTCTGGTCATGATTACAAGTATGACACGGTTAAAATAGTGAAACCCATGGGAATTCGAGTACTTAGCGGGCGTTCATTTACTAGAAACCTTAGCCATCACGTCTGCTTCTGCTGTGCGATGAAGATGCCATTCGGTTCACGCCCGGCTTTGATGTGAAATGGATAACACGGGGGTGTGACAGTATGAGAGTTCATATAAGCATAAAAATGGTGGAATATAATTTATGCCCGCAAGGTGTTTGATTAAATGCCTAAACCAAAATAAAAGTGAAATTTTGAAAGATTTGTCATTTTTTACTACATGAAAGGATTTGTTAATAATCAAGAGTTAATTAGTAGGCGCAAGTCTGTGACAAACCTAGTTGGTGAATTGGTTTATTATATCATATCATAATGACACATATGAGTTCGTTATGTCAAAGAATGGGTTAATTGACCAAATGTGTCATATGGGTAAATGAATTTATATGGTTTCGTTTAGAACAATAACTTATGTGTTATTATTAATTAGTGAATTTCAGTATGCTTTTAGATCTTAATTTGGTAGGTGATAACAGGTCAAATGAATGGTAATAAACTAATTACAAGTTTGGAGTAAAAGAATGGTTTAGAATGCATGTTTGATTATGGGTAAATATATACTTAAGTATTATGAGATGAATGCCCATGTTATGTGTTCTAATGAATTGCAAGTTTGATTTGTTGTCAAGATAGCGAGATAATGTTTGAACGAAAATGGGTCAAACAGACGATAAAGCAACAACACTCCTACGGGCGAAGGTGAGTGACTCGAATATGTTTGGACTTGTATTGAATTAAACAGTATTCTAGTTAACTTGAAATTTTATACTTAAGGTGGACGTTTTAACACAAATTATTAAATTGGATTTGATTTAACAATAACGTATTGTTTTGGTGATGTTTTGGGGTTTAAACCCATTGAAAAAGAGTGCAAATTGTTAATGGGTCGAGAGACTGAAGTGCTGAAAATTCAGCTTCTTTCCTGATTTTCACTAGTCTTTAAAAATTCATAGTAAATCAACCGAATGTCCGTTCAGGGCATATTCCATATCCACTGAAAGGTCTCTGAGTCGCCGTCGCTAAGAATTTTATTTTGAAGTAAAATACTCACTGAAAAGGGGAGGAAACACTGAATTACTACAGCTGCGCAAAGCTGAGTGAAAAATATATATTTTTGTAGTGCTTGCATAATCTTTGGGAATTTACAAAGAAACCAATCGATTTGATTTTGTTATCGTTGTATACCTTAATGTAATTATATATATTTACATAAGTTGAAATGAGTGAATTCTTGAATATGGGATGCGTATGCTAAATTAAGAAGTCATTGGTGTTATGGCCCGTATGTAGAAATACACGTGATTATAGAGTAGTGCTTATAAACGAATAACACTTGTGTTGTTTAACATATGTGACCTAATTGAGCATGTTATGAATACATACATGAATTATTAAGCGTAGATCAAGTAAAAAAATGATCGTTGATAATCGTATATGTTGTTTGATGATCTTCAGTACAGTTATGCGGAAATTTACTATTTTATCTATGTTGACCAGATTGCTTTAATAATGGTTTACTTTAAAATGTCCTTGACTCTATATTAGCAAGGATAAACATGAGATATGGATAAAAAGCTCCCGGATTAGAATGGAGAAAGTCACGTAATGTGTGACTTGAGATCATGAAGTGGAGGCTCAACGTTGTTTTGTTCGGGGTCACGAGCATAAAAAAAACTCCTTTATGTTTAATGATAAATAGTATTATGAGTCCTCACTTAGCAAACGCTAATTTTGAGGTGTTTTTCTATGTAGGAGATATTTTTGTTAGAACTATGAACGGGATAGATAAGTCATGAGAATCAACATGGCGACTTGAACCGATAACATGAAAGAACAAAAGAACTGGTGGTAGAAAGGTGAAAGTGATCAAGTCTTGAAAGCGAGTCAACTATGGAAAGATTTAGTGATGTTTTGTTCACAAAGTATATGAGTTTTCTTATCAGGTCAAATTGAGCTAGTTATTTACATTTTGGAGTTTAACTTTAACGTTTGTTTTAGTTAAGCGCTAGTATGTCAATCTAGTAGTTGGTTATGTTCGTTTTATAAATCTTTGGTTATTAAGCAGGTTTGTTTTCGTAACGAATAGTCGTTTTGCAAACGGGTCATGGTGAAATTTTCTAAATGAGCATTTGCAAATGTTTTATTAATCCAAATATGTGGATTAATATAATTATGGAACAATAATCTTTATTAAGTAAGATAAAGAAAAAAATCCGGGCCTATTTTTCGTAAATTATTTTAATATTGTTTTTCACATTTCAGGCGTTACATTAACCCTCCTCTTTTTAAGTACTAACAAAAAGACACAAGAGATTTGTCTTTTAGAGAGAAGAATTTATGTCAAATCTCATCAGATCTGGTGTGTTTTTTTAATCTTTAGTCAGATGTTTTCAGAAAAATTCTCAAAAGATTGTTGATTGTTCTACCAGAAAGGCATCAGATTTGAATTAATGTTATCAGATCTTTTGATACTTGTTTTAGTTACAACAGATCTAGATCTAATAGGGTTCCTTCTACTTTAAAAATTATTATATTTTTAAACCTTTTTGAACTCGTTCCCCTTCCTATAATTTACTTATATAGATAAATATTTACAACTGAAAAGAAAGGAAAACTAAGGAAAAAGAAAAAAACATACTACAAACAAAGAGAAAATACTAACTAATCTTCATTGAAGATAAGTTGAGCAAAAATCCACAAATAGGTCACAGTTCCAGAATGGTTAGGGTTTGGTGTAAAAGGCTAGCATTATATATGTTTTCCTGAAGGATGACCTGAGCTCTTGGGTACCAGTTTGGAACTCCTGCGAAGTTCAGTTGATGTGTGATCACCCTCATCAGGAAACAAGGATAGATAAAAAATGGTCTATGTGAGTTCAAGTTGCCCTCAAAATCTCTCATGAGATATTTAGAAAAATTATAGGGGACCACTTGTACTACTACATGCACCACCTCCATCAACCTGTATGAAATCTCATTAAAGTTTGCGTACTTTCTATAAAAACATACTCTAAGCTGGGTGACCAAGAACTACCATGGTTGAAGAAATCTGGATTTGCTGATCCCTCTTGTGCGATTCTCCGTGTGGTATCCCATCTACTTTAGAGTCTGATCCAGAGTTTGGCGAGTGAAGAAAGTGACATTATTGTTGTCATTGAGGTGTAGAGCCTCTCTGATCATCTCGTCACTCAGGATGATATCCTTCCCCATCACTTGGTTGTGAACCCAGGCTTTTGTTCCCTAGAAGATGGTCCATGCATTCAGCCAAAATTCTTACAATAGAGTTGGGTGGACCCAGATGTATGCCGACAAGGCATATGCTAGGGGGCTTTGCATAAGCATGTTGAGAATGACCCCGCAACCCACCCATGATGGTCCATCCAAGTTTCTCCGGACCCTCATGTTGTGAGTTTCGTACATTGGAAGTGGGAAAAGTGATGCACTGATTTCAGCCATTGTTAGGGTTTTTGTGAAAGATGATATCATTAGGGTTTCTGAACAAGAGGAAGGAGGATGACAAAGACATATGAGATGAAGCTAATCTTTTAAGTGGTGGTTGTATTTATAAGTGAAAATGATAGTTTCATCATAAATGATATTTACCAACTTAAGATTTTCTTTCTTTTTATCTCCTCATTCTTTTAATGCTCAAGATCCTCAGTCAGAAGCAAATAGAATTGTGTGAAGAGAGTCTTCTACATTAAATGTCTAGGCGGCTATTTCTGAGAGATATCATCATTATCCTGCCCAGGTGTCCCCTTCTTTCTCTCTAAGTGTGAATGACTAAGCTTTATAGACTAATTGAGGGTGTGTTTGAGCAATGCATATTGTTTAGAAAGCTTGCTTTTTGTCGTAATCAACCCTAAGACTCAGAGATTCGCAGTGATTTAAAAAAAAAAAGTTTTTTTTTTGTAAAATGAGAAAATGAGCAAAATAAAGAGCAAGGATTTTTGTAAGATAAGATAATGTACATGTGCTATCTTAATGTGTGCATGCATGGAATAGTAAACCATGTCAGAGTTTCTGATGATCCTGACGCATTCTGATTAATCACTTGTAATTCTGGTGAATTTATGCTGTTTCTGATGGGGTATCAGAATTTATGTCATATTTTTATCATCTTCTAATGATTCACAATTTTGATCATCCTTTTGTGACAAACTTTTTTTAGAATTTTCTTCGTATTTCATATTGACCATACTCAGTTTACTGACCAGAAAATTGTGTCTTTTGTCATCAAGAGGTTTTGTAAAAATGCCAGCGATTTGTTTTTCTGTTAGAACAAAATACATTTCAATGTTACATTTTTCCCACATGGTCTTTCATGAAGTGGTATCTGACATCAATATGCTTGGTTCTGGAATGATGCACCGGATTTTCTGTTATGACAATGGCGCTCTTTGAATCACATAATATTAGAATGTTGGTCAGATTGATTCCATAGTCCCTAAGCTGAGTTTGCATCCACAATATTTGTGAACAACAGCTGGCTGCTGCATATTCTGATTCAGCTGTGGATGTGAAGACACAATTTTGTTTCTTGCTTGCCCAACAAACTTGCTTTTCTCCCAACATTTGACAAGAACCAGATGTGCTTTTTCTGTCTATTTTGGATCTTGCATAATCTGCATCTGTATATGCTATTAGTTCCAAATTTGTATCTTGAATATACCATAAACCAAGATCTGATGTGCCTTTCAGATACTTGAAAACCCTTTTTACAGCTTTCAAATGGGACTCCATATGATTACATTGGTATCTAGCTAAAAAACACATGGAGAACATTATATCTTGTCTACTGGCCGTTAGATACAGTAGTGATCCTATCATTCCCCTTTAGGTTTAATATCAACACTTTTGCCATCTTGATCAAAATCAAGTTTACTTCAAGTTGCCATTGGAGTTTTTGAGATAGAAAAATTTTCAAGTGAATATTTTCAAAATTGTTCTGACATATTTTATTGACTCAAAATATGCCATCACTTCTTTGTTTAACTTGTAAGTCCAAGAAAAAGTTTAATTCACCCATCATGCTCATTTCAAAATGGTTGGTCATTAGTTTCTCAAACTTTTTGCAATATTTGTCATTGGTTGATCCAAAAATAATGTCATCAACATAGATTTGAACCAAAAAAGTGTGACCTTTGTGTGTTTTTAGAAACAAAGTTGTGTTAATAACACCTTTTGTGAAGCTTGAATTGATTAAGAAGTTTGAAAGTGTTTCATACCATGCTCTTGGATCTTGCTTCAACCCATACAATGCTTTGTTTAATTTATAAACGTGTTTTGGAAAGTTAAGGTCAACAAAACCTTCTGCTTGTTGTACAAACACTTCTTCCTCAATCTACCATTCAGAAATGCTAATTTTACCTCCATCTGATAAAATTTGAAGTCTTTTGATGAAGCATAAGCAAGTAATATTCTTACAGCTCTAATCTAGAAACTGATGCAAAGGTTTCATCAAAATCTATTCCTTCTTGCTGACACTAACCCTTTACTACAAGTCTTGCCTTGTTCCGTGTTATAATACCTTGTTCATCATCCTTGTTTCTAAATATCCATTTTGTTCTAATGACAGTTTTATCAGTTGACTGGGTACTAGATTCCATACTTGACTCTTTTCAAATTGGTCAAGCTATTCTTGCATTGCTTGGACCAAGTCTGAATCGTTGAGTGCTTCCTTGACAGATTTTGGTTCTATCATGCTTAGAAAACCAACATATAGACATTCATGAGTTGTGCCAGATCTTGTTTTGACACCTTCTTTAGGATTCCCAATGATGTTTGATTGTGAGTGTCCTTTGATCGATCTACATTTGTTGTATTGATTGGATGAGAATTCTGATGTTCAGTTTGATTTTCTGATTAATTTCCAGAATTCTGATCTTCTGATGAATTTTCTGGTGGATGATTCTCTGCAGGGTTAGTATGTGACGGATGTTTTGGTAATGCTTTATTTGCAAAGTCGCATTTAAGAAGTTCTTCAGTTAAAATGTTAAGAAGATAATTATGATTTTCTTGCTTATAAGAAAATTTTATTTCTTTCACAATTTAGTTTCTGATGAATCATCAAACGATACATATAAGCTTTCTCTAATTGTCCTAGTGTTCAAGATGAAAACTTTGCAAGCTTTTGAGGATAAGAAGTAACTAAGAAAATGCCTTTTTCCACTTTCCTGTCAAAATTTTCAAGACTTTCAAAATCGTTAAATACAAAACATCTACAACCAGTGTACAAAAATTTGATATTTGGTATTCTTCTATTTATGATGTTGTATGGTATCTTTTGAAGTCTGTTGTTTATTATGGATCTGTTCTGTGTAAAACATGCATTTGCAATTGCTTCTACCCAAAAGTAAGTAGGCAGTTTGGCATAATCCAGCATGGTTCTTGCTTTTTCTACCAAGGTTCTATTTCTTCGTTCCACAACTCCATTCTGCTGTGGAGATCTTGGAGCAGAAAAATCATGAGAGATTCCTTTGCTTATAAGGAAGGTCTCAAGTTTTGAATTTTTAAATTCTATTCCATTGTCAGATTTGATCCTTCTGACTTGTAATTTTAATAGATTTTCTATTTTCCTGATGAAGTTTATAATCAGATCTAGGGTCTCACGTTTCTTTCGTAAAACTCAACCCAAGTGTAGCTGGAGTAGTCATTATTTCTTACTAGAAAAGTTTGTTGTACTCGCAGGTCCACAAATTTCCATGTGCAAAAGTTCTAAATTTTGTGTTATTAAAGATTCAGAATTTGTTTTATGTGACCCACTTTTGGATTTTCTTAATTCATAGGCTTCACATAATTTATCCTTCTTGGAGGATATGAATGGCAGACCTTTTACCAAGCCTTTGCTTGCTAGTTGGTTTAGATTTTTAAAATTTAAGTGGGCCAATCTTTTATGCCTCAACCAGCTATTACAGTTATCTTTTGAAAGCAAGCACAATTGAGGGTGCTCTATTTCTTCTTTGAAATCAAAGTAATATATGAATTTTCTTTTTTTTTTCCACTCAAGTAAATCTTGTTATCATCTAGACCAACTAATAAGCATTTTTCTGGTAGAAAGGTTACCTGAAAGCCTCTGTCACAAAATTAACCAGTACTTAGTAGATTATACTTCAAAGCTTCCACATAAGCTACTTTCTCAATGGTCAAAGATCCATACTTATGCATCCATAGCCCAATGTTCTTCCCTTCACTCCATTTCCAAAGTTAACTAATTTACCCAGTTTTGGAACAAAATTGCTGAGTAAGCTCCTATTCCCAGTCATGTGCTTGGAGCTTCCTGAATCGTAGTACCAAATCTGCTGCACATGATGGTTCTGAAATGGAAGAGTTAGAGAATTTTTTGTACCTAGACTTTCTTGGGTATATTTTATGAGGAAGACTGGTTTGAGATTCCCCTTTTGGATGCAGAAATTTCACCAGAAATTATGTTATATGCTGAGCCATTAACAGACTATTCAATTTTTGTTTGGAGATGGTGTTGAACTAGCTTCAGTATGTCAACACACATACAGTTTTCTTTATAAGATTTTTCTGATTCCTTTTACTGAGATGGAAGGTTTGAAGATTTTTGGAATTTCAGATGAATTCTTTTTAAGTTTTGTGAAAATGCTTGTTTTGATTCATGCATTTTTCCTTTGGTGTTAGTTTTTGATGGTGAGAAAGAGTTGCTAGAGCTTCTTGATTTGCAGGATTCATTATCCGATTCTGATGTTGTTTTATCAGAATTCTATCCTCTTGCTTTGACAAAGACTGTGGGATTTATGATGTTAGTTCTTACATATCCCAGCCCTTCCCCTTTGTTTTTTGGTGTAGTTTCAATAAAGTTTATAAAATCTTTTGCTTGCTGAAAACATTTACATTGATTTCTTTATCATGAATTCTTTTATATAAATCTTTTCTTTCCTTTTCATAGAATTCAATTTTTGCATTTTTATCTAAGCCTTCTTCAATTGGTAATTGATTTTCAAGTATTACTTATTCAATTTTGTTTGCAAATCATCTGATTTCTTGTTTTCCAATTTTTGTTTTTCTTGTAAGTTCTAAAGTCTAACATAAGCTGGTTTAATTTCTGTTCAATATCAAAATTATTCATGTTTACCTTTAGTTCTAATCTTTCGGATGTTGATCTTTCAGAATCTGCATCAGAAAATTTTGCTATAAGACAGAAATTTACTATTTCTTCTTCTTCTTCATTAGAAGAATCATCCGTCAGCCAGGTATCTGTCCCTGCAATCAGACTTACTTGTTATTGCTTTTTAGCTTCCTCTAGCTTCTTCTCATAGTAAGCAACATCTTTCAGTTTTTTGTTTTTGCATTCTAATGCATAGTGACCCTTTTGCTTACATTTGTAACACACAACTTCTACTTTTGCTTTGTCTCTTTACTTTCCTTCCATCCTTCCCTTGTCACTCTTTTGGTATTTATGGCTTCCTCCTCTCATTGCTCAAAAGTTTTAGTGAGCAGTGCAATTGCCTCAACAAATAGAGAAAATCTGATGATGTATCCGAATTTTCTAGATTTTGGCAATAAGAGGCTTGTGGATCGGAATTGGGTATTCTTTGTGAGTTTGAGATGAGAGCAATGGATCCTCCTCTTGGTTTGAGTTTTCATATATTTCTTCTTCTCTAGGAACAAGAATACTGTAGAGGTCATGTAGACTCATGTTTCGTAGCTCTAGAGTGGAGGCTAAAGTTATTGTGAGAAGAGCATCTAGGAATTTTACATTCCTTTCATCGTTTGACTTCTCAATCCCAAACTTCTTTAGATCATTCTGAAGTTTTGCAAATTTGTTATAGGTCTCACAAAGATTTTCATTTGGTAAACTTTTAAATCTCTCATAAGAGGAGATACAATTTGTTCGTTTGTTTCTCTTCATTCTTTGCCCTCCTTCACAAAGATTTTCTAACTGATCCCATATCTCTTCCGCAGAGGCACATGCATCTACTTGAGAAAATATGTCATTTGGAAGTGCCATAATCAAAAGTGATTTGGCCCTTTCCTCAGCTTCCATCTTTTCCTTGTCTTCTTTGCTCCAGAAACATTCAGCTTTTTGAGCCCAGGAGACAGGTATTTCAGGTGTTTGATCAGTTGCTGGAGAACCTAGTATTTCAACCATGGGTATATGTGGGCCACTCACAATGGATTGAAACAGAGCTCGATCATGTCCACTAAGGACATTGATAATCCTGATTTTCCATTGTGGGTACTCCTCTCTGACCAGGGTCGGAGACTTTGACATAGACCCAATGTTGAAAGCATTGTTCCAGGTTTGAAAGTTTGTCATAATTAGATAAAAGGTAGTTTAAAGCAAATGAGCACTTGATCATTTGAAAATATTTTATTCAATCTACTCTGATACCAATTGTTGGTCGCAGATGGACAAAGTTCTTTTAACGTAATATGGCAAGTGATTTCAACAAATATGAAAATAGTGTGTAGAAATAGAAATCGAACTTTCAAGAAACAACTACATAATTTTCAAGTTTATATCACTTTGAAACAAAAATGGTTTACAAGGTGATTGAGAGGTTATTGACTAGTACAAACAAATACTTATGTAATTCTCTGGCGCAAGGGCAACGGAGTTTTTGTAGTATGTATTAAATGCTTGGCTTAACTCATTATCCTTCAATGGTTTAACTCTCTATTTATAGAGAGACTTTAGCATGAATTGTGACAACCTGGAAATTTTCTCATACTTTCGTGTACTATTGTTGACTAAATTCTTGTGCATGGCACTTGGAAATCTTTGTGTATGACACTTGGGAACTTCTTGTAACGTTGCGTACTATCATTAACAAACTAACTCTTTGTGCGTGGCACTCTGAACATGTACGTTACATGCTAAACCGCGTTTACTCAATTTTCGGGACGAAAATTCTTTCAACATGGGGATAATGTGATATCCCGGGTTTTTCAGATAACTTACACGTGACACTTGTCGAATAAGATGTGTGCTAAGTATTAAACGTGCATGGATTAAAGACGTGTTGTGTGTTGTGTGATTGTCTTAGTGATTGAATAATTAGATTTGATATGTGCACAAACTGAACCGAACCGCGACACGTTCCAACCTTGGTTCATGGCGACTCTAGGAGTTCACAAAGTTAAACCTTGAACCTAAGCCTTCGGCTAGAAGGAAAAAACGATTAAACCTAAACTTAAACTCTAACTATTCGGCCAAAACCAAACTACTCTAATCTTTGGCCGCGAGACCACATCCAAACCAAACTAACCCAACCCAAGTCCCTCGGCCACAAACACTAACCAAAACCGAAACTCATAGCATGCAACTTTAGTCCTCGGCCACGTGATCAAGACCCAAACCAAACAACCCAAGATTCTCGGCCATGCTTTCTATCCAAAACCCAAGACCATAACCGCGAGCAACCCAAACATATCTTGGCCGCAAGATCAAGCCCAAACCGCAAACTTATTGCGTTCAAACCCAAACTAAACCAACCCAAACCCTTGGCCGCGAGAACTAGTCCAAATCGGAAACCCATCCCCTATGTCTAATCACCTTGCGCCTATATATACACACACTAATGCATGCTCTTTCACAACTCCAAAACCCTACAAGAAACCTGCCGTCGGCAGCTCCCTTTGCTCCTCCTAACCGATCGAGATCAGCTCTTTTGTTCATCTTTTCAGTCGCAAACAAACTGCCTTACCCTCATCATCATCTCGGTCGCAGCAAGCAACAGTTTTTCTGTTCTTTTCTTCCGGTCGCAGCAGCGATCATCGACATCTTTCCTCTCGGCCGCAAGCAGCTTTGATCACCGGATCCCCTAGCTTAATCACGGTTCGTTTATATTGTTATTAAAAGATTAGAGATTATCTCTGATTACAAGATCATGTTCGGATTATGTATATGTTTGAATGTCTAGTTGTTTCGGATAAATATGCATGTTTGAATGTCTAGTTGTTTCGGGTCTTATGTGTTGGATAAGTAATAGGCTGTTTTGATCATGTGCTTATGAATAATTGTTTGCGGAAACCCTAAGTGCTTGAATGAATTGATTGTATTGTCTTCGGATCATATGTGCTTACAAGTAATCGGCTGAATTGATGGTGTGGGAACACATGACTGTTTTCGGAATCAATAGCTTACAATTATGATTTGTTTATAAAGATTATAGTTATTGAGTAGGGTTTGCATGGATAAGTAGTTAGTAGTAAACTAGGATCAAAAATCAGTCTTTGCCGGATTAGGTCGATCAATAGGAACGATGTAGGTAAGTTGTAATAACAACAATGCTGAAACAGCCTGCTGAATACTAGTTACAGCCGACTTCATCTGGCTGTAACTTGGTCGTTAGTTGTCGAAAAATGGATTTTCTGATGTCTAGAACGTAGAGATTTGAATAAGGAATCTAATGGCACTAGATTCATAATTTTCTGAAATCGTTTGATATTTTTAAAGGGCTAAACAAGTTCAGTAGGTAAAGCTGTTAAAATTCTGGAATTTTGTTGGTTGTTTATCAAGCTAGATTTTAAAATCAGTAGGGAGTTGAGTCATGATTTTTGTACAGTAACTAGGTATAGAAATTTCCGGGCAACTCCAATTGGAATTTCGTTAATCGGACGATCAGTGATTTTTAAATAAATTCTTCCGTGGACTGCAGTCAGAAAGCAGTAAATCTGACTGCAGCTTAGTGAATTAATATCTATGGCTAATTGGTAAAGATTTAGGACTTGGAAAAATTATATAAATTTCTATGGTATAAATGTCACCTACTGTAAAAATATGGGAATTTTTGGAATGTTAGAACTATTTTATAAAAATCCTAGAAAACAGCTGAATAATTGAGTGTTAAGCAGAAAGTTGATAACTTGTGATTGTATGTATAAAGTGTTGTATGGATTTGGAATATGTTTATGATAAGTTGTTTGATTACTATGATCACATGGGAATATGTACATGCATGTTTGAGTGTTAGATATGTTGTTTGTGTGTATCACTTTGTGAGTAAATTGCGTGTGGAATTTGTATTGGTGTGATTACACACTGACGTGGAATTAATTGGTTTGTTAGGACGCAACTAGCGGCCCCATTTCTTATAACATCTTTGCCACACTAACCGAGCAAATAAAGGTGAGTTCACGGCCCCTAACTTTATCCGGTTTTTAAACAACAGGGGGAGAAACATGTATACACTCTCAAACTCAAACTCTTTACGTTATACGAATTTAACGTCACTTAACTATACGGTAACTAAGTTAATGTTAATGTAATGTTATGGTCACTATGCAGCTTTATCACTTAAGTCCTCGACAATCTCCTCGGATCGTTAGTATTTGGGTTAAATAGCGGGGGAATTATAAGTAGTACTACTGGGTCTGACGAGCCCCATCCGAGCTAGTCGCGCTAGCCGACCGGGTATGGTCAACGGATGTATGATTGGCCTAACACCGCCATGGTCATGTGATAGGCCTGGCAAAACGGAGGCACACAGTCAGCTTCGATCGCGAACACTTAGTGACATGACTTTAGGCTAGCTACCTATATACATTAATATTGAACTTAATTACGGAACAACTTAATATTCCGGGTTTGGAATATTGGAACATCAACTTATTATCCCGGGTTGGGGATAATGGAAACAATAACTTAATATTCCGGTTTGGGAATATTGGAAACAACAACTTATTATTCCGGGTTGGAATAATGGAACTGATATGTTATCCCGGGTTGGGGATAACGGAGTAACAAACTAAAACCGAACAACGAATTTATGAAAACCTGTGAACTCACTCATCTTTAATGTTGACACTTGTTTCTTTACATGTTTCTCAGGACGCTAGGAGCTCTAGGTGCACGCACATGCATTGAACAAGACATCTTTATCGCGTCTCATTTATTAATATTGTTTTGGGATTTTTCATTTGTTTTGGCGTTTGTGTTGGCGCCCGCATCATTACTTAATTATGCTTCCGCTCAAATTTAAAACTGATACTCATGCTAAATATTGGTAATCTAAAATTTACAACAAATGATTTTGGAAAACGTATTATCAAATCATATAGAGTCGTTCGACGTACTAATGTCTTAGATTCTGGTTTGTTCACACGTCTCGCGGTAAAACTCCGTAAGTGGAAATTGAGGGTGTGACATGAATAAACATTAGTTTATTCGTGCACTTGCTCTTCATAAAGTAGCTTCTTGGCATATTCATTGAATTCACTATGATCAACTTGCTACCCTTCAATTGTGGCAGAGCCCAAATTTGCAGACAAGTTGGCCCATCAGAAACTTTCAGAGCCATCTTACTAGAAAATCTAATGAACAGATCACCGGAATTTCTGATAACCAGATTCTATGAGATACTAATGATATTCATTAGAATTATCATCAGCTTCATCATAATGGTCTTTTCTGGTTGTCTTTGTTCATTTCTTGATCCTTTTCTGATGAATGTTGAGGATATGTAGTCTTTTTCTTTTCGTCCTACCTTGTTTCTTCTTTCTGTTTGATCTCACTTCATCATCAACAGTTGATCAGATAGACCATATTTTTCTTCAATACTTACATAGAAATTTCCTAATAGAAGAATTGGGAGACTAGGAACCAAATGTTTCGGTTTGGTCTTAGCGCCGGCAACGGGATCATAGGAAGAAGATGATCAGAATGATGAAGAAGATGGAGGATTTTTTTCTCCGAGGAGGGAAATGTAGGGGAAAATCTGCATGGGAAAGATAATCCATCTGTCGTCGAGATAGTTAATGAGGGGAAACCCAAGGAGAACAACATGGATGGTTGTGGGTCCTACTTTTTTGTCTTAAAAAAAAGATAAGAGGATCAAAAAAAGGGCCGCTTTAAAAGCCCATAGAAAAGTCAGAAACCAAGTATGAGACCACAAGGTGATGTGAGGCCCAAGAAAAGAACTAGACAGATTTAGAAGACCCGTTTGAACTTAATAGTCTATTGGGCATGGGTAATAATCGTAAAGAACCAGATTATGGGAAAATGAAGACCATAATTCTAGATTAAATAAGGATTATGTTGACCTAAATAGAAGACTAAACTCTAATCTCTAGGAAGCACCCTTCTATCTCTGATTTTTCCTGCGAGATGGAGGTGGTTGGCACTTGTGTGGCAAAATCTATCTAGGGTTTTGATGCTAACATTGATGAGGAGGTGAATGCTAGAGTGAATATCGGAGTGAAGTTGAGCCAAGTTGGAATACCAAGAAGCGCTGGTTAAAGAAGATATCATGAGTGAAGGTAATATTGGGGTTAAGCCATGAATTTTCTTTCTCTAAATGTTAGAGGCCTTGGGGGATGATAAACCCCCTAAGGTTAGGGAGATTAAAGAGAGTTAGGGGATTAATTCATCTTATTGTAAGAAATAAACGTTTAAAATTTCACAAGTAATGTTCTATGTATGTTGGGGAAATAGAGATTTCTATATCGATTATGCTGGTGTTGTGGGGTAGTCTAGGGGTTTGGTATGTCTGTGGGACACAAGGTTTTATAGCTACAACAGTGTGGTTAAAAATTGAATTTTTTAATCTAAAAAGGGAAAATTAAAGGCAGTAATGAAGAATCAGCGGTGGTTAATGTGTATGCACCTCAAGGCTTAGAGGCTAAGAAGCATGTATGGGATAGCATACAAGATGAAATTTGGGATTTGGATGGACTTTGGTTAATTGCTAGTGACTTTAACGTGAAGAAATGAAAAATGATGTGTTTAAATAGTCTTGTGTGAGAAATTTCAATGCTTCCATTCATGGGGCGGGCCTTTAGGAGTACAACATGAAAGGGAGGCAATTCAGATGTGTTCAGGATAATGGTAGGAAGCATAGTAAATTGACAGATTCTTAGTGACTGTTTCTATCAGTAAACTCCCTGGGCATGTCTCCGCCTCTCCCAAGTTTTCTTTCAGATCATTGCCCGCTTGTCCTTTCTTTGTCTCAATATAATTTCGGCCCAAAACCATTCAGAGTTTTTAACTCATGGATCGATAAACCAGGATGTAGTGATATGGTTATGGCTTTTTTGGACAAGTTTCTAGGGATAGTCCCCTGGATATGAGGTTAACTAAGAAGTTCGCCCGTATTGGAAACCGCTTGAAAAGTTGGAGACTTGAGAAAAAAAATATTTTGAAGAGGACACTTTAGCGAGAGAGGAGATTGAAAAGCCGGAGGAACTAATGGAAGAAAGAAATTTGACCGAAGAGGGGGGAGTGGATGTACTTGGAAAACAAGGAAGTGCTGAAAGATTTGGTGGTTAAAAAGAGGTTTGATCTAAAGCAAAAATCATGCATTAGATAGGCTTTGGATGGGGATGAAACTCTAAGTTCTTCCATGGAGTTATTAATAAGAGACGGGGGAAAATTCTATTCCGAGGCTTTTGATTCAGGGGGTGGGTATCTAAAATCAAGAAGAAGATTTTCCAGTTTTTTAGAAGAAAGTTTTCGTAAGTAGTGTCCAGCCTTTGTTTGGGAAAATATTAATTGGCTATCAGAAGAGTCAAAGAGTAGTTTGATAGAGCCATTTTCTCCTAGGGAAATAAAGGAGGCCATTATAGAGTGTGGGGATGATCAGGCACCCGGGCCCGGCCCGATGGTTTCAATATGCGGTTCATAAAGCTTTTCTGGGAGGAGTTTGAAGGAGACTTTGGTGATATTATGCTTATTTCTTTCATGGACATAACATTAGTGTAGGGAGTGGATCCTCGTTTATCATGCTTATTTCTAAAGCTGTAGATCCGGTGGACCTACATGGTTTCATTCTATTAACCATGTTTGGATAACTAGTGAGTCTATTTCCAAAATTTCTAATCGTCTCAAGAAGGTTATTGGGGAAGTCATCTTGAAATTTCAATTGACGTCTAACAAGGGTGAGTATATATTGGATGGCCATTGGTGGTTAACAAAGTGAGTTATTGGAATAAAAAGTAAAAAAGTATTTTATTTGAAGATTCATTTCAGCAGGCCTATGATAACGTTATTGCAAGTTTTTTGATAAAAATTATGTCTTAAATGGGGTTCCTGTCGGTTTGGGGTTCTTGGATAATAGGGATTTTGAGGTCCTCTAGATCGTCTATTTCGGTTTATGGGGTGCCTACTTTTGAGTTTCAATGTGGTAAAGGTTTAAGACAAGGTGACCCTATCTCTCCTTTTCTTTTCCTTATTGTGATGGAAGGTCGTTCTTGTATGCTTGAAGAAGTGAGAAATGTTGGAATGATCAAAGGAGTTAATACTCCTAATGACGGCCTTAGCATTTCTCATCTTCTTTATGCGGATGATGCAATTGTGATAAGGAAATGATCTAGTGAGAATGTGTGAAATTTGTTAGAATTCTTCGGGAGTTTTTCATTTGTTCCAGGTTGAAGATATAGACATATTCAGGTCTAATCTTTATGGGATTGGAGTGGGGTGGGAGGAGGTTGAGGAGACAACAGCTATGGTGGGATGCAAAGTGGGAGCTACTCCTTTTAAATACTAGGTTTTGATGGTGGGCGCAAATATGAATCATATTAATAATTGGAAGCCGGTGTATGATGTATCCGAAGCGTGCCTAACATTTTGGAAGGCGACTACTCTTTCTATTGAAGGAAGGGTAACTCTTATAAAGTTCGTTCTTGAGAGTTTACCCACTTATTACTTTTCAAAGGCCAGGTTATAAACAATCTAGAAGGCCTGATTAAGATATTTCTTTGGGGTGGGTCAACTTTAAATAAAAAATTTCATTAGGTTGCTTGGGATCAGGTTTCGATTCCGAAAAAGGATGGTGTTGCTCTCATCACGAAATGGGGGCGGGCTAGAGGTTCAGGTGGGAGAGAAGTAATTTGTGGAATAGAGTTGTGGAAGCGTTCCACACGTGTAGAAATAATTGGGACTTCTTATCAGAACGAAAAAAATTAAGTAGTACGTGTTGTAACATTGTTAAGGTTATCTCAAGAACTTTAATCGAAGACACCCCTTTAAGAAGCTTCTTTAAAGGAAAAGTGGGGAGGGTCAACAATATATCATTCTGGTTGGATCCCCGGGCTACAATTGAGCCATTTAAATACATTTTTTCCCTTTTTTCAGCTAGAAGTGCGAAGAGATGTAGGGTTAGCGACAAGGTTATGAGTGAAACTAATCAAGGGGTGGTGTTGGAAAAACGTCCTGAATTTGTCTTTGAAGTGGATCAACTGAATCAACTTAATGACATGATGTTGCAAATTGTTTTATCAGATAGAAGGCACAAATGGACATGGATTGGGGATTCTGGTGGAGAGTTTTTGGTGGGCGCGGTTAAAAGTTTGTTGGCCAAGGGTGTGGATTATAGTAATAACTATGTTATGGAGTGGTGCATGTGGATCCTAATCAAGTGTAATGTGCTCGTATGGAGGGTGGAATTAGGTAGAATTCCCACAAGGGTTGCTCTTATAAATAGAAATATAAATGTGGGGGAACGATGTGTCGCCTTTGTAGGTGCAACAAAGAAACACTTGAGCATTTGTTCTCTAATTGTGGGGTGATGTCAGTCCTATGGCAACATGTTTGTGTGTGATCTAAGGTGCCTAGTATGTTCTTATTTTCATTCAGAGATTTGTTGGAAATACATAACCCTATTGGGACCGAAAGAGTCAGAGAAAGAAGTATTCCACGGGATTGTCATGATAAGAAGTTTGAGCTTATGAAGAGCTAGGAATGAGCTAATCTTTTTAACAAATAAGTGTGTGTTGAAGAATTAATTAGCGAAGTCAAGATGGTGGGGTTCCTTTGGTACAAAAGTAGATTAAAATTAAAGAAATCTCATGGAAAAATTGTTATAAGTTTGTAATTATGTAATTGCTTGTTTGTAGTGATCGCCCGATTTTCGGGTTTTGGCACGTATCTAATGAAGTTTACTCTCGTATAACTTATCGATTTCGAAACCCAAATTCTCATATTGATTTACAGACAAAAAATAAATGCACAAATCTTGTTATTTAGTAAAGTATCATCAATCTAATAACCAATTATTAGTCAAATCGCTCGCATCTTCTTGTTACCTGGATTGTGATGAACATTCCAGCATGTTCTCCGGATTCTCCCGTGAGGTCCTTTTCTCTTCTAGGGAGTTTTTCGAAATTGAGTGTTGACTTTCAAATGTTTTTTTTCTTTTTCTTCACTTGTCATCCACTAATTAGATTCAAATTGTTTTTTTTCTTGTTTTTATATCCTTTTTTACCTTGATTCGTTCTTTCAAACTACCTTTTACAGTGTTTTCAGACTTGTACCAGACCGACTAGTCGGACCGGGAACTAGAGGTTGAGCCGGTCTGGGTCATGGTATCGAACCGAAAATACATTGAACCGGAGGTTGAACTTGCGACCTGATGGTTGGACCGGGAAACCGGCCGGTAGAACCGGTTTCTAGAAGGGCTAGACTGGTTTTTTATGTATATTTCAGATTTAACCCTATTAAATTTTTATAATATTTAAATTATATAATACTTATGACACCTTCCGGTTCTTGATCGAACCATTGAACCGGTAAGGAGACCGGTTTGATGTCTGGTCCGGTTCTGAAAACATTTCTTTTTCTGTTATGTATCTATTTCTTGATTCTTGATTTATGTTTTGTTAGATATTTTCAATACATATTTTTGCACATTAATTTTATCATATATCTAACTTTTATATTTGTTATGGTTTTCATTTTTGGTTATTTTATAATTTTATTTGAAATACTTATTTGTTTTATAGCGTTTAAATGGTGATGTGTATATATACAGACATATCGCTTTATAGCTATAAGATACGCCAACTCATATTTTTGTTAGTGTTTAAACAAAATTAACTTTATTTTTGTGTATCTTCGACACACGTGTCTTCGAAAAAGGTAATTAGACTCATATTCAACTTAATTAGACTCATATTCAACTTATTCACGGAATTATGTTGTGTGCCCTAGATATTTGAAGTATTAGACCTATTTAAGGACAATTTCAAGAAATGCTCAAACTTATTTTGCCTATAAACCTTTTCTTCACTCTATTAAACATTCCTTTTTTTAAGGCACGGATTGCATTCAATAAGTATTAGCAAATAAAGTAATTTAAACTTAAATGGTGGTAAACGAGTGAGAAAGTAATTTAAACTTAAATGGTAAACGAGTCAGAAATAATGGATGGGAGGTTGGAAAATGGGGTGGTGATCTTGACATAGAAGTTAATGTCTCAATATCGGATATATATATTTCGAGTGCAAAGCTCATTCAAAAATTTTAGAATTTAAATAGATGTTATGGTCCACCGGAAACATGGAAGTCCAGCATGATCGTGGCTAGGGCTAACCTTCTAGAGTACGATATCTAGATTTGGAACTAGCTTCTGGGAAGCATAACACGAATTTGAGGAAGCTGCTCATCGAGACATCAAGTAAGTCTATGATTATGATTGAGGATATCGATTGTTCCCCTGATCTGACCACATCCGAGAAAGGAGAAATTGTTCGCCTGATCTGACACGTCAAAGAAAGGAGAAATTTAAGAAGATAAAGATGAGGATAAGGATAAGGATCCGATACAGCAATCAAAGAAGACGGAGAAAAAGAAGAAGGAGAGTGATGTGTGTTTGTCTAGGCTGCTAGACTTCATTGATGAGCTATGGTTGACTTGTGGTAGTGAGAGATTGGTCGTGTTCACGACGAACAATATTGAAAAGCTTGATCATGCTCTTTTCAGGAGAGGGAGGATGGATAATCGAATTGAGATGTCTTGTTGTTTTACTGAGACATTTAAGGTTCTTGCAAAGAATTAATTATTTAGATGTTGAATTGCATGAGTTGTTTGAAATGGTCATTTTTTAGGGGAGACACAAATGACTCCGGCGGATGTTGCAGAGAGTTTGATGCTGAAATGAGATGAATAGGATGTTGAGATTTGTTTAAAGAAGTTGATAAGTCTTTCATGGATGTAAAAGATGGAGGAGGTAACAAGTAAAAAAGAAAAAAACCATATATGATTCAAACTCATGAAAATTAGCCATCTTAGATAAGTTATATGTTTGTGAATTTTGTTCATGCATCATGTTAATTGGTGTCATATTCTAAATATAACAAGATGATTGGCGGATCCTAAGATTATTTTGTTCTGGGGGCATTTAGAGGAATAACCAAACTATTAAGGAAAGTGGTACCCCTCTGAACAAGATACGTTATGTTATTTAACGAAACAATTAATAATATATTTCACATTAAAGTTATATTTGATATTGAGATTGACACACATCTCGTCTCTCTCTTCCATCTAAGCATCCTTGGGCTTAGAGGGTTCTCTTACATATATTGTAACTTAGTAATTGCTATTATTGATGTTACACTAATGTCAAATTTTTGTTTAAAATAGTATGGTATTTTGGAAATTAAAATATGTTTTGTCTTTTTAAAGTTAAGATAACAAAACGTATTCTTATAAAATCATCAACGCATTAATATAACAAAACGTATAGCTAAACGTGTTTCATGTGAGATCGTGTTATGTTAGAAACTATACTCTATTCATGAGTTTTTTTTTTTTCAAATTAGTGTTGGTGAAGAAAATATTTATCAAATTCAATAGAACCTATAATTTAATACTCGATAAATTAATAACCTAATAAAATTAATAATTTGTCAAGTCCTAAGTTGGGACCAGTTAAAAATTGGACCCCAATCGATAAAATAATAAGATAATAATTTTTTTTGAAATCCCAATATAAATATATTGGTCCCAGCGAAAGTATAAATTAATAATTACTAAAATATTCCAAAATTATGGTATTGTCTAGTAAAAAATAATCTATAGTCACTTGTTTTTTTTAACTTTAAATTTATATTGAGTTCATCTTTAAATCTCCCTATTGCACTTAAGAGTTGAGGCACTGTATTCTCGTATTGCAACAAAAAGTTGTGAAGAGTTATTGCCGCTTGCAATGCTTCTTTCCGAGTGACCGGTTCCAAATGTAGTGAATGATCATCAACTGCACCAAATCTTGTTGAGTGCATCCTTGGTGATCTCTCTTATACTAGCATAACAATTATCGCTGTTGATTGGTCATTGTTGATTTTTTTTTAACATCTTTTAGTTTAGAAGTCATAGTTGATGTGATTTTAAAATTTATCATCGAAATTTTATGGTGATCAATCTAGATCTATGTACATTGAACTTGACAAGTTCATTAATGTGTGAATGTACACGGGAATTTTGAAGGTCATTGTTTCTATTTTATTCAAATAGATAAAGCGAACGGACATGGAAATTTTGAAGGTCGATGCATTAATTTGAGAGTTGGTTACGAATATAAGCCAACTCTATAAATTAATAATTTATTAATTTAGCGATACAATAATATCTCGCAAAATTAATGAAATATCTCGGTTCCAACATTATTAATTTATAGATATTTTACCGTAGTGTTTATTGAAACTATTTACAAAAATAGTATTTTCCATTTAATTTTGTATTTTCATTTTGTTTTTTAGCATACATATCAAACTTCTTTTTATATATTTCTAGTCAAATAAATTTTCATTTTTATAATCTTTAATTTTATATCTTTTCAATCAATCCATTTTTTTCTTTGATTCCTCCAGTCGACCCATTATAGTTTTTTTACCTATAATTCTTTTCTTTTTGTTATTTTTCGATCACCACTAGCTATGTACGCGAACCAAATGTTAACTAACCGTTTGTGAATCATTTGGCTAAAATTTCTTTACGTTTCATTCATTTAATTAAATGAACGAACATAAACACATTTTATTTGTTTGATTAAACGAACAAACATGAACACGTATCTTGTTCCTTAAATTATGTTCGTAATTTTCGTTCCCATTCCATTGAATGAAGCAACATGAAACGAATGATTAGTTACAAATTTCCATTTAGTCATGTCATGAGACATTTTATTTCATCTATTCTAATTTATTTCTCTCATTTCAATTTCATTCAATTCAATTTTGGGCATGTAAATTTAATTATTAAAATATATTCATATTTTTTACAGATCGTGAACAGGAAAATTAAATATGTATGTTGATGCTATTTATTACAAAATTTTCATAGTGTCAAGTAAAACAATCGAACCCGATCAGATTTTCAAAAAGAAAAAAAAAGAAAGAAACATGTCTAAACAAATATCCAGAGCAAATACATATAATATTGTTTGTTTTGTTACTTTTAAAAACCCCAACTCTTTGTTGACTAAACATCATTGTATGATTACATATTAGCAAGCATTTGGATTAGTTTGATCTGAAGTATTATTAAAGGTGAAGAAAAACAGGAAATCTTATTTTGTCAAAAAAAAAAACTTTAGTCGATTGATTAAAAACATTAGAAAGTTGATTGAACAGGATAATACGAAAGAAGGCTAATATGCGATTTTAGAAGAGAATGCAAATACAAAATTGAAAGGAAAACACTATTTGGTAAATATTCTTTTAGGAATACCATTTTAATAAATATTTTCTCAACCAACACTAGTTTTGGAAAAAAAAAACTTCCCAATGTATGTGTGACAAATATATATATATATATATATAGATATATATATATATGGGAGGGTTTAAATGAGAACGCTAAATATCGCAAGAACTGTGAGAATGAATGAAACTAGAACTTGATCAAAAACAAGTGAAATTCAAAATTTCTTTTTTACACTTTCATTATTATTCGAATATAATTCTAGAAATTTAATTCACATTTAAATTTACATGAATTCGGAAATGAAGACATGTGTAAATTTGCCATTTACACGTGTGTAAAAAAATCTAATAAGAGTGATTTTGTGAGAAGAAATGAATTATTTGATGTTGTAATTTCTTTTTTTAATGTTCTATTTTAATTAAGATGATGATTGTATTAAAAAAATAATGATTTTGATTGGTTTTCTCATTCTTTCTCACGGTTCTCGCGATATTTAGCGTTCTCATTTGAACCATCTCATATATATATATTTGAACAGCAATGTGAAGACATACTTTAGACCTGCAATCTTAGTTGGACCACTTTGTAGTTTATGAGTAATGTATGTATTTAGGTCATACCTATCATCTTGTTCTTTAGTAAACTATCATCAATCTAATAACAAGTTATCAGTCAAAACGTATGTTCTTGCTACTGGTTGTTGTTGTCAATGAAGGATTTTCAGGTGAGGTCCTTTTCTATTTTATGTATAGAGGTTTTTTTGGAATTAAATGATGACTTTCAAGCTTTTTTATCTTTTTCACTTGCAATTCACCAATTAGCTTCAAAATTTCTGTAGGTACAGAGTTTTTTTTTGGAATTAAATGTTGACTTTCAAGCTTTTTTTTTTAAATTTTTCTTCACTTGTGATCCACCAATTAGCTTCAAATTGCTTTTTAATTTTCTATTTGTTTTTATCTGGCTTTCTTTTTCTTTTCTTTTTTTGTTCATTCTCTCAAAACTCTTTTCTTTTTAATTATATATCTTTCATGATTTACATTTCGTTTTATATTATTATATATATTTTTCTCTAACTTTTTATAATTTTATGTAATGCACATCTATATTATTATTTATCTAACTTTTATTACTATTAATATTATTATTTTCGATTATTTAACATTTTTATTTGAGATACTTATTTGTTTTATAACCTTTAAATGTTTAATATGTATCGATTATTTCTGTTATTTAATATGTTTATAAAACCTTAAAACGTTTGATATGTTTAGCATTTTTATTTGAGGTACTTGTTTGTTTTCTTTTTTTTGGTTATTTATTATTCGAGGTACTTGTTTGTTTGTTTTCGGTTATTTATTATTTAAAGGTACTTGTTTGTTTTTGTTTTTCATTATTTAAAATGTTTATTTATTTAGAAATAGTTTCATCATTTTATGGCTATAAGATACGTCAACTCATATCTTCACTTTATTATCGTTTGAACAAGACTAGCTTCCAATAATAATGACTAAACATTTGGTTTGCAACCTTATTTCGTACGTCGATTTTATTTTTGCGTATCTTCTACATACGTGTCTTTGGAAAACGTAATTAGACTCAAATTCAAGTTATTCAAAGAATTATGTTGCATGGATGTTTTAGAATGATTGGACCTATTTAAGGACAATTTCAAGAAATGCTCAAACTTATTTTTGGGTATAAACCTTTTCTTCACTCTATTACACATTTCCTATTTAAAGCATGGATTGTATTCAATAAGTATTAGCAAAGAAAGTAATTTAAACTTAACTGGTTAAAGAGTGAGATAGTGGATGAGAGGTTGGATAGTGAGGTGGTGATCTTGACATAGAAGTTAGCGGGTCAATATCGAATATCTAATTCGAGTGCAAAGCTCATTAAATAACCTTAAAATTTAGATAGATTTCTATTCGGGTTATTGGATTTTAATAATTCTAAGTTTCACCTGTTGACCGATAATAATCACAACTTGTAAATGTTTGGCCCCCATTGATCCTTTTCAAACATATTAGAATTTGGTCTCCATAATAGATTCAAGTGCACCAGCAGACTCCTTAATTGACTTGAGTGCACCTATGTTAGAAAAGGATCAATGGAGGCCAAATTTTACAAATTAGGATCGTTTGAGGGAATTACGATTATTATCAGCCAATCAGTGAATTTGGGATTATTAAAATCTAATATCTCTTCTATTTAAAATACTTATCTGTTTTCTAACCTATTGCTATAAATAAAAAGATTTTGTACTTCGTTACTTTATGTAATACGTTTATAGAACAAATTTCATCTCTTTATAGCTATAAGACATATGTAATAAGATTAACTTCCTGTAATAATGACTAAATGACATGTGCTTTGAAACCTTAATTATTTCGTGTATCAACTTACAATCGCGTATATGTTCATCATACATACGATAGGTAATCATACTCAAATTCAAATTGTGCGCGAAAATATGTTGTGTGCCTTCAATGTTTTTGTGTATAGGACCTATTAAAAAACAATTTCAGAAAGTACTACTTATTCCGGTATCGACCTTTTCTTCACTCTACCACACGATCACTATTTAAGGGCATAGGTTTCGTTATATGGTATTAGCAAAACAAATTAGTTTAAACTCAATACATATAAAGTGCATATACCGGTTTGTAATGTATGAATCAACATTGTGAGTTGAGGCAACATACACATGGCTTACATTAAATTAAATGATGTTTGAAGATAAGAAACCTAAATAAAGTCGATAAGTAGTTAAATTAAGGTTACTTATCACATTACTTTAACTCACACGAGTAAAGTCGCTTATTACATATTTGTTTTTATAATATCGTTGATTTATAAACCCTATTAGAGCATTTCTGTAGGTGAATTGGCACCCGACTCCATTTTTTCCTATTGAAGCGTTTTCGAGGCTGACCGTTTTTGATCATTCATTTTTGTACGAGGAGGCGATTGAACGATCATGTGCTTACGTGACGACACTTTTTAACACCCACTATTATTGGTGCTTTAATTTTTTTTTAATATAATTATGAAAATATCACACCATATCTAGGCTATTGGCTATATATAGCAGTAATGATATCACAACTCATTCGTTTCTTGTTGGACTCTTTATTAACTTTCCATGCTACCTAGAAGAATCTTCTTCATGATTTCTTCTATGTCACATGAGACACACTGAAGAAACTTAAACCTTGAATATTTTTAGTTATATATAATAACACTTGCTTGTATAGCTAAGATTCACCAAAAAGCTTGTAACCTCCATAGAGCAATCAAGATGATTGGGGATATGAGTCACTTGGGGCCAATTTTTGCTGTCTGCATGTTCATTTATGCTATGTTCCGTCAATGGTTTCATGATCAGTTTCATGGGCATGTTGAAATGTATGGTCACAAACTCTTTGGATATGTATGCCCTTATGTCCAGATCACTTTTCATGAATACCAATCGGAATTCTTCGAGCGAAGCAAAGCATATGTGGCCATCGAACGCTACCTCAGCGCCAACTCAGGGAACCGAGCCAAACGGCTCAAAGCGAATGTGGTCAAAGACTGTGAGTCTGTTGTCCTAAGTATGGATGATTATGAAGAAGTCACTGATGACTTTAATGGTGTCAAGATCTGGTGGAGTGCAAGCAAAACTATTCCTGAACAGCGGAGTCTCTTTTCAGCTCGTGATGATGAGGAGAGGCGGTTTTATCGACTCACTTGCCATCGGAGACACCGAGATTTTGTCACGAATGTTTACCTGAAACATGTGCTCGATGAAGGGAAGGCGATTGCGGTAAAGACCCGACAACGAAAGCTTTATACCAACAACAAGAGTGAGAATTGGTATGGTTACAAGAATACGATTTGGAGCCATATTGTATTCGAGCATCCGTCTACGTTTGATACACTTGCAATGAATCCGAAGAAGAAGAAGAAGGATATTTTGGACGATGTGATGACGTTCACCAAGTCTAAAGACTACTATAAAAAGGTATATTAGTCGAGTTTATTATCTATTATGGTTTTATTAAGTATTTACCTTTTACTACTTCATTTTTCTTTTAGTTTTCATTTCATATTTAATTTTAATATGTAATATTTTGAAAATTGAAGTACTTACTTTTCGATATAAATAAGATTGAAAACCATTTTGTATTTACAATAACTTTTTTTTTTCAAATTGTGAGACAAAAAATACGTTACATGCTGAATAAAAAACAAAAGAGGAAGAAGCATAGATTAAGATATTATATACACATTTTCAAAATATTTCATGTTATCAATTACTTGTGAAGAAAATGAAAAAAAAAAAAAGGAGGAATGCCTCATCCATGCCAACTAGTACAAGTGTACAACCTATTGTGAAAAAAACAAGTTTGGACATTAAAATAGTTATTAACGTTTCATTATTACTCTTTATTATTACATTTTTATAGTATCTAAATCTAGTTTTTAATAAAATATTATTCACCAATATCGTTCTTACGTCCTTTCAAGGTGGGCAAGTCGTGGAAACGAGGATATCTTCTTTACGGCCCACCAGGAACCGGGAAGTCTAGCATGATTGCGGCCATGGCTAACTTTCTAGAGTACGATATCTATGATCTTGAACTAGCTTCCGTGCGGATTTAAGGAAGCTGCTCATCGAGACATCAAGCAAGTCCATAATTGTGATCGAGGACATCGATTGTTCACTTGATCTCACTGGCCAGAGAAAGGAGAAACAAGAAGATGATAAAGACAATAAGAAGGATCCGATTAAGGAAATGGAGAAAATGACGAAGAAGAAAGGAAGCGAGGTGACTTTGTCTGGGCTGCTCAACTTCATTGATGGGCTATGGTCGGCTTGTGGCAGTGAGAGATTGGTCGTGTTTACCACGAACCATATAGAAAAGCTTGATCCTGCTCTCATTAGGAGAGGGAGAATGGATAAACATATTGAGATGTCGTACTGTTGTTTTGAAACGTTTAAGGTTCTTGCAAAGAACTATTTGGATGTTGAATTGCATGAGTTGTTCCCAACCATCGGTGGACTTTTGGGGGAGACTGAGATGACTCCAGCTGATGTGGCCGAGTGTTTGACGCCGAAGTCAGATGAAGAGGATGTTGAGGTTTGCTTGAAGAAGTTGATCAAGTCTTTGGAGGATTAGCAAGAGTCAAAGCTCAGGAAGATGCAAGGGTCAAAGTTGAGGAAGGAAATAAGGTTGGTAAAGATGGGGAGAAGGAACAAGCTAGTGATGCATAAGAAAATGGTGTCATTTAATAAGTGCGACTAGAAAATGTTTGATTTCAACTTATGGCAGTTTGTTTTGTTAGGTATGTATGTTGAAATATTATTAAACTGCTATAATAATCTATTTCATGAATTTGCGTATTTAGTAATAGGGCCATAATAATCCTACGCCAGCTTGCCTCCAAACTGCAACTGCTGTTCGACAAAAAAACTCAAACGCCCATATAAAGATATGGGACTATGACGTTATCCTTAACATTCAAACGGTCGTTCGACAAATTCTCATACAACCATAAGAAGTAGGGAGTTATGACGTAAGCCTTAACTTAAACAGTCTTTTAGTGCATTGCAACCTCAAATAACCTTAACTTATCGGATATTTATAGAATTACAAAATTAATCACGGCCCAGTCGTTCCTTGAGTTGAGGCAACGTATTACATGTCCATTCGCCATTGGCTACGAGTGCTTAGAATTTTTTAAACCAGATTATAATATATATATGTAAATTATATAATGATGTCACCACTCATGCGTTTCTTGTCGTTGGACTTTTTACGTTACTTAATAGACGCCCCTTGGTGATTTATTCTATGTTAAGGTGTTTATCATGACAATATATTTTTTTATTAACCAAATTATTAATTAAACCCACCAATTCATTAATATCTTTTCCCTTACGGAAGAAAAATAACCATTTATATACCATAACCCTTGATCACTTGCTGTAGAGATCAATCAAGAAGAAGACATGATGGGGGATATGAGTCAGTTAGGGCCGATTTTCGCGATCGGTATGTTCATATACGCAATGTTCCGGCAATGGTTTCATGATCAATTTCATGGGCATGTTGAAATGTATGTTAACAAAATCATTGGATATGTATACCCTTATGTCCAGATCACTTTTCACGAATACCACTCGGAATACTTTGAGCGGAGCAAAGCGTACGCCGCCATCGAACGCTACCTAAGCGCCAACTCATCTAACCGAGCCAAACGGCTCAAGGCAAATGTGGTCAAAGACTGTGAGTCTGTTGTCCTTAGTATGGATGATTATGAAGAAGTCACTGATGAGTTCAATGGGGTCAAGATCTGGTGGAGTTCAAGCAAAACCATCCCGGATCAGCGGACTTTGTTTTCGTACCGTGATGATGACGAAAGGCGGTTTTATAGACTCACTTGTCACCGGAAACACCGAGATTTTGTCACTAGTGTTTACCTGAAACATGTACTTGATGAAGGGAAGGCGATTGCGGTAAAGACCCGACAACGAAAGCTTTATACCAACAACAAGAGTGAGAATTGGCATGGTTACAAAAAGACGATTTGGAGCCATATCGTATTCGAGCACCCGTCTACGTTTGATACGCTTGCAATGGATCCAAAGAAGAAGAAGGATATTTTGGACGATCTGATCACGTTCAGCAAGTCTAAGGACTACTATAAGAAGGTATGTATTGTTAGTTGATTTTATTATTGTTATAATTTTTATAAATGTTTAAAATATAAGTTTGTTTGTTAGCGGCATCCGGATTTGGATTCGGACACCGCCACCTCAGCGTCACGGCCATTTTCGGTCTGCTCTCCTAAGGGTTGAAAACGCGTCTAAAGGAACAAAGCCGTGCTGCGCCACGTTGGGTTCGGACTCCGCTCGTTTTTTTCAACGAGAAGAATGTTTAGCTCAAGTCTCGAGCTTGGCTTGTAAAAACTTGAGCCGTCTCACTTATTGAAAAAACTAATTCTATTATTTTACATATATTGATATTTAAAAATAACAAAAAATATTTTTTTTAACATACATAAAATGCTGATATTATTAACAAAAGAATTTATATTTTTTACATCTTCTAACATGTATTATACTTTTGAGTTATAAGTTCAATATGTGAAAATTTTAGTTTCAATTTTAAACGAGGCTAACAAGCGAGCCAACAAAACAAACTTACCTTGACTCGAGTTCAATTAGCTAACCGACCTTGAACTAGCGTCCGTGAACGATAACACGGATTTGAGGAAGCTACTGATAGAAACATCAAGCAAGTCCATAATTGTGATCGAGGACATCGATTGTTCACTTGATCTCACGGGTTAAAGAAAGGAGAAAAAAGAAGACGATAAAGAGGATGAGAAGGATCCAATTAAACAAATGGAGAAGATGAAGAAAAAGAAGAAGGGGAGTGAGGTGACATTGTCTAGGCTGTTGAACTTCATTGATGGGGTATGGTCGGCTTGTGGCAGCGAGAGATTGATCGTGTTCACGACGAACCATATAGAAAAGCTTGATCCTGCTCTCATTAGGAGAGGGAGGATGGATAAACACATTGAGATGTCGTATTGTTTGTTTCGAGACGTTTAAGGTTCTTGCGAAGAACTATTTGGATGTAGAAACGCATGAGTTGTTTGAAACGATTGGTCGGATGTTGGGTGAGACGGATATGACTCCAGCCGATGTGGCCGAGAGTTTGATGCCGAAGTCGGATGAAGAGGATGTTGAGATTTGCTTGAACAAGTTGATCAAGTCTTTGGAGGATGCCAAAGAAGCTGCAAGAGTCAAAGCAGAAGAAGATGCCAAGATCAAAGCTGAGGGGGAAGCTGGTAAAAAGAAAGAAGACAATGAAGCAAAGTTATGTGCTGATGATAAGGTACAAGCTAATGCTGCAGAAGGAAATGGTGTAATCATTTAATATATATTTATTTGATTTCAACTGATGGCAGTTTGTTTTCTTAGGTATCTATTTTTTTATAAATTTAATAGACTGTTATAATCATGTGCTTATGTTCATGCAAAGTATATTTAACATTTTATAAATTTAATATCACCTGCTGAGGTACAATAACTTTGCATATCATAATTTTTATTATGACAAATCAAAACATGCATTATTTGCAGAGAATCATTTCACCTAGCCATTTGGTCAAAGCAAAAGTGAAATTATATATTATTATTATTATTATTATTATTATTATATGCCGTTATAGTTTTCAACATTTCTAAGCATTGGTGTTGGTACTTTGTGTAATGTTAGGTTGTATGATAGTTTTAATAGAACAATTTGCTAGATTTCTAGGTTGTGGTTGGGTATAAAAGAAAAACACTTTTCACCTCTCTCTTGTAAAGTCTCAGACCCCTCTCTCTCTCTAAAGTCTTAGATTTTTTTTCCAGATTCATAAAGTTTGGTACATCAACAGTTTGTAAAGTGGCTTATCACAAACCCGTCGTTTTTTTGTGGTTGTTGTTTGGTGATGATTAAGCCGGTCGGTTATGCATCGGCCGGTGGTTTATGTTTTGAGAGTTTGAGGCTTTTGCTTTTTGTCACTTGGTGACGATGAGACACATCTCATCCGAATATTTGGAACTTCGATTTTGGTGCACGTAGATATGTTTGTTGATGACGGCCACGAGGAAGCTAATTTGCATCTGAGCCTTTTTCTTTTACAACGAGTTGATTGTTTCTATTGTTTTCGTTTTGTTCGAAGAGTTTAATGGAACGGTTGTGTTGGTGGTGGTGGCTGTGGTCGTGACGGTGGAGGTTATCGTGATGACAGTGGTGTTATGTGCTAAAAGAACGTAGACAGGTTGAGTTTTTTTTTTTTTTTTTTGGGTTAATTGATTTAAGTGGTATTACCTAATGAAATTGTTAACGTGTTAACAAGGCACTGCAAGAGAGTTTATAGAAATATAATATTCCAATTGAGCAACAGAGAACTTGGTAAAATATTTTTTAAGCGCTAACAAAATAATGAGTTGCTCTATAGTAAACTCAACATGGTACAATGTAATCTTGATTGACGACAATGCGATTGAATAATAAAACAGTATACATAAATTTATGCTTTTGTGATGTCACTTATTCTTTATTAATTAATTTTGTATTCGGTTGATCAGCTTATCAAACTAACAACTCAGTTTTAATACCTATTAAGTGCTTTAAATATGCATAATATAAACGAATGTTCTCTATTTGGAAAGGTAATAAACAAACAAAATAAATCTTATTAAGGTTGTCACAATGAGTTATTAAAAAGAGTGGGACTAACATGATATTCTACTGAATTATGAATGTACAATATGAGATTATGAATGTTTAATACCTTATGAAATGTTGATATGACATTAAACCTTACAAACGTGGATACATTAAACCTATAATGCACAATAAACATAGCGTAAATAAGTAGCTTAGGATTTATAATTTTGTGTACTTTATTATTTAATTACACTTTTACATGGATATTTCTTGTTTTCCAAATAGTAAAATGGATGGAGGCTGTCATAAATCAATCAATGTAAATGACATATTCCAGGTTATTTTGACAGGAGCAGGTGAAACACGGGTCTGTTGGTTCATACGCCATTAATGGCATAAATAAATATGCTAAACGGAATTGTTATTTTGTTTAAGACTGCTTTGGCCAAAAACAGAAATCCTTTTACCCGCAACGTACCGCTATAAGACACTGTTGTGTTCATGTTCGCCAAGAAAAATGTTCTTTCACAGCGTGCATCCTACTTTGCACTTTTTTATTGCTGTGTTAATGAAAATAAATGAACTTGAATATTCATTTTGTCAATACTTTGCTTTTCTATTTCACTTGGATTCCAGTATTTGATGGAATCAATCGTATAAATCAAACAACACACACGAATTGGAGCTGAAAGCTGCCGGTTTTTTTAAGCAAATAAAGAACGATTACAAAGGGAAAAACTAAAACTGCTGAAAAAACTCTTACTGAAAATAAAGCCCTAACTGTTACTTATTCGAAAACAAGAAAACGTGTATAAAAACGTGCAAATACTTCTCCTAATAAAATGCAGAAAATAAGGCTTCCTGATCCTCCAGTAGCCCACGTCAAAATAACAGCTTTTGACCCATTAAAACTCTGACCCAGCAGCTGACCCGCTACCAGGCCCAACTGGATCCGAATCAGCCCAATATTCTCCTCCTTGATTCTGATCCGTGCTAGACAAGTCTTCAACGCCAAGAACTTCTCTCATCTCTATAAACTTCAGTCTCGGAAGTGCTTTCGTTAGGATATCCGCCTTTTGCTCCTCGCCGCTAACGTGTTCAACCTTCACTTGATTTCTTTCTATACACTCCCGAATGAAGTGAAATCTGGTATTGATATGTTTGCTTCTCTCGTGGAAGACCGGGTTTTTCATAAGAGCAATCGCAGACTGATTATCAACTCGTATAGTTATCGGCTCCTCCTTCATTCCAGTTAACTTACTCATTAAACTTCTTAACCATAAAGCCTGGCAAGCAGCTGCTGTAGCAGCCATAAATTCCGCCTCACATGACGACAAAGCCACGGTTTTCTGTTTTTGCGAGCTCCATGTGATCGGTGCTCCACAAAAATAGAAAACAGTCCCGGATGTGCTCCTCCCATCATCCGAATCATCTGAACTACCGCTGTCACTATACCCAACAAGAACTTTTTCTCCATCTCGTCCATACTTGATCCCATAACCCAAAGTTCCTTTTACGTACCTGAGTATATTTTTCACAGCCTGCAAATGACTTTCTTTCGAGTTCTCCATGTAGCGACTAACCACTCCAGTTGAGAAATTGAGGTCTGGTCTAGTATGAACCATGTACCTCAAACTCCCAATCAACTTCCGATATTCCGTAGCATTAACCGGCTTACCATTCTCATCTTTTGTCAACTTCCGTTTGGACTCCATAGGGTATTTTGTTGGATTGCAATTCAACATTCCTGCGGCTTTCAATATTTTCTTGGCATATGCAGTTTGTTTCATGGTAATATGTTGATCCTTTTGGCCTACTTCTATCCCAAGGTAGTAGGACAATGGACCCAAGTCACTCATTTCAAGACCTTCCTTCAATTGTGACTTAAATTTCGTTATTTCATCATTGCTGTTATCTGTTACAATCAGGTCATCCACATATACGCCCACAATGAGCAACGAGTTCTTTGTACACCTTTTATAAACTGCTTGTTCTTGATGACACCTTTCAAAACCGAGTTGTTTCAATGTGTTGTGTAGCTTCAGGTTCCAGGCCCTCGGTGCTTGTCGAAGACCATACAATGCCTTCGATAGTTTATAAACCTTATCTTCTTTTCCGTGCACCACAAACCCCTCCGGTTGCATCACGTATACCTCCTCTTTAAGGTCACCGTATAAAAAAGCGGACTTAACATCTAAATGGTGTACAAGCCACCCCTCTCGAGCCGCCATTGCCAACAGAAATCTAACTGTTTCAACCCGAGCAATCGGAGTGAAAGCTTCATCAAAATCGATTCCCTGTTTTTGTACATACCCTTTCGCAACCAATCTGACTTTGTGATTCGTAACAGCCCCTGTTGCATCTCTTTTTAACTTAAAAACCCATTTGAGACCTATGGCTTTGCACCCTTTTGGCAAATCAGTCAACTGCCATGTTTTAGTTTTCTCGATAGACGCCAATTCCCAGTTCATAGCTTCCTGCCATTTCGCATCTCCCTTGGCCTCCAAAAAACACTTTGGTTCATCATCTAATAACAACATAGCTTCCGCATCAAGTTCAACTTCGGGAGCTCTTGAGTAAACATTCTCAAGTGATTGAAAGCCTTGTGTTGGTGTTTCATCATAATTTGCATGGCTGGAACTGTTTTCATGCAGAATAGAATCTTTTGTTGACTCAGACTCATTTGTTGGAGTTAATGGTTCTAGTAGTGGTGAGTTGGGTCCCATGTTGTCAGAATCTAACCCACCATGTTCCACATCTTCTTCATCAGCATTTATAACTCCTCCTGAATTAAAACCATTTTGCTCATGATGAACTACAAAACATATCCACCCCGGACTACTATTTTCAGTTTGAACCATGGAACCGCCCCAGTTCCATCTCCTGTTTTCTACGAATTCAACATCACGGCTAACATACACCTTGTTCTCTTCCGGATTGAGCAATTGATATCATTTCGTCCCTGGTTCTTTACCCAAGTACACCACTTTCATGCTTCTATCGTCTAGTTTATCGGTGTGAACTGATGGAACTTTCATGTGCCCTACACACCCGAACACCTTTAGATACCTGACGTTTGGCTTCCGGTTATACAGTGCTTCATGCGGTGTTCGATTATACAATGACTTTGTTGGGACTTTGTTCAAGATAAAGACAGCATGACTTACTGCCTCACCCCACATATCACGAGGTACACTCATAGACTTCATCATGCTACGGGTCATGTTAAGAATCGATCGATTACGTCTCTCTACTACCCCATTTTGTTGAGGGGTGTAGGGAGTCGTATACAACCTGTAAATACCATGCAATTCACAGTAGCGTGTAAACTCATGACCTGTAAACTCTCCTCCTCGATCTGTCTTCAAAGTTTTCACCTTGTATGGACATTTTTTCTCAACAGCTTCCTTAAACTTCTTAAAGGATGGCAAAGCATCACTCTTTGCCTTAATCACATACACCCACATAAACCTGCTGTCCTCATCTACTAAAAGCAGAAAATAACGGTTACCTCCCTTCGTTGGCGGTGTAATGTGCCCACACAAGTCTGCATGTATAAGTTCCAACGGTTTAGTTGCCCTATATTCACTTTGAGCAGGGAAAGATGCCCGACTTTGTTTCCCTACAAGACAACCTTCACATAACTGCGTGACCTTGTTTATCTTTGGAATGCCTTTTACCATCTGTTTGCTAGACATTTGCTTCAAGGATTGGAAATTCAAATGGCCTAGGCGTGCATGCCACAACCAATCTTCATCATTCAAAGATGAAAGAAAACACTTTGGTGACCCCAACCTCAGTTTTATCTTATACAAACGATTACTTGACCGTGCAACTTTCATAAGAAGTCTCCCTCCTTGTTCATACAACCACAGATGTGCATCATGCATGATAACTTTACAACCTATTTCAGTTATCTGGCCAAGACTTACAATATTACTACGTAAGTTTGGAATGAAATATACATCGGTTATCAATCTTTGCTCACCGTTGTTGCACCCCAATAACACCGAACCCTTTCCTTTGATCTCCACTGTTGAGCCGTCTCCAAATCGAACTCTTCCCGTTATCATCTCGTTTAGTTCCATGAAATAATTACGTTTTCCGGTCATATGATTACTAGCCCCATTGTCTAGATACCATATGTCTTCGTCATCACCAGTTTGGTAACGAGTGGGTAGCACCTTCTCTTCATTCAAAAGGATCATAACAGGATTTTCTTCTATACACTTGGTCATGAGAAGAGCAGGTTCATCTTCATTTGTTTGAATGAGATTGGCTTCAGCTACATTGGATTTATTCCTGAAACACTCACTTGCATAGTGTCCATATTCGTCACAGTTGAAACACTTGATGTGGGCTTTATCATGACCTCTCGTCGCACCTTTGCGTTGATAATTGTAGCTTTCCCGATTACCTCGTCCACGGCCTGACCCCCGGCCTCTACCCCTGCCTCTTCCACGACCATCCATGCTAGCCGACCCTCGGCCTCTACCTCTTCCGTCCTTTTGATGATCATAGTCAGAATATTTATATTTTCCTTTCGTGTCTAACTGCGTGAGCAATAGTTTCCCTTGGTTCTCTCCGCCTATATCCTTGTTTCGTAGTCTTTCTTCATAAGCTTTCAAGCGCCCAATTGCTTCTTCGAACGGAATCGTTTCGAGATCCGAATATTGTTCCATAGAGGCTACCAGTTGAATGAACTTATCGGGCATGGAATTCAATAGCTTTCTCACCAGTTTAGCGTCTTCAACAATCTCTCCCAGACTATTAAATTTGGATGCCAGAGCACTTAGTTTACCCGCAAATTCATCCACACTCTCTCCTTCTTTCATACGTAAAGCCTCCATCTCAGATCTTAGGGTGTGAAGCCGAGCCTTCTGCACCCTGACGACTCCTAGGTATCTGGTTTTCAATGAACTCCAAGCGTCCTTTGCTGTTTTGTTATTGGCAATCTGCAACAACACTTCTTCCGATACTGCTTGAAAGATGAAGGCTCGGGCGATTTTGCTCTTCTTCTCATCCACAGCCACTCGACTGGTGGATCAACTGCCTCCCATAATCCCTGGGCATCCATTATTGCCTCCATCTTAATTGCCCACGTGGTGTAATTCGTGGACGTTAGCATCGGACACTGGAACGGTACTCCACCGACGTCTCTTGAGGTTCCGGTTTGGCTAACAACTGACATACTTTTGAATCGCAGACACTTGGGCATTCACAAGTCTGGTTAGCTCTGATACCAATTGATGGAATCAATGGTATAAATCAAACAACACACACAAATTGGAGCTGAAAGCTGCCGGTTTTTTTTAAGCAAATAAAGAACGATTACAAAGGGAAAAACTAAAACTGCTGAAAAAACTCTTACTGAAAATAAAGCCCTAATTGTTACTTATTCGAAAACAAGAAAACGTGTATAAAAACGTGCAAATACTTCTCCTAATAAAATGCAGAAAATAAGGCTTCCAGATCCTCCAGTAGCCCACGTCAAAATAACAACTTTTGACCCATTAAAACTCTGACCCAACAGCTGACCCGCTACCAGGCCCAACTGGATCCGCATCAGCCCAATAGTATTGTCACCTTTTTAGTTCACTAATTGGGTAACTGTTTACAATAAGTCAGTAAATGAGAATAAAAAATGTATGCACATTACTGAATTACAGCACTCACTTTTGCTTTTTTGGTTACACTAATTGCTTTCTATTCTTTGAAGCAGGCATCGAGTGATGGCGCCAAAAAAGACTTCGGCAATTAGGCCAGGCGGCACGGCCCACCCAATCGAATTAGCTTCTTCTTCTGATACAACAAAGGTAAATGGTAATGGTGAATCAGTTGCCACTTTTTTAGAAGTAACGTTTTTCACCTTAGTGAGAAGATATTTTTATTTTCAAACGTCTAGCTTAGATAAAGGACAAAACTTTTTTTGATTTAGCTTAGATCTCATGTGATAAGGAACAAACTCTATTGATTTTTATTTTTTTTTAATACATGTAAGAACAACACCCCCACCACATGAAGAGATATATTTTTATGACCTAGAGATTGAAGGTCACTTACATTGTCGGAAAGATTTTTGTTTACATACATTAACATTTTGCAGATTACAAACCTTAGCCAGTAGCATTTTGGATGCTCTACATTTTACTAAACACACTTGGAGATTGGAGGTAAAATTCCACAAAAGTTCGTTAAGCTCCAGCTTGATTGTAGTGCTTTAATCTCCAATTCCAAATGATGTAAATGCCTACGTAGTTTGTAATTGTCTGAATATTTTAATACAATGCTTAATCGTCCAAAATGGAACATCCTGATGTAACACAACCATTGGCAGAATGTTCGATATTTAAGATCATAAGTTTTCTCGGAAACAGAAACCATTTAATTTCAAAATTACGCATTCGATCCTGATGACTGGAAAAATGTTCACTAGTAGGTTCGATGGTTACATTCTTATAACATAAGAGTCTTTGCCCGTTACAGTTAAGTTCAATAAGTCCATATGAAATTACCGAACTACCGTAAATATTAAAAAAAAATTGATTAATTTATTAAAAATTCTTAATTATATCTTATATTACTAGATTATAACCCCGTATATTACACAGGTTGCATAAATATAATTTTATATACATTTTAAAAGAACCCGTATATCACACGAGTTGAATAAATATAATGTCATAAGTTAACACATATAGTTATCAAGATATGTATTTAAAAATGAACTTTGATATACTATTTACTTATTATAATTTTTTATTACACGGTATTAAACCAATAAAATATTAGATGCTTATTAGTAAGTGGAAAAAATAAAAGAAACAATTAGGAAAAAAATTTCAATTAATAATAATAATAATATTAAATAGAGTGAATTGCAAATTTTGTACTTTATTTTTATACCAAATTTTAAACGATATCATTTACCTTTAAAATTGATTAGTTTTGTATTTTATATTTATAAATCTTACATGTTATGTCCTTTAAGCCTAACCTAGTTAATTTTTTCGGTTAAATAAGATTGTGTGGACCCATATAGTGGTATTACTCTCTTTTCCATTCTAATATGTAAATAATTTATAAAAAAATGAACAAAACTCACTTACGCTTTCCCTCTCTAATAACAACCTCTTTCTCCTCTCTTAGTATCCTAGCCACCGTCACCCTTCACCACCATGTTCAAATATGGAATCAGCCTTTACCACCCACAACCCTAACCAGCTGCACAAAATCACCATTCACCACATATATATAACCCTTGACTATGTAGCCAGCATGTCACACCCTGACCCGCAGCGAAAATGGTAGTCGGGGCATGATTGGGTTTTCATCAAAGCTCATGACATTTACTATAAAGTTTCATATCTATCATTTCTTTTTAAAGAACATTACAATAAGCATACAAGTACAACATGTTCAAATACATTTTTCATAACTTCATTATTTTTCTTCTAAGGCAATTTCCTATGTATTCATTGATTCAACCTGTCCACCAATATCATGTGTAAAAATAGGGTTTTGGGTCAACAAAAAGTTGGCGAGTGAATCCTATGAAAACATTTAAACGTGTTTATTGTATCGATTATAAAAAAAGAAAAGTGCATAACCACATATTAGTAAACGTAGATGTAAATTTAATCACAAAACACATAATATTAATTAATACACACGCACACACCAAATGAATGATTTTTGAGGCACGTGATGTTCAACTCGTCTCCCACGAGGAACTGATGGCCCTAATGAATGATTTTGAGGCACGCGATGTTCAAACCCGTCTCCAACGAGGAACTGATGGGCCTAATGAATGTTTTGCACGTAACTTGACAAAATGTAAACACACATCACAACAAACAATATTTACATTATAAGTTTAGATCATATAATGGTAATAGCACGAGTTTGAATAAGCGAATTAATTAAAGTGACACATGATACACCCCAAAACATGAATAAAAAGAGAAATTTGTAAGAATTCACTCACAGTGGTTGCGTTTCTTGGATTGATGATGAATGCGCACGAATTTGGATTTAACCACGAGAGAAACTAACCTAAATAATAACATAATAATTCGATGAATAAATAAACTTTTATTTGAGATTAATATTTTTAATTAGTGTTCTTAATGGGATTGTTAGATTTATTTTTGTGAGTTTAAGGAAATTTTCTAACTTCAAAAATATTATTTTTAAGTGTTTTTAATTGATTTTTAAATAAAATAAATAAATAAAAAAGAAAATAAAAATTTTGACTTTTTGACCGTTGACCGGTTGGATTGTGTTTAATTATGCGCTGAGTGAGGTTCGAACTCGTGACCTCCCGTATACGTGCACGCAGCTCTACCAACTGAGCTACGTGTCTAACCCGAAATATTTCTGATTTTAATTATATTTATATACTATTTAGATTATTCAGAATTTTATTTAATTAAAAAGGTTTTTAAACCAATCGAACTGGTGTGAGAGTCTGGACTCGAACCCGCGACGTGCTTAATGTTTTTGCACACAGTCCACCACTGGATGTGTGTCTAACCCGGTTATTATTCCGGTTTTTATTATATTTATACACTTATCACGTGCTTGAGGATTTGATTTTTATAAAAAGGGTATGATATTTCAGTGGATCGGAGCACAACAGACTCGAACCCGGGACGTGTACGTTATGTTTGCACACAGTCCACCACTGGACTGTGTGTCTAACCCGGTTAGAAACCCGAGTTTAATTACATTTATACTTTAATAAAACTTCATCTTCTTCATACACTTGAACCCAGAAACCGGAATCTGATTTGTTAAAATGTTTTTAACAGTTTCTGGGTTGCATATTAAAAATCTAGAACGTATTAAACATAAGATATAAGAAAGTTTAGGGGTTTATACCAACTGGAAACAAGGTTCCGGTTTTCCGGTGACTAATTCCGGCGGCTGAGGTTAACTCCGGTGAACTGTGATTGCTCCGACGACAGAAAATTGATCAAGGGATTTTAGTGCAAATCTTCAGAGAGAAAAGGGCGAGGTGTTTGTGATGGAAGGTGTCGGTATTTATAATGCAAGTGGTCAAGCACAAGATTTCGGTTTTGGAGGTTTTTAATCAATGATTCTTTCGTTTTTCGAATCATTTGGTTTAAATTACTGACAGTTATAAATTTCTGGTCATAATCGAAATTTGTTTATTGAACTTGATTGCTCAATTCAAGCTATCGGCAGTTACAGATTCGAATGTGCAGGTTTACGCGGGTTTTTTTTTAATATAAGACTTTAATGGTTTTGATTATGGCACAAGTTTGTGTTTGGTGTAGTGGTGTTTGGTGTGTGGGTGTATACACGGGAGACCCGAGTTCGATTCCCGGTTTCTCCATTTATTTTTTTTATTTTAATTTTTGTCTTATTATTTTAAATGGTTAATCTAACTTTCTTATTATTATTATTTATTAATTGTGGTCTTTAATCTTTAAAATATTTATTAATTACGTATTATTTTAAATAACCGACACGTTAAATACGCAACGAACTTTTAACTGAATATCTGATTGATAAACGGTGCGGGTTTTTGAAACCCGATTTTCACGAATGTTACAGTATCCCCTACTTTTAGAAATTTCGTCCCGAAATTTAAGTAGTAGTGGTATATTTGACTTGAAGGATAGGTGTTTTAATTTGACAATTACATAATTAAAAGAGGGTGAGAGTTTTTATTTGAGGCGGTAACGTTCCTAGTAACGGTTGAATAACTTGCTACAGGAATCGCTTTTTGATGCCTAAAGTATAAGAATGCGGAACATGGATAAACTGAGTTGATTGACTAGGTATGATCTCACGCATAAGGGTTTTGAGGGGAATGATATGTTTGAAACAAAACTTCAACCATGACGATACTAAAACCTACATGGAACCTCTCATAACCGCCTGACAATGCTTTTGATCTTTTGACAAGAATACTTATATATAGGAAGTACCAGCGGCGTATCCACCATACTCTTGTCAAATTTTCATTGACTTTGTCAGTAAGTTATGATTAGTTCTATGTGACTCTAAAACATAAAAAACACAACAGCCAAAGCTTGAGTCTCAAATCTGAAAGGATACATGATTGCATGATGACAGTACCTCTATCGTTTATTATGATGAAGGGATTAGTCTATGTAAAAGTGAGACACAACCCAACTTCTTTGAATGATGAGATTGAGATACGTCGAGTCGTATGATGATATGAATGTTAAATCAGTGAGTATAAAACAAAACTGAAATAGTAATTCGCATTAAGTTCTTGGATACATAAATCTCTAATTGAGATACGTAAAGATTGAGATAACATAAAGAAAACATAAAAACTAGACGGTTGGAGTTGAATCTTGATTCTTGGTGAAGGAAGGCTAGTTGGGTGGTTCGTTTGGGCCGTTATTATCTTCAACAGGATTGGCGTTGATGTTGTAAGCTCTTCCTCTTGCTGGCGGTGGAGCTGGATTTGCTTGATTTACTTGGTTAACTGGGTTTGCTTGAGCTTGGGCGTTTATGATGTTAACCAATCGAGGGCACGTGTTTCTAAAATGGGTAGGGTCGCCAAATTAAAACAAGCTCGAACATATGGAAACATGGGGTATTGGGGTTGTTGATATGTTTGGATCATGTTTTGAGTAGGGGGTGAGGTTTGGTTTTGAGAGGCGCGACAAGCCTTGCTCAAATGACCATAGCGTCCACAATTCGCACATAGTCGACAAGGTAAGGTAGATGGATGGTGATAAAAACAGGTGTTGCATTGAGGGTGAGGTCCAATGTAAGGTTTCTTATTTGGGTAAGTTGAGTTGGGTGCTACTTGAGTGATTGGGATAGCTTGGAGGGGTACGGCTTGTGAAGCTGGTTGATTGCGTTGGGTGACAGCGAAAGTTTGCCCATCTCGTTTTCTCTTAGAAATGGGTTGAGAAGGGGATTCGGTTTGTCACACCCCGACCCGCAGCGGAATAAGAGTCGGCACATAATTGGGTTATCACCAAAGCTCATGATGTTTACTAATATGTTTCATATTTATTAAATTCAAAATTACGTCCTCAATATTCCAAACAAGTTCATACAATTACAAAGAAAAGTAACTAACTAAACAATCCAAAATCTAAACCGATTTATTCTTCTAAGCCATCCTATATGTTTCTTGCTGCAACTGGATCACCTGTATCATGTGTAAAAATGGGGGGTTTTTTGGTCAACAAAAGTTGGCGAGTGAACCTTGTTAGAAAACATTTATTATTGATTTCTTGTTATAATTAATATGGAAAAATTGTGCAATAATCATATGTGAGCAAACGTAAATAATCATACAATAACATACAATAACATACAATAACATATGATAACAAACAATAACAAACCACCTTGCATGAATATATGACATGAATAACAATGTATATGTTGGCAACGTCACGTTCACGCTCATAGGTAATGGGGAACGGTTCCGCTCATAGGTAATGGGGAACAGACGGCCTATGATGAAATGTATGTGCGATCAAGGCTCAATCAAACGGAGCCGATCGTATGTTGGCAACGCCTCGTTCACGCTCATAGGTAATGGGGAACGGCTCACGCTCATAGGTAATGGGGAGCGGCGGCCTATGATAATGTATGTACTGAAAATGATAAATTTAATCTAAACATTAACCATACAAACAGTTGATACATATTGAATACACATTTGATCATGGATATGATGGATGCACAAGTGTTTAAATGTAATAAATAATATGACACATGATACACCCCAAAAACGTGATTAAAACGGGGAATTATAGAGATTCACTCACATTGGGTGCGTTCGTTTGACGATGTTGACTGCGCACGAGTTTAGAGGGTTGATCGACGAGGATTAACTAACCTAAATAATAACGAAAAGGTACGGTAAATAAGTGGATTTTATTAATAATTTTAATAGGATTTTTAGATATATTTTTGTGAGTTTACGGTCATTTTCTAACTTTAAAAATGTTATTTTTAAGTGTTTTTAATTGATTTTTAAATTAAATAAATAAATAAAAATATATAAAAAATGTTGACTTTTTGGGGTTGACCGTTGACCGTTGACTTATTGACTTTGACTGTTGACCGCTTCGGTCGTGTATATGTTTGCACTGAGTGAGGTTCGAACTTGTGACCTCCCGTACGCGTGCACACAGCTCTACCAACTGAGCTACGTGTCTAACCCGAAATATTTCTGTTTTTAATTATATTTATATACTATTTAGTTTATTCCAAAATTCATTTATTTTAAAAAGGATTTTAATACTATCGAACCGGCGTGCATAACAGGTCTCGAACCCGGGACCTGTTGTTTAACGTTGCACACAGTCCACCGCTGGACTGTGTGTCTAACCTGGTTAAAACACTTGTTTTTATTTCTCTTATATACTAACTGAAAGTTTCCGTATTTGGGTTTTATAAAAAGTCTGAATATTGTGACGAATCGGACAAGGACAGACTCGAACCCGGTATCCCTACGATTCAAATGCACACAGTCCACCGCTGGACTGTGTGTCTAACCCGAGATATAATCCGATTTATATTAAATTTATACACAAACTAGACTTCATCTTCTCCGTTAAACAACACAGACCAAGATTATTCTACTGATCTTGTTCAATTCAATTAACGGACATATGACTGATTAAAATGAAATGGATAAAGAAGGTTTTGGAAGTGAATGTACCGGAAAGATGATCTTTCTCAGAACTCCGGCGAAGTCGTCGGCTCTGTTTTATGAACTCCGTCTGAACGGGCCAATTAATACTTTTGATTAACCAATTGTGAAATTGAATGACTAAACAAGAGTTATCAGAGAGTTTAGAGGATTATACCGATTCACAGTGCGATTTAGGAATTTTCAGAAATCTTCCGGCGAGTGTTGATTATCCGATATCGTCGTCTGGGACTGATTCTGGTTGAAGGGTTTGATTTAGTAAAAGTCTAGCAATAGATAGAAGATGAAAGAGTTGAGAAATTTACCGTTTTGATGAGTGTCACGGTTTTCCGGCGAAAGTCCGGCGATTTCAGAAAACGTTTTCGACGAACTGAAAATAGAGCGAAAGTGAAATTGGAGGTTCTGTGAGTGTTTTTGAGTCGCGAGATGATGATATTGATAGAGTAATTCAGGAAGTAAAAGATTTCGGTTTCTAACTCCCAAATCATATGAATCGAAACAATAAAGACTGCATTTGATTAAGAACGTGCGTCGTAAAGGTTTCATCGGTTATTATCAGTAATTGCGATCACTCAATCGTCTAAAACGTTGAAAGCCGATGAACGGTTTCAGTTTGGCGCAAAACAGATGATTTCTCAGGTGAACTTATGTTTTATTTGTTTCCTAGATTGCACAAAGATATCAAGTGGCGGAGTGGTTAAAAGTTTGATGGTTAAATCTTCCGGCTGACCCGGATTCGAAACCCGGCAGCCCCTTTTTATTTTTAATTGCTTTATTTTTATTTTCTAACAATTTTAATTTCCATATTCTAAAATGTTTACTAGTTATGTATTGTTTAAAATTAAAATAAGCATTAAATGAGCAACAAACATTTGAAACTGATTATTCGATTAATAAATGAAGCGGGTTTTGAAAACCCGTTTTTCGACGGATGTTACAGTATCCCTACTTTTAGAAATTTCGTCCCGAAATTTAAGTATTAGTGGTAACAGGAAAAAGATGCGGGTATTTTTCGCGCATTGAGTCTTCACGTTCCCAAGTAAACTCAGGTCCTCGTTTCGACTCCCAGCGTACCCTTACAATTGGAATACGACTCCGTCTTAAACGTTTTTCTCCGAAGTCCATGATCTCAACTGGTCTTTCAATGAAATGCATAGATTCATCGATCTGAATATCTTCCAGGGGAATATGGAGGTTTTCATTGGCGAGGCACTTCTTTAAGTTTGATACGTGGAATGTGGGGTGAATTCTATTGAGTTCTTCTGGTAGGTCAAGCTTGTATGCTACAGGTCCTACTCTTTCGAGTATCTTGAAAGGTCCTACGTAGCGTGGTGCTAGCTTGCCCTTCTAGCCAAAACGAACTACTCCCTTCCACGGTGATACTTCTAAAAGTACATGATCACCAATGTTAAACTCCAAAGGCTTTCCTCGTTTGTCTGCATAACTCTTTTGACGACTTTGTGCCGCTAGAAGATTGTTTCGAATTTGTTGGATCTTGTCTGTTGTTTCTTGAATTAGTTCTGGACCGGTGATTTGAGCTTCTCCAATTTCGTGCCAACATACTGGAGATCGGCACTTACGACCATATAAAGCTTCGAAAGGTGCCATGCCGGTACTTGAATGATAGCTGTTATTGTACGAAAATTCAACTAATGGTAGATGAGCGTCCCAATTTCCCTTAAAGTCTATGACACATGCTCGAAGCATATCTTCAAGAGTTTGGATGGTGCGTTCAGATTGTCCATCAGTTTGAGGATGATAAGCGGTACTGAGGTCTAATCGTGTACCCAAAGCGGCTTGTATGGCTTGCCATGTTCGTGAAGTGAAACGACCATCACGATCTGAAATAATGCTTAACGGTACACCATGACGGCTTACGATCTCGCTGATGTAGATACGAGCTAACTTCTCATTCTTGAAGTCCTCGCGAATCGGAATGAAGTGAGCTGATTTTGTAAGACGATCAATGATTACCCATATAGTGTCATACCCACCAGAAGTGCGAGGTAACCCGGTAATGAAGTCCATGGTTATGTTTTCCCACTTCCATACAGGTATTTCAGGTTGGACCAAAAGTCCTGAGGGTCTTTGATGTTCAGCTTTTACTTTGGAACATGTAAGGCACTTGGAAACAAAAACAGCAATATCCTTTTTCATTCCAGGCCACCAGTAGGTGTATCGAAGGTCTTGATACATCTTGTCGGCTCCTGGGTGTATAGAGTATCGTGTTTTGTGCTCCTCATTCATAAGGAAATCACGAAGGTTATTGTGATCGGGAATCCATATGCGATCTAGATAGTACAAAATACCGTCGGATTTAGTTTCAATTTTAAGTTAAGCTCCACAAGACAGCTCCTTTCGAACGTCGTTTTCCGTTACTGAAACATGTTGGGCTTCTCGAATTTGATCTTTGATGTCGGTTATGATTTGCGAACATAGAAGACGTATGGAGTTCGCATAACCCTTTCGACTGAGCGCATCGGCCACCACATTTGCCTTGCCAGGATGATACCGAATTTCACAGTCGTAGTCATTAAGAAGTTCGACCCGTCTTCGTTGCCTCATGTTTAACTCCTTTTGGTTGAAGATATGTTGGAGGCTCATATGGTCAGTGTATATTTCACACTTAGTACCGTAGAAGTAATGTCTCCATATCTTAAGAGCGAACACAACGGCTCCAAGTTCTAGGTCGTGGGTGGTGTAGTTCTTCTCATGAGTTTTGAGTTGTCTAGAAGCATAAGCTATCACCTTTCCTCTTTGCATTAGAACACAGCCTAGTCCTTGCCCTGACGCGTCGCAATAAACCACGAAGTCATCACAACCTTCAGGAAGAGTGAGAATAGGTGCGTCACAGAGTTTTTGTTTAAGGGTTTGGAAGGCTTCTTCTTGTTTTGGGTCCCCATATGAAGGGTTTTCCTTTATGTGTTAAAGCCGTGAGTGGTACAGCGATGCGGGAGAAATTTGCAATGAAACGTCGATAATAACCAGCCAAACCAAGGAATGATCTTACTTCGGTTGGTGTACGTGGCGCTTGCCATTCTTGTACTGCTTTGATCTTTGAGGGGTCGACATGTATTCCCTTGTCATTGACGACATGCCCAAGGAATTGTACCTCTTTTAACCAGAATTAGCATTTGGAGAATTTGGCGTAGAGCTTTTCATTCCCTAAGAGTGTAAGGATGAGTCGAAGGTGTCGTTCATGATCAGACTTAGACTTTGAGTAAATGAGAATGTCGTCGATGAAGACTATAACAAAGCGATCGAGATAGGGTTTGCAGACTCTGTTCATTAGATCCATGAAGACAGCTGGAGCGTTGGTTAGACCAAATGGCATGACCATGAATTCATAATGACCATAACGAGTTCGGAAGGCTGTCTTTGGGACGTCTTCTTCATGTACTCTGAGTTGATGATAACCAGAACGAAGGTCGATTTTGAAAAACAGCTGGCGCCTTGAAGTTGGTCAAGAAGATCATCGATGCGAGGTAATGGGTAGCGGTTTTTGACCGTTAACTTGTTGAGTTCTCTATAGTCAATACACATGCGAAACGTTCCATCTTTCTTCTTCACAAACAGGACAGGTGCACCCCAAGGCGATGAGCTAGGACGTATGAATCCTTTGTCAGTCAGCTCTTGTAATTGACTGGCTAGCTCTTGCATTTCGGATGGGGCTAACCTATAAGGAGATTTTGCAACTGGTGTAGCTCCAGGTATAAGATCAATGCGGAATTCGACTTCTCTCATTGGAGGAAGTCCTGAAATGTCGTCAGGAAAAACGTGCGGAAAATCTTTTACTACTGGGATGTCTTCAAGTTTCTTCTCCTTGGTTCCCTTTTTGACGACATGAGTTAGAAATGCGACATAATTCTTGCGAAGATATTTTCGGGCTTGAAGGCAGGACATTAATTTGAGCCCTTCCGAAGGGGTTTCTCCAAAGATTCGTAGAGTCTGACCGTTTGCAAGAGGAATGCGAATAAACTTTTCGCGGCATACAACTTCAGCATGATGTTGGCTGAGCCAGTCCATACCAATTATAATGTTGAAACTTCCCAACTTCATAGGTATGAGGTCAACTGGAAAATCGTGATCGTTTAGAGTGAGAGTACAATTGCTTATAATAGAGTTTAATGAGACCGGTTTTTCGTCTTCAACTTCTACCGTTATGGATTCCATGAGTTTATCTCGAGTTTGGTTGAGGATGGGTTCAAATTCTAAGGACACAAAACTTTTATCCGCGCCAGTATCAAATAACATGGATGCATAACTACCATTGATGAGAAACGTACCGTTAACCACATTATTGTCAGCCCTAGCTTGATTGGCGTTGATGTTAAAAGCTCTTCCTCTTGCAGGTGGAGGAGCTTGGTTAGCCTGGTTTACTGGATTAGCTTGAGCTTGGGCATGGATGATATTCACTAGGCGTGGACAGGTGTTCCTGAAGTGGTTCGGGTCTCCACAGTTGTAACAAGCCCGCATAGGTTGCACCATGGGATAGTTGGGTTGGTAGTAGGATTGGGCTACATGTTGGGTAGGTGGTAGTAGTAACGGTTGTTGGGCTTGACCCACTATCTGACGGTGGGCTTGGGTTGAGGGCTGATGGCGGTTCGTTCGCTAAAGTACGCGACAGGTTTGAATGGTGTGACCTGCGCGGCCACAGCCGGTGCAATGTTGGCAGGGATGATCAGGAAAGTGATGGTATTGGCAACGATTGCATTTTGGGTATGGGCCGGAGTATGGCCTTTTATATGGTGCAGGTGAGGGGGCAACTTGAGTGATGGGTGCAGCAGGGATAGGGAAATTTGTTTGTGTGACAGCAAAGTTTCTGGTGTTTCGTTTCCTCTTATTAGCAAACTTTGAGGAGGAGGTGGAATGGTTTGAAGTTTGGCCCTCAATGGGGGCTTTCTTTTTCTCGTCCTTAAATTTGCAGTTGCGAATACGATTCTCGGTAAGCTCAGTAGCTAGTTCCATAGCAGCTTCAAGAGTTGCAGGCGAAGTGCTGAGAACTGAGTCTTGAATTTTCGAGGGGAGGCCTCGAATATAGTGTTCGACTAAGCGGTAAACTGGGTTGAACAAGTTAGGGACCATTTGGTTCAACTCTAAAAACCTCTTGTTGTAGGAAGTACGATCTCCCTCCTTTTGCTTCAATGAATGAAATTCATCCTCTAACTTTTTGATCTCGCTTCTCGGACAGAAGCGTCTCATCATGATTTCCCTTAACTCCTCCCACGTTAAGGCCATTGCATCTTCGATTCCTCTCTTACCCTTTTCAGTATTCCACCAGGTAAGAGCTACTCCAAATAGTCTCCTGGTTGCGTAACGTACCTTGCGATCCTCGGGACAATCGCAATTGAGAAAGGTATTTTCCATTTCCTCAAACCAGTGGAGGAGAGCAGTGACACCTTCGGTCCCTTCAAATTTCGGGGGATCGCAAGACTTGAAGTGTTTGTATGAGCACTTTTTGGAGGGAGGGTTGCCGACGTTCTGGTCTTCTTGCTGGGGAGGATTGATGGGATTTGCGGCGAGAGCTTGTTGGACTTGAACTACGATGTCAGGAAGCACCGCGGCCATTTGTTTTGCGATTTGGGTGGCCAAGCGTTCGTTTGACCTTCCTGACCTTCTACCCCCACGTTGTTGCCTAGCCGACATCTACAGGAATATACATAAGAAGATTGTGAGTTTAAGGAGTCTTTTTAGGTGTCATGTGTCTTAAAAAAATGACATAAACATCAATAATGCAACTACATCCATAGGATGTCTTGGGTTTGCTCATGTTTGGGCCTCCAATGTCCCCCATACCTTCACCTGTATAGTCATGTGGGCCCCCATGACTATTGGCTTAGTAGGATTCACATTGGTATTGGCGGTTTAACACTCGCATCACCCGAATGAAAACCATGAAATATGTTTGAGAGATGTATGGTCGGAGGGTGTCCAGGTGTAGACACAATGACAACTCAAAGTGGGGTTAGCTCACACGACGTTTGGTATAGCAAGCTTTGGCCTAATAGGTCCTTCGTACTCTCATCGTTAGTCCCCAGGTAGGCAAACTGGTCCTTTATTTTGGATTTATACGAATGCCAAGCCTAGACAGGACGTTCCGACTACCGGTACTTGTACCCTTCCAGTTACTACATGCCCGTCATGAGAACTCACTTTGATGTGATTTGAAAATACAAAAATTGTTGCAAAAGTCATGGGAATTGTGTGGTGTGTGCTCTCATTGATATGATATGTTATGAGAATATGATTCATGATAAGCATTGTATAAATAATATGTACTTATGAACATGCTTGCATAACATTGAATGTAACAATAAACATAAAGCATATAAACATCATGAATTTTGCATGTAACACACAAACAATTTAAAAATTCTAATCAACTATAGTATAGGCTCTAAGGGTCTAATAACCTATCCTATATCCCTATAGTCATGGCTCTGATACCAATCTGTCACACCCCGACCCGCAGCGGAATAAGAGTCGGCACATAATTGGGTTATCACCAAAGCTCATGATGTTTACTAATATGTTTCATATTTATTAAATTCAAAATTACATCCTCAATATTCCAAACAAGTTCATACAATTACAAAGATAGGTAACTAACTACACAATCCAAAGTCTAAACCGATTTATTCTTCTAAGCCATCCTATATGTTTCTTGCTGCAACTGGATCACCTGTATCATGTGTAAAAATGGGGGTTTTTGGGTCAACAAAAGTTGGCGAGTGAACCTTGTTAGAAAACATTTATTATTGATTTCTTGTTATAATTAATATGGAAAAATTGTGCAATAATTATATGTGAGCAAACGTAAATAATCATACAATAACATATGATAACAAACAATAACAAACCACCTTGCATGAATATATGACATGAATGACAATGTATATGTTGGCAACGTCACGTTCACGCTCATAGGTAATGGGGAACGGTTACGCTCATAGGTAATGAGGAACAGACGGCCTATGATGAAATGTATGTGTGATCAAGGCTCAATCAAACGGAGCCGATCGTATGTTGGCAACGCCTCGTTCACGCTCATAGGTAATGGGGAACGGCTCACGCTCATAGGTAATGGGGAGCGGCGGCCTATGATAATGTATGTACTGAAAATGATAAATTTAATCTAAACATTAACCACACAAACAGTTGATACATATTGAATACACATTTGATCATGGATATGATGGATGCACAAGTGTTTTAAATGTAATAAATAATATGACACATGATACACCCCAAAAACGTGATTAAAACGGGGAATTATAGAGATTCACTCACATTGGGTGCGTTCGTTTGACGATGTTGACTGCGCACGAGTTTAGAGGGTTGATCGACGAGGATTAACTAACCTAAATATAACGAAAAGGTACGGTAAATAAGTGGATTTTATTAATAATTTTAATAGGATTTTTAGATATATTTTTGTGAGTTTACGGTCATTTTCTAACTTTAAAAATGTTATTTTTAAGTGTTTTTAATTGATTTTTAAATTAAATAAATAAATAAAAATATATAAAAAATGTTGACTTTTTGGGGTTGACCGTTGACCGTTGACTTATTGACTTTGACTGTTGACCGCTTCGGTCGTGTATATGTTTGCACTGAGTGAGGTTCGAACTTGTGACCTCCCGTACGCGTGCACACAGCTCTACCAACTGAGCTACGTGTCTAACCCGAAATATTTCTGTTTTTAATTATATTTATATACTATTTAGTTTATTCCAAAATTCATTTATTTTAAAAAGGATTTTAATACTATCGAACCGGCGTGCATAACAGGTCTCGAACCCGGGACCTGTTGTTTAACGTTGCACACAGTCCACCGCTGGACTGTGTGTCTAACCTGGTTAAAACACTTGTTTTTATTTATCTTATATACTAACTGAAAGTTTCCGTATTTAGGTTTTATAAAAAGTCTGAATATTGTGACGAATCGGAACAAGGACAGACTCGAACCCGGTATCCCTACGATTCAAATGCACACAGTCCACCGCTGGACTGTGTGTCTAACCCGAGATATAATCCGATTTATATTAAATTTATACACAAACTAGACTTCATCTTCTCCGTTAAACAACACAGACCAAGATTATTCTACTGATCTTGTTCAATTCAATTAACGGACATATGACTGATTAAAATGAAATGGATAAAGAAGGTTTTGGAAGTGAATGTACCGGAAAGATGATCTTTCTCAGAACTCCGGCGAAGTCGTCGGCTCTGTTTTATGAACTCCGTCTGAACGGGCCAATTAATACTTTTGATTAACCAATTGTGAAATTGAATGACTAAACAAGAGTTATCAGAGAGTTTAGAGGATTATACCGATTCACAGTGCGATTTAGGAATTTTCAGAAATCTTCCGGCGAGTGTTGATTATCCGATATCGTCGTCTGGGACTGATTCTGGTTGAAGGGTTTGATTTAGTAAAAGTCTAGCAATAGATAGAAGATGAAAGAGTTGAGAAATTTACCGTTTTGATGAGTGTCACGGTTTTCCGGCGAAAGTCCGGCGATTTCAGAAAACGTTTTCGACGAACTGAAAATAGAGCGAAAGTGAAATTGGAGGTTCTGTGAGTGTTTTTGAGTCGCGAGATGATGATATTGATAGAGTAATTCAGGAAGTAAAAGATTTCGGTTTCTAACTCCCAAATCATATGAATCGAAACAATAAAGACTGCATTTGATTAAGAACGTGCGTCGTAAAGGTTTCATCGGTTATTATCAGTAATTGCGATCACTCAATCGTCTAAAACGTTGAAAGCCGATGAACGGTTTCAGTTTGGCGCAAAACAGATGATTTCTCAGGTGAACTTATGTTTTATTTGTTTCCTAGATTGCACAAAGATATCAAGTGACGGAGTGGTTAAAAGTTTGATGGTTAAATCTTCCGGCTGACCCGGATTCGAAACCCGGCAGCCCCTTTTTATTTTTAATTGCTTTATTTTTATTTTCTAACAATTTTAATTTCCATATTCTAAAATGTTTACTAGTTATGTATTGTTTAAAATTAAAATAAGCATTAAATGAGCAACAAACATTTGAAACTGATTATTCGATTAATAGACGAAGCGGGTTTTGAAAACCCGTTTTTCGACGGATGTTACACGGTTTGGGTGGGGTTTGAGGTTTCAGTTGATGCTTTATCCTTCTTCTTCTTCTCCTCCTTGAAGTCCTTATTCCGTATGCGGTTTTCGGTGAGCTCTGTAGCTAACTCCATTGCTACTTCCGAAGTTGCAGGTGTGGTACTTATTACAGGGTCTTGAATTTTTGAAGGAAGACCTCGAATGTAATGCTCGATCAAACGGTAGAGAGGAGTGAACAAGTTGGGGACCATCTGATTCAATTCAAGAAATCGCTTGTTGTATGTGGTGTGGTCACCCTCCTTTTGTTTCAAAGAATAGAACTCATTCTCTAATTTCTTGATTTCGCTTCTTGGACAGAAACGTCTTGTCATGATCTCCCTCAATTCTTCCCAAGTCAAAGTCATAGCATTCTCAGTACCTCACCTGGCCTTCTCTGTATTCCACCATGTAAGTGCTACTCCAAACAAACGACCGGTAGCATATCGCACCTTGCGATCATCGGGGCAGTCGCAATTGAGAAAAGTGTTTTCCATCTCCTCAAACCAACGGAGGAGAGCGGTGACACCTTCAGTCCCTTCGTATTTTAGAGGATCGTAGGATTTGAAATGCTTGAAGGTGCATTTAGTGGTATTTGGGGGAGGATTGACAACGTTTTGATCTTCTTGGTTGATTGGGATGACGGGATTAGCGGTAAGGGCCTGTTGAACTTGAACTACGATGTTGGGTATTACGGCAGTCATCTGTTGAGCGATTTGGGCAGCCATGCGCTCGCGGGATTTCCCTGATTTCATTTTTCTACGAGAGAGACTAGAAGACATCTACAAGGAATACGTATCGAGAGTATGAGTTTGACGTTTTAGGGGTCATGTGTCGTATTTAGAAATGAACATTCATAAAATAAAAAGAATAATAAATTTACCACATCCATAGGATGTCTTGGGCTTTGCTCGTAATTGGGCCTTGCATGCCGCCATACTTCACCTTCGTAATCATGTGGGCCCCCATGATTACCGGGTCTTTCATATGGTTCGCATGTGTTAGCCTGGTAACGTACACTAAAACCCGGAGAAAATCGAGAAATATGTATGTAACGTATGAAATTCGGAGTGCATCCAGGTGTGGACACGGTGACACCTCAAAGTGGGGTTAGTTCGAACGACGTTTGGTGTGGCATGCTTTGGCCTAATAGGTCCTTCGTACTCTCATTGTTAGTCCCCGGGTAGGCAAACTGGTCCGTTATATTGGATTTATACGAATGCCAACCTAGACAGGACGTTCCGACTACCGGTACTCGTACCCTTACAGTTACTACATGACCGTCGTAGAACTCACTTTGATGAGATCGAAAAATGAAAAAATGCGACAAAATCTTGAATAACGGAAGTATGAAGATGATTTGAATATGTGAACATTTAAATATGCGTAATGAATGTATATGTAAGCATGTTATGTTTGACTATAAGTATAACTCATTAAGTATCACACAAAATGATAGTGGAAGTGTTTGCATGCATTTGTGTGTGTAATAAATACGAAAAAAGTAAACATCATGAGTTTGCATGTAACCACATAAACAATTAAAATCTCGTCAACTATAGTATAGGCTCTAAGGGTCTAATAACCTATCCTATATCCCTATAGTCAAAAGCTCTGATACCAATCTGTCACACCCTGACCCGCAGCGGAAATGGTAGTCGGGGCATGATTGGGTTTTCATCAAAGCTCATGACATTTACTATAAAGTTTCATATCTATTATTTCTTTTTAAAGAATATTACAATAAGCATACAAGTACAACATGTTCAAATACATTTTTCATAACTTCATTATTTTTCTTCTAAGGCAATTTCCTATGTATCCCTTGCTTCAACCTGTCCACCAATATCATGTGTAAAAATAGGGTTTTGGGTCAACAAAAAGTTGGCGAGTGAATCCTATGAAAACATTTAAACGTGTTTATTGTATCGATTATAAAAAAAGAAAAGTGCATAACCACATATTAGTAAACGTAGATGTAAATTTAATCACAAAACACATAATATTAATTAATACACACGCACACACCAAATGAATGATTTTGAGGCACGCGGTGTTCAACTCGTCTCCCACGAGGAACTGATGGCCCTAATGAATGATTTTGAGGCACGCGATGTTCAACCCGTCTCCAACGAGGAACTGATGGGCCTAATGAATGTTTTGCACGTAACTTGACAAAATGTAAACACACATCACAACAAACAATATTTACATTATAAGTTTAGATCATATAATGGTGATAGCACGAGTTTGAATAAGCGAATTAATTAAAGTGACACATGATACACCCCAAAACATGAATAAAAAGGGGAATTTGTAAAAATTCACTCACAGTGGTTGCGTTTCTTGGATTGATGATGAATGCGCACGAATTTGGATTTAACCACCAGAGAAACTAACCTAAATAATAACATAATAATTCGATAAATAAATAAACTTTTATTTGAGATTAATATTTTTAATTAGTGTTCTTAATGGGATTGTTAGATTTATTTTTGTGAGTTTAAGGAAATTTTCTAACTTCAAAAATATTATTTTTAAGTGTTTTTAATTGATTTTTAAATAAAATAAATAAATAAAAAAGAAAATAAAAATTTTGACTTTTTGACCGTTGATCGGTTGGACTGTGTTTAATTATGCCCTGAGTGAGGTTCGAACTCGTGACCTCCCGTATACGTGCACGCAGCTCTACCAACTGAGCTACGTGTCTAACCCGAAATATTTCTGATTTTAATTATATTTATATACTATTTAAATTATTCAGAATTTTATTTAATTAAAAAGGTTTTTAAACCAATCGAACCGGTGTGAGAGTCTGGACTCGAACCCGCGACGTGCTTAATGTTTTTGCACACAGTCCACCACTGGACTGTGTGTCTAACCCGGTTATTATTCCGGTTTTTATTATATTTATACACTTATCACGTGCTTGAGGATTTGGTTTTTATAAAAAGGGTATGATATTTCAGTGGATCGGAGCACAACAGACTCGAACCCGGGACGTGTACGTTATGTTTGCACACAGTCCACCACTGGACTGTGTGTTTAACCCGGTTAGAAACCCGAGTTTAATTACATTTATACTTTAATAAAACTTCATCTTCTTCATACACTTGAACCCAGAAACCGGAATCTGATTTGTTAAAATGTTTTTAACAGTTTCTGGGTTGCATATTAAAAATCTAGAACGTATTAAACATAAGATATAAGAAAGTTTAGGGGTTTATACCAACTGGAAACAAGGTTCCGGTTTTCCGATGACTAATTCCGGCGGCTGAGGTTAACTCCGGTGAACTGTGATTGCTCCGACGACAGAAAATTGATCAAGGGATTTTAGTGCATATCTTTAGAGAGAAAAGGGCGAGGTGTTTGTGATGGAAGGTGTCGGTATTTATAATGCAAGTGGTCAAGCACAAGATTTCGGTTTTGGAGGTTTTTAATCAATGATTCTTTCGTTTTTCGAATCATTTGGTTTAAATTACTGACAGTTATAAATTTCTGGTCATAATCGAAATTTGTTTATTGAACTTGATTGCTCAATTCAAGCTATCGGCAGTTACAGATTCGAATGTGCAGGTTTACGCGGGTTTTTTTTTTAATATAAGACTTTAATGGTTTTGATTATGGCACAAGTTTGTGTTTGGTGTAGTGGTGTTTGGTGTGTGGGTGTATACACGAGAGACCTGGGTTCGATTCCCGGTTTCTCCATTTATTTTTTTTTATTTTAATTTTTGTCTTATTATTTTAAATGGTTAATCTAACTTTCTTATTATTATTATTTATTAATTGTGGTCTTTAATCTTTAAAATATTTATTAATTACGTATTATTTTAAATAACCGACACGTTAAATACGCAAAGAACTTTTAACTGAATATTTGATTGATAAACGGTGCGGGTTTTTGAAACCTGATTTTCACGAATGTTACACAGCACCAAACCCGGAACCGACTTCCTAACCATAGACCATATATTTTTTTTAGTCTCCTTTCTCCCCTTTATCTTGTCTCTATATACCTCTGTTTTTAGATCACCACAACCTTTATACACACTATACAACTATAACAATACATGTATGTGGGTTAAAAAAAGATTTAAAGAAAATAATATTTTGTTCTCACTTTTTTCTTCGGAGCTCAGAAGCCAACATAGATCTAAAAGCAAGTAATCCTTTTCTCCTTTCGTTGTTTGTTCTGTCATTAGGATGGAGAGTCTAAGAAGGAGAACGTTTAGGGGACAATTGGAAACGCGGACCCGAGGAGTTGTGGATATTGAAGTTGTGTTATCTCTTTCTTCCCACTCTCCGGCCAAAACCCACCTCTATCTTCACAATCGTTCAACATTGACTCTCAATTAGTTAAATTCCATTCACCTCTATGTTTACCTCTCAAAATTCTTTGATTCTCATGTGCAGATTCAACAGATCCTTTGGGTAGGATATTGCAGAAGGTTGAATCACGACGCTGGACAGTTACCTAGTGAAAATTGCGGTGGTTCCTGAAAGCTTCGGTGAGAATGATGCGGTGGCGATGGCTCCTGAAAACTCAGACGAGAATTGGGGTAGAGAGAGTGGGTGTTTAGAGAGAGACAGTGTTTTGGGTTTATATATTTTTTAACTTTTTGTTTTTTTTATTTACATATTATTTTAATTAAATAGATACAATTACAAAAGTAGCCTTGCCTCGTGACATGATCTCTTTAACGTTAAAAACAAATTGAATTAGAGCTAAAGGACAAACCGTGCAACAATCCAAAACATAAAGTATAAAATTTATCAATTTTAAAGGTAAAGAACACCGTTTGAAATTGGGTATATAAATAAAAGACAAAACTTGTAATTCACTCTATTAAATAATAATAATTTAACTAAATTAATAATAAAAACAAAATTTTACATACTTACCCTAAATATGGTTCTACGAATAAATTTAAAAAAAATTGTTCTACAGACAAGAAGTAAATACAAAGAATATATTATTATTAATATTAATTTAAAGTTGGAAAATTTTCTTTATTTTTATCTAAATCAAATTTAGTTAAATTATTTTTTAATATTATTATTTAACTTATTTTTATCTAAATCATATTTAATTAAATTAATTTTTAATATTATTATTTAATAGAAGAGAGAAATTAAAAAATAAGATGAGAACAATATTTTAACTAAATTTAATTTAATAATAAAAATAAAAATTTATATACTTATCCTAGTTATGTTCTACGAACAAATTAAGAAAAACAATTATGTTCTACAAACAAATTAAAAAAAACTTCTATCTTCTGTCCTAGAGGTAAATACAAAGAATTAAGAAAAACAATTATGTTCTACAAACAAATTAAAAAAACTTCTATCTTCTATCCATAGAGGTAAATACAAAGAATATACGTTGTTATTATTATTAATAATATTAATTCATAGTTGAAAAAAATCTTTATTTTTAGTTTAATTATTTTTTAATAATATTATTATTATTTAATAGAAGAGAGAAATTAGATTTAGAAGAGAAAAAAAATAGAGAATTACACGTGTTAAGAAAGATTTTCATTTATTGGTATAGAAAGATTATATAGCCCCCCCACCACCCACTCACTCGCCGCCGCCGCCACTACCACTGCCACTACCTCAATCTCCAATCATTATCCACCAATTTACATTGTCGATCATTAAATTCTAAACAGCCAAACACCTCAATCTACATCCCCGCACCTTCTATTCACAACCATACTCACTGATTCAAAACCAAATCATATTGGATCAACTAAAGCGTTACAAACCCTAAAACATATAACTCAGGGGAATGCAAGCGTAAGAAATTGGAAATGATTTCAACCTTCTACCACCACAATGCATTGGAATCGATCTCACTCTTCCGTCAATTGGCTTTCGGTTTTTAATGATATCCCATGAGTCAAATACATACTCAGTTATTTATATGTATGTTAGCCGAACAATAGCACTTTCGATTTGATGTCCAGCAACTCGGTATATTGTATATACACAAATACACACACACACTCAAATCCCATTTATCCTGTTAAATTGGCCTCATCGCATCTTCTATTAATGTTGTTCCAAACATATGGTGATTTGAGCTTCTATTGTTGCCATCGCATTTTGTGGAATTATTCGCTGATAGGCTTTAAGCTTTAAACTTTTGTTGCTTTTTGTGTAGGTGTTAAAATCAAAGGTCGGAGACTTCATCCCATTTGATTTTGATTTGAGCTCAGAAGAGATGGTGAGTAGGGGTGTGGTGGTGGTGACACTACTAGAAAATAGGCCTAATGCAACTTTTTAAAAGCAGCCTTTATCAAATGAGTTGCATTTGATTCTAATGAAACTTATTTGAACATAAAGATTGTATTAGGTGCAACCCTTTAAAAGAAAAAAGTTGCAAGTGTTGCTAAAAATTGCCACATTTCTCTTGAAAGGTTGCGAATTTTAATGAAATTTGCAACTTTTTTTAGAAATGTTGCATTACGAAAATTTAAATGCACCTGTTATTTTAGAAGGTTGCATTGTTACAAGTTAAACGCAACTATTAGTTTAAAAGGTTGCATCCAAACGTACGTAGTGTTGTCTCATAATGTAATTACTTATTTGCCCACATGCTTTCACGATCAAAAAGTTTTTGGTTGAGAAATTTAATAAAACGACTAAAAGTGTAGGAATTCTTGATTTGTAAATAGTTTTATAGCCTAAACTATATAGAACTAAAGGTCCAAAGCGGCATATATGTGTAGGTAATTTATTTAAAAGGAATCAATGGTATTGGTGGATGTAAGCTAGTTTGAATATACGTTACAATTAGAAAGGCTGTATTATCTAATAAAAATGTTACATTAGGTCTAATGCGATTTCACGTATATGTTGCTTTGGTCAATCAAACATTGACACCTCATCATTTCCGGACAACTTTCTTGGTGTGACACTTGGATGGACACTTTGTCGCCAGGTGAGTGGACGTGGTGTTTTAACCCTGTATCCTAAAGAATCTCAAGGAAAAAGGGGTTGTGAAGTTGTGTGCTTCCTGATGATACTGTTTATTTAATCATGTCATACACTCCAAGAAAAAGGAATTAATGTGGTTTTTGTGTTGGGATTTGGCCAATGGATACTTGAATATATGTTTTGTGGGATGTATGTTTTTGAGTTTATATCATATGGTTTTCTAGTGGTTTTATGTCCTAAGATTACGGGTTAACATGTAAATTTTTCATTGTGAAATGTCAACTTCTAACGTCTTACTCCACTGTACCTTGTCAATCACTAAACTATATAAATCATAAGTGATATATTCCAAAAAATCTCACTACTTCATAGTTCATAATGGTGAAATGTCACCCCGATTTCTGATGGGGCCAGATGATAGGTTTATTCATGACGATGATAATATTTTAAATTGGTGTGGAAGATAGGATGGTAAAAATATTAAATGTAAAAGCTTGAAATATATTTACATCTATAAATCATTAACTTCTATTTGCTTTATGGTCTTGTACTTATGCAGGTGACTTTTTCAAAAAAATGATTTTTCTTTTTTAACTCAAAGATTTTCTTCTTTTTCATTTTAACCCTTTGATTTTTTACTTTTAATCCAAAGTCTTTCATCTTTTGCAATTTAACTCCATCACTTTTTTATTTTCAACTTTGGTCCAAACTTTTCATCTTTTGCATGTTTTTTTGCTTTAGGTTTCGTTCTAAATTTTGTGAGTTAACTGTCACACCCGTTCAGAGGGTGTGATTACATATATGCATGAACTTGAAATTACATATCAACTTTTAAGTCTATGCTTTTCTTATGTTTATCACCATTTAAACAAGTTTATGTTAACTTTAAAAACATAATCTTTCAAGAACAAAGTTCATCAACAAGATCTTCACATACTTTAAAAGTATACTTTTCTTGAAAAAAAATTTACTAGCAAGATCTTTACATGTATTTACTTGTCACAACTTCTAAATATCATGTTTATATTATTTTCAAGTTCATAACATCAAGTTGGTGGATCTTGCTAGATCTAACATTTTTTATGTTAGATCTATGCTTTTAATCATAATAATAACAAGATCATTGTCCATAACAACCATCTTACATGGTCTAACACATCATCAATTAAATCAACCAAGTAAACAACTTGTATTTTTAGTGTTCTTTTATGTTAACCAAGTCTTTTAAAGTGAGCTACAAGATGGTGATCTTGTATTTCATAAACAATATATGACATGAAGCTTAAATCAAGTGTTAGATGACTTACCACTAGCACTAGTAGCTAGGGAAGATCAAGATAAAAAAGAGGAGAAAAGATGAACAAGATGATGATGGATGAGAGCTCCAAAGTGGGTGAAATTGATTGCTTTAACTTGGAGGTGCTTTAGATCATCTTGAACTCCAGTGGAAGTACAACTTGATCTTCTTGAAAGTGGCTTGATGAGGATGTTCTCTTGCCTTCTTTTTGGTCTAAAATGAGAGAAGAATGGATGGAGTTTTTGTGTGTGTTTTGAGTGTGTGAAAGATTATGCTGTGTGATGTTCTAAAAGTAGTTAATTAAAAACAAATCAAATTACCCTAATTCTAGACTCAAATTAAACTCTAGACTCCTAAACTATACTAAACTACTAACCGGCAAGTGGACCGATCAATTGTAGAATAGCATTAAGTAAGTCCGGATTATCGTACCCACAAGACTCTCTAATTACTATGACCACTTAACTTAGACTCAATTAAAACACTTTGTATATTTTAGGAGGGGGGGGTTCTACTAATTCTAGATTGTTAATTAAACTAAAACTACTAAATGGAACAAATCAAACTATGAACTTTTTAGGAAACTAGGAATTAAATCAGGAAATAATGAATTAGTCACCTAGGTTGGATTTTTAGACTACTACTCATTTGATTTGTTAATAAGGTTGAATGTTTTACCGGGATCTTGACATAATAAATTCTAGGTTTACTGAACAGGACCCCCGACCTTCTCAGGAAAACACCTATGATAACCTACAATTATTATTTGTTTACCGATTCTAAGATTTCTTTTCAGTTATCTTTTAATTTAGTAAAGTGTCTAATTAGTTAACTACTTCTCAATAATTAACCTAGACCAACTACAACTTCTAGTTTAGCTTAACTGACATAATTTTGACAAGTAAATTAGATTCGGGAATTTCTCAAAACCTAAACCTAACAATTTATCTAATTAATTCAGCCAACTAATTGTTATTTCTCAATAACCAATTTAGGTATAATGACAAAACTGATTTTATATTTCATTCAATTGTTTTCCCGGTTTTATTGGCCAATTTTACCGACAACTTCTCGAATCCCTAAAGACACGAAAAAGCAACACAAACCTATTCTATGGAAGACATCCACCTAGATTCATGTAAAACAATTAAACAATCATAAATCAATCAAGATCATGCAAACACACTAAACTAGATCATTAAAGTTGTGAACTTTACCAATTACACATTCAAACCAAAGTTAGACTAAAATAAATCAAACTTTCATAAATCAAATCATCCAAACCTAGGTAACTGAATTAAATCTAGCCAAGTATCATGTTTGAAAAACTAATTAAGCAAGATTTAGAACAAGAATACATAATCAAGTAAACAAAGAAGCATAAAGCTCGAGAATGTTGCGATAAAACCGTTAAAGCTCCTGCCTCGAAACTCCTTGGTAACCCGAACGGTTCTTGCAGCCTAGATCTCCTTCTTCTAGCTCAGAATCTCCAGAAAAATTGCTCCAAAATCCCTAAGTTCGTCCAAGTTGATCCCAAGATGTGTTTTAACTCAATAATAACTCAATAAATAACATACAAATCCAAAAACAACTCTGTTTCGAAACTTCTGGATAAAACACCATCTCGCCGGCCGCAAGAGGGTTAAAGGCATTCGGTCGCGCCCCGTGACAAAGTTAGTTTTCCAGAGATATATATGGCGCCTGTCGGTCGCGGCCGCCAGAGGGTTAAAAACCCATAATTCCGATTCGTTTCCTCTTTCTCGATCCAATCACGTTCCGGCTCGGTTATATTTACCATTTTAGCTCGTTTTTCCCATCATTCCAACCGTTTTCACGAACCAAGACCTGCAAAACGCATTTGGATTAAAAGTAGATAAATTCTTGACAAACCGAAATGAAAACGTGCTAAAACTATACAAACTCTACATGATAAATGTATGTATTATTCAATACATCAGTGTGATGAGTTTGTTAGATCTTCTCATGTACTTATAATCTTCTAATCACATCACATTTTGTCTCCTTAACAACACATGGGCAATTAGAGAAAAACATATTGACAATCAACATAGAAGTGGAAGTGGGTCCTTGGGGACGGTCATGAGAAGGGGGGGGGGGGGGTTTCTTGAGTTGGTTAAATTATGTTAAGGGTTTAAAGGTTAGGAGATGTTATGTTTAGTTAAGGTGAAATCTTCATTTTGGTATTTAATTGTTTTGAGATATAAAGTGATTTCAACTAGTTTTGTAATGTCAAAATAATGCTAACTAATTCACATAATATGTCTAGTTCCAGTTCAGATGCTTGTTCGGGTGTTAATATCGTTAACGAATCATAAGGATGTTACTTATATAATATGTATGGTATAATGTGTTTATGTATTTAGGTGAAATTTCCAATATCTTTCATGTAGATTTTGATCATTTCTAGACATTGTATAATTTACACAATGCTGAATTTTTGCTGAATTTTGTTATTTATGGCCCATTTCGGACATTTTTGGTGCTAGTATGCCTTTAGGTAGGTGTTAACATATACCCTTATTTTCCCACTAAGGGTTTGGTATAATTTTAATGTTGGACTTAAATCTAGGTCCTAAATCTATCGTTTTGCTATATACCGGAACTATGTCCGCACTATTAGTCTATCGATAAGTGTACTAATTGTTTCGGTGCACTGCTTTAATTGTTTCGTAATTCAACGAATAAAATGTATGATATGCATAATTAAAATGTATTCTGCGAAGTTTCTAAATGTATGACATTTGATCATGCAGTATTGGCATTTAAAACATATAATTGAACAATATAAATGGTTATTAGATGTAAGGAAGTTACCAAAAAAGTGCCGGTTGTCACACTAACACACCTCAACATGTGTGGGGGGTTTAACATTTTTCGTCTGTTTTTTTTTGTTTTCCAGGGTCATCCCAACGCTTCTATTTTTCACGTTTGACAAGTTCGTCGCAACCTGCGAGTCCTAAATCGACTTAGTTATTTTTTTACGTTTTACGATTCGGTCTAATTTCTTAGTATTAACATGTAACAATGGGCTGCGTGGTTCAACGATGTATGTCTACTTTTCATTCAATGTTATTTTTTCTTTTTTTATTTATTTTTTACGAGCTTTTCTAATGTTGGTGGTCGCTGGTGTGGTGTGACGTTTGTGCTACTTGTCACACTTTTACGAATGTTTATAACTTATTAAGTTTTTTAATAATAATTTGTTTCGAGTTTACCACTATACTTCCATTACTTAAAAAACTAATATTTTTACGTGCATATATTTATGTACGTGTTGGTATAAATTCGATTTGCTCTACGTTTTGACGTAAACTTTTTTAGGAAATGAGTCAGGTCAAATATATTACATTTTCGTCAAAATAAACATTTTGTTATGTGCATATTTTTATGTACGTTTTGGTATAAATTTGAGTTGGTCTACGTTTCAACGTAAACTTCTTTGGGAAACGAGTTAGGTCAAATATAATACGTTTTCGTGCTTATTTTGTGTATGTTTCGCAAATTTTGTTTTGAACCAAGTGTAGTGAAATTGTGGTTTCTTTTTCCCTTTTTTAAAAATCTCTAATTCATCCCTTTTGATTACACGTTTCAGTTTTTCTTTTATATCCGTTACGTTTTCTATGTATAAGTCGGGACGGAACATATATGATATGTGATGAATGTATAGTATTAACTTGATTTACTTTACGTTTGATCCAATTGCAATGCTTATATAGGCTACATTAAGTTCAATCGGATACGTTGAAACGTATGTTTTCATATGGTTAACGTGTCACATAATTTTTGGACTAATACATTCGATGTTTGCGATGTACCCGTGCTGCAACAGATGCATGTCTTATTGCTAGTTTAAATAAAATTTGGTACAAGTTGTTCGGTACAAAAGTCCTACAAGGTAGGATCAAATAAAATAGACTTTGGACATCATAGGTCTTAAGCGATGGAATCGCAAATTCCAAAACTTTTCTTGGCCGAACTGCATCTAGCCTACTATCAAGGTTTGTTACATGTGATCAATCTTTTGAAAATTCGTCAGTTTTCACTGGTAAGTACAATTAACCAACTCTTTTGAAAATCGTTTTATAAATCATTTGATATATATTATGAAAACACGTAGGTAATCATTCAGTATTTCTCGAGATAGATTTGTTGTCACAAGTTCTTGTCAATACAATCGGGAATCAGAAATCTATGCCGATACTTGATCAAGGTACACACCATCTTTAATATAACGTCTTTCGGGTGTATACCTACAATCTCACACATATTTATAAGGCATTTCTATTTAATGAGTCGGGACGCCTGGACACGGTACCATTAACCCCCAAGTGTTTAATGTTAAACAACAATATGGATTAAACTGGATTCTTATATTTATGAAAGCATTTACCTATTTATATAGTACCCACTTCAAGTGGCTAATGACATATCCCAAGTTTTTAAAGCAAAATAGGCTAAAAGTATTTACCTTTGCTAGATGTCTTAAAACAAAGTATTTGGTTCTCGTAGCAAAGCCATAATCAAATGTATTAATCCTAGGTACGATTATCTGGAGGGCTGGTCATGACCTATTGGTACGAATGCAACACAACGGAAAATATCGTCTAAGACCTTTAAAGAATGAACGCCTTTCCAACTATGCTTCCTGTAGAATTCCCAATCCTAATGTTCCACCTATTCCAACCGTGTCATTGCCAAAATATAAAACCTAAGAAAAAACATGTTTAAAAACGTCAACTATAAAGTTCGTAAGTTCACAAGTTTGTGCGTTTCAAAAGTATGTCTTTCATAAACAACAAAAGTTTCAAAAAGCATCGCATATCTAGTTTTGAAAATAACAACACTTGCAATGTACCAAATGTTTAAGGAAGCCAAATGTCTTTAAAATACCATTTGTTCAAAGTGTCACATAATATTACATGTTTCAAAATAACAATTTACCCGTGAACCACAAAAGTCTTAAATATAGGTAGTGCCACAAAAGCCAATATCGTATTTCGTGTCTACTGTCTCGAGTATTGCCACAAAGGCCAATACTGTTTCAGGCGTCTAGTTTCCATGAGCTCTATGATCAAGACTGACTTCGTTTCTATATGGTATTATCACAAAAGATCAATACTACTACCCCTCAAATGTTCTATCGCCAAAACATTTAATACACCTAAGGACAATATCACCCGCTTTACCTCCAATCATGGTAAGCGCGGTCGGGGTGTCAACCCGAATAGATCTATCCATATTTCCCACGTCTCCAAGAGTTAATGATCATAGATAAGCCAGGGGACTTTGTCACGATAATTCATGTCTACTCATGTAACCCTAGACCCAAGTCAACGTTGTCCCAAACGACTATGTCATGTGTACATTCTGGTTCGCAATTCGTATCAAAATAAATGTTCATAACATCCCCCCCAATATTTAAAAGCAAAAACATTTAAAAAGAAGGGTTGTGAAACTCATCTGGTCCGTAAAGCATAAAACTCCACCTATCAAACAAGTACAAGCAAGGCCTGAAGCTTGAAATAACCAACCTTCTCGTGCCCTACTACAAGCAAAGGACACCTTAAGGTCTATTGTAATACCTTTAACACGTAAGTTGATCATGTATAATATTCACCTAACTAGCTAAACTCGGCAGGAAAACTTGTCGTGTTTTGAAACGTTTTGATTCGACGAATTGTGGTGATGTGCCTTTTGTTTCTTGAAAATATATATTTATTGAAAAAAATATAAATATACATTATAAAGATTATCATAACTCATCTTGAATTCTCGTATGGAGAACGTGTTCAGGTTTATAAAATAAATAAATATCTCAACCCAACTGGTTAACTAGTCTCCATCAATACCTTAAAATAACCTCGTATTTGTGTACAAAGAATATACAATATATTCCTACACATTAGCCCCAAAATACTGTACTTGTATAAAAATGAACATTTCGCTTCTTGGCTAATACAAATACATATATCGCAAATGTATTTATATATCGTATAGGTACCTGTAAAAATACAGATAGGAATGCTACTATATTTTACAGATTTCTAATCATAATAACATCGTAAATATTTAAAATAATTGCTTAAAGTTGTTAAACGACTCATTGAACTTAAAACCTTTAATTTCACCGTATAATGTAGCAAAATACATATATTTATCTTGTTGCGACCAAAGTAATGTATATATCTATTTTGAACCAAAACTCTCAAAAATATGATATAGTCCTTTAGAGACTATTTTTATGAAAGTTCGAACTAGTACTAACAATATATTCTCCAAAATATATAATCATTACCATTTTGTTTCGTAAATGACATAAAACTTATAAAATATATAGTTTTCACACAATCGTTTATATGCCCTTAAATCCATTTTTATACAAAATAATATTGTTACATAATATTCAAGTCACTCGACATTTTACTAAAAATATTATCAAGTAAACCTTACTAGTAAAAACTACAAGGAACACACATACAATCGCGTGCACATATATATATATATATATATATATATATATATATATATAATCATATAAAATATATACATACTTGTGTCAAAAATATAGATACACATATGGATTCAAAGATTAACAACATGAACTCGTTTATTTTCACGAAACTGCCAAATATATATACTAAGATACTAACACAAGATCTTTGTAAATCCGTTCATAAGAGTTTAGTATATCACCAATTATTTCAAGAAAATCAAGTTGCGTAAAGTGTTAGTTTCATAACTTCTCAAGTAGACATACAACACTACTTGGGTGATTTTTTATATAAAAATATTCTTTTAGAACTCATAAATATAGATTTAATATGATGAATACTCACTTTAAGCATGCAAGGAGAAGGTATAGAGAATGGAAACTTGAACTCTTGGACAATCTTGGACTTGGAACTTCAAACCCTAGAGATTTTTGCAGGACAGAGATATTTTCTTGGAGGATGTATGTGTAAAGGTTTAAACGAGAGGGATTAGGTTGCCAGGGACACGGTTGAAGCAAATTTTAAACTGATCCAACTTCGTTTTTAGCTCCCGCCACTTATGGACATGTGTTCAGTTGTAACGACTTTCCAACATGTTGTTGGTATTGCTGAAATGCTTGTGCCAATAGGCGTTTTGACCACGACGTAGCGTTCGTTATGCGTCAACGATTGACGTCACTAGCGCTGTCTCCTCCTCCTCGATTCAGTGAACCATCTTTGTTTTTTGGGTTGGTTTTGGATGAAGATTTCTGTTTGAAGAAAGTATATGTGAACAATATTGATGTTTGGGATGAGTATTTATAGGTAAAAATTTTTAAAAATTTAAGTTACATAGCGGAAACCGCCATGGCCAACGGCTAGCCAAAACAGTCTGATTGCCTAGCCAATCAAATCATCCCCCCCCGCCCCACGTCACGCTTCATAGCCACATTATCGGGGCAACACCGCAACCCACGTTGCCCCGGTATGACTAAAGCGGCGTTGCTTGGGTTCCCCGCCCCAACCCAAGCCCCACACCGCACGGTATTAATGGTTTTTGGATTATAAAATAATAAGCGAATGCACATATGTTGAGTGTAAAGTTGGTGAATATATTTTCTAGCCGTTTTTTTCTTGCTTCCATCGATCAAAGCAAACAAGAGAAATGATATGGGCTACTTGATGGTCTTGTAATAATTTAAAGTACAAAGTATGGTGGATGTTTGGAAGAATAATGGTGCAAATCTTGAGTTGGTGAAAAGTTTGTCAAAGTAGGAATAGCATACGGTTGGAAAAAAGATAAACATGATATGCAATTTCATCATATTACCCATGTTGTGAGTTTAAGAAGTATTATCTAAGTTAAATAATATATCTATTATTTCATTGTTTCTTTTTTTAATATGCCATCTACACATATATTTGTGTATAAAAATGTGTGTACGTAACACATGTATGACATATTAAGGATTCATTATAGGTCTTGATTATAACTAATTATGAAGTTATTTATATAGTTACATGGATTTAATTAATTAAATCTTCATTATGTTTAATATAATGAGCTGAATAAATGAGTTAAAAAATATATCATTCATAAAAGAATAGTTTTTAAAATGCTTCCTTAGCATTTTGATCATGAGCGTCCGTGTTCGTCTTTTTGACTAACATGTAATGGTAATTTCCTAAAATCATCATGTGACTTGAATGAACTTTGCTATACATATAATGACCCAATTATTAAAAAGTAAGTTTAAGACATAAAATCATGATGAGTGCGAGATTCAGCCTGAATTTGCCGATTGTCATACAATTGCATGAAGAAAGATAAATCTATCACTTTTATTTAATAAATAGACTAACGAGTTTAGTGGTGATGGTGACGGGACGTAGTCTAAACTAGCTGCTCGTCGGGGGCTATATGTAGGTGGGTGCGGGTGACAACGTGCATCGGTTTGAGAGAAGAGTGTGTGCTGTTGTGCTCACTTATCGTTTAATGCAAGCTTCAAAGGTGTCATGTTTCACCCCCGCTTTCTAAAAACTTTATAGAGTTTTACTTTGAACCCCTTGACTATGAGAAGACCAGCGAGTACCTTTGGGTTTGACCACACACCATGTTTGGTGGTCAACTTTGGCCATGTACTTTTTTTAAGTGTAATCTTTTATTTTCTTTCCCTCAAATTTCAGAGTTATTCTTTTTGACTCTTGCTTTCTAGGAGTTTTTTTAAGTATTATTTTGATACGTCGACTTTTCAGTCACTAGGTGTTATAACTTTTGATCCCACGCCCCGCAACTTGGGGGTTCACCACTAGTTTCAATATAAATTATATTGAAAATGGAGTTCTTTTCAAAATAAAGTATTGTTTTGGTATTTCAAGGTATACAAGTACTACCACACGATAGCGTGATGGACCCAACTAATTATGACCAAGCAAAATAGGTATCAGTAATTTGTGTTTATATTTTTCTCATTTTGTTGCTATAATGAGTATTCGTATCCAATGATGGATCTTAAACTTTTAAATGGGAGGTCCCTAGCCCTTACGTATCCAAAATTTTCAATAAAGTTTGCATTTCGAGCGAAAAATAAGGGAAGAGGGACCCTAGCTAAGATTCTCCCTTGTTCATATTGTACATAGCAACAAACTTAACTAATATTGAACAAATTCTTGTCAAACCCAACTAATTCTATAAAAAAAATGCAAAACTGAATCTTTCTTTCATTGTTTTAATTACTTTCATAATCATATCATTAGATATTCGTTAGTTTTAATATGCCACGTCAGTATAGTTAGTTGCACAATTAGTTATTTATCAGTTTTAATACCAGATCAGTTAGTTAGGTTTAGTAATTGTATATAAACTATTATTAAGCCCTTTGCGTTGCGACGTGGGGCGTAAAACCGTACCAAATAGCATAAATGCCACATTACCGCAGCGACCACCAACACTGAAGTTGCAGCGAGTGTATGTAAAGAAATTAAACTGAAACGCTAAACATGGAAATTAAAACTAAGCCGATCTAGAACCCCGCACGTTATGTCGAACCTGTCAAACGAGGAAAAATAGACGATGTAAAAACGTTGAACCACACACGAACGTTACGCCGTGTTAACTCGCAAAATTTAGAACAAATGTAAAAACCTTACACCACGCACATGCATTGCGATGTGTTAACTCACAAAATTTAGAAAGAAGCATAAAGCGAAAAATTGTCGAAAAATAAAAACTATAAAGAATCAAAGTTCGAAAGTAAAAAAAGTTGTGAGAATAAATAGTAAAAGATAAAATGTTTTAGGTTAGAAGTAAAAAACAAATAGTTTTGGATTAAAAGTAATTTAGCAAATGGAAAGTAAAAAACATAAACTTTTTTTTTAAATAAAAAAATATATGAATAAAAAAATTGCTTATTTACAGTGACATAATACTCTTGTCTTAATCCATATGCCAGTAATGAAAAAACAAACAGTGGTTCACCATTTCTTTTGTTGTTGATCAAGATTTCAACATCTTACCTAGTAGAGATTAAATTCGAAAACAATATGTGTAATTCATCAACTTTATTTTATTTTCTTGAGTCATATGCTAATTAGTATTCTATCAACATCCGAACAACAATAGTACCCTGACATTGTGGTCACCACAATCACTGTAACAACCACAGCAGCGAAAATGGCCAACCCACAAAGCGATTATTGTCGGGTAGCGTACCATAATAGCAAAACCCTTTCTGTTCTATATAAAGCCCTGAAACACCTCACAAAAACCACATGTAATTCAACCAGCATTTCAATTAAAACAAACCTGCAAATGTTTAAAACTTTAAATTGAATGAAAGTTGCGATTAATTTGAACTTAATAGTTTGATTTTACATGATGGTATTTCTTGATTTGTATGTGCTCTGTTTTTGTTGTTGTGGATTAACAACAGGGGATTACGGGTTTTGTGATAATCTTGATATTTTTGTTGATTTAGGGTTTAACATGAGTTGAATAATCATCAATTTATTTTTAAATTTTGAGTTTATATGTGCATATATCTTAATCAGAGTATGTATTTGTATGTTTAGTGTTTATTGGAATTTTAGTTCCCCTGTTTTTTCAACTATTGTGGGAGTTATAAATACATATGAACACATGTTTTTTTAGTTTTTATGTGTTTATTTAGGGGCTGAAAGGATTTTGTATTTTTTAATAAACTCCTTTGGTATGTATACATTTTAATGACAATATCTATTTCAGTATTTGTCTGTTTAGTGTTTTTTAGTTCCCCTGTTTTTCCAACTTTTGTGGGAGTTATACATACATACATACATATGTTTATTTAGGGCTCAAAAAGATTTTGTGTATTTTTTATCAACCCCCTTTGGGATGCATAGAAAGAACCCTAGGTTTCTTGAGGGTGCATTTGTATTACCCTTAAAATTTAGAGGAACTCACGATTTGAAGGTTTCATACAAAAATACATACAAGACTATATATATATATATATATATATATATATATAGAGAGAGAGAGAGAGAGAGAGAGAGATAACCGAACCCTTGTGCTAGACCCTAACAGGCGACGTATAAAATCTAATACCATTATGGATGTTTCAACATAATGGCATTTAACTTGTGTAGGTGGAAAAAGAGTTCATAAAACTAAGATGAATGCAGACAAGTGGTATTCAAGTCTTTGGAGAGCAAAGAAAAGAGAAAAACTTATGGCTTTGATAGAGCGGAGTTAAAAAAATAGCAAGAAACGTGTCGAAGAAAGTGTGGAAACTCGAGTTTTCAAAGCGGTCAAAGTCAGTCAATGTTGTAACATACAACGGGAACAAAGATATCCGGGCCACCATTAAAGATTTAAATTTCAAGTCCTTTTATCTTCTCCGGATGCCATCGTTGAGGTACACAATTAAAATTATATGAAGCTTAAACAAATGTTTGTATGAATTATGAAAATGTGTTGTTTTGTAGGACATGGAAATTGTTGATCGTATTAAGTGCGCATTGTTAGTGATAGACGAGTGCCAACGACCCATATTTTCAACACATTTGAAGAAACTTCAGATGGTTACGGCTGATATGAAACTGTTAACAGTTTCTGGTGAATCGCTGGTATGTTTTCTCAAATTTTTAATCTCAAAATGGGAAACAAGTTAAATTGGTCAAACGGGATGAAAGTCAACTTAAGTCTATGTTTAGTCCAATATATCGAAACAAATGTATATGGTCAACCAAACCTGACCTGTTTTGACTGGTAAGAAACTGAACATTTAAGCTCGAACTCATTTTGACCCGTATTCTCAATGCATTTTTTGAAACTTCAGATGCTTAAGGTTGACAAAAAACTGTTAACAGTTTCTGGTGATCGGTGGTGTGTTTTCTCGATTCTTTTTTTTCTTCTCTCAAACGGGCCAATAATAAAAAAATGCTAAAAAGGGAAACGGGTCAAACAGGTCAAACGGGCTGAAAGTCAACTTAAGTCTATGTTCAGTGCGATAATTCTAAATAAATGTGTATGGGTCAACCAAGGCCAGCCTGTTTTGACTGGTAAGAAATTGAACATTTAAGCTCGAACTTGTTTTGACCCATGTTCGCAATACGTTTTAAAAAACTTCAGATGCGTTTGGTTGACATGAAACTGTTAACCGTTTCTGGTGAGTCTGTGGTGGTGTTTTCTTATTTCCTCTATCTCAAACAGGTCAATAATATAAAAAAATAGCTAAAAAGAGAAACGGGTCAAATTGGTAAAACGGACTGAAAGTCAACTTAAGTCTATCTTCTTGCAATAATTCTAAAGAAATGTGTGGGTCCACCAACCTCGGCCTGTTTTGACTGCTAAGAAAACGAACATTTAAGCTCAAACTCGTTTTTGACCCATATTTTCATCAAATGGTCAATAAAAAAACAGCAAAAAAGGGAAACGGGTCAAATTGGTCAAACAGGATAAAAGTCAACTTTAGTCTATGTGTGGTGCAATACTTCTAAACGCATGTATGTGGGTCAACCAACCCAGCTTGTTTTGACTGGTAAGCAAATGAGCATTTACTTGTTTTGACTCATATTTCAACACACTGAAACTACAGATGCTTATGGCTGATATGAAACTGTAACAGTTTCTGGTGAATCAGTAATGTGTTTTATTTTCTTAATTCTTGTATCTCAAACGGGTCAATAATAAAAAAAGGCTACTCAAACGGGTCAATAATAAAAAAAGCTGTTCAAACGGGTCAATAATAAAAAAAAGCTAGTAAGGGAAAATGGTCAAACTGGCGGAAAGTCAAGTTAAGTCTATGTTTAGTGCAATGATCTAAACAAATGTATATGGGCCAACGAAGCCCCGCCTGTTTTGACTGGGTAAAAAATGAACATTTAAGCTGAACTAATTTCTGTCAATTGTTTCAGGATATTTGTGAAAGCTAACAAAACATTCTGTCATTTCTCGATTGTAAATACGAGAACATAAATACGGATGCTGACGTGGAAACGAATGATATTAATATTAACACATTAAAAGAAAGACTGTCACCTTTTATCGCATTCGAGTGCAAGCTCACCACCCCCGGTTTTCAAGAGTATTGGGTCCCTGTTCATCTTTCGTCAATGCAAATGAACAATATTGTTCAATTTTAGCTTCAAATTTTGAGGCACTCTCTTCATACTCAAAGAACTCTTCATTCCATAATATTATCACTCAGATCCAAAAGGTACTTTTTGTGCGTGTAACTGTAGTGGACCCTACTTTCTGTTTGGTAAATGCTTTTTTAACTCGGTTAATTATTTTTGCAGTGCTGCGATCATCCGTATCTAGTGGACCCCACTTTGCGTAATTCTTCGAACGACGCTTCTTTGATTGATCTGTTGGATGCTGAAGTCAATGTTAGTGGCAAGCTGCAGCTTCTTGACAAGCTCCTGTTAGAGATCAAACGGTCCGGTTTAAGAGCACTAGTTCTTTTTCAGGTAAATAAATTTTAAACGAGTAAAATGCCATTTTCGTCCCTAAGGTTTGACCACTTTGCGACTTTCGTCCAAAGGTTTGTTTTTCCGCATCAGGGTCCAAAAGGTTTGAAATGTTGCCAATTTTCATCCGACTCGTTAACTCCATCCATTTTTCTCTGTTAAATGAGGGGCATTTCCGTCTTTTTAGACATTAAAACTGTTTGAAAAGACGAAAATACCTATGACTTAACATTAAAAAATGGATGGAGTTAACGAGTTAGATGAATAGGGTAAGATTTTAAACCTTTTGGATCCAGATGCCGAAAAACAAACCTTTGGATGAAAGTCGCAAAAGTGGCCAAACCTCAGGGACGAAAATGGCATTTTACTTTTTTTAAAAAGTTCACTTTAGTTGTCTATGCATGTTACATCATTTTATATATTTGAAGAATATTTTGTTGGTTGACAGTCGACGGTTAATTCCGAAAAGATATCAACCGGGCATCTTTTGGATGACCTTGTTTATTAAAGATTCGGGCAGGATTCTTACGTACAATACCCGTGAAAATTCTTTCAAAATCCATACGCGCAAAGAAAAAAGAATCATTACTAACGTTCAACAAAGAAGCGAGTGATAAATTCAAGCGTTAGACTTTCTGTTTTGGATGCCGTAATATTATTCAACAGTGACCCCAACCCATCAAATGACGTAAAAGCCCTTAAGCGGATCACCATCGATTCACCTTGTGAGCGGTTAAACATTCTCCGGTTATTTTCATCATTCACGGTTGAAGAGAAGGCACTCATTCTTTCGAAGCAAGGTACAACCGTTAACTATACTAGCTCGAGCGTTTGCTACCGGTTGTTAACATGGGGCGCATCGTACTTATTTAGTAAGCTCCAAAGCTGCACCGACTCCAGGCCGTTGTCGTTTATAGATGATTTGGTTCGCGAGTTGTCATCGTTGTTGAGGAACACGGTGTCCGAACTGGTCCCACGGGCCCCACAAACCGCTCGATCATATCAAAAGCGGAGATGCAAAATGGAAAGTATTCTGGAAGTATCATGTTGTTTGGGGAAGCCGAAAGCCACACAAAGGAAAGTTGTTCGGTTGACGAATACTTGAGTGATGACTCGCCTTCGGTGTTTTGGAATAATGTGGTCAAACAAAGTCAACATGGACCGAAAAACTCTTGTAGCGGGTTTTCTTCGTTTACTCCCTCTTTTGTAAGATCAAAGACGAGAAGTGAACGAAGAAAACGGGCAGGTATGACAGTTATTAACCAATACAAGAAAATAGTAATTCAAACAGTTATTAATATGTTCATATGTTGATCGTTATATTGTTATTTAATACAGCGAGGTGTACGCCTTTCGGTAGTCACGCAGTCATGTGAGAATGTGATTGATGGTTGCACAAGTGGAAGTCAACAAAGTCAAACAGATCAAACTACTAGCACTACGCCTCTTGAAACCGAAATCGAAAGAATTCTAAAGGAGTGAGCAAATCACCAAGACACATCAAGAAAAAGTTTTAGTTCTTATATACAAACACATTTCTTTTAGTTATATTAGTTGTCGGATTACAACATGATAATGATCTTGTTTATGTGTAGAAATCGATGCTTCTTGCTGAACAGGAAAAAGAGATTTCGGAGGTACACAAGAAGTATGACGCGTTAATACGTGACTCGGACATGAGTTTAACGAAGGAAATTAAGAATCTTGACGACTATCACAAGCTTGTTTATACCCATAAACTTCTTGCCAAGGTTTTGGCACAAAATTGGGAGGAGACTCAAAATGTGAAGAGATCACTAAAAGGTATCTTTATAATGTTTCTAGCAGCTTTAACTGATTTTCTGTCTGATCCCGTTGTTTAGTAGGTACTGGTTAGGGGTGCTCAAGGTATCGACCAGTGTCCAGTACCAAAAAGTACCGGTCCCGAAAAACGGCAACAATGGGTACCGGTACCGAAAATAATTGGTACGGTACCGAAAATGATCGGTTCGGTACGAGTACCTAGTACCAAATGCTCATCCTTGGAACCGCCCGGATTGGTTGGGTTGGCTGCACCGGACAAAATGCTTTGGTTTTGGTGATTTGCCGGTTTGGACTAGTTTTGCTAAGCACCGAATCCTAACGTTAAGTTTAGTAAAATGGTAGGTTTAACAAAAGATCTAACATTTTACCTTTTGAGTGTTAAAGCGTCTACGAAAGAAAAAAGTGAAAAATAATTAATAGAACGAAATTGGTCAAATTAAATATATATATATATACGTATTATATTAAAGAATATTTTTTTACGTATGTTGTAATTGTTTGATTTCTATACAAGAAAATATATTTTACTTTTATCAAAATTATATAGATAAAGAATTTTTTTTTGTTCTTGTTTTTTTAGTATTTTGGCCAGTTTGGTTTTGACAGCTGGTTCCAAACTGTAAACTGGACCGTTAAAACCAGTTTTCAAAACCCTAAACGAAACCGCTCACTCCTAGCTGGGTTTGAACACTTACCAAAATAAGATAACTGTATTCTGTAAGTTTTTCTCATGTTTCATAGGGCTTTCAAGAACATCATTTTTATTATTCTTTTGTTTCTTTTGATTACAGAAACTAGCCCGGTTAAAATTCTTCAGGTTCCTGCATCTGCACTCATACAGCGAGAGAATCCACGTTGGACCAATGGTCCAGCCACCTATTTAGTCGGGTCTGGGCATAGTTTAGTCGGGTCAGGACTACGGGCTCAACCCCCTTATCTAAGGTCAAACCGTCAATGTTTGCATCATTCCACCACCAGCCCACCACCACCGACACACGTAAAACATCTCTCGAGTCATTCATTGCGCACTTTGTCAACTACCCAAACAGTTGACAAACATTGTCATGTATAGAAACAGACTCAAACAAGTGACTTTAGGGTACATTCAAAACCCTAAACTCTAAACCCTGACTATTGAATTTGACAAGTATATGATGGTGGTTAGGATCAAAATGTGAAGATCATATAGTGTTCATATGCCATGACCTTAGTCACGTTTGTTGCACTCGATAATACGATATTCTTTTGACATGTTCACTGACAAATACGGTTGGATCTTGCTAACGCGTCTTCAAACGATCATTACTTGTGATAGTAACAAGTCGATTGGGCGTGGGTGTTTTGAAATGTCATATTATAAGAAGGTTTTGCTTGCCACAACTCTTAGGGGAAAATAACTTTCAACTAAAAAACAAAGTAATCAAAATGCAGTTTTGTTGGTATTTTAAACATCAAAAAACTAAAGATGATTATGATTGGTTTATTAGAAACCCTTAATTGTGGCTAAGGATTTGGACCCATGGGATATACTGAACCAATCATAATTGAAATAACCAAATCAATCAAACAGAAATAATTGAAGATATTGAGAAAGCCATGATTCGATTATGATCTTTTTTATAACTGAGTTTTATGATTTGGTTATGATTATATGTGTATAATAAATAGCTGAACCAGACCGCCAATAAAACCAATTTTTATACTTTATAATTTTTTCTAAATGATATATTACATGTGAGAAGTGTTTTGTTAAAATTTGCTATAGATAAAATATCAATTTGGGTCCTTCTTTGTAACAAAACTTCTATATAAAGGAACTTATCTATTAATAGTTTGAGACTAGCTCGTAAATAAACAAGCAGGGTCAAGGTAGCTCGTCTAAATTTCGAAATCAGAGTTGCGAGCCGAACTCAAGGGAAGGTTAGCTCGCTCATTTATCTCACTTAAGTTAATTAGCTATTACTATTATTGGCGAGACAAAATCCAAATGGTTCTCTTTTTGTTGTATTTATGCATATGTGTTAAGAAATATTACCTTTTGTTGTTTATATATCTATCAATATTGTGTAAGAAATACAATTTTGTTTATTTGAAAAAATAAACAAGAACTTGTTAAAAGTTTTTAGCTAAGCCAAGTTGACTCATTTAGTGTCAAGCCTAAACTCGAGTTGAAGCTGAATGGGTTCAACAAGTAGTAACCTTAATTATATGACAAGTAGCACATTAATTTATGAACAAGTAGCACATGAATTTCTATATACAAACTATGGGGAGTTTTATTAAAAATAAATGTAATCATTTATATCGTAATAAATGTTGTTTCAAAATGTGTTCAAATCATACATGTTGCATCTATGATGATACTATTTGCAAACTTTAGCTTATCATGATAGTTGTTCCATGATTTTTTTTATTGTTATAGAATTTTGAAATTTCATAATAGTTGTTGTATGATTATTTGTTTCTTTAGTCTTCAATTTTCAATAATAAAGCTTCTTGTTAATTTGTGATATCAATAAAAGCAAGATTAACAATTTTTATTAGATTCTAAAAAACAAGTTGATCCTTATTCCACATGTTTTTATAAACATCTCTTCCACAATATACCATCAAATGGTTATAGTCTTATGCACCTTATTCCACATGTTTTTATAGACAATCTCTTTCACAATATCCTATCAAATGGTTATAGTCTGTAACATTTGATTTGAGATCTTTTATCCACTTATTTTAAAATATATCATCATATCCAAAAGATTCACACGAAAGATTTCTATAAACAATATAATAAAATATTATTATATTCTAACAACTTGATGTCATTGCATACATGGATGACAACAAATGACCAAATCTTGTCTCCATCCCAAAAAAACTTATCTTCAACAAAAATAAAAATAAAATAAAATAAAATAATAATTACAAAAATGTTAACTTCCCTACCATTTCATCCCCACACCCCCAAATTCCCTTTCTTACCACGCAAACCCTAACCCTAGATCTCTCTCTTCAAAGGTAACTAAAATCATCTCAATCTCTCCATCAATTCACACAACACATCTGTAGTTTACTTCATTATCTCATCAATTTCAGTTTCATCCTCTCAAATCGACCGTAGAAATCGACGGAGATGAGTGGCTGCACCACGGTGGCAGTTGCGGCGACGAGCAGCGGCGGTTTCTCCGGCTACCGGCCGCCGTTCACGCTGGTGCAGTGGCAGGAGCTGGAGCATCAAGCGTTGATATATAAGTACTTAGTTGCCGGTGTTCCGGTACCGTACGATCTTGTTGTTCCGATTAGAAGAAGCTTGGAAGCGTTATCTGCTAGGTTTTTCAACAATCCCAATTGTAAGTTTATTATTAAGTTATTATGTTTCATTAAGGCTATTGTTAGGGTTTTTTTTGAGGTGTGAAGTTGATGAGTAGTTGCTAATTTGTTTATTGTTAGGTTTAATCTGATTTGTGATGTTCTATTAGGAGGTTAAGAATGTAAGATATATTTCTGTATTGAATTTAGTTTTAGAAGTTTTCTTGTTTTGGAAAAAAGAGTTAGTTATAAGGAAAATCATTTTTATTTGGTTAAGAATTTATTGTTCCTTTGATATCAAGAGAATGTGTTGATAAATGCACCTGGTTCTTTTTTGTTTAATTGATTTAAATATGGTGCACCAACATACACACACATACATATACATTTATATATGTGTATGTATATAGTGATGGATTTAAATGAAAACTAGTAAATATCTTATTTATTTGTGAATACAATCATACATAGATTCACTACAGGTTAAAAGAACAGAGTATCAAGTGATTTATAGTTGTATACATGTATTCACTAGTGAATACGATTCTCACTTGAACCCACCTTTTATACATTGACTGCTAGACTATCGTAGGGGTTGTTTTGAGTCATGGTTGTAAAAATCCCGACTAGGCGTCGATTAATCGCCGATTAATCATGATTAATCACAATTAATCCGATTAATTCCCATTAATTCTGATTAATGTTAGTCCCCACCCCCGACTACTGACTAGAGATATGTGTATGAAATTGATTAATCACTAGAACCCTGATTTGAGTTATGGAATTGATGAGAGAATGTTGATTTGTTTGTTGTTATGTTTAATTTATTTTGTGATGGTGCCATTAGGATGTTAAGAATTTAAGATAGAATTTTGTATTAAGTTTTAGTTTTAGTTTGTTTTATTTCTAGTTTTGGAAAGAAGAGTTATTTATAAGGAAAATCATATTATTTGGTTAAAAATTTATTGTTCCTTTACTTTTGTGTGAAGGTGATATGTTGAACATGTGTTTGTGGATTTGTTGATAAATGCATATGGTTATTGTTTATTTAATTGATTTATTTATGGCACACCAAACACACATGTGTGTGTATAGTGATAGATTTTAAATGAAAACCAGTAAATGTTTGGAAATTATTGGTAACTATTTTGTTCATTTGTGAATACTTGGATTCACTAGCGAATGCACTACAGTTTAGAAAATAGAGTATGTACTGATGTAGTGAATACATTACGGTTCTTAGTTATTTCACAAATACTGTAGAGAAGTATAGATATAGATTTAGTGGAATCAGTTGAAAAGATGGTGTTGATTTTCAAATTTTTTCCTGTTTTGGAACGAGAGTCAGTTATAAGGAAAATCATCTTTATTTGGTTAAGAATTTATTGTTCTTTTGATATCAGGATAATATGTTGAGCATGCGTTTGTGGATTTGTTGTTGATAAATGCATCTGGTTTTTGTTTATTTAATTGACTTATTAATGGCACACCAAACAGTCAAACACACCTAGTGTGTGTGTGTTATAGTGATGGATTTTAAATGAGAACCAGTAAATGCTTGGAAATTATTGGTAACTATTTTGTTCATTTGTGAATACGTGGATCCACTAGCGAATACACGACATTTTAGATTGCAGAGTATTCACTGATGTAGTGAATACACCACAGTTCTTAATTATTTCACATATACTGTAATACGATTCACACTTCTCATTTGAACCCACATTTTATAACATATATAATACATGTGTATAATACACACAGTGACTGCTAGGTTATCATCTGGATCTTGTAGATTTATCCATTGTTTATGTAAAATACTACTGTTTTCTGCATGTTACTGGTGCATCACTTTATGTTAAAAACTAAATTTTGACAGCAAGTGTTTTTGTTCAAGTTAGCCCGTTTCAGCATGTTATCGTATTACCTATTTCGACCCATTACCCAACCCATTAGACACGCCTGGTTTGCCCCACTTAGGGTCACATTACTCTTGATAGGGGTGCTAAACGGGTCGTGTTCGTGGGTTGGTGGGTTTAACCCGACCCGAACCCGAATTTTTTTACGATCTCGAACACGACCCGAACCTGAAAATTGTCATACATGTGAACCCGAACACGACCCAAATGTTCACGGTTTTCCCGAACACGACCCGAATATTCGTGGGTTTTCCCCACCACGACATGCTCAACCCGAATTTATTTATTTTTAAAATTCTTTCATTCTTTCACAAATTAGTATATTAAAATTAAAATTTTACTAAAAGAACACACATGTATATAATACAATTACATTTTAATTATACAATCTTATGTCAATTTCTCTTTTTAAGATATAATTATGGCATAAAATACAAACCCAATATAATTATGACATAAAACATATTGTAAAAAATATATTACATAAATGGGTCAAACGGATCAACCCGCCAACTCGACCGGGTTGTCACGAACCAGACTCGTTTAGCTAAACGGGTTCACGTGTTCAACCTGAAACTGACCTAAGCCCATTTAGACTAGACCCAAACCCACGAAATTTGTGTTAGGTTCGTGTCATGTCAGAAATTCATACCTCTACTCTTGAACCACCATTAATCTCTAAAATTCAACTTGGATTTCAGTTAAACCATTACTTTACGACTAATCTTACGCTGCAATTTCAAACTTTTTGAAGCACTGGGCTATTGTTCATATTACGGGAAGAAATTCGACCCAGAGCCAGGAAGGTGTAGAAGAACAGACGGCAAAAAATGGAGATGTTCCAAAGACGCGCATCCCGACTCCAAATACTGCGAGCGCCACATGCATCGTGGCCGAAACCGTTCAAGAAAGCCTGTGGAATCCCAGTCTCCATCGCAGTCATTGTCAACTGCAGTATCGCGTGTCACCACCGTAAGCAGCACTGGTAGTGGTAATAATAGAAGTTACCAGAATCTCGGCAATAGTAGCTTCCAGAACTCGCATTTGTATCCCACGAGTTCGGGGAGTTTTGATTTTGGGAGTAGTGCATCAAAGTTGCAGATGCATGCTAGTAGTGCGTACGGGATCAACAGCAACAATTTTAGGTACTTGTTTACTGCCCGTTACAAGATTATTCTTTTAAATACGCTATCATCAGATACAACATTGCTTTATATATATATATATATATAGAAAAAGTGTAACGTACAATAGGGCTTATCGTACGAGCATACGCAATTGTGAAATCGCATGTTATAAAAAAGCATGTTGGTAAAGTTGATGAAATCGCATGGTTTTTTTGTACAATTTCGCATGTTGTTTTCAGCACAAATCGCATGTTAAATAGTAAAGTCGCACGTTGAAAAGCCAATCGCGTAGGCTCGTATGATAAGCCCTATTGTACAATAACCAACCTCCCTCTCTCTCTCTCTCTCTGTATAGTTTTGTGGGTGTTTGGATTTGCATGCTGAAACTGATTATTAGACTAAAAAATGACAATACGTTTTCATAATGTTTGGATAAACAGATTTGGGTTTTAATTATCTGATTATTTCAGGGTCAAATATTGTCACTTTCATATGTCTGTGACGGATTTCATTATCCAAGGATAAAAGAGTAAAGTACACGGATAGTCCCTATGGTTTACCAAAATTTTAGATTTGGTCCCTAATTTTTCAAAAGTACACAGATGGTCCATGCGGTTTGCACTTTGTAACGCATTTAGTCCCTAACTTGGACATACTCAAACCTTTAGATTTGTTGGCTTGGGACTAAATGCGTTACGTAATACAAACCACAAGGACTTTTTGTACTTTAGAAAGCTAGGGACCAAATCCAAAATTTTGGTAAACCACAGGGACCATCAGTGTAATTTACGCAGGAAAAAAAATATAAAAACTGTTTACCTCTTTTTCAAACCTACTTTGATACTTCTACGCGCGTAGTCGCGTTTTATATAAGCTTCTCTCTTTTCACAAAAATATATTTTCCAATCACTAATGAGAAGTTTTCAAACACTCATACATCTGAAAATTAATGATTATAGCTTTAATCAGCAAAAGCACATTCAAAAACTGGCATATCTGCAAGGTTTTATGTCACAGCTGATTATTTGATTCTGATTATCCAATGTCACATAATTATTTTTAAAACAACCATTCATAACCCCCTAAAGTGTGCTGCATGCATGCCAATTTATGTTGGATATCTCAATTCTTTTGTTTTTTTTATAAGAAATAATATGTGTAATGAAAGATCAAGTTAATGACTTATTATGTCTGTAATGCTATTGAACCGCAACAATTTTTTTTAGTGACCCCATGTAATTATTTAATATGCTACAAAATGATATAAAGAGCAAGTGAGCAACTTCACTATAAATTACTACAGGTAGGGTCATTGTTATTTTCTGTAATAATTATCCAATTACACAACATTTATGGCCTACACCAAATTTTCATTTGTTGATGTAGCTACACACAATGAATTAAATGAGCCTTAAAGTGAATTCAAAGCCTGCACCATTTCGAATTCATTTTATTTAAAAATTCAAATATTTATATCAAAAATATATTTTTGTTTTCACATGCAGGTACGATCACGGGCTAACTGTTGATGTGGATGATAGAAATTACTCTTCAGGAGCTTCAAGTTCAAGGGGTCTAGCAATAGAATCTAATGCAGACAGTACATGGCGTCTTGTGTCTACTCAAGTTCCCGCAAATTCGTTAATGAAATCAAGAAACGACACTTACTTACAAACCAAATCCCCACAACTAACCACGGTTAATGCATTTGAGCCCTTGATTGATGGTACTTCAGGGTCAAAGCCAAGTCAACAACATTGCTTATTTGGCAGCAAAATTGAGTCATCGGTTGAACCGAAACATGAGCAACACTTCATGCGCCCATTCTTTGATGAGTGGCCGGAGGCTCGGGAACCGTGGTCCAGTCTTGATGCTGGCAGTGGCAAGAACTCGTTTTCCACGACTCAGTTGTCAATGTCGACAGCTCCTGAATATTCAACTGACTGCACCCCGAACGGTATGTAAGAGTAAAATACCATTTCGTCCTTGAGGTTTGATCAGTTTTGCAACTTTCGTCTAAAGGTTTGTTTTTCCACGTTGGATCTAAAAGGTTTGAAATCTTGCAAAATTTCATTGGGCTGGTTAACTACATTCATTTGTGTCCGTTAAGTAAGGGGTATTTTTTGTCTTTTTTGTTAACTTAAAGGGCAATTCGGTCTTTTAAATACTTGTACATTATGCTAAATGCTTGTACATAAAGTGAAAAGGACCGAATTGCCCATAAAAAAGACGGAAATACCCCTGACTTAACGGACAAAAATAAATAAGAGTTAACGAGCCGGATAAAAACGACAAGATTTCAAACATTTTAGATCCAGATGCGGAAAACAAATCCCTTGAACGAAAGTCGCAAAATTGGCCAAACCTCAGGGGATGAAAATGATATTTTACTCGGTATGTAATGTGTAATTATCATGCAAATAAGCTTGACTTTGTTTTTGTCCTACGCAGATGCTTAAGAATGGATGTTATTGTGATGCAAGCTTGTGGCCAAGATGTGTGTATTTGATTATGTTGTATGATGATCTTGGAGTTGATGTAACTTGAGTCTTGCAGGCATGTTGACTTTTGTGGTCAACGTTAATTTAGTCAAACTGGTTGCTTTCTTGCGTGTTTAAGCAACTCCTTTTCAAATAAATGTTGGTCATTGGTCTTTTTAAGTGAGTCTTTACTTCTCTTGCCCTTTTGGGATTACTTTGGCTTGGCTACTTAAAGTAGATGATGAATATGAATTTCTAACCTATTGGGTTAGAAGTGGCGAATCTTTTTGTTCATGATTGAGTCGATTTTAGATTAAAAAAATATGAAAACTGTATTTATAATGTATACATCTACTTTATATAAAAGATTATAGTATTTACCATTTTGACCGTAACTTTCTTAATCAAATTTAGTGGTTCCATTAAAGAGACGTTTTAAATATTGTTGTTATTTAAAATTAGGGTGTGCATAAGGTTCAAGTATGAACGATGAAGTACTTAATACAATAAAGTATAGTTTTAGTAAGTGCCGAACAAGTAACAATCATAAGAGGTTTGAACCATTAAGATTTAGTATAATTTTTAACTATTCAGAGACAAATATCTGATCAGTTCAAATTATAGGTCTTAACTATTTAGGCTCAGTATAATGTTTAACCATTCAAAGGCAAATGTTCAAACCATTCAGACATCTGCTCTCAAAACAAACAGTTTAAACAATTAAGTGTTGAACTAGTAAGAGGTCTGAATCATTAAGAGCCCTATTAAGAGTTAAACAAACAATCACTCAATCATACTTTCAGCTTTCATTTGAAAAAACCAAACAATCAAGTCTCTGTGGTTGTCGATTGCTCTTAATCAAGTCCTTTCATCAAATTTCTGTCAGTCAACACTTAGTTGACCAGGGTGTTATTGTTTTTTTACTTAAAAAAGGAAGGCAAATATCGTCATTTCGTATTTTCTAACCCAATATAACAGATACCATCTCTCTCAAAGCCCAAATTAAACATTAAGTTCTCCCATCTTTTCCATCTCCTCCATTCACTCTCTTATTAAACCCTAAACCCTAGTTTGACAACACATTCATATGAAATTAGGGTGTTATACATACGTCATTTTGTATTTTCTAACCCAATGTAACTGATACCATCTCTCTCAAAGCCCCAAATTAAACCATTAAGTCCTCCCATCTTTTCCATCTTCTTTATTCACTCTCTTAGCCTAAACCCTAGTTTGACAACACACATCCATATGAAATTATTATATATAATATATGTGTGTGTGTGTGTGTCCTCTTCATCCATGTTTCGCGAAAGCTCCACCACAACCATTGTTCACCCTGCTGAAGTTATGGGTACAAAGATGGATAGCGTACACCAGAGTGATTTCATGTTCAGTGAGATTTGTGGAACCATCCTTTCTTTCGACTCTTGTCAATTAAGATGTGCAAATGTGAACAAACTAAAAACAAAGTGTAGTATATTTGTGGGATTATACAACTAAAATATCTACAAAAAAACTCAGATATGCAGACTTTGAATCCCCAATATGTCACACCCCAAAAACATTGCAGCGGAAATACAAACATGACGGTGACGAAGGTTGGTACCCATAAGTAGCTTAGTGGACGATGCAATATTTATTTTGAGACATGTAACTTAATTAAAACATAATATTTAAAGTATTAAACATAAACACAAACATAACTTAGTTGTTTGCTCCCTTATGAATCTTTATACAAACGGTCCCACAAAGTTCTAAAAGTTGTCCAAAAACATTATTTATTTAACAATTGCATTAACAACCACAAGATAAGCCAAAATCTCGAAACCGAACTTATGTACCTGAAGAACACGTAAAATTCAAGTGTCAACACAAATAGGTTGGTGATTTCACTCATTCAAATTATAATCAATTTGATTAAGGAAAAAATTTCTTGTTATGAATTTCATGTCAAAACCATTCATATATTTTAATAAAGTCAAATCAGATTTCCTTATTAAAAATCCAAGGGTCAGTTCTCTGGTCGCAGGTGTTTTCCAAAAACTTTGACACAAATCATCTTCCCAAGGGTTTAAATGTATATTAAATTACTATTAAATTTTCATTTTCATAGGGTTGTAAGACCTATGGGCTATATGTTAACAATAAGGTTATAATCAACGCTAGACAATCACAAAATATCAATTTGTCGCTTGACTTGACATGGAGCTACCGGTCATGACGGGGTGAACAACCCGATAGATCTATCAACAACTCTACGCATACCGATCTTTATGATTAAACGGCTAATTCGTGCAAAGTGCCTCAAATTGGGTCACTTATGGTGCCTGCCTCATGAACTATATATATATATATATATATATATATATATATATATATATATATATATATCCTACCAAAAGATAAATTTAATATTTTGCGTTGTACAAATTCCTCGAAGTCCCCACCGAGATGTAAGCCTATTCCGATACCTACTCTCTTGAGATCAGGCAAATTCGTCACAACTTAGATTAAATATTTGTAAATCTATTGAGTCGTTTTACCCTAAAACTGTAATCCTCCACGTTTCTCCCTGAAACAATTATTCATATTCCATTCATTCCCGTTTTCCTTGAAAACAATTTTATATCATTCACGTCCTAAAACCATGTTTCCTCGAAAACACAACACATTAATTTCAAACGATATTTTTCCTCAAAAATATATTAATATTTTTTAAATGCATATTTTATATAAAAACATATTATATCCTTTTTAAGGGTGTTCTTCCCCAAAACGTTGTATAAAACTATAAAAGAGGGCAGTGACACTCACCTTTTGTGCGTTTTCAACAAGCACAATTAAACAAAATTGGTCTACACATCTTAATTTCAAGTAGTAGCGATTTAATAGCCAAATATTTTTAAAATCCCAAAGTTTCTCCGAGACTTATGATTTTCACATTACTATGAGGTTTTCTCGAAAAGTTTTTATTTTGGTTATGTTGATGTGTTTATATATATATATGGGAGGGTTTAAATGAGAACGCTAAATATCTCGTGAACCGTGAGAACAAATGAAAAAACCGTAAAAACTTGGTCAAAACATTTCAAATTCAAAATTTCTTTTTTGCACTTATCATTATTATGTGAATACAATATTAGAAATCAAATTTACACATTTAAATTTACACGTATTCGGAAATAATGAAAACTTACACATGCATGAGTTTACCATTTACACATGTGTAAATTTGTTATATTTACACATGTGTAAAATTTTTAGTAAGAGTGATTTTGAGAGAAGATGACTTATTAAAAGAGTAAATTCTTTTTCAAACATTGTATTTTAACTATAATGAAGTTTGTATTAGAAAAATTGATTTTGATTGGTTTTTTTATTCGTTGTAACGGTTCTCGCAATATTTAGCGTTCTCAAGATAACCCTCCCTATATATATATATATATATATATATATATATATATATATATATATATATATATATATATATATATATATATGGGAGGGTTTAAATGAGAACGCTAAATATCGCGAGAATCGTGAAAATGAATGAAAAAAACCACTAGAACTTGATAAAAAACAAGTGAAATTCAAAATTTCTTTTTACACTTGTCATTATTATTCGAATACAATTCTAGAAATTTAATTCACACATTTAAATTTACATGAATTCGGAAATAAAGAAAATTTACACATGTGTAAGTTTGGCATTTACGTATGTGTAAATTTGTTATATTTATACATGTGTAAAAAATCTAATAAGAGTGATTTTGAGAGGCGAAATGAATTATTTGATGTAGTAATTTCTTTTTTTTATGTTGTATTTTAATTAAAATGATGATTGTATTAAAAAAAATGGTTTTGATTGGTTTTCTCGTTATCTTGAGAATGCTTAATATTGCGCGAACCGTGAGAATGAAAAGAAAAACCAATCAAAATAATTTTTTTTGATACAAACCTCATTGTAATTAAAGTACAACATCAAAATTACAAAGTCAAATAATTCATTTCTCCTTTCAAAATCACTATTAATAAGTTTTTTTTACACATGTGTAAATACAACAAATTTACACTAGTGTAAATGACAAACTTATACATGTGTAAATTTTCTTTAGTTACGAATACATGTAAATTTAAACGTGTAAATTTAATTTCTGATATTATATTTGAATAAGAATAATAAGTGTAAAAAGAAATTTTGAATTTAAATTGTTTTTGACCAAGTTCTCGTTTTTTTTCCATACTGTTCTCATGGTTCTCCGCAATACTTAGCGTTCTTATTTAAACCCTCCCCTATATATATCTTAAGATATTTGCATACTTGAACAATTTTATTGGTGATCCTCGTTATGTTATATCCGTTATCACACTCGTTTATATACAATATTTCTACAATTTGCGTTTTGTAATATATTTACACAAACGTTAACATATCATCAATATCATAGTGCACGTGTTCCGCTAACTTGTATATTTTAACATTTTTAAAGCGTTTTATACATGAAATAACTTCACAAGTTATCCTATGTATCCTTTTCATGCTTGACAAATAAGTTGCATTTTAACGTATCTTTTTAACGAAACTATCGTTTTAACATACAAATACACATGCATAGTCCTATATCCTACCATCATGTTATTACTTATCATTCCACATTGTACATACCCATATTCACATATCATATCTCAACATGCAAAAATTACACTTGAACAACCCGTTTTTGCGTACATCAAAGTGCGTATTTTTAACGTTTCGTTAACGTTTTTAGGCATCGAAAGTCACGTATGACTAGCCAAACACCATGGATACTTAATATAAGTTTAAATACTTATATTTATAATGAAAATATCATTTTATAACCTGATCCAAATCAGTTTTCCAAAAATCACTTTAAAAGCCGATTTTTACCGTTTTTAACGCATAGTCTTGTACTGAATTTTACTATAATCATCCCAATTCATCATGACTTCATATTTTAACACAATATATGTTATTTAATGAATAAAATGGTACTAATAATCATATTAGTACAGATTTCATGTAAGTCACATAAATCATGCATTTTCACCAATTTACTACTTTTTAAGCATCATGTACAACATGCAAAGCTACCAAACTTATGACATATCTTTGTATTATCAAACACACCATGTATCATCATTTTAACATGTATAAAACCAGATTTAATTCATCTTTCTTATATCATTTTATTTCATCCCTGATTCACTTTCATATCATCATTTGATCATCATTAACACTTATGTAGAAGCACTTAATGCATGATCATCATTTCATCATCATCATCTAGCCACTTAAACTCATCCAACATTCATTTATTATCCTCCATATATGTGACACCTCAAAAAGTTATGACAAATCATATGGCAACACGTGTCTGATAACTCTCAAATAATCCCGATAAGTTGGACGAGAGGGACCAAATTCATGATAATATGGAAAGATGAAGGTTGAGAGGTCAAATTGAGAAAAAGCCAAAATTTTGGCCTCTGACGGTCCCTTATGGACCGCAAGGCATATGCCTTACGGTCCGTAAGGCATTTGAAAACAGTGGGCGCTAGTAGCCCTTAAGGACCGTAAGGCCTTACCTCTTGCGATCCGCAAGAGCATCGCTGGTAGACCACATATGCTGGTAGCTGCAACATATTGGCCACCTTTCTCCTCCTTGGGACACCTGGTGTTCTACTAATCTTCTCCTTGTCACCTCAGGGACACTTGGCAAGATTTGAGAGCTTGAATGCAACTAAAAAAAGCATGTTCATGCCTCATTCAAGACTTGCACCTCTCAAATTCTTTCTCCCTATCTTCTGTAGTGTTTTTGATCTAAAGAAGCCTCCTACCTTAAATTTAATATTACTTTGAAGACTTGTAAGTGTTCTCCTTCAGTCTTGTTTCATTCTTAGGCTAATTATTAGCCGAAAGTCAAGAAATTGACTTTTGCTTTGACTTTCGGTTATGACCACAAATCCAAAGTTCGAATCGAACATGGCTACGTGATCATAATAATGAAAGTATTATACCCTATGGGGAACCTTCTGAGGATCACGTTAAGTTGGTGAAACGACGGGTCAAAATTTTATTAAATAAAAGTAAAAAAATGCATATTTTCGTAAATGAACTTCTAAGTATCGAAACCTTAATTTTTGACACTATAACAGTTTATATAACATAGGAGGATATGTTAGATCATGTCCAACTCGTCATTTCCTATTAAAGCTCGGTTCGCAACCGAAAGTCAAACAGTTTGACTTCTGCTTTGACTTTTGATTCTGACCCGTTTGAGATAGTTTAGATATTGATTAAGGGTTGTGATATGATCATATTATCGTATAGTATAACCCCTAAGAGTTATACCTTTTGATCATATCGTTTGTCGAATTATATGCAAGTCCTTATAATATGCCAAAAATGCCAGAAATGCCCTTTTTACGCAAAGGATGATTTTAAAACGTGATGAACTTATAATATGAGTTTTAGACTTATATGGTAACATAATAAAATAAATCTTGGCATCTTGGACTTGTCATAGACCCATTCGACCACCCGGTGCCGCATATGCACGTACGGTTGACTTATAGTGCATAATGTATATAAGTTAGCCGAATCGGGTCAAAACCTTTCAAAATCAGTTCTAATAAGAATGTATGGTTATTTGAACCATATTATACGAGTTCTCATACTTGGAAGGGTATAAACCACATTCTATCCGGTCTCCGCTTAATCTAGCGAACCGTATGCATTTGTTATAGTTAACCGGTCAAAGTCAAATGACTTACATAAGACCCGTTAACGTTCTACTTTACAGTAAGTACATGTTATAAACTCAGAATCCCAAATAATTTATAAGCTATGTGTAAAATGACCAAAATGCCCCTTCGGTGCATAGTTTGGTCATAAAAGATAAATTACACATATAAATGGTATCCTACTGATATTATATCATAAATAAACTATTTTTCCAGAATACTTTTAATTATAAACTTAAATTATATTCAAGTTCCTTTTATACGTTATGAAATTACCAAAACGCCCTTATGAGGCATAATTTCGTTTTAAAACCTTAACGGGCATAAAAGTTGATATCCTACTGATATCTTAACTTATTTAAAGTATAATGGCATATAGAACTTGTCCATAACTTATCCGGTTACCCGATATCGCTAATATGCGCACAATTACGTATATGTAACTATTCTACGGAAATTAACTGAAACGGGTTTAGCCTTGTCATTTAAGTTTCAAAATCCAGAATGTATATTGTTTAGCCATATTATACAAGTCAAGTACTTGTCGGGATTAAACTACATTCTATCCGATCATCGTTTAATCAAGCGTTATACGTAATGATCATGCACACTATTCGGTTTATAAGACCGTTAGTATTTAATTGGCTAGTTTATGCCATAATCCAGACTAGAGCCTTGCCGGTAAATGTTATCTGCACTTGGTACTTTTGTATACGGCTGAGTTATTTAAAAATAAAAGAAGAAGACTAGCTCAGGTAAATACTCTCGACTTATTTCCCCTATACGGGCTTGGGTTACGGTAAATTATTACCGCTTAATGCAAAATGGGGTCAATCGGATGCCCGCTTGTGGCTAGTAAACCCGCATATTTCGTTTTAATCAGTTTTGTTTGATAACTTAAACATTGGGGGTTAAATTACCATGTCCTGGATATCCTTGGCTCAATACATTAGTTATTGGCCACGACTTTAGCACGGGGTGTAGGCATACATCCTTTGATGCTCATATGCAATATGCCCAAGACGTTGGGGATGACTCCTTCGTGAGTACCTAAGTGGTGTGTATTTAATCATGTCTCGGTCTCTGTCCCGGGACTTGTATGTATTGACAAACATGTGAATCTGATGCAAGGTTGCAAGGTCAACTTTCCCAAGTTAATAAAAGATTTTGTACCGTTTTGCACTTAAAACCATTTTAAAGTTTTCAAAATGAGTCAGTTTGGTGTATTTACCAGCGTAAGCTGACACATCGTCAAAAGACTAAACTGCAGGTACAATACGAAATAGGCCGGAAGCTGCTTGGTAGAGAATAAGAGGATCTTGCAAATCCTTAGATCTGCCCTAAAGTTCATTTTATATTCTTTCTTGTACATTTATGATCCGCCTGTGGATCTTCTATTACGAGCCTGTATATTATTTTGTATTTTCGAACATTTAAGAGTAATTTTACTCCAAGACTTCCGTTGTGCCGTGTTTAATTGACTATGATGATTATCAACTGACGTCACGTTACTCCCCACCCGGGCCCATCGGTGTATGGATTTGGGTTGGAAATCTAGGGTGTGATAGGTTGGTATCAGAGCCAACATTTGAGAGAATTAAACACTATCCTTCTTGTGTTTAATCTCAAACTTACACGAGCAAATTCCTTAGACTTCCGAGTCTAGGCATTGACCTTGGATTACTCATTTCATTATTAAGTTATTAGTATGTTTTGAATTGATATTTTTAACAGGAAAATGCCACCACGTGTGAGAGGATAAAGTGGAAGAGGAAAAGGTCCAATGAGGGGAGGACCATCGGGGCGCATACCCCCTTAACCTCATAACCCAGATGCTTACCAAGAATCAGGAGATTCGTCTCCTTGGCAACCAGCGAGACGTTTTGTGTCTAATAGACACTCTCCCTCACATTCCCAAAATTCTTACCACTCTCACCACTCCTATCATTCACACCATACCCATCATTCCCATTCACATTCTTACCATGAGGAATTTAACCCTAACCATTATTTTAACACGCCTCTAGTCGATCAAAATCAGTTGGACCAGCCGCACCCTATGGACGAGGACTCCAACCCGGAGATACCGCCGTCGGGATCAAATATGCATCCCATTGAAATTTCAAGCGATTCGAACTCGTATGCCGGATCGCCCTACCAAGGTCCTAATGAGTGGGACCAATACTGGAACCAATTCACCTTCACCCATACTCCTTCCCATCACTCTCAACCACCTCTTGTTCAAGAAGATGTCTACATGGAACCAGTGGACCAACCTCAACAACCACCTGAACCACCAAGGAGGAAGCGTGGAGCACGTATGTCGGTACGTGCAGGACAAAAGTGTGGATTGCTGTCACCTTTGCCCAATTCTTACCCCACAATTCAAGAGGACCCACAAATGGGTGGACCTTCTAATGTTTCACCTATAGTGGAACCAACACCAACACATGCTGTTCAACCACCGCCAACGGGTTATACTAACCCAATCCCTACATATCCAGACACGTCTGGATATGATCCTTATAACCCGTCTACACCGGTAGACTATCAAGCATGGTCACAAGACCCATACATGCAGGCGGTTATGCACAGCGCACTTTACCCGTCTCCTTTCCCACCTTCTTATCCACCAACTGGATATCCAACTTATGGGTACCAGTATCTGATTATGCCACAACCACAACCACAACCACAACCTCTGCCACCACTTGAGGCCATCAATGAGGCCTTGGAAAGAATGAAAGAAATGCAGCAGCGGGCGGAGAAAACGGAGAAGAAGACAAACAAGTTCTTCAAGAAACTCTCCAAATTGGTTAAAGGAAAGAAGGACGAGTAAAGTCTCTTCTAATAATATGTAGTCCTTGCGAGGACATTGTTATTTCTTTTAGTCCCTACGTGGACAATTTTTATTTCTTTAAGTCCTTGCATGGACAAGTTTATTTCATTTTTCTAGTATTGTAATTTCTAATTTGGAATTTAATGAAGTACTTTTGGAATTATATATATATATATATATATATATATATATATATATATATATATATATATGTAAATCATCCTCTTGAAAACGAGCGTGTATATATATATATATATATGTAAATCATCCTCTTGAAAACGAGCGTATATATATATATATATATATATATATATATATATATGTAAATCATCCTCTTGAAAACGAGCGTCTCGATTTTACTCGAAATTTATGCTCTACTATATAATTCCAAAAGATCTTAATGGATTGATTTTGCCAAGTGGCGTAGACCACATATTGGCCAAGGAATGATAGTTAAGTACGAAGGGGTCTTCTATCAGGATAGTGAAAGGAAGTTATCCTTCTATCCAGAGGTAAGGGACTAGGTCCAAACCTCCAAGGTCGTTAAGGTCGAAGGTGACCGGGACCATTAATTAATCATTAAGGTACTCTTATGTAACATTAAGAAATGTTCATACTCATGGTAGTGTGACTTGAGGAATCACGGTAGCCTTCAAGGTAATGGACTATGTCCTAACCTTATATAGCCATTGTGATCTGTTTGATCCCGGATAAATATCACCAGTGCGGTGATGAATAAGACATCCATTAGAGATGTATTTTATATAGCCCTTGTGATCTGTTTGATCCCGACTAAATATCACCAGTGCGGTGATGAATAAGACATCCGTTAGAGATGTATTTTATATAGCCCTTGTGATCTGTTTGATCCCGGCTAAATATCACCAGTGCGGTGATGAATAAGACATCCATTAGAGATGTATTTTATATAGCCCTTGTGATCTGTTTAATTCTGGCTAAATATCACAAGTGCGGTGATGAATAAGACATCCATTAGAGTTGTATTTTTATATAGCCCCTGTGATTTGTTTGATCCCGGCTAAATATCACCAGTGTGGTGATGAATAAAACATCCATTAGAGATGTATTTTATATAGCCCTTGTGATCTATTTGATCTCAGCTAATATCACCAGTGCGGTGATTAAACATCCATTAGTGATGTATTACCCTTTCGGGTTATGATTTATTTTATATAGCCCATGTGATCTATTTGATCCCGGCTAATATCACCAGTGCGGTGACTAAACATCCAATAGCGATGTATTGCCCTTATGGCTATGATTAATTTTATATATAGCCTATGTGATCTATTCTGATCCCGGTTAATATCACCAGTGCGGTGACTAAACATCCATTAGTGATGTAGTGCATATGTGCCATATTTTATGTCCATTAGTGACAGGCCTATGTGCCATATTTTATGTCCATTTGTGACAGGCCTATGTGCCATATTTAGTGTCCTTTGTGACAAGCCTATGTGCTATAAAATTGTCAAATATGACAATGACAGTTGTGACATTGCGATCCCCTACCTAGTAATAAATGGACTTTGTCCAGATTGTAATTTGCCAATGATGGTCCTATTAAGACCTAGGCCAAATATAGTTATATTAAGCCTAAGAGTTGTGATGTTATTCACACTAGTATAGGCAATGGATTTTCTTATATCCAATGTTTAAAAGCCGATATGGTTATTATACCATGGCTAAGAGAAATTTTATTTGGTATATAGAACCAAAGCTTTGAAGAATGGCTAATTCAAATGAGGCACAAAGTAGCCATTGGAACGTCAACTCTAAGGACGCTGAAAATGTAGCCATAAATAATAACAACTTTCAAGCTCGCATTAATGCGGCTGTAGAAAAGGCCATGGGAAAGGCCATCGAAAGGCTTAGAGAGTCGAGTGCTACTCGCCCTAGACCCTTATCTATTCCACCATCTTCAGCTCATAGGGAGAGCTCCGTTCACTCTTCAAGTGCGAAGAGTGAACCAAGGAAAATAGATTTCGCTAAAAGGTCCCGTTATGTTAAAGACGGATGTACCTATAAATATTTTGTCTCCTGCAAGCCCCGAGACTTTAAAAGGGAAAAAGGAGCGGTGGAAGCCCTAAAGTGGCTAGATGAAATGGAAACAATTGTGGACATCAGCAACTGTGCTGATAAGGATGTGGTCAAGTATGTATCACAGTCCTTTAAGGGCGATGCCCTAATTTGGTGGAAAGCCATGATTCAGTCTGCATGTAAAGTATACCTGTATAATCTGGGATGATCCAAGTTTGTGGGCCTTATTAAGGAAACTTACTGCCCACCTCATGAAGTGGAGAAGATAGAGACAGATTTCTTGTCTCTTTACATGAAAAACCTAGATTGTCGGAAATATGTTTCCGATTTCAATTCCCTATCTAGGTTAGTTTCCTATCTAATTACCGCGGAGCCCAAACGCATTGCGCGTTTTATTAATGGGTTAGCGCCCGAGATAAAGGGCATGGTAAAGGCTGCTCAGCCTAATACCTATAGGTCTGCTGTAGACCTATCTCTCTCTCTCTCTCTCTCACCCTTGGTCTTGTAAGACAAAAATCAATTAAGCCTGAAACTGACGGAAAAAGGAAGAGAGAGGAAGAAAATAAAGGGAGATTCGGGTTCAAAGGGAACCAAGGCAAGTCGGCTATAATGCCATTTTGTAAGGCTTGCAACCGCAGACACTGGGGACAGTGTACTTCTGATTCACAAGCTAGACCTTGTGGTATTTGTAAAAGAAGAGGGCATAAGACCCTAGATTGTAAAGATCTTAAGGATGCCGTTTGCTATATTTGCAACGAAAAAGGGCACATAAAGACTAACTGTCCTAAGCTTTTTAAGAAAAATAACGCAAAGCCTGGAGAGGCCAAGAAGGGAAATGCTCGTGCCTTTCAAATGAATGCCAGGGAGGCCGTTAATGATAACAACGTCATAACAGGTACATTCCTCATTAACAATATTTACGTTATAGTTCTTTTCGATTCGGGTGCGGATAGATCTTTTGTTGATCATAAGCTTAGTAAACTGTTAAATTTACCCATAAGAACTCTAGATAAAACTTATGAGATAGAACTTGTCGATGGAACCTTAGAAACTGCTTCTTCCATTCTTGATGTATGCTCTATATCCATTAAGAATCATTCCATCCCTATTTCTCTTATGCCAATGAAATTGGCGGGGTTCGATGTTGTCTTAGGCATGGATTGGTTATCTCATAACCAAGCCGTATTGCCTGCGATAAAAAGCTCATCGAAATTTAGACCCTATCTGGTGAAATGGTCACCATCTCCGAAGACTCACACTATGGACTGCCAGACAATGTGTCATTATTTAAGGCATACAAGTGTTTGAGAAAAGGATGTGTCATCTACATGGCACAAGTTACCATAAATAAGCCTAAGCCAAACATGGAGGACCTACCAGTCATCTCAGAATATTTTGATATATCCCTGAGGAATTACCAGGCTTACCTCCAAACAGGCAAGTGGAGTTTAGAATAGATATCCTACCAGGATCAGCACCAGTGGCTAGAGCTCCATATAGGCTAGCACAATCGGAGATGAAGGAATTGAGGACGCAGCTAGACGAACTCTTGGAGAAAGGCTCTATACAACCTAGTTCCTCACCTTAGGGAGCTCCTATCCTTTTTGTTAAAAAGAAAGAAGGTTCAATGCGGATGTGCATTGACTACCGGGAGCTGAACAAGCTAACAATCAAGAATAGATATCCTTTGCCCAGGATCGACAATTTATTTGACCAACTTCAAAGGGCTAGTTATTTCTCCAATATCGATTTGAGATCAGGATATCATCAACTGAAGGTTAGAAGTGAGGATGTTCCCAAAATCGCCTTCAGGACCCGCTATGGTCATTTTGAATTTTTGGTGATGCCTTTTGAGCTCACAAATGCACCTGCAGCATTCATGGATCTTATGAATACAGTCTGCAAACCGTATTTGGATAAGTTTGTCATTGTCTTCATAGACGACATACTTATCTATTCTCGTAATCAAGCTGATCACGAGAAACATCTTTGGTGCATCCTAGAATTATTAAGGCATGAGAAACTTTATGCAAAGTTCTCTAAATGCGAATTTTGGCTTAAAAAAGTCCAATTCCTTGGACATGTTGTAAGTGAGCGTGGTATCCAAGTGGATCCCACCAAGATAGAAGCCATAATGAATTGGAAAGTTCCCAAGACTCTATCTGAAATTCGTAGTTTCTTAGGACTGGCTGGTTATTATAGAAGGTTCATTGATAACTTCTCAAGAATAGCCACTCCTTTGACTACCCTGACCCGTAAAAATGTTAAGTTCGTTTGGGGTCCAAAACAACAAGAATATTTTGAGATTCTAAAACACAAGTTGAGCAATGCTCCTGTGTTATCTCTACCCGAGGGTATTGAGAGCTTTGTTCTCTATTGTGATGCTTCGCACACCGGCGCAAGTTTTAAAGAGGCATCGCCGACGTGACTAGGTGTCGTCGCCGACGTCATCTCAGAAGTTGAGTTTCTGTTTTGATTTATTTTGACGAGTCGGTTATGCCGTGCTTTTTGGTAATTTGCTATAATACTAATATTTTGTAAATTTTCAGTTTAGGGTAATCGCAAACACTTCCGGATGACGATCAATCTCAATGAAGAATCGAACACGATCAAAGACCAAGCTTCCGCATTTTATTTCAATGTTATGGAACTAATCAGTAAGGACATGTCAAAATGTTAATGTTGATTAAGTTTTAATAAACTCTAAAATCTGTAATGACGTGTATTCGTATTTACTCTTTTAAATGAGAAAATTTTATTAGAAATTTAAAAATTTTATGATAGGGTCTTACATAATAAAATAAGTGTTTATGAGTAAGATAAAGACAAAAATAGTAAATTGGATGTGATAGGTTTTTAAAATGAGAACGAAATTTTAAAAAATATTACTTTTAGTTAAAATATAGTGTAGAAAATAATAGATAAAGATCTGAATATCCTCCCATAACCAACCTCATTTATAAATTCAAAGGAAAATGACACAAAAACACTTCTACATTCATCCCTATAAGAAAACAATCTAAGTCCTCAAACTTTTTTCTCATTTTTCACCTTTCGTCTCTTTTTTCAATATTTTTTTATTGGTGTGTGAGTAGAAAAAGAAGAAAAAACAATAAAAAGTAGAATAATGTTCTATTATTTATCGGAGTATAGATAATATGGAAATGCACAAGATTTTCAAAAAGTGAGAAATAAATTAAAAAAGTATGATTTTTTTTGTTAGATTGTATAATTGAGGATGAAGGACTCAAATGGAAAGGTTACGAGATAAGCTCATTATTTTAAAAGAATTCTCGTACTCTAAAAGAAATATTTATTAACATCTTTGGGGTGTTTCTAAATAAGTTGTGACTTGTAATAAGATTATGAGAAAAATGTTTCGATAGTTTTTGTGATTTGGTAAAATTTCACCTATAATCGCTAACTTTCTAAAATTATATTTACAGTCCTCGCTTTTTGCACATGTATTTCTCATATAGTCGATGAAATGGATAGAGATTAGTCTCGCTTTTTGCACACGTATTTCTCATATAGTTGATGAAATGGATAGACATTAGTCTCTCAGTTAAGTGAGGTGAAGTGACTAAATTACTATTACTATTAATATAAAACATTAAAAAAATATAAATGTCATTTAAGGACATGCCACTTTTTTATTTAAAACATAAGAAAAGAGATGGACCCACCATCCTCCATAACCCACCACCACCCTCACCATCACATGCAATATCTCATCAACTATTCTCATTGCCCAACCTCTATTTTTTTTAAGAGCTAATTTTTCTCTTAAATACATACGCCTTCCATGTATTGTATTGAACCTTGGTCTCTTCACAAGATATAATTCCTTTTAACCACTAGGCTATAACCTAATTAGCGGCCAACCTCTATCTCCTTTACAAAACCTGAATTTCAATGTAAACGAAGTCAAACACCAACCACATTATAAAATCCCCATCATTCTACAACAAACAACACCCATTGATCTCCATCACCATCCTCAAACGGATTTGCATCCACATTGCCATTAAAAGTCAGATTGGCAATCGCTTTAACAATTATGAACGAGGATACATGGGGTGGGGTGTGGACTAGATGGAGGCGGCTCGTGATTCAGGTTTTGCTCCTCTGATATAGAGATTCCTCGGAAACGGACCCATGAGTGGTTAAGGGATGGTGAGCTTTCAGTGTTCCAACAGTTGACGGGTTTGTCGATCTGCCGGCGACGGCGAGCTTTTAGTCTTAACCGACGGTGGAGCTTGTTTCAGCCATTGGAGCTTTTGCTACAAACAAAGAATCTTATGCATATCATACTGCCAATATTTCTTCAAATTGTTTCGATAAAAGTTAATTCATCAATATCGCGATGAAGTGCAATAGTTGGAGGCAGAGGTGTGGTTATGTAGAAGAGGGTGCAAAGGATGTTTTAGGTTTTAAATGAAACACGTGGGCGTCACCTGAATTATATATATTAACTCTTTTTATTATAATATTTTAATTGTTATATTTATAATAGGTATTTGGGTCGTTTCATACTCACTTGACATAAAAAACTGACCTATATTCACGCTACCGACTATCCGAGAAACGAGTGTGCAAAAGGTGGGAATTATAGGTATAATTTTAGAAAGTTAGAGACTGTATGTGAAATTTCATGAACCACAAGGACTATCTAGGCATTTTTCTATAGTTTTGAAGTACAACTTAAAAATTTGATAAACAATGTGCATTTCCATATTGGAGTTGTTCCTCATTGTTGAAAACGCAACAAAACGTATATGGTTTAGTGTACAAAAGTTTTAAATTAGTGTGTTAAAGCCGTCTAAGTATACGTTAAATGTGTGTATTAGTACATCAGTGTTGAATGAACATCCAAGTGATCTAACACATGTAAATGGCCAAAAACTATGTGTTTGTATTTGTATTGGGTCCAGCTCATGCTAACATCTTCACAAAAAAGAAAGTTTCAATTTGCCAATCATGTCTTCTTCGTAGATGTCATGACCAGCCACACATTCATGAACCTAACCAAACTAAATTCTTCACATCCTCCTAAAAAAGAATGGAGCGTTGTGTACTCTGATTGTACCATCCGATGTTGGTGTTGAAACCGGAAATTGTACTCTGACTGTAAATCTGTTGTTTTTTGGTTATTTAGTTCCCATATCCCAGCAGCGAAAACCACATGCACTATCGTTGGTTGAAAGTGGCCACCGGTTTATGGTTAAAAGTGGCCCTCTTTAATCTTCTCCCTCATGGAACCTCTTGTTTCGCGAGGTGTTAGTCGCTACAAAAAAATGGCCACCTTTGTACAGTGGCAAGGACACCAACTTAGGGTTTTGAAATTGCAGGTTGTTTTGCAACCCTAAGCCACGGAGAAGAACTACAGTGGTTGCCTGTGGTGACAGAAGCTTTCTAGTGGTGGCGGCATAAGGAGTAAGGGGCGTAATAGCAACGATGACAGATCTAGGGTTCTTGTGGCGACAACATGGTGTGATCTAGTGTGGCTAATGGTTGTGGTTGACGAGAGCTTGGTTGTGGTAGAAGTGTAGGTGATTGTAAGTGTGGCTTATGGAAGCGGCTGCTAGGGTTCCGCCATAAATGGAGGCAGCTTCTAGGGTTCCGCCATAGATGGAGGCGCCGGGTAGGGTTCCGGTGATGGTGTTGCTTGCGTTTGTAGGTGTCTGTTGTTGTGGGTAGTGCTTGTTGGTGGTGCAAAGGGAGGAAAAGGAAGGTCGTGTGCTTGATTGTTTGGTGGTTGGGCGGCAATGGTGGCCGGCCACCCCTCCAGAGATATTTTTGGTTGGTTGTTACCTAAGCTCTAATACCAAGTTAAACTTTGTAATCAGAATTTCTATTAGGTTGTAATGATGTAATTAGGGTTACATGAGGTAAGTGTTAATATAGAACACCATATTACACATCTAGTCTTTATACTATAATACTTTTTCTAATAGTTTTCAACCAAAATTGTTCTCAACTTTTTTCTATATAAATTGGTAGAGATCCTGGATGTAGAAATCGTATCGCTAAAATGATAGATATCACTAACATTTCTCTCTAGTATGTGAGAGATAACCAACATCTCCATTTGTTGTCCATTGGCCAAACAAGGTTCCGCCGACAATTTTCTTCTTTTGCGCGCAGGTTCAAATCCGGCAAGGTTACAGACATGAAGACCACCAAACGTTCTCTTTTGCCGGTAAAGTTTCACTCTGATTACTATTAGAGTTACCGTTCCGGCAACAAGCAAGTTTCACTTAATTCAGGCGACTGTGAGTTCCGTTGCGGCGATTTTTAGGAAGCGTTAAAGTTAAGAAAGTTTTCTAGTGGAAGCTTACAGAGACGCTTTCCAGGCAAGCTCCTGTTGTGAAAGTTTTGGCGCCTTCTCCTGCTCCATACCCGGCGATCTCAACTACTTCATATCAGATACCTCGCCTGATTCTGGCCCAGCGACTTCCTCTTAGCTTCAAATCTGGCGACCTATTAGGCTCCAGATCAGACGACGGTTCTCTGGTGAAAGTTTCACACAGTAGCTAGGTGTAGTCGAACCTAAATAGAGCTATAAAATATAAGATACAACTATTTATTCAAAATATTTTAAAGTTTATAGGGTTTGAATTCTATAGATAGTGTGCTCATCAACTAGTTTTGTACCTTCGCATGCAAGCCTTGTTCGTGGGATCACTGATATATTGAATGTGTGTGTGTGTATGAGTGTGTGATTATGTGCTCTTAGTTATCAGCTTTGTTTGATCATAATTCTTAATGTGTGCCATCAGAGTGTTAATTGTCATTGTATATTACCTATTGCTATTGTATAGTATTATTCATGTGGTGTATCTTTGGTGACCAGCGTATTCGTTGGGTGTCTCTTTCGGTGACCAGTGTGTTCGTTGTATATTGCATTGTAATTGTCAGTGTAGACGCATTTAAAAGACATAGGGAGTAGACACATATCATGCCTGCAGGAAACTAGGTGGAAAGCGCATAAAGGTGAACAACATAATGGGTATAAGTTGTATTCGGGGTCTGATGGGGCTAGGAATGGGGTGGGATTTCTAGTTGCTTCGAGTTAATACAAAAATGTGGTTGAGGTGGTACGACACAATGATAGAATTATAGTATTGAGGTTAGTTCTGGTAGAGGAAGTAGTGGCATTGGTTTACGCTTACTTACCACTAGTAGGGCTAGGGGATCAAGAGAAGAGAGTTTTTATGGGATTGTCTAGATCTAGTTGTGAGGACATTATCTAGGAGGAAATAATTTGTTTAGTAGATGACTTTAATGGCCATATTGTCAAGGATAATGATGGCTTTAAGAGGGCATGAGGTTTTGGTGATAGGAATGCCACTGGTATGGATCTTCTAGACTTTGAAGTTCCCCATGACCTAGGTATAATTAACCCTTTCTTCAAAAAGAGAGAATCACAGCTTATTACTTTTAGTAGCAGAGGACGCAATGTTAGACTTCTACTTAATGTGGCCTTAGTTGATTAATTAATTGGACATAACCATTTGACATTATTATTCTATATATTAATTATAAACCATTATTTGATGAAAATAATGGCATTAGTAGAATATGTTGGATTGCCCTTTAGGTGTGTATAAGAAGATAATAAAAGAGATTTCTGATACACCAAGAGCTCATCTTTTTCTCTCTAAATTTTTATCAATCCTAAAAGGACACCCTAAAGTGGAACCAAGAACATCATTGCAGGAATCATGGCTAGATCATCATCAATTGTGAAGATAATCATTACAATAAGTATCTCTAACTCAGCATCCGTGTTTATGTTATGTTTGAATCAAACTGATTTAACTGAAACCGATTCACTCTGCTCCGGGTGTTGTCCAATATAATGAAATAACCAATATTTGGTATCAGAGCCACAGCTGAATCATTCAATTCAATCGACTGAAAAGGGATCGCTGTTTTGTTAATTATCATATGTTAAATTATGCCGCTAATAAGTTTTAATTAGGATTCTCACTTATAATTTATCCTTATTAATTTTTTATGTATTATGAAATGACAAATCAAATCAATGAGTTTCAACTTGTCCTTTTCCTAAATTATTTTCAATATCAAATTCAAATTGGAATGAGAAGGACCAGACATTATCCTAAACTTATGTTGTGGCAATACTCATCCGGTATATATTAATAATAATGTCTTATTGGATTTTGTTATTAGTCTATGCATTTAATTTTAAGATTTAGGGATTTAGTTCTAAATGAGGCTTTTAATGGTTCAGAAATCTTACTGGTTTAACACTTAATAGTTTAGACTGTTTGTTTTATGAGTAGATGTCTGAATAGTTTAGTCATTTTCCTCTGAATGATTAAACACTATACAAAGTTTTAAATGGTTAAGACCCCTAATATGAATTGGTCAAACATTTGTTTCTGAACGGTTATGCATTATACTGGCTTTAATGGTTCAGACCTTTTATTGATTTAGCTGATTAAGATCTTTTTACTAATTTGGAACTTAACCATGATTCAGATTTTTTACTAGTTTAAAACTTAACCATTCAAAAATTAGTTTGCCGTTCAAAAGTTATCTAACATCATGTGACATATACTGTTGCAATTATGCATTCTTTTGCCACTGTATGCGATGAGATTCTTAAAAGGATGTCTATAAAGATTTAATTATTAAAACAATTGCATGTTAAATCAAATTAATATTTTAAATGATTTTAATTTGATTTTTGCTTTACATGGACATATTAATGATTAAGTTTTTATTAGTCCATATATATTATACTGAATCAAATGACAAATTCTAGATTATTTTGTGAATTCGTACCTCATGTTAGTTTACTTTTATATGGTAGCATTTTCATAAGCAATTGTATAATTTGTTATAGCACTTGTATTTCCTTTAACCCACTGTATTAAATAATTATTTTATTGACTTCCTAACATTAAATCCTATTTTAATTATGCATAAGTAATTATATCATGAAGTCATACACATACTCAGTGGATGAAATTAAATTTAGAAGAATGTATCCAATAATGACTCAATTTAATTATTCTGGGAATATTATTGAAATATGAATTTTACGACTGAATTTCAATAATACCGTTTTAAGTTATGTGTATTATTATACAACAAACCCAAAGGCTACTTGTCTAATAATACACACAGTCAATTATGAGCATAATTTATATAGATATATTATTTATTGCTCAAAGATGTTATCGTATATTTATGCGCTTTACTTTATTATTTTCTTATGTTCGTAATAGTAATATCTGAATTTAGTCAAAGCCAAAATTTAAGTAGAACATTAAGTTGGTTATTATTTACAGATGTTCATAATACATGGTCAAAGCCAAAGTTCATGCGGAACATCAAGACAATCGTTATTTATGTATGTTTATAATGTCTGAGTTTTGGTCGAAGCCAAAACGAAGCCAATCAGATGGAACCATAATTAGTCTATTATTTGGTGTTATAGTAGACTTCTCTTCAATGTACTTATTTTTCCCCGCCTTACTTAATTACCCCCTAAATAACTTACTCCAACTCTTCTATTTATATTGATCTAGCATCGACTTTTAATGCTAGCCTTGAAATTGAATTACTGAGTGGGGCAAACTTTGCCACATGGAGAGATACAATTAAACTTACTCTTGGTATGACGGATCTTGATTATGCCCTGAGGCATAACCCTATTGCTGCTCTAACTACTGAAATTACTGCATATCAGAAACTAGAGCATGAAAAATAAGATAGGTCAAATAGAATGTCTCTTATGGTTATTAAGAATTCCATCAAGTGCTATCAAGGGAACTATACCTGATTCAAAGAATGCCAAAGAATATCTGAATTCAGTTTAGGAGCAGTTTAAGGGCTCTTCTAAAGCACATGCGAGCTCTCTAACCTTGAAGATGCTCATAACAAAATACTACGAAGGGACTAGTGGTATGTGTGACCACATAATGATGATACGCGACATGGCCCCAAAGTTAAAGGGATTACACATGGAAATAAGCGATGGTTTTCTAGTACACTTCATTATGACTTCTCTTCTTTCATGCTTTAATGGTTTTAAGATTAACTGTAACACTCAAAAAGACAAATAGTCAATGGGTGAGTTGATTGCAATGTGTGTACAGGAAGAAGAACGTCGGAAACTAGAACAACAAGAAGTTGTTTGTCACTACCACTAACTCAGTGAAAAGGAAGTGAAATTTTAAAGTGGAAAGTTCTTGTAAAACCCAAACTTTTATATATGATTTTGTGCAAAACTATATATATACATATATATATATTATATATATATATATATATATATATATTAAACTTACATTAAATGTACCAAAATAGTTAAAATATTAGAAGTATCTAAAATACTTTACATCATACAATTACTATTGATTCATAAAATAGACGAAATGAAAACAGAAGCTTGGAGTTCAAGAGGTATTCGGTTCTTTGGCATGACTTGATCATCGTCTGTACTTATCTTGCGGTTTCTTTTTAACTGAAAATTTTATAAATTGTTAGTGATATAGATCATTACGGAAAATATACCATAACAACTAATTAACTTTCAAATCATAAAGTTCAAGATTTCCAGATGGCGTCGGCAACGACATTATGCCGCGTCGGTGACGCCATGTAGATAGTTCCATCGAGTCAAGACTGCCGTAGGCAGTAGTTTAAAGTGTCGGACAATACATCGCGTCTGCGACGCCACCTTCTGCACTGATTTTGCTGCAGAGTTGTTTTATTTGTCCGTTGACCCGTTTCGAAAACCGTACATCAACATACGACTCAGAATTTACAGAAAATTATCCGCAAAATGTTATTCTCTGTTTTCATTACTGTAGTACCATTATTGTGAGTGTTTACAATACTCAAATTCTTGTTTTCGTAAAGTTCATAGTTTTGATCCGTTTATAAAATTTTAACAAAACGAACGTGATATGCTTAATATTCTTTACAGGATCATTAATTTTATAAGCATCCTCACTCTTCAGAATAACTATTTATAATTTGCACATTCATTACTTGATTTTTACGCACATATATATTTTTCTTTTCCAGTTTTGCCCTTTAACCACATTTAAACTAAAGTAAGCATTCATGTATCCTTTCAAGTATATATCTAAACTCCATTTTGACCGTTTGGTTGCTTTAGCGAAATCCTTTGCTTTATTCAACCAAACTTTTATCTTTTTCATCATTTTGGTCCGTTTGGTTGTTTTAGCGAAATCCATCGCTTTATTCAACCAAACCTTTATTTATTTCATTATTTTGACTCGTATGGTTGCTTTAGCGAAATCCATCGCTTTATTCAACCTAACCTTTATTTATTTCATTATTTTGACCCGTTTGGTTACTTTAGCAAAATCCATCGCTTTATTCAACCAAACCTTTATCTTTTTATCATTTTGGTCCGTTTGATTGTTTTAGCGAAATCCATCGCTTTATTCAACCAAACCTTTATTTATTTCATTATTTTGACTTGTTTGGTTGCTTTAACGAAATCCATCGCTTTATTCAACAAAACCTTTATCTTTTTTTATCATTTTGGTCCGTTTGATTGTTACGATCATGTGTTATCAACTTCAAGGGCAATTGGGATACTCACCTACCATTGGTCGAATTCTCATTCAACAACAGCTATCAGTATGGCTCCTTTTGAAGCATTATACAGTCGTAAGTGCCGATCACCTGTATGTTGGTAGGAAATCGGTGAAGCACAGATCACCGGACCGGAATTAGTTCAAGAAACAACCGATAAGATTCTTCAACTGCAACAATCTTCTAGCAGCTCAGAGTCGTCAAAAGAGTTACGCAGACAGAAGACGAAAGTTGTTCGAGTTTTTATTGGCGATCAAGTACTTTTGAGAGTGTCACCATGGAAGTGAGTTGTTCGATTTGGACAAAAAGGCAAGCTAGCACCTTCGCTATGTTTGACCTTTTAAAATATTCGAGAGAGTTGGTCCTGTAGCTTACAAGCTTGACTTACCTGAAGAACTTAGCAAGATCCATCAACGTTCCATGTTTCTAACTTGAAAAAGTGCCTTGCTAAACGAAAACCTTCATATACCATTAGAAGATATTAAGATTGATGAGTCGATGCATTTTGTAGAGCGACCTGTAGAAATCATGGACTTCGGTGAAAAACGCTTAAGACGAAGTCGAATTCCTATAGTAAGGGTTCGTTGGGAATCAAAACGAGGACCCGAGTTACTTGGGAATGTGAAGACTCAATGCGCGAAAAATACCCTCATCTCTTCCAAGACAAACCTACTACTACTTAAATTTCGGGATGAAATTTCTAAAAATAGGGGATACTGTAACATCTGTCGTAAAACGGTTCTAAAACCCGCACCATTTTGTAATCAAGTATATATTATAATCTTTGTTTCGAATTTATGTTAATCGTTTAATACACTTTGGTATATTAATAATATAAATAATAATAAAGAAAATAAAAATAATAAATAATAATAAAATAATAATATATAATAATACCAAAGATAGTGAAAATAAAATTTTAAAATAATGTGATGACCGCGGGACCCGGGTCAACACCCGGGGTCACCACAGGTTTTCACACACTCAACACACCACTGCAACACCGCACAACATCTAATTAAACCCATCGAAATAATCTTTTAAACCTTTCTTACTCAAGTCTCCTTCCTGAAACATCCCACCTTGTAACAGCTGTGATTTGTCCGACAATTCATCAAAATGTTCGTTATCTATGGAATTAAGTGCTGAAACCGTTTCTAAACGTTCATCTAAACTCCAAAACCGAGTCAACACATTCAATTTTGATGGCAATCATCACGCCATAACTGAAATTTTGACCGAAACCTTAAAAAGTAAACACAATCCAAGCTGTTGTCCTCATCTATAAATAGGAGCTCTAGAACTCAATAGAACGCACACACACTCCCCAAAATCTCTTGCAACTCTCTGTTCATCAAAAACCTCAACGGAATCATCTTCAATTGCCGGAATCTTCGCCGAGAAAATCTTGCAAGTCGAAACTCTCGAAAGTGCCTCTGTTTGGTATATCATGTCACTTAATCCTTTTCATTTCCAATCTATTATGTAGTTGTTTAAGATGTAGTTGTTAATTTAAACAATCCAGTCGGGTTAACGTTCTGTGTTTTCAAAATAAAGAAGATGAACCGAAGTCTGTGTTTAAATGAAATTAAAATTGGCATTTACACCGGGTTAGACACACAGTCCAGTGGTTGACTGTGTGCATACCAAGACAAGGTTCCCGGGTTCGAGTTGTTCATGTACCGATTCGCCTAAATACCAAAACCCCTTTTTTATAAAAACCAAGTTATGAAATTCAACAATAAGTGTATAAAAGGAATAAAAATCCTATATTCAATGAGTTAGACACACAACCTAATTGGTCGGGTTGTGTGCACACACGAAGCAGAGGTCGCGGGTTCGAAACTGGTTCCATACACGGTTCTTGTAATTGATCAAACCTTTTTACTTAATAAAATTATGGTTAGAACCAGTAAGTGTTTAAGTGTAATTAAAATTCAATATATTCTGGGTTAGACACGCAGCCCAGTTGGCCGGGCTGCGTGCACACAAACGAGAGGTCATGAGTTCGATCCCCACACGCTGCCAAAAATCCGACCGGTTCAATTCGAATTAATTCAACGAAAATATATTTTTTTAAATAAAACCTTTAATTATTTTTCCCAAAAATATATTATTTTATAATCCATAAATTTTATCAAAAGTCTAGGTAACCAAAATAATCAATTTAAATTTTTCTAACAAACAAAAAAATAATTAAAAATATTAAAGTCAATCAAAAGAATATATATTTTCATCTAAGTTATTATGTGAATCTTTAGGTTAGTCCATTTTTCGTCACTTGGTATCTCAACCACTCAATCGTGCGTAATCTTCATTGAATCGTAATCGCACCAACTGTGAGTGAATCTTACAACTCCCCTTTTTATTCATGTTTTTGGGGTGTATCATGTGTCGCTTTTGTTATATTGTTATTTCAAATCTCGTGCTATTACCATTATGTGCTCTAACATGCTATGTAATAGTGTATGTTTATTTCATTTTTGTTTATATTTCTCATTACAGTCAATCTCCTCGCATTGCCTAATCTACTAGATCGGCTCCGTTTGATTGAGCCTTGATCTCGCAGCACATCTCTTATCGTGCTCACACGTACATTATTAGTTGATTAAGTGGTTTGTGATATGGATTACATATACGTTTCTCATATGTAGTTAATGCACATTTTTATAAAATACTAAACATATCATTTTTCTTAATGATAAAATGGAATTCACTCGCCAACTTATGTTGACCCAAAACTCTACTTTTACACATGATACAGGTGAACAGTTTGAAGTGCGGATCACATAGGACATGGGCCTTAGAGGAAATAAACTGTTATTTGTAAGCTTTGTTTGGAATTATTATTGTGCTTTGATTGGAATGTTTTATTTAAATTTGAAATAATAAATATGAAACTTTTAAAATAGTAAATGTCATGAGCTTTGATGAAAACCCAATCATGCCCCGACTACCATATCCGTTGCGGGTCAGGGTGTGACAAAACCCACTTACACCTACAAGTGCAAATCATTCTAACATTTGATTTTTACTAAGGTATTTGCAATTTCAATTAAAATTAAAACCTTAGGCCTATATTACACCTTACTCGGGTTTTCTATCAACAATTTCTAAAAGACTCAATAATTCAAGTTCTTCCCTATAATTCATTATCATCTAAAATGAAAAATTACAACATACTTCTTAATCTTCTTGACTATGTGATCACAAAATCAACTCATGCAAGAATTTAACCTTGAATTCTCCTTTTCAATTGATCAATTTGATGATTTAGGGTTTTGGTGTTTCTTGCCCTGCTCACACAAATATACACGCACATAGACATGTGTTGTGTTTTGTTATTCTTCACATTTTAATATAGCATGTTTCACCTACTTGGCTGATTCAGTCCCTCATGTGTAGTTCATTCTAAAAACAACCAATTCCTATTGTTTCTTTTTATCACTTAGAAAATTTCCATTAACTAATTTAAATGGCCCCTAGTTATGTATATGATTTAATATATTTGGGGTGTTACAGTTCTACAGTCAATACTAATTCAAATGTTGTTTCTAGCCTTAATGTCTCCAAGGGATAGTCTCATTGCAAATTCTGCCATAACAAAGGGCATTTGCAACGAGATTGTTCGAAATTCAAAAATTGGTTGGCTAAGAAAGGTACCGATGCATTTATGATAATTGAATCCTTTAAGATTAATGTACCAATTAACGCATGGTGGGTTGACTCTGGTTCAATGGTTCATGTTACAAATTCCACACTAGGATTCCTTACAATCCGGAGGCTGGAAAGAAACCAAAGAACACTTAGAACAAGAGGAGTGGAAGAAGTTGAAGTTGAGGTCATAGGAACCATGTAACTTATTATGAAAACCATTCATGGTATTAAACTTTATGATACATTATATGTACCAAAAATTACTCGGAATTTAGTATCAGTACTAAAGTTAGGCAATGATGGTTTTGAAGTTTTACATGGGCTTGTAAAGGTCACTATTAGTTTAAACTCCCAAGTTCTTGATTGTGGTTATTTGGATGGAAGTCTCTATAAGTTAGAACTAGTTGATAGCTTTTCAATATATTTGTTGTCATGTAACGTGAATGAGAAATCAATAAATGAAAGCGAAAAGAAAACATGATTTGGAAACATCATCTAAATTGTGGCATCATCATTTAGGCCAAATCTCATGAGACAGAATGTTAAATGTATTAAAGGGAAAAGACAAATAAAAACAAAAAGTGTGCCACACGAAGTTCTGGATTACTGAACTCATACACACTGATATTTGTGGACCTTTTTCACCTGGCATAATTGGTCATACGTCTTTTATTACTTTCAAAGATGATTATTCTCGATACATGTACCTGTATTTGGTTAAATAAAAATCTGAATCACTTGATATGTTTAAAACCTTTAAGGCTGAAGTTGAAAACCAACTTAGCCGTAGGATAAAGGTAGTGAGATCAGATACAGGAGGTGAGTATTATTGTCGGTTTACAGACATTGGTCAATCTTACAGTCCTTTCTTTTATATTTGTAAAGAACTCGGGATAGTGAACCAATTTACCATGCTGGGTAGTCCTCAGCAAAACGGTGTTTTTCTGAGAGAAGAACTAACACCCTTCAGGATATAGTAAGAAGTATGTTAGCAAACTCAAATTTGCCTAAATTTTTATGGACAGTGGCTTTAAAGACAACCGTTCATATACTAAACCGGGTTCCTTCTAAATCTTTCCCAAAAACTCCTTACAAAATTTGGACAAGAATGAAACCAAGCTTAGAGTATATTAAAGTATGGGGTTACCTGTAGAAGCTACACTTTATGATCCTTTGAAAAAGAAACTTGACATAAGGACAGCCAGTTGCTATTTTATAGGATATCCCGAACAATCAAAGGGATATATATATATTTTACTACGCTTCATACGTTACTCCTATTGTGGAAGCTCGAATTCTAATTTTCTAGAGGACTCTAAGGTCAATGAGAATAGTGAAATTGAAGTCTTTGATTTCCAAGAAGTGCAAGAAGATGGGGGATGGGCTTTTCAGATCTATCTCCCATTACACCTCTTCTACATGACACTGCACCACTTCATGTTTCCTCCGAAATAAATGCTCTTAACATCCCTAATAATGAAGGCACATCAAACTCACAAGAGCATAACCAAGTCTCTGAACCAGTTAATGAACTTATTGAACCTAAAAATCAGCTTAGGAGGTGATCAAAGCCAAGAAGGCCTACTAATTTTGATGATTACGTAACCTACCTTAGTGAAGCTGATTTAGATTTAGGAAAGTATAATGATCCAACCTCTCATAACGAAGCCATTAGTACTGATCAATCTTCTGAGTAGAATAAAGCTATGATTGATGAGCTTGATTCCTTGAAAAAGAATGGCGTTTGGGAATTTGTTGAATTACCTAAGGGGTAAAACCCGTAGGATGTAAATGGGTATTCAAAACAAAATTATCCCCGAATGGAAACGTCGAACGCTACAAAGCACGATTGGTTGCTAAATGCTATACTAAAAAGGGATTTGATTATCAAGAAACTTCTCAACTGTCTCACAGAAGGATTATTTGAGAATTGTTATGGCATTAGTAGCTCATTTTGATTTGGAGTTGCATCAGATGGATGTCAAAACTGTTTTCCTTAATGGTGACTTACATGAAGATGTGTTTATGACTCAACCTGAAGGTTTTAAACCTAAAGGTCAGGAACACTTAGTCTGTAAGTTACAGAAAGCCATATATGGTTAAAAACGGGCATCACGCCAGTGGTAGTTAAAATTTGATGAAATTATGAAATAACAAGGCTTTATCAAGAATCAAGTGGATCAATGCACCTACCTCAAAATGGGTGGGAGCAACTTTGCTATACTTGTCTTTTATGTGGATGATATCATATTGGCAAGTAATAGTTAAGATTTGTTTTATGAGTCAAAGCGATTACTTTCGCTAAATTTTGACATCAAGGATCTCGGAGAAGCTTCTTATGCAATAGGCATTGAAATAGACCGAGATCGTACCAAGGGGATATTAGGTCTATCTCAAAAGGCTTATATTGATCGTGTTCTTACACGTTATAACACACAACAATGCTCTCCATCAGCAACTTTAGTAGTTAAGGGAGATATTTTCGGCTCTTTCTAGTGTTCAGAAACAAAGGTTGAAAAGGAGCAAATGAGATTGATACCTTATGCTTCAGTAGTGGGAAGTTTAATGTATGCTCAAGTCTATACTTGTCCTGATATTGCATATACTGCTGGAATTCTGGCCAATATCAATCTAATCGCGACCTAAATCATTGGAAAGCAGCAAAGAAAGTGTTGCGATATCTGCAAGGAATGAAAGACTATAAAGACATACAGAAGAGCTGATGACTTGGAAGTAGTAGGCTATTCTGATTCAGAATTTGATAATGCAAAGATGATAAGAAATCAACTTCGGGGTATATCTTTATGTTTGCAGGCAGAACAATTTCATGGAGGAGTTATAAGCAACGGTTTACAACAACCTCAATGATGATGGCAAAAAACATGTTGCAGTGTACAATGCAACATGCCATGGGCTGTTGTTAAGAAATCTCATCACTAAACTCAAAGTTAGTAACTCCATATCACGACCATTGAAGATTTACTGGGACAACTACTACTGTTAGTTTCTCGAAAAATAATAGTTCGAGCGGAGCTGGTTTATACCTCGATACAAAGTTTTTGTTCGTTCGGGAAAGAGTAGAGGAAAATAATCTTTATATCAAGCGCATAAGCACTAAAGATATACTAGAAGATCCAATGACTAAAGGTCTACCAGCCAGAACTTTCCACGAACTTGTAATGAGGATGGGTTTTAGTAAAGACCTTGTATAATAGCATATGGTGTGTATGAATGATTATTATTATTTCCTCGAATGTGTTATTTTTGTCTATGCTAATGTTTGTGCGCACCTTATGACTAAGAGACAACTTATGTATGGTAATTACTTACTCTATGGGTTTTATTTATGTCTTTTGGTTTTATGATTAAGTGTTTTATATAATGAGACTCTAGTATGACTGTGGGGTCTCGAATTGACTTTAATTCGAACGAATGTAACTCTCTGCTGCCAAAATTACTTAATACTCATCATTTATGATCAATCACTCAAGTTGGAAAATGTTACTTCTGCATAAATTAAATGTGATCTTAGTTGATCAATTAATTGAACATAACTATTTGGCCAAAATTACTTCATATTCATCATAATGTACACTATTCATGTATTATTTGAACCAAGTATATTTGAGTAATGTTAAATCGGGGGAAGCACATTAAATAATATTGGTTTCTAATTTGATAGAACTAATAATAATAATGGAAAATGGTCACTGAATGGTATCTTCAAGGTAATGACACTGGAATATTCGGCTTCCACTTAGTGTGGTAGTCATCATTGCCGGCTCTGAGCTGACGTCCACACAGCACAGGCTAGAAGTTAAAACAGATGATTAAGGTTGTAATTTATGAGTTTCCCGGTATGCCGGAGGTAAATTTCTGCATAGGTTTAGTCGAACAGGTAAGAGGAAGAAATGACGAAGACGAAAATGGGTGGGATCATATAGGCTTATTTTAGACTGTACCCAACCTAATACATTTTCATTATTATTTATACATATTTTCTTTTCTATTCTTATTTATCCATTAGTCTTATCTATCTGTGCTAACTTTTGTGTCTTTTCAGTACTATATCCTTAATTATTCATTTTATCAAAAATTATAATAAATTAAGTACCTGTGATTTCATTAGTTTTAACTATGTATATAACATGCATCATTTTATAGGTGCCTATTTTATTTTGTAATCTATATACTTCAATTGAGTTCGACATTATACTCTAATACAAAAGTAACACGCACCCTTTTGTTTGAAATACATACCTCTTTGTTTACACCTACCCTTATATTTAAAACACATACCTCTTTTTTTACACCCATGCCCTTTTGTTTAAGATACACATGCCCCTTTATTCACACCCATTTATTTAACACACATGCCATTTTATTTAAGATACACATACCCCTTTGTTTACACCCATTTGTCATACATACATACCCTTTGTTTAATCGATTAAGATACAAACAACACATACCCTTTTGAAATGGATGAAAGAGCAGATACCAATATATTTTTCTCGCCTACATATTCTTAATTCTTTTTTTTTCGTTATCTACATTTAACATTGTTGGTTCAGTAAATTATTAAAGTAAAGGATATCCTCTTCAAATGAACCAACCGTTCATTAAATTGATGATGAGTTGCAAGCAAATTAATAAAGGTGTCATTCTGTATCATGCTCCGCATGAACCAACGTACCAACTCAATAATAACGGTTTACAATCAAAGAGTCAAACCGTTTAGAAGAGGTTTTACGTCGCTTACTCGCCTATATATACTAACCCTTTTCATTCATGGAAAATCATCTCGAAAAATACGCAAAACTGCAAAGGATTGCCGGAATCAGAAAACGAAACTTACAACGATTACTACAAATTGCTAACGGCCTGGTTGAATGTGAATAGTTAGTCCATGAAGAAACCTTCCGGTTGTGGCGATCTAGCGGTTGGCCAGTTATACGGTAGGATTGCTACGGTTAAATATATCTCTTTTTAATTTTTTTCCCTGAATCACGCATGAGATCCGGTTCGATTAATGTGGAAGTGAAGCAAATGCAGGATTTAAACTGCTGTTAAAGAAGGCGACGGTCTTATTGTAGATATGCATTCTATTTGCCACCTGCAAAGTATATAGATGATGGTGAAGATGGGGACTTCGATGGTAAAATGAGAAATTTGAAAAGTTGAATATGAAGATAAAGAACATATGCAGCGATGAGTGTGTAGTTATGGGGAAAATCTTCAACCAAGAAGAAGGCAGAACACGGCATCCAGAAAGTTGCGTGCCGGACACCTGTTATCGAAAAAATTCATAATCAAAAACAAAGAAAAATTTCGAATCTTCGTAATTGATCATTAAACCGACACCAAAATATCATATGCAGTCATAGACTGAACCGGATTGTTCGATTTCGAAAAGTACCAAGAAAGAAAATGATAACATAGGCTTCTGTGGCGGGAAATACTGAAAACAAAATGGAAATCGTTTTGGTTTAATCAAAAGGAATTATGAAGAACCGATCATCGAAAATCAAAAGTTTTGTTGCAAAAACAAAAAAAAAAATACAAGTTTTATTTATTTGTAAGCAGAATCTGGAGCTTTTTCGAAGTTTAAATCTAAATTTGTATACATTGCTTTTTCCGGAAAAAGAGAAACTCAATGTTTGTTTAAATATTTTTTATTTTTGAGTATTCTAAAATCAGATTTCGTTTTCAAAAGCATTTAGTTATGATACTTTTACATACATATACCTTGATTTTATTTTATTTTTTGCGAAATAAGACAATCTTTTAAAATTCTATTTTGTTTGAGTTGGTTTAAATTTAAACATACTTTTGAAAGATTTTAATATAAGTTTGTGATATTTTCAAATCATAATTAAATCTATTGATTCCGAAGATATAGAAATAAAATTAATTCGTCCCAAAGAAATCCCATTGTTAGAAAAATGTCAATAGTAAAATACATGTTATAAAGAAAGAAAATGTCCTTTTAAAAATTATAGAAAAAAATTAGAGAACATGTCTTTTTAAAAATTATGTCTATAATAATAATACAATAAATTAATTAATTAGACATTATACAATTAGAAAAATATTCATCCTAAAATTTACATCAAATTTGGTTATTTTATTATTCTAAACCATCATTTTGATTAAAATAATAAATTTAGTCACTTTTCAAAAGCTAAGATCATTAGTCGAGAACAAAAATGCCTGGAGGACTAGCTCACTTGATAGAGTACATACCTCTTAAAGGGAGGTTTTAGGTTCAAAGTTGGACAAAAGGGGAATGTTAGTATTATTGTTGTGAAGTAGAGTATAGTAACATTTGTTGTTAAAAATAATAACAAATAGGTGTGGAAAACAAAGTGATCTTAATGACTTTCACAATCAACATCCCGCCGCAACGTGCGGGTGACGCTAACTCGTTATTATATATTTATTAATTCGTTTGAGTATATTACTTCATTTAAAAATTATTATTCCATATATTCTGTCACAAATCTTTTATTTTTCTCTGTATCAACTCATTTATGAATAGATACTTTGATCAAGAAGAAGTTAAAACGCATTAAGACTTAAATAATTTTTTTAAATACCGACAAATATAACTATAAAGAATTTAAGAAAAAGTCAGATGATCATAGAAATGAAATTATTGGTGACCCACAGTTGCGTAAATAAGTTATTGATGTGCTTCGACAAACCTAAAACATTTCTATTACGACTTTCCAGTTTAAACGTCTAGTGTCATGGAGTCTTTTGACCCCCTGACAGACCAGATTTCCTTACGGGTATATAACGTCATCATTTATATGTTTAGGCTAATAGGCTTTATAGATATTAGTTTCATAGTTTATATAAGCAAGATGAATTGATAAAACTTGTATAATATTGAAAGCGGATAGGGCCCGGTTTTTTTATCTCACCCAGGGTTTATTTTTTTTTTTTAAACGTTTTCGGAGACGGCCTTCGAAGTCGCTAGAGTCTATTAACGTCTATTTTAGTTAAGGACACCAAACTTTTCTCTCTATCCTTACCACAACATTTGATAACGCAGTTTGTAGACCTTTAAACTTATAATGTATAGTATCCAAGTCGTCTTCACAGCATCATGTCGTGATACATGCCACCAGAAGTGATATATGCACTACTTGAAAACATGCTATCATTTACGGAAAATTAGCGATAGCCTCTTTTCATGTCAGTGTTCCATCAGTTGTAAAAACACATATGTTCCAATGCTGAAACAAATCCACATTTTAATATGATAACATACACATTACATATAGTTGAATACATGGGGAATTATGATCATATCAAAGAAACAAATCCACATTAATATCATAACATACACATTACATATAGTTGAATCAATTATAACTTCATTATTTACACGGTTTCAACATTAAACAAGTGTAGATAAATTATAACTAAAGCAGGTGGGCAGCTTGCGTACACAGTGGCCTTGTAACATTGCTCAGAACTTGTGGTACCAGTATATACCTTTGTGTTCACTATCTTGATCAGGCTCGACGTAGATGCATTCCTTTGCCTCTCTCCACATTGCTTTAAAGATGGGAGTCTTATCGATATTATAATATTCACCCAACACTGGTTTGATTGCATCTCTCGCTTCTTTTGCATGATGATGTGGAATATACGAGATTAGATGATGCAAGACGTGAGTGTGTGTAACATCATGGAATACCCTATTCAGGAATCCAAAATCTCTATCAATGGTCAACAAAGCTCCTCTGATCCATACCCATTCGGTAGAATCATAATGAGGCAATGAGAGATGTGTGTGGTGCAAGTAAGTGATCAAAACAAAGAACATATGCACGCCTATTACGGGAACTCCATACATGCTCATTACCCAAGTGAACCCCTTTGCTGCTACAAGAAGCTTAAGTGAATAAATGACAGCAAGCATACCAAGATCTGATAGCAAAACCTGAATCCATCACGCTCAGTGAAAATCGGACTTAGTGGGTCAAAGTGGTTGGCGAACCTCCCATATTTCTTGCCAGAAATGTTAGTCAAGAGGTATAAAGGAAATCCTAAAGTTAACCTTAGAACCAAAGTGAACACTCGACCGGGTGGGTTGTTAAGAAGCTTTGAGTAAACGGCGACTTTGGACTTGCGTCTAGGAATGTAAACTTCATCATTATCAAGTGAATTTGTGTTGGCGTGGTGCTTTCGATGGCTGTATTTCCAAGAGAAGTAAGGGGTAAAGAGAGCAGAATGGAGGACGAATCCTACAGCGTCATCGATCAACTGGTAGTCACTAAAGGCATGGTGACCACACTCATGACCAATGACCCATAGGCCAGTGAGGATGCTAGCTTGACAAAACCAGTAAACCGGCCATGCTAAGTAAGCCAAAGGGGGAGGAAGAAGTGGAATGTATGTGTTGGCTAGGAAGTAAAAGATGTAGGCAACAATGAGGTCGTGAAGAACGTAGTAAGATGAGCGGATGACTGATCGCTTGAAGCAATGGGCAGGGATCACTTTCTTTATATCGCTCAACGAGAAGGTGGATCAACCGGGACACGTTTGAGGAGATCATTTACCTGATCAGGTGATTCCAACATACATCCTGCTCCCATGTTTTTGGTAAGAATACTAAGCTTGATGTATGTTTGTGTACTCTTTAGCTGATGACTCTCTTTGTCCCTCCACATATTTAATATGATAGAGGTCGTACTATATGAGTAGTTAAACTCGTCGGCTGAGTTAGGTAACTTTTACACATGTTGAGCTTGTTTATTAAATCATTTACGGTACGTCTTCCAAAATCAAAATAACAATGGTAACTGCTGGATAATCCGCGCTTGGCAGCTCAAAACAATAATGATAATTACCAAGATTGTCCGTGCTTCACAATAGGTTTTCAATTGATATAAGTTGAGTTTATTATGGTATTGACACTCAGTATATATAGCAATCTAAATAGATATGATCAAAGACATCCAAAACATGCTTTTTACAACGATCGAAGTCTAGAACAATAAAAACAAATACCCATACTGTTATTTGTATAGTTCGTTATGATACCATTATCGTACCGACACTCACTATGGTTTACAGTACCAAAGAAAATATCGTATTGCGAATACAACTCCGTGTTTAACAAATTCTATGCCGACACGTCGAGAAAACCATAAAGATGAATACGATACCAATACCGATATTGTTCAGATGATATCGGTTCAGTTTCTCATGACGTTTAAGCATATATGTGTGTTGATTTCCGATGAAATACTCATTATAGTGATCTAGCTATAAATTTATCACTAAATGTTGTATTTAAATAATTATTATGCATTCAATGAGGTGGTGGTAGATTGGTAAAGGAGAGACTTGGTTCGATCCTTGAACTGAGCACTTGGTGATGATAAGAGACTAGACGAATAAGTGAATAGATGGAGATCGCTAGGTGATTTAAGGGACCCAGGTAGGGATGGCAAAAAAGCCCAAGCTTGACGGGTATACCTTAAACCTGAAACATACGGGCCGGATATACCTGAAGCCCAATGGGTATGGGCCGAGTACGGGCTTAAAAAAGAAAAAAATCGGGTATGGGTACGGGTATGGGATTTAGTGATACCCGCCCGATACCCCACCCATTTACCCGAATAATACCGAAAGTATCATATTATAGATTTCCATATATATAAACTTAGAACATGTACTTATTACCTTCTCTATAGTCATATGTGGACATGTATTTGACAAGTGTTTAGAAAGCATATAACTTATTTTTGAGCATGTATATTAGATATGGAAGCTATAACCCTTTATTACGTGGATGTTTATGCAATTAGGAAGCCCTTATACAATTACTTAAATAAGTAATCGTTTTGATTTAGTTTGGTATATGCTGTCTAAATATGATATATATTAATCATATTTTCATTTGTTATAGTCTTTAAAATAGTAAATTATATAAACATCAAAGTAAAAATTGCACATTTGTCATAGCTGGTATTTTTAAGAAATTAACGGGTATACCCGATACCCGCGGGTATGCCCGATACCCACGGGTAATTACCCGACAAATACCTGACAGGGTAACGGGCCGGGTATGGGACAAAGAATTACAACCGGGTACGGGTCTGGGATTAGCAATACCTGGCCCAAGCCCGACCCACTGCCATTAATGGACCCAGGTTCGAGACTAGGCGAATAGATGAAGATCACTAGTTCGATCCTTGAATTGAGCGGGTTTTTCCTCACCGCACTGTCGTGCCTTCGGGCGAGTGTTCGCGGGTTTCGGTCCTAGGAGGGTTTTTCCTCGTTCGAAGGCGAGTGTATCCTAATTTAATGAATTTCACCGGTAGCCCATTTGAAAATTTGATTTACCATTCAAAAGAAAAATAATTATTAAGCAGCTCAACCGCGATAAATCCGGAAATGAAGCTGTTGCTCAAACAATCACCTCTATTTTGTCTTCTGGTAAGTCTGTTTCCTAAAAGAAAAGTTATTATTTAGAAGAGTTAGATTATCAATTACAATGACTTAATGTAAATATAATGTTCTCATTATTTTTCAAGTGTTTTTTAGCTGTATATCCAACGGCCTATGTAGGAAACATTTTTATGGGGATTGATTTTTAAAGGGTTATTTGTCTATCGTTATATAATAACTTTTTTTATTCAATTTGATTGGGATTAAGTCTTATAAAAATAAAGATAATATAACAAAATTTTATATAATCAACAAAAATACGTCAAATGTTATTATAGATGCAAAATAAAAATCTAATTTATCTAAAGTTGTTTTCACATGTTTTCACTTTTTGTGGTTTTAATTTGCCACTTCTTTTGTTTTTTTTAATAAGGTTTGCAACATCAGCTAAAGCCTAAGGATTTGGACTTTGGGTCTAAAAGTTAACCCATTAAGAATTTAAAAAATTGAGCATGTGCTTAGCCCTCAACCTAACATTATATTTTGTATTAAATTCATATTCGAAAATTTATATATTTCTAATTTGGTTTTAAAGGAACATCACTAATTCAATTAACTATTATATTACTAAGAAAGGAGTTGTAATTGATTTTTTTATATTTCAAAAGAACACTACTAATTCAATTGACTATTATTTAACTTACTTAGAAAGGAGTTGTAATTATTATTTTTATATATTTCAAAAGAACATTACTAATTCAATTGATTATTATTTTACATACTTTGGAAAACCATAATGTTTGGTTTGAATTTATGTTACCCAACTATTTTAAAAACTATCCAGCTATATATAAACAACTTAAAAATTATGACTTGTAAATAAATAAATAAAATGTTAATACTAATTTAATAAAAAGAATTGACCAAAGTTATATACAGAAATCGTAAATCAAATTTTATGATAATCTGAATAAAAGTGTATAACAAAGTAAAGAATAAATGAAAACTAAAACTACGTCTAGTTGTATATATTAACTTACTAAATGACAAGAATAAAAAAGTTAAAAACAAAGAATTAAACTAAGTTATGTTTAATGTTAGTCATGAGTTATCAGGTCAGCACATTGAACATATACCTACACCATAAAACCTACCGTCAACATATGCTACACTATATAGCTTATGGTTGTGGGAGGAGGGAAAGGTTCGGGAGCTGATGTGGCATTCTTTTCTGACGGGGAACATCGCTCTCACCCTCCACCCTGATGTGATTTCGGTTCCCAGGGTGAAATCTCCTCGAGCTCCCGCGAGTGTTATGTGTTGGTGATAATGAGTTGGAAGGATGTGATTGGAGAAGAAAGGGAACACCAAACCCCTTGAAGGAATGGAGAAGAAGGTGGTGTGGTGATATAGCGAAGCGGGTGGTTATGGAAGACACAACCACACCCCTCAGCCTAAATACTCCATGCCAAGATTACAGATAGAAGAGTCGTCGGCCTAAGACTCCATAGTAAAATTGTAAAACTACAGAAGCCTAGCCATCTTCTTCCCTCCCTTGGTTCCATTGATGAGTCGGTTTGGAAAGTTCGTGGGGGTGTTTGCAAAATTTTATGAGGGGCGTTCGGGATTTGAAAGCATGTATTACATTAGGAATTTTATTTCTGTAAGGTGTGCACCTGCCCCCTTAGACCACTCGGTGTGGGGGGGTGTCCAGGCCCGGCTTGGACCGGCGACGCCCCCTAACACCGCGCCGGGTGGGTCGTCGTCGTCCTCAACGTCGGCCTGAAGCCGTTGGAGACGGGCCTGACTCTCTCCTTCTCTACACACACCTATACATAATACAATACATACATACATACATACATATACATATATAATAATATATTAGCCCATGTCCTCCATTTCCTAGGTTCATCCCCTTTAGGCTCGTCCTCACGCCCATCCTACTGTGGCGCTGACGTGGCGGGTCGTCCTCCAGGGAGACTCGTCACCCGCACCGCGTAGCCTTATAGAGGAGCCTTAGGTCCAACCTGTATACATCATTAGCATGCTTAATCCGCATGTTTTTATATTCCTGTTAGAGAAAAATGCCGGATAGTCCTGTGATTTGATGAAATCTTGCCTATGGTCCATAACTTTCTAAAATTACAGCTATAGTCCTAACTTTTATACAATCGTTTCTTAAATAGTTTCTAGCGTGAATAAATGTTAGTTTCTCAATTTAGTGAGTATGAAATTACAAAAAACACCCTTACTTTAAAAAGATAAATAAAACATTAAAAGAAATATAACATTAAATAATCAAATAAATTCTAATGAACCTCACCCGACCCAAATCAAACCACTCCATCTTCTTCTAGCTACTATCTCCATTCTCTAGCCACCACCATGCCTACTTCATTTATTCCCCCTAGGCTTCTTTGTCAAGCCACCACCGTCATTTAAATGATGGAACATTTCTATATACCTACAATCGAAAGCTTCGTCTAAAAGTGAAGGGCAGCTCCAAACTTTTATATTCGTTTGTTTCATCAACATACAAAATTATCTCAACTCACGTTCGATTCCATTCTGGTTCTATTTTTTTGGACTGTATGTTAATTTATTTTAATATTATATGCTTAAGTTTAATTATTTTCTCAACAATAAGCGTTTATCCTTTTCTTAACAGTTTGTGTAAATATAATATTATATTTCAAATAATAAAAAGATATGTTTTTAAAAAACTTGTATATTTTTTGGGGTGAATAAACGTATGAATTACACTAACATGACTATTATATAATATTTTAAAGATGATTTGATACATTATTTAGATAACTTGCTTGTAATTTTAGTGTTAAGTAAACTATTAATAAAATGATAAGTATTTGTATATACTATTTTATATTTTTATTTTATAGTTTTAATGACGAAACTAACTTAAAAATTAAGGATTTTTCAATATTTTTTAACTAGATACCCTTTTACAGTCGAAAGCTTCATCTACAGTGTTATTGTTTTCTAATTGGTTAAAAAAAAACAGCTATTGTTTCCTATTGGTTAGAAAGGGCGGGTCCAAACTTTTATATTTTATCTTTATTACCATACAAAATTATCTCAACTCACGTTCCGATTTATTCCGATTCTATTTTTTTGGACAACATACTAAGTTTGTATGTTAATTTATTTAATATTATATGTTTAATTTTCATTATTTTCTGAACAATAAGCGTTTATCTTTTTTTAACACTTTGTATAAATGTAATATTATATTTCAAATAACAAAAAGTTATGTATTTAAAAAAATTGTGTATTTTTTAGGTTAAATAAACGTATGTATTATAATAATATGACTACAAATAATATTATAAAGTTGATTTGGTACTTTATTTAGATAACTCGTTTGTAATTTTGGTGTCCTAAATAAACTATCAATAAAATAAAAAGTATTTGTACATGCTATTTTATACTTTTAGTGGCGAAGCTAGAACAAAAAGGGTATCCCAATCTTTTTTTGGGATTAAGGTACCATTTGTATAAAAAGATAAAAATTTTACACTATGTAGATGAAGCTAAAGGGTATTTTTACAATACGAAGACGGAATACATTGCCTCCGCCCATGGATACTTTATTAGTAATTATTGTTAACATCCAACTAAAATATTTATATTATTAAGCTGTTATGATCAGGTCTAATTGTTGATGCTTTTTGCTCAGGTTTATCTTTTGACCATCTTAATAATTTGTATAAAGGAAAAAATATTATTTAATATTATTTTGTAGTGTCATACAAGTTAGTCGGTGTGGGCCATCAAAATCGATGGATTTCAAGAACGGCACCAAAACTTTTTCTTGGACGGAAGATGGGTCTGGTTGTGATCGTTGAATGTGATTGTTGACGTTAAGTTTGCCGGAGGGGGAGAAGTGGTGAAGGTCGGAAGGGGAGAGGTCAGGGGCATAGGATTGAAGGGGCCGGGGGCGCTTGACCCTCGAACTTTTCGCTCAGTAGTGTCCGGTATGTAGTTTTCGTATAGAATTTTTTAGGTATATACGTTTTCGACCCCGGTTTTACAATTTTTTAGGTAGATACGTTTTCGATCACGGTCAGAAATCTCAAGCTTCGGCCTCGTGAGAGGTAGGAGGATGTGGTAGCGGATGACGTCATCGACGACGGAGGAGGGTGAGGAACAATGGCGGAGGTCAGAGGTGGGTGGTTATATGGAGGAGGGTAACTGAGAAAACTAAACCTTATTTATGCTGTGGACTATCCGAAAATGAGTGTACAAAATTTGAGAACTATAGTTGTAATTTTAAAAAATTAGGGACTATAGGCGAAATCTCACCATAGGGATTATCCTAGGGGCGGATCTATGTGAGGGAAAGGGTAACCCAGGATACCCTTAACTTTCATGGCGAAATGTAATTTTTTTAAAATCTTTGTTTTATTTATTGAGGATACATCTAAACAAATTTTAGGATACTATTGAGTTTAAATAAACATAAGATGAATGAAATTTAATTGTTGACGGAAACGAAAGATGAAAGTTGCAGCGATGAATGTTGAAGATGAAGTAGTTTGTGAGATTAAGTTATATTAATATTAATATATTGGCATTGCCGTATTGAAATGAAAGTTTGAAAAAGTAAACACTAATTTACTTTACTTTTAATTTACGTAATGAGTACTTATTTATTTTTTTTTATTTTTGTTTAATTTGTTATTTCTCATTTTACCTACAACAAAAGTGTAAAGAAAGTTTTATAAAAAATATTTAGGAACATTATATAAACGTTAATGACTGTACGATTCCATGGACCTAACACTAATAAAGAGTTCACTTAATATCAAATGGAATTCGCTTATAATAAAGGATTCTATCAAAATATCAAAATGCTATTTATTAATTTCTCTTGCTAACCCAATCATAATAAATAATAAGTAAATTAATATAAACACCATTATCTACCTTAATAAATAATTCTAAAAAACCTTCTCTCCTTTAAAAGAAATTAATATACCATGATGTTTCGGTTAATAAATTATACTATATGATATAGAGATAAAAATATAAGAATTACTTTATCTATTGAATATACCGATTTTACATATAAGAATTAAGATTATCTTTGAATCTATTACATACGATAAAGGGTCAGTATATATTTTTTAATATGTCTGTATTCAATAAGAATATCCTTTAAAATCAAAAGCCTTTTAATCGTTAGTTTATTATTATCTATAACAAATTATTATTTATTATTATTATTAATATTCCTAATTTAATTATTTATGCATTATTGTAATAAATTTATTTGGTAATGTATCACCTCATTAAGATTAACCACATATATTTCTAAAACCAAATGATTTAAACTATTAATTATTGATAAAAATGGTAAATTTATAAATAAAAAATTAAATATAATTTAATTTTTAATATAGGATTTCTATTATTGTCACGTGTCACTCTCTTATTCAACCTTACAATTTAGACTTACGTTATATTTTAAAATATTTTTAATACCTTATCCTTACTAATATAATAAAGTTAATATAAATATGTTGTAACCATATTAGGATGCCCATTTTATTAATTTTATTAGATAAATACAATGTATTTTATTAAATATTATTGTAAAATAAAAAATACAATAATTAGATATTTTCTACTAAACCATTCTTATATTAATATTAATCGGAAAAACGCAATAATTAGATTATACTATTATTAAACTTTTTTTAACTATGTAATATGGATTATATAGATGTATGATTTACATTTTTTTTATATTTTACGTGAGTAATACACGGGTTTGTAACACCTATAAATTAGAAATATTATTCAGTCTAAGTTTCTTTTAAATTTAATCCGTGTAATACACGGATTTATAAGCTAGTATACGAATAAAAAAGTTTTAAACTCTACTTATATGAAATTAAAGAAAAGTTACGAATAAGAAAATTTTTAAACTCTAGTTATATGAAATTAAAGATAAAAATCTTAGATATGATTTAGTCATAATATTGAAATTGATTTCTAATATTGAAAAGTCATAAATGACTATTTGTTTAAAAAATTGAACAACAATAAGTTTTCGGTTCTTTTTGTTGTTGAAGATTTTTTTTATTACAAACTATATATTATCTATAAAACTTCTAATAACATTTAAAGTTTTATAAAAATATATGATAATGCTCTCATGTGTATGGTACACCCACTAATAAAAAGAATGATAATCATCATAGGCTTTAGAACGTAAAAATAAAATTATATAATTAAATTGTTTTTATTCTCTCGCTTTATTAGAGAATAACACAATATTATAAAGTATAGATTAAGAAAGGTTGATTAACAACATTGCTTTGTAAAAATAGTTTCAACACATACGTATCTGTACCTAATTAATACGTAATTTCAATTATATCCTATGTCAAAATATCATATTATAATTTCTAAATCTTATAACTAATTGCTTAATAATTTTTCATTCAACCCGTGTAATACACAGATGTATAACCTGCTAATCATATGTATATTTATACACACACTGGCTACATAGGGCACCTAAGGGCTCTCGAATTCTCATGAATGACCTTTGGTTAAAGAAAAAATTAAGGGCCCTTTTATTCAGCCACACAAGACCCGTTATAGGGGCCCTCGACTTCTTAGAGACGGGCCTAGATAAAAAAAGTTAGAATACTTATGAATTTTTCTTTTAGATCCACCACTATATTCGGACTTTTTTTCTAAGATTAAAGTATTAATTAAACAAAGACTCCATATAGTTTTGACAAAACTAATATCTTTCGGGTATTTTCAAAAAAAATTGCATGTTCAGGATTTGTGATTTTCTGTGTATGTTTGGGATCTAATACTAACTTATATTAAAATTTGTAATTTGTGTAAAATGCCGATTTTATGCAGACTGTCTATTTGGTTTGTCAAAAAGGAAAAAAATGTCATTTACATCAACTTAACATTATATTTAAAGGAAGTTAATGTTAAAATCCAAACATATTACAAATTAAAAACCACATATCTCAATCACGTATCTTTTTAAACTTATACTATAAGTGTATCGTGTATGTATCATCTTGTATGGGGAGAGCTGATCTTGTATGGAGAGAGAGAAACTCAAGCCTAAAGACAACGGCGACCGGAAAGAAGAAGTGGTTCACCGATGAAGACGACAATAGTATGCTAATGGAGGACCACACAGAGCTCAACAACATTCCAATACAACAACATTCTTTTTGTCCAAATTGCCCGAAGATTGCTTTAGGACATTGTTGTTCAATGAGTATGGTTTTGGAAGAATAACCGACATGTTTTCCCCGGAAGAAGGATAACTTCGGAAGCAACTTTTATCTAATAAATGGAGATGGTGAAGATGATCATGGTTCTAAACTCTATGAAACTTAAAGGATCTAAGCTCTCTGTCTATTTGGCTAAGTATGATAGATAAGGTAAGCCTGTGACCCCATACAACCCCACGTTATCATCAAGGGGAAATGCATCGAGATCTTTCATAAATGCTTTAGTTACGAAGGTAGTTTCCATGATTGAAGTCATTGATTTGGATGGACAAGAAACAATGACTGCCAAATTTTGGCTAGACATATCCCTACTATGGAAAGCCAACTCAGTCCTCACACTATGTAACTTCAACACCAACCTTATAATCAGGCTTCCAATAAGCAAAAATAAGATACGAGGGTGGACGAAAGTTCCTCCTATCTTTTGTCGAGCCCTCCCACGCCAGATTCTTCCTACAAGATAATAAAAACAATGATCCTCAAATTTAGACTTGTTGGATGGGTTATCGTTTAAATTTGGTAGGATTGCCTAGCTAAGATTCACATGGGTTTATATTCAGCAATTATGGGATGCTGCCACTTTCAATAGGATTGGAGATAAATACGGGAGGGTTATCCAATACACATCCGCTTCTTGGAGAGATGGGAAACAAGAATTTGAAACCTCGGGGTCATGGTTCTCATGATGGTGATGCTGCCGGTGGCTACCCTCTCAAATCTGATATAAGAAATGAAATATCACTAGGTCCTGGAGAAAAAACGTCAAACTAAGTCAGTTAGGACTTCCAATTATTAGATTACACTGATAACAATGTGTCAATGTTTGTGGGTCCTAATACAACTGAGGCAGGTATTCTTTAGTCTTTTGATATTAGTCTAGAGGACCTTAACCCAACAACTTAGACCACTCTTGCAAAGCTGCTGATATGACTTGGAATGTTGGATCTAATAACCCCTTCCCTAATCCCTTAACCAACTCCTCCAATCAATCTTGATCCTCCCATAGAAGAACTTCAATTTCACCAACTGATTATCCCATGTCATCGTTTCCTCCCACAACTCTAACGAATCTCCCCCACCCCTCCTCATTTTGATGATATCAAGCCCGGGGTGTAAGAGGCAGTTCATAAGGATGTCAATGGTGAAGTCAAAGCCCCCACCCAAGTCAGCGACTGTACCGGCATCAACTTGGAAGGGTTTCAAAGGCAGTTTTGCAATCAAGTCATTAGTTATGTTACCATTATTCTTGAACAATGAATTTCTTATCCCCAAATGTTAGGGGAATTGGAGATGAGACAAAGCTTAATTAGGTTAAAAAGCTTAGAAATTAAGGGTATATCAATTTTATTGGAATTCAAGAAACCTTGTTCTCTGACTCTTCAAGAATTTATATTGATAATCTTTATGGAAAATCTTCTATCGGTCTTAATACTCTGTAGGATTGTGGGGTTTTCCCAAACTCAATTGTATCAAGTATCAAAATTATATTTAGGTTAGCGGCTCTATGGATAGTTATTTGGATACATTCCATGTGTTGACATTTATGCCCATAAGAAGCATCCGCTAAACGGGAACTTTGGAAACATCTGTTGAAGCCAAAGAAACTCCATGGAAGGTACCCAGTTTCTATTTGGAGTTTCTAACAAGGTTTGATCTAAGGATAAGTGGTTAATTTCTCCATAAGTTGATGGGTTCATATTAGGATAAAACATGTTTGGTTTATCTCTTAAGACTTAGTTATTAGATTTTTGTTCAAGTAGATTAGCTAACTAGAAAGTTTGGTTAGTATATATAGATGATTTGAGTCATAACTCATCAAGAGATGGGTTCATATTAGGATAAAACATGTTTGGTTTATCTCTTAATACTTAGTTATTAGATTTTTGTTCAAATAGATTAGCTTAACTAGAAAGTTTGGTTAGTATATATAGATGATTTGAGTCATTAATTCATCAAGAGAGTTGTAATCAGCTTTTGAGTTCATTTTTCTAATTAATATACATAAGGGTTATTCACAAATCCTCTTTATTATCTATCTAGACTTGTGTAACGTCATAGTTTGAAAACAGATTTAACCATTTAATTAGTAGCGGAGAAAAAAATTTTGTTTAAAAACTTACACGTGATACCAATTTGCAAACTAAAAAATTTTAAGGTATTATTAGGTGTTACAATTCTTCCCTAGTAGATGGTGTTTATAACCTACTTAATGAATCATCATCCCTGTATGAGTCGTACAATCAAATCTTCAACTCGGTCTTCAATATCTGAATTGACTTCATCACTCGTGAACCTGTGGACATAGCAAAGCTAAAGAGGGTTTTTAGTGCTCTATACTAGGGGTGAGCATAAAACCGAACCGAAGCAATACCCGATGGTTCGGTTTTTGTTTTTTGTATAACCGAAATTTCGGTTACGGTTTCAGTTAGTCATATATTTAAAACCGAAAATAACGGAACCGATTAGCCAAACATATATATATATATATATATAATATATATATTATACACAAATTCTTGATGTAATATTATTTATAAGTTCACGACCCATTAGATTTTTTTAACCTTTTAGTCAAATTGAGGGTCTATTTGTGTTTGTTTTATTATGTACATAGGGCCCTTTACTAATACGATAAGTATCTATATAATTTTGTAAGTTTTTTATTCATGAGTTTATATATTACAAGTTTTATATACATTGGATAATTAACTGAAACCGATCCATAACCAATGGTTAATCGAAACAACGATCAACCGACCATCAGTTATGGTTATGATTAACACGTGTCAATTAATTGAACCCTCGGTTAACTGACTTTGCACACCCCTACTCTATACATATATTTGTTAATTCATCACAACAACCACTATTTGTCAAACATACATACATGTACTAACATTAAATGTTAAGTACTTACCACAATGGCTAAACTGAATTGCACGCATTACTAGTATGTTAGTGCATTCAAACCTTATTAAATAAATTCACGTCTTGCATACCTGAAGTTGCTAATCCATCTTAAACATATCCAAAAGTTAGGAATCACAACAATTATATATATATTATATATATTGTTGACGAATGCAATAAATAATAACTTTATTTTTATAATAATATATAACTTTTTTTTAATTTTCTATTTAATATATTATAATAGTTTATTATCATATTTAATTTTAATAACATATTTTATATATTTCCTTTTTTAAAATCATATATTTCCTTTGCTATTTTTTAATACTTTAAAAATATATTAATTTATCGATTAACTTTGATATTTCTTTAATAAATTACGTTTATAACTTTTTTCTAAAAACTTAAGTACGTAGTTGTGTTGTTTTTTCCCTGACATTCCTTTATAAGTTTTGTTAAAAACGAAGTTGTATTCTAAATAATATATTGTTGACGAAGGCCGATAAATGGTAACTTTATTTAATATATTATAATAATTTATTATTATATTTACTTTTTAATAACATATTTTATTTCTTTTCTTTTTTAAAACCATATTTTTTCCTTTACCATTTTTTAAATAATTCTTTTTTTCTTTTTTAAACATATATTAATCTATCGAATAACTTTAATACTTCTTTTTTTTTCTAAAAACTTAAATACATAGTTGTACTTGGGTTTTTTTCTCTGACATTCTGTTATAAGTTTTGTTAAAAACGAAGTTGTACTTTAAATAAAGTATTTATTTGGTATTATTAAACTGACATATATTAATTTATGATTAATTTGATATTTTTTAATAATTTACATTTATAACATTTTTCTAAAAACTTGAGTACATAGTTGTGCTTCATTTTTTCCCTGACATTTTGTTATAAGTTTTGTTAAAAACGAAATACTCAAAATAGAGTATTTATTTAGTATCATAAAACGATATGATGATAAACTAAACCGTTCTAATGGTTGACTTTCTAAACAACGTGCCTTCTTTTCAAATTACGCTTGTTTTACATTATCATTTGCTCGCTTTCACCGCAACGCGTGACAAAAAAACTAGTTATCATTTAAAAGTAAACCATGAAATACGCATGCATGTACCTTAACAAGATGATTAAACACACACTTAATCACACACATATAGTAATAGATGCTAAACTTTCTTTCTAGCACACAGGTACTTTTCCATACGTTGTTACAAGAAAATATCTATTTCATTGATTATATTAATCTACTGAATGGAATCCGGATGCAACATCTTAACATCTTAACTTTCCTTAAATATTTAACCCATATGGCCAATAAATTGCAACATAAAACACCATACTTCATTATCGAATAATTGATCTACATGGTCTTAATTTCATTGTTCATCATGGACTTTCAATAATTACAATAAAAAAAGCATATGTTATGCGTCTATAATCTTAATGAAATCAAAATTAACAACTCATAAAAAACATGTATAAACCACTCACCTTTGACGTAGGAAAACGCAATATTGTTACTGTCAGTCTTTCCTGTCAACTCCTAAGCTTTTGTATCGCTTCTTGTGTATGGATCATGTATGCGAATTTTTTTATAGCTAACATGCAAAGAGATCCACTTATGTAGTTGTGTTCACTTTTTCATCACATACATTTCTCTAGTATCGTATTTGAGATACAATTTCTTTAAACCATCCATACAACACAATCAAGTTTCTGATATCATCACAAACAAACTTTTAGAAACTGATCAGTGTCAAAACCATACCTACCGACCACTGATCGGAATTTTCTCTAGAAAAACTGAAGATCCATGCTTAGGAAGCTACTATCCAAATTTTAGCTCAATCCAACGGTCGATCTCCTCGAATAACTCAACCTTTACGACTACATTATATGTTGTGAAAATCCAAACAACTGTGACTTGAGCTATAAAACTCATACCTCCAACATGAATTTTGCAATTCCAACCATTAGATGTTAACATCAATAATTTAGGAAGGTATTGTAAAAATTTAGGTTCGATCCAACGGTTAGTTTTCCGGTAACATCCTCTTCTTTTAGACCACGTAATATAAAACGAACATCACATTAAGGAGTCTAACTTTCGACATCTAAAAATGACCTTAACATAATATTTTTGAACAAGCGGAGCTTACCATGCATCCATATCGTCGAGAAATGGTTTCGCGTTGAAACCCCCTACTCCGGCCGCCATAAACCACCATCGGACCACCATTTCCTTTCTCTCTCTAGTTCCATGCATCTTTCTCTCTAACTCCAACTACTTTTTTTTTGTCAGAAATGAGCCTAAAGTTGGTTTTTTATACATTCACTTATTCACAATTGCAATGGGTGTATTTAATGGCTGAGATCAAGTTGGTGGCATTTTTTGTAATATTTGTGTTTCCTTAATTAATTGTTATAATAGGTTAGGGGTAATCTTGTCATTTTTCCTGTTTTAAATCAATCCAATAACTGCCAAAAATAGAACACCTCCTATAATCTTGCACATTTCCTTCTCTCTATCTAAAATTCACTATCGATAACCATCTTGTATACCAAAATTAGTTAGAATCATGGATCAAGATTACAAATTCGGCATGAAATACAAGCGTAAGAGATGATCATAGTATTGTGTTTTATTGCACTTGATGTTGGATACTAGATGTCTTCATAGTGTTTTAGTGATAAAACACAATGTGACGAACAAGTGACTAACTCGGTAAAGGTGTTGTTTTTTACATTGATAATGTTTTAAGGATTGATGTATTAAAGCTACATTGTGATTAGATCCCTGCATATACACGTATTCAGTGTGTTTTGTTAAAGTTTGATCATAGTACTGTTTTTTACTGCACTTGATGTTGGATACTAGATGTGTTCATATAGTGTGTTTTAGTGATAAAACACAATGACGAATCAGTTATTGACTGCTAAAACACACTCTGACGCCATGGTTAACCACTTTAGAAGAGAAGAAGAATTACGACTTGAATGATAAACAATGAATCGAACCTAATATAACTGTCAATTGGATTTCAATGTATATTTGGTATCCTTAAATTTATCATGTGGTAGTTATAATAAATATATTCCATAAACAGAATAAAGATCAAATTACCTTCTTTCCCTTTTCATTAAAATAGCTACTTGCCACATGTCACTATTTGCGGCTTCCTACATTTTGTAGAAAAATTGGCTTTGTATCCAACTCCTACTCTTAAGGTGGATATGTAAAATTTTAAATTCAAACAAATTTGAATTTTGAAAACACAATGGGTTCAAATAATTATGTGTGACTTTTACATGGTGATTAACTACAAGAAGATTGAACCACGGTAGGTTAAGGATGTACTTGTCAGATTTTTTTGGTGGTGATGACAGAAACGCATGTAGGGTGCCTGTGACTTGGTTATTTGGTAGTCTTTGGTGGTTGATAGTTGGCAAGCGTCGGTCTAGGATATGACTAACAACAATACAATTCAACAGCAATTCAACAGTGATGAACTTCGTCACATTAGCAACTTTCAACCCATGAAGAAATTGTTTTACTGGGGTATCGAAATTCAGATCAAATGTGTCGAGATTGCCAGGGAAGAAATCGAAGGTCTTCACATCCCCATTATTATCAACAACTTCAATCCCTTGATCAAGCTCCAAGTTATTCCAATTTCTTCATAGTAGGCTTGTTTTTTAGTTGATGGTCAATAGCAGATGGCTTATGAGTAGGAAAAACCAGAGTAGCATGGAGCTTGATCAATGAGTCGGAAATTTGGGGAGGTGATTGATGGACTAATTACCAACTCATTCAAGCTAGTGAATAGGTTATGCCGATAATTTTAGTTGGTTAATTATTCCATAAGTCGATGGGTTTACATTAGGATAAAAACAAGTTTAGCTTATCTCCTAATGTTTAGCTATTTGATTTATCTTCAAATAGGTTAGCTTGACTAGCAAGTTTGGTTAGTATATATAGATGATGATTCGAATTATGAATTCATCAAGAGAGTTGTAAATATTTTTGAGTTATTGCTCTAATAAATACACGTAAGAGTTATTCATAAACCTTTGTTGTTCTTATCGATTAGGAGTTAAATCAGGGGCGGTCGTGAGCAAGTGTCGGGTGGGCGACGGCTCAGGGCCAAAAACCTAAGAAGATCCAAAATTTTTTAAAATTTTTAAAAATTTCAATTATAGTTTAATTACATGATAATTATGAATAAATACTTATAATGAGACATTAAACACCCATCCCTGTAGCTCACTAGTTGAGCGCCTTTTTTGTATTCTAGAATACTTTGGTTCGATCCTGAGTGGGAGCTAGGATCTATAGTTCAAAGCTTTTTTAAATACCGAAATTCTAAACTTTTTTAAATACCAAATTATTTTTAAATTAATAAATTCTTCTTAAACAATAACTTTCTTAACTAGATCATGTTTTGAGTCCTAAATAATCTATTACAGTTTCTTAGCCTCTCTCACAAAATAATCATTTATATAAATAGAAAAATGTTTATCTAGTTAAAATAAATAATTGATTATTACTCATAACCATAACCAACTATATAAAAAAACAACAGCAGCGCCAACGGTGGCATGAACTCGAATCTGAATTGTCATCGACGTGAACCAACAACGATCAATTAAAAAGGATTGAAAGTTATAGAGTTTTCACGGAGTTATCTTAATTTATGAGTTTTTATAACAATTATCGTCGTATATGGGTTTTTTTCCTTTTTATATATTTGATTGATGAGTTTTTATTATACGGCGTGTAGGGCCCGGGTTTTTTTTCCAAACAGCCTACCCAAATATTATTTAACATCTTCGAAGACGAGCCTGAGTTAAATCATACCCTTTAGTGTATTTTAACATAATTTCTAACTTACATTCGTCTAACTTGTTTAACGTTATTTATTTTTTATATCATCATTGTTCCTCAACACTTTTAAGCATGCACTCATTAGGCTATATGACCTTGGCATGCTTTTTTTTACTCTTCATGGTCTAACGCTATGCAACACGCGTATTAGTTTTTGCTTTTTCTTGTATATATTTTTTGTTGTGATAGACTTATTTTTATCTACGTTAATATTCAAATTATTGTTAAAAATCATTGTGTCACTGCCGCTAAAGACGAGTCCTTACGCTAGTTAAAATAAGCAAACATGACATCGATGGTGTGTTAACGATAACAGATAGGCAATGATAGTTCCACCATGATATAAATAGATCATATATTAGTTATTTATATTTATTTCGATAGTGAAACAAAATAGGTAATAGAGTGTGCCCATTGGGAAGTCCCTTTAGGATATTTTTGCGATGAGTGGTTCGTAGTAGTAGTAGTAGTATTATTATTATTATTATTATTATTATTATTATTATTATTATTATTATTATTATTATTATTATTATTATTATTATTATTATTATTTTATTATTATTATTATTATTATTATTATTATTATTATTATTATGTATTATTATTATTTCACACAACAAAAGAACTCAAGTAAGGTAAGGTGTATTTTTAATTCATAACACCTCTTGAATCATTCTTATAAACAAAGAACTATATTCAAATTATACCTGAAGGGAACTCCTTTGAGATGATCATTGGTGTCATCTCATAAAGCGAAAAGATTTACATACACACCAGACTCGTATGCTACATTCAGTTCAGCCTCAACTTCATCAGGTGCATTATTACCACTATTAGATTATGGATTTCTAGTATTCAACCCTTATTTATCCCATCTTGTGAAGCCACATCCCCTCATATATGCTTTTCCGATGAGAAGTTAACGGATTTCTTTTTTGTTGTTCGAGTGGAACTTCTTCAGAGGCCACCCAACCTATATCTTCTCTTATTGAAACACGCTTAGCTGTAGAGTTATTCTTTCATCCACCGCCAACTCTCCCAAAACGCTTTGACGGTATCTGAGGTTGGGAATTTCTTAGGAGTCCAGTATGGGCCAATGTAGTATCTACCTTGAGTGTTATTTGACATGGTAACATTATATCTTTCATAAACTTTTTCACGGTTTTCTGACACCACTTATTAGCTTTGTGTTCATCAAATTTCCTACGGCTGCACATAAAACAATTATGATATTACCAATTAATATTCTTTTTAAATCAAGTTTGGAAATATAAAGATTAAAGTAGTTTGTTTGCAGCACTCACCAATATTGCATTTTCTTAGGTTAATGATTAAAAATGGCAACTATGAAGCTTTCAGGATAAGAATCCGCATAATGTAAACATTTTTCATTTGTTTCAACAAATCTACAAACAGGGATAGGAAATGTACATTGGGGTGTCCCTTAGGATATTTTTGCAATGACTACTTGAGTGCTTGGTATATTTTTCTAGCTTCCAACAAAGGAAAAATTGCAAGTGTATATATTTAGGCTATGGGGTATAACTAGTAACCACTCATCATCAACCACGACCACCCTCCACTGGCCACACCTTATGGCCTTAAATGCATGAAATAGTTGCCACGATGCCACATCACCCCTCCAAGAGACACCCCATGGCCTTAAATGCATGAATTGAAATCTCTGGAATCATTTGTAAAAAGAATATATATTATTGAAATGATACCTGAAGTGAACTCTTTTGAGTTCCTTGGTTCCATCTTTAAAAAAGGGTAAAGGCGAAAGTGTTATAAGCACGCCAGGCTCATATACTTTATTCCATTCAACTTGATCCGATAAATTACTATCACCACTAGATGTCGGATTTCTACTACTCCAGCTATCATAACATGTAGGGAAATTGGGTTAATTTTCAGTAAAAATAAACAATCTACCTATCTATTCTAATAAAGTATAATATGAGGCAATTATTAGATGTATACTAGACTTATTTTCAGGCATTTTTAAGGAAAGGATTTTAGCCAATTAGACATAATAAATGTTATTTAAAACGAATATTGGATTTAAATAACCCTAATTTTCACCAATTGGCCGATAATACTGTCAACTTTCGATTTGTACACCAACACTCTCAACTTTCAACTTATTGGCCGATAACACTCCCTAACTAACTGAGCGCTAACCAAGTTAGTTTTTGCTGATTTGGCATCTTATGTGGCCCTTTTCAGCTAACGTGGCATATGATATGATTTTTTTGATGACGTGACAGCTGATATGGCAACTGATATGGCATTTTTTTGATGATGTGGCAGATGATATGGCTTTTTTGATGGCGTGTCAGTTGACATCAGCTAACTGTGTTATAGTTCAGTTAGTTAGGGAGTGTTATCGGCCAATGAGTTGAAGGTTGGGAGTGCTGGTGTACAAATCGAGTGTTCGGAGTGTTATCGGCCAATTGGTTATTTAACTATACATATAACATCAAACAGGGTATCCCGACAGTTGCTCACACAAAAACAAAAACGACATGCTTATTAGACTTGTAATAAAAAAAATTAATTGCATTAGTGTGGAGTTATGGGGTTAACAGAACCAGTCATTTCATTTCATGACAACTATAACATGGCGATGCTAACTGAGCCATCGATCAACAGCAATAATGGTAACCAAGAGCCAGTTGCACCAATAGAAACTTGGGAACTAGGCTAATGGTAGGAACCACTAGCAGCAACTTGATAAGCAGTAGGTTCCTACTATTGAGACAGTCGTTAATAGTGTCGCTGCCAATTAATTGCGATGTTGGGTAGGATCATCACCTTAGAGTGATGCAGAGTGTAAAGTAAGCCATCAAAACATCAAATTACACCCATGTCCGCAGGGGATGGGTATAATGTGGTGTTTTGATGACGCACCTTGCACATTCACACGCGCATCATCGTGAGCTACTTGAGATGCGCTGTTATATTTTTTGAAGTTGGTTCAATGTCAATACTCGGTGAGCACTGTGCCACTGATGGCACGAGTAGTTGCTACTTGTGGGTGCTTACCACTAATGAAAATATGCTGATGCTCAAAGTTGTGTGTTTCAACTGTATAAACTGTCATTGAAGACGTTTAATAGGATTTAACTCCTTCATGCAATATATGACATGTTTCACTTTATTTTCACTATAAAGTTAAGATGCTACCTTAATTGAAAGACACTTTTTACACTAAAAAAATCACAGCAAAACACACACATCGATCTCCAGCAATCAAGAGTTGATTTCTACTGCTCATTGCAGATGATTTTCATGTGCTAGTGTCTTCTTAACAGTACACACTGCTTCAACTGTTGTACTATGGGAAAGACGTGATCTATAAGGGAGACAAGCAATACGTATTAAGAGAAATGTATTGAACACGAATCCTCAGCTAGAAACGTCATCTTTTTATATTCCAGTTTTTTTCATGTGTAACCTATGCTATACTTTATTTCATTTCAAATTGTAATTTTGTTCAAAGTGTTTTGTCTTATTTTATGAACTGTATCTCTATTAAAATCATAATATTACAGATTTTATATTCTTAAATCAAATTGTAAAGAGAAAATATGCTTTTAGTCAGTGTAGTTTGGTCAAAATAACTCTTTTAATCAATATTAAAATTATGAATTTACATCGAGATAGATGGTAAACGGGCAACAAGCTGCGTCGCTACCCATTTTTAAATAACAAAAATAAGTCTTTTTAAAACTACGTATATAAATCTCGGGTTCATAACATTACTATGGTGATGTTGTTTCTTTGTTTGTTGATTTGACTACTAGATTATGAAGCAACTCTTGAATGATGTCCTCTATATTTTATAATAACTTAGGGTTGGAAAGGCGGGTGGGTCTCACAAGACTTAGTTTGATTTATTATTATTATTATTATTATTATTATTATTATTATTATTATTATTTATTTTATTTTTTTTGTATTTTCAACATGAGGGTATTTCAGTCTATTTACAAGAAAGTTAATAGAACATGTGGGTGGTGTTAGAAACATGGAGTTAATTGAAACAAAGACGTAACTAATGGACTGAAAAGATCAAATTAGAATTTTTGAACTGAAAATGTTATTCTTGCCGAACCACAAGAACAAAAAGCGTAGTTAACTCAAAACTCAATTGCAAAATAAAAGGATTATTATTTAAATGATACCTGAAGTAAACTATTTTGCTTTCATCTGTTTCATCTTGTTCATACATCAGTGTTATATACATATCAGGCTCGTATACTTCTTCAACTTGATTATTGTTTTCATTTTATTCTGCTTTTTTTAAACAACTAACTTGATCAGGGGCATTATTAGCACAATATTCTCCCCTTAAACCTCCACCTCCACTAAGAGAACTAGATTCTGAATGCCAATCATCCTTGTTAGAAATCGGTATTGATTTTTTACTTTCAGGGAATCCAGTGAATGTTTCGGTTGGACCCAATGTAAAAGTAGATGACAGCGTGTCACTCGTAGGTGTACTACCATTTATTTTTTTACTTTCAGTTGTCCCTCAGCTTCTAAGTTCAAAATGGCCTTTAAGTGAAAGAAATGACCATACATTCCAGATGGCGTTACCTCCTTGGGTCGAAAAATCCTTTCTTTCTTGAAATACAATGCCCGATCAAGACTGCCTAGAATCTCAGTCATGGTTGGACGCTGATTTGGACGACTAAACAAACATCGAACTGCAATGCCTGAGAATTCCTTCAAAGAACTCTTTGAAATGTGGTCCCTCAAACTAGAACTAACAATCCGGCTGAGTTTTCCTTGTTTAATTTGGTCTTGGGCCCATGTTGCTAAACCCTCATCCAGACTCTCGTCCAAAGCAGGCCTTCGAGACAGCACCTCAAGCAAAACAACCCCAAAGGCATAGACATCAGGTTTTCTTGTCAGTCTCCCTGTGTTTAAATAATTTGGATCCATATACCCAAAGGTGCCTTTCACTGTGGTGCTAATATACGTACATGTTTGATTTGTCGGTCCTGTTTTTGCCAATCCAAAGTCTGCAATCTTGGCATCATAATTTTGATCCAACAAAATATTGGAGCTCTTCAGGTCACGGTGTATGACTCCTTGTTGTGTGCCAGTGCCTGTGTGAAGATAGTCTAAACCACGTGCAGCTCCTATGCGTATCTTGAGCCATTGAGACCACGTCAAGTGTGTGCCTTTCTTGTGAAGATGATCAGAAAGAGTTCCATTGTGCATGTATTCATAAACAAGGGCCATATCTTTCCCCTCATTGCAATAACCAATCAAAGACACAAGGTTACAGTGGCGCAGCCTTGAAAGCATCTAGACTTCCACCCAAAACTCAGGTTCTCCTTGATCGGACATGAAATGCAACCGCTTAATGGCGTAGGTATTTGTTGGCCCATTAGAGAACTTTCCTTTGTAGACCTTACCAAACCCCCCATGGCCTATGCACCATTTTTTCGTTAAAGTTATCCGTTGCTGAACTGAGCTGAGCCATTGAAAAGCAGTGGTGTGTTTGCTCCAGGGGAGGCAATAACAGTGAGGATGAAGTCTTCTTGTCTTCGGTAGTTACATTCAACACCATTCCGAGATAAAACTTACAAAAATGAATGTGGCCCCTTTGTTCCCAAATAATCAAGCTTGTTCACTTTAGCTTTTTCCTAAAATACACAATCTAAACGACTTAAATGGTATACACATCATCGATTACATAATGCTATTGCAAGTTTCCAATTCTTATGAAAATACTTTCTTCTTTCTTTCAATTAAAATTTAATGTAGAACATAACACCAGTGGCTAGTGGTGGCCAAAAAACCCCGGTTTCTGTTGGAAATATAATAAATAATTTAGTGATTAAAGCAAATGAATGAGATATCATAATTTAGTGACAAGGCAGAAGGGTGCAAAGCACCCGACACGCGCACGCGCCCGGGCCCGGGCACGGGACCGGGACGAGGGAGATGGGCGCAATATGACACTTTGATGGTGACTGTTTACATTCCTACTGGTCAAGTGAATTAAGTTCTCAGAATTCAATTGAGACTTAATTTTTATTGAATTCTATATTGATATTGACTTGTGGGATTCTAAACAGAATATACAAAGCCTGATGCTTTATTCAGGAAAGACAGTACACTGAAAATCGTATGGTTCAGACAACACACGACTCCAAAGAATTTCCGAACTTTGATACTCTGCACACTCTTGTTTCAGGTACTTTTTCGGGTGCTAGGCTAATCCCGGCAGTACAATCTGCTTAAGTTGTTGTACTCTGTGAAACAGACAGGTTCACTGGGTGGCCCGAATTCTGTTTTAAGGGAAGCGTGATCTTCACGTGCCTCAGTCACCATTGTTTTTATTTCTTTGTTTTTTGTAATGTGTTTCTTTGTTTAGTTTTCTTATGTATTTACATTCTGTCTATTTCAATTTTTATGTATCATGTATTCAGAATTTCATTAATAAAATTGTTATTTTACTTTGTATTGTGAACGGTTTCCCTACAAGCTTAAAACAGATTTTAAAACCCGTTAACTGTTTTGGTTTTTAAAATTTTATAAAGTGTTTTTTGTTGAGTATTGCAAAACTTTTGTAGTTTGCATTGCTTTTCTGTAAACCAACTTGTTTCTACCATGAACCGATTTTTTTACTCTTGTTTCAGAAATGGCTATGCTCAAGCAAACACATCAACCACTGTTGGATCCACATCCACTACCATGGGACCATTAGTTGATACCCAAGCGGCTCAAGCAGTTGCTAACCATGCTGAAAAACCAGAGAAGTTTACTGGTTTAAATTTTAAGAGATGGCAACAGAAGATGTTGTTCTATCTGACGACTCTAAACATTGTGAGGTTTCTGACTGAGTCCCCTCCTGTTCTCGCAGAAGGGGCATCTGATGTTCAATCTATGAGTGTTGTTGATGCATGGAAACATTCTGAGTACCTATGTCACAACTATGTGTTGAACGGCTTGTAAGATGCATTGTATAACGTGTATCTCAAAGTTCCAACTGCCAAAGAATTATGGGAGTCGTTGGAACGCAAATACAAAACTGAGGATGCGGATACTAAAAAGTATGTGTGGCTAGATTTTTGGACTATAAATGATTGATTCAAGGGCTGTTATGAGTCAAGTTCAAGAATTGCAGATTATTCTTAGTGACATTTTGTCTGAAGGAATGAATCTTAGTGAAACATTCCAAGTGGCATCAATTGTTGAAAAGTTGCCTCCTAGTTGGGTCGACTTAAAAAATTATCTTAAGCATAAGCGAAAGAAAATGACCATTGAAGACCTTGTGTTCGTCTTTGAAGAAGACAACAGGCTGTCACACAAAGAAAGTCAAGTTGAAGCTTCTACAAAAGCAAACATTGTGGAACATGGTCAATCCTCAAAGGGTTACAAGGGTAACAAAGGCCACAAGTTTATGCCAAGGGGAAAAATAAATGTGTTGACCTTGGGCCAAAGAAAGGTGATGTGAAGAAGAAGGTTGGTCCCTTTAAAGGGAAATGTTACAACTGCGGACAAAATGGTCATCGTGCTGACCAATGCAAAGAGCCTAAACGTAACACGACTCTTATGGTTGATGATGATATGCCTTTAGTGGCCATGATTTCTGACCTCTCTGCTATGATGAAGGAGGAAAATTTGGTGGCTAACGAGCCAAAGGGTGGTGGGTTGACACTGGGGCAACCCGCCATGTGTGCCCAGACAAGACCCTCTTTAATACGTTTAAAGAGGTGGTGGGAGAAGAGAAGTTGTACATGGGAAATGCTGTTATAGCTGATATCAAGAGAGAAGGTGATGTGATCTTAAAGTGGACTTCTGGGAAAGAGCTCACTTTGAAGAATGTGCTTTATGTTCCGGATTTGCGCAAGAGTCTTGTGTCGAGTTGGATGCTTAACAAGTTTGGCTTTCGTTTGGTTTTTGAAAGTGATACATTTGTTTTAAGTAAGCGTGGTATGTTTGTTGGAAAGGGTTATGTCCAAAATGGCATGTTCAAACTTATGTAATTTCTATAAGAAAAACATGAATAAAAATGCTAGTACTTCTGCTTACTTGGTTGAGTCTCCTAATGTTTGGCATGGACGTCTTGGTCATGTAAATTTTAATATGCGTCGTTGAATTAAATTAGATTACATACCAACTTTTGCCATTGACTCTAAAACAAAATGTAAAATATGTGTTGAAGCCAAACAAACAAGATCATCCTTCAAATCAGTTGAAAGAATAACTGAACCCCTTGATCTGATACACACTGATGTGTGTGATTTAAAATCAATTCCTACCAGAGGTGGTAACAAATATTTTATTACCTTTATCGGTGACAATACAATGTATTGTTATGTATACTTACTTAAGAGTAAGGATGAAGCAATTGACAAGTTTATCTTGTTTAAATCTGAAGTTGAAAATCAACTAAACAAGAAAATAAAACGTGTTAGAAGTGATAGAGGAGGTGAATATGTATCACCATTTGGGGAAGTGTGTGCAAAAAGTGGCATAATACACGAGTGTACCCCACCTTATACACCCCAATCAAATAGCATCGCGGAGCAAAAGAATCGTACACTAAAAGAAATGATGAATGCCATGTTGATAAGTTTTGGGATGAGCCAGGACATGTGGGGGGAGACCATTTTGTCAACCAATTTTTCGTTAAACAAAATACCTTTCAAGAACAAGGATGTAACACCACATGAGTTGTGGTGAGGACATAAGTCATCCTATCAGTACTTGAAAGTGTGGGGGTCCCTAGCCAAGGTGATAGTTACACCCCTAAGGCTCTTAGAATAAGGCCCAAAACTATTGATTGCATTTTCATTGGATATGCCAAAAACGGTAGTTCACATCGTTTTCTTGTACATGAATCCAAGAATCCTGATGTGCACAAGGACTCTATCATAGAGACAAGGCGAGGAAATGTGACTTACTTTGAAGAAGAGTTTCCAATGTTACAACAAACTCTTGCGAGTTCTTCAAATCATGCAAGTTCGTCAACAAGGGTTAATGAGATTGTTCGAGAGGAAACTCAAGAATAATTAGAGGCTGAAGAAGGTGAGCCAAGAAGAAGTAAAAGGCAAAGGACTGAGAAATCCTTTGGGCCTGACTTTCTTACATACATGGTTGAAAGTGAGCCTCAAACCTATCGAGAAGCAGTCACCTCTTCAGATGGACCTCAATGGAAAAAAGCCATCAAGAGTGAAATTGATTCTATCTTACAGAATCATACATGGGAGCTAGTAGATCTTCCACCAGGGTGCAAGCCACTTGGATATCGATGGATATTTAAGAAAAAGATGAAAGTTGATGGCTCTGTCGACAAGTATAAGGCAAGGCTTGTAATCAAAGGGTTTAGAGAAAAGGAAGGTCTTTACTATTTTGACACATACTCGCCTATAACTAGAATAACCTCTATTAGATTGGTGCTTGCAATTGCAACCTTGAGAAATTTGGGAATACATCAAATGGATGTAAAAACCGCATTTCTCAATGGGGAATTAGAAGAAGAAATTTACATAGAGCAACCAGAGGGTTTCTCTGCTCCTGGCCAAGAGGGCAAAGTTTGTAAGCTCGTCAAGTCATTATATGGCTAGAAGCAAGCTCCAAAACAATGGCATCAAAAGTTTGACCAAGTTATGCTTATCAGTGGTTTCAAAATAAATGAATGCGATAAATATGTCTATGTGAAAGACACTTTTAAAGGTTATGTGATCTTATGCCTTTACGTAGATGACATACTTATCATTGGGAGTGATGATAAGATGATCAGATCTACTAAAGACATGTTAAAAGCAAGATTTGACATGAAAGATATGGGTCTAGCTAATGTGATTCTTGGAGTAAAGATCATTAGAACCCAAACTGGTTTGGTACTAAGTCAATCTCATTATGTTGACAAGATCCTTCAGAAGTTCAATCCAGAGGACACAAGTATAGCTCAAACTCCAATTGATACCTCTCAACATCTGTCAAAAAACAGAGGCGAGAGTTTTGCTCAATTGGATTACTCAAGAATCATTGGCAGTCAATGTATCTCATGTCATGTACTCGGCCTGACTTAGCATATGCTGTGAGTAGGCTAAGTAGATATACTAGTAATCCTAGTTCAGAGCACTGGAAGTGTATGACAAGATTATTAAGGTATTTGAGATACTCGAGAAACTATGGACTGCATTATGGCCAAAATCCATCCGTTGTGGAAGGATTCAGTGATGCCAACTGGATATCGTTACGAAAGATTCCAGAGCTACAAGCGGTTATGTGTTTACCCTTGGAGGAGCAGCTATATCTTGGAAGTCGTCCAAACAAACACTTATAGCTAGATCCACGATGGAATCTAAGTTTATCGCGTTAGATAAAGCTGGAGAAGAGGCAGAATGGTTACATCAATTCTTGGAATATGTTCCAAGATGGCCTAAGCCTGTGACGGCTATTTGTATACATTGTGATTGCTAATCAGCTATTGATAGAGCTCAAAATGCAATGTATAATGGCAGATCAAGGCACATACGACGTCGGCATAACACGATACGACAACTACTCTCAACTAGAGGTATCACAATTGACTATGTGAAGTCAAAGGATAACATTGCGGATCCGCTTACAAAAGGCTTAAGTAGAGTGGTAGTACATAAGTCGTCAATAGGAATGGGACTAAAGCCCTTGGAGTAAGTTTGTACAACGGAAAACCTATCCTAGAAGATTGGAGATCCCATGATCTAGGCTCAATAGGACCACCTAACTGTACAAACTAAGGTCACTGTGGGGGAGTACCTCAACATACAAAGGGAGTTACAAACTTCCAAGTCCGTACCTACTTAAATCAGTGATATCAAGAGAGGTTAAGCATATGGCTTTAATGATTTGTAAATCACCTATGTTAGAGAGAAGTTGGTCGCTTCAAATGGAATTGGGGGCACAATTCCTAGAGCTCTCGCAGAACCAGCTAGTGTTCCATGACCATAACGGACACAACTATGAGGGGTTAGCCAGACCAGGAAGAGTAATGTGTGATGTGTAATAACGTCTACGTAAAAAGGAGTTGGTTCAAGGACATCACGTCTACTAACTGCTAGGAGACTAAGTAAATGTCACAAAGGAGGGTTCAAAAGAAACTTACCTATCCTGCATTACTTAACCGTTGAAATTTTATAGTGACACTTGACTGTGTAGGATGATCTCCATTCATGTGGGGATTGTTGGAAATATGATAAATAATTTAGTGATTAAAGCAAATGAATGAGAGATCATAAGCTTTAATTGTGTGTTGGAACTTTAATGTGTGGGAAGTTGTGTTTGTCCCACATTGGTGGAGAGATAAATCTTTTGTCAATTTATATCTATAAGTCTCTACGCGAATGTATTCCTATGTGACAAGTCACACCCAGTGGCAGGCAGAAGGGTGCGAAGCACCCGACACGTGCACAGCGCCTGGGTCCGGGCTCGGGACGGGCATGGGACCGGGACGAGGGCGATGGGCGCAATGTGACGCTTTGATGGTGATGTTTACATTCCTACTGGTCAAGTGAATTAAGTTCTCAGAATTCAATTGAGACTTAATTTTTATTGAATTCTGTATTGAATAGTGACTTGTGGGATTCTAAACAGAATATACAAAGCCTGGTGCTTTGTTTGGGAAAGACAGTACACTGAAAATCGTATGGTTCAGACAACACACACCTCCAAAGAATTTCCGAACTTTGATACTCTACACACTCTTGTTTCAGGTATTTTTCGGGCGTAGGCTAATACCGGCAGTACAATCTGCTTAGGCTGTTGTACCCGAAATCTGTTTTAAGGGAAGCTTGATCTTCACGTGCCTCAGTCACCATCGTTTTTATTTCTTTGTTTCTTTGTAATGTGTTTCTTTGTTTAGTTTTCTTACGTATTTTCATTCTGTCTATTTCAATTTTTTATGTATCATGTATTCAGAATTTCATTAATAAAATTGTTATTTTACTTTGTATTGTGAACGGTTTCCTACAGTTTCCAACCTAAAACCGATAACCCGACCAGTATATACACGCATATACACATATACGTACATCTATCTATAGTATATTATAGAGTAAATCAATTAAAACACATGCCAATCAGTAACCAATGAGCAATGAGGCAATCTTTAGATCCATTTTCCCACCTAATTAATTGGAAAGTTATATAGTTAATTTTCATACTAACTTTTTATATATGGAGGAAAAGTTGGTAAATAACGTGATCTTGAAATTTTTATATAAAAATATTGAGGATTGTAATTGATAAATATACATTGCACCAGAGGAACGGGGCGCAGTGCGGGGAAGGCCATGCGGGGAAGGTGTTGTCGTCCCTGTTTTGCCACTCGGTGAAGGCTGTGTGCGGGGAAGAGTTGTCGCACGCAGTGAAGGTGAGAAAAGAGGGAGTAATGGTGGGGCTTACTATCTTTCAACCAACTAAGGCTTTTTTTTTCAAATGGTTTGGGTGAAACTACCTCTTAGTTTTTTCAGCAAGAGTGGGTGTGAGAGGGAAAATGACATGACACATAGTGATTGAGTCACCATGAGGGGTCCACCGCCTTCACCCTTAGAATTTTCAAAAGAAAAGATAGATGAGACACTTGCTTCTTAAGGGGAGGTCCCAAATTTGAACCTAGACGAAATGAAATAATTTAGAGTTGTGGGTGTAAAGAAATAATATAAGCCGTTAAAAAAATCGATATGTAAATCGTAACTTATAGTAGATAAAGATCTTCTTTTTCATATAATGTAAATCGTAATTAACTGTAGTAAATAAACATCATATTTATATAATATCAATTTGTACATTATATAATACAATTTGTAACATTTGTATGCATAAAAGATTGTACCCATATGTTTAGTGGGTTGTACTTATATTTGGGTTTTTTAATCTTTAATTTCTTTTACTTTCAACCATAAATCACTTAAGCACATACAAATTAACATTTGTAGGAATAACGGGTTGTACTCCAATTTGTAGGCGTAAAGCGTGTGTTGGGTTTAACGTTTCGTTCTAAGTTTTACGAGTTAAAACGACGCAACGTGTGCGTGTGGTTCGACGTTTTTATGTCTATTTTTTCCCATTTGACAAGTTCTTAATAACGTGCGGTCCTAGATGAACTTAGTTATTATTATTTTCTATATTTACGTTTCGGTCTAATTGCTTCGTATTAACCCATCGCAAATTCAGTGTTCGTGATCACTCACAGTGATGTGACATTGATACTATTTGGCAAGGTTTTACGCCTCCGCCGCAACACGATGGTGTTAAATACTAGTTTTTTTTTAAATTTATATACCTTCATCCTATCAAATTTCAGATATCATTTTTTAAACAATACAAAATTTATAAATCAACTTTCATATAAATTATAGGTTAGTGTTTATCTGAATTACATTATGCACAATATTAATCTATATCTTTATTTTATATACATGTACTTATTTAACACGACTTTTAATAATCTATATACATTAACTATATATTATATATCAACCTTTGATTGTGAGATGATATTACTATTCAATTTTCTTACACACTTCACCTTCACATTTTTGTTCTTTTATAACTTTGTCAAAAAACCATTTTTTACCATAACACTTTCCACTTTCACATTTGGTACCTTATACGTTTCATCTTTCATAAATTTGTCGTTCTATCAACCTTTGATTGTGAGATAATATTACTATTCAATTTTCTTACACACTTCACCTTCACATTTTTGTTCTTTTATAACTTTGTCAAAAAACCATTTTTTACCATAACACTTTCCACTTTCACATTTGGTACCTTATACGTTTCATCTTTCATAAATTTGTCGTTCTACATTTCAGTCTAAATTTTGCGAGTTAGCATGCTGCAACGCGCGTCTGTGGTTCAACGTTTATACGTTATTTTTTGGCGGTTTAATGACCCTGTCGCAATGCATGAGTCATTAGTCGACTTAGTTATTTTTTCAATGTTTTACGTGTCGGTTTAATTTTTACAAGTTAACACATTGCAATGCGCCTGTTTTGTTCAACATTTTTGCGTCTCCTTTTTATTTGGTTTAACAATCCCGACGCAATGTACGGGTCCTAGATACTAGTACATATACATATACATACATTAACACATATATACACATACAAATACACAAACACAAATACATACATAGACATACACATCACATATACATATAGATACAAATGCACATACTCTAACACGCCAAAACAATCCTAACCTATGAAGTGTAGGAAACCAGGTCAAACGTACTTCGATTGGCCCCATTCTGACGACGTTGAAACCGACTCCTCGAATTACATATATATATGGTTTAGCTTTTAGGTTTAGAGTTTAACTTTAAAGGTTTAGCTTTAGGGTCTATGGTTTAGTTTTATGATATAGCTTAGGTTTTAGCCTTTAAGTTTTATCTTTTAGGGTTTATAGTTTAGATTTTAGGGTTAGCGTAAGGCCTAGCCTTATGGTTTAGCTTTAGGGTTTAGGGTTAAAGGGTTAGGGTTCGACGAGACAGTTCCAACGCAGCTAAAATGAGCTCAATCAAAGTTCGTTTGACCTGATTTACTACACTTCCTAGGTTAAGGACATTTTGTAACAGATCTTTCCCTACATACACATGTTTATATACATACACATACACATATCATACGTACATTTACACAAATTTAATTATAAAATTATGTTTTTTATCGATGTTTAATTTTCTTGTTTCTAAAATATAAATATTAATAAAACATGAATTTCATGTAGCTTATTTAATAAAAAACAATTTTAAAATGTGCATACACGAATTGGTTTGGAACTGACACCAGGTCAAAAATCCGACTCTCAAACCGGCCAAATGGGTGTGGTGAACCGTAACTTGATGGTCGGAGATAATCGTCAGATTCTTTTCTTTACCAATAAAAACTAAAGTTCCAACTCATAATTTTCTAAAAATAAAAATACTTTTTCGGCTTTACCAAAACTCTTTTTTTTTTCTAAAAGAGAATTTGTTTGGCTTATATATATAAAAAGGACTAAGGGTCATTAGAATCTCTTGATTTTTCTCTAGTTCCGTCTCTGTATAACAACCCATTAAACGAGGTGTTAAAGCTATCATCTTAGGGTGAAGCAGGTGTACCCCTCATGAGTTGGGAGGAAAAATTTCACCTACTCAATCATAATATGTCATGTCATTTCCCCTCTCATTCTCTCCCCTTGTCCAAAAATACAAGGATGGTTTTCCGAAACCATTTTTTTAAAAAAAAAAGGAATAATTGGTTGAAAGAGAGTGTGGTTCACCATTACCCCCTTTCTCTCATCTTCCCCACAAGCAGTGAATATCCACCAAAATTCAAAGCATCCCGCGAGGTTAAATATGTTGGCGGTGGTGTGCCCAGCGGCAAAACCCCAGTCCGCACCACTCCCCTCTTACGCCCTTGACACCCTCATGAATCAAACAGTGCTCTTTGCACGAGAGATCTTCAAATTAAAAAGAACTTAGAAAGCATAACTAATCACATGAAATTATCTAGTTATAATTATAATTATAACTTTATTAATTTGGTGAATGCAATCATTACTATATTACCAAAACTAGCATATAGAGAGAATACATTAATGATAATCATCGAAAACGTACCGAGTTGTAGATGATGAACAGATATATCGAAGAAGAAAAAGCAGTTCTTATCAAGTGCAAATTTTTGACTTCCGGTGAGGTGGGTCATGGTGCATATTTGCCTCTTAATTTATTAACTTCCGCATGGTGGTTCGTGAATTACAATAAATATCTATTGAATGTTGTGAAGTGTTACACCTATTTTCAGTAGAATAAAGTCATGGTTATTTGACTTTATAAGTGCAGACGAGCAGTGGCATTGTTTTTCCTTGGCTTTATGGTGTGAATAAAAACTTTAGGAGGCTTTTTCACGTTATTTATATTGTTAACTGTTATATTGTGGAATAGCATATTATAAAGCCTTGTAATCGTTACTTAGTTATTATTTTTTAAATTAAAAATAATTTAAACTAATAAACATTTTATAAAAATATAAGTTTTAAAACAATAACTAAGATAAAACATACAAAAATCTATTAAACTAGATTAAAAAAATATTACACCCCAACATAATTAAAAACAATACATAATAAGTTATTTAATTAAAATAAACGAGTTAATTAAAATGGTCACTCAAAATTCTTTAAGCCACAAGATGACCAAAGCTAGTGTTTTGAAATTGTTGGAATTCGACACAGGCCACCTCAATCGTTTGATCTTAGTTAAGCCCTCTGCCCTCTTTCTTGTTCAAGGCATTGATAAAGAGCCTCTCAAGTTTACCATGCAATGTTCGCATCATCATAAACCTATCAATAATGTGATGCACATTACGATTATTTGCACCCGCTTGTTGATGAAAGTGTGCCAAAATCATGTCCCAAGTCAAAACAGAATCGTGCTCCGCAACATCACCCAACTTGAAGCCAAAGCGATGTCTTCTTCTTCGGTTCATCGGCATATCATTTTAATTTTGATGAACAAAAAATACGAGAGAGTTGATTGATTTTGTAGTGTAAATTGTGAGAGAGTTGTGGTATAAAATGGTAAAGATGGGGATTTATATAGAGGAGATTAGGAAAAAGTTGAGTAAAAAATATTTGTTTTTAATATTTGACGATTGCCAACAATCAAATATTAATTATTCAAACTTTCCAAGCTTTGATGCTCGCGAAGGACTCAACGCATTCAATCATAGCACCCCCAATGCCTCCTATAACGGTGTTGGGGGCGCTATGGTGCTTAGGTGGCAGAGGGCATGAGCTCATGCCGGGTAGTGCTAGGAAGAAGTATGCGTGTGGAAATTACGAGCGGGACTTTTGAGAACACCGCCTGCGATACCAAGTATTGAACAGAACACATCGGGTTGGATATCTATTGAAGTGTTAACTGTTAACCAATGGACGGCTATATAGAGAGAGGGTTTTATGGTTGCAACGTTTTTTTTCCTATATTTTATTATCATTGTTATTGATATCGTCGTGGTCTTGGTCGTCATCATTAATATTATTTTTATCACTATTATCATGATTATAATTATCATATTAGAAAACATAAGTTATTTATGCTATGTTATAGATAATTACAGATATGCAATAATATAGCTATACATTAATAAAATAAAATAGTTAAATAATTAATAGAGCTCGAATCAGGCCAAAGTCGAGTTAAAAGTGCTGAACTCAGGCTTAGTCAGGTTCATTCTCGACTCATTTACACCTTTGGGTTTGACAACATTCAAGTTTTCTTGCCCAAACTACCAAAGTATGAAGCGTGTGACAGAAAGGCTATACATAATTATAGTGAGTTAGAGATGATATTATGTATATATAGTTGAGAGGGGAGTATTGTGTAAATGTGATTAGCATATAACCCCCTCCTCATGGCAACCCCTAAACACAATCAATACAACTTTTACAATTACACACACAAAGATGCTTAACAAAGAAAGTTATAGGTTGACACTGAAGCTTCAAAGAATACAATCAACATAATACATTAATTAAAGCCTCTAAGAAAGAAGCCAAAACAAATCTTTTCTCTTATTCTTACAAGAATGCCGGCAGCAAAACGCCTGACATAAAAAGTTCTATCCTTTTCTACAACACTTTTAAGTCGAGAAACTCAACCACAAACCAATTACCTGGTAAAAACTCTCCGAGAATGATCACAATGCAAACGGTTGAGATTTTGACTTCCGGCCACACCCTGTCGGAGGGTGCAGCATCTGTGGGTCCACAAGAAAAAGAAGTCCTTATTACTGTAAACCCTCAGCAGGCAACAAACTGGTTTTGCATACGTCACCACGACATAACGGGCAAATCCTGTTTCATCAAGTGAATTCAAACTTATGAAGGTTGGCCCGTTTTATATAGATGAATCCAGAAATCAAGAGAACTTTATGGATGCAAGAATCAAAATAATGGTCTAGTAATGTAAGTTGTTGCTCCCGCAACTTTTGTGGTCTGGTAAGCACCCAAAAATCCAAAATGCAAGTTTGAAAGCATAAAATGTTGAGGTGGCAAAATGGGTGTGTCCGGAGGATTGGGTAACAAGTCAAATCTAGAGATGTTCAAAACGCTCGCGGCTCTCTCGTAATCGGCTCGTTTACAGCCAGCCTGGTTTGTGAATGAGCTGAGCCCGAGCGAAGGTAAGCTCAGCTCCATGGCTCGTTCGTTTGGCTCGTTATGCCGGCTGGCTGGCTGGCTCGTCAGCTTGCTTAAATTAAATCCAAATTTTCAATACATATATGAATATAACCTAACCTATAACCCAAATAATATATAATATATATATATATATATATATATAAATATAATTCTGTATTATGTGTATGTTAGAAATATTCTTTTTTATTATATGTATCATTATATCATGTGAAAAATATTTAATTTTTTAATAAACAAGCTGGATCGAGCTTTTTACGGTCTGAGCTCGACCTCAACTTTTCAGCTTGTTAAGATAAACAATTCCTAACCCGAGCCAATCCTGGCTGGCCTCATTTACAGCCTTAGTCAGATCCGATCAGGTGGCAAATAGCAACCACTTTTTTGTTCCCTTTTATAAATTAATATAAATGCTTAATCTGTTAATTACGACAACAAAACAATGATGTCATGATAATAAGAAAAATTTCTAAATAAAATTATTTAAGAAGTTATACACAATAAAATAGACCGTTAGCAAGTTTCAAGTAATTTGACCCATTCGACCTGTTTCCCTTTTAACTAATTAACCTGTTTGGGACACAAAAGCACTACCCAAACGGGTCAAAGTAGTCACATGTAATAACAAAGTATGCACTGACCATGTTCTAAAGCATGATTCATGTGCTTGCTAAGAAATCCAGATAAAATAGGAAAAGTGATCAAACAGAACATTAGCAAAAATGCACCTGTGAATTTCCTTGAGCCATTTGTCGATGCATAATCTATGAAACTCGTGATGGCAAGGAAGAACCCTAACTTCATCTCCATCCTCATATTCAACAAGGCAAATATAACATCTATAATAACCAAACGTAACAAATAAAACGTTAATCTTTCTTTGCAGTTTTAGTTAAAGTTAACCTTTCTTGATCTTAAATAACAGATTCAACATTTTTTGTTACAAAAAAAAATAGCAAATAAAAAGAACAAAAATATACATACTGTGCATCTTCTTCATTTAAATGTTTTGACAACTTGCGATAAAGTTCAACAGGAAGTGATTCCACGACTTCAGATGGAGCAGGAACGGATCCAATTGAAGACAGTGTGTGTCGGGACGAAGAAAATACAGATTGCAGGTGAATTTCATCCAGAACCTGATTAAAATAAGCACAAAAAGTTTAACACATAATGAAGTGCTTAAAAAATGAAATATAAAAAGCGTCACTGTTAAAACATGATATCACCGCAGAGAGAGCTTCGGCTAATAATACAATTCTTGATATGCTACCCCTAGCATTATTTGGGTCTTGATTATTGAGACGACATGTGCAATGATCCGCTCGATGCTGACCGGATAACATGCAAGATCTCTCGTGACCTGATAGATTCTCGAAACGACTTCCCATCCTCTGCAATGCATGTACCTACATCAGGTAAAACTTGTCAACACATAAAAGTGTTTGGATGTGCGTTATGCAACTGATTATTGTGGCTTGAAGTCATAATGATTAAGAAATGGTTTATATAAATACTTTATTAAAATAACAAAAAAGAAGAAAAAAAAAACCCATACTATAAATACGAATAAGGTTAATACCATAAAAAAACCGCTATACTTTCTTATTTTTCAAGAAAAAGTCAGTCAACCTAATTTTGGTTTATTAAAGTCACTAAACTTGTAAGAGATACACGAAAAGTCACTAAACTAATTTTTGCTTGTTAAAGTCCCTAAATTTGTCTAAAATGCATGTAATTTCGAATTGTTATTTACATAACGACTTCTTAGCTTTTAAATTCATAAGCTAATAAAGTGACATTCAACATTCTTATAAAAAAATCATACCATCTTGCTTTGACCGATTTAGAAGTTAACAAGTTGTATAATGAATTTCAAAAACCTGTGCACTTTAGACAAGTTTAAGGACTTAATATACCAAGCTAGGTACTTCAACAACATATAGAAATGTTTGTTTAATTTCATCAGTTTATCCATTTGTACCTGTGATCTTATTCTTCTTCTTCTTTCAAGAAAGTTTGCCCTATGTTCCAAAAGGTTCGGATAACTCGCTTCTCTAACACCCACATAATCAACTTCCAAATCACGATTCCCGTACAAAGAACTAGCCTCGGTGGACGAAGAATAACTAGATGTTGCGGGTCCCGTCACATTCTCATTAGACACACGTGATCCCGTTTCACCCATTTCATGTTCCGATTGCAACGGGAGAGATGCTAATTCAGAATTTGTTGGTCTATTAAGAACTCTATCGCGAAGTCTTCCGACACTTAAAGTTCTACTAAACCGAACATTCTGTTCGATAGGCTCCCTGGCTTCCATTCGCCTATTACCACCGTATCGTCGATTAGATTCCATTCCATTGTAATTATTATCGTTTCGATCCAACCCATGGATAGAACTTAAATCACTATTATCAGAACCGGAATCGGAACCGTCGTCATTTTGTGGTCCAGGAGATGACGGCATGAAACATGACGGAAAAATCTCACAACCTTGACGGGTTCTAGTTTTATTGCTGAAACGACTGGAAAGAACGTTCTCATCATTCAATATTATGGAACTTGTAGAAGAATCCATACACGCTCTTGATGAACATGAGCTTAGATTACCGGAAAAGAAACTAAAATGAGAAAGAAACCGATGTGAAAGGTTGCGAGAAGAACCACTCCCGTTTCTTGAAACGGTACCAGCTCAGGCTTGATTCACCCCATTCGCCAAAATGTGTTTCGGAAGGTATGTGGGCCTGTTTATCGCCCCGTTTCGTTTTAACGTGTTTGTTTCGGTCTAATCTACCTTTCGAGTTTGATGAACTCGTATTGGAATGATTGTCTATGATACCGTTTTCTTTAGGCGGATGATTAGATACCTGAAAGGATTAGATATTATCTTAAGTGATCAAATTTAACATAAAAGAGCCACCAGACATTCAATTGTCAAAAAGTCAAAACAAATCGCATCGGTTCGATCTGCAAGTTGAGTAGATGTCAAGCATCATTAACTTCTTCACAAATTCTGATGGAGCAATTAGCAAACCATTTTACACCCAATGATGATCAACTCACAAAAAGAACAGTCCAATTCACTCGGCATGACCAAAAACCTACAACTTTTAATCAAAAGTAAACTTTGTTCATGCAATAATGAAGGGGGTTCCTAATGGGTGCTGCTATACGTCACCCCCACAGGCAGTATAATGGTTATACGGTCGTATAACTTTTTCAGACCACTGTCCTGTCACATCTGTCAGCTTTAGTAAAGTTATATGGCTGTATAATTGTTGCAGCACACCTAAACGACTCGCAAAATGACTCATATAAAATGTCATTTTATTGTTATATGGGCTCATTTAAAACTTCCCATACAGTTATAAGTTCTGTATAATGTTAAAACGGGTCATTAATGTAATACTAGCCATACGACCTGTGTCAGTGGTGTGTGTATAGTATTTCAGTGGTGTCTATTTAACCCTGCTTTTAATAAGGGGTAGGCCAATATGGCTCATGCGGGCCTTATGAGAGGGCTATGATGACTGTAAGACCTGTATTAGAGGAGTGACCCGTGATACGAATCACACGCCCATATGACCATTTTTGGCCCATCTACACGGGCCGTATTTTTCAGACCACTGTCCTGTCACATCTGTCAGTTATAGTAAAGTTATCTTGCCGTATAACTGTTCCAGCCCACCTAAAACGGCTCACAAAATAACTCGTATAAGAAGTTATTTTATTGTTAAATGGCCCCATTTAAAAAAAATTTATATAGTTATACGTGCCGTGTAATGATATACGGGTCATATAACTGTATACAAAAAGTTACATTGGTCGTACAACCTGTGTGAGTGGTGTGTGTATAGTGTGTTAGTGGTGTCTATTTAAACCTACATTTAACAAGGGGTAGGCCAATACGGGCCTTATGGGAGGGTTAACATGGCTATCCGACCCGTATGCAAGGAGTGACTCATACGCCCATATGACCGTTTTTTCGCCCATCTACACCGCCTGTATAACTCAGAGTGGTGTACCAATAACAACACCCGTTTCCTAAATATAATTTCCTAATCCTAAACAAAAACTTCAACTAACCCCCCCCCCCCCCCCCCCCCCCCAAATCCATAATACAAAAACTCACAAACATAAGGGTGTAAATCAGGAAAGATTGCATAAGCAGATTTTAAAAAAAAACAACCTGCTCATCATCAATATCCACGTCATCATCATCATTATCACTGCTATCAGAACATCCAGATGCCTGTCCAATACACGACGTCGTTTGCAACACATTTCTTGAAAAACTCCGGCGACCCACCGGCGCTTCAGGTTCACCCGATTTACTCGTGCTCGATCCCATACTATTGTATCCGAACACCCACAAATTACAATCGATTAACCCCAAAAGAATTCAACAAAGAATTCTAACAATTCATGTTTCAGATGGGTACAAAATGAAAGTTTAAAGAAAATGGGTGAGATCCAGATGTTTATAAAAAATTAATGACACGTGGGCAGGTGGGTGAAGTGTATGTACATCGGCATGTGTTTGTAAGATTGAGGGGGGAGATACGGCGGTTAACCACCGTGGGATGACGGAATCTGTCGGGTGGTAAACAGGTTGATTGTAGCAAGAAAAGTGTAGTACTTGTGAGGCTTGAAGTCATTTTGACCATGCTACTTGTTTTATTTTAGAGTTAAATGCTTTGTTGGTCCCTGTGGTTTGCAAATCTTGCAGACTTTGTCCCAGTGGTTCACTAATTACACACTTGGTCCCAGTAGTTTCAAATTTTGCACTCGGGTGATCCTTACCACTAACCTTTGTTAGATTTCTCAGTTAAGTATATGCAAAATTACTATTATACCCCTCGTCTTCTTCATCCTTTCTCTGCTACCACCTGCAACTACTCTGCTACCACCACCCTCACCCTCGCCGCCTTTCACCGCCATACCACTCAGCCATACCCTCGCCGCCTTTCACCGGAATAGACCTCAACCCGTGGTTGGTTGAATTGGTGTGGGACGAACCCGATTTGCTACAAAACGTGAAACGGGTCAGCCCGTTGTTGGTTGAATTGGTGTCGAATGTGCCATCGATTCATCTATCGCCATTTTCGCCTCCAAGAAAGAAGCTTAGGATCCAACCACCGGATTTCCCCCTTCTTTCGATGCCACCGATGATCACAAACCACATTCCCGCAAGCATTCAGGGAGCCAGGCAGTTTGGATTTGATCATCATCATCATCCGCAACAACACTTCAACAACATTCAATCTTTTCCATTCGGGTTACCGCGATTTCCTCCAAGATCCATGGGAATATCCCAAGAAGCCCAAACAAACAAATTTGAAAACGGAAAACGCTTCCTGTTTGCTAACAATTGGGAACATTAGTAACTCGAAAACAAGCTTGAAAGCCGAGAAAAAACCAACCTTTTTGTTGTTTGGTCAGCCGATATTCACCGAACAACAGCTTTCCGATAGCAGTTCTGGCGACACAGTGGCCAACCAGTCTGATGGTTCGGTGGTGGTTCAAAATGGTCCAGTGGAGAGCTCATCCGATGAAGCTGGTCCATGGTTCAAGGACCTAAGTTCCGAATTTGGACATGAGACCGGGCATTGCAAGATTTTCATGGAGTCCGAAGACGTGGGCCGGACTCTTGATCTGGCTGCTTTTCATTCATATGAAGAGTTGCACCGAAAGCTAGCTGATATGTTCTGTGTCGAGAAATCGGTAATGCTCAACAACTTGATTCACCGAACCACATCGGGTGCAGTTAAAACGTGAAACGGGTTGAGGTAACCAGCAATATCGCCGTGGTTGAGGTCTATTCCGGTATGGCTGAGTGGTATGGCGGTGAAAGGCGGCGAGGGTGAGGGTGGTGGTAGCAGAGTAGTTGCAGGTGGTAGCAGAGAAAGGATGAAGAAGACGAGGGGTATAATAGTAATTTTACATATACTTAACTGAGAAATCTAACAAAGGTTAGTGGTAAGGACCACCCGAGTGCAAAATTTGAAACTACTGGGACCAAGTGTGTAATTAGTGAACCACTGGGACCAAGTCTGCAAGATTTGCAAACCACAGGGACCAACCAAGCGTTTAACTCTTTATTTTACTTATTTTACAAAGGTTTTTGTTTAATTCGATATAAGTGGAAATAAAGTATTGTTTGTTTTTAAAAAAAATGTTGAGTATTTTGAGATTTATACGCTAAGCTCACATTTTTCAAGGAATTTAATGTATAAAAACTATATTAATAAAAACTATTTGTTTGAGTAAAAGAAGATATATGTACCTAATAATCATATCGCAAACTTATAATTCCTTGTTCATATCAACCAATACTTAATTCGCTTTTAAAGTGGTTAATCATCCATTCTTTAGGAAAAAAAAATCTATTTATAATTTATTGGTATTGATTATTTTCATATATTTTTAGTCATTGGTGTTGTCTTGAAACTTTTTACCTTTAACGTTATGTGTTGTGAAGTGGTGTCTCATATAGGGGTGTTAAACGGTCGTGTTCGCGGGTTGCAGGTTCAACCCAACCCGGCCCGAAAATTTTACACGAACCCGAACCCGACCCGAACCGAAAATCGTATCATATATAAGAACCCTAACACGACCCGAAGTTTTGTGGGTTGACCCGAACAAGACCCGTTTAACCTGAATTTTTTAATTTTTTTTCTAAAACTAATATATTAAAATTAAAAAGTACTTAAAAAACACAAATGTATATAATAATATCATATTTAAATTATAAAATCTATGTTAATTTCTCCTTTTAAATTATAATCATGGCATAAAATACACGCCCCATTAATTTATGAGATAAAATATATTGTAAAAAAATATAATATAGTATAAATGTGTTAAACGGGTCAACCCGCCAACCCGACCAGGTTGACCTGAACCTGACCCGTAAACCTAAACGGGTTCGCGTGTTCAACCTGAAACTGACCCGAACCCGTTTAGACGAAACCTAAACCCGCGAATTTCGTGTTAGGTTCGTGTCGGGTTTCCAGATCGTGTCAGAAATTCACACCCCTAGTCTCATACCACCTCACCCACTTAACTAACTAAACATTGCACCGTAACGGTTGGAGAGGGCCTGTTAACATAATGGTTGGTGTCTTATTGTAAACAAGAAATAAGATAAGTTATAAAGATCAACTCCTCCCAGACATAGTGAATCTGGAACACTAAGAGAAGATATGTTTTGAAGACTTAAAGATCTATTGAAGACATGAAAACTCTGTTGATGAAGTACAAAAGTCTGTTAAATGCCAAAGCCCTGTTAAAGGTTAAAGCACTGATGAAAAAGACTAAATATCTGGTTAGGCCTTAACAGATGTTTAAAGAATAATGTTACCAATAGAACTGTGCCTGTAAAATAGTTGATATGAGTTTTAGAACAATTGTTAGGATTCATCAGATGTTTATAACATTTGAGGAATCTTTTCTATTAGGAATGTTAGATGTCACTATTACGGTGATGTCAGTCCTGATTGCTAACAGACGTTTGTACTTAGTATAACAGATCTCACTTGTTAGAGATCTATTCATCACTTGGCATTCCTTTTGTACGAACAATGTATATTGATCAGGTTGAGGCAGAATGAAAGTCATAACTTGTATTTGTAATCTTTTTATTATAATTAAAAATAGTATGACAATTTTCCAAATTTGTGTTTGTGTTTAATTCCACTTCATTTATCTTATTTCCATTTACAATTCATTGAATTCGTCAACACTTCACCGTTTAGCACACAAAACACACACAAATTCAAATTCAAATCCTGACAATTGGTATTAGAGCTTGGTCACATTAAATTTTTTTAAAAATCAATCTAATACAAAAAGATCAGCTCATATATTTGATAATAATTGTTCATTAAATCGAATTACTAAGTCAAAGTATCAAATTCACAAAGTTTTTTTAACAATACTTTTTTTGGTCACAAAGATCAAAAGGATGTCTCACAACAATCACGATTCCCACAACATTGGTTCCAATAACAAGTCTCTAATGCTTGTCAGATAAGAATACAAAATCTGGAAACGTTAAATGGCTCATGTTCTAGCTCTGTAGAACATTGGATGTTGGAAGTCCGTTATATTCAAACCATATGTTCCAATGGTACCTAGTACCTAAGCTTCAAGAGTTCAAGAGCCAAAGAAACCAGAAAACTATTCCGATCAAGATTTTCAAAATTTTGATTTAGATGTAAAGGCATTCAGTATTGTTGCTATGGCTCTTTTAAATAAAATTTATGCTGGGCTAATACATTATTGTAGTGCAAAGGAATTATGGGATGATTTAAAAGAACAATTCGGTGGAACAGAGTATTTGATTGTAAATACCCGTGAAATTTTCAACCAACAGTGAGACCTTCAGTCATGTTAAGGGAGAGACCATAACTCAATAATTTGAGAGATTCACTTGTTCGATTAGTGAGTTAAAATTGATAAATAAAGAATTTTCCAATTCACTTTGAGTAATATGTTTCTTAGGTCACTTCCTGAAAAGTGGGATACTATTGTTATTGTGATTATAACCACACCAGGTTTTAAGGACATGACCTTGACTCAACTTCATGGTAAGCTCTTAACCTTTGAAAAAGAGCTTATCCAAAAGAAGAAACTCCAGGAAACTAGAAAACTATCTTATACTGTGTCTATTTCAACATAACACTTTTGAGTTAAGGAGAATCATCATCTAGAACAGTAAATGATCATAATTATGATCATTTCATTGACATACCCATGGGATTAACTCTGATCAACACTCTTCAAACTTTGCTTTTGCAGCAAATGATGATGGTCAAAGTCCTGATAGTTTGTCATTTATTCTTGATGATCTACAACATATTGATCCCATTCACTTAGAGGAATTGGACATTTTGTATCAACTGGCCCTACTCAATTTTAGAAAAAAGAATTTCTACAAAAAATTGGTAGGAAATATCCAAGGTTGAATGAAAGGTCAAGTGTAGGATTGGATAAATCCAAGATAAAATGTTACAAGTGTAATAGATTGGGTCATTTTGCTAGGGAGTAGAGTCAGTTAAGTACTTTTGCACCCATCATAACTTATCCAAATCAAAGACCTCAATTTTGCAATCCACGACACTTTTACCATAATTCCCTAAATACCCTTAGACCAAGTGTTCAAAACGCTGCACACTTTGCCCAATCCCTAAACTATATCCTTATGCAATATGTTCAAACAACAATTCCTCAAGTCCAATATGTTCAAGTACCGGTTTCATAGATTCAAGCACCTCAAGTTACTCCAGCCCTGCATTTGTAGAAGCCAAACAACAAAGTTTCTTCACATAACGCTTTGTTGACTAGAGGAGTTTGCCTGAGGATCTCTCAGATGAAAGGCAAAACCTATTGATGAACCTATGAATTTGTGTTTTATGGCACTTGAACCTTTTGCAGAAGAAAATGAACTCAATGAAGAAATGACTGATGGTGAAGATCTGACTATTAATGTGAGAATGCAGTCAGTCTAGTACAAACAATGGTTAATGAAAAGGTTGATGAAGAAGGTGGCACAGATCATGATTCTTGGAAATCTACTTAATGTGGTGGTGATTATGTAATGATGGTTGCTACTAAGGTATCTCCTCAAATTCTAAAAAGAATCGTGTTCAGATAATGTATTATTGCATTTGCTAACTTAAAGAGGTAATTGAAAACCCTAAGGAAAAGGTCCTAGATGGTGAAAATCAATTGAAAGATAACAAAATAGTTTAAATCTAAAATAACTGAAGAGGACCATGAAATCAGCAGACTCAAACATGAAGCAACCATTACTAAAGACCAACTTCAGACCATGATAGGAAAATATCAAGGTTGTAAAAAGGAGCTGGAATCTACCCAAATCACTTGTAAAACAATGGGTAGAATCATGTGTTGGGTTTGGATGCTTCTCAATAAACAGACAAAGAGTAATGCGAAATTTGGAATAGGGTTCTCAAAACCAGATAACAAATGTTCCAAAGAAATTGCTCACGTTGACTCTAACATGGTTGAAATCATACCAACAAACTCAGCTAGAAAAGATGTCAAAATCACTGACCCAAATGGTAAAAAGTTTGTTCTTGAAAACCATTAGAGCTATCACCAGTTCGAAAAAAGAAAAATATGAATTTAAACCAACCTGGTCTGATGAGTGGGAGGTTCTTGAAAATTTCAAACAAGATGACTTTACAACCACTGATGGGATAAAGCACCAATGGTAAAAAAAATCATTTCTATTACTGGCTCTCAAACAGATGCTCACATCTGTTTCAGAAAAAGAGACAAAGCTAAAAGAATAATAATAATAGATCACAAATCTATTTTGTGAAAAAATCATGTGAGTAAAGATTGTTTTCTTTTGAAAGCATATCATATAAACAGAAGCAATAGCATTTGTGAATCAAACTAGTGTGTCACCTATGAAAAAAAAAACCATGTGAGTCAGAAATTTAATTATCTTATAATTTATGACATCAAAAGAAATGAGTTCAAAGCTAAAACATATGTTAGTCAAGAAGTTGATCTTATCAAAAGGAAACCACAAGCAATTTCTGAAAAATTTGCATATAGTCCAAGACTTTCACCAAGGCTTTTAATAAAAACCCTATTTATAGGGAAGTTCAAGTCACTGATGCATCCCCTTCAAACACACATCCAAGAGTCTAAGGGAGGCCAACTTGTCACAGTATGTTTTACAGGTATGAAGAGTTTACCAAAATGCTCCAAAAGCCAATGGTAAATAAATACCCTCATGGATACAATCAACTCACTGGAAAAGGTCAAATAATTGTTGGTCTGAGTGTTAACATTCAAGCACTTGCAACAGGGCAACAACAACTGTTGGAAATGGTTCAAAAACTAATTCTCACAAAAGACCATTCTCAAAGGGTTGATTATGTGGAAGAATAGTCTAAACTAGAGCTGGTATGGCTTTGGACTATCTTCCAACTGATCCATTTTTATGTGCCGAGAGCTTCTACAAGTTTTGAAAGCTTATAGTTTGCAAACAGTAGATGCTCCATGCATATAACAGGATGAAAAATCCAAATTTTAAATTTTCAATATTTCATAATAAACACATTAATATGTTGTTTAGAAAATATCAAAATTTTGATTAAACACAATAAAATGATGTTTAAAAATATATTAAAAACAAAAACTTTGTTCAAAGAAGCAAAACCAATGTTTTAGTGGTTTTATAGTCTGTTTGACCATAGTCTACCACCTTGCACAAGTAATCTTTGTTTATTCTAGCATCTGTTCACTCATCTGTTGACTAAGTTAACAGATTTTGCATCCACTGTTTTCCATTCCTAACCTCTGTTGACATCCAATAGAGGTTTCCATATCCCAAACGGAGGTTTACTAAGTGGGACAGACTTTTAAGAAAAATCTTTGAAATATATCAACAGATGCGTGCCACGTCAATTATTAAAAATAGATCTTTGGCCACGTCAGCATCGCTTTTTCAAAACCCTATAAAAATCCTCATCCATCGGTGCTTTCACTCATCATTTTTAAAATCACAAATCCACAAATTCGTACAATCAACTCATCTTCAAATCTCATCTACAATCACTCATCATTCATCATGGAACTAAATCTTAAATCTCCACATAAAAACTATCTTCCGTATTTGGTCAAACATGACACCAATCCTGAGTTCCATCCTATCATCAACATTTTACAATCATCCAAATGTTACACCATTTTAACTGTGGATGCCCTCATCTACATCGATACTCTTCAAAAGTTTTGGGCAAACTCCAGTTTTCTACTTTCAGATAAAAAGCCCGTTACTACCATATCCAAAATCGATGGAGTAGACATCCAGATAACCCCTCAATTGCTTTCAACTGCATTTAACCTAAATGATGAATCAGGTATGGAATCGTTCTTAAAAAATGACCTTCACATTGAATTAATAGAACGACAGTATGAAGCACAAATGGTGGGAGCCACAATTTTTAAACCACACTTCCCACAAGCAACACAAATTTTCTTCCATAACATGTTGATATGTCTTTCATAAAAACCAATTCCTTTAATGAAACTCCACTAAAAACTCAGTACTTGGGATATGCTATTTTATTTTATTCAAACTACAAGCTATTCTGACCTTTGTTCATGGATTTTGTAAAAAAAATGTGAAAGCCATTAAGAAAGGTTCTGCCAAATCCTTTCTCATGTATCCAAGGCTTCTAAGCTTTTATCTACAAATTTTTGGCACAAAATGTTTTGAACAGGGTGAAGCCTTTGAAATGAGAAGCCCTTCAAATGAGAAGCCTTTCAAATGAAACCTTCACTCACATGATGACCACTAAAGATCAAGAAAATGCTAAAGAATGAAATGTTTTAGAAAATGAGGCAACATATGTTGCTGAGCCCACTGCTCCTAGTGACCACAATGCTCAACCCACCACTATGGAACCCATCCACTTCATTAAAAAGCCAAACGCACCAAAAAGGTATCTCTGGAGGATGGGATACCAGAGATCCTTGTTGTAACACAAATGTAGCCTATAACATCTGTTGAGGAAGATAGCCTACAACATCTGTTGATACTTCCTCTCAACATATGTAAATATCTCAACCCATCCAAACGCCTCGCATCTCCACACAAAAAGAAAGTGTTGTAATCACAAGGTAACCAATGAGGGTATGCTCCAACAAGTGACTAGATCAAGTTCAGAGGTCATTTCTAACCCACTAGCAGAGGATGGTACACCTCTTAAATCACAAGTGACTCTTGTAGGGTTTTCAAGTGAAACAACCACTACAATTGTAGGGACATCAGTCTCATAGTTGGAAAGTGGTTACATCTTTAAGACTATCTTGAAGGAAACAACTGTTGAGTCTACAATAGTACACTTTCTAACAATTGGTGTCCCTAGAACCAAGAACAAATGGTATTTGGTCCAAAACTAGATACAATCACCTCCGGTGGGAATTTAGATGATCCTATTAACTTAGGTGATGGAGTAAGATATCAAGAATTGACGGAGAGAGTAACCATGATGGAATCTTCTGTTGATGAAGTAAAGGGGATGCTAAAAGTTTTGGTGCAAAACTCAAAAACTCCACCACCATATGCTGATCTTGCCAAAGAAATATGGTCATATGCTCAACCATATCTTCAGTTTCAATAATAATCCGCAGATGCCACCCCTAACATGCACATGGAACTCATCATAAACATGGTTGAAGCTAGGTACAAAGATACTTAAGTTGAGATGAAGGCCAACAAAGATCCCCTTCTCAAACTATAGACTCTATTCCAAACCCTAGGTATCCTCACGATGCCAAAAAGGGGAGAATGAAGAGTGTATGAGAAAACTACCTCCTCATGTCAAACAAGCTCAAAAGAAGCTTGATTAGTCTGCAACCAAAAAGGCAAAGGAGGATGCCCTAGAAAAGGAGAAGAGAAAAGATACTAGAGAGGTCAAAAATAAGAAATACTTGAAAAACATATAACTGAACAAAACTTTGATCCTTCAGTTGAAGCACTTGCAAGAAGACAACTACAAGACAAGTAAAAACCACGGTTACATCAACTCCTCAAACCACTGTTGTTGCTACCACTGCTCACACTTCCACTCAAACATTTGTACCCATTCAGACCACTGTGTCTTCACATGAAACCACTATTGGCACTACAAAAGTGCAAACATATGTTGAAGTCACAACAACACTTGTCAACACCTCTGAACCTGTTGACCCCGTATCATAAAAGATTCCAACTGTTATCTAAAAAGAAAACTACAACTCACACTCTCTCTCCTGCATCAAAAGCACCACATATACCAGAGGAAGGATATCAAAATTAATTATCCACGAAGATGATGAAGAAACTCCACAAGCCTCACCCATCAAAACCACATCATCACTTCCACCAACCACAAAAATAAATCACCACAACCACATCATCATTTACCACCACCCCTTCAAAATCCATTCCCACATCACTACCAACATCTACTCCATCAACGTCTACAACCTTAATCACCACAAAACATCCTGTGGAGCTATCCACATTATCCTTAGAAATACAGTGTTTCTATTCCACAAATGATTCAAGTCAGCTCACCTTTCCATATCTACTCAACTTTCCAAAGCCTGCAAATGTCAAAGAATACTTAGGTTTAAAGATAAAATAGGCTGAAATGATAGCTTTGAGAGAAGTAAAGGAAAGGATAATAAAGAAGCTCAGATGATCTTATTTTTAGAATTCATGAAAGTAAATGTTCTTGAAGACTATGCCAAAGATGTCTGCAACAATCTTCCCATGCTTCAATCACATATCCTAATCTCAAAAGGACACTGAGAGAAGATTACTTTAATCATACCTTGAAGAACATGCCATACAAAGCAACCAGAGCTCAATTCTCAGGGTGGACAACTAAAGCCTTATTAGATGAAATTTTCAGGATAGAAAATTTGCTCCTTGACCCTATGCTTAAACCTACACCTCTAAACTCGAAGGCAGGAAAAATGCCAAATAACAAAAAGGCCTTGTCGTTAAAGAGAATGAAGGAAGAGATGATTGCTGCAAACTTTTGGACTCTTAGATCAATGGCAAGATGGGATAAGTAGTTACTAACAACTACAAAAACTTGGAGGTACTTAGAGAAAAGATCCTTCCATCCCTATAAAGCCTGTTTATGTATGGTCATCCATATACACAAATCCTGCTGATCACATTGGTAAAATCTTGGACAGGCCACCTCCACCTAACTCATCTAAAATAACTTTTACCCCAACAAATCATGACAACTACAAAATTCTAAAATGAAAATGATTAGCCACGAACGGACTTTGCTTAGAGCCAATGGAGAAGTTCAAAAGATCTCCATGATTAGTGCCTATGGTCTGAAGAATGAAGATCTGAAAGACCTACTGGGTCTTAAACTTGAAAGGGATCCAGTTACCTTTTGTTTATTAAATTTAAATTACAATTTAAATACCAGATAAGAGAAAAGATGATGAGGAATAAAGAATGATCTATATAAATTTTAGTTTTGGCATTATCTTTTCTAGGGGGAGATTCTTGAACCTGTAAAAGAACAAATGATTGAAAAAGCCAAAATATACTATTTTAATCAAGAAATAAGACAAGTCAAGAAGATCAACTCCTCCCAAAGATAGTGAATCTTGAACACTAACAGAAGATCTGATTTTAGGACTCAAAGATCTATTGAAGACATGAAAAGCTCTGTTGATGAAATACACAATTTTGTTAAAGGCCAAAGCCCAATTGAAGGTTAAAGCATAAATGAAGAAGACTAAACATTTTTTAGGCCTGAACAATGTTTAGTATCAACAAACATATGTTTACAGAATAGATGTTACCAATAGAACAATGTCTGTAAAATAGTTGATATGAGTCTTAGAACTGTTGTTAGGATTCTTGTCACACCCGGATTGCACAACCAAATCCAAACACCGTTGGGCCCGGGTGGGGAATATCGTGACATAAGTTGATATCATCATAGTTAATTAAACACAGCACAATAGAAGTCTTGGAGTTTAAATTACTATTACAAACCAAATGTTCAATACAAAAATAATATACAGACGGATCGTAATAAAAGATCCACAGACGGATCGTAAAATGTACAAAAATGTATAAGAGACTTTGGGCAGATCTAGGATTTGCAAGATCCTCTTATCACTACCGAGCAGCTTCTAGCCTATTTTCGTATTGTACCTGCAGGCTTAGTCTTTTGAAAATACGTCAGCTTTCGCTGGTAAATACACCCAACTGACTCATTTTGAAAACATTTTAAGAATGTCTTAAGTGCACATTGGCACAAAATCTTTTGTAACTTGGGAAAGTCAGCCTTGTAACCTTGTTAACAGATTCACATGTTTGTCCATACACACAGGCCCGGTACGGAGACCGAGACATGATTAACGAACTCACAACTTAAGAACCCACGAAGGAGTTATCCCCAACTTGTGGTAAAGTTTTTAGCATGAGCGCTTGCCGGGTGTATGCCTACACCCCGTGCTTAGGTCGTGGCCATTATCTAATGTAATGACCGATATCTAGGACACGGTTGTTAACCCCCGATGTTTAAGTTATCAAACAAACTGATTAAAACGGAATATCCAGATTTACTAGCCACAATCCGGCATTCGATTGATCCCATTTCTGACCAAGCGGTAATATTTTACCGTAACCCAAGCCCGTATAGGGGAAATAAGTCGAGAGTATTTACCTGAGCTAGTCTTGGCTTAAATGCAAGATTTTTAATATCTCAGCCGTACACAAAATGAAATAAGTTCAGGTAGCATTTACCGGAATGCTCTAGTCTGGATTATGGCATAAGCTAACCAGTTAAAATGCTAACGGGCTTATATAATTCATAGACTTAGACCTACTAGTGTACATGATCAATAACGGTAAAAATACGCTAGATTAAGCGATGACCGGATAGAATGTAGTTTAAACCCAACAAGTACTTTGACTTGTATAATATGGGTAAACCAAAAACATTCTGGATTTTTGAGACTTAAATGCAAGGTTAAACCCGTTTCAATTAATTTTTGAAAACTAGTTACATATACTTAACCGTATGCATATCAGCGATACCGGGTAACCGGATAAGTCATGGACACATTCTATATGTCATTATACTTTAAATAAGTTGTAATGTCAGTAGGATATCAACTTATACGCCCGTTAAGGTTTTAAAATGAATTATACCTCATAAGGGCATTTTGGTAATTAAATACCGTATAAGAGGAACTTGAATATATGTTGATGTTATAATTATAAGTATTCTGGAAAAATATTTAATTTATGATATAATATCAGTAGGAACATGATAATGTGTGTAATCTATCATTTATGACCAAACTATGCACCGAAAGGGCATTTTGGTCATATTACACATAGTTTTATAAATTATATGGGATTCTGAGTTTATATCATTTACCTACTGTAAAAATATTTAAAATAAGTATTAAAATCAGTAGGTTACAAGTATTGTCTGGTAAACATGGTTTAATATCATATTATGCGCCGCAACGGCGCTTATGCCGTAAAATGACGACTTGTGCGAAGTTCATTAAAAAGTGATGTCGAGATCAAGATTAATTGTTTTAGATATGTTATTAATATAACATATCAGTACATAAAATATTTGATATGAAAAGGTATGATTAAAACCGTTTTATGAGCCACAAGGGCGTTATGTCATTTATCGACATAATACAAGGACTTGTTCATGAACTCAGTTTATAATCTGATTTGACATCCCAAATAATCCTACTTATGATATTACATCAGTAGGTAATTCATTTTCAAGTTCATTATCGTTTAAACCTTATTTCATATAAAAGGGGCATTTTTGTCAAAATGGCATAATTATGGAACTTGTGCATAAACTCAGATTCTGATTATGATCGTGTAATATAACCTCAAAGGGTTATGCAATATAATATTACGATCATTATGCAATCTTAGATCAGTAGCTAATTAATCTAAATCGGGTCAGAATCGAAAGTCAAAGCAACAGTCAAACTTTGTGACTTTCGGTTGCGAACCGACCCTAGAATTGAATTGACAGCCGAACATGTTCTAATAATTATTACCAAATTGTTTAAGTGTCAAAACATGTTTCATAACATATATAAGCTCAGATTATAATCTTTCCGAAAAATGGCATGTTTGACTTTTTAATATTAAAACTTTGACCCGTCAATTGGTCTAGCAAATATGATCTTCAGAAGGTGCCCTGAATAGGGACTAATACGTACCTTATTACGATCACTTAACCTTAAATATAGGTATTACAAAGTTTTTTAAAAGTAAAAGGGTGTAAGTGACAAACCTAATTATTGAGGGTAGAAAATAAAAAATAAAAGAAAAAAAGAACTCTTATAAATCATGTGGTTTTTTCCTTCGGAGCTTCTTAACCTGTCGATCCTTAATCGAAATTGGTTTCTCAACGAACCTCAGGTTTTCATCAATTTGCACATCATGATGTGACATTGCTAGCAACTCCTCGGCTATACATTTCTTAAGATTACAGATGTGGAACACATCATGAATCCCACTAAGCTCCTCTTGCAGCTTAAGCTTATATATACATTCGATTATCTCGAATGGGCCAATATATCTTAGGCTTAGCTTTCCCTTCTATCCAATCTCATATACCTTTCCAAGGTGATACTTTTAGCATGACTATGTCCCCTACTTGGAACTTAAGAGCTTTACGCCTCTTGTCAGCATAGCTCTTCTGCCTATCTTAGGCAGCTTTGAGACGATCACGGATTTATACAATCTTTTCCGTGGTTTCAAGGACAATCTCCGGTCCTGATAGTTGGGCTTTCCCAACTTCAGCCCAACACACGGGTGTTCGACATTTTCTTCCATACAAGGCCTCAAAAGGAGCAACCTTGATGCTCGTATGATAACTATTGTTATAAGAGAATTTATTAGGGGTAAGTGGTCATCCAACTTCCACCTAAATCAATCACACATGCTCTAAGCATGTCTTCCAAGGTCTGAATAGTACACTCACTTTGTCCATCCGTCTGTGGGTGGTAAGCCGTACAAAGTTTAATCTTGTGCCTAAAGATTGTTGGAAACTTTTCCAAAAATGTGAAGTATATCTGGTATCTCTATCAGATACAATAGATATCGGCAAACCGTGTAACGACACAATCTTGTCCACATATAACTTAGCTAATTTGTCAGAGTTATATGTTTCTTTAGTTGGCAATGAAATGTGCTGACTTAGTCAGTCTATCTACAATGACCAAATCGTGTCATTACCACGTTTGGTCTTTGGTAACTTGGTAATCAAGTCCATGGTTACCATTTCCCATTTCTAAGTGGGAATCTCAAGTTGTTGTAGAAGTCCTGACGGCTTCTGATGTTCGGTTTTAACTTGCGAACATGTCAGACACTTAGCTACATAAGTGGCTATGGATTTCTTCAAACCCATCCACCAATAATTCTTTTTCAGATCCTGATACATCTTGCCACCACCTGGTTGAACTGAGTATCTTGATTTATGCGCTTCCTGGAGGATTAGATCTCTAAGTCCTGCAAAGATTGGAACCCAGATTCTTCCACTAAATCGAAGGATTCCATCCTTTCCAGGCGTTAACTGATCAACAGTTCCGCCTAATCCCTTATTAGGAATATTAACCTCTAACAGGGCTTGCTTTTATGCATCTAATAGTTTCTCATTCAACTATTTCTGAGCTCAATGCTCTTGGCGTTAATCCTAATAGGTTTAACCTTTTCTTTGCGACTCAAGGCGTCAGCAACAACATTTGCCTTTCGGGGATGATAGCGAATTTCGCAATCATAAGTGTTAAGTGTTTCCATCCAGCGGCGTTGTCGCATGTTCAAATCCTTCTAATTGAACAGGTGTTGGAGACTCTTATGGTCAGTGTATATAATACACTTTGTGCCATATAAGTAATGTCTCCATAACTTAAATGCAAATACAACGGCACCCAATTCTAAATCATGGGTGGTGTAATTCCTTTCGTGCACCTTTAATTGTCGTGATGCATAAGCAATCACTTTGCCTTTTTTGCATAAGCACACAGCCCATGCCAGTGTGCGAGGCATCATAGTAAACTACCAAATTCTCAATACCTTCAGGTAGAGATAACACAAAAGCATTGCTCAGCTTGTGTTTTAGAATCTCAAAAGATTCTTGTTGTTTTAGACCCCAGTCAAACTTACATTCTTACGGGTCAAGGTGGTTAAAGGAGTGGCTATCCTTGAAAAGTTCTCAATGAACCTCCTATATAACCAGCCAATCCTAAGAAGCTACGAATCTCTGATGGAGTTTTGGGTACTTCCCAATTCATTATGGCTTCTATTTTGGCGGGATCCACTTCGATACCACGCTCACTTACAACATGTCCAAGAAATTGGACTTTTCTAAGCCAAAATTCACCCACTTAGAAAATTTAGCATAAAGCTTCTCTTGTCTTAGTAATTATAGGATGCACCAAATATGTTTGTCGTGATCAACCTAATTACGAGAGTAGATAAGTATGTCGTCTATGAAGACAATGGCAAACTTATCTAAATACGGCTTGCAGACTCTATTCATGAGATCCAGAATGCTGCAGGTGCATTTGTGAGTCCGAAAAGGGATCACTAAGAATTCATAATGACCATAACGAGTCCTAAAGGCAGTCTTAGGAACATCCTCGTTCCTAACCTTCAGTTGATGATATCCTGATCTTAAATCGATCTTAGAGAAATAGCTAGCACCTTGAATTTGATCGAATAAGTCGTCGATCCTGGGCAAAGGATAACGATTCTTGATTGTTATTTTATATAGCTCACGGTAATCAATGCACATCGCATTGAACCATCATTTTTCTTAACAAAAGGAATAGGAGCTCCCCAAGGTGAGGAACTAGGTTGTATGAAACCTTTGTCTAAGAGTTCATCTAATTGAACTCTTAACTCCTTCATTTCCGTCGGTGCTAACCGATATGGAGCTCTAACAATAGGTGCTGATCCTGGCAGGATATCAATTCTAAACTCCACTTGCCTATCTGGAGGTAGGTCTGGTAATTCTTCAGGGAAAACATCGGAATACTCCAAGATAAGTGGAAGGTCTTCAATATTTGGCTTAGGATCGTTGATAGTTACTTGTGCCATGTAAATGACACAATCTTTCCCAAAACACTTGGATGCTTTAAATAACGACACCTTTCCTGGCAATCCATAGTGTGAATCTCCAGGGATGGTGATAGTTTCACCAGATGGGGTTTTAATCTCGATGAGTTTCTTATCGCAGGCAATGCGGGCTTGGTTATGGGATAACCAATCGATGTCTAAAACTACATCGAACCCCGCCAATTTCATTGGTAAAGAGAGATAGGGATAGAATGATTTTTAATGGATATAAAACATCCATCAAGAATGGAAGATGCTGTTTCTAAAGTTCCATCAGCAAGTTCTACCTCATAAGTTATGTCTAGAGTTCTTATGGGCAAGTTTAATAGTTTACTAAACTTATGGTCAACAAAAGATTTATCTGCACCCGAATAAAAAGAACTCTAGCATATATGTCATTGATGAGGAATGTACCTGTTATGACGTTATTTTCATTAACGGCGTCCCTGGCATTAATCTGGAGGGCACGAGCATTCCCTTTCTTAGCCTCTCCAGGCTTTGCATCATTATTTCTAGGGTTCTTAGGGCAGATAAACTTAATATGCCCCTTTTCATTACAGCCGTAGCAGACGACATTCATAAGATCCTTGCACTCTAAGGTCTTATGCCCTTTTTTTACAGATACCACAGGGTTTAGTTTGTGGATTAAAACTACACTTTCCCCAATGCCTGCAGTTACATTTCTTGCATAGAGGTTTATCATTAGACAGGTGTTGGGTTCTTCTTAAACCCGAAATTCCCTTTCTTTTTGAACCTTTGGGAGTTATCCTCCTCCCGTTTCCTTTTTCCGTCAGTTTCAGTCCTAACTGACTTTTTCCTCACTTAATCTAAGGTGAGGGAGAGAGATAAGTCTACAGTGGACCTACAGGTACTAGGCTAAGCAGCCTTTACCATCCCCTTTATCTCGGGCGCTTAACTCCGGATTCAGGGGTATTAAGTAAGAGACTAACCTAGATAGTGAATTGAAGTCGGAAACATACTTCCGACAGTCTAGGTTTTTCATTGTGAGAGTCAAAAAGTCTGACTCTAATTTCTCCACCTCATGCAGTGGGCAGTAAGTTTCCTTGACTAGGTCAACAAACTTAGACCATCCTAAGTTGTACAGGTGTACCTTACCTATAGATTGCACCATAGCCTTCCACCAAATCAGGGCATCACCCTTAAAGACTGTGATACATACTTAACCACATCCTTATCAGCACAACCGCTGATATCCACTATTGTTTCCATTTCATCCAGCCATTTCAAGGCTTCTACTGCTCCTTTTTCCCCATTAAAATCTCGGGGCTTGCAGGAGACGAAATATTTGTAGGTACATCTGTCTTTAGAAGAACGAACCTATCATTAAATTCTAATTTCTTTGGTTCACCCTTCGTATTTGAAGAGTGAACTGAGCTCTCCTTACGACCTGAGGATGGTGGAATTGATAAAGGTCTAGAGCGTGTAGCGCTCGACTCCTTAAGTTTTTTCTATGGCCTTTCCAACAGCTGCATCTATGCGAGCTTGGAAATCATCGTTATTAATGGCTATGTTTCCCGGGGTTGTTAGAGTTAACATCCCAGTGGCTACTTTGTGCCTCATCTGAGTTAGCCATTCTTAAAACTTTGGTTCTAAACACAAATAAAACTTCTCTTAACCATGGTACTAATAACCATATTGGCTTGATACCATTGGATATCCAAATCCATCGCCTAATCAAACTAGTGTGAATTTAATCAAACTCTTAGGCTTATCATATCTATATTTGGCCTAGGTCTCAAAAGGACCATCAAAGGCAAATTACAATTTAGACGTAGTCCATATATTTTTAGACAGCGGATCATAATGTCACAACTATCATTGTCATTACACAATTATATGTAGTTCATAGGCTGGTCACGAGGACATTAAAATAAGGCTCATAGGCCTTATCCCCAAGGATATTCAAAATACAACACATTGGCTTGTCACTACGGACGTAAAAATATGGCACATTGGTCTGTCACTAATGGACATAAAAATTGGGCATATTGGCCTGTCACTAATGGACATAAAAATTGGGCACATTGGCCTGTCACTAATGGACATAAAAATTGGGCACATTGGCATGTCACTAATGGATATAAAAACTGGGCACATTGGCCTGTCACTAATGGACATAAAAATTGGGCACATTGACCTGTCACTATTGGACAATTACGGCACCTTGGCCTGTCAATGGTCATCATATTAATGACATTAGCTGGGATCATTTTGATCACATAGGCTATAGGTTTTAGGACATAATTCATTACCTAGACAGTAGTGTGGTTCCTCAAGTCGCACTACCAGGAGTATGAACATTCCTTAATGTTAACATAAGAGTACCTTAATGGTTGATTAATGGTCCCAGTCACATTGACCTTAACGACTTGGAGGCTTGAACCTAGTCCACCACCTCTGGATAGAAGGATAATTCCCTTACTATCATGATAGAAGGACATCTTATCCTTAACTACATTTCTTGGCCAAATATGTGGTCTGTGCCACTTGGCTAATCAAATCCATTAAGGTCTTTTGGAATTATATAGCAGAGCATAAATTTCAAGTAAAATCGGGATGTTCACTTGAAGAGGATGAATACATATTATATAATTCCAAAGTATTTCATTAATTGCCATTAAGAAATTACAATACTAGAAATAAATAAATGAAACAAACTGTCCATACAAGGACTTAAGAAATAAAAATGTCCACGCATGGACTAAGGAAATAATAATGTCCTCGCAGGGACTAAATATATTAGAAGAGACTTAACTCGTCCTTCTTTCCCTTAACCAACTTGGAGAGTTTCTTGAAGAACTTGTTTGTCTTCTTCTCTGTTTCCTCCGCTTGTTGTTGCATTTCCTTCATTCGTTTAAGGCCTCATTGATGGCCTCAAGTGGCAGCGGAGGTTGTGGTTGTGGCATAACAGGGTACTGGTACCCATAACTTGGATATCCAGTAGGTGGATAAGCAGGTGGGAAAGGAGATGGTAAAGTGCGTTATGCATGACCGCTTGCGATGTAAGGGTCATGCGAAAATGCTTGGTAATCTACTGGCGTAGATGGGTTAAAAGGGTCATATCCAGATGTAGCTGGATATGTTGGGATAGGGTTATTAAAACCTGATGGTAGTGTTTGAACCACTGGTGATGGTGTGGTTCCACCATAGGTGAAACATTGGAGGGTCCACCCATTTGTGGGTCCTCGTGGATGGTTGGGTAAGTTTTGGGTAATGGTGGTAGTGATCCCGACCGTTGACAGCACGTACTGACATACGCGCTCCTCATTTTCTCCTTGGTGGCTCAGGTGGCAGCTGATGTAGTTCCACCGATTCCATGTGACCATCTTCTTGTACAAGAGGTGTTGGGGAGTGATGGGAAGGAGTGTTAGCAAAGGTGAATTGGTTCCAATATTGGTCCCATTCGTTAAGGCCTTGGTATGGCGATCCGACATAAGAGTTCGAATCGCTTGAGATTTCGATGGGATGAGTCTGTGATCCCGACGGCAGCATCTCTAGGTCGGAGTCCTCGTCCATTGGGTTGGGTTGATCTAACTGATTTTGGTCAGCTGGGAGTGTGTTAAAGTAATGGTTTGGGTTAAACTCATCATGATATGAATGATGAAAATGATGAGAGTGGTGTGATTGTGCAAATGATATGAGTGGTACGAGCTTTGAGTGTGGGTAGGTGAATGTTGCGATAGGGGCTAGGAATCCCCCGAATCCTGATAGGGATTCGAGTGATGGGGTTGTGAAGGGAAGTGTCCTGATGGTCCTCCCCTCATTGGTCCTCTACCTCTTACTCGTACTCTTGGTGACATTTTCCTGTTAAAATCAAACCAAAAACAATACTAATAACTTAATAACGAGATGAGTAATCTTAGGTCAAAGCCTAGACTCGGAAGTCTAAGGAATGTGCTTGTGTAAGTTTGATATTAAATACAAGGAAGCTAGTGCTTAACTCTCTCAAACGTTGGCTCTGATACCAACCTGTCACACCCCGGCTTACACAGCCAAATCTAAACAGGTGGCCCGGGTGGGGAATATCGTGACGTAAGTTGATATCATCATAGTCAATTAAACACAGCACAATGGAAGTCTTGGAGTTTAAATTACTATTACAAACCAAATGTTCAAATACAAAAATAATATACAGACGGATCGTAATAGAAGATCCACAGGCGGATCGTAAAATGTACAAAAATGTATAAGAGACTTTGGGCAGATCTAGGATTTGCAAGATCCTCTTATCACTACCGAGCAGCTTCCAGCATATTTTGTATTGTACCTGCAGGCTTAGTCTTTTGAAAATACGTCAGCTTTCGCTGGTAAATACACCCAACTGACTCATTTTGAAAACATTTTAAAAATGTCTTAAGTGCACATTGGCACAAAATCTTTTGTAACTTGGGAAAGTCAGCCTTGTAACCTTGTTAACAGATTCACGTGTTTGTCCATACACATAGGGCCCAGTACGAGACCGAGACATGATTAACGTACTCACCACTTAAGAACCCACGAAGGAGTTATCCCCAACCTTGTGAGTAAAGTTTTTAGCATGAGCGCTTACCGGGTGTATGCCTACACCCGTGCTTAGGTCGTGGCCATTATCTAATGTAATGAGCCGAGGATATCCAGGACACGGTAGTTAACCCCCGATGTTTAAGTTATCAAACAAAACTGATTAAAACAGAATATCCGGGATTTACTAGCCACAATCCGGCATTCGATTGATCCCATTTCCGACCAAGCGGTAATATTTTACCGTAACCCAAGCCCGTATAGGGAAATAAGTCGAGAGTATTTACCTGTGCTAGTCTTGGATTAAATGCATGATTTTTAATATCTTATCCGTACACAAAATGAAATAAGTGCAGATAGCATTTACCGGAAGGCTCTAGTCTGGATTATGGCATAAGCTAACCAGTTAAAATGCTAACGGGCTTATATAAGTCATAGACTTAGACCTACTAGTGTACATGATCAATAACGGTTAAAATACGCTAGATTAAGCGATACCGGATAGAATTAGTTTAAACCCAACAAGTACTTTGACTTGTATAATATGGGTAAACCAAAACATTCTGGATTTTTGAGACTTAAATGACAAGGTTAAACCCGTTTCAGTTAATTTTTGAAAACTAGTTACATATACTTAACCGTATGCATATCAGCGATACCGGGTAACCGGATAAGTCATGGACACATTCTATATTTCATTATACTTTAAATAAGTTGTAATGTCAGTAGGATATCAACTTATACGCTCATTAAGGTTTTAAAATGAATTATACCTCATAAGGGCATTTTGGTAATTAAATACCGTATAAGAGGAACTTAAATATATGTTGATGTTATAATTATAAGTATTCTGGAAAAATATTTAATTTATGATATAATATCAGTAGGAACATGATAATGTGTGTAATCTATCATTTATGACCAAACTATGCACCGAAAGGGCATTTTGGTCATATTACACATAGTTTTATAAATTATATGGGATTCTGAGTTTATGTCATTTACCTACTGTAAAAATATTAAAATTAGTATTAAAATCAGTAGGTAACAAGTATTGATTTGTAAACGTGGTTTAATATCATACTATGCGTCCAACGGCGCTTATGCCTAAAAATGACGACTTGTGCGAAGTTTAATAAAAAGTGATGTTAAGATCAAGTTTAATTGTTTTAGATATGTTATTAATATAACATATTAGTACATAAAATATTTGATATGAAAAGGTATGATTAAAACCGTTTTATGAGCCACAAGGGCGTTATCGTCATTTATCGACATAATACAAGGACTTGTTATGAACTCAGATTATAATCTGATTTGACATCCCAAATAATTCCCAATTATGATATTACATCAGTAGGTAATTCATTTTCAAGTTCATTATCATTTAACCTTATTTTATATAAAAGGGGCATTTTTGTCAAAATGACATAATTATGGAACTTGTGAATAAACTCAGATTCTGATTATGATCGTGTAATATAACCTCAGGGGTTATGAACATAATATTACAATCATAATGCAACCTTAGATCAACAGCTAATTAATCTAAATCGGGTCAGAATCGAAAGTCAAAGCAAAAGTCAAACTTTGCGACTTTCGGTTGCGAACCGACCCTAGAATTGAAATTGACGAGCCGAACATGTTCTAATAATTAATACTAAATTGTTTAAGTGTCAAAACATGTTTCATAACATATATAAGCTCAGATTATATCTTTCGAAAAATGACATGTTTGACTTTTTAATATTAAAACTTTGACCCGTCAATTGGTCTAGCAAACATGATCTTCAGAAGGTGCCCTGAATAGGGACTAACACCTACTTATTACGATCACTTAACCATATTCGTTACGAATAATGGCTGGACCATAATGGTCTTAACCGAAAGTCGAAAGGCGTTTTCCGTAAAACGCTTCACTTTTGGCTATAAAAGCCTATAAACGAAAATGCAAGAGTAAGGAACACTTACAAGTGATTCCTAGGATGAAATAGAACTAAGTTGGATGCTTCTTTATGTTAGAACTTCCAGAGGAGGGAGATAGAATAAAGAATAAGAAAGGTGCAAGTTCAAATAGTGAACATTGGCACCTATTTTTAGTTGGAGAGCTTGAAGGAGGTGATGTCAGGTGTTAAGGGATATTAGAGGTAGCTTACAAGTGTCCTAAAATGTGGCATAGCAGTTTGGAAGTCCATGGTTTGAATCAAATGGTTTTTTGCAACATGTGTGGAGGCCAAGCAAAAATTATGAGATACAGTCCTCTAGCGGGCCGCGAGAGACTTGGCCAGGGTCTCCCGCGCCCCGCGAGCGCCTTATGGTCAGTTTCAAAGTTTTTCACATTTAGCCCCTCAACTTATAAAACCTGCTAAAACACCTTTATAGCATATTTACCCTTGTAACCAATATTTGGCGTACCGGGAGTATGCCGGACATTGTCGAGCTCTCGGTTCGTTAAAAGGTCACTTAGATGTATAAATTAACATTTTTGTCACTTTTAACCCCTCCATTATCCAACTTTCACATATTTACAGAATTAACCTCTTTCGTCCAACAAGTGGCACGTATGAGAGTTAGGACTTCGTAAAGGATCACTCAAAGGCTCAGTATAAGCATGTTGACTCCAATGTCACTCAGAGGCTGGGCATGTTGACACTAATGGTCACTCAGATGCCATGTTTAAGCATGTTGATACTAATGGTCACTCAGAGGCTAAGTTTATGCGTGTTGACATCAGAAGGTCACTCAGAGACTTAGTTTGAGCGTGTTAACGCTTTTAGTCCCTATTAGTCTTTAATAGACTTAAAAATATATGGCACGTGTCACTATACTATTGAACACGATTTCTTTTACGAGGTATTACAATTCTTCAAATGTTTATAAGATTTGAGGAATCTTTTTTGTTAGAAATTAGATATCGCAATCATGGTGATGTCAGCGCTGATTGCTAACAGACGTTTGTACTTTGTATAAATAGATCTCACCTATTAGATATATGTTCATCACTTGACATTTATTTTATACGAAAAGAGTATAGTGATCAGGCTGAGGGCGAGTAAAAGTCATAACTCGTATTTGTAATCTTTTGATTATACTTGAAAATCGTATGACAACCTTGGAGCGGATGAAGGAAATGCAACAGCAGGCTGAGAAGACAAAGAAGAAGACAAATAAGTTCTTCAAGAAACTTTCCAAGTTAGTCAAAGGAAAGAAGGACGAATGAAGTTTCTTCTATTTTTAAGTTTTATAATCTTTTCTTTAGTCCCTACGTGGACATATTATTTCTTTAGTCTCTGCGTGGACATATTATTTCTTTAGTCCCTACGTGGACAAGTTGTTTCTTTTATTCCCTACAAGGACAATCAGTTTAATTTATTTCAAGGATTTTAATTTTCAATAGTTATTTAATGAAAAATTTGGAATTATATATATGTAATCGTTACCCCCTCTTCAAGCGATCATCTCGATTTAAACTTGAATTTATGATCTGCTATATAGTTCCAAAAGATCTTCTTAATTGTTTTGATTAGCCAAATGGCAAAGTCCATATTAATTGGAAATTATAAAAGATAGTTAAGGATGAATAGCCTCCTATCATGATAGTTAAGGAAGATTATCCCTTCTATCCAGAGGTGGTGAACTATGTTCAAGCCTCCAAGTCGTTAAGGTCAAATGTGACCATGACTATTATTAATCAACCATTAAGATAATTATGTGTTAACATTCAAGCAATGTTAATACTTCTGGCAGTGTGACTTAAGGAACCAGACTAGCCGTCTAGGTAATGGACTACGTCCTAACCTTATAGCCTATGTGATCAAATTTGATCCCGGCTAATATCATTAATGCGATGATAATGATTAAACATCCATTAGTGATGAGTGCCTACGGGCTATAATTAAAATCCATTAGTGATGAAGTGCGTACGGGTAATTACACATCCATTAGTGATGAAGTGCCTATGGGCTATAATTACACATCCATTAGTGATGAAGTGCCTATGGGCTATAATTAAACATCCATTAGTGATGAAGTGCCTACGGGCTATGATTTAACATCCATTAGTGATGAAGTGCCTACAGGCTCTGATTAAACATCCGTTAGTGATGAAGTGCCTATGGGCTATGATTAAACATCCATTAGTGAAGAAGTGCCTACGGGCTATGATTTAACATCCATTAGTGATGATTTGCCTACGGGCAATACTATATTGTTAAGACAATGGCAGTTGTAACCTTATGGTTCCCTGTCCAAGGTGGTGAGTTATACTCAAGCCTCATAGTTGATATGATCAATGAGACCATGACTAATATCATTAGTGCGATGATTATCTTTCTTAACATCTTAGATAGCATTAAATAATCTTCTTACAAGCTATATTATATTGTCAAATATGACAACGACAGTTGTGACTTTATGATCCACTGTCCAGTAATATACGGACGATTTCCGAATTTAGAGAGCCTTTGATGGTCTCTTTGAGACCTAGTCCAACTATATTTAAATACCTCAAAGAACATTCATTTAAAATATTAAGCCTGCCAATTGTGACTCTATGCACACTGGTACAAATAGGCAATGGATCTATATATCCGAACTTTATAGCCTATACGGTTATTAATGCCATGTCTATATATGTTTAATTTGGTATTTAGTACCACAACATCAGAAATGGCTAATTCAGATGAGGCGTAAAGTAGTCGCCGTGATAATAATACTAACAATGTTGAAAACATAGCCATCAATGCTGATGATTTCCAAGCTCGCATTGATGCAGCTGTTGGAAAGGCCATGGACAAATTTAAGGAACCGAGCGCTACACGCTCCAAACCTTTATCTTTTCCACCATCTTTAGCTCGAAAGGAGAGCTCTGTTCACTCATCAAATGCGAAGAGTGAACCAAGGAAACTAGAATTTAGTGATAGGTCTCGTTCTTCTAAAGACGGATGTACCTATAAATACTTTGTCTTCTGCAAGCCCCGAGATTTTAATGGAGAAAAAGGGGCTATAGAAGCCTTGAGATGGCTCGATGAAATGGAAACTATTGTAGATATCAGCGGTTGTGCTAATAAGGATGTGGTGAGGTTTGTATCCCAATCCTTTAAGGGCGATGCCCAAATATGGTGGAAGGCTATGGTCCAGTCAACAGGAAAGGTACACCTGTATAACTTGTGATGGACCAAGTTTGCGGACCTTGTTAAGGAAACATACTGCCCACCTCATGAGGTGGAGAAGAGAGAGTCAGATTTTCTGACTCTTACAATGAAAAATCTAGACTGTCGGAAGTATGTTACCGACTTTAATTCCCTATCCAGATTAGTATCTTATTTAATTTCTCCTGAACCCAAACGCATTGCGTGTTTTATAAATGGGTTAGCGCCTGAGACTAAAGGCATGGTGAAGGCTGCTCAGCCTACTACTTGTAGGTCTGCTGTTGACCTATCTCTCTCTCTCACCTTAGATTTGGTGAGATGAAAGCCAGTCAAGATTGAGAGCGACGGGAAGAGGAAGAGAGAGGATGGTAACTCCCAAAGATTTAACAAGATGAATAAGGGGAGATTCGGGTTCAGAAGGAACCAAGATAGGTCGGGCGAGAAGCCAACATGTAAGACCTGCAACCGTAGGCACTGGGGACAGGGCAATTCTGATCCACAGGCTAAACCCTGTGGTATCTGCAAGAAAAAGGGGCATAAAACCCTACAATGCAAGGATCTTAAGGATGTCGTCTGCTACGGTTGTAATGAAAAAGGGCATATTAAGACTAATTGCCCTAAGAATCCCAAGAATAACAATGCAAAGCCTAGATAGGCTAAGAAAGGAAATACGCGTGCCTTTCAGATGAATGCTAGAGAGGCTGTTAAATGAAAACAATGTCATAACATGCTAGAGTTCTTTTTGATTCAGGTGCAGATAAGTCCTTTGTAGACCATAAGTTTTACAACCTATTAAACTTACCCATAAGAGCCCAAGACATAACTTATGAGGTAGAACTTGCTGACGAAACCTTAGAAACAGCATCTTCCATTCTTGATGGATGTTTTATATCCATTAAGAATCATTCAATTCCTATCTCTCTTATGCCAATGAAATTGGTGGGGTTCGATGTAGTCTTAGGCATGGATTGGTTATCCCATAACCAAGCCTGCATTCCCTATGATAAGAAAATCATCGAAGTTAAAACCCCATCTAGTGAAATGCTCACCATTCTTGGAGATTCACACTATAGATTGCCAGATAAAGTGTCAATACTTAAGGCATCCAAGTGCCTGAGGAAATGTTATGTCATTTATATTGCACAAGTAACTATTAACTAGTCAAAGCTAAATCTTGAAGACCTTTCAGTTATCTCAAAATATCCCAATGTTTTCACTGAATAATTACCAGGTCTACCTCCAGATAGGCAAGTGGAGTTTAGGATTGACATCCTACCAGGAACGGCACCTGTTGAAAGAGCTCCGTATCGGCTAGCACCGACACAAATGAAAGAATTGAGAATGCAATTAGATGAACTTTTAGAGAAAGGCTTTATTCAGCCTAGTTCCTCACCATGGGGAGCTCTAGTTCTTTTTGTAAAGAAAAAGGACGGTTCAATGCGGATGTGCATTGATTACCGCGAACTAAACAAGATAAAGATCAAGAATCGTTATCCTTTGCCCAGGATTGATGACTTATTCGATCAACTCCAAGGGGCTAGTTACTTCTCTAAGATCGACTTAAGATCAGGATATCATCAACTGAAGGTTAAAAGTGAGGACATTCCCAAGACTACCTTCAGGACTCGTTATGGTCATTTTGAATTTCTGGTGATGCCTTTTGGGCTCACAAATGCACCTGCAGCATTCATGGATCTCATGAATAGAGTCTGCAAACCGTATCTTGATAAGTTTGTCATTGTCTTCATAGACGATATACTTATCTACTCTCGTAATCAAGTTGATCATGAGAAACATCTTCGATGCATCCTAGAATTGCTAAGACAAGAGAAAACCTTATGCTAAGTTCTCTAAGTGCGAGTTTTGGCTTAGAGAAGTCCAGTTTCTTGGACATGTTGTAAGTGAGCATGGTATCCAAGTGGATCCCGCCAAGATTGAAGTCATAATGAATTGGGAAGTACCCAAAACTCCATCAGAGATTCGTAGTTTCTTAGGATTGGCCGGTTATTATAGGAGGTTCATTGAGAACTTTCGAGTATAGCCACTCCTTTAACTACCTTGACCGTAAGAATGTCAAGTTTGACTGGGTCCAAAACAACAAGAATCTTTTGAAATTTTAAAACACAAGTTGAGTAATGCTCCTGTGTTATCTCTACCTAAGGGCATTGAGGATTTTGTCGTTTACTGTGATGCCTCGCACACTAGCATGGGTTGTGTACTAATGCAAAAAGGCAAAGTGATTGCTTACACGATAGTTAAAGGTGCACAAAAGGAATTACACCACCCATGATTTGGAATTGGGTGCTGTTGTATTTGCACTTAAGTTGTGGAGACATTACTTATATGTCACAAAGTGTATTATATACACTGACCATAAGAGTCACCAACATCTGTTCAATCAAAAGGATTTAAACATGCGACAACACCGCTGGATGGAAACGCTTAATGATTATGATTGCGAAATTCACTATCATCCCGACAAGGCAAATGTCGCTGCTGATGCCTTAAGTCGCAAGGAAAGGGTTAAGTCTATTTAGATTAACGCCAAGATCATCAAGCTTAGAAATAGCTTGAATGAGAAGCTATTAGATACACAAAAGCAAGCCCTGATAGAGGCTAATATTTCTAATGAAGGATTAGGCGGAACTGTTGATCAATTAGTGCCTGGAAAAGATGGAATCCTTAGATTTAATGGCAGAATCTGGGTTCAAATCTTTGGAGGACTTAGGGATCAAATCCTCCAGGAAACGCATAATTCAAGATACTCAGTTCACCTAGGTGGTGACAAGATGTATCAAGATTTAAAGAAGATTATTGGTGGATGGGTTTGAAGAAATCCATAGCCACTTTTGTAGCTAAGTGTCTGACGTGTTTGCAAGTTCAAGCCGAATATCGGAAACCATCAGGACTTTTACAACAGTTTGAGATTCCCACTTGGAATAGGAAAGGGTAACTATAGATTTGATTACCAAGTTAACTAAGACCAAACATGGTAATGACATGATTTGGGTCATTGTGGATAGACTGACTAAGTCAACACATTTCTTGCTAATTAAAGAGACTTATAATTCTGATAAGTTGGCCAAGCTATATGTGGACAAGATTGTGTCTCTACATGGCGTGCCAGTGTCTATTGTATCTGATAGAGATACTAGATACACATCTCATTTTGGAAAAGTTTCTAACAATCATTAGGCACAAGATTAAACTTTAGTACGGCTTACCATTCACAGACTAATGAACAGAGTGAGCGTACTATCCAGACTTTGGAAGATATGCTTAGAGCATGTGATTGATTTAGGTAGAAGTTGGGATGACCACTTAACCCTAATAGAATTCTCCTATAATTATAGTTAGCATACAAGTATCAAGGTTGCTCCTTTTGAAGCCTTGTATGGGAGAAAAAGTAGAACGCCTGTTTGTTGGGCTGAAGTTGGGGAAACCCAACTATCTGGACCTGAAATTGTCCTAGAGACCACGGATAAGATAATACAAATCTGTGACCATCTCAAAGCTGCCCGTGATAGGCAGAAAAGTTATACAGACAAGAGGCGAAAACCTCTTAAGTTCCAAATAGGGGACAAAGTTATGTTGAAGGTATCACCCCGGAAATGTGTGATGCGCTTCGGAAAGAAGGGTAAATTGAGCCCGACATATATTGGACCATTCGAGGTAATTGAATACGTCGGTTCTGTAGCTTATAAGCTTAAGCTGCCTGAGGAGCTCAGTGGAATTCATGATGTGTTCCACATATCTAATCTAAAGAAATGTCTAGCCGATGAGGCGCTAACAATATCACACCAAGATGTGCAAATTGATGAAAACCTGAGGTTCATTGAGAAACCAATTTTGATCGAGGATCGACAGGTTAAAAAGCTCTAAAGGAAATTTATACCTATTGTAAAAGTTAAGTGAGATGCCCTTCGAGGCCCCGAATTTACATGGGAGGTTGAGTCCACTATGCGACAAAAATACCCCATCTTTTTATTTTTGAATAAAATCTAGAGGTCGAGATTTCTTATAAGGGGGTGAGGATGTAACACCTCATAAAATTTGTGTCCGGTAATATACCGACACGTGTACGAACCCTCGGATGATGCCTCAAATGAGTTAGCCACTAAACTCACTTAAACATGTTCAAACCACAAAATTGTTCTATACCGGGCCGTAAGCTACAGTCCCGAACCGTAAGTTACGGTTCGGGTTTGCTGACCTAAACTAAACCTAATCGTAACCTACGGTTGATAACCGTAGGTTACGGTCTAAACATGCTGGAACGATTTTAAACTAACCATAAGCTACGGTCTGGTGACCGTAGCCTACGGCGAGGCTCAGAAGCCTCTATTTTTCATTATTTTAACTTTCTCCAAATGACCCGCAGGCCCCTAGACTTCATTATTTTCGTATTTCTTGCATAATCAAGCCTCCTTTTTTATCCGAACAACTTCCGGTTGAGGTGATATCTTTTGATTTACCATCCTTGAGTGTTCCACACTATCACCAAACCTTTAACTTTACTAATTTAGATAATTTAGCCTATAAAACCATAAGAAATCATAGTTGTCGCGTTCTAAGTTAGTAACCACTTATAAGTTACTAGAAGCACATAGTATAACACACGTTAACGTTCGGTTATTCACACTTTTCTTCAGCACATCACGTGTTGAACGAAAAGAACTAATTGTGTCATTATGTCATCGAATATAAGTCAAGGGACAATTCATAGAACTATTTTTGAGGGGCTAAATGTGTCAAAACTCTAAATTTCTGCCAAGATGCCACCTATCCTGCAAATTGCCACACTCTTGCAGCTCTTTACATCTTGCTAGACACTTGTAATAATCCTACAACACCTCTAACACCTGGCTTCATCCACACACCCTCTTGCACTATAAATAGACCATCAAATTCACCTCATTCCTTGCTCATTCACTTTTCCCCCTCTATTACACTCTTGGAAGTTACTGGTCATCTAGGAGCATCCCTTTGAGTTCTAAACTTCCTCTTTGATCACTTGTAAGTGTTCCATATCTGCTCTTTTCTTTTATACGGTTTCAATAGCCAAAAGTCAAGCATTTTCGACAAATTTCTTGACTTTCGGTAGACCATTATGGTCTAGCCATTGTTCAAATGAACATGGCTAAGTGATCGCAATTAAACCCCTTAAAAGGACACCTCCTAAGAATCACGTTTACTAGGTCAATTGACGGGTCAAAGTTTATGTTTAAAAATGTCAAACGGGTCAGATTTCATAAAAATTATAATCTGAGTTTACATATGTTATAAACGTGTTTTTGACACTTAAACAAGCTGGTACTAATTATTAGAACATGTGGGAACATGTTCAGCTCGTCAATTCCAGTCCTAGGGTCAGTTCGCAACCGCAAGTCACAGAGTTTGACTTCTGCTTTGACTTTCGATTCTAACCCGACTTAGATTAGTTTACTAGTGACTTATGGTCGCATTATGATCGTAATACAGTGCAGCATAACCCTCTGAGGTTATATTACATGATCATAATCATAATCCGATTTTATGCACAAATTTTGTTAAATGTCAAACTTTGACTAAGGTGCCTTTTTTACATAAACAAGGTTTTAGTCAACAACGAACTTGCAAATGAAATATCTACTGATATGTTAATATAATTAACATATTATGATGTTAATATTCTGACCATAAACTAAGTTTTAATATAATATTGTAAATTATATTTTTTTTAAAAAGACCAAATGCCCTTTTGGTGCATAGTTTGGTCCTAAACCATAAACCAAAACCATAAACCACACTTATGTGTGATATCTTACTAATCATATATCATAAATTAAGTATTTTTCTAAAGTGTACAAACCAAACCCCCTAACACCTGGCTTCAAACCACACACCCTCTTCACTATAAATAACCATCAAATTCACCTCATTCCTTGCTCATTCACTTTTTTCCCCCCCTATTACACTCTTGGAAGTTACTGGGCATCTAGGAGCATCCCTTTGAGTTC